>CP106730.1:115212312-116507232 GCA_025506655.1 Gossypium rotundifolium
AACCATTTTTTGTTCTTACAATAGATGGACAAAAACAAATGATAACAAAGATGCAAAATGTTTAGGGTGTCTCCCAAAAAGCTTTGCATATAATCACTAGCATGAAAACTAAAAACAAATAAAGGTATCAAAACAACCGATTTCAATCAAGAGAGACAAAATTCAAACCTGCAGTCATGGCGAAGGTTGCGAACAAGAAGACTGGTGGGAAGATCTCTACTACGATTTCCGTAGCAACCCCTGGGGCTAGGGCTGCGATACCTTCTACCATAATCCCTTGGCAGTGAGGGACTGTAACTTCTACCCCTCATTGGAAACAAACCTAAGCATTCAATAATTATAAAATTGCCTTTAACATTGATCAAACTTGAAAAAGTGTGTCTATTTATTGCAAATAAAAAAAAAAAAAAAAGGAGAGAAGAAAACAGAGAAAAAATTTGACAATCCAACAGATCCAATGCAATGAAGAAATATGATATTTATAACTTTCAGCAAAATGCATGAATTAAAAAATGCATTTAGAACATTTTATCATGTTTAATAGAATAAAAGCTCGATTTTTATTATTAGCTTTTTCTTTATAGACAATTGAAAAAAAAGTAACAATTAAAGGGAGCCAAAATTTACGAAATATCAACAATCATATCAATCTTCCCCCATATATTTTCAAATTCTGTTATTTAATCCCTAGTTCACTTTTCCGCCATGAAAATATTTTCTCTAAAATAAAAACTCACAACAGTCATTCCATGATCAACAGAAAATACGCAACATAAATCAGAGTACACGCAGAAAAGAAAAAAAAAAGTGAACGCATAAAACATAATTACAGAATTTCGAAGGAAATAAAATCTAATTACAGAACTATAAAACTAAAATTATAAAATCTTTATGAAACAAACAAAAAAAAGATTTACCAATCAGAAAATTAAAGAAAAAATAACAAGGAGGAAGAGAGAAGAAACTGTGAGAAACTTAACTGTTTAGCGAGAAAAGCAAAGAAAATCACAAGCTTTCAGTGGTTGAGTGCTCAAAGATTTTTTGGCGTTCGGAATTAGATGGGTTTGTTAGTCACTCGTGTCATTTTGAGTTTCACCTACCCTCCAAATTTAAAATCCAGCAACTTCCTGCTACTGAACACTCAAAGGCATCCTAACCGTCCACGTGTTTTCCAACAAAATAATCAATGGTGGAACGTCATTTAAGTTGGCTTAGCTAGATCCATAACGGGCCTTGATCCAACTAGAACAGAGCAGGAAGGTACGCAAAATTAAAAGCTCTTTTTAAATAAAGTGGACCAATCATAGCGTTGATCCAAATAGGCCCTTATTTAAAACCCGGCCCGACATTGCGAGCCCTAGTGGCTTCCGTTGTAATAAACTGTTTGCGCCCATGTCTTAAACCCCTCTAAAGTCTAAACCCTCGTCTCCTCCTCGCTTTCAAGTTAACTCCCGAACAAACTCAAAATTTTAAAAAATCCTCAACTTTTTTTTTCTCTTAATCTGAGCTTAGGGTTTCGTATTTTTTTCTGAAGTAAAGAATGGCAGCGTCTTCAAAGAAATTTCAGAAGAAAAAATCCAATGAAGGGAAACCGAAGTTCAATAAAGCGTCCAAGAAACAGTTCAAAACGAAGAAGGACGGTGTCGTTAAGTCTGAGGCTGTAGCTTTGCAACTTGAAGACGATGTCCCCGACTTCCCCAGAGGTTTTTTCCCCTTTCTCCTTCAATTTTCTATTTGTTTCCCTAGAAAAAACAAGGGTTGTCATTGAATTGGATTACAATGATTAAATTGAAAAATAATCGTTGGTTTAACGAAACGTTCTCTAAATGGGGATTTGACAGGCGGGGGGAGTTCCTTGAGCAAACACGAACGTGATGAAATTCGAGCAGAAGTGGATGCGGAGTTTGAGGCAGAGGAGCTGGCATCAAAGAAGAATAAGAGGAAGAAATCGCAGAAGAAAATCCAGGCTATGCCGGATGACTTGGGTTCCTTGTTTGGTGATGGCATTACTGGCAAACTACCTAGATACGCAAATAAAATAACTTTGAAGGTATAAATCCCAAAGGGAACATTTTTCCAAGCAAGTTTATTTTATTTTATTTTTATCTTTTGTATTAAATTGTTATCATCAAACCATAATCTTTGTGATACTTAATGAAATGGTTCTATTAGTTCTCTTTATGAACATGGAACTCCTAATTTTGTAAATTTGTACAATCTTGCCAGCTTGAAGTTATTCTTCTTCACTTGTTGTCCTTATGATGGTCATATACATTTAAAGTGGAGTTACTGGCTTTTTTATTGGTGGAATTGCATAAATTAGATTCAAAGTTGTTCACTTTAATTTACAACGTTTTATTGTTCCATTCTTTTTTCACCTGCATTAAATGTAAAATTTTATTTGGTATTTTTTTTCTTTTAAATTTCATTTTGCCTTTTTCCCCATCACCGGCATCTTTTGTTCTTATTTGGATGTTCTGTCACATTACTCTAGTAGGAAATGTGGGGGCATTTGATGATCTAAGTCTTAACTAGTTTTCTTTCATTGATTTTCTTTGAACTTAAGCTCTGCTTTGGTTAGTTTATATGTGTTAGGTTATTTTCTAAACTTCATAAATGAACTTAGTTTCTCTCTTTTGCATGCATATAGAATATTTCTCCTGGAATGAAGCTCTGGGGAGTTGTTGCTGAAGTAAATGAGAAGGATCTTGTAATTAGTCTTCCAGGTGGCTTACGTGGTTTAGTTCGTGCTGGTGATGCTCTTGATCCTGTTGTCAGTAATAAAGTTGAGGTACACCTGCATATAAACCTCTTTCTCAGGGGATATAGTTGTTCTTCTTCTTTATCTTTTCTTCATTATGGTTATCCTCCCATTTTTTCCATGTCATGCATGCAATCGTGCATTGAGTTTCTTAGGGGATGAACCTTTTCTTGCCAGAACAATGAAGGGGATTTCCTCAAAAATATATTCTACCCTGGGCAGCTGGTTTCTTGCATTGTGCTGCAGTTGGATGATGATAAGAAGGAGACTGGCAAAAGAAAAATATGGCTTTCCTTGCGTCTCTCTTTGTTGCACAAAGGCTTCACCTTGGATGCTGTTCAAGAGGGGATGGTATGTTGATTAATCATCAGAGAATTGAATAATCTTGGCTATCTTTGTATTTCTTCCCCTGTAGGCTTAAATCTATATCATTGGCCATTAAATAATTGTTGTTATTGAAAAGCAGCTTCACTTCAAGGAATTGGGCAAAATTATTAAATAATTGTTGTTATTGCAAAAATTAAATTATTCTCTGCAAGTTAACTATGAGGGAATTTTTTTATTAAAAAAATTGTCCTCAATGCTGGATGCTCTTAAGTTCATATGGTAAGCTATCATAAAATTTTTCTATTTTGAAGCAGCTTTTAGTTAATCAAACTAAAATTATTTCGTTGGCCTAAAATAAAACTAAAATTAGCTCATTATCCTTATTGATATTGCATTTTTCTCGTGGAGATTATATTATCTAAGGTGAATATAGTAGTTTGACTTGTTTATCATCCACTTGAATAGTGAAAAAAGGTTAACCAACAGATGATATTCTTTAAATACCTTTGAAAGTTTTTAGATATGAATATTTAGAATTTCTTGAAAAATCGTTTAGTTGTAAATATTGAATGAACTTAGATGCTAATTGTTATGAAATATTATTATTGACGGTATTAATTATAACGATTGTAGTTGAACTATGCGGAGCTTTAGATTGTAAAATGGATTGAAGGAAACAAAGCTGAATGCTTCCCTGTTATGGTGAAAATTATTGTAGGTTGAATGTTACATATGGTGGCATTCTTTAGGAATAGATGGTCAGGGTGCTTTTTCTGGTACATCAAATTGTTATAGGTTGTTGATTTTGACATAGGTTTTCCAAATTTCAACTAGATGTTTCTTTCAATGTTAATACCCTCTTGATGATGATGTTAATTTGGTATATGAAACTGGATATGATTGCAGGTTCTCACTGGATACGTTACAAGCACTGAAGATCATGGTTACATGCTTCACTTTGGACTATCGTCATTCACGGGGTTTTTACGAAAAGATGGCCATGCTGGTACATATTGGAACTTCTGTTCTTGTTACTTCTCCTTTGTCAATTGTCATTTTCCCTTGTACTATTATTGACCAAAGTAAAATCTTTTGGCTTTTTTTTATTTGATTTTTTTTCAAAGTTCTTATTTATGCTCATTTTCTGAAACTAATGAGGTTGGGAATTTGAATGATTGTTTTGAATCTTGGAAGGAGTTCTAAGAATTTGGGGAACGCATGATGAAAATCTGTGGGAGTCTGGGACAACGTCATAGTTGATCTTTTCTAGACTATGGTCACTTTAGATCTTTGCCAATTATTGAAGTTTTAGAAAAGCTATGCACTGCCAGTTGTCTGTAATCAGCAAAGGTGTTGTCCATTGTGGTTTTGAGTATAATCTCTCGTATGAGGAGGAAGGAGTTAATGTGCAATTTGAGGCGGGTCTGCAATTGCAAAATCTCTCAATTTTTTATCCACAATAAGAAAAAAATAGCTATCTGAGAAATCGGTATTGCAGTCCATGCAATGCTTTTTGGGTTTATGTTACCAATAAAGCTTCTTGGGTTTCGCAACTTATAATCTCACTCTTGTAGTTATGCAAGTAGTTTAATTAAAACATGCAAAAACAAGAGGCTTAGACTTGGTTTTAGGAGTTTCCTGGGATATAAGTTTGCACACTGATTTTTCCATGTTTTTGCATTTTCATGTTTCTGCAATTGCAAAGCTCTCAATTTTTGACCCACAATAAGAAAACATAGCTATGCTAAGAAATCTACATAGTAGTTCATGCAAGGTTTCCTGGGTTTATGTTACCAAAAATGCTTCTTGGGTTTCAAAAACTTATAATTGCATGCTTGTTATTTAAGTAGTTTACTTAGAAAATACAAAAACAAGAGGCATAAAGTTGGTTTTAGGAGTTTACTGGGATATAAGTTGGCACCACTGATTTTTTCATATTTCTGAAACTTTTTGGCATGCTTGGGAAGGGTGCTATGTTGTATGCCAAGTTCTATTCTGTAGTGGATTAACTTATAAGTTACCTTTTTACCTTGTCTCTCTGAACACCTAATATTATATCAGTACTTTTGATTTGGTTAAATCTTTCTTTTTAGTAAATTCTTTCCACCTTTTTGAATTAAAACATTTTGGCTTGGTTAAGGATGGTGCTATGTGGTTCGTACTGAATCATTTTCATGGTAAGTTCTTTTAGTAGAATATCTTATAACTGGCTTGCTCTGCACTTTTCATAACCACAATTAAATATGATACACAAACATTTCTTTTGGTGAACTCTTTCATGTTTTTCTTAAAATTTTTCCTGTTTTCATTTTGTTTTCTTTTCAGAAAGCAAGGACGTTGAAGTGAGGACTGGACAGTTTTTACAAGGGGTTATTAAGAGCATTGATAAAACTCGCAAAGTTGTTAATTTGAGTTCTGACCCAGATACCGTGTCTAAATGTGTAGTATGGTTCTCATGTGCCATTGTTTTTCTTGTCTAATTGGTTTCTCTTTTGTTTACCCTGACTTGACATTCTTCTTTTGGTTGTTTTGGTATGCAGACCAAGGATCTTAAGGGCATCTCAATTGATCTTCTTATTCCTGGCATGTTGATTAATGCTTTGGTGCGGTCAACCCTTGAGAATGGTATCATGTTATCATTTCTGACATACTTTACTGGAACAGTAAGTTTACTGATTCTTATTAGAAAACTATCTGTAGGATGTTGATTGAATCAAGAACTAAGTTTGGTTTGTACAAGGCTACAGGCTATAATATTTTCCTACCTTGTTTGATTTATACAGGTTGATATGTGTCATTTACAAAATAAATTCCCTAATAAGAACTGGAAGGATGACTACAATCAAAATAAGAAGGTATTTTTCTTTGTATCTTTTATTGATAATAGCACCATTTTCTTTCCGATTATTGTGATTTTTACTTTGTGCCAGGGAATCAATTCTGAACATCTCTTTAAACTTAATATATGATCTTTTACATTGTATCAAGGATCTTGTATTTTAATTTTGTCATCTGAAATGAAATAGTATGACCTAATTCAGTATTATGGTATGGCAAGATAATAATAAATCAATTTTCACTGTTCATGGCATGCCTTAAATTTAAATTTGTAGGTGCTGTAGAATGAAATACAGGCTAGATCACGATTGAGCATTTGAGATACATTGCCATTAGTTGGCTTAACTATTTTGCAGCTATGTTGTGAATGATATACTATGGTTATTTTGAAGTACCTATTCTTGGGTTGCATATTATGTATTAGTCTTCAAAAGTTCTAGTTTACAAGCATGAAACTTGTTAGTTTAATGGTTATTCCTTTGATTGTTTTGCCAAACTACATTTTCGTACACTCAAGGCATATTTTCCTGGTTATGTTTTTAACCTATTTTGTTTAACATTTTGTTGTAGAAATTTCTAAATCATCAGTCTTAAAAATATACTCATATCTTTTATTTTGTTCAGGTTAATGCTCGGATATTGTTTATTGATCCCTCAACTAGAGCAGTTGGCTTGACCCTGAATCCTCATCTTGTTCATAACAAAGCTCCTCCATCGGTATGATTACTGAGGATATATTATATCTTAATGCTTGTTCTATTGTAGATTCTGAGAATGTGAAGTTTGCTATCATGACTTGAAGGTTATCTTATAATATCTACTCAATTTGGGCTCCACACTTCTGATGAAAATTTGTTTTCTGAACCTAATGCAATTCTTTTCTATTTGGTGTAAGGAAATTGTGGTTCTCTGCCTTGATTTGCTGCCTATTACTTGTTCAGTTTTGAAGTGCACAAATTATTTACCATTCACATTTAATATTGTGACTTTTGAGACTGGGCAGGAAGTGTCTACCATCATTTGTCACTCTACTGCAAAGGCACTAATGATAATTGGCATTTCTTATAATTGTTCTGTGATTATGGTCATTCAGTTTTCTTCTGAGAATAATCTCATTTCTTATAATTGTTCTGTGATTATGTTTTTAACCTAATAACATGTCATGCCTGTTCTGGACTAATGTGTTTTGGGTGTACATGCAGCATGTTAACATTGGAGATATTTTTGATCAGTCAAAAGTGGTCAGGGTCGATAGAGGGTTCGGTCTTCTGCTCGAAATTCCTTCTAAACCAGTGTCAACTCCAGCCTATGTGAATGTGTGTTTAATTTCTGCTTCAGATTTGTTTTTCATTGATATATTTGCATGTGCATCCTAGTTGCTAATTCAGTGTTTCAGGTATCTGATGTGGCTGAAGAGGAAGTCCGCAAGCTAGAAAAAAAGTTTAAGGAAGGTACTCAAGTTCGTGTTCGAATTCTTGGATTCCGACACTTGGAAGGGCTTGCCACTGGTATTTTAAAGGTTGCTTTTTGCTTGCTTATAACTTGAGTGTACATTTGTTGGTAATAGAAAATTCCAAAATTTCTGCTTCATTTGAGATGCTGTATCTTGTTGATTTCAGTAGATAGCATTATACTTAATTTTCCCCCTTTGGTTTCTGCAAGCAGGCCAGTGCATTTGAAGGGCCAGTTTTCACTCACTCAGATGTGAAACCTGGGATGGTGGTAAAAGCTAAAGTCATTGCACTTGACAGCTTCGGTGCCATTGTGCAATTTCCTGGTGGTGTGAAGGCACTATGTCCCACACGGCACATGTCTGAATTTGAAATTGCAAAACCTGGAAAGAAGTTTAAGGTCATATCTGAAATGGTCTATTTTGTTTTTATTGTTTGAGTTTTTAGTGCTAAATCTCAAAAGCATTGTTTCTCATTGGCATGTTTGGCTTTGCAGGTTGGAGCTGAATTAGTCTTCCGGGTGCTCGGTTGCAAGTCTAAGAGAATAACTGTTACTTACAAGAAAACTCTCGTATGTTCCTGTTTTGCTTATATTAGTGCCTTTTGAATTTCTCATTTGTTCTGCTCCTTTCCCAGTATTAGATAAGACAGCTATATGGACAAATTCTGACCTACTAGTGTCTATTGTTGGGGCATAATATTGTTGAATGGCTCTATCTTCTATCTCATTCCTTTGGATGGGGAGTTTGTATTACTCATAATCGACATTTTATTGCTGCTTGTAGGGGGAATTTCTAAGGAACCATATTTTTCTCTTGCGCTCCTTAACTGCCTGTTTTATGGTGGATCTGTTTTGAATATTTAGTTACTGTTATGAACACAATAATTGCAACTACATTGTCCATAAAGATGGAATCTATTTGGGATTGAGACTGCCCACATTGGGAATTTCTCTCTCTCTCTGCCAATAGTGACATTATCTCTTAATGCTCCTTTAAAAAAAAAAAAAAAAAAAGAAAAACAAATTTGTATGATCATGAGTACTTCATGAGCCCTCTAATATTAGCAATCCATGTCCATTAATATTCTATTAATTCTGAACAATACTTTGCTAATGGGTGCTCTTGCAGGTGAAATCGAAACTTGGTATTATTAGTTCTTATGCTGAAGCAACTGAGGGACTAGTAACTCATGGATGGATAACTAAAATTGAAAAGCATGGATTCTTTGTACGGTTTTACAATGGAGTCCAAGGATTTGCACCTAGGTTGGTTCTCCAACCACAACAGTAGAATTCCTATAATCGGTCCTTTTTTCTGAGTTTTTTCTCTCTTTCCTTTCCTCATCATTATCTTATGGGCTTGAAACAATTTAGTTTATTGACTTGAAATGTTTAGTTTTGCATTCCTTGATTATATTTCATGTTATATGTTGTTTGTTAATTATTTGTCATTTATTGATGAATGTTTGGAAATTAAGCAACATTTAAGATAACGGATATTAAAATTTTGAAGTGATGAATTTAGGTTATAAAGGAAATTGAATGTAATGATAAGTAGAAATCCCCAGAATTCTTGAAATTAAATATGCTAGAGTAATAGTCTTATGCCTATAAGAGACTTTACCTACAATAGGAATAAAAATCTCCACTTGCTTGAAGTAATTAATAATGCAAGATGCAGGAATGTTTGACATATTAGTAATTGCTTCTTGATGTCACTTTTTATTTTTTGCCCTCTGCTTTTTAGTTATTGTGTTGAAAATTAGATTTGTAATTCATAATATGAAAAAAAATCTGAACTGCTCAAACTGGGTGCTGAAGTGCTTTTCTGGGAATCTGAAATCACACTTTCTTCCCTTAATGCATCTTCTAACACTCCTCCTCCCTGACATTTCCTTGCTATTTTTATCCATGATTTTTTTTCGCTTCTTTTATATGTTGGGCAATTCTTATCATCCTTTGCCGTAGTAATCTTCATTGATAATTGATTATTCATTGTTACAAAATCAGATCCGAACTTGGCTTAGGACCAGGAGATGATCCAAATTCAATGTATCATGTGGGACAAGTTGTTAAATGCAGAGTAACCGGTTCTTCACCTGCTTCAAGGCATATCAATCTTAGTTTGCAGATGAGGCCTGTGAGGTTTGTTTCAATGAGTATCTGATATATCTGGTTATTATGAATATATATCTTTTCAGTTAGTGGACTTATTGGTGAACTAATACTTCTTCCCTGTCACCTTTTTCTTGCTGAAAACTTGATTGGTAAATAGCTGGGAACATCTTAATGCTGGTATCCAGTGACATTCAGCCCAAAAAGTTTTTGCTGATATATAACTATGTGCTAGTGATTTCTTTCCTCTGTGAAGTTGTATGGTGACACTGCTCTACTTCTGCTTGAAAATTTGAATGGCAGGATTTCTGAAGAGCATATGGTCAAGTTGGGTAGCATAGTTTCTGGGGTTGTTGAGGGTTTAACTCCCTCTGCAGTAGTTATAAATGTTAACTCGAAAGCTCACTTGAAGGGTATGATATCTAATGAACATTTGGCAGATCATCATGGTATGCTTTTCTTTGCCTCTATAGAGTTTTCCTTTTGTACATTCTTGTGCTGGCTTTCTCTCAGGTTCTGTCTGGTTTTGCAGAACGTGCTGCCTTGTTGAAGTCAATCCTGAAGCCTGGATATAAGTTTGATCAACTGCTGGTTCTAGGTAATCTTGTTTGTAGCTGCATCTTGTCAGTGTTTGTTATTATTTCCCCTTTCCAATTTTTAATCATCTCATTTTCTATCTGAAATGACAGAAATTTATATTTAAGGCAGTTCCTGTTAACTAACAAATAGCGAATCTTCAGTGTAGGAAAGTATATAGAAAATGGATCAAACATAAGAAAAATAGATGTACTTGAGATGGGGGAAAATTGTTTTGCAAACAGAAAAGAAAAAATGGATTGTCCAAGGAGGGTGACTGCAACTGTATCTGATTCCTTGGGTAGAATATGTTTTCTCTGAGAAACTATTGACTTAAACCTCTTTGAAAATGTTCCAATCAGAAGTTACAAAAAAAAAAGAAATAGAATAAGAAAGGCAATTATCTTGAATTTACTCGCGTAGAAATGTGTATCTGGATCATCCTTGTCGGTTTTTCTCTTTAAAGAGACTCATTATGTGAGACATTGGTTTATTCTATTAATTAGATGCAGAGGATTTATTTAAATAACACTTAAATCAAAAGTAATTTACAGCAATACAAGAAATTTGACTTTTTAAAATGCTTCCTGCTTTGTTGCGCAGTGGATTATTGAGTTAATATCTATGATAATCTCTTAAAAAATGCAATTGCTTAGAGGCTTCTTATTTTTGGTTAATTCCATTTTTATCATGGGAATCAAATCAATTTAAACATGATTGAACTTGTATTTTTCTCATCCAATCAGATCAGGCACTAGTCCTGTCACAAAACCTTCTTTGCAAATGAAAAGCCATTTTCTGTTTAGCATACTTCTGTGTCTGACTTTCATTTTTGTGTGTCTTTCCCCTTTGTACATGTTTGATGCTTCATGGTCCCTCTTAACTTATGTACTTTCTGTTTCAACCTGCAGAAAGATTTTAAGTTTTTTAATAATTTGCTCCTTTCTTCTAGGAATGCTGATTTGTCCATATGGTGCTTTCTTTTGCTTCGGCATTAATTTTTCCAGTTTCTTTTTCTTGAGATTTCACATGTTATTGTAGATATTGAGGGCAATAATATTGTACTCTCTGCAAAATTCTCTCTCATAAGTTCGGCTGAACAACTGCCTTCTGATATCAGTCAGATCCGACCTAACACAGTGGTTCATGTAAGTAACTGTGTTGCTCACAATTTTTACTAGGAAATAAAATTATAATCATATCCCCACTAAATTCAGAATCAAATCATAACCAAATCCCTAACACAAATGCTCTATTTTCTTTAATGCTGTCATCCGTTAGACTACACTGCAGTTTGATTAACTGTTCTGAGATTTACTTATTCTTTTTTGTGAATCAGGGCTATGTTTGTAATTTAATTGAAACTGGCTGCTTTGTCCGCTTTCTTGGGCGTTTGACTGGTTTCTCACCTCGAAGCAAGGTAACTGAGTTCTTATAGTTTCTCATATCTGTTGCATCAGGTATCTAGACATGTGCACATTACCTGACTTTGTTTGTTCCTTGTACATATTTTGAAGGCAATGGATGACCATAAAGCTGATCTCTCTGGAGCCTTTTACATTGGCCAATCTGTTCGCTGTAATATAGTCGATGTCAGTGAACTATTTAAAACCAAATTCTTTAATTTGCTTCATATATTTGAAGTATTTAATAAGCTGATTTTTCTTGTTCCACACTCTCACCCCTTCTTCTAGGTAAATAGTGAAACAGCAAGAATAACACTTTCTTTGAAGCAATCATGTTGTTCTTCAACAGATGCAACCTTTATTCAAGAATACTTTATTTTAGAGGAGAAGGTATATTCTTGTCATAATAAGAGCTTCTTTTTGTGATTCATGTTCAAGAAATGCTTATTTCTATTCAATATACCTAATAATTGTAAAGCATGATTTATAAAATACTGTTGTGGTGATCCTCTGTGTGTGAAGTTTGGCTTTATTGTGACTGGTTTAAGTACTTTTATAATCAGATTGAAGTCTCAGGTTACCCATTGTGTCTTTTTTTAATTTTCTATTTTTCCAATTATAATTATATTTTAATGGGATTATTTAAAATGCTTAAATAGTATAAATGCCAAGCTTCCTTTATGTTATGATGATGCACGTTTATGTTCTAGTCCTACTTCATGAAACGAGTTCATGATTGTTTATCCTTGTGAGCAATTCATACTAATCGAGAGAAATACCCAACCTAATCTTGGTGGTGATGCTGGTGTAAAGACAGCAATATCATTTGAAATGAGCATTATTCCTTTGAGAAAATATGGAATGATCTGTAGGTGCCTAAATTTCTGTACAATGGATGTTGACTGTATTATGCTGTGAACATTGAACTAAATGAACTTGTTACCTCTTGACCTTAATTTATTTGTCTACATCAGTAAGGTACTGGTATTGTTTATTCAGGGTTCATTTAAATGTATCTGTATTCATTGTATTATGGACTGAAATGGCAGCAGTACCTTCAAATTTTGTGGTATTAGCATTGATCTTTGCATCTTAAGTTTTGCTACTGGATTCTGCTATATTTTGACAATGAACTTGGCATGTCTGTTGAATTTAGATTGCTAGGCTGCAATCACTGGGTTCTGATGGATCTGAGTTGAAGTGGATTGAAGGATTTAATATTGGCCGTGTCATTGAGGCAAAAATTGGAGAGGCAAAGGATATTGGAGTAGTTGTCAGCTTTGACAAATATGACGATGTTTTAGGCTTTATCACACACTCTCAATGTATGTATTTTCTCTTAAATTTTTGTTTTCTTTATTTTTTAATTTTATTGCAACAGTTGACACTTAGTGTGTTGTAATATTTTCAGTAGGTGGACTTTCTTTAGAAACTGGATCTGTTGTACAAGCTGCAGTTCTTGATGTTGACAAGGCAGAACGCCTTGTTGATTTATCCTTGAAACCTGAATTTGTTGAGAAATCACAAGGGGGAAGCTCTAAAAGCCAAACATACAAAAAGGTTTAGCCCTATTTTGCACTTTATTTCTCTGCAGCCTTAATATGTATATCTATCAGATGAAAAAATTTTGGAATCAGAGTTTCTCTTGTCTTTTATTTTTGAAACATTGATCTTTTCCCCTTTATGAAGTTTTTGTGGTATTGTGGTAGATTTTGTTTTGAGCCTAACTTGAACTTTGTTGATCTTAGAAGCGCAAAAGAGAAGCTTCCAAGGCCTTGGAGCTGCACCAAACAGTAAATGCTGTTGTGGAGATTGTGAAAGAACATTACTTGGTATGTAGGCAATGCTGTTCAATTTGTTGTCAGCTTACTGCAATTGTCTCATAAATTCTGAACTCTTTTTAATGTTTTCTTAGGTTATTGCAATTCCTGAGTATAACCATGCCATAGGGTATGCATCAATAGCAGATTACAATACACAGAAGCTTCCCCAGAAACAATTTGTGAATGGGCAGAGGTGATGTTGATTTTAGTGACCAATCCTTTTTTGCTTATTTTTCAATTATTTGTATATGTAAATTGGCCGCAGTAATCTTTACAATGTTGTAATTGTTGTTTGGAGTTAATATCCTCCATTGTTTAATTGCTTCAATAGCAGCTCCATTTTTGCCTTATGGATAAGGTGTCATTTTCATTTTTGTTTGGTTTCTTTTCAAGTCCTGTAGTGGTCTTGAATGCTTGTTGTGGATGTGTTACTAATGCCTATCAAGCTTAAATACACTCGAAATGATTGAAGCAGGGTTATTGCAACTGTTATGGCTCTTCCAAGTCCTCAAACGTCAGGAAGGTTGCTTTTGCTCCTTAATTCAATTGGTGAGGTCACTGAGACATCCAGTTCAAAACGGGCCAAAAAGAAGTCTAGTTATAATGTGGGATCATTGGTTCCAGCAGAGGTGAAAAATTAGTGTTCGATCTTTTAGAACTTTGTTTTTCCCTTTTTTGTGCTTGTTTGATTCAAATACATCTATTGAATACTTAAACTTGTGCTAAATGCTCCATAGGTTACTGAAATAATGCCCCTTGAGTTGAGATTGAAATTTGGAATTGGTTTCTGTGGACGGATTCATATAACAGAGGTGAAATATAAGTTTCAGTATTATTGTTACTACTTATTTATGTAATAACCTTTAATGCATGTTTATATAAAAGGCATGTTTAATTTTAAATTGTCTCATTGGCAGGTAAATGATAATAATGTTCTTGAAAAGCCATTTGGGAACTTCAAAGTTGGGCAGACAATCACTGCAAGGATTGTCGGAAAGCCTAATCAGAAGGGACACCTATGGGATTTGTCTATTAAATCCGCCATGCTTGCTGGTAAGACAATTTCTTGGAAACTTCTGTGGAATGCATGTGAATCTACTTTCAAGCCATGATATAAAAATAAAAATTATTATATATTTAAAATATTAACTACAACGCAAATTACTTTTAGTATCACTTTTTCTATAAGACTCGAGCTTGACTCATATGATCAAAGCACACTTAAAAGTCAAAATCAAGATCAATTCATTTGTCTGTTCCTTCTTCAGACATGATTTTACAATTAAGCTGATTCAGCCCCAACTGTTAGCAAGCATCTGTGCTCGTGTCCCCAGAATAACAGTATCTATATTAGTTGTGTGAACGAATCTATCGAAACATTAATTTCTTTCTTTACTTGTTTATCAGAAATTTCCATATCATATTATCATAGAAACTGTCATGATTGCTATCCATTGCTTCACTAGTTTCTAATCCTTGGGGCTCTTATAAAGGTATCTGTATCAGTAGTCTTACCCATAAATCTGTTTGCTTCATAGTGGTTCTTGAGTCTTACTGCAGCTGTCTAAATTTTTATCTGTATGCAGATACTGGAGAAATAGGTGTTAAGACTGCACCGGAAGAGTTTGATTTTTCAACTGGACAACTTGTCACTGGTTATGTCTACAAAGTGGACAGTGAATGGGCGTGGTTAACCATTTCTCGTCATGTGAAAGCTCGACTATTTATTCTTGATAGCGGATGTGAACCTAATGAACTTCAGCAATTCCAGGAACGCTTTAAAGTTGGAAAGCCTGTTTCTGGTCACATTTTAAATGTTAACAAGGACAAAAAGCTGTTACGAATAGTGCGACATCCTCTAGGTGCCCTTTCTACTAGGAATGTTGGTGATGAAGATAAAAGAAAAGGTGAATCAGATAATAACATTTCAGATGAGAGTGTGACAGCTCATATACATGAAGGAGACATTCTAGGTGGTAGAATTTCCAAAATACTTCCAGGTATAGGAGGACTGGTTGTGCAGATTGGTCCTAATAATTATGGTAGAGTTCATTTTACTGAACTGAAGGATGCATGGGAATCAGACCCACTATCTGGATATCATGAGGCGCAATTCGTTAAATGCAAAGTCCTAGAAGTGAGCCACTCAACCAAGGGAACTATTCACATTGATTTATCCTTACGGCTATCTTTGGATGGCATGATTCCCAAGAATCCTTTGGAACTTGCGAGTGATGTGTAAGTTACGTTCTTCTGGGTATGATATATTGTGACGTGTTAGAATCTAAATGTTCGTGGTATCATGTTCTCTATCTCTGCATGTGCATTGTATTCTTTTTGTGTTTTGGATATTCATTCTGTGATGAAATTTATTATTTTGCATATTGACATTTGTATGACCAGTAAAGGAAGTGCCAATTGGTATCATTCATATTAACAGAGAGAAGTTAGAGCTTCAGAGTAAATTTTCTCATTCATGCAGTTTACTGCATTTCTGAAAAGAAATTTTTAGGAGATTATAGAATATTTAACAGCCAATTTATGATTTTAGTTACTTGTTCCTGCAGCAAGTTGAGAGTTTTTTTTTTTTGGCCAAGAAGTTGAGAGCTATTATAGGCAGTCTTTAGTAGCTCTTTTAACTAATAACAGTTTTCATTCTAGGATTACTCTGATGATAAGCATAAGTGTAGTACAAATACAATGTACAAAAAAGGAACTCTTTACGATCTCTGCTTCCCGCCTAGATTGGCAGCATTGAACGGTCAGAATCTCCACGAAATATGTAATTGCATAATTCCCATTCTGAAGAATGATTAGCTATATATTGTATTAATGAGCCTTCAAATTTCTGCTGACATGACATTTATCATTTGGTTAAAAACTAAAATGTTTCTGAACAGGGATTCTACAAGCAAGCGTGCAGAAAAAGTGGAGGATCTTTATCCGAATATGGCTGTACAGGTATGAATTTGTAATTTAGCCAAAAAAATTGCAAATGGTTTTGTAACATCGAATTTTCCTTTTTAGCAATGCATTGATTTCAATGGTGTAATTCTTGTTTTCACATTTACTCTTGAGAAATGATTTTCCATGAGATCTGACATTGCAAATATGCAACTTTTCCCAACCTTCTTTATCCTAAGGTGGATCATTTGCCTTTTAACTGATGATATTTATAGTAGAGATGGTTGAATTTTTAAAATCCTGCAATTTCAATTAGTCTAATGAGCTTTCATACTGATTCCTTGGTTGAAAAATCGAGCACAAATATTTAAATGTCCCAAAACTGTTCTATATTTTAGCCAAAAATCTATGTAGGTTGATTTAGGTTTTAAATTCTTAGATGAATAATATTTTGAATTTATACCCTTCAGCTCATGTTAGTTTCTTGTCTTACAGGGTTATGTTAAAAATGTTATTCCAAAAGGATGCTTCATTATGCTTTCAAGGAAGGTAGATGCAAAAATCCTCTTGTCAAATTTATCTAATGGCTATGTTAATGACCCGAAAAAGGAATTTCCCATAGGAAAGCTTGTATCTGGAAGGTAATTGTTTTAATATTATTTTTTAGGTTGTTCTTTGCTGATTAAAAGATAGTGGTGCTGACATTTTATGGAAATGCTGCAGGGTATTAGCAGTTGAGCGTTTGTCAAAGCGAGTAGAAGTTACCTTGAAAAATTCAGATGCTAATGGCACTTTAAAATCTGAAATTAATGATTTTAGTAGACTGCACGTTGGAGATATAGTTTCAGGCAGGATCAGGCGTGTGGAGTCATATGGTTTGTTTATCACCCTTGACCACACAAACATGGTAAGGAATGAGTTGTGCAAATCCCCCCCCCCCCCCCAAATTTTTAAATATCAATATAATTCTTTTTTAACCACATTTTGGACCAGTATCTTATCTTTAGCAGGCTATAGACTTGCCAACTTCCTAACATCTATCTCTGCTGCCTGGTTTCTTAGTTTAACTACATGTCTGTGCTTGTTTTCTGGTCAGGTTGGACTTTGCCATTTCTCCGAGCTTTCAGATGATCACATTGAGAACATCCAAACTAACTATGCTGCAGGGGAGAAGGTTAAAGCAAAGATATTAAAGGTTAACATCCTTTCTGCGAAACTTTAGGAAAGACTATTAGGTTTGTCATTAAAGCGATGACTGTATCTATTAATATTTAGGTTGAGCAATGCTTTAGCTATCCTTTTTACGTGGAAAATATATTTCTTTTAAGAGGCTACTTTGGTCTTCGTACATTGACATAAACAATGATAATTTAGAGTACACAAATTTGAGTATTCATTGGTATTAGATAATTAAAAAAAACTAATTATTACTTGCAATTTTGTTCAATTGACTATAAATCTAACAGTATAATTGGTTATTTTCCCTTGAAAAAAGTGGTATAAATCATTGTACCAAATAGTTATGTGATAAGTAATGCAGGAAACAGAAAACAAAAAGTACACTGTTAAAACAACAGTGTCCCATTAATGTCCCTTGATAGGGTCTGTCATTATGGTTAACTCCAGACTGATATAATTATTTCTAGATCATTTAATAGCGTCACTCAAAGTCTGTAAACTTGGGTACTTACTTTCTTCTTTTCTTTGAACCTTTTTGTCAGTTGGATGAGGAAAGACACCGGATTTCCCTTGGCATGAAAAATTCATATTTTACCGATGATATTGAGTTCCAAATAACTGAACAAGAAGAGTCTGATGAAGACATTGAAGAGACTGGTGTAGCAGATGATGATGCGGATGATGAGGCACGGTCAATACCGTTGACAGACAGCACTGGGATGGATATCGAGTATGGAAGTGGAGTGAGTGATGTTCTTGCTCGAGCAGAATCTAGAGCTTCAATTCCTCCACTTGATGTCACTCTTGATGACATTGAACACTCTGAAATGGAAAATTTTATTAGTCAAAATCAAGAAAATAATGAGGTGACCGCCATTGATGAGAAGAGCAAGAGACGGGCAAAAAAGAAAGCTAAGGAAGAGAGGTCCTTTATATTCCTTTTTATCTTTTAGTTCTGCCAGTATAGGGATAGGTGTACAGACTCTTAAGTCTGTTCTACTCTTGAAAACTATCCTTTGCAGGGAGAGAGAAATTAGAGCTGCTGAGGAAAGACAATTGGAGAAGGATGTACCAAGAACTACTGATGAATTCGAGAAACTTGTTAGGAGCTCTCCTAATAGTAGTTTTGTGTGGATTAAATACATGGCTTTCATGCTTAATTCAGCTGATATCGAGAAAGCTCGTGCTATTGCTGAAAGGTAGAACTTTTACTGAATTGTTGGTTGTTTAGAGTATATAGGAAACTGAAATGCTAATATAAGCAATATAAAAAGTTTTCTTTGTAATGCCGAGCTTCTTTTTCTTTGTAAACCTTTCGTAGGATTTCTAGATTTTTAAGAGAACTGATTGGAGTCATAAATCTGCTTGGTTTAAATTATATTATACACGTTATCATGTTCGGTAATGGGGGACAAAAACCCATATGGTCCCTATTGTCTCTTCTGGTTTACTTGGGTAGTTGGTAGCTTGTTAACCAAATTAAGCTAGACTCAATGTTTATAGGTCTCTTTGCCTGGATGTAAGTCATAGGTTGTAGTTTAGCATATTGGGTCATTGTGGTCTGACTGAAATTCGTACTTCAATGAATTTCATTGTATCCTGAAGCCTCATTCTCCCATGTGCAAGCATTCATAATTTAAGGTTTTAGATTGCTTTTCCAGCTTTATTTTTTTCGTATGCGGCTTCCATTTATTTCATTGTCTTCTGGGGCTCATTTTACAGTTTTATTTTGGGGGTTTGCCGCATTGATATGTAATAAACAGCTGTTGAACAGAATGTATTTATAAAAGAGTGGCAGTGCTGAATGAGAGATGATTACCCACTTTAGGACACTGTTATATTTGAATAATTTGTTACGCTAACTTTATCTTCAATATTATTCTTTTCCTTCAAGGGCTTTGAGAACCATTAACATTCGAGAAGAAACAGAGAAGCTAAATATCTGGGTGGCTTACTTTAATTTGGAGAATCAGTATGGGAATCCTCCAGAGGTAACATTGGATCTGCAAATGCATCTTTCAATCGAGTATATATTTTTTAACAAAATTAGTTCTTGTAACTGTAACTTCCATTGGGATGTTATTTCAGGAAGCTGTGCAAAAAGTATTTCAAAGGGCATTGCAGTATTGTGATCCCAAAAAGGTACATTTTGCACTTTTGGGCATGTATGAGAGGACAGAGCAACATAAATTGGCCGAAGAGCTACTTGACAAAATGAGCAAGAAGTTTAAGCACTCGTGCAAGGTGTTTCATGAATTCCTGTGTCAATTTTTCTTTTCAGAAATTTGATTAAAGCTGGTTTTAACATGGTAAGAAATTTCAGGTTTGGTTGAGACGGGTGCAGATGCTGTTGACGCAACAGCAGGATCGGGTTCAACCCGTTGTAAACCGTGCTTTACTCTGCCTTCCACGCCATAAGCACATTAAGTTTATTTCACAGGCAGCTATACTTGAGTTCAAATCTGGGGTTACTGATAGAGGGAGATCTATGTTTGAGGGAGTTTTACGGGAGTACCCAAAGAGAACGGATTTGTGGAGCATTTATCTAGATCAAGTGAGGACTTTATACTAGTTGATTTTTTTGGTTATATTAATATATGTATTGTGCATATGTTACCATTTTCAATCAAACTTGACAGGAAATTCGACTTGGAGATGAAGATGTGATTCGTGCTCTGTTTGAGAGGGCAATTAGTTTGAGCTTACCACCCAAAAAGATGAAGGTTTGTATACTTTTGCTTTTGCTCTTTAAGAAATTGCATTTATGTCGTATACTTGCAGTTGGCCTTTGTTCCTTTCTTGATAATCCTTGTACGCCTCTTCCATTTGCAGTTTTTATTCAAAAAGTATCTCGATTATGAAAAGTCCCGTGGTGATGAGGAAAGAATTGAATCTGTCAAACGGAAGGCAATGGATTACGTAGAAAGTACTCTAACTTGAAGTTATTGAGGTTTGAGACTCATTTGATCAGTTGATCTGGAATATGCGAGTACATTGGCGTAGTCTTCAAGATAACATTATTTTTGCATTAAAATAGCCCTAGTATAGAGGAAGAAATTAGATCCATAGTTTCTACTAATTTTTTATTTGAAGATTCTCTTTTAAAACCCTAAATAGTAAATTATGAGCTGATAGATGGGGGAAATGCCCTTCTGTATTTAGTATCTTGACTATGGCATCGCCACCAACATTGCTTTTGATGTAAAATGCTACCGATTGAGGGACAATAACATCTTTCTTGGACTGAATGATTGTGCATGGAACCATAACCTGATGTAACTTGTGTCTGAAATCACTAGAGAAAACAGTTTTAGCGGCACTCAACGTAATGTATGGTTTCATCCTCCTTAAGGTTTTCTCGAACTTAGCTCCGGCGGCTGTATTGTTTTGCCCCGCAGCTTTTGGTGCAAAATTTTGTACCCAACCCGTGAAATTTTGTTCAATGTTTTTGTATATCTCATTGACTTCTGATCTCTCAAAGCCTCCGTAGTATCGTCCATCATTGATGTACCTACACCACACCATTATACAACCGTTGGAAACCAACTGTTAGGAATCATCATGGTTCCAACATCATTGTGAATGAATTCTAGACCTATAGAATGTTACTTCTTTTATGATTGATTGCAAGAATCAATTGAATTCTGTACATTACATGATTTATCATATAATCTTATATATGATGGACCATATTTTTAAACATGAAAAAGCGGTTCATATTCATGCATAGAGGGGATGGGGGCACAAGGAGTAGGAAGTAAAAGGTAGGGAGCACCTAGGGGAGCCACTGAGGAGGATAAGTTGGGTAAATAGGTGAGGCCTCCTGATTGAAGCCAAGCATCCAACCATGGCAGCCAAGGAGTGACCTAAATAAATAGTGTTATGGAGATGGAGGTGATCCAGTAAGCACACCAAGTCATCTGTATACCCCTTGAAATCTTTCTGATACCTCTGTGGATCATAAAGCTTGGGGTTAACGTTTGGAGAGAAAACCATGTCGAAGACCACCACCTTGAAGTAGCAGGCAAGCAAAGGGAGGAGAAGCTGCCATGCACTCTGGTCTTCACCATAGCCATGTGCCAGAACCAGGGTTTCACTCCCATTTCCATATATCTTTGCGTTCAATGCTGTTGCAATGCCCCCCTTCTCACACACCATTTCCATTCTTTCTCCCTTATGCTACCTGGGTTACCGCAATATCAGAGATTCTATTTATCCCGCCTTCTTTTTCTTGAGTTTCTTAGCTTGTATTTATAGATTTCTTAGTGTGAAATGTTAAATAAAATAAGCGTGGAGTCAATAAAATAGTATTATAATTCTGGATTGTTGTATGAAATTTCAGATTCCCCTAAATTGTTAACTTATGGGTTAATTTTGAGTTAATGAGACGAGTCAACAAATACATCAATTTAATTAGATAATTACAAAAATACTTTTATTTCACGTGGTAAATTGTATTGTTTTTAGGATAATTTTATCACTCTATATTTTTGTATAAAGAAAAAACATATAATGAGATTTGAAGTTTCAACCTAAACTTTTATAATTTTAGCATTGATTTAACTAAAGTATCAATTATTATTTTTATAAATATATTTGTTATTTAATATCCACGGTATATATATACTTAGAGAGAAATAAAATAAAAATAAAAAGCAACACTTGGCCATTTCTTTGAATATGTTCTAAAACGATTATTTTAGTTATATTTCTATAGTTGATATTAGCTAAAAGAAACAGAATATCTTGTCTTCTTTTCTCTTGGTTTTGTATGTTCTAAACTTTATTTAATAAGCTGATGATATATATATATATATATATATAGTATATCCATTTTTTTATATTTAATTGATGAGGGAATGCAATGAACATAATGTTATTTATTTATGTCTGCTTTTGGTCAAGAAAAAAAAAAAACAGTGATTTTTCATTTAAAAGACAAAACCATCTGGTCCTATTATCTACATAAACTATTATAATTAATATGTATAGAGAGAGAGATTTCTCACGTGTGTGCAAAACGGGCTAAAAGATCATGTCTGCTATTTTTTTATTATGCTTATTACCAATAGTATACTTCAATAAAATTTGAGATTTAGTTTGTTTTAAAATTAAATATTTAATCTTCCTATTTTCAATTTAAAATCATTATTGATGTTGATAGTTTCTGTTAAAATTTGTCAACTTAATATATTTATTTTCTTTCAATTATATGTCCCATCAGATGAGAACAACCTAATCAAAATTTTAAATTGAATGCTTTTAATAGAAAATAATTAATTTTAATATTTGGATTGAAATTTTCAAATAAAAAAATAGGAGGATTGAATTTTAAAATTTTAAAATATAACAACTAAATTTTAAATTTTGTCAAAACATAAAAACTAACAACATATTTTAATCAGATAAATTTATTTGATCCAGAAATGTTATAAATGATAATTAAAATTGTATTTAGAAATAATAAATAGAAAAAAGTAACATAGGGTTGTACGACCTAAATAAAACATGATAGATAAATTAAACCTCGAGGTCCCTTTCTTAAAAAATGTTGGTAAAAGGGGTCCATTAAATTTGACAAAGTCATGTATTCCTGTGGTTTTAAATGAAAAATAAAAAGGATAAACTATATAAATAATCACTCAATTATTAGCACATTTTGTTTTGATCACTTAAGTTTAAAATTTTCTATTTTAATTTCTTTTATCATTCATTCATTAAATCACTAATGGAGTGCTTATGTGATCATTTTTATTGGAATAATCATAAATTTAACATTTCAATATTTATAGATTCTATCAATTTGGTCTTAATTCTAAAAATCTAATAAATTTATATATTATGTCAATTTAGTCTTGATTCTTAAAAATCAAAGTTAAAATTAATAAAAACTACACCCTAAGATAAAAAAGGGTAAGAATTGATGTCTTTAGGTTGTTGCTCAAAACGAGTTTGTCGTGTTTGAGGTTGATCACCAAAATTTAAGAAAAATATTTTTTCTTGATAATTTGGGATAATCTTGATCACTAAAATTTGTATTATATATTATAATTATTTAAGTTTATTTTTAACTAATTAATGTTTGGATAATATTTATACTTAGATATTGCGGTTACTAAACTTTATTTTTCCAAATTATATTTAGAATGTTGCATTGTATTAGTTTACCAAATTAAACTAAAATGTTACTAAATGTATCATTAAAAATTATAACTCTTATAAAAATCAAATTTAAAAACTTTGAAAAACTTTGGGGCCAAATAATAATTTCTCTTTTTTAACACTAATTATAATATTAAATTAAAAATTTTCAAGACTCAAAAGGCTTAAAAAGAAATTTTACAAAATTTAGGGGCCGAGTACCCTGTCAACCCTTGAATTTGCCCCTGGCTGCTACATGAAGAATCAAAGATGAATTTTATAGGCATAATGACTTATTAGACCCTCTAACTTCATAAAAAGAATTATTTTAGCCCTTAAATTTGTATTGTTTGTCAAATCACCCAAAATAGATGAAAAAATTAATGTTCGGTAACTTTACCAACGTGAAATACAAATGGATGCCATATAAGCAATTAATTAAATTTTTAAAATTTTAAAATATATAAAACTTATTTTAAAAATTAATTAATTGTTGACGTAGTATGGCATTTACATAACAATCCATGTGTATGTCAAGTCAGCACATTTAACAAACGTTAACTTTTGTTTATCATTTAGGATAATTTGACAAGCAATACAAATTTAAGAACTAAAAGATAGGAAAAATTAAAAAAAAAGAGTAAAATAATATTTTAAAAAATAAAATGGGAAGGATTATAGGAATATTGTGTTGGAGTAGAAACAATTGAAGAGGGGTGGGGTCCAGAATGAAGAGGAGTTGTAGGCTTTTTGAATTGATGAATCCTAATCCTCATTTATTAATTTGGTTATGTCCGCTGAACCATACTTTCTGACTTTGCCCTTTCAATTTATTTCTGCTTCATTTTCGGCCAACCCCTCTACACCTACACCTTCCATTTCCATCCTTTTTTATTTATTAAATACAATATTTATTAATTAAAATTTTCTTCTTTTTTTTATCTTCTTTTTCATTTATATAATGAGTGTGTCTTAGTATTTGTGTATATTCAAGTTTTTGACATTTGTACATTAAAGGAGTAATAAGTTTAATCGCTCTCAACTTGCATATTATCTCTATAAATTCTCTTGACCAAGTTGACAGAGACAGATACAAAGGAGGAGGCAGGCAGGGGCTTCGGACTGGATCTTTTCCCAAAAAATTAGAAAATTTTAATTTTAATTAAATTATAAATTAATATAAGAAAAAAATTCTGCATTAGCCCCTCCAAAAAAATGAAAAATATTCCATTTAGTCCATTTAAAAATGATAAAATTATAAACTAATATATGATAAAATCTATATTTAATCTTTCAAAAATTTGTAATTCAATTTTGATCAATAATTTTTTTAAATTCATCCCTGTGAGTTGATATATTAATTAACCCAAGTTAAAAATACTAACTTTTAAACATATTTTTAAAAGTTAAATCACTCAAATTTTAATCTCAAAATAAGAGAATTATGAGATTGTTTGAAAACAAAATTTGTTTTTTTTTTTTTTGAATGTGGTATGATTGAACATTTGGTAACCTTTTTCGGAGTCGCTGGTGTCATGTATATTAACCATAATTTTATTTTTGTTTCAAATTGTTCTTCAGACTTTATGTTGATGATGTCAATGATGTGTAGTTTATCCATCATTAAAACATACTTTTACACGCTTGCACATGTCATAAAACCTTATTTATATTGAACTGTATTTATTGAAAGTGAAAATAATAAAATATAAAAGGAATTATTTTGAGTTACAAAATCATATAATTATTCATTAACGGTAGATGTGATTCATGTATTGGTGTGTTAAAGTATTCATATACCATAATACAAACCACTACCTCTATTTCTTATCTAATATTTTTGTTGTCCTTGAAAAATATTTGCACATGTTGAGATCTAAATCTTGGTTATTTTAGTTAGAATAATTCAATTATGATGTATAAATATTGAATGCAATGATGAAATATATTGTACTTTTAAAGAGACATGTAAATTTAAATATTAAAAATAATATTATTTAGAGACAATCACAAACTCTAATCGTAAATTATAAAATTGAATTTAAAGAAAAAAAAAAAACTCTTTATCTATAAACCAAAACCAAAAGAGCGGACGTTGATATCTTCAAAACAGGTATAATTATGAAACATGGACAGGTTTTGTAATTATATACTACTCTTGTCAATTGGTTCCAAAACACTAGTGCTCTTATCTAATTATAGAATGGAGATGGTTTTAAGCATGTACACTTTTTTTATAGATACACATTTGAAGCGGAAATCACCTGTCAATATATATATATATATATGATTATTATATTTATAGGTAAGATTTTTTTAAAATTATTTTATATATTAATTAATAATGGGGGACAGTGTAAAGGGTAAAATACTCAAATATATCAAAAAATAAAAAAATTACGGAATTGGGCCGGTTTCTCGAAAATTTACGGAAAAGGGCCATTTCCTACAAAAGCGCCCACGTCGGTAGCGTTTTGTGAGAAATGGCAGAAAGTGCTCTCTCAGGAGCGCACTTTGTGCCACATCGAAAAAGCGCTTACGTGGGCGCGCTTTGCGATGTGGCACAAAGCGTCCCTGTGGGAGTGCTTTAACTCATGACAGTAAAAAAAAAAGGTCAAAATTTTTTTGACCGTTGGGAGCCCAACGATAAAAAAAAAAACCTATAAAAACCCCCAAACCCTTTTATTTTTTTCACATTTTAATCCTTACTCATTCTTCTCTCAAATTCCTCTCAAATTTCTCTTTAAGTCCTTAAAACTTCTTTTGAAATTTCGAAATAGTCCTTTAATATTTACAAAAAAGCCCTTTTTTAATTTTTTTTAATATATTTTTTTTGAAACTTTTAAAATTTTCGATCGTATTACCAATGACCGGGGAATTAATTCGTTTAGACAACAAGCACATCTCCGTTAATCAAATGGAAATGGTAAGTTTTAATTTTAATTTTTAATATTATTTAATATTTTTTAGGTTTATGCAATTTTAATTAATTTTTATTTTATAATTTTTAAACAGTTTGTAGATCGGGTGTTGCAATGTTATATTCGCAATATGCATAGTCCCCCATCGCCGTTGATCGAGAATTACCTGCAGGAAGCGGGTTTTTGGCACGTGGCCACGATAGGCCGGGTGTTCAAGTTGGAGCCGCCTTTGATTAGTGCGTTGATAGAGAGGTGGAGACCCGAGACGCACACTTTCTATCTTCCATGCGGAGAGTGTACCATCACTCTGGAAGATGTGCGATTCTGATTGAGATTACCGATGGACGGTCGATAGTCATCGTCCATAACTTCTCGATTGGATGGCCGTATGCTACAAGCTTCTGAGTTCCATTCCGGATAACATTCAAGGAGCTCAGATCGAGATGACCTGGTTACGAGACACATTCTCGGAGCCGAATGAGGTTCGACCAAAATAGAAAGAATACGGTATGCTCGGGCATACATTCTTCAGATAATTGGAGGCTATTTGATGCCAGACCTTTCTAAAAACCTTGTACACTTGAGATGGCTGCTAAAACTTGTTGATTTCAGAGCATCCGGTGAATTGAGTTGGGGGTCTGCCGTGCTATCGAGGTTGTATAGGAAGATGTGTGGGGCGACGCGGCCGAGTAAAGCAAAAATCGGAGGTTGCCTATCACTACTGCAGTCATGGGCACGGTTTCAATTTCTATTTTTACGTCCTCGACTCGACCACCCATATTCATTCCCCTGATAACTAGGTAAATTTAATGTTATATTTTACAATTATTACTTAGATTTATAGTATAATTGTATGCTAAAATTTATTTAATTAGGTAGAACCATTCGTGAGTTATCTTTGGAATACCTACCTCGCTTGAAGATATCTGACCTCTATTGGACCAACGGTCGGAATCACAAGTAAGTTTCAAATTTTGTATTTATAATTTAGTATTTCATATTTAGTGTTTAGTATTATGTATATAACTAATATTTTGGTAATGTTAATATAGTTTCAATGGAGACCGTACGAGGATCCGACAATTCAGGCAGTAATTCCGGAGGAGTTCTTGCAAAATCCAAACCTTTGGCACGTGAAGGTCCCATTGACCAACTATGCGACCATGAAGATGCACCAGTCAGATTGGGTTCTGCGACAATTTGGATTCTGGCAACCGATTCCTGTGCCACCTAAGGTGCTCGATAATGAGCAAAAAGTGGACTTACGGCAGTTGCACATGGATTGGCCAAGATTTTGGTCAGCACATACCGAGACGTCGGAGAACCGGTATGACTATTTACCTATCCGGGAACCGATCGTCGTTCTTGAGTTAGCGTGTGTTTGAAATACATGCCATGGTTTAGGATCCATGGTAAGCCGTATTTGTTGTCGGAAGAAAAGAGGTGACGACAACTTCATTAACAAAGGGAACGTCGGGGCCCTTTAAATCCAAAAAGAATGGGTGATGAGACGAGGCCATCAACAGTGCCGACACAATCACCGGGCCCATCAACAGCGCCCACACAGTCATCGGGCCCATCAGTTCAGTCGACGACACCGACATCACAACCTTTACCCTTTATGCCAGGTGCGTACCCTACCCCTTATATGTATCCTAACCCATATATGTTTCCTTTTCCCAGTCCCACCCCAGGTTGGAATGCATGGCCGGGTTCGAGTCTGTTCCCTACTACTCCGACTGGCCAGCCGATCTTGAGGCTGTCGTCACGTGAGGGATCACAGGAGGCGCCGTCAGGGAGTTTTCTTTTTACCAGCCTCCTTCGTCATGCGGGATTCAAACACCCCGTCGTGGTTTATGCAAATACCTCCGGATTGTTATTTTATCAATGTGGGTCATCCTCGCAACACCCACGGCCGGACCCTCCTTAGGAGGAACCGGAATTCACTTGAGGTTCCACGGTCCCATGGGAAGCTAGAAGAAGGAGGAATCAACAGATAATCGCAAACCACCCCAGTGTGGTGGCTGATTCACTGCATCAACGTTGATTCGGATGGGCTTTTTATTTTTAAATTGTAATAATTTTTTATTTTAATAAAAATATTATTTTTATTTGTGTTTGTAATTTAATTTTAATATCTTCACTAAAATAGAAGTTGTTTATTTTTTGTATATAATTTAATTTGAATTTTTTAATAAAATTAAAAGTTTTTTTTTATTTTTGTAATTTAGTTTTAATATATTTAATAAAATAATAGTTGTTTAATTTTTATTGTAATTTAATTTTAATATCTTTAATAAAATAGAAATTGCTTAATTTTTTAATTGTAATTTAATTTTAATGTATGTAATAAAAAAAGTTTTTTTTGTAATTTAGTTTTAATATATTTAATAAATAAGAAGTTTTCTTTATTTTTATTTTTTGTAATTTAGTTTTAATATATTTAATAAAATAAGAAGTTTTTTATTTTTTAATTTAGTTTTAATATATTTAATAAAATAACAAGTTTTTTTTGTAATTTAGTTTTAATATATTTAATAAAATAAGAAGTTTTTTATTTTTATTTTTTTGTAATTTAGTTTTAATATATTTAATAAATAAGAAGTTTTTTTATTTTTATTTTTTATAATTTAGTTTTAATATATTTAATAAATAAGAAGTTTTTTTATTTTTATTTTTTGTAATTTAGTTTTAATATATTTAATAAAATAAGAAGTTTTTTATTTTTATTTTTTGTAATTTAGTTTTAATATATTTAATAAATAAGAAGTTTTTTTGTAATTTATTTTAATATATTTAATAAATAAGAAATTTTTTATTTTTATTTTTGTAATTTAGTTTTAATATATTTAATAAAATAATAGTTGCTTATATGTTTTGTAATTTAATTTTAATATCTTTTATAAAATAGAATTTGTTTATTTTTTTAAAATTTAATTTTAAAATAAAAGTCTAATATTTGTGGAAAGACAAAAGCTCTCCCAGGGAGCGTTTTGTTTTTGCCACATCATCAAGAAAGCGCGTCACGTAAGCGTGCTTTTGCTGATGTGGCACAAAGTGCGCCCCTGGGAGCACTTTTCATTTCTCCAAAAACGCTACCGACGTGAACGCGTTTTGTGGGAAAATGATCATTTTTCATAAATTTTGAAAAACCGGCCCAATTTCATAATTTTTTTTTATTTTTTTAGTATATTTAACTATTTTAGCCTAATGTAAACGTCTTAAAAACAATGGAAAGGTCTTTTTTCCCCTCAAATTGAGGGCATTGACGATATTGACAATAGATATAATTTGATCTTATTTTCAACGGTCTTCAAAATTTGTCTTTTTGTATTTAATTGTTTCTTTATTTTTCATTGACATTTATCAACTTTTGCAAAACAAATGTATTTCGTTATCACAACAAACCTATTATCTTCTGTTTTCAACTTCCATCATCATTATATCATCATTATTTACTCTTATAATTTCTTTTAATTTTAAAACGAAAAAATAAATAAATTTTAAGGCATTCTAATTAATATTTTCTTTATTATTACGATACGATAATATTTACTAAACTAAAACTCAATTTTTAAATTTAAATGTTTTTACTAAAATTGAAATTATAATGTCCGTTTACCAAAATCAGTGAAAATTTTGAGTTGGACTCATTGTAGACATAAATTTCAATGTTTGAAATATGATAAAAAGAAAAAAATTGGAGACAAATAAAATTTCCTTATTTATCAAAAAATTTGTAGTTTTATTCTTTTTCAATAAGAAATTTGTTTTGTTCTTTTTTCTCTCAATAAAGCTTCAATTCAAGGGGTGTGGAGATTTAGTTTTAAGAAGATGTAATCTGCTTTAAAGATTATCAAGACTTAATCTTAAAGAAATGATTAATCTATTGTGTTAGCGAGATTGAATCAAACAAAGTTTGGTTTAAGGGTCTTTGAGAATCTATTTCGGATGGTTGATCCATTTCAAAAGCATTCCAGACTTGGTCTTGAAGACTGATTGATCTCCATTTCAAAATTGAAGATTTCTTATTCAAGGGTTTTCAAAACTTGGTCTTGGATAGCTGAATTCATTTCAAGAGTCATAAAGACTTAATCTTGAAAACAATATTTGATCTCTTTTCTTGGCAAACTAAGATTGTAGAGTGACTTATTGAGAATTATTGGGAATCGACATAAACTTCTTCGAAATTCCTTTAAGTTTTTATTTATTTATTTCAAAGAAGACTTTGAATTTTGGAGAGAGCTTTGTTATTCAAAATCATCTCTTCATATTCCAAAATTTAGCACTTTTATATTTGTATTGAATTGCTTGGAGGTAAGTTTTTTATAGTTCTCCCAAGTTAAGAAAAAGAAAGTTTATAATATGAATTTTTCAAAAGTAGTTTCTAAAATAACTTAATTTTTATTATTTATTTAATGTAATTTAATTAGAAATAAAATCATCCTTAAAAATATGATTTATTATAAAAGAATTTTGAAGAAGATTTATTTTCTTAATTTATGTTTTAATTAATTTAACTTAATTAGAGCAAAATAACTACGGCACGATATATGATGTCATCATTTTCTTTAACACATTATAACTGTAATACCCTTCGCCCGACTTGATTGTCAGGTCCAAGTTATATGATGCCACATTCGTTCCCGAAGTAACTACAGTCAATTAGGTAGTGAATAGTCATTCCCACATGCAATTAAGTGTCAATCACATTCAAAATTATATAAACAATCGATTCCGAGTTTTAATTAATTCTAGTAATAAGATTGTTGATAGGTCCCTCAAGTCTTCAAGAGAGGAAATCTTTGACACATACCTCTCAGGAAGTGTTGTTATAACCTTTTCAACCACCCTACTCTCACTAAACTGGTCTCCTAGCAATTTGATGCTATTGACCACTGCCATTATCCTATATGCATATGTTAGGATCGACCCGATTAAGCAACAAGTAAAAAAAAATAGCGGAATAAATTGAGAAATTGGACACACAAATTTAATGTGGAAAAACCCCTCCAAAGAGGAGAAAAAACCATGTGTAAAGATAATTATACTATAATGGCAACAAAACGAAGAGTACAAAAGATGGAGATAAAAACTAAACCCTGAAAACCCGAAAACAAAGAACCCTCAAAGCGTAAACACAAAATTCTCTAAATGTATTATGAGTTCTAATATTTAATGGGTGTATTTTCTAAAGTTGTAAAAGAGCATATTTATAGGCTAAATTCATAGGTCAAATAATAATAAAATAATCTAAACTAATCAGTGTTTGATTGAACAAATAAACAGAGTTAACTAGAAGACTATTTCTCAAATTTGATTGAAATAGGAGTCATACTTAACAAATCTCCACCTTGACTCATATTTCCACAACTCCATCTTTGCCAAAGCCCGCTACGAACCTATATTGAACCATGTAGGGAATTAACTGAGTCGAATCTGTGCTTAGAAACTGGAAGACTTCTAGCATTCGACTTGTACACTGTCAAATCAAAAGTAACTCGGGTTTGATTTTCACGAACACAATGCCCTAACTTTTCAAAACTTGCATTCAAAAGAGAACCCCTATTCAACGAAACGATCATACATTTTTCCCTCCTATGACCAAGTTGCCTCCTCTCCAAATGAGTTGACTTCAACTCTGTAACGGACGAGAGACGTCTAATTTCACCGGTCACTGTAAAACCTTCCACAATATAAAGATTGCCAGTTCTTTTATCTTTTAACAAAACGAGAGCTCCACGAGATACTTTAATGTTGCTCGACTTGATGTTGATTCTGCATCCTTTCAAGTCTAAAATACTCAATGAGATGAGATTCTTTCGTAAATCAAGTACATACCTGACATCTGAGAGTGTCCTAATCATCCTATCGTGTATCCTAATTTTAACAGTACCAATACTAATTACCTTACTAGATGAATCGTTTCCCATGCGTACAACTCCACCTTTAATCGAACTGTATGTGGAGAACCATTCTCTATTGGGACACATGTGGAAAGAACATCCCGAATCTAGGATCCACTCGGACGTGAGCTTGGAGTTATCACTCGTTGACACTAACAAGAAATCATCACTGCTTTCATCGGCCAAATTAGCACCAGCTACATCTTCCTCGCTACTCTCAGCAGCTCTTTTATTTCGCAGTTTATAACAATCTACTTTGACGTGACCTAACTTTTTACAGTAGCGACACCTTTTGTCTCTTTTCTTTGATCCTACTAAAACAGAAGCTTGCTTATCTGCCTTGCTATCCAAACCAAACTCATTGTCGAGTTTGTCTCTACTCAACAAATGACCCTTCACATCTTTGAACTAGAGTTTGTCTCTGCCATAAATCAGGGTCTCCCTGAAAGACTTGTATGAAGGGGGTAATGAGCATAATAATAGCAAAGCCTGATATTCATCATCAATATGAACCTCAACATTCTTTAAATCATTTAAAAGAGTAATGAATTGACTGATGTCATATCTAATAAGCTCACCTTTGTTCATGCGAAATATAAATAGACATTGTTTCAACACTAAACGATTAGCTAGAGACTTAGTCGCATAAAGAGTTTCTAACATTTTCCACAAGGCGGATGAGGTTTTTCCACCAATACCTACTGCAATACCGTATTCGCGAGGTACAAATGGTTTGCAGACAAGGCCTTTTCATCAAGCTCTTCCCATTCTGTTTGATTTAGATTCTCAGGCTTTTTCCTTGTAACAACCTTTTTCAAGCTGGCTTGAACTAGAATTGCCATCATCCGAACTTGCCACAGATTGAAATTTGTCTCACCATCAAACTTCTAAATTTCAAACATTGTTGTTGCCATCTCTGAACTGGCTGATCTATGAAAATTGAACTAGCTCTGATATCATTTGTTAGGATCGACCCGATTAAGCAACAAGTAAAAAAAATAGCGGAATAAATTGAGAAATTGGACACACAAATTTAACGTGGAAAAACCCCTCGAAAGAGGATAAAAAACCATAGGTAAAGATAATTATACTATAATGGCTGTAAGGCTTAATTTTAAAACTCGGAGCCCAATACCAATTGACCAAAACAAAAAAACAAACAGACTCAAAAGAAAGCCCAATAGCAGCCCAATACAAAACCCAAACCCATCAGACCCAAAAACAAAATAACAAAGCCAAACCCTAGCGACAATAAGCGGCGCCGCCAACCAACCCTCACGCTACCGGAAGCGCCCTCTCGCGACGTGCGCCACTCCACCACGCCACGTCAGAAACGAGTTCGTTCACGCACCTGCAAAATAGAGATCGATTGTAAAATAAAAAGGCTATAAAAAGCCAAATCAAAATCTGTAACGGGGGTTTTTTGGAATTGAAAAAAGAGAGAGTATATATAATTTCTGTACAAACACACTGAATATAAAAAAAATCAATACAAAGTCAGAGAGCGAAATAGATAGAGGTTTACTTTTTTTTTCCTATTCATTTTCATTCGAGTTCAAATATTGTTGTGGTTTTTTTCTATTTTTGTTCTGTTTAAAAAAAAGCTACAGTATATATATATATTTTAAAGCATATATACGTACAAAAATACACAAAAAAGGGATTTTTTTTACCTACTTTGGGGGGCGACTATGGCCGGCGGTGGTTTGGCGCTGGAAGATTGGCCGGATTTAGGCCAATGAGAGAGCATTTAGAAATTTTTTTCTCCTCTCCTCTGCTAAAATGAAAGAATGAAGTTTCAAAGCAAAAAAAATCTATCTTTTATACCCCCATAAAACGGCGCCGTTTTGCAATTGGGGGTCAGGGGCCAAATCGACGTCGTTTTGGGCCTCTGACCCGCAACCCGACCCATGTAGGGGGAAGGATCCGCGTGTTTTCTTATTTTGGTTTTATTACGTAAATAGCCCCTCCGCGTTTCTGGGTGTTTCAAATTGACTCATTTTGTTTTTTTCAATTGTGCCCCGATTATTCTATTTTTTATTTGATTTGGTCCGTGCTTTAAATGCTGCATTAGGAATTGTGGGATAATTGCATTTTGGCTCCTCCCCCTATTGTGCGTGTGTTTAATTCGGTCCTTGCCCTCTATTTTACTTCTGATTTTACCCCAAAACATCTGTTTTCGATTCAATTTAGTCCCTTTTTTGATTATTTTTCTATTTTTACTATTAAATGAATTGATTTGAGTTTTCATATTTTATTATTATTAATTTACTATGTATATTGCCTTTACTTTCGTTATTCTTTCGGTGTATATTATTATTATTACAACCATATTCTTTCATGTTTACTATTATTATATATATTTTTGTTTACTTTAATTTTTTTCCATTATTATATATTATTATTATCTATTATTTTGTTATTATCAATAGAATTTTATTTTTTTACTACTACTATTTTTATTAATACTACTATTATTCCTACCACTACTTTTTTATTTTTATAATTATTATTATTTTATTATTATTGATATATTATTTTCATTATTATTAACATTATTATTACTAATTTAGTATTATCATTATTATTTTTACAATTATTCTTTTAATATTTCTATTAATTTTTATTATCTATTTAATTTGAAATTAACTCTGTATATATTATTATTACACCTACTATTATTATTTCTTATATTTATTATATTTATTATTAAACTATCCTATTACTAATATTTTTACCACTATTATTTTATTACTATCACTACTTTATTATACATATTATTATTCTTATAATTATATTTATTATTTTTATTTTTATTATCATCATTGTTATTGTCATTGTCATTATCATTATTTTTATAATTTTTTTTTATTATTATTATTATTATTATTATTATTATTATTATTATTATTATTATTGTTGTTGTTGTTGTTGTTGTTGTTGTTGTTGTTGTTGTTGTTGTTTCTTATATTATTATGACTATTTTGTTATCATTCCTATTACTTTTATTATTATTTGTCATTTTCTTTAGTATTAATACTATCGTTTATCTTATTTTTTCTTTTACCACATGTTTTCCAAACTCATAAAAAGGTTTTTTAAACAAGACAATGTTTCATGTTTGGAAATTCAAGGAATCGTGCCCTAACGTGCTGGGTTTCGATTTCTGTCTGACCAAATCATTAAATATCCTTTGAGATTGTGTCTGTGTTTCCTTAAATTAAAAACAAGGCAATGTTTTGGGCTTGGAAGTTTTGAAAATTGTGCCCTAACGTACTGGGTTTCATCAAATAGATTGCAGACCAAGCCTTTTCATCAAGCTCTTCCCATTCTGTTTGATTTAGATTCTCAGGCTTTTTTCTTGTAACAACCTTTTCAAGTAGGTTTGAACTAGAATTGCCATCATCCGAACTTGCCACAGATTGAAATTTGTCTCACCATCGAACTTCTAAATTTTAAACATTGTTGCTGCCATCTCTAAACGGGCTGATCTATGAAAATTGAACTAGCTCTGATACCATTTGTTAGGATCGACCCGATTAAGCAACAAGTAAAAAAAATAACGAAATAAATTGAGAAATTGGACAAACAAATTTAACGTGAAAAACACCTCCAAAGAGAATAAAAAATCACGGGCAAAGATAATTATACTATAATGGAAACAGAACGAAAAGTACAAAAGATGGAGATAAAAACTAAACCTCGAAAATAAAAAACCCTCAAAACGTAAACACAAAATTCTCTAAATGTGTTATGAGTTCTAATATCTAATGGGTGTATTTTCTAAAGTTGTAAAAGAGCCTATTTATAGGCTAAATTCATAGGTTAAATAATAATAAAATAATCTAAACTAATCAGTATTTGATTGAAACAAATAAACAGAGTTAACTAAAAGATTATTTTTCAAATTTGACTGAAATATGAGTCATACTTAACAACATATTACTTCACTGTTTCAACCTCCATCATCTTCAAATTCTAAAAATCTCTCCTGAGATTAGTGAGTTTCTACTGCCTGGTCTTGTCTAAAGCCTGAAACTCCTCCCTTAGCTTATTCCTAGCTTTTTTAAGAGTTTCACAAGTCATAATCCTGGTGAAAATCACATCTGAAACACCACTTTGTATGGACGACATCACCTTGTACTTCTTAGCACGATCATCACTATATTGCCTAATCTGTGCTATGGTGGGATTCACCCTCAATGGTGGTGGCTCAACATTGACATTTACTACCTTCCACAAGTCAAAAGGCTGAAGGTAGGTCTTCATCTTTACTACACAAATATGGTAGTTTTCACTATTAAACACAAGCAGTGGAGGAGGTGAGAAACTTGCTGAAGACATTTTTGCAGAAACACGAAAAAAAAATGGCCCTCAAAGATCAATGACTCTGGATTTCAATTGTTGGTGTTATGAACAAAAAAAGAAAGCAAAATAGAGAAAATTAGCAATCCAATTTGAATTGCTATGTTTCATCATGATTTTTCAAATACAAACTATACAATATATATTAGTTGATTCAAGTCAGAACTCAACTAATCTTGTAACACCCCTAACCCGTATCCGTCAATTCATCACTTGTCACTTTACTTGTCCTGTACGATTGTACTCAATCCAGCGTTCTACTCAATTTGAACTTTGACTTCGATTTTCATTTTATCACAATAATTATAATTCCATAACAAAGATATGAAATAATAAATTATATAATCTCTAATTTTTAACAATCAATCATAAAATTTAACATATGAACTTACCTAGACCACTCGGTAGAATTTGTAGAAATTCAGGGCTATTCTGTTACTTTTTCTTTTCCTCGTTTATCTTCGATTTCTTGATCTATAATATAAAATTATTCATTACTTAGCACATATATTTCAGTCTCATTTCACTTCAAAATTTATGCCCTTCAATTTTCAAATTTACACTTTTACCCTAAATTTTATATTTTTACAATTTAGTCCCTAATCAATACATTCATCAATTGACCTAATTTTTCTCAATTTACACTTTATATTATCATTTTAAACTACTAAAAACCTTTTTTATTCATAATTTCAGCACAAAACCCTAATTCTTAACTTTTTCACACTTAGGTCCTAAAAATCAATTTCTATTAAAATCACTTAATAAAATAATCATATAATGAAATTAAAGCTTCAATCCATGATAATTCATAATAAAATTCCAGCACTTATTCATGGTAACTTTCAAAATCACCCATAGAATAAAAAAAACTAATGAAATCAATAGTTGGACCTAATTGTAAAAGTCACAAAACGTAAAAGTTTCAAAGAAAAAGAAAGAATTGAACTCACATGGTGCAAAAATGTAAAAAAAGCTTGATAACTCTCCTGTGGAGGTTTTTTGATGAAAATATGAAGAAATGTCTAGATTTCTCATGAAAATTAAATTTTTAAGCTTATTTTTACAAAATTTCCAATTTTACCCTTGTTCACATTGTTCCTTTGCTAATTTTCTTGTCCTTGCCGTCCAGCCTAATTAAGTTTAGTCCAAATTGCTCTTTAAATCCTTCCTATTTATTATTTGAGCAATTTAATCATTTAAATGAACTTTGCACCTTTTACAATTTAGTCTTTTTTTATTAATTAACTATCAAAACGTTAAAATTTCCTAACGAAAATTTAATGCTAACTCCATAACACTCAATAAATATTTATAAAAATATTTATGACTCGTTTTATAAATTCGAGGTCTCAATACCTCATTTTTGACCCATTTTACCCAATAAATTCTTTTAATTCATAGAATTCACTATTTCAAAAATACTTCTAATGCCATAATTGATTCATAAATGTTAATTTATTTAAATTTTCAAACTCACTTTTTGGATTTAGTGGTCTCGAATCACTGTTTCCGATACCACTGAAAATTAGGCTGTTACAAATCCCACTAATACAATCTTGAAATTTTAAAAACTTAACTTGTACACAAGCTGGTTTTTGTCAAGCATCTAAACACAAAAGAAATCCTACAAACTAAGATTGGTTTTATCAGACATGCGTAACATAACATGCACCAAAAAATATTTCCATACAATTGCCAGATACAATCTGCATGTCTTCAATCCTCTAAATAGTCAGCAGCTTCACAGTTCGCCATGCAGTGCGCAGCTTGAGCATCAACGAGCTTGTTCTTTCTTGACGCATATGGAGAGTTCGACCTTTTAGATTGTCCACCAAATGACTTGGCGCTTGCACTCCCAGATTGTCTGCCAAATAACTTGGCGCTTGCACTTTCCACCATATGTACTCGCCACTGCATGGTTGGCCATCTCGCAACGCATAGCTTCAAATCAAAGAAGCTCACTCGATTGCAAGTCAAGGGTTTGATCAATTTGTAGCAATAATAAAATACTTCAGGTCTTTTCATCTCCAAACTAACCTTTTCTTTTGTCCTCTAGTAGATTCTCCTCAAGTTTCAACTAAAGCAACATTTGGACTCTTCTTTCTCAGGTCCTTTAGAAGCTTGAAACACCTTGGCCTAATATGACCTAGAACACCACGATAGTGACAAACAATCTTATGGTTATGCTTTCTACAACCCTTTGGGTGAATAAACATCCTTCTTGGAATACTCTGGTTGTTCAACAACTTCATTAGCTTTGACAAACACGGTTGGTTATATTGTTTTGTCTCCTACATAACCAAGTCCACCCTTAATAAGGTCTTTTTTATCAGCTGTCATTATCTCATCTAGCTTATCATTGTTAGACCCAAGTTTCTTTAACACAAATTTAGTTTTTCACAATTCCTTTAGTGTTGCCTCTAATTTGGTTGACTTGACATTCAAAAGATAATATTTTCCCTCGATTTTCCTCACTTATGACTTCATGGTGACTTTTTGTTCTCCAATTTTCCAGAAGCTAGTAAGGCAAATTGACGGAAAATATAATTTTAGAACTATTTTTCTCCCTAGATGGTTCGAGTGACACTAACACCGAGTCTCTAATTTTATTTATAAGAACTTTGATCTCATTGAAAGTCTTATATAGGATACAAATCTTAGTCAAATCTATATAAACAAATTAGCTATATTGTAACGACCTAAAATCTATGGGCACCGAAAAAGTGTGTTATTGGGCCTCCGTCTTAGAAAATCGATTTAGTAAATAATTATTAGGAGTAATTATGAGTCTAATAGTGTGTTTAATTAGATTTTTATTTAGTGAATTTAGTTTAATTAAGAGTAATTAAGAAAAAATAGATTAAAGTGAATAAAGGGTAAAAGTTTAATTATAGATTAAAAGAAAATAGTAGGGACCAAATGGGAATTAAGCCACATTTGGAGGTTGAGGCGGCATATGAGGACATGTCTAGAAAATTTGTTGTTTTAATTATATTATTATTATTATTATTTAATCTTATTATCTTAGAAAAATAATTTAGAATATGACAAGTGTAAGGTGATAAAAATAGACAAATGTAGGAAAATATATGTATACAATTGTAATACAAATAATTAATTAGTAAATAGATATTTAGTATTTATATTTATTAAGTGAAAGATAATTATTAATTAAATAATTACAATATGAGATTTTAGTTGATAAATAAATTAGATTTATGCCAAGTGTATGGTGATGATAAAATATATGTGTAATGTTTGTATTTATACACTTGTAAAATATTTATATATTTTCTTAAATAATAAGTAAAAAATATTTGTATATTAATTATATTATAAGATTTTTATTTGATAAATAAATTAAAATAAAGACGAATGTATGGTGATTAAATTATACAAGTGTAATAATATAAATATGTACAAATGTAATTAAATAATTGATTTACTTAAAATTTAAGCATAAGATATTTTATATTAATATTGTGAAACCATTTTAAAATCGAGTTTTAAAAACGGGGATCGACTTTTAAAAACGAAAATAGGAGTCGCCATCAATCCCTTTTTATTTAGGTGTCATTGGATCACCTTGTAAAATGTTTCATTTTAAAACATTTGATTTTGGTCTACGAAAAACGAAAAAAAGGGGTTCGGGAGTCGGTTATGTATAAGAAAAGGTTAGCACCCTCATAACGCCCAAAATTGGTACCTAATTGATAAAATCATGTTCAAATGTTTGAAATTTAAAAAGTTTAAAATAAGATCCCTTATCAGAAGGAAAACCAAGACTTACCTATTTCAAAAAATAAAATACCACACCTAATAAGTTAGGATACAACATCTTATAACTTCGAAGCTAGGTGCATCTTTATTTTAGAAAATTCTTACCTCGAGACACAAAACATCACACTCAATAAGTTAGGATATAACGTTTTGAATTCCCAAGAATAGATTTTTTAATTTAAAACTTGAGATTTCTTTGTTCTAAAGGAATATAAACATCACAAGCAGCACGATAGGACACGATATTTTAAAACCTTCATAATTAAAATCATCTCATGATTTATAAAATTTATTAAAAGGATATTTAATTATTTATCCAAACGAAAAATCGTAGCCCAGCACGTTAGGGTACTATTTCCCGAATTTCTAATTAAAAAAATATTGCCTTATTTTAAAACTTTTGGATAAAGATAGTAAAAATATATCTTAAACAATAATTTATGAGACAATATCGCATTTCTATATTATCAAAATACAATATCAAAAATAATTTATAGCACACTAACATAAATAATAGAGTAATAATAATGTAGAATCATGGTTAATAGAATTAACTACACAATGGCAATCACAAATAAATAATTAAAAGAGTATGGGCGAACAAAATATGCATAAAACAATAAATATAAAAATAAAAGAAAATTATTAAAAATTTTGAAAATTTTAAAGTAAGATTTAAATGATAAATAATTATATACATATAATATAAACAATGTAAAAATAGAATGATTTTAAATAAAGATATATAAAATTACACATATATATAATATAAATAATGTAAATAGAATATAATATACAATATAAATAAATTTTAGTTAAAAATAATATATGATTTAATATTGTATAATGTACAATTTTTTTAAAAATATAGAATAATATATAAAAAATAATTTTGTAAATAAACAAAGAAAATAATTAAACTAAACTAAAATAATAATATAATAATAATTAGAAATATATAATATAATAAATAATATGCTAATTTATACAATATAGGTAATAAATAACAATAATCACATATATATAAAATTAATACATATAAAAACCATATATAAATTTTATACCATAAACAAATTAATATATAAATAATAAATATAATATTTTAATGTGATAAAATAATAATATTAAAAAATTGAATGAAAAAATAATAAAAACCAGATGTAAGGGGACTAAATTGGAACACAAGAAATAATTTTAGGCGTATCTGTAAAAAATTAAAATGTAACATGACTTAATTATAAAACTAAAATAACGCGGAAGGACCTGATGTGCAAATAACTCATTCTCAAAACACGCGGATCCTTCGAGTCGAGTCAACTGCGCGCACGGATCCTTTCAGTCAAAATGACGCCGTTCTTTTCTGCTTATATAAGTTAATAGTTGAAAAAAAACATTTTAACATCTGCTTTTTTTTTAAAACTGAATGGGAGCTTTGGAGTGCTCTCCCTCCTCGGCCTGGGGGTCTGATTTCAGCCCTAGCTCCGGTGATGCGCCTCCGTACGCGCCTTCGTACACGCTACCTCAGACGGTGGCCGGAGGCCCGTAACCTCTTTTTTTTGAACACGATTCAAAAGGTAACATTTTCTTGTTATTTTTTAAAACAGTATTTGTATAAAAACGCATAGATTGAAAAATAAAAAAAAGAATGAAAAAAAAAATCACCTTCGTAACCAAGTTTCTTGTATTTTATTTCTTTCTGCTTTTTGTGAAAATTTGGTATTCTCTGTCTCTCCGTGTCTGTGAGTTTATTCGTGGGTGTCTAGTTACAGAATGATCGGGCTTTTATAGCCTTAAAAAAAAAGAATCGTTGTTGTTGCCATTTCTGCTACGGTTTGTTTCCTTTTTTCGCAGGTTGAGGACGACGATCTCGCGGTGATGACCAGACGCGAAGATTGCAGCGTTATCGAGGGGATTTTGGTGGCTGCGAAGGCGCGATGATCGGGCTGGCGGTAGATCCGATGATGGGGCGTAACTCGGGGGCGGATTGAGGCGTTGATGGTGGCGCGATTGTTGGGATACTGCTGAGGCGGCGCCTAGGGTTTCTACTTGCTGCGCGAGTGGAAAACTAGGGTTTCAGAACCCTGATTTAGGTTTTGGACCTCTTGGGCCCCTTAACTTTTGGGCTAATCGAGTTTTGGGGTGTTTGGCTTAGGCAATATCTATTTGGGTCAAGGGGTGTAAGTGGGTCCACGGGTAACTTTAGGCTAAAGGTCTGTTATTGGGTCTGTAAAATGGACTGGACATTTATTATTTTTTGTTGTTTTTATTTTGTTTTGTCACATGGGCCCGGGCAAAATTGTGTGCTTACATATATTATATTAATTATTAAGTAATTAAAACAATAAAGTAAATAAAATAAAGTAAATAAAATAAACAAAAGAAAGAATAAAGAAAGAATAAAGAAACAAAAGCAAAAGAAAGGAGAAAGAACAGAGAGCATACGAAACAGGGGAAAGGAAAAAAAGAGAGAGGAAAAACTAGGGATTTAAAGCTTGAAGTTTAAATTGGTAAGTCAATTAAGTCCTTTTTACTCAAATTTGATGTTTTAGAAGTTTTAGAACAAAGTTTTGATGAAATTAAGTTGAAATTTTGAAAGTTAATAGATTTTTTAGTAGGGTTTATGTTGAACAAATGATGGAATTGAGGGTTTATTTGATAGAAATTTTGATTGGAATTGAATAAAGTATTGAATTGTAAACTAAGCTATAAGCTTTGAGTTTTAGGGATTAAGTTGAAATAAATTCAAAATTATGAAAATATGATAAAAATTAGATAGTTAAATGTGAGTTTGGCTAGAAATTGACTAGCAAAAAGGTATGAATTGAGAAAGAAAAATATATAGGTTTAGTTTGGATTAAATTGGAATTAAAGTAAAAGTTAGATAAAAATTTCAGCAATTAAATTGTGTTGTGCTAATGATTGTGAAATTATTTTAATTGTTCGTAGTTAATATTGAGCCTGAAGCATCGGCCCAAAAAGGAAAAGAAAAGATCGTCGAGGATTAAATCCGAAGAGAATTCTGGTTTGTATCACTATAATTCAAACTTTATCATTATTATATGTTTAATTTACTAATTATGTGTGGTAAGTATTTTAAGGTAAGTGTTTAGTAAAATGATAAATTTATGATTGGGTATTGAAATTGAGACTAATACTGAACTGAATTAGGGAATACTGAATATTGTTATGTGTACTACATTAAACTGTGAAATTACTGAAGTAATGAATTACTACAATACTGTGAAACTGATTGAAATAGAGAAATTATAATTGATACTGAACTAAGATGGAAATTGTACTGAAAAGTGAATTAAATACCTTATTAACTAGTTGGGCTAGTCGGATATAATTGGCATGCCATAGGATATGGAAGAGTACGAGCTTTTGCCGGCTTACTGATCAGGCACTTATGTGCTAACTACTGTTAATGTTGCCGATTCGACACTTTGTGTGTCGAATACTGTTAACATTACTGTTACAAATTTAGCACTTTGTGTGTTGAATATTATTTATCATATCTTATCGCTACTGCTATCGACATTCTTTGTTTAGGTACTGTGTAACGTTAAGGCACAATGTATCGTACTGGTGTGTTGGTTAGAATCCGTGTATCCGCCGAGTCCGAGTTAAGTTAATAGGGACAAATGAAATAAATTTACTGACAAAACTAAATTTGAACGATAGGGCATATGTGAAAGGTGAGAATTGAAATAAAGAAATAAGAATATATATATATATATATAATCAAATGATAACATAAAAAGATTGAATTGTTCATTAAGTGATGATAATTATAATGTAAAAGTATGTGTGAGATTTAATGTATTTAATTATAAATTGAATTATAGTGATACTACTGAGTATATGCCTACTCAGCGTACGGTTGTTTCCGTGTATGCAGGTTGTAGAAGTCAAGTACTGAACCAGCATCCAAAGCCAGACCCGACTTCAGCAAACTTTTGGTGAGTTATATTTTCTTTTGGTAATGTGGCATGTACATAGGATGTGTATAAAGGTTATTATGTTTTGAATATAAATGGTTAAAAATGTTAGTATTACAAGTCTAAGAATTATAATGAAAGAAGTTTATCCATTTCAATTTAATTAGTACTTTGATAAATTTAAATTGATATTATATTGATTGAGTTTGATTAGAAGGTATTTAGAATAGAAAATGAGTATGTGAAAAGAATTGGTTGAATTGGTTATGTTTGAAATGGATACGGTTTTAATTACAAGAGGTTTTATGTGAAAATAAGCAGAAATGCTGTCGGAATTTATATCAAAAAAAAAATTCCGGAGTACTTGAACGAGTCCCATTTCACTTTTAATATATGTTTTAGACTTCGAGAATTAATTATAGGGACTTAGTTATTTAATTATACTATGAATATTAATTTATTTATGAATTATTCGTAAGATTGTCTGATATGTTCGGTAATGCCTCGTAACCCTGTTCCGACGACAGGTCGGGGTTGGGGGTGTTACATATACTATCAATTCATTAAATAACAATGTTATTTTAAAATCTAAAATAAATTGTTTTTATGTACATTTCTTGTAGTAACACCTCTTTATATATACTAAACATGATATTTCAAAACATCCCGCTAAAAATCATTCATAAGTTTATAAATATCAAATAATGGTAGAAAAATAGAAAATAATAAAATGATAAAAATAAAACATATCAAATAGTAATGAAAATTATATTTTTGTGTGATGAAAATGAGAACTACCATATAGTACTAAAACTTATTTTTTCGTGATTTTCTTTATATGCTAGTTGAATGGAAATACCTAAATATTGGATGTCTAAGTATATAACTATGAGACTATTTAATCCATGATCAATCTAAAATAACAAATGTAACTTAGTATGTTTATGAAGTCTAATTCAATATTTTTATGATTTTAATCTATTTAAATTTAATATTCAATAATTATAATTATAATTAGTTTCTATTTATGATTAAATACGAAAAATATAATTTATTGTATTTTCTAATTGTATATTAATAATGAAAATATAAAAATTTAAACGATTAATTATATGAAAAACTTCATCAACTTTTTTCCATTTTATTTTGTGTTCTTCATGTCTATTTTATTGTCCATATTCAGGGTTCGTGAATGCCCCTTATAATAATGTCGTCTCCAAGGTTTGAATTTACATTCTCCTTTGGAAGTGCAACGTGTCTTATCAATGCACTCAACACTTATATATGATCCTTTTTTTCCATTTTATCAAAATATATTTTAGAGTTAAAGTGTAAATTTATCATCATACTCTATTGAAATTTGTCACCATACTTAGTTTTCATTGATTTATGTCATTATATTTTTAAAAAATAATAAATTTACCATTCAACTCTTATGTGATTTAATATTACTACTAATATTTGAATTTTATTAAATTTTGCAATCATTATTTTTAATTAGATTTTCTATAAATGAAATAAAAACTTTGGAAAAAATAAAATACATATATCATAAAAGATAAAAATAAGTTTTTTTTTATAAAATGGCCATTTTATTTAATTTTAATATTATATTAATTAAATTATTATTTTTAAAATTTGAAGTAAAATATAAAAATACTTAGTAAATTTTGTCTTCAAATTATTTTAAATTAAAATTGAAAAGCAAAATGTAATTTTTAGTGGCAAACTTTAATAAAAACCAATAAAACAACAAAGTTCAAAATAGAGTTAAAAGAATAATAGCACATTTATCTTTAATTTATGGACAATGGCAAATATCAATCAACTTAAAATATAATGATAATATTGAATGAGTCTGCCTCCTGGCACGTAATTAGGGTTTTCTTTGTTTAAGTCCGCTATCAAATAAGCTTTGGCCGGCGGCAGTTTACTAGTCTCCTCCCACTTCGTTTACTCTTGTTTGATCTGCAATAATGGAAAGGGAGTTTGCTGAATTAACACTGGATGAAGAAGAAGAAGAGATTATACAAGTACAGATTGAGCCAAGTCAAATAAAGGAAGAGCAAAATCTGAGGTTGGTGGGGTGTTTCTTCACTGCAAGTGTCATTCACTTTCCAGCAATGAGAGGTACCATGGCAAATCTGTGGCATCTAGTCAGAGGTGTTCAGATCCGAGATCTGGGAGATAAAAGGTTTCTGTTTCAATTTTTTCATGTTATGGATTTAAAAAAGGGTTGTAAAAGGGTCTCCATGGACCTTTAATAACCACCTCCTGCTCCTTCACCAACTTCAACAGGGTGAGGATCCTTTGAAAGTTCCCTTAGTATTTTCACCTTTTGAGTACAGATTCACGATCTACCATTGGGTTCTTTTTCGGAAAATTTGGCAAGGCAATTGGGGGCTTTTTTGGGCAAATTCTTAGAGTATGATAGTACAGATTTGGGGAAAGGTGGGAGGAATTTTATGAGAATCAAAGCCCAACTGGATGTACGTCACCCACTAAAAAGGAAAAAAAAAGGTGTATTTTGCAGGCAATTGCTCATATATCTGATTTAAATATGAAAGATTAACTCTTTTCTATTTCTTTTGTGGGCGTTTGGAGCATAACGATTCATACTGTGAAGCAAAAATGCAGTTAGGGGTGGAAAAAACAATTATGAGATGGGACTTAACTCTAAGAGCACAATCAAAAAGAGCTTTAGCGATGAAAAGTTTTTGGGTACGAGATGTTGAAGATGAGGATACAAGTGCAAACTTCACCACTAATCGTAATGTAGTAAATACAGTTAGAGCTCTACTAGATCCAGTATTGGGGATTAATCTGGAAGGTGATCGACTTTTCTTAACACAAAAGGAGTTTCACTCAGCAATGGATTATGATGCAGAAGAAAGGGTCTTAATGGGGGGAAGGGAAAAAAGGCAAAGGAATAACAGCGAAGTAGTAGACAGCAGAGGAGCAAGGGAGAGTAACCATTTATTATCGGCGGCTGCCAATGGGCAAGTCGACCGACAGCAATGAAAATCTTAAGCTAGAATGTCCGAGGATTGGGGAATCCTCGGAATATTCGAAGGCTTGATACATACTGAAGCTACATATTCCCCACATAGTCTTCTTTATGAAGATAAAAATCAATAAAGTGCGGATGGAACAGGTTCAAAGGAGTTGTGGGTTTATTAATGGCATTGAAGTGGATCCCGACGGTTCAAGGGGAGGTTTATGCTTGGCTTGGAGAGGTGAAGTTTCTATTGGTCTTCAAAGTTTTTCAAAAAGGCATATTGATGTCCTAATTGACGATCAGACCAATGGGCGAAAATAGAGATTTACAGGCTTCTATGGGTCCCCTTATATGCACGAAAGGAATGAAAGCTGGAGTGTACTAAAGAGGTTGCGTTGTAGAGAGAAGATCCCTTGGCTTGTGTGTGGAGACTTCAATGAAATAATGTTTGGATTTGAAAAGAAGGGTGGACTGCCTAGGGAGGAAAGAAGAATGGAAGCTTTTAGAAGTGCATTAGAAGAATGTCGATTGATGGATGTGGGCTATTCTGGGAATTGGTTCACTTGGGAAAGGGGGAATTTGCCATAAACAAATATTCAAGAACGATTGGATAGAGGTGTGGCCACCGAAGAATGGAGATCTATGTTTTCAGAAGCTACTATTCAACACATGACGCATCCATTTTCTGATCATTGTCCTCTTTTAATTTCGACAAACAATGAAGAAGAGTGGATAGAGTGGGAAACTTTCAGATTTGAAGCATAGTGGGTATTAGAAGAGTCTTTTGAAGCCGAAGTAAAACTCATTTGGGAAACAACATCAGGTGACTTTTTGAAAAAGCTTAACGTCCTAAAATCAGGCTTGGGAAGATGGGCTAAAAGATTAAGCAAAGCCAGGAAGCGAAAAAAGAGTCTTTGAATTCAAAGCTAAGTGAGTTAATAGAAGCAGAAAGGAGCGATAGCAATTTGGAAGAGCTGATTGATACCAAACTGCAATTGAACTTTGAAATTGATAAAGACGAAAGATACTGGAAGCAAAGAGCTAGGGTCAATTGGCTAAAATATGGGGATAGTAACACAGCTTTTTTTCATAAACATGCGACACAGATGCGTTAAAGAAACAGCATACGAAAGTTACAGAATATGAATGGAGTTGAAACGGGGGATTCACTTGAAATGGCTGAAATTGCTCGATCATATTTTCAAAATTTATTCGAAGCACAAGAAAGGGGTAACTATGAAAATATCCTATCGAGGCATCGAACAATGCATCACTGAAGAAGACAATCAATTTCTTACGAGCCTTACACAAAGGAAGAGATCTGGAAGGCACTTCAAAGTATGGGCGCTACAAAAGCTCCGAGGGAAGATGGTTTTCTGGCCTTATTTTTTTTAAAAATACTGGCATATCATTGGGGTAGAAGTTTCAAGCTTTCGTCTTCAACTTTTGTTTGGGGGCATGGAGGTTAGTTCCATTAATAACACCCATATTGTGCTTATTCCTAAAAAGACTAATCCCACTAATCTCTCTCAGTTTAGACCAATTAGCTTATGTAATGTTATTTATAAAATAATGGCAAAGACTATAGTTAATCGTTTTAGAGGGGTTTTGGAGAAATGCATTGATAGTGCGTGAGTGCCTTTGTCTTGGGAAGACTAATTTCAGATAATATCTTGCTTGCATATGAAATTTTGCATTCTCTAAAGAGGAAAAAAAGTTGGAAAAAAGGGTTGGATGGCTGTCAAACTAGATATGAGTAAGGCATATGATAGGGTGGAATGGCCATTTGTACAAGAAATCACGAGGAAAATGGGTTTTGATCCAAATTGGATTAATTCCATTATGAATTGTATTGCCACTGTTTCCTATTCAGTAGTATTCAATGGGCAAGCAGGGGAAATTTTTCATCCTTCAAGAGGATTAAGACAGGGTGACCCTCTTAGTCCTTTTTTATTCCTGATATGTGGAGAGGGGTTATCTAGCCTTATGAGACACTCGATTCAAGAAGGCCATTTGAGAGGGGTTAAAGCAAGTAGACGAGGCCCACAAATATCACATTTGCTCTTTGCAGATAATTGCATCTTATTTGGAGAGGCTAATGACAGAGGAATGGGTTTTATCAAAAGAATTCTGGGCGAATATGGAAATTGTTTGGGTCAATAGGTGAATTTCAAAAAATCGACAGTTTTGTTTAGTTCTAATACACGAGAGGAAGAAAAACGGGTGGTCACTCAAATACTAAGAGTACGATTTTCAAATGATCCTGAGCTTTATCTTGGATTACCGAATATGGTGGGTAAGAGAAAGAAAGAAGCTTTTCAGAATTTAAAAGAGAGATTTAAACAGAGAATGGACGACTGGAGTGTACGTCATCTTTCACAGGGAGGGAAAGAAGTTTTAATTAAGGCAGTTTTACAAGCTATACCGATATATGCAATTGCTTATTTTTTACTTCCTAAATCTCTATGTGTCAAATTGAAGAGTCTCACTGCAAAGTTCTGGTGGCAGAAGGGTCATGGTAGACGGGGAATCCATTGGTGTACGTGGAAAGATTTATGTACTACAAAAGAAAATGGTGGTTTGGGTTTTCGAAGTTTTGATTAGTTTAACGTTGCATTATTAGACAAGCAAGGGTGGCGTCTAATTCATTATCCGAATTCATTATTAGCGTAGGTTTTAAAAGCTAAATACTTTCCACATTTAGATTTCAAAAACGCACAGTTGGGGAACTCACCTTCACTTACCTGGAAAAGTGTGTGGTCAGCTAAAAGACTATTGCAAGACGGATTGGGTGGCGCATAGGTAAAGGTGATCGAGTCTCTGTTTGGAGTGATCAGTGGATTCCAGGCATAACCAATGTCCAACGCAATGACAACACAAACATACAGAAGTTGAGTTAGTTTCTAGCTTAATTGAACCAACAACAAGAAAGTTGAGCTCATTGAAAATACCTTCCCAGACAACATCGCACAGAAGATTCTACAAATCCCTCTGGCAGAAGTGGCTCATGAATATTTCCAGGTTTGGTATGGAGAAAACTCGGGAGAATTTACAGTAAGAAGTGCCTATAAACTATTACATGAGGTTAACTTGCCTAATGCCTATTTATTACAAACCGAAGGAAAAAATTTCTACAAAAAGCTATGGAGTTTACAGCTTCCTACGAAAATACTCATAACTGTTTGGCGTCTGTCATGGAACTTTCTTCCTACGCGAGAATCTCTAAGGCATAGAAGACTGATCACTGATAGCTTTTGTCCTCAGTGTCAAAGGGCGGAAGAAGACTGCATCCATGTTTTTAGACACTATCCTACAACAATAGAAACATGGCAGCATCTCAACTTCGCATGGATTACAAACAGTGCTACTCAAGATATATGGAGTTGGCTTACTTGGGTTTTCAGCACAGGGAACAGTAACCAGTGCCAACTTTTTTGCTGTGCTGTGTGGATGATTTGGAATGCCCGAAATCGTTTAGTGCATGAAAGGCAGTCAACAACAGGTAAAGAATTAGCACAAAAAGTTCAACTTTACAAAGCAGAGATTGATGGATTGAAAAAGAAAGAACTTACCCCCGGAAATGTTAAAGATCCGGGACAGTTGTCAAGGACGGTGGATGCGACGATCTATTGCGATGCAGCCTTCAACAGTCGATTATCAATGTCGGCTTCGGGTCTAGTTGTAAGAGGGGAGATGGGTGAACTACTCGCATCCAAAGCAACCCTTCATTCGGCTATCTCTTCCTCATTTATGGCGGAGGCATATGCAAATTTAAAGGCAGTTGAGTTAGGGATCTCAATGGGTTTTCAATCAGTGGTTATTAGGGGGGATTCTAAAACAATCGTCAAAAAATGTAACTCAAACGCAGAAGACAAGTCGATTTTAGGGCCAGTTATCAGAGATATTCATCACAAGAGACAACTTTTTCAAGAAAGTTTCTTTCAGTTCATACCGAGATCAATAAACGGTCAAGAGCACAACATAGCAAATGAGGCATTGAGGAAGAGAGAGGAGGTTACCTGGAGGAGGAAGCTTTTCGATGCCTTCGGAGGAGCAGAAAAGAACGATGGAGGAGGAATCCAGATTGAAGAGAAATGAGAAGGGTGCAGAGAAATGAAAGGGTTGGAGAAGGATCGGTAGCTGATTTGTTTTTACTCTTGGAAACTATTATCGGGTTGATAATGGAGCCTGGGAAACCGAAACGCCAGATTTAATGGATACCAGCTCTATGATGCTGACTAGATTTGATAAGGATTTGATGTTTCTTTTATTTTGCCAGTTTGTGTAGTCTTATCAATTTTATTTTTCTGATTCTCTTTTTCTTTTCGTTTGGCCTAAATTGTTCCTGATAGGGCCTTGTCCTAATCAACTCTTTGGGCTTTTCATTCGAACTATTAGGGGTTGTGATTTAATTTTTTAGTTTTTGAATAAAATAAATCTAATCAGAATTTTTCAAAATATATATATAATGATAATTTTAAAAATATAATGAAAAAATTACATATTAACTTTATAATTTACATATTGGTTCGTGATAATGAAAAGCTAAATGGTAATTAATATAAATAAATACCATATATTTAATATGAAAGTGGAATCAAATCATGATTGAATTAGGATTTTATTATTTTCATTTTATTTTATAGTTTACTTTTGTATAAAATATTTATTTTGTTTCTAATTAAATCACGTAACATAATTTTTTTAAAATGATTAAAGTATATTGATATCCTTTAAAAATATTATTTTATAATATTAATTTAATAATATAATGAACAATAAAATAAGTATTTTATCCAACAGAATACTTTCATATAAGTATACCCATTAAGAGAAGTTCAAATAAGTTTAAACTTCCATAATTTTTTATAATTACTATTTTAAAAATCCATCCGTTATATTTCACATCATACATAAAAATAAATTTATCTGAAATCCATCAACTCAAAACATTAAAATAAATAATAATAATTTCTGGCATTATGCCATGGAATCCATCAAACTAAATCATTACAGAAAAACGAAAAAATGACATGCGATTTAGTAAGATTTCTCGATGATGTTTGGCTTCGTTCTTGAGGTTGAATAGAGAGCTTTTTAAAAATAATAATAAACAAGAAACATGTATATTTTGTTGCAGAAGAAAAAACCCAATTCAATTGCTGCTTTTCAGGCCTTACCTTTTCCATTTGAACCAACTATACAATGTTATTACTTACAAAGGGAAAAACATAGCACCAACTTTACCCATTTACTTCAGCTCTTTATTCCTTGTGCCTGCAGCTGTGTTACCCAACCTCCAATTTCTGTAATGAACTATAAAACCAAAATGTGCATGATTGCAGCCGGTGGTTGTCATCTTGTACCCAGCCCTCACACTGCCACTTTTGATGTTTCCTTGATATCTCGAGTCAGAACTATGATCACAAGCCATATTTGTTACTGTTATTGATCTCTCCATCATCAACGCTGTCTCAAATAGCATGTTGTTATTATTAATTCAAGGCATAATGGACTCGTTCTAGGAGTTGCACGACCTTGCTGACCGGGATAGGTGAAGGTGGTGGTTTCGGACTCAACTTCTGAGTAACTGGAGAAATAATGGGAAACGACAATACAGCCTCTTGCTGCATGCTTGTAAGCTCCAAGAATTGAGATAGCATGTCACCGTCAAGTATCTTGGGGACGCCAGCCTTTATCCCCACAAACAAACAATAAACCACAGTTAGAAAAGAGGTTTGTTTTTTCTGAACCCCTGAATTAACATCAAACAGACAAAAGCAGCCTGGATCCCAAGACCCCCAAAAAAGAAAGAATAAGAAGCATAACCTTTTTTTAGAAAAATGATGGACGATTGGCAAAACTAAAGAAAGAAATAGAGCACAGCAAGGAGCTAATATAGAGACTCAATTGCTCCTAGATTTCAATATTTCATTGGCTGAATAAAGCTAGTGGCATTAAATTTTCATCAACATCTACAAGGCTCTACAGTTAAAAGTAGCTAGTGCGTACTGCTCAAGATCAAATCACCTTGAAAACACATTCTTACCGGGTTTTCACGACTACGATATTCGTTATGATCATTGCCTAATACAGGAGCAGTCAATGGATGAAGAATGAGTCTAGCTTGGACAGCTTCCAACAGTTCATGTTCCTCCCTACAAAAACATACAATTTATCAAACAAAAGTCCCAAATCCAGACATAAATCAAAATATCAGAACATGGAAGCCTATGCAGCGCTAAAGACCAACCATGTCTATTGACATTAACCTCGGCTCATTATTGAAGGTACAACTAAATGATCCAACACTAAGATGATACAGATTACTTTCCAATACTGAAATCAATTCACTTCATCCCTAAACATTAATCCATACCTTGATATAGGTATGAAGATCATTATGCTTCCCAGGAGTGTGCTGGCCATTATAGCACTATGTGAAGGGTCAAGACTTGCATTCAGAGCCTCACAGCTGTTTAACATATCATCAGCTGGAAGTTTGTAAATAAATGAACCCTACAAAAAATATATAGAATATCTCAAACAGCTAGTTAAAGAGGAAAAACCATGTCCAGAAAAACTTAAAACGTAAATTATCTGCCCAAAGAACAAGCAACAAACAGCATAACCATTAGTGCACTGTTCAGCATTTAAGCACAAAATGAAATCCATAGAATTCAGGGATAATAGGAATTTAGCATCTCACCTATCAAAAGGATTTCGGTCAAATCAAATTGAAAAGGAACATATCAGACTAAAAACCCTTTTTAGATGTATTATATTTTCTTTTATGAGATAAAAACTGCAAGATCAAAAGAGTTGCTCCGTTTTTCCCCTCCTCATGAATACTCACTAAACTCCAAGAAATAATCACAAATGTAATATTAAGCCGGCAAAGCATAATAGCAACTAATCATTAAAGAAAATGTCTACCTTTTTCCTCAATCAATTGAAAGCAAACTTCCACAACACCACACAGCAAGATTATTTCAAAATCACAACGCATAACAGGTGATTCTATACCAAGAAAAAAAATTATAAGATATAGTTGCTCACTAAACAAAATAAATTCTAGCATATTTTGTGACTTTAGAACTCAAATAATCCAATGATTGGGCTTAGTACAGCAGAGTGATCAGTATAATTTCCAAGAACTCTACACTGAATGAAATTGACTCTAGCTTCTCTGGACAAGAAAATGGACCCTGTGAATTGTACATAACTGTGGCAGGGATTACATGCAACAAGAAAACAGCAATACTTCTATCATCAATCTTGAGTTGTTGTGATAGATTTTCGTTATAGTAACCCTTGTTCACCACATTCACACCATCCTCGTTATTTATTCCTATAAGCACTAATTTCCCATGCACAACTTCTCTAATTAGACAAGTGAATAACCAATATAATTCACTATGAAGGAAGCAGACCTTGTTTTAGGTAGAACCTCGAATTTACATCATCCTTTACAATTATATTGATGATACTAAATAGAATAATGTTGATAATATCACCAAGGCTAATGATTATTTGACCTTCAATTGGCTAGCATGATCTCATAAAACCTAAGGCACATTACAATATCACTGATAATGATGAGCTGCAACAATACTAAATAGAATGATGCTGATAATATCACCAAGGCTAATGATCTCTATTTGACTTTCAATTGGCTAGTATGATCTCATAAAAACTAAGGCACATTACAATATCACTGATAATGATGAGCTGCAACGATACTAAATAGAAAAATGTTCATAATATCACCAAGGCCAATGATCTTTATTTGACCTTCAATTGGCTAGCCTGATCTCATAAAACCCAAGGCACATTATAATATCACTGATAATGATGAGCTGCAATGATTTACCTTCTTGATGCTCATGGCAATCTCACCCATATAGTATGCACAAGTTTGCGTCAAGTTGCGTTCAGGGCTTGCATTATCTGAGACATTAAAAATTAATAAATGAAATTATCCCAGACGTAAACACAAGCATATCAGCAGCTAAAATACATGTTAAAAATTAGAATCACACATTCACTGTTCATTTGCGTTTCATAAATTGAAAAATTTTTAAAGTGCTGAATTTTAATGTTAAATTTAATAAGTACTAAACTTGGATTATAAAATTGTTTGGTCTGTTTTTGAAAATTAACTGCTGAATATAAATATATTGTTTGATAAATGTAGATGTTAAATTTTGAAAATTTTCATTTTATATATTTGCCATTAATTTTAATTTGAATATAAAAATATTTGATAAAAGGTAAAAGTGTTAAATATAAAATATCATAAAAACTAAAAATAATTAATTTTAACAACATCCAAACTAATAATAAAAGTAATTAATTTAAAATATTGTAAAAGAAGAAAATGTATTCTTCACGGTAATAAGTCACTTCTTTTCTACTTATCTTTTCAATAGTTTTTCACTGAAGAGGTTCTATCAAATGATTTATGATAATTGTTATTAAACACGTTTAAAAAATTAAACTGCTGAAAGTATTAATTTTCAATAAATTGAATTATTTCAACAGGTTATCAAACAAGACCTTAGGCTACATTATTTCATTTACACAGGATAATAGGCTATGTTAACATTCAGACAACAAAATCCAGTTCTGGTTCCAGAGCAATCAGCGATGACCTCCTAATCCCACCATTAAAGAAGTTAGCATCTAATGAAACTAAAGATCTTGATACAGATACCAAAAAGTGCTTAACATCACATTTGTATGGGTCTAGGGACTACTCATCTGTTTTTCTCCTTGAATGCTTCATGCTTTCTACTGTCTTTGTCAAGGTTCCAGCTTTTTTTTTGTTTCTCTAAGCTATTTTACTGTCATTAAGATAGTTTCTACATCCTTTACCTTACACTTCTGGTACTATTTCTCTTTTTTGTTTTGCTACTAAAACTATCATTCCCTTGGTATATATCACAATGAGTATTAAATATGCAGTGCTGAAAATTGTGTAATGAAAGAAAAAACCTGAGGGTGAAAACTATTAGAATTCCTAAAGTTAAGGATAGATTACTAGGAGATCTTCTGTACATAGAAACTAATCTTAGTTACTGATTCTTAGGATGTTACAGGTTTTTAGGGATTGTTTCCTTCCTTAGGATATTTTCTCTCTTTATATTTGTAAGCTAACTAGCAGAAGATAAATGGAATAAAATCTCTGAATTTCTACATGGTATTGGAGCTCTAGGAATTATTTGATCCTCTCATCCATCTTCCTAAAAATCCCTCCAATCTCTCATCCATCTTCATAAAAATCCCTCCAATTTTTTTCTCCCATGGGTGACCTCAATGACACATTGTCTGAAACTGAGATTTCACAAATCTCTCAGAATGGTAACCAGGGAATCAATCAAAGTGATCTTAATTCTTCACTTATGATCACTAGTCATTGACTAGATGGGAAGAATTTCTTACAATGGTCTCAATCTGTTCTTATGGTGATCCGTGGCCGAGGCAAATTGGGATACATCAATGGAGAACTTCCACGACCAAACGTAGCTAACCCTACTTATGCTACGTGGGAACTCAACAACTGCATTGTTATGGCGTGGCTGATTAACTCGATGGAAGGCCATATAAGCCGAACCTATCTCCTCTTCAAGACTGCAAAAGACGTGGGATGCAGTTAAAGAGAACTATTCTGATCTTGGAAACGCTTCCCAAGTTTTTGAGATCAAACCTAAATTAAAAGATATTCGACAAGGGACACTCGAGGTAACTCACTACTACGACAATCTGAAAATCTTGTGGCAACTATGAGGCAGATTGGGATGAAGGCTTAGAACACACTAGGTTTATGACTCACCTCAACAACGAACGTCTCTATGAGTTTCTAGCTGGACTAAGGCATGAGTTGGACGAGGTCCGGGGCAAAATTCTGGGCAGATCACCTCTCCCAACCATTGGTGAAGCTTTTGCAGAAGTGAGAAGAGAAGAAAAACGTCGTCTCGTCATGATTGGAGAACCCAAACCGATAATCTCTGCTGGAAACCAGCCTACTGAATCTTCTGCTCTCGTCTCCAAAGGTCCACAGACACAAAAACCACGTGCTAGAAATGATCCTAGATCAAACAGACCATGGTGTAGCCACTGCAACCGTGCTGGTCACACGAAAGAAAAGTGTTTTAAACTCCATGGTTATCTAGATAAAAAACAGAAAGAGAAGAAAACTGCCCTGCTATCCTCCAATGCTACAGATGAGGTGCTCGGTGTTCGCCCAACCAAAGCTCTCGAAAATCTCCATAAGATACTTAGTACCTCTATTGGTCATGGGACTCTAGCCACTCAAGGTACTGCTCTTAATATTGCCCTTGAATCTAATAACCAATCCTCTTGCATACTAGATTTGGGTGCCTCGGATCACATGACAGGTAACTTCACTTTGCTTCAAACCTACACCACTTGTCATAACAAGTCCCGAATCCGCATAGCTGATGGTTCATACTCACCTGTGGCTGGAGTAGGGAAAGTAAAAATAATAGAGAATTTTCCCTTGATAATGTTCTACATGTCCCAAACTTATCTTTCGAAAATTGGTTGTATAATACAGGAACAGAAATCGGGGAGGATGATTGGCACTGTTAAAGTTGATGATGAATTATATGTTTGAATAGAGACAGCACACAAAGGGATTGGCTCTATCTACTTCAAAAGAGGAGACTATTATGCTATGGCACCGTAGGTTAGGACATCCAAATCTCTTGTATCTAAAAAGGCATCTTCCGCTGTTATTTCAAAATAAAAGAATAAATTCTTTGAAGTGTGAAATTTGTGAATTGTCCAAACATACCCGTGTACCATACCCTTTAAAACCATATACCCAGTCCCAACCTTTTTCACTAATCCACAGTGACTTATGGGGAGCTAGCCGAGTGAAAAACATTACTGGTGCTAAGTGGTTTGTAACATTTATAGATGATCACACTAGGGTCTGTTGGGTCTATCTATTAAAAGAAAAATCTGAAACACCCAAAGTCTTTCAAAATTTTCACTCAATGGCTCGAACCCAATTCAACTCCACCATCCATACTCTCCACACTGACAACGGAAGAGAATACTTTAATTCTGTCCTAAGCCCATACCTTTTAGACCAAGGCATCATACACCAGAGTTCTTGTCCTGATACTCCTCAACAAAATGGGATCCCCGAGAGGAAAAATCGACATCTCCTTGTTGTAGCTCGGGCCATAATGTTCACCATGAATGTCCCAAAATACTTATGGGGAGAAGCTGTCCTTACTGCCTGCTCCCTCATAAACCGAATGCCATCAAAAGTCCTAAACTTCCACACACCTCTAAACATTCTTCTCAAATCATTTCCTCTATTTCGTGTTCCTAATCAAGCAAAAATATTCAGTTGCAAAGCCTTTGTCTATAATCATCAACCCAATCAATCCAAGCTTGATCCTCGAGCCCACCCCTGTATATTTGTTGGGTATTCCCCTACTCAAAAAGGCTATAAATGTTACTCACCAACCTTGCGCCGGATGTTTGTCTCTCGGAATGTTACCTTCTTTGAAACCGAACCATACTTTGGAGCTTCTCATCTTCAGGGGGAGATTTTTAATGAAGATGAGACCCTTAATACTCTCCTCATCATACCTCATGACCCTATCACCACTATCACTAAACCTACCCTCAATTTAGATACTGTTACTGTTCCTCCTACGCCGCAAGAAGCTAGCACAAGACTACCCGATAACACCACCATTACCGAACAGCCCCTTGATCAAGGAAAGCAGCAAGAGCAGGTGCCCGAACTGCAGGTATACTCCCGATTTAAATCGTCATTCCGAAACCCGACATGTTAGCCCAATTGCATCTCCAACCGAGGACTGTTCTGAAAGTGAAATCTCACCTCCATCACCATCCATCTATCTTCTAATTGCAGTAAGAAAAGGCGCAAAGAGCTGCACTCAACACCCTATTTCTCGGTTTGTATCCTATGGAAACTTATCTAAATCTTATAAAGCTTTTGTGACAAATGTTGATTCTGTAAAAACTCCAAAAAATATAGAAGAAGCATTTGAATCAGCTGAATGGAGACAAGCTGTGATGGAAGAAATGGAGGCCCTCAAAAATAATGGAACATGAGAAGTTTCGGACCTACCTAAAGGAAAGAAGACAGTAGGCTGCAAATGGATTTTTACTACTAAATTCAAGCCTGATGGCCATATTGACCGATACAAGGCTCGACTTGTGGCTAAGGGCTTCACTCAAACTTATGGGCTTGATCATGAAGAAACATTTGCACCGGTTACCAAACTGAACACAATTCGAGTCTTTCTATCTCTAGCTGTCAATCTTAATTGGCACTTGACCCAATTGGATGTTAAAAATGCTTTCCTCAATGGGGAGTTAAATGAAGAAGTATACATGGACTTCCCACCTGGATTTGAAGAAAGCAAGGGCCAAGTGTGTAAATTAAAAAAGTCATTGTACGGGCTGAAACAATCTCCAAGGGCATGGTTTAGTCGATTTGCAAAAGCTATGATGAGCAGAAAGTACACTCAATGACAGGCAGACCACACCATGTTCTACAAGCACTCGAAACAAGGAAAATGTTGCATACTCATTGTCTATGTAGACGATATAATAGTGACAGGAGATGATACAAGTGAAATTGGGAGGTTGAAAGAATTCCTTGGAACAGAGTTTGAAATTAAAGATTTGGGGAATCTTAAATACTTTCTTGGCATGGAGATAGCAAGGTCTCAAAAAGGTATTTCCATCTCCCAAAGGAAATATGTTCTCGATTTGCTATCCGAAGTTGGTTTGATGGGTTGCAAACCAGCTGAAACTCCTATGGAGTTTAATCTCAAGTTGGGTATTGATGAGGATGGAGAAGAAGTCGACAGGGGGAGATATCGTCTAGTAAGGAGACTTATCTACCTAGCTCACACTCGTCCAAACATTGCCTTTAGTGTGAGTGTTGTAAGTCAATATATGCATGCCTCAAGGGAGAAACACCTAGAAGTTGCATATCGGATACTAAGGTATCTAAAAGGGACTCCTGGCAAAGGCCTATACTTCAAGAAAACTGACAACAGAAATGTGGAAATCTATACTGATGCTGACTGGGCAGGTTCTATCAAAGACAGACACTCTACCAATGGTTATTGTAGCTATGTTTGGGGTAACCTAGTGACATGAAGGAGTAAAAAACAGTCTGTGGTAGCACGCAGCAGTGTAGAAGCAGAGTATCGAGCACTAGCGCATGGTATTTGCGAAGGAGTTTGGATACAAAGACTGATGAGGGAACTAAAAGTTCCTTATACTAGGCCTATACAGTTGAATTGTGGCAACCAAGCTGCTGTCAGTATAGCTCACAATCCTGTGCATTATGATCGTACCAAACATGTTGAGATAGATCGTCACTTCATAAAAGAGAAAATACACTCAGGAGAAGTGTGTGTTACTTATCTACCTACCAGACAACAGGTTGTAGATGTGTTAACAAAAAGCTTGAACAGAAACATGTTTGAAGAACTTGTTGGCAAGCTAGGTTTGATAAACATGTACACTCTAGCTTGAGGGGGAGTGTTAGAATTCCTAAAGTTAAGAATAGATTACTAGGAGATCTTCTGTACATAGAAACTAATCTTAGTTACTGATTCTTAGGATGTTACAGCTTTTTAGGGATTGTTTCCTTCCTTAGGATATTTTCTCTCTTTATATTTGTAAGCTAACTAGCAGAATAAAATCTCTGAATTTCTACAAAAACCTACAGCGATAAAACAATATTTAAGGAGCCAGCAGCTTTATGATTCATTGAATACAATTAGCCATGTGTACAAGGTCAATTTAAGCTGTATAAGTAAAATGCAAAAATCCAAATATTTTGTCCATAAAATATATTTTCCTTCTATAACGATAAATAAAACTTTTTTCATATGATTTGGTAAAACTATATTTTAATGCAGTTGCATCAAATATGAAATTGTTATTGTTTAAGAAAACTTCAAAAGAAATGCTTTGCTTATCTAAATTATGTTCCACAAAAGCACAAATTACCAAATACTACATTTGATTAGACCATCCGATTAATAATACTTTTAGCTCACTAGTCATGTATACTGTTAAACTATTATAAAATTGCTTTACATAAATAAATATAACACGAAATTTAATTTCAGTATAACTTTTTATGGAGGACTTGTTCCAACAATCAGATTAATAAAGCTTGATAAATAAATAAATTCCTGAAGACAATGATTTCCTTCCTTGCATAATATGTTCACAACATTGTGATCAGTCTTTAGCAAACTATAGCAATAGCTACTAAGAGAACTTGAAGATAAAAAATGACCTCTATAAAACTTGAAGAACATATGAAGAAATACATATAAATGTAACCATACATACAACCAGACAATAAAAAGAGTCATGGTTTCATGTACTTACCTTCAAGACGATCTGAACAAGACAAGACAGCAATGCTGCCCTTACGATCTGAAACAATGGCGGTATCAGCATCTGTAAGAACACAATCAGCAACTAACCTTTGAGATGGGTCACAATATGTCTGATCCAGTTTCTTGGAGTCCTAGCATATAAGAAGGTAGATTTGGTTTAGAATAGATATCAAAGACCACAATTACAGCAATACAATTGGTAAGGGAGTTGTAAATAGGTAAAAGAACAATTGGTTACACCATGACAGTGTCTTATAGAGTGATCCCCAAAAGTCATGGTGATCTACACATGGAGACTAGATCACCATGTAGGTAAGTAAGAAACTCACGGTCTTCTGGTGGCACTGATCTCTCAGAAGGTAATTTATTTACGATTCTTATTACCAGTGAGAAATAATATATAAAATTAGCTATACTGGTGAAACCCTTTTCTAGTTAAGAGGTAAAAACCTGCTCCCTTTCCAAATTGTAATCGTTTTATGTATGATATTTTACCTTTTTAAAGTAATATTGGTTGTAGAAAACTTAAACATAAATTGCCTTTTGGCTTTCTAAATGTCGTATAAATTTAAATAAATATTTTTCTCCTTTTGATGAAATTTTAATAGATCTAATTCAATTTTACCTAATTTATTTTATAAAAGCTAGTTTATCCCTTGATGTTATATTTTCAAATTTAACAGTTCAGTAGCATTTATGATTATTACCAAAGTAGATTTGAAATCACAAATGATAAGATCACCATAATGATTTGATTACCATATTAATCTTGAAAATTATACAAAAACTATCTATAAGCATTAAAGGACATGGTTGACATCAGAAATGAATTTACCATTTACAGTCAGCAAAATTTTCTCACCTCATTATATGAATAGAAAAGAATACCATCACGACAATCGCCTACAGCAATTCTAGTAAAATATGCCGTCAATGATGTTATCATAAACCGCGTCCTTGCTATAGCAAATCTTCTCACCCTTTGAGGATTATCATTGGGAAAAGCGCATACATAGAACTGGGGGAGAAAAAGGATCAACATCTTAATAGACTAATTAATGGCAGTATGTAGCATTTAAAGGAATAAATTGTGGTTTGCAACTTACAGCATTACCAGCAGAGGCCAAGAAGTAACGGCCTAGATATGGACATATAGCAAGTACCATTCCAGGCCAAGTGGTTGTGTAAGCCGGTCGGAACTGCCATGCTTCAGTTTCTTCCAGTTTTACTCCATCACAACTAGTATCATCTGGGCTACTGCAGATACTGCTGCTTGATAGTTGTTCAGTGGCATGACCAACAATTTCACGAAATGGTGAGTTTCGTTGAGAAGATGACCCAGCCATTGAAGAGAACGTCATTGACCCACTATCTGAATGTTGTACAAGTTCAATGCAGAGGACAATTAGACGGCCCTTGGTGCTGTAGCAAAAATATCGAGTCAAAACATATGGAACTAAAAGCATGGAATATTCAGAAACTTTAAAAGGGAAAGGAGAAATTTTCTGTCAATTATAAGGACTCTCGAACCCTCTTCTAAAAAATAGTTACCCAGTGTAAGTCACCATGCTTCAAGCAAAGATACAAACTTGAGCCCTTCAATACTGAAAAAAAGAAAAAAGAAAAATAGGGATAACAAAGTAAATGAACCTTTCAGCTTCACCACTGGGCATTATTGCTGGACCAGAAGACAGGCTAGTTCCAACTATTAGAACCTGTTCATTTCCAGCCCTAACTAGTTCCATGCATTTTCCAGTTTCTCCAGGTCCGAGTTTGAAAGATGCCATCACAGACCCACTGAGGGGGTCCACACCACAAATTTCAGAACATGTGTCACTATTTGGCTCAGTCCTCATCACAATTAAAAGCTTACTTTCACTATGATACAGGACCTTCCGTGGAGTGCCTTCAAGATGAAACTTCTGCACATTAAGTCTCTTACTGTGCACCATCTCCACCTTAAACACAAAATTAAAACTAGTGACTTCAGCCAAATCATGCACCAGATTAAAATTGAGATGCTTAATAGAACCACATTTTTCTGAAAATAGAAGCTATTACTAATCATGGTTTCTTCTATGAGAAGAAAAGGAATCCAATAATATCATCTAAGTCATGTAAGAGAACCATAACTAAATTACAACAACCGTCCATCACTCCACCTATGTCAATCAACCACTCACAGTTCCTTCATAACCCCACTTCTTCATTCCTACATCTCTGACAACATCATCCACTAGCAGCCAACATTAATCTAAGTTTCACAACATCGCACTAAAACAAAGCTACATAGTTTAATTGATCAAATAATATTTAAATTCAGACAACAGTTTTTTTATCCACTGTAGTTGTAACCCAATTGCCTTTATCAAGCTACCAAACCACGTGCTCAAATTTCCTTTACATGACAAATAGGTGTACATACGTTCATACATAAATAAAAACATATCCAGAACACAAAGAGGAAAATATCCAACTATTCAGCAATTAATTCAAACATCGGGGATAGATGATTAGGGATGCAAGGAGAAACGTTCAGTAAGAATCAGGAGGAAAAGGATCAATGATAAGAATGAGAACATTGCATCCTATATTTGTAACAGGCAACCCACTAATATACAACTCTGCAAGCAGTGGCATTGCCAGAGAAGTTTTTGGGGGGCCGGAATTAAATTGTATATTTTTACGATAGTAAAATGCAATTTCACCATTTTAATAGTCTATCTTTATAATTTTTAAAGGATTAAATCAAATTTTTATTTTTTTAGGGGGCCAAAGTGCAATTTTACCATTATTAATTTAAAATTTTATAAATTATAAAGGGCCTAAATGGAAAATTTTCCATTTGAGGGGGGGGGGGGAGGCCCCTGCCAACCCCCCCGGCTCCGACACTGCCTGCAAGTTTATTTGTCATTCTTGAACAGCCAAACAGGCTTTATATGAATCCATTTGGATGAAGTATGGTCATGGAAGAGTTGAAATCAGGTCCACCCATGCTATGCACTCATACAGTTACTAAAATGAGTCATCTAACTTGGAAGGAAGGGCTAGATGCAGTTTAATTGATAGCTCTACAGAGTTGAAGTTCCAAAATAATATGAAGAGCACCAAATTTCCCAACATAACTCATACAGACTTGTCTATCTATTACTAGGAAGATAGACAAATTTGGCAGTATTTAGGGAAGAGGAGAGAAATTTTAAGCCATAAAAGTGTATGAACCCAAAGCTTTAGACGTCAAGAAAATGCCAAAAACATCATGGAAAATTAGTTTGTCAGCCAGGTTTACTTCAGAAAGTTTACTCCCAAACAGTTCCAATAAGTCAAAAGCCAACTGTTCAAGGCTGGAAATATAAACTATCATCAATAGTATGACAGCTAAACAATCACGGTAATTCAATGTTCTAAAGATAATGACTCTTACCAAATGTAAACTGTTTTCTGCGACAAATAAAATTCCTTTAGGGCATTCAACAGAACACACAGGAGTTGCATGCGTGGAGGGTTGAAATGATATAGATGTATAAGAAAGGCTATGCCTAGCTGTATGCAATAACCAAGGCCTGTCACTGAGAACTATAATATCTGCATCAAGTGAATCACTCAAGGGAACAAGGAAAACTGGGGTAATGCCAATTCTACGAGTCGCGATCAATTGAAGAGTAACAGGAAGGCCATCTTTCTCACCCATATTAACAGAACATGTTTCTGATCCAAACAAATTTAATTTTGTATTCAATAAAAAATTCTCAACCTTTCCAGGAAAAGGAATAGAACTACGTAGGCATAGTTCCGATGAAGGAGCGAAGGCAGAAGGCCACTCAAACCGAAGCAGCATTCCATTCCTCAATCCTGCCAGAACATAAAACTGATCAACAAGCACTAGCCTTACGTCTTGAGGAATGCAACCACTAATAGCAGTTTCCATAGTAGTCGTTAGTGAAATTGTTCCAGCACCAAGAACTCTTAGACCTTCAGGTGCAAAAGATAGAATTTCCACAGAAGGCTTATGGGTACCAATAACAAAGGTAATACCCATGCCAACTCCAACAGGAGGAACAGCTCCACCAACATCCACCAGGTTTACATTAGAGCTTAAATGCCTCATCTCCAAATGCTTTTGAGGTATTGATATGCACGATAACTCATACTCCAATCTCACATGCTGCAATTCATATATTTCGTAATTATATGCTGATAGTGATCTGACCCCAAGAATAAAAAGGAAATATGGATTAGAAGTGGAGACAACTATCAAACTTTGGCCAACTGCCCCCAAACTGATACTCATATTATCTGGGGACCAAATTGTGCAGACGGGAGAAGACATAATGATACCTTCAGAATGGGCAGCCTTAGTAGGCAAACAAAGCCTAACTGCATTTTGGTGAATTTGGACGAGCTGGCCATCAGCAACAAGACCACATGCCAAAGTACAGACATCAGGTTGGAAACCAACTGAATCAGTAACATCAGTAAAGCTTAATCCAACTGATAGTACCCTGGTCTCCTCAACAAATGATAGCACAAGAAAAGAATGATAAGAGTTCGTAACTTTCATCTGAACTGTCCAGGTTCCACTTATTCCTTGGTAAATAGGGGCAGTTCTTAGAAGCTTTTCTACACTAATTCCACTTCGTATGACTCTTAATGATCCCTCAGGTGCAACACCACAGCATGCAAACATTTTATCATGTTTCTCCCCATGGTAATTCACTATTGACATGTCCAAGATGGGAGCTATATTTTGAACAGGACTTTTGTATATTAGCTTCTCATTTTCAACCTTAAGGACCAGACCATCCCCCATCTCTACAATTGCCACCAGGAACCCACCATCGACCCACAAAAGGGACTTGCAAGGTTGACTTCTGTAGAGGCAATCAGATATATTCACCTTAGGGCCATCAGAATCAAAGGAAACATCGATCATGTAAAATTCTCCAGTATCAAGACAAAAGATCATCCTCGGATTTCTATCGCTTTTTGGTTCCCAACTAAATGAGCAAACATGTTTGCAGGTTGTTTTTCCACTTCCACTTTCACCATCTATACACATTGGATCATAATCACTCAGCTGCAGTAAAGCACATGCAGCAACATTAAATAACCCATCATCATCAAATTCATGTGCTGTACATAACTCTTCAACACAAATATGTTCCTCCGGTGTATGGACTGAAAAATCTAAGGTTGTTCTATACACACAGTGAGGATTACGTGCATCTCTAAGATCCATCAAGAGAGCATCACCAACCCTAAACAGCAACGCATATCCACAGGAATGAGGAACTTCAACAATGCTATGTGCTAGTGGTCCAGCTTCAAGATACGGTGAAAGGATGTAAACTGCATGCTCTGATAGATTCCATCCCAACAATACCAGTTCATTCAGGGTATTACCTTTCCTGCAGTAACAATATGTACCCCTTTCTTAGACTAGCCCAAGCAAATATATATATTCTCCCGTGGGAAGACAGATAAACCATAAATATTACTATTTCCTAGATCATCTTTATAAATTTAGTTCTTACCTATTTAAAACAATGGCTAAAACAGGATTATGCTCCTTATTTGTTTGGGTAAGATCTTTTGAAACAAAGCACATGCTCCATATTGTACCACGTATACTAGTTCTTTGAGCATTTCTACTAGAACTACCACTGCCTTCATTCTCAGGTGGATAAAATATTTTCTGAAATACTCACAGATAAGATCTCATAATTCCATATACACAGTAAGACAAAGTTTCAACCAAAAATGCTGCAAGAACACTGAATCCAGTCTGACAATAACAATACCTTGTCAATAATATCATCTCCAGACATTGACAGGGAAAAAAAGGCTAATCGGTCTTCATAAGCACTAGTAGCGATGAAACGGCCCCTGTTAAAGGAAAATCAGGGAAGTTAGACCAACCCATCGCATTGATAGACATGATATTCTGTTAGTTTTTAAAAAAATGGATCTAGTTCAACATACACAGAGAGATAAGAAAATAACATGCACACAGATTAATCTTTGGCATAAGGGACTTACGTTGAATCAACAGCTAGCATTCTTCCAATTTGATCCCTTGCATTTCCAGGATCCGAAAGCTGAATATGGTCGACGGGAAAAAACCTATCTCAAAAAATATGTATCGTCACATTGGAAGTAAACATACCAAAATGTCAGCTGTAGAGCCATTAGGCATGTTCACTTTCAACATGGAAAACTAAATTGCGGAATAGAAAATAAAACCTGTGCATCTCATTGCAAAATGTGAGAAAAGATAACTTTCCGGAATCAGAAATAATGACCAACAGGTCTTTCCCAGGCATCTAAATAAAGAAAACAGAAGAAAGCAAATTAACTTAAAATGAAATTATAGTATAATTGTATTACAAAAAACTGCTTCAAATCATATTAACTTTAACCAGTCCAGAAGATCTATTATTAAAAATAAATAAAGTAAGAAATACTCTCAGACAAATGAATATAAAGAGGATATGTCCTAAAATGCTTCCATTATACTTTTGGTACAGACCTGTGTATTTTGTCCATAGACCTTCTCATTCCAAGGTAGAATGGCAAGATCCTTTATCGTACCAAAGACAGTCTGCTCACAGACAGATGTCGCAATACCATCTTCACCAATTATTACCAACTCTATGGACGTCTCCTGAATAAAACACCACCAAACAATCAGTTAGATTAGCTATCTTTTTACAAAAATGTCATGAATTAACAGTGGTTTTAGAAGTAATTTCCTCTGATACAATAGTCACAAGCAAAGCAGAGCAAACTAGATTGGCTCTTTTGGAGGATAACATCAATGATCCAGAAAACCTAATCCATAACCCTTATTCTTTTAATCTAAACCTGTGTTCAATTGGAAAATGTTTTTTTAATATATTTATAGATGTTATCATACCATTTTCACCAATTATTACCAACTCGATGGTGTCTCATGAATAAAAACACCATCAAACAATTGGTTAGATTAGCTATCTCTTTACAGAAATGTCATAAATTCCCTCTAGTTTCAGAAGGAAGAAATTTATAAAATACAACAAAGAGTCAAACTCAAAGCTGATTTTCTTCGGGAACAAGATTAACAATCCAAAAAATAATCCATAACCCTTTATCCTTTTATCAAAATCTGTGTGTGTTGTTCTCAATTAGAGAATTCTCTATATTACCATATCCCATTTCTTGAAAACCAGTTCCAACCCATTTGAATATTAGCCCTTGACACCACTACTGCACAACAGTAAAGACCCTCTCTTTTAGATTGATTTCCCAAAACAACTCTATGGCTACAGTAGTTGGTACACTGAATTGAGTGTAAGCCATAGATTGAAATGAATGATAGCCACTTAATTGATTACTACAACTTTTCATCCTCATGAAAACACCTATCTCAACTATTGTATCGAGTCACGGATTGATGTGAAATCAACATGATCTTTTGCCTTAGTGAAATCCAAGAATTATATAAACTGTTATATAGAAGTGAATTAAATTTGCTTCTCTTTTCAACTCTACTGTCTCCATTATGTACAGTTCTCCCAATTTCCTAAGGTAATTCTTCACAGTGTGATTGGAAAGTGTTTGCACTTACATATATGATTTCTTAATATAAAATTGAAGGAACTTATTATCAGAATTAATAAGATTAAAGTATCACCATCATTATCAAAAACAAGTTTGACAATAGGATGATAGAACTAAATACAAACAACTGAGAGGCTGTAGATTCAAAAAGATGCATTAAAAGTCAACGTTACAATACTATATTTGAGCATGGGAATTTAAAGAAGAAATAAAGATGTCGTTATGGAAATGCTATAGGAAGAGTTAGTAGCAGCACAAGGTCTTGGATGAACCATGCAAATATCAGTTTGAAAGTAACTTCTAGTTCATATATAGAACTAAATACTAGGTCGAAAAGTGAAAACAGCATCATAAATGTCATTAAAAAAAATTGACAAGGAATATTTAAACTATTTTCCTATTACAATTTATCTCTTACGAATTAAGATAAAACCACACATAGCGTTATCTTAAGGGCAAATTTTAAAGCTTATCCTACTAGAAACTAATTAAAAAAAAAAAAGGTAAGCACTGTCTAAATGCAAGTTAATTATTGTTTGTACTAAGTAAATTGATCGAATTCGATGAATAAAAGTTAAAATTAATTAAAACCAGGAAAAAAGTGGAAAGACCTTGCCGAAAACGACGTCCAGGGAAGAAGGAGAACGGAGGTGACCGTAAGCGACCTGAAGGATAGCACTTCCTCTAAGTACACACTTGGCTAGGTAGTTAACGCCTTGCGAAGAAATAGTCGCTGACGACGATGACGGTGAAGAGGAAGATGCCTTCGCCGTTGAGCACTCTTCCTCGGAAAGCGCCATTTCGCCCCCTTTCTTTTTACTTTTCTTTATTTGTTTGGCAGTGGAGTGCAAAAACTAGGGTTTTTATTCTTTCCAGATCGGAAGGATTTTCTTTTTCCGAAACCCTTTTAGTTCAAATGTTTTCTGGCTATTAGAAGGATCTTTATTTTGATTTATGGTTTTGATATTTTAAGGTTAAGATTGGAGAGGAAGGCTTCGGTTAGGGAGTTGGTTCCATGCGGTGTGAAATGAGCAAACATCAAAGGTGTTTTCACTTCTCCCTTTCTTTCTAGAGTCTGCAATTTTTCTTTTTTCTTTTTCTTTTTTTTTAATTTATCTGAATCACTGGTTTTGGAAGCATATATTAAATTAAGGTGACAGACAGTAATAACAGAAATTTTTTATTTAATAATTATTGTAAAACTTTTTTTCTTAAATATGGATAGTTCTTTTTGTTCATTGGGGTAATTTAAAATAGAAAAAATAAAATTATATAAAATTTATTTTCAAAAACTAGATAATTAAATTAAGAATTAAAAGATAAAATAATTTTAAATTAGGAATACGGGAATATTATTAATTAAATTTAAAAGTTCTAAATATTCTTATTTATTTTTGAAAATATTTGGCACATTATTTAAGTTTTTAGAGTATAGTGAATGCAAGTGTTCTATAAAATATAGTAAAATATTAAAAAGTAAATAATTAAGAAAAAGATACACATGTCAAAATTTTAAAGCTACTTGCAAAATAAAAAATAAAAAATACATTGCTAATGTACTAAATATTAACCTTTTTATTATAATTTTAATTTGTCCTTTTATAATTAATCAAATTATAGTAACTTTACCATATTAGAATCTATAAGGAAATATATTTAATTGTCTCTCATTTAAAAAAGCTATGATGACTAATTAATTTAATTCTCATTTTGAACTCTAATTATTAATTGCAATCAATTAAATAATAATTCAAATAGATTCATTTAATTTCTAAGTCATCTTATGTATTTAGCAAGAAAATGCATTTATTGTGGATAATGATACATGTGATCTTTTCTCTTAATCATCATTTTCATTCATTCTATATTATCGATTCTATATGATATTCGTTTTGGGTTATACCGAACTAGCAGAGAGACTAATTGAATATATATAATTAGAACTCAAATAACTTGTAATTAAGTTTCAAATCTTCGTTTATTAATTACAACATTATTTAACCAGGAGTTATTACACTAAAGTATCATTATTGAACTCTCATTTATTGCATACAATTACGAAAGCAATTTACAAGTATTTATCTAATGACCTTAGTCATAAGTGTGTTACCCTTAAAAGATATTATTGATCTCTTTGGATTAAATTCGTTCACCCAATATAATCTTATTTTATCTCATGTTAATCATTACATCATCCTTTATGAAAAGTCAATTATCAACAAATAGTGATTAAATCATTTGTCTTTGACATATAACTTGTGGTCACATTACTTTTCCATCTATCATGTAATGTCAATGAGAGGATATCATTTACCCTTTATTGAACTATGAATTCCATTATCGTAAATGAAGTTGTGTCATATAGAAGTCATATACCCTATGTATCAGTTTTTGGTTCTTTAGTTATTTGAACTCAAGCTTTCAATACATCAAGTATATGAGTCATGCAACGTAGTCAGTCACTTACTCAGAATTAAAGTAAGTCACACTATGAACGTCACAAATGAACTAATCCATAAACGAGTCTAGGATTAATTCAACTTGAGTCATGTCCAATATATTGTCAATCCAGGCAACCACACCTATGCATTTACTTTCTGGGAGTACACTCTGATGCCCAAAACAAGGTATCTTCCCATTTAGACTTGATAGACAACATAATACTCCTTTAACCAATTTGTTTAATTTCGATTTATTAGACTATGAACCTTTTAGATTACCTAGTATTAGATTTCCTATTAATACAATTTGTCTTCTTACATGATGGTCTAACCACGTAATGCAACTTAATATTAGTTAAATATTAGGTAATCAATGACCTAATATTTGCTTACATTTTGCTTTGCATGCAAAAACCGTTGAGGACAAATACAAACGATATTAATGTGAATAATGAAATTTTATCTGACCAATTTGTTTAAATACTTACAACTATAAATGACGAATAAACGATACTTAGGGCACTAGATCCTAACATCTCATTGGTACATCTTTTAGAGTAGTTTTTCATACTAGATTAATGTTTGTTTTTAAGTAAAATTGTTAAGTTTAGCATTATTTTAGTATTTTAGGATTTAGGTTAGATATTCATTCTATCACATATTTTTAGTTTATTTTTGTGTTTTAATGTTCAATACATCTTATCATCAAGTGAGCTTAATTAGTGTAAGTTGAAAGGAAATAATTATTAAAATATGCAGATGATAGTAGCTTGTGTCCTAACACTTGTTAGAGGATGTTGTGACATTCATCTTGAAATATTAAAGCTCAACCAATAATCAAAGGCTAAGTTTTGACAAAATAGGAGAGGAATTTGTAATGCACGAGCCTTTAATGTTGCAGCGGCCGCACCGAATCTGATCATTGAATAATTATTGGAAAGATTGTTGAAGGGTAATGTCGAAACCATTTTGAAAGTTTTTATAAAAATATGGGTCGACTTTAAAAAATGAAAATGGAGTCGCCACCAATCTTTTTTCGCTTAGGTGTGATCGGATCACCTTATAAAACATTTTATTTCAAAACATTGATTTTGGTCTACAAAATTTAAGAAAACGGGTTCGGGAGTCGGTTACGTACGAGGATGGATTAGCACCCTAATGTCAAAAATTCGAAAAGATTTAAAAACATGATTTCTTTAAAAATTTGAACAATTAGAGTTAAAATTTGAGATTTCTTTGTTTCGAAAGAATACAAACATCACATCCAGCACGTTAGGACATGACATTTTAAACTCTCGTAACCAAAATCATCTCATGATTTACAAAATTCATTAAAAGGATATTTAGTTATTTAGTCAAACGGATAATCGAAACCCAGCACGTTAGGGCACTATTTCCTAATTTCTAAACACAAAACATTGCCTTATTTAAGAAATCCTTATCTCGAGATAATAAAATGTCACATCCAATGCGTTAGGACACAATATTTTCGAATTCCCGAGAATAAGTTTTTTGTTTAATTTTTAGAAAGAAAGTAATAGGTTCTTTAGACTCGAAGAGAGAAATCGAAACCCAGTAAGTTAGGGTACGATTTCTTTCGAACCTTCGAATGCGGAATGTTTGCTTATTTTGAAAATATAATGTGGTGCAGACAATAAAATAAGTATATTAAAACAGAATATAAAAATGATAGATGAATAAAACATGAGAATAAACAAAATACAAGATATAAGGCTGTAAGTAACAAATAAATATAAAGTTTTACATGCATATCAACATGGAAAGAATTATCATAGATATTGTAAATTAAAAAAAACATATGGCTTTAAATAAAAATGATATGGAATAATAAAAATATGAATTATAGAAAAATGAATTAATAATAAAAATGATGCAAAGTAATAAAAATAACATATACATACATAAAAAGTAAAATATATTGTTGAAGGAATAAATAATATATAATCAGTAAATAAAATTACATTTATAATATAATAATCTAATATATATATTTTATATAAAATAAATATATGTTATACAATATAAGTAAATTTTACATAAAATAACATTTTAAAAGTAATATATGATATAATATAATAATACAAAAAATTTGTGTAACATATAGCTAACATACAAATTATAAAATAATATTTATAATATAAATAATATTAAACCAAAATAAAATAATAAATAATAATTTAATATATATAAAGATAATACATAAAAAATTATATATACATAAATAAATTAATATATAGATAATAAAGAAAATAATATAGACTATTTAATATAATAAAATAGTTTAATGCAATGAAAAATAATAAAATAAAATAAAACAAAGAAAACAGGGGTTGAACAACAATTAAGACAAATATAAAAGGACTAAATCAAAAACGCGCGTTAAATCACAGGTGTTAAAATGGAAATTAGGCCAAATTTAAAAAAGACGACGTTTTGATCTTAGCCTTTAAAGAGCCCGAAGGACTAAATTGGAAAGTGAATAAACTTTTAGGGCCAAATTAAAAATAAAAAAATTAAATTAAATGGAATTAAAAAAATAAAAAATGCGGGAGGACTAAAATGGCAATTAGACCATTCATAAAAAACGCGCGGATCCTCCCCAGGTATTCGGGTCAACGCGCGGATCCCCTGCTTAAAACCACGTCGTTTTATGCTTATTGGATTAAGCAAAAATGGCGATGTTTCTATATTGGTATATAAGTCAAAATCGGCTTAAAATTTTCATTTGAACATCGAAATAAAAAAAATCTGAGGCCTCCTTTTAGATTTTCTCTAGCCTTCGGTCTAAGCGGGGCTCAGTCCGTGTTCAGCGATGGATCGCCCTACGCCATCATCACACTACCGCCTTAGACAAATGTTGGAAGGTTAGAAGCCTCTCCTTTTAACGCCAATCCAAATGGTAAGTCTCATTTTCTTTATTTTTACATTTTTATATAAAAACATGCATGCATAAAAAAATAAAAAGAATGCGAGATATAAAAAAAAAATCACCTTTATATTGTAAAAAATTTATTCTTTTTATTTCTGTTCTCTTTTTTTTTTGTGTTTTCTCTGTGTAAAAAAAATTATGTGTATTTTGTATCTTCTCTCTATCCATTACAGGTTATTTTTGGGGTTTATATAACTCGAAAAAGAAAATGAAAATGAAAAGGAAATACAAAATCTTGTCGTTTTTGCTGTCGTTTCTTTCCTTGCTTGCAGATCGGTGACGATGAGTGCGACGATGACTAGGCGCGACTTGCGGTGCAATGGAGGGTTGCTGGTTGCGAGGAGCTGATTGTGACGCCTAGGGTTTCCAGAAACCCTAGGCTCACTGTTTCTGTTTAACACTTGGGCCCCTTTGGGCCGTGTATGTTCTGGGTCTTGGGGTTGGGTTAGTTTAGGTCTATTTGGGTCAATTGTTTGGGCTGTGCGAGTTTAGGAATTGGGCCATGGGTATTGGGCTTGTATTTGGGTCTGTTTTAATTTTGTAAAATAGACTGTAAAAATAAAATAAACTGGACATTTTTTTTTGTTTTTATTGTATGGGCCTGTGTAAAAATGGGCTGTTACAGCTACCCCTCTTTGCTCATTATCGTGTAACGAGAATAGAGCAAAGACGATAAAAGGGCCCATTTTTCTCGGTCTTGTCAAATGGCTGTATTTTTAAGGAGATAGGCTAGACTTTTCAATCTGCTCCACTGCAAACTCAGGGAGACAAGGTCTGATGTTTTCGATCTGCTTCTTGCAACTTCAAGAATACCAAATCTGCTATTTAATCTGTTCTCACGTAAACTCAGGAACGCCAGAGTAGTATCTTTGATCTACTTCACTGCAACTTAGGAATGCCAGATCTGTAAACTTAGGGATGCCACACTGATGTTGTAACATCCTTAAATTGGGGTCTCTACATTTTGCATGTGTTGCATGTGACGATATGCTTACTGTGCTAGTTTAGCATGTTTTGGGGCCTAGGCATGACCTCGAGTTAGGCTTGAGTCATGGCTAAAATTTTTGTTTTGGCATTTAAGAATAAGGAGCTAAGGAAGTTAGGGGTTAAAAGATATTCTTGGTGTGTTGTGACACAAAGAACCTAGTGGCAGAGTGGCAAAGTAGGCGCCACTAAGGTACCAAGAAGGTGACGCCACATGTAGGGAAGGGGGAGCTCAGGTTCGAGCAGCAGAAATCTCATTTTCTACTTATTATTTTGACGCCAAGCTGAGGAAGTGGAGTGCTCAGGGTGGACTCTGGAGGATAAGGATGGGAGGAGTCAAATAGGTGAAGGTGAGGAAATTTAGGAGCTTGAATCTTATCAACCTCATTTGAAAGTGTTGGTAGAAAGTTGGACTGGGAGGAGGAGTGATCGGTTTTGGGTACTTGGGAAGGGGTGTCTTAGAATGTCTATGATGGTTTTAGGAATATTTGACAAGTGGGGATAGTTCTTTTGTTTTCTCTTGAGTTAGAGTCATGTCAAACCCTCTCGCTCTCTTTCTCATTTTGGTTTTCTCTTTTCGGTATTCTTGGTGCTTGGCCGAACCATCCTTGCTCTTTCCTTGAGAAAGCCGAAACCATATATCTATCATCTTCTCTTCTTTGGTTCAAATATTGCTAACGAAAACCATATCCCTATTCCTTCTTTTCTTCTATCCTTCATTCTTTGGTTAGTCGAAACTCCCTAACCCTTTTTTCCGAGTAGCGTTTTTCTTCTTTGCGAATCTATCCTCTCTTGTGGAGTTATAGCCGAATCTCCGGTAAGTAACTTCTTCTTCTTTTATTGATTGATTTGGGTAATGCAGAAATCCCACTTCTCTTCTATCTCCCCATTTGTTATAGATCCAAACTTAAACTCTTCTTGTTCTATATTGGTGGCGAATCACAAGAAGGTAAGGGGTAAGTGTTTTACGGTTTCGGTAGTTCTTGTTGTGTTTAATAACGAAGGCTTAGGCCGATGATAGTGGTACTTGGTCGATTGTAGGAAGGAGTACAACTTGATTCGGTAGATCTTCGGGATTCGGTGGCCGATCTAGGTAAGGGTTCTAGCGTGTAGATCTGTTTTTTATTCATTCAAAAGCCGAAGGCTAATCGTTTGTATGTATTAGTGTTTAGCCGATTGTAAAGGGAGGTTCATCGCGTAGCTTCGGGATTTGGTTGGAAACCAAATCAGCGTTAAGGTAAGTGCTACCTTTGTGCGACACATCTTCGGGATTTTGGTGATTTAGCCGAATGGCTATAATCTTAAAAGTATGTGTTGGCCGATTGTAGGGTAGAGTGAAGGCTAACGTTTCGGGATTTCGCTTAGATTTACAAATAGCCAGGTGTGTAATGCTTACACACTTCGTTAGTATAATATGTTTATTGTGTTGCTGTTTTAGCCATTGAAACCGGTAGTTATGCCTTGTGGGCATGAGCATGGACTCCGGGTAAGTCCCCTGATTATGGATCTCGTTATATGCTATCATGTCATTGTTTAATGTTATGTTATGTGTTATTTGCATCATCATGTGTTATTATGCCACGATTGTTATGGACATGATGGTGGGATTGTTGAGAAGAGGGGGAAGAATTATTTGGACTGTCACCAGTGGTTTTGACCACACGACGGGTTGGCCCCATCTTTCATATTATAATTTGTGACTAAGTTCCAGTGGTTTTGACCACCAGTGGTTTTGACCACATATGGATATTGTGACTCGTCTTAGTGGTTTGGTACCACAGTGGGTTGGCCCCACATGATTAATTACGGGATTGTCATCAGTGGTTTTGACCACGCGATGGGTTGGCCCCATCACTTGATTTGTGACTACGGTCACCAGTGGTTTTGACCACACCGATATACATATTTTTGTGACTACGGTCACCAGTGGTTTTGACCACCAGTGGTTTTGACCACACGGGGTAGATAAAGGAGATTGGATGGTTAAGTTATGGGGTTTGCATGATTTGCATGTTATACTGATGATTTGCGTAAGTGCTTGCACTATCGGGTTGAGGATTTATACACTGAGTCTCGGTGACTCACCCCTTCCCTTATATTTTGCAGATGAGGCGTAGATTGCGGATATGGAGCCGGGGAGGACTCAAGGCGGCCATGTATGCTAGTTTCGGGTTTTGATTTTAAGTTACCCTTTCGGTTTTATTTACTTTCTTTCAATTTGGTTTTGGTTTTGTAATAAGGCCGCTAAGTATTATTTTGGATTTACTTCTAGATTTTACTTTACCTATCTTATGCATATGATTAAAGTTCGATATTGCGTAAGAAACCGGGAATAAATCGATGTTTTCAAAACTATAATCGATATTGGGTTTTACAAACGTTACCATCGGGTAACATTATTCATAGGGTAATAACAAAATTAACATAGATGATTCTAAACCTAAAGTTTCAAATGACTCCAAATGCAAATGGTTTCAACTTGACTATGCTCATTTCACTCGGTTTTCTTTGTAATAAGTGTCGTATGATTTCTAAAAACTAGTAACAACCAACAGATTATCAATAAAATTTAACCAATTAAATGGTTTATTCAAACGTTTTCACTCCGTGACATACCAGATCCGGTTGTGGTGTATTGACCGGGTTTGGGGTGTTACAGATGTCTTCAATCTACTTCCTATAAACTCAGGAAGACTTCAATCGTCAGTCTGCTCCACTACCATCTCGAGGGAACAAAATCTAAACTTTTCAATTTGCTTCATTACTATCTCAGGAAGACTTCAATCTTCAGTCTGCTCCACTACCATTTCGAGGGAACAAAATCTGAACTTTCCAATTTGCTTCCTTACTATCTCAAGAAGACTTCAATCTTCAGTCTGCTCTACTACCATTTCGAGGAACAAAATCTGAACTTTTCAATTTGCTTTCTTACTATCTCAGGAAGACTTCAATCTTCAGCCTGCTCCACTACCATCTCTAGGGAACAAAATCTGAACTTTTCAATTTGCTTCCTTATTATCTCAGGAAGACTTCAATCTTCAGTCTGATCCACTACCATCTCGAGGGAACAAAATCTGAACTTTTCAATTTGCTTCCTTACTATCTCAGGAAGACTTTATGTAACAATCCGAATTTGACCCTAATCGAAACAGTGGTTTCAGGACCACGAATCCAAGTCTGAAAAGTCTATGAATATTATTTTCTGTGTTTATTATATGTGAATTATTATCTGTGAAAGTTTCGTATGAAAATTTGATTGTTTGTGTGCTTAATTAAATAAAAGGATTTAATCGCGTAAAGCGTAAAAGTTACAAACTATAGTGAAAAGTGCCCATTTGTTAGTGGCTTCTTAATATGAAGTCCTTAAAGGGCAAATAGCCCATTCTTAAAGATAGTGGATGGTTTAAGTCACCATTACCCTTAGTTTATATGTTAACATTATTTTATAATAAAGGTTAGTTTGGTAAATTAATAATAACCATAATATATGTTATAATTAAATAAAATGAAAGCCATTGTTCATCTTTCTTTAAGTTAGTCGAATGTGAAGAAAAGAAAAAATAAAATAACAAGCTTTAGGTTCGGCCATGGTTGAAGCTTAATTAAAGGTTAGTTCTTGTTCAGTTTTTGATAATTTTTACGTTTTTGAGATTGTTGCTATGAGATGTACTAGACCCATGCTTTAATTTTTGAGTTTAATGAACATTTTGAGTTGAGATATTGTTAATAGTTGGTTTTTTATGTTGTTTAAGGATGGAATATAAAATATATGTGATAGATTTATATGTTTTGTTTTGGATTTTGATGAAATTGAGTATTTTGGGCTAAATTGTAAAAATAAATTTTTGAGGGGCTAAATTGCAAAACAAATGAAATTTATGGACTTATATGATCATATGGAAGATTCGGCCTAGCTATGTTGTTGTGAGATTTTGCATATTTTGTGTTTTGTACAAATAGGACTAAATTGTAAAAGTGAAATATTAGGGGCAAAATGGTAATTTGCCCATTTAGGTGATTTTGGACTAAATTGAAATGAAATGTGTTTGAATGAGCTTAATTTCAATATATTTAGATCAAGAACAAAAAAATGGACTTGGATCGGGGAAAAGCGAAAGTTATCGAATAGCCAATTTTTGCCGTCCGACGATATTCGAGGTAAGTCTTTAAGCAATTTAATACCGTTAATATCGATTGTAACCTAGATTACATGCTGAATTTTGAACTTATAGATTCAAATTTGACAAAGCCGAATGTGATGTAGTGATTTAACAATGGAATGTAGTCAAATTCAATTGAGTTCATTATGTGAAAGTGATATGAATTATGTGTAACATCTGTGATATTGGTAATATGTAATGTGTATGAGACGGTTTAATAATATTGATATTCGGGCTTCGAGCCTAGCAGTCCTTGAACAGGTGAAGTGTATCAGGCTTATTGCCTAGTAGGCTAAATGCTTGGTGATTAAATTTCGCATTCGAATTGAAGAAAGCTCGATCAGGTGTGTGTTTCGAGCTTTGTTGCCTAAAGGAGCTTAATGCCAGTGATTTATTATAAATAGAGGGTTCATGGATCATTAACAATATGAAATTTATTTACAGCAAATAAGTTAAATGTTTAGGTACGTATAAATCTCATATTTGCAAGGAATAAGGTAAGTTGGTATATTACTATTCGATGCTAGTAATATGTGATATAGTTGAGGTATATATTAAAATTTTAATATGTGTATTCGACCTTACAAATAATGAGTATAATATATTAAAATTTGATCTGGGTTGTGTCTTTGAGATTCATCCATATGCGTAAATGCAATATGTGAGGATGAATGGATACATATGTGTATAATCGATTATATGTGGTTAATGTGTATACTGTACTTACTTGATTTGGTTATATGTGGAAACATATTAAATTTATGTGTATTCGGTGAGTTTGCACATTTAAGGTGAGATAAGGATATTTTAAGGTTGTCAAAGAAAAAGTATTAGCATTCGGCATTTGTAGACCATATAAGTACTAACCTTTAAAAATTTGATGATATTAATTATGGCTTTGAAAATGCTTGAATGATCATTTGATTTAATACTTTTGCTTAAGACTTACTAAGCTAGTAAGCTTACTCTATATGTTCATCGTTCTGTTTTATAGATTTTGATCAAGCTACGAGCTCAAGAGATCGTCAACGAAGTCATCCATACTATCAACCTATTTTGGTACTTTTTAGTTTGGTTTTTGGACTAAAGGCATGTATAGGCTAGACTATGTTTTGAGTTATAAATCTTGTCCTTGATATATTATAGCCATGCGAAAATGGCTTACTTTCAATGTCAATGGATTCAATGCTTTATGTTCTTAATCATGTTATGTGTGGTTATCTTATTTGGATTTTAAGTATGGTTGCTTTGTGAGCTCTTTATAAGCATAAATACATATTTATAAATATGATTTGTTATGAGGTAACCTCAAAGGTCTAAATTTGTGTTTTGGAAGTTGGAATGAGTGAATGTCGAAATTGTTTGGTTGGCATATTGGGTCTAGACATATATGAGTTTCTTGTTGGATTATAATTTGGTTATTTATTAGTGAATATTTGTTATGTTTAGGTGTGTATTTGGTTTTAAAATAGGATGATTTGGTTTGATCACTTGAGTATGTTATAAGCATATTTATATACGAATAATATTAGTATTTGAGTAGTGCATGAAATGGGTAAGAAAATTATTTGGTAATTTGCTAATGAATGGAGCATGGAATCTATGGCAAAGTGTATTCTTGATAATGCTTGAATGATTCATTTTGATGTAGTCAAATGCGATAAGATTTTAATGTTTAATGAAATATGCTTGATCATAATATGGAGTTGTTAATGCCATAATTGCCTATGGTCATTAAGCGTGTATAAGGTGTGTTCGTAATTATGAAGTAAAGTATTTAATCTATGTTAGGTATTGAATAATATTAAGGTGATATGCATAAGGTTCGAGTTTTGTGTTTTGTAAAGTATGTATATATATTGTTAAACTTTGTGGCATGTTTACTTGTTAGAAATATGATGATATACATGGTATGGTTTCGAATGAATTATGAGTTATAATTCATATGTATAATATGAGCACGAATGTGATTAATATTTAATTAACTTTATGCTTTATATATATATGAATATGACTCGTGTGAATGGTTGATCTTGCATTTGTGTTTGGTAATACCTTGTAACCCTTTTTGGCGTTGAATACGGGTGAGGGTGTTACACTTCAATCTTCAATCTGCTCCACTACCATCTCGAGGAACAAAATCAACTTTCCAATTTGCTTCCTTACTATCTCGGAAGACTTCAATCTTCACTGCTCCACTACCATCTCGATGGAACAAAATCGAACTTTTCAATTTGCTTCCTTACTATCTCAAGAAGACTTCAATCTTCACCGCTCTACTACCATCTCGAGGAACAAAATCGAACTTTCAATTTGCTTCTTTATTATCTCGGAAGACTTTAATCTTCACCGCTTCCACTACCATCTCGAGGGAACAAAATCTAAATTTTCCAATTTGCTTCCTTACTATCTTCAAGAAGACTTCAATCTTCGTTTGCTCCACTACCATCGCTAGGGAACAAAATCTAAACTTTTGGTTTGCTTCCTTACTATCTCGTGAAGACTTCAATCTTCGCTTGCTCCACTACCATCTCTAGGAACAAAATTTGAACTTTTGGTTTTGCTACACCGTCCTCTAAGGGACATGTCCTATAAACTCGAATGTATTATGGATGACATTTGCATGAATGTAGAATGTCATGAGAATGATCTCCTTTTTGTAAAATGATTATGATGCATGATCGGAATGAATCTAATGCTCCTAACTAAATGATATTAGGGATGGTATTTGCATGAATGCAGAATATTATAAGAATGATTTCCTCTCTTTTTTTTGATCAATTAGGATACAATGATCGGAATGAATCAAATACTCCTAATTGAAAATGTGATAATGATCCCTATGGGTTGTCATTATTCATAGTTCATCAAGGTTCTATCACTGACGTGTTACCATTATTTCTCGTTCAGCTGGTATCTTTGACAGAAAACCTAAAGAAATGATCATGTTATGCTCAACAAGCTTGCCCCGCTGCAATTTCAGAGTCCCTTCCCTTGAACCTTAGGACATGAAATTTGTACCTTCCACTGTAACTTCAGGGGAGTAACATTTGGCTTCTTTCATCCAATCTGTTATCAATTTGATCTATTACACCATCCCCTGGGTGTAATAACCATAGGCATATTTCCAAATCTTAGGCTTGGTGTGTCCTAAGCAATAGTCCTGTTTCAGATTCCAATATTATTTTAAAAAAACTTCCATAGTAATGTACGAAACTCCTTTTATGAAAATGTTATTAGTCCAATAATCATTATTTTAATATAAAATACTTGAAAAAGATCACAACAATGGATAAGAAATAAATTAATCAGGAGCATAGCTCGAAACAAATAAGTTAATCAAAGATAACCAAGGTAATAAAAGAAATTGATTTAGGATTATCTTGAAAAGAATAAAGCAATCAAAGATAACAAATTCAAAAATAGGTAAGATAGAAGCTAGGTACCCCAGATATCGCAATCTGAGCTTCTCTGTTCAAACTTCTTGAGGATCATTTTAAGCTCAATATGTGTTTAAGGGATCTGGAGTACTCTGTCAATGCCCCAAGACGCAGCATACTTCCTCATTGTTAATTCAGGCATAGCAAGACTACCACATGCCCTATCTTTGATCAAAATTTGAGCCACCCTTTGGGTTTTCACTCAAAACCCTTTGGTCTCAAAGCACCCTGCGTGTTTTCACCTTGGCGCCTCTTCTTTTTTTTTTTTTTTTTTTTTTGAATTTGAACTCAAGGTGCCCTTTGGGTTTTCACCTTGGCCTTTCCCTTCGTAAAGCGCTTCTTGTCTGAACCTGAATTCACCGGATTGAGCAAGTCTTTACTATCCGTCTCGATGAATATCTCTAGAACAGGCTGATAAACCATAATATGAACATATTTTAATCCCATATTTAGCATGTTTTTGGATGATTTATCCCTTTAATTAAGGAAATAGGTGCTCCTAATCCTTTGTTTTCATGTTTTATACTCAGTAGAGTACCGAAGGATGAAAACAACGAGAAACGGGCTGAAAATGGAGAAAATGGGCCAAAGTACGAAATCCACATGGCTTGGGCCCAAGACCACATGGCCGTGCCCCGTAAGGAGAGTCGACCACGGCCTAGACCCCAAAAAACACGCCGTGCCTTATCAACAGACCCAAACACGGCCTGACCATGATTTGCACGGGCGTGTGCCATGGGCGTGTCTCTGCCGCAGATAAGAAGAATTCTATTCGGATTAGGGTACTTAGAGGCAAAGAAACATATTCCAAAAGCCTATATAAAGACCCTAGAAGCCAACCTTTAGAGGGCGTTCAGCTAGGCCAAAAAGCCGAGCCAGAGTAGTTAAATTCAGGGATTTACTCGAAGAAAGCCAGTTGATTCATCTCAAGAAGTCGGAATCATACTCAAGACTGAGGATCTCTCCTTCAATTCCTTTAGGGGGTTTTAGGGTTCTCTTATGTTTTGTTTTATCTTTTCTACTGAGATGTTTTCTTTTACAATTATGAACTAAACCCTCAAATACTTGAGGGGGATGAAACCTAAGACGGATCTTATTATTGTTTTCTGAACTATATGATAAATACTTGATTTGTTCTTAACTATGTGTTCTTAATTCTTTCTTTGATATCTCAGGATATTGATTCAAGTATTGATGTGCTTAGGCAGAGGAGGAATATTCCCTGTTCAATAGTAGATCTAGCATAGTTAAGCGGAGTTGATCGCAACCCTAGAGATAGGATGACGAAAATCTGCCAGATTAGGGTCAAACTTAATATGGGAGTCCATAGATCGAGTTAACGCAATTCTAAAAGTTTTAATTAGAAAGATACTTCAATTAATCAACTTAGGGTTAGACGTTAGTAGCCTCGAGAGAGGTATTAATATAAATTAGGGAATCCTACGGATCAAGTCAAGTGAATAAATCGTCTGGTTCAGAGTTAGATAATAAGTGAAGCCTAGGTGGATTCTTCCTCGAGTATTGTCTTAATCAATTAGTTTTCCCACAAGTATTTCCCCAATTCCTTCTCTGTGTATTAGCATCTTTAGCTTAGTAGTTAGTTAATTTTAGATTAGACAGCAATTCTCTTAATCCTTAGGCTAAATAATAAAAAGAAAGTTAGTATTAGTACTTTTGGTTCCTTTGGGTTCGACAATCCGGTCTTGCCAGTGAACTGTACTATTGTTCGATGGTGCGCTTGCCTCAATCGTGGTGATAGTTAGTTTCTAGGCTCGATCATTCATTATATAAATTTTTAAGACTTTTTCCACCACCATCAAGTTTTTGGCGCCGTTGTTGGGAACTAAAATATTAAGAACGCTCAATTTTTATTACTTTAGCCATATTTTTATTTTTGCAATTAAACTTTATTTTTACTTTTCTAAATTTCTTTTTGTTCCTTTTCCTAGCAGGTACCTCTAGTTTATGACTAGAAAGAACCCGATAGGACCACTACTTTACGACAGTGATATTGAAGGAACCGTACACAAAAATCGTAGAGAAGTAAGGAGAGACTTAAATTACATACAAGAAGAGCAAGAGGACGAAACTAATACCACCGAAGGGATGGTTGAGAATAATCCTCTACCTTTGGAGGTGGCCAATCATCATGCTCCTCGAACTATGTATGATTATGCTAAACCCAATTTAACAGGAGCTGAATCGAGTATTGTTAGGCCTGCTATAGCCGCTAATAATTTTGAATTAAAACCTAACACTATACAAATGATTCAACAGTTTGTTCAATTTGATGGTTTGCAGGACGAAGACCCAAATACTCATTTAGCTAATTTTCTAGAATTCTATGACACCTTTAAAATAAATGGTGTTTCTGATGATGCCATTCGTCTTCGGTTATTTCCCTTTTCTTTGAGAAATAAAGCCAAACAGTGGTTACATTCTCTTTCACAAGGATCAATCACTACATGGGACCAAATGACCGAAAAATTTTTACTGAAATATTTTCCACCGGCCAAAATGGCCAAATTAAGGAATGATATCTCTTCTTTTGTGCACATGGATTTAGAAACGTTATACGACGCATGGGAAAGATACAAATATTTGTTGAAAAGATGCCTACACTATAGTTTACCCTTGTGGTTCTGTGTCTAAACTTTTACAATGGTGTGAACCCCTCAACCCGGTTGTTAATTGACTCGTGAATGCCAGAACCACGAATAATAAAACTCCTGAAGCAACTTATGAATTCATAGAGGAGATGTCACTGAACAACTATCAGTGGCAAGTTACAAAGACAAGACCAACTAAAACAGCCTGAGTTTTTAACCTCGACACAGTCACCATGCTATCAAACCAGGTAGAGATGATTAATAAAAAGATTGATGGTTTATGTGATTCTTTGCAGGTATATCCAGTTATGCAATGTGACTCAAATCTATGAGGTGTGGCGAATCCTCAGTACCCACCCTACAATCATGGCATGGAAAGTTTAATGATAAACTATACGGGTAACAATTTTAGACCTCAAAATAACCCTTATAGTAATACTTATAATCTAGGTTGAAGGAACCACCCCAATTTCTCGTGGGGTGGTCAAGGTAATCAGAGACAACAACCACCCCCTCCAAACTTCCAACAACAGCACTACCCACAGGAAAAGAAGCCAAACATTGAAGAGATGTTGACAAAATTCATAGCGGTGTCTGAAACTCGTTTTTAAAAAATCGAGACAACACTTAAAAATCAACAAGTATCGATTAAAGGAATCGAGAACCAGTTAGGGCAACTTGCAAAGTTGATCTCCGAATGACCATTAGGCAGCTTGCCAAGTAACACTGAGACTAACCCAAAAGAGCAACTTCAAGCCATAACAGCTCATGACAGTGAAGGGTTAGTGGGTTTTGAATTTGAGCTAAGGCAATAACCTGTGGTAAGTGAAGGTAAGATTGAAGTAAGCCAAGAAAAACCAAAATCGGTAATTAAAGAGTACCAACCTCGAATACCATACCCCAATGCGATGAAGAAAGACAATACATATGAGCTTTTAAAGAAATTACATATTAACTTACCCGTGTGGTCAAAACCACTGATGGTCAAAACCACTGGTGACCGTAGCCACAAATATATATATCGGTGCGTTCAAAACCACTGGTGACCGTAGTCACAAATCAAGTGATGGGGCCAACCCATCGTGTGGTCAAAACCACTGATGACAATCCCGGAATCAACATGTGGGGCCAACCCACTGTGGTACCAAACCACTAGGACGAGTCACAATATCCATATGTGATCAAAACCACTGGTGGTCAAAACCACTGGGACTTAGTCACAAATTATAATATCAAAGACGGGGCCAACCCGTCGTGTAGTCAAAACCACTGGTGACAGTCCAAATAATTCTTCCCCCTCCTCTCAACAATCCCACCATCATGACCATAACATTCGTGGCATAATAACACATGATGATGTAAATAACACATGGCATAATATTAAACAATGACATGATAGCATTTAACGAGATCCATAATCAGGGGACTTACCCGGAGTCCATGCTCATGCCCACAAGGCATAACTACCGGTTTCAATGGCTATAACAGTAACACAATAAATATATGATACTAACGAAGTGTGTAAGCGTTACACATCTGACTATTTGCGAATCTAGCAAAATCCCGAAACTACGATCTATTCCCAAACCAATAGAACCCGAAGATCCCAAAACGTTTGCCTCCTCCCTTCCTGTATTTGGCCACCACCTTGTTAATGAACAAAAGCCCATTTGGCTTATCTAGGAATTTCGAAGGATGAAATAATGCACAATAATACCCTTACCAAGATCGATTACACCCGAGCCTTTAGGCTTAAATTGCAAGCCAACAAATCCCGGAGATCTACTGAACACGGCTACCCTCCTTCCTACAATCGATTAGACACATCACTAGGAATCCAAAAGCCATTCGATTTTAGCACGAATCCTGGAAATCAAAAGAGATTGTCACTTCCTTACCTTAGTCGACAAATCCCGAAGATCTAGAAGATCTAGATCTAAGCCACGATCCAAACGAAACTCGAGAACCTATACGTTGGCGTCACCCCTTCCTTAACACAAGAGATCCCATCGGCTCCTAAAAAAAAAATTTGGCCCTAGCACCAAAGATGAGGGAATCGGCAACCAGAAGAGATAGAGAGGAAAAAAAAAAGAGATGAAGTAACGAAAACTTACCACACCAAGGGTTGAGGTTCGGCTATGAGAACCAAAGAAGAGATAGGTTTCGGCACTTAAGATGATGAAGAGAAACGCAAGAAGAGAAGAACTTATGAGCAGAGTATTCAGCCAATCATTTTGAAGGAACAAGACGAGAACTTAGGGTTTTCGGCTTCTCCAAACAATGAAAAGATGAGGAAGAAAGTGGAGTAGGAATGAATGAATTCGGCAGAGAGAAATGAAAGTGATTTTGGGACAAGGAGATTGGAAGAAGAAAGATGTCGAATGGAGGTGAGAATGTTGGTTTCGACTTGAGCAAAATAGGGAGAATGGAAGTGAAAGCAAGTTTCAGCTTACCAAAGAAGAAACCAAGATCATTCGGCCAAGCCCCCTATTGCCAAAAAGAGAAAGCAAAAAGAGAAGATAAGTGAGAGGGGTTCAGTTTATGACTCTAAACACAAGAGAAAGAGACTCTCTCAACTAGCCAAAATGTTCCCTAAAACCACCATAAACATTCGGCACACCCGCTTTCCAAGCACCAAAATCGATTGCTTCCCAAACTCACACCACAACCAAAAATTTGGTCAAACACAACCCACTCATACTCAAACACTTGCCGTCCCCTTCATCCCTCCTTGAATTCCTCCCATCCACTCATTCAAACGAGTTTGAATGAGTCCAACACCTATAATTTCTCTTCTCCACATATCTTAAATCTGTTAACTTAATCCATATCCTTCCAACAGAGTCCTACCTGAGCACACCACTTCCCACTTTGGCGTCAAAATAATAAGTAGAAAATAAGATTTCTGCTGCTCGAACCAGAACACTCCTTCTTTTCATGTGGCGTCACCATCCGAGCACCTTAGTGGCGCCTCCTTTGCCACTTTGCCACTAGGTTGTTTTGTGTCACAAGCTTCCAATAAATTCTTTTAACCCCTAACTCTCTTAGCTCCCTCTTCCTAAATACTAAAACAAAATTTTTGGCCATGACCCAAGCCTAACCCGAGGTCATGCCTAGCCCCCAAAACATGCTAAACTAGCACAATAAGCATATCGTCACATGCAACACATGTAAAATGTAGAGACCTCGATTTAAGGATGTTACAGTTCTCCCATTTCACATGGGCGTGTGCCCTAGCCATGGGAGTTTTGGAAAAATACTGGGATTTTTGGGCACGGGTTGAGCACATGGGCGTGTGTGGCTACACACGGGCATGTACTCCCTGTTTGGATGGAGAAAAATTTTACGGTTTGTATGGTTTCTGACATGGTCTCGAGATCCCTCGTAGGTTCAAGTGAGGTCTCATAGGTCGAATATGAAGTTGTTGTAGTGATCAAGAAGAGTAGTCGCGTTGAGTCGAAGTGAAAATCAAGTACTTTCGTACGATAACACCTCGTGCCCTATTCGGCGGGGATCACGGGTAAGGGGTGTTACGGAACATGTTGGCACAAAGAGAGGGAAGTGTTTTGGAAAGTTTTGGTTAGCCAATTTTTGACCTTATTGCTAAGGTGTGGACGGTTTGGGAAGGGGTATTGGGATAGCTGAATTCTTCATTTGTCATTTTGCAAACTTTGTTCTTGTGAGGCTTATTTTCTTTTAGTAAATTAGTGTTTTCTCTCTTCTCAACTTTCTTTCTTTGTATTGGCCAAAAATCCTCATTTGCATTTTGTTCATTTTGTTCCTTTCTTGTGCCGAAACTATCAACCCATTTATACCCATTCCTCCCTTATTGCCGAAACACCCATTTCATATTGATCCTTTTGACCGATTTGAGTTATAGAGGAAAGGCCGAATCTATTACCTTTGATTCATCCGTAGTCATAAGCAATCGTTGGGAATCGATTTATAATCTTTAAGGGACTAAATCGCTCGATCTATCCCTCGTAATAAGAGAATTGTTGGTAAGTGATATAGATTGTTAGCAATATTTGGTTGAAGTGCTAAATTGGGTTTTGGACTAATTGTTGACCGATTGTATCTTTAGGTGTCATGAGAATATCATGTTACAATTTCGAATAAGGTGTGTAATCCGCACCTTAGAAAACATGTTTGAAATGGTGTGTAATCTCACATCTCTCTGAAAGTTTGTATGATATGTTTTGTGATTTGGTCAAAATACCTAAGAAAATTGAAAACCAACATCCGTGATCACTCGGGAGTGCGTATATTTGTAGTAGTAACCATATTTTGTAAGAAAACAGTTTCGGTTAGAAACAGTGACGTGTTTTTGAAAAATCACGAAAAATAGGAGAAAGGGAATTATAAATATCAAAGTAAAACTTACTGTGTGTATTTTGATATGAAAGAAAAAGAGAAGGAAAAGGAATTTTATAATCTGAGATATCTTAATTTTAGTGAGACCGGTTCTTATTAACTTCGTGGTTCCCTCATCTATTTTGGAAAGATCGTATAAAACTGTACAAAGTGAATTATGGGTTATAATTTATATGTATGGAATCCTTAGTGAGCCTATTTTCATTAGAAACAAGTGGGAGCAATATATGAAAACCGTACAGTAAGATATTTGAAATTAAGGTAAGAGAGGTCAGAATCGTTGGATAGTGTAACAAGGTAAATTTTAAGGAATAAACTGTACTAAATGGTTAAGACAAAAATTCTGGAGAAATTTTAGTAAGAAGATATATGAGTTTAGTTTCAAGGAAAATTTACGAATTTAGATTTCAAGTTTCCTAACCCAAGTTATAGTCAATTTAGTCAGTATGACGCAGATAGACAGTTTCAAGTTTTATGTCCCAAATTAGTAATTAAGTTCGGGGTTGCAAAATTACAAAAATACCCTTGGATGGTAAATTACCGAAATACCCTTGGGTTGCGAGATTACCGAATTACCTTAAGTGGGTAAAATTACCAAATTACGAAATTGCCTTTATGTGCCAAATTACGAAAATACCCTTATGGGTCGAATTACGAAAACGTCCTTAATGGGCCGATTTTATAAATATTGCTTAATGGGCCAATTTGATATATGGCTAAATGGGCCAATTTGATATATGGCTAAATGGGCCGAATTTGATATATGGCATAATGGGCAGATTTTGCAAAGTGTTAATGGGCCAAATTGTTTGTAATAAATCTTTGATGTTATTAATTATCGTTGTTATATTGTAAATATCATAATTTTCTATGAATGTTGCATTCACATAATTTCGCATGGATTTGGGATATTGATGATTGGAGAAAGCTATTTGGTGGCTCGCCACATATTTTGGTGACTCTGTCATTAATCATGCAGTGGCTATGCCACGATATTCTGTTATTCGGTGGCTTCGCCACAAATTCTAATATTATAAATGGCTAAATGCCTGCGATTATAAATGGCCACTGGCCTGCGAATTATTATTATAAATGGCAATTTGCCTGCGTTTTGGTGTGTTGGCATGGTGGGTTGACTTGATCCCCAGTGTGTGTTGGTTGGTACGGGTGGTGTGTAGCGGATGGATTATTAGGTTGGTTTGGGATTACATTACATTCATTTGATTCATTTGATATATTCTATTTTGTAAATGGGCTTTGGCCCAAGATTATGCTTAATGGGCTTGGCCGTGTTATTGTTAGATGGGCTCAGCCCAAATTTTTGCTAAATGGGTTCAAGCCCAGTGAACAACAATAAGGGGATTTCACACTGAGTTCTTATAACTCACCCCCCTTTTTCTTTCTTAATCCTTTCGGGTAATGCTCAAATGATGTGGACTTGGGCCATGGATGACTCGGTGGAGGCCATACTTTAAATGATTTTATTGAACTTTAGTTTCTGATTTCGTTCACTTTATTATTCTTACTATTTTGGGTTTATTTTGTGTTGTAATAAGACCTCTGGAATATTTTATTTTGCTTATGTTTTGTCATACTTAGTATTATGCTTGAGTTGTTTTTAAATGGGGATTTTCTAAAATCTTAAATAAAGGTTTTCCAAAAAGATTAACAAATGATTTTCATAACAAACTTTTACAAATGATTTAACTCGAAAATTCTCCTTCAAATTATCGACCACATTTTCAAAAGTCACGGTTAAAGTTCACTACCTCGATTTTCGACTCATCAATTAACCTCTCAAAAATACTTGTATTTTATCTACGATTCCGCAATGTTTTCAAAATGCTTCTGCAACTTTATTTCCAAACGTCATATTTTCGTAAATCGTTTATTTCAAATATGTTTTCGCAACCAAAAAGGTTTTTAAAGATAATTAAGTTTTCAAGTAGATAACAATTGCTTAAGTGTTTTGGGTTTTAACAAAGAGGGTGTAATTCTCAAACAAGTTTTTAACAACCGCAAAGATGTTTTTAAAAAAAAAACTTGTATGTGACACGCAAGATTTGGGCCTAACTTTTAGGTTGGGTTTGGGGTGTTACATGTTGAGTCACACGACTGCATCGCACGACTGTGTGTCTAGGTGTGTTGGTTCACCCACGCCTATTTTACAGATTGCCACGCCAGTTGGTGATAAGTCAGTGTCGTCCACGGCCGTGGCATTTTGTTGGTGCCCGTGTGGTGGTGGTTGGAGTTCGTGACTCAAAGATTTGATTATTTCTGACTCGTACCTCTTCTGCCATTGTCAGTACAAAGATTCTATACTTCCATACGGCCACGGCCACGACCATGTGCAAGGCCGTGTGGTCTGGAAATCTGCACTTTTGGTTAGTTTAAAACTAGGTGTTTAAGACGAAGAGAAGAAAAGAAACTAAAATGAAAACTAATGTGTAAATAAATAGGGTTAGTGCTCGGGTTGCCTCTCAAGAAGCGCTCGTTTAAAGTTTTAAGCTAGACTTTCCTCGTATTCGCAAAAATCAGGGTGGTTTAAAAGTTTGAATATCTTTCCTCATCCTATCAGTTCTATTTTCTTGATAAAGTTTAAGTCGAGAAGTGTTTACCTTAAAAGTGCCTAATATAGGATTGTTTACCTCAACTGTTCTGTATGGGAAAATATTGTGTACCTCAAGAGGGATTTCTTCGTTCATGTTCAGGTCTGATGTAATGATGTGAGGATCTGCTTTATCTAACAGTACCTGGTCTCCTATTTTGAAGTGGTTTGTTGTTCCTATGAGCTCTTTTGGGGGTTCCTTCGATTTTTTTGTGCGGTTCCGGTTCCTCTTTACAGTGTGTTGTCCACTCTTCTAATTTATCAATCTTAAGGCTTCGTTCCTCATGTAATTTTTCTTTGTTGGCATGGGGTCCATGATTTGGCTCAGGTTTGTAACCTTGTAGTGTTTCCTGTGGTGAAAGTTGAACAACTTGGTTATCAACTGAATTTACTTTCTCACCTTCATCAATTGTTGTCCTAGCTGAGTCAAGAGCTTGTAAACTGATCGATTTTTTACCTACACGAAGTATGAGTTCTCCTGTGCCAACATCAATTTTAGTCCTAGCAGTTCCTAAAAAGGGTCTTCCTAAGATTAAAGGAACCGAATTGTCCTCATCCATGTCTAAGACAACGAAATATACTAGGAAAACAAATTTATCAATTTTTACAAGAACATCTTCGATAATACCCCTAGGAATTCTAATAGTTTTATCAGCTAATTGAATACTCATCCTAGTTTGTTTGGGTTTCCCTAGACCTAGTTGTTTAAACATTTTATAAGGCATGACATTTATACTTGCCCCTAAATCAGCTAAGGCATTATCAACAGTTAGTCTACCAATTAAACATGGAATTGCAAAATTCCCTAGATCTTTTAGCTTTTGCGGTAGTCTATTCTGTAACATTTCTGAGCATACTGTGTTTAATTCCACATGTGGCTCCTCGTCTAACTTACACTTGTTCGTCAAGAGTTGTTTTAAAAATTTCCTCGAATTTGGCATCTGTGTGATAAACCATAAAAGTAACATATTTTAATCCCACATTTAGTATGCTTTTGGATGATTTATCCCTGATTTATGTAAAAAGGTGCTCTTAATCCTTTCTTTTCATGTCTTATACTCAGGAAAGCACCTGAGGACAAAATGAACGAGAAACGAGCTTAAAATGGACCAAATTGGGCCAACCCAAAAAATCGACACGGCCTAAACTTCAAGCCACACGGCCGTGCCTCATCAAATTACTTCACACGGCCATGCCATGAATTACACGGCGTGCCCCAATCAACAGAATCGAGACACAGCCTGAAGACGATTTACACGGGCGTGTACCATGGTCGTGCCCCTGCCACGAGAAAGAGCAATTTCACGGATTTGGATGCTTGGAGGCAAAAAGACACATTCCTAAGTCTACTTAAACATCCTAGGAGGAATTCTACTTGAATTAGGATACTTAGGAGCCAAGTAAAGCATCTCAAAGCCTATATAAACACCCAATGTAGCAACTAAAAAAGAGGAGTTCGGCAGAAGCCAAAACAGGGGGTTTTGGTGGGCAGAGTTTTCTGCCAGAACTTTTATTCAGGGAAATACTCGAAGATAACCAGTTGATCCATCTCAAGAAGCCAGAGTTCTACTCAAGACGGAGGATCTCACCTTCAATTCCTTCGTGGAGTTTTAGGGATTTCTTATGTTTTGTTTTATCTTTTCTCTTGAGATGTTTTCTTATTTAGTTATGAACTAAACCTTGAGACACAGAAGGGATGAAACCTATGATGGATTTTGTTTTTGATTTCTAAATTATATGATAAGTACTTAGTTTGTTCTTAATTATGTTGCTTAATTAAATCTGATGTGCTTAGGTGGAGGAGGAATAGACCCTACCTAAGAGTAGATCTAGCATAATTGAGCAGAGTTGATCGGGCGCCTAGAGATAAGGTTACGAGATTTTGTCGAATTAGGGTGAAACCTAATATGGGAATCCATTGATCGATTTACTACTTCCTTAGGGGGTTATTATAAGAGAACAAGAGTTCCACTAATTAACCTAAGGTTAGACGTTATTCGCCTCAAGAGAGGGTTTAATATAGGTTAGGGAGTCTCACGGATCAAGCTAAGTAAAGAAATCATATGGTTTAGGGATAAATAATAAGTGAAGTCATAGGTGGATTCTTCCTGAGGGTATTGTCTTCATCAACTGAGTTTTCCTAAAGTCTTTCTCCAATTCATTCTTTTGTCTTTGCATCTAGTTTAGTTTTTTCATTAGTTTCATAAACCAATCACTCCATATTTTAGGCTAAATAATAGAAAGAAAGTGATTAGTAGTACTTTTAGGTTCCTTTGGGTTTGATAAATTAATCTTGCCTAAACTATACTATTGTTCGATAGGTGCACTTGCCTCAATCGTTGCCATAGTTAGTCAACAGGTTCAATCATTCTTTATAAATATTAAAACTCGACTGTTTGACACGATCAAGTTTTGGCGCCGTTGTCGGGGAACTCTAAAATATTAAGAAAGCTCTATTTTTATTACTTTAGCCAATTTTTTTATTTTCAATTTATTATTATTTTTTTTTACTTTGCTAATTTTTTCCTCTATTTTGCTTTTGGCAGAAAATTTTAGTCTATGGAAAAGATTGCACTGAATAATTATCAGTGGCAAGTTATGAGGAAAATTCCTACTAAAACAGCTAGTGTCTTTAACCTCGACGTGGTCACCAGGTTATCTAATCAGTTAGAGATGATGAATAAAAAGATTGATGATTGGTATAGCCCCTCGCATGTACATCCAGAAATACAATATGATTCGAATCTAGGAGGCATGGCGAATCCAGAGTACCCACCCAATGGATATGGCATGGAAAACGAGCAAGCTCACTATACAGTAACTATTCTAGATATCAAAATAATTTTATAGTGACACTTATAATGCAGGTTGGAAGTACCATCCCAATTTCTCGTGGGATGATCAAAATAGCCATAGATCGGAACTTCCTCCGATTTTCAAAGAACCCCTCACCAACAAGAAGAGGAGCCGAATCTCGAAGAGATGCTGGCGAAATTCATGGCGACCATGATTCTTGTTTCCAAAAGACTGAAGTAGCACTTGATGAATAACAAAAATTGATCAAAGGGATCGAGAATCAAGTTGGAGAACTTATTAGGTTAATGGGACAACCCGCAAAGCTAATGTCAGAACGACCGCAAGGACGTCTACCAAGTAACACCGAGATTAAACCGAAGGAGCAAATTTAAGCCATTCCAACCCATGCCAGTAAGAGGTTAGATGAACCTATTCCAATACAAAAAGCCAAGGTAGACGAAGGTAAGGTAGAGGTAACACAAGAAAATCTGAAACCGGTAATCAAGGAGTACCAACCTTGCATACCTTATCCCGAAGCAATGAAAGAGGCGATTCAGAGGAGCAGTTACGTAAGTTTCTTAAACTCTTAAAGAAATTACATATTAACTTACCTCTTCTTGAAGCTCTTTTTGGATACCATACTCGAGGAAATTTTAAGGCGACTTTTGACCAACAAACACAAATTAGACGAGGAGCACCACGTGGAATTAAATGCAAGATGCTCAAGAATGTTACGTAACAGTACTACCACAGAAGCAAAAAGACACAGGAGTTTTACAATTCCATGTTTAATTGGTAGTTTATCTATTGATAATGCTTTAGCTGATTTAGGGTCAAGCATCAATGTTATGCCTTATAAAATGTTTAAACAACTAGGTCAGGGAAACCCAGACAACCTAGGATGAGTGTTCAGTTAACTGATAAAACTATTAGAATTCCTATGGGTATAATAGAAAATGTTCTAATCAAAATTGATAAATTCATATTCCCAGTAGATTTTGTTGTCTTAGACATGAATGAGGACAATTCAATTCCTTTAATTTTAGGAAAACCCTTTCTAGTAACTACCAGGACTAAAATTAATATTGGTACAGGAGAACTCATTCTTCGTGTAGGTGACGAATCAATTAGTCTACAAGTTTTTGACTCAGCCAGGACATCAAGTGATGAAGGTGAGAAAGTAAATTCATTGATAATCAAATTGTTCAACTTTCACCACAGGAAACACCACAAGGCTACAAACTTGAGCCGAATCATGGGCCCCAAGCCTTACAAGCTCATAACAGTGAATTGTTAGTGGAACCAAACCCAAGGGAAGAACTTGTGGTAAGAAAAGGTAAGGTTGAGGTGTGCCATGATTTACCAAAATTGGCAATTACAGAGTACCAACCTCGTGTGCCATATCCCGATGCAATAAAGAAAGACCACACGAGGAAGAATTGGTGAACTCACACTTCGTGTGAGCATTTAAACAATCACTCTTCAAGCTCTTAACTCAACTAGGACATCGAGTAATAAAGGTACGAACATTAATTCTATTGATAATCATTTGGTTCAACCTTCTTTACAGGAAGCATCATGAAATCAATTAGCTGAACTAGATCTTAGACCTCGTGCCAATAAAGAAGAAATACATAAGGAACAAAGCCTTAGGGTTGACAAACTAAAAGAGCAAGAAACACAAATCAAAGAGGAACAAGAACCACATGAAGTGAAACAGAATGAGCCCCCAGTCGAGCTGATAGGAATAGCGAATCACTTCAAATTAGGAGATCAGGTATTGTTGAATAAGGAAGACCCTTGAATCACCAATTCAGACCTCAAGACAAACTAAGAAATCACTTTTGAGGTACTTAATGTCTTCCTATACAAAGACAAATGAGGTCAAGAATCCTAAATTTGACACTTTTGAGGTAAACATTACTCAACTTAAACTATATATCCATAACTGAAGTGATCGCATAAGAAAGGATTTTCACCTCCTCAAACCACCATGACCATACGAATGAGAGGTAAAGTCTACCTAAGACTATAAACAAGCACTTATCGAGGGGCAACCCGAGCACTAACCCCATTTTTAAATTTTTATTTTTATTTTTTATTTTTTTCTTTTCTTTTTATTTTTAGCACCTAACCATAAACTAACCAAAAAGTAGATTTCTAGGCCACACAGCCCTACACACGGGCGTGCCGTGACCGTGTGGAAGCCAGGGGATGAACCATGGGCGTGCCAGTAACCGTGCACAACATAGAAAAATTTCTTTACCCAACACAGGTGGCGATAATAGTCCACGCTCGTGCCGATGCCCCATGCGAGGTTACGGACTTGTCAAGCACGGGCTAAACATGGCCGTGCCTCCCAACCGTGCCAACATTCTGACTTATCGAACACAGGAGGAGCATGCCTGTATTAAATGACCGTGTGAAGAAAGAAACGGGCATGCCACGACACCCACGGCCATGCCTGAACACCCTGAATGCGTTCAAAATTCAAAATCCCAAAACACGGGCTACATCTCTATTTAAACCTCATTCCCATTTTTCTAGTTGTCTTTCATTTTCCATTATTTATTTTTGTTTTATTTTATTTCATCATTATTTTTTACTTTATTTTATTTTATTTTCTTCTTTTATTCTTTATGGCATTTAGATTTAGCTTAGGATACAATAAAACCAATGGCTACTTCGAGGATTCAATTTCAAACGGTTCGAGATGCTTCCCACGCTCACCTCCAATCTTATCCGGTTTCTTTTCATAGACTTCATCCAAAAATTTAGGAAGTGTTACTTCTCCCTTCTCTTTTGATTTTATTATTACATAATTTTTATCTATCTTTGTACATTGAGGGCAATGTACATCTTAAGTGTGGGGGTAAAAGTACCTGACTTTTTGCATTATTCTCAAATTTGCATTATTATCAAATCCTGAATTTAGTCTTGTTTTCAAGTATTTTTCTCATATTACTAATTAGGATGAAATTTCTGTTGATTTATGATTTGTATTGACATGTCTTAGAGTAAGTCATAGTTAATTGTGCATTGATGATTAAATTTGAAGGATACTAGAGAATCGAGCATGATAAGTCTACTTTCTAAAATTAAAATTAATAGGTCGTTGAACTGAATTTGAGTATTACTTTGAAGTTTGAAATTTACAGGATTGATGTCAAAACACCCATAATTTTGTGAGATTTTGAGCCTTATAGAGCATATATTCTTTTTCGTGCTCACTTTATTGATTATGAGTGTGTCAACTTTGATCTGTTATTCTAGAACTTGCCTTGATTATACATGTTGAAACCACATTAATGATTTGATATACTGAGATGATAAAGGCAGCTAGGTTTTAACCCACTTTCCCTACTAAAAAGCCTACCTTCACAATTAACCCCTAGTGAACCCCGTTGATCCTAACAACCCTTTATTTACTCACCCACTAATATTAACCCAAAACCTTTTGTATTTGTTATCACCATTCCTTTTGACTACCCTTATATCGAGATTTGAGCTTGATCTGTTGCCTAGCTATGATCTTTATTTCAAATAGTAGATTCATCCTTTATTATGTAATTTTAAGTTTGATCTTAAAAAAAATCAAAGTTTATTCATTACTAGTATTTGTTTAAAGGAGCTAATGTGTCTAAAACCCAAATTGTTTAAGAAAAGCTCGTATTATAGTATTATCAATAATAGTATTATTAGTTTTCAAGCGATGTAATTGCTTTAATTAGTTTTTTTAGGAAGGTAACTTGTCAAGTCAATCTCGATTCTAACCATCTAATTCAGCCTGTATCCACACCTTTAAGCCCAAACCCTTTACAACCCTAATAAAGACCTTTTGATTTGTGTATCATCTCATATACAGTGGTGGAGATTTGATTTTCAGGCAAGCCTATGGAATTAACTTTTCAGGTTCGACTTATGAGTGCTTTTTCTTGATCTTTAAACACTTTGAGTGATTTGAGTGAACTTTTAGTGAGGATGTTAATCCTTGTCGGTTTTGAATTAAAGGTAATTACTTAGATAAGGGGAGACACCTATGTTTTCGTACTACAAAGATATGACTTATCGTGATTGAATCTTTAGGACTCTTTGAGTTAGATTATCCATGTATAAATTATCTATGAATTATGATGAGACATTGTTGATAGAAATTATAAATTATGGAAAGTTCGTTTTAATTGTAAGTTGAGAATTTTGCTTGAGGATAAGCAAAAGCTTAAGTGTGGGGGTATTTGATAAACCATAAAAGTAACATATTTTAATCCCACATTTAGTATGCTTTTGGATGATTTATCCCTGATTTATGTAAAAAGGTGCTCTTAATCCTTTCTTTTCATGTCTTTACTCAAGAAAGCACCCCGAGGATAAAAAGAACGAGAAACGGGCGTAAAACGGACCAAATTGGGCCAACCCAAGAAATCGACACGGCCTAAACTTCAAGTCACACGGCCGTGCCTCGTCAAATTACTTTACATAGCCATGCCACGAATTACACGGCCGTGCCCCAATTGACAGAATCGAGACACAGCCTGAAAACGATTTACACGGGCGTGTACCATAGCCGTTCCCCTGCCGCGGGAAAGAGCAATTTCACTCGGATTTGGATGCTTGGAGGCAAAGAGACACATCCCTAAGTCTACTTAAACATCCTAGGAGAAATTCTACTTTAATTAGGATACTTAGGAGCCAAGTAAAGCATCTCAGAGCCTATATAAACACCCAAGGTAGCAACTAAAAAAGAGGAGTTCGGCAGAAGTCGAAACAGGGAGTTTTGGTGGGCAAAATTTTCTGCCAGAGCTTTTATTCAGGGAAATACTTGAAGATAGCCAGTTGATCTATCTCAAGAAGCCAGAGTTCTACTCAAGACGGAGGATCTCTCCTTCAATTCCTTCAGGGAGTTTTAGGGATTTCTTATGTTTTGTTTTATCTTTTCTCTTGAGATGTTTTCTTATTTAGTTATGAACTAAACCCTTTAGATACCTGAAGAGGATGAAACCTATGATGGATTTTTTATTTGATTTTTAAATTATATGATAAGTACTTAGTTTGTTCTTAATTATGTTGCTTAATTAAATCTGATGTGCTTAGGTGGAGGAGGAATAGACCCTACCTAAGAGTAGATCTAGCATAATTGAGCGGAGTTGATCGGGTGCCTAGAGATAAGGTTACAAGATTTTACCGAATTAGGGTGAAACCTAATATGGGAATCCATTGATCGATTTACTGTTTCCTTAGGGGGTTATTATAAGAGAACAAGAGTTCCACTAATTAACCTAAGGTTAGACGTTATTCGCCTCGAGAGAGGGTTTAATATAGGTTAAGAAGTCTCACGGATCAAGCTAAGTAAAGAAATCATATGATTTAGGGATAAATAATAAGTGAAGTCATACGTGGATTCTTCCTGAGGGTATTGTCTTCATCAACTGAGTTTTCCTAAAGTCTTTCTCCAATTCATTCTTTTGTCTTTGCATCTAGTTTAGTTTTTTCATTAGTTTCATAAACCAATCATTTATATTTTAGGATAAATAATAGAAAGAAAGTGAGTAGTAGTACTTTTAGGTTCCTTTGGGTTCGATAAAATAATCTTGCCTAAACTATACTATTGTTCGATAGGTGCACTTGCCTCAAACATTGTCATAGTTAGTCTACAAGTTCGATCATTCTTTATAAATATTAAAACTCGACTGTTTGACACGACCACTGTGAAAGAGCTTCAAGAAGCGGTAAGTTAATATGTAATTTCTTTAAAAGTTTAAGAAACTTATCGAACTGTTCATCTGTATCATCTTTCTTCATCGCTTCGAGATAAGGTATGCGGGGTTGGTACTCTTTGATTACTTGATTTTGGCTTTTCTTGTGTTACCTCAATTTTACCTTCTTCTACCTTGTTTTCTTGTATTGAACTGGGTTTATCTAACCCTATACTATCATGGCTGTGATGGCTTGGATTTGCTCATTTGGGTTAATCTCAGTGTTGCTTGGTAGACGCCCTTGCGGTTGTTTGGAAATTAACTTTGCAAGTTGTCCAACTGATTTAGTAATTTCCCCAACTGACTTAGTAAGTTCCCCAACTTGGTTCTTGATCCCTTCAATCAGTGTTTGTTGGTTTTTAAGTGTTGTCTCAGTGTCTTGGAAACGGTTTTCTATGGCTGCCATGAATTTTGTCAGCATCTCTTCAAGGTTCGGCTTCTTTTCTTGTGGATATGGCTGATTTTGGAAATTTTGAGGAGGTTGTTATCTTTGATTTCCTTGATTTCCTTGACCTCTCCATGAAAAATTTGGGTGGTTCCTCCAACCTGGATTATAAGTATTACTATAAGGGTTATTATTAGATCTGAAATTATTACCTATATAGTTCATCTGTTCGCTTTCTGTACCCGGTTGGTAGGGTGGGTACTCAGGATTCTCCATAGTCCCACTTGCGTGCCGCATTGCATTATTGGATGTACCTGCGAAGAACACAAACTATTATGCTTTTTATTCATCATCTCTACCTGCGTTGATAGCATGGTTACTGCGTCGAGTTTGAAAACTCCGGATGACTTTGTTGGTTTTGTCATTGTAACCTAACAATGATAGTTATTCAGTGACATCTCTTCAATAAACTCGTACACTGCTTCAGGAGTTCTTTTGTTTAGGGTTCCACCGGCGGCTGAATCAATTAGTTTCCTCTTTAAGGAGTTTATACCATTATAGAAAGTTTGGACTTGGAGCCACAAGGGTAAGCCATGGTGTGGACACCTTCTCAATAGATCCTTGTATCTCTCCCATGCGTTGTATAATGTCTCTAAATCCATCTGCACAAAAGAAGAGATATCATTCCGTAATTTGGTCATTTTGGCCAGTGAGAAGATTTTAATAAAAAAATTTTCGGTTATTTGATCCCATGTGGTGATTGACCTTCGTGGTAATGAGTTTAACCACTGTTTGGCTTTATTCCTTAATGAAAAGGTAAATAACCGAAGACGTATGGCATCATCAGAAACGCCATTTATTTTGAAGGTATCACAAAACTCTAAAAAATTAGCTATATGAGTATTTGGGTCTTCGTTCTGCAAACCATCAAATTGAACAAATTGTTGAATCATTTGTATAGTGTTAGGCTTTACTTCAAAATTATTGGCAGCTATAGTAGGCCTAAGAATACTCGATTCTGCTCTTTTTAAATGAGGTTTAGCATAATCATACATAGTACGCAGAGCATTGTTTTCTGCCACATCGTGTGGTGGTGGATTATTCTCGTCCATCCCTTCAGTAGGATTGGATTTGCCTTCTCGCTCTTCTTCTGTGTAATTTAGGGCTCGCCTAATTTCTCTACGATTCTTGCGAGCGGTAGCTTCAATATCACTGTCGTATACTAGTGGTCCCTTCGGGTTCCTTTTAGTCATAAACTAAAGGTACCTGCTAGGAATAGAAAGAAAGAAAATTTAGAAAAGTAAAAAAAACTAAAAATAAAAGAAAAATAAAAGTAAAAGTAAATTGCAAAAATAAAAAGAGTGGCTAGAGTAATAAAAATAGAGCTTTCTTAATATTTTAGTTCCCCGGCAATGGCGCCAAAAACTTGATCATTATTTTGTCGAGTCTTAAAATTTATAAAGAGAATGATCGAACCTGGAAACTAATTTTGACAACGATTTAAGGCAAGTGCACCTATCGAACAGTAGTATAGCTTAGGCAAGACCGGATTATCGAACCCAAAGGAACTAAAAGTACAAAGTACTAATACTAACTTTCTTTTTATTATCTAGCCTAAAATAAGTGAAGTTATTGTTTAACCTAAATTTAACTAACTACTAAGCTAAAGACGCAAAGAAAAAGAATGAATTGGGGAAATACTGTTGGGAAAACTCAGTTGATTAGGACGATACCCTTAGGAAGAATCCACCTAGACTTCACTTGTTATCTAACACCTTGAACTGCATTTATTTATTCACTTGACTTGATCGTAGGATTCCTCATTTATATTAAACCCTCTCTCGAGGCGAATAACGTCTAACCCTAAGTTGATTAATTGAAATCTCTTTCTAATTAAAACCCCTAGAATCGCATTAACTCGATCTATGGACTCTCATATTAGGTTTTACCCTAATCCGACAAAATCTCGTCACCCTATCCCTAGACGCGCGATCAACTCCGCTTAATTATGCTAGATCTACTCTTAGGAAGGGATTTTTGCTCCACCACCTAAGCACATTCAACTTGAATCAATATCCCGAAAATATTAACACAAGAATTAAGCACACATAATTAAGAACAAATCAAGTGTTTATCATATAGTTTAGAAAACAATAACAAGATCCGTCTTAGGTTTCATCCCCTTCAGGTATCTGAAGGGTTTAGTTCATAACAATAAAAGAAAACATCTCAGAAGAAAAGATAAAACAAAACATAAGAAATCCCTAAAACCCCCTGAGGGAATTGAAGGAGAAATCTGCCGTCTTGAGTAGAATTCTGGCTTCTTGAGATGGATCAACTGGCTATGTTCTAGTGATTCCCACAAATCTGACTTTTCTGGCTCGGCTCCTTGGCCTAGCTAACCGCCCCCTTCCAGGTTATACTTAGGGTGTTTATATAGGCTCTTGGAATGCGTTTCTTTGGCCCTAAGTATCCTTTTTCGATTGAAATTGCTCTTTGCCACGACAGAGACACGGCCATGGCACACGCCCGTGTAAGTCGTGGTCAGGCCATGTTTGGATTTCTTTAATGAGGCATGGTCGTGTGAATCGGGATCAGGCCGTGTTCTAGCAATGTAATGAGGCACGGCCGTGTGGTCTTGGGCCCAGGCCGTGTATATTTCTTGAGTTGGCCCAATTTGGTTCGTTTTAAGCTCGTTTCTCGTTCTTTTCATCCTCTGGTGCTTTCCTGAGTATAAAACATAAAAAGGAAGGATTAAGAGCACCTTTTACATAAATCAAGGGATAAATCATCCGAAAACATGCTAAATATGGGATTAAAATATGTTACTTTTACGGTTTATCAGTAAGCAAACTGATAAGGAACGAAAGGTTCTAAGGCATCATTCTCGTTATACCCAGTCCACCAATTTCCAATGGCTTATAATCGGTTTCCTATTTAACTACTTGTTGACCCCCATGCAAACTTCCTCACAATTTGTTCAATTTTTTCGCACATCCCTATAGGGATCATTGTCGATTTCATGAAATAACTAGGGATCGCCAAAAAACTGACTTGATTAATGTCACTTTACTTTTCAATAATAAAAGTTTCGCATTGAATCCATTCAGCCTTTTTTGCACTTTTTCAATCACAAATTGGAAGTTATTCTTTGTGAATCTCCTATGAAATAATGGGATGCCCAAATAGTTACCCGAATTATCCACCTTTTGGAAAACAAACTCATTACTGAGCAATTCCGTAATTGGCTTCTCTGTATTAGTACTGAAAAATATTTTTGATTTTCCAATATTCAGTTTATGGCCCGAGTAAACACAAAACTGCTGAAGAATTGGTCTTATTGTCTTTGCATTCTCAATTGTAGCCCCACCAAACAACACTAGATCATCTATAAAAAATAGATGTGAAAGACTAGGTCCACCTCTACCCAATTGTATTTGTTTCCATGATCGGTTCACAACAGCCAAATTTATTGCTTGATCAAGCTTTTTTGAAACTAAGACAAAGAGATACAGAGAAATATGGTCTATTACCTAATTCCTCTTGAAGTAACAAACTTATCCGTATCACTGTCATTCCATAGTATTTGCATAGATGTCATTTATACACACTGCATAATGATACGTGTAATGTTATTTGGAAACCATACATCTTTTAAGTATATCTGATAAGTCCCACCTCAACTGATCATATGCATTTTCCATATCAAATTTAAGCGTCATCCACCCTTTTTCCCCTTTTTGCCTCATTATAGAGTAGATAACCTCTTAGACAATAATCACATTATCCACAATGTTACGTCCAACAATAAAACTAGTTTGGTTATCGACCACAAGATAAGACATAATCAATTTAACCTATTCATAATGATCTTCATAATTACCTTATATGACACCATGCAAAGGCTTATAAGTCGAAACTGAGTGATGGATTCCGGAGAAACCACCTTAGGGATTAAGACTAGAAGCATTTTGTTGAAAAGAAGTTCTATCCTAACTCTTTCAAAAACCCTCTTAACCATGGCAACCAAGGATTCACCCACTACATTCCACTGGCTTTGGTAGAATTGCTCATGAAATCCATCGATCCCTAGGACTTTTAAAGGCACCATTCCAAAAAGAGCAGCATGTACCTTTTAGGTTGATAATATCCTTTTAAGAGTATCCACCATGTTCGGCTCCAGAATGGGAAATCTATTTTGAATGGCAAAATTCTCAACATATGGTGTATCCATAATATACAACATATTGAAAAAAATAAACATCTTTATCTATGATCATATACTCATCATAACACCAAGATTTATCCGCAAGCTTCAAACCTTTAATTTGTTTTACTTTTCTCTTTGCATTTTCTCGACTATGGAAATATTTAATCCCATCACCAAAAGAAAGTCAATCATTTCGAGACTTTTGTTTCCATAACATCTCCTCATTATTAAAAACCTCTTCTAACTTTACTCCCAATTCTTTCTCAAGTTTGATGAGCTTCTCAAACCGATATTTCTCAAAAGCTTTTTGTATTCCATCAATACAAGTGAAAATCATTCTCTTCCTCTCCATAATATTACCATATACCTTTCTATTCCATATATCCATTTCCTCTATAAATTCATTTACTGAGTTTTCCAACATACCATCATTCTTCCAATTACCACTAACTATGGAGCCAAAATTTTCATGAGATAACCATCCCCTTAAGAATTGAAAAGCCCGAGACTTTGTAGGAGCCACTTCATTCTCAAAATAAAATGAAATTGGATGATGGTCTGATTTAATTCTTTGAAGATGGAAAATCATCATATTCGAGTACAAAAATTCCCATTACGAATTGCACAACAAACAGTCTAAACGTTCGAAAACATTTCCCTGATTCCATGTAAAACTAGGTCCCTTATAGCTAAGATCTTTCAAATTGCAAACCCGATGAACCTATTGAAAATCATCACAGCTGTTAGCAAATCTTGTGGACCTGCCATATAACAGCTCAATTTTTTTTCAGTGGTGTTAGAAATAGTGGTTTCGAGGCCACCAAATTCGGTGAGTAAGTTCGTAAATATTATTATTTAATATGTGAATTGAAAAATATGATAATTGTATTTGTTTGAAATTAAAATTTGATTAAATCTTGAAGAGGAAAATAATTTAAAAATTAAATTTTAAAAATTTGGAGAAACTTTTAAACTGCATTACAAAATTCCAAAGTGATTTATTAAATCAAAAATTTCTTTTACGAATCAATTACAAATCAGAAAATAAGTTTTACAAAAAGATGTTCAAAATATTGCCTCAAAATAGATTTTTGCAAGATGGCAGGCAATTTTGAGCATATTTGATTTTGATATTGAATACATCAAAGGAGAAACTAATTCTTTGCCTGATTTTCTCACTAGAGAGTTTCTTCAAAAATGCCACCCAAACTCCGAGACAAAGGAAAAGGAAAAACAGGAGAGTCATCCAAAATCCAAATTTCCTCAAAACCAATTAAGTCGTGGTATGAAATTTGCCATGAAGAAGAAAATGAGAGATCATCATCATCATCATCAAAATCCTCCAAAAATACAATCGTTCAAGATGCACAAGATCCAAATGAAATTGGTTCTCAAATCAAAAAATGGATTGAGTCCCTTTCTCAATCCCCAGAAGTGGCATTGGCCTTTTATCAAATGAAAGAGGAAACTCCTCTCAAACAAATTGCTGGTGAAGTAGTAAAGATTTCAAAAAATGAAGAGATTGTTTTACACAAACCAAAATCTCTCAAAAATGTTTTAAAAGAGACATCTCTCCAAGATGTTTTTCCAAAAGAAATAGCAGTGTTTTCACAGACTGCTACACAAAAATCCTCACAATATTTTCCAAACAAATGTTTTGAAAAAATTCTTGTTATGGAAGAAGAATTTTCAGAAAAGCCTCCACATATACTTGCAAAAAAACTTTTCAATGGATGGCATTTCAAACCATTAGATTCTCAAAAACCCCAACAGTATTATGAAAACATACTGGTTCAAACTGGATCAGTACTGTTCAAACACTGCATAGACCCAAAAGATTCAAATTTTATTACCCATTCAACAGCCCAAATATTAAAAATTCTTCGACTAAGGGATTGGAGTGAAAACCCAAATCTCCAAAGAGATTTTCAACCAAATTTACCACAAAAATTGACCACCACTCATATTTTACATATTGGGATTACCAAATGGCATGGTACAATGCTTTCTTAATGAACAACCAACACATGAGACATTCCTGGCTCATATATTTCAAATACGGTACCCAATTCAAATTCCCAAACTGGTTCCAAGAATGGTGGAATTGGTATGGACCATCATCCTTTGAGATCCTACCAACAAAAATTCAAAATTTATGGCCCAAATTCTTTGACAAATTTCAGCCTAAACCAGACCAAAAACACATTTACAGCACAATCCACTTTTCTCAAAACTGTGCATTTCTTGGATTGTTTCTTGGAATTATTCCTATGAGAAAGATCAATGTGCTGGAATTCCATTACTAGTTCGAAACTATAGAACTAAATGGTGGGCCAAGTTTAATGATGAAAAATATGATTCAAAATATTTGGATAATTTTTTCAACAAGAATCTGAGATTATGTAAGTCCGCAGCCCCGAATCAAACCACAGCAAAATTCCTTCAAGAAAAACCGAAAGCTAGTGCGATGTTAGCTCAAGCCAAGACCAAGAAGGAATACAAAAAACTCATGGCTGAAATGCTCAGCTCAATGGATTTTGAATCCGAATATGAGAAATCTTCAGCGTCTTTAATCAAAACGGTGGATCTTGCAGACGATACCACTTCAGTAACCATCACCAGGACCAAGAAAAAATGATGCAAGAAAAGACGAGTGAACAGGAAATATTCTCTAAAGTAAACAGTAAATTTCCCTACAAGAAAAGACGAGTGAACAGGAAATATTCTCTGAAGTAAACAGTAAATATTCCCTGCAAGAAAAGATGAGTGAATAGGAAATATTCTCTGGCGTAAACAATAAATCTTTTTTATCATTATAATTTTCAAAGTAATCTTCTCTTTTTTTTTTTCTTATTTTTGTTGGAATAAAAGTGCTTTCTACACCATTCTTTGTTTATCTCAAAAGTTTTTTCTAAAGCAAATATTTCTGAATTTTCTCATTGTCTTGCATTATTAGTCATTGATGAATATGTTGGTGACATATTAGGTGAATTCTGGGAACTCTCTTCCTGTCTGGAATAGATAGGTTGAGCTATATTTGAGGAATTATCTATTCCTTGTAAATTGGTTCTAAATGTTGTTGGGATAGAAGAGACAGAGGCTCTAGCTGTCCTAAAATCTGCCGTTTGTGTTTCTGGATTTGACTCTCCTTCTAAATTTAACCTCCTAAAGGTTGTGCTGGTACTTCCTATTTCGAAGGAATGTCTTGGAGGCATTCTTCTTGGCCTGTTGAATATTAATTCAACTGTGCCATCTTGGTGTTGAGAGGTTTCACTCAATGAAGTGTTTCTTATGGGAGTTGGTGCCACAGGGTCTGTAGCACCCTCAAGTTTTCACCTATCAGGAAGGTTTATTTCATGCCATTGTATTGTTCTTGGGATTGTGGTATGAGATCTTGAAGTATCTTTTTCTCTTAAGAGGGTTTCTTCTTTTGGGCTTTGGAGTAAAGCCTTGGTATTAACTACAGAATACATAGCTTTGAAATGAAGTCTATAGACTAATGTTAATACTTCCATACCAGGAAGCATTTTATAGTTATGGGTATGTATTTGGAGGGTCAAAGATTGTAAAATATTTTTTTCAGTCGAAGAAACCATAAAATTTGGATAACAATTAAAATGTATTGGGTTGGTACATAGGCTTGTTTCTATAGTTCCTAATAATGAGTCATTAAACATGGTGTGTTTTTGGTCTTTTAAGACAATTAAAATTGAGGTATTTTTAGTGGCTTCAACACTAAGAGGTTTGACACTAACCTGGACTAGTCCAAAATGGACATATTTGTATTTTTGTTCATTGAGTTTATTAATGACGACTCTATCTAATAATAGGATTGTTTCATATTCTTTTTTAATAGGTAAACTCCTTTCTTTTGTTTTTATAACATAACTGCAAAAAGCATTTAAATTTTCAAAAGTTGTTTTATTGTAGACTTGGTTTGTTGGAACTCTTGGAAGAGCCCAATTATCAAATCTTTGGAGAATATTTTCATAATGTTCTTCTTGTTCATTAACAGTGTTGTTTGAGGTTTGGTCGGACTCTTGGGATTGATTGGAAACAAAGCTTACAGAAGAATTAGTTCTTCTAAGGAAGGAAACATTCTTTGTTTTCTTATTTCCTACAAGAGGGTTCTACTATCATGATTTTCGGATTATTAAAGTTGCCTACAGGGATACTTTGTCCTTGACACGTCTAACCATGGCTAACTGGACAGTGTATTAATACTCAGCAAAATAATAATACATTAATGAAGACAGTTAAACTAGAACTCAAAAATATTAAAAATAAATTGAATATTTTCAAAACATAGAAATACATGCTCCTCTTTGGCTCTGATACCAGATTGTCCCGAAGACTTAAGGATGGAGTTTGAATTGAAAAGTTTGAAATGTGATAATTGTATTTGTTTGAAATTAAAATTTGATTAAATCTTGAAGAGGAAAAATAATATATTATTATTTAATATTTACGAGTCAAATATGGTTTTAAAAAGATTTTTGAATTGGTAATTTGTGTTTTATAATGATTTATTATGTTCGATTGGTAAGACCCTAGGTCAAGTGGTTTTGGAAAGTGAGGTATCGGGACATCATTTCTATAAGTTGTAAATATTTTTATAAATATTTATGGAGTGTCATTAATGTGGTATTAAAGTTTCGTTGAAAATTTTGACGTTTCGATAGTTAATTAATTAAAAATGACTAAATTGAAAAAGGTGTAAAACTTGCTAATTATAATAATTAAGTGATTAAATGGCTTGATTAATAAATAAGGAAAGAACTAAGTAATAAATATACCTAAATTGATATAGTGGGGTGACATGTCAAGGGAAAATAATAAAATAAAATTATGGAATGGCAAAATGGTAATTTTGATGAAATTAAAACAAACAAATTGAAATTCTAAAAGCTTCCTATGCATTTTCTTTTTCAATTTCAGCCAAAACTACCATAGGAGAAAGACCTTTAAGTTGGTTCTTCATTTTTTTTGTTCCATGTGAGTTCAATTCTTACCCGTTTCTTGTGATTTTTATATTTTTGAGAACGTTGAAATTAGGTCAAGCTAACTTGTACCTTTATTTTTGATTCTGTTAAAAACTTTGGAAGTTACCATTAATAAATATTAGATGATTTTGATGAATAACATGGATTTGGGGCTTTGATTGTAACGCCCCGAATTTTGGGGCTAGAAGTTTTGGGTTTTGTGGTAAGGGTCAGAGAGTTGGTGGTGCTATTGAGATTAGTGGCGCGTTTAAGTGTCAGAATAGGCCTGCTGGTCTAGTGGTTGAGTGAGTGCTAGTAACATTTGGGTTCTGGGTTCGAGTTGTTGTGTACGTATTTTGGGAGCCTTTTATTGTGCTGATAAACCTCAATTTACACATATTTTAACCCCATGCTTGGCTTATTTTTGGATGAATTTTCATTAGATTTCATGAATTCGATGCTCCTAATCCCTTAATTTCATATTTTATACTCAGTAGAGCTTAGGAAGTCGAAAAGAATAAGAAACGGGCCAAAAGGGACAAAATGGGCCTACATCATAAATCACACGGCCTGGACTATCGACTACGGGTGGATCTGTAACACCCCTTTCCTGGGTTCTACGCCGGAACCAGGCCCGAGGCGTTACCGTACTAAAACCTCATTACGCCACTTAGGCTTATTATGACTACTCACTTAAGCCACCTTTACAACTTTGTTTTCGACTTACGAAGTCTCACTCATATTCCCGAGGGCTCTCGAGACTATCACGGAGCTTTTTCTATTCTTAAAATTTTTTCTTTTATTCTGGGTTCACACGCCCATGCATGTTGAAACACGCCCGTGTGTAGACACACACACACCTATGTCCCCAAACCGTGCTTAAAACTCGAGCATTCTGCCAAATGCTCTACGGCCAAGGCACACATCCGTGTTAGTCCAGGGGCACGCCCGTGTACCTCTACGGCACCCCCGTGTCCAATACCGGTGGAGAGCTACTGACTTGGTCCACACGGCCTTGACACGCCCATGTCGTCCAACCGTGGGGAGCTACTGACTTAATCCACACGGCTTGGGCAAGCGCCCATGCTCGAACCGTGTGTCTTACACGGCTCATGCACACGGCCGTGGGACTCACCCGTGGTCTATCCTTTCTAATAATAATAAGGTGCAGGGTTAGCACGGCCTAGACACACGCCCATGTGTCTACCCGTGTGGGCACATGAAAGCTATTTACCAAGCCTTACGCCATTCACACTTGCATACATTCATGCCTTATCACATGGCTACTTATAATATTTATAAAACTCTTGAATTAAAGATATTTAACTATAAAAGAAATAAGGTATTCGTCCCATACACTAGGGAGAACTATTTCCCATGTAATTACAAACAATTTAAGCCATCATTTATGGCTATACACAAACAAAATATAAACTCTCTTAGGCCAACACAATTTGGCTACATCAACAATGACTTAATCAACCTTAATTACTAGCCGTATACATGCCATGACTAATAAAGACTTGATACCTTATACTAAGTGTCTACTCGATAGTGTGAAAACATCTCCAGCGATCTCCAACCCGAGCTAGCTAAATTAACCTATAAGAGATGAGAAAGGAAAGGAGTAAGCAATAATGCTTAGTAAGTTCATCTGCATACAACTGATAAACCCGAATATTCAACGAATATGCATGACTGCAAGTTATTACAATGAGCCTTTCTCATGAACTCATGGTTACTTACTCAATCATCCTTAAAGCTTACTCGTTCTACCTTTTACCATATTCTTTCCATGCCACAAGCCAAATGCTCGTTTAATTAGCATACACTCCTGCACTAATCATTACAAGATCATATAAAACAACACATCAAGCATTTTGATAATTCATCCACACAGCTACTTTACTCGGAATTATAACCAAACAGTCCATTCACACAGCTAGTTTACACATAGTAAATGCTAAATCACTTAGCTTATCTACACAGTGACTATCTCGGTGGTTTCACACTTAGCTTACTACGATTGATTATAGGATAGTATCGCTCGCATTCCACCAATCATTTATGCCTACGGTGATTTCGCACTTAGCTTACCAATCATTTATAAGTGATGGTATCGCACACAGCCCATCGATTTATAATAAATTTCAGGTGGTAACGCACACAACCCACCTATAGCAATATAATTGATGGTACCACACACAACCCATCATTTAATAGTTTATCAAGTGGTAACGCACACAGCCCACCAATAATAATATAGTTAATGGTATCGCACACAGCCTATCAAATAATATCAATAAGGTGATATCGCACATAGCTCACCTTTAATTTCTCATTCATGGATAGTAATCCATACGTATATCTCTATTTCAAATGTTCCACTGAGAACATCCTCACACACTACTATCTTTACTTAACATTCTATGATACTCGTTCACATTCACACAATGCATCAGTAAAGTTATTTCATGCGACTAAAGTGCATCAATTACACCTGTCCCACTAGGGTTTATCAATCATTGAATTCATATCAATTTAGTCCTAACATATACTTGCTCTTCTCATGGTACAATCATATACATTCCACTCAACTTGTTACCACCTAGAAAGGTTAAAAGGACTTTTTGACGTTGACCAACTTTGACGTTGAATAGATGGTCTAATTGCCCTTTAAAACCCTCCCTATAGAATGGAACTTTCGCACTTTAGAATTTAGGCGTAAAATACTCCAAGACAACCGTCGAGAATAGCTTAGGAGAAGGATGTCCATCAAGACTGAATATCTCCCATCAAGTTCTTTAGAAGTTTTTGGGTTTTTATTATGTTTTGTGGTTTTCCCTATTTTATGATGTTTGCTTCTATTAGTATGAACTAAATCCCTTAGATACTTAAGGGGATGAAACCTATGACGAATCTTATTATTATTTAATTTATAAGATAAATACTTGTTCTTATTCTTAACTGTGAGTTTTTATTCTTGTTTTGATAATTCAGGTTATTAATTTAAGTCGAATGTGCTTATTCAATGGAGCAAAAGTCCCTGTCTAAGAGAAGATCAACACAATTAAGCGGAGTTGATTGCAACCCTAAAAATAGGGCAACAAAAATCTGTTGGATTAGAGTCAAATCTAATAAGGGAATCCATAGATCGAGTTAATTCGATAATAGGGGTTTTAATTAGAAAAAGATTTCAATTAATCAACCTAGAGTCAGTTGTTAATAGCCTTGAAAGAGGTATTAATATAATTTAGGGATTTTTACAAATTAAGGCAAGTGAATAAATCGTATGAATCAAAAGTAATAAGTGAAGTTTAGGTGGATTCTTCCTTAGGTATTTCCTATCTCTTATAAGTTTGTCCAAAAGTATTTTCCCAATTCACTCTCTGTCACGTTCATAGTCATTTAGTTAGTTAAATTAGTTAGTTAATTTTAGATTAAAAACAAATCCCCTTAATTATTAGGCTTGATAATAAAAAGTCATTACTAGTAATTTTAGTCCTTGAGGATACGATATTCTGGACTCGCCATAACTATACTACTGTTCGATAGGTGCACTTGCCTTTGTCGAAATAATTGTTAGTTTCGAGTTCCATCAAGTTTTTGGTGCCGTTACCGGGGACTAAGATATTAGGAACACTAAATTTTTATTACTTTATCCATTTTTACTTTATTTCCAATTTATTTATTCATTTTTATTATTTTATTTACTAATTTTTTCCTTTATTTGCTTCTGGCGGTAACTCTAGTTTATGACTAGAAGGAACCCATCAGGACCATTACTTTACGATAATGATATAGAAGGTACCGCTCATGAAATCGAAGATAAATAAGGCGGAGCCTACAATACATACAAGAAGAGCAAGAGGACGATACTAATAATATTGAAGAGATGGCTGATAATAATCCGCTACCTCCTGTGGTTACTGTAAATCCATTGAATCAAAATCTTGCTCCTCGTACTTTGTATGATTATGCTAAACCCAATTTAATAGGAACTGAATCAAGTATTATTAGACCTGCTATTGCTGCAAATAATTTTGAACTGAAACCTAACACTATATAAATAATTCAGCAATTTGTTCAGTTTGATGGTTTGCAAGATGAGGATCCAAATAATTACTTGGCAAATTTTCTAGAGTTTTGCTACACTTTCAAAATTAATGGCATTTCTGATGATTCCATTCGCCTTTGGTTGTTTCCCTTTTCATTGAGGAACAAAGCTAAACAGTGGTTGAACTCGTTACCATAAGGATCAATCACTACATGGGACCAAATGACCGAAATTTTTTGTTAAAATATTTTTCGCCAGCTAAAACGGCTAAGTTGAGGAATGATATCTCTTCTTTTGTGCAGATGGATCTAGAAACACTTTATGATGCATGGAAGAGATACAAGGATCCACTGAGAAGATGCCCTCACCATAGTTTACCTCTGTGGCTACAGGTTCAAACCTTTTATAACGGTGTGAACCCCTCAACTAGGCAGTTGATTGATTCATCCGCCAATAGAACCCTAAACAACAAGAACCCTGAAGTGGCTTATGAGTTTATAGAGGAGATGCCACTGAATAACTATCAGTGGCAAGTTATGAGGACAAAGCCAACAAAAGCTGCCAGCGTTTTCAACCTCGATGCAGTGACCATGCTATCAAACCATGTAGAACTGTTAAATAAAAAGATTGATGGTTTGTGTGGTTCTTCGCAGGTACATCCAGTGATGCAGTGCGATATACATAGAAGAGGGACGAACAATACAGAATTCCCACCCTACAACCCTGGCATAGAGAACGAATAGATGAACTATATGGGTAACAATTCTAGACCTCAAAATAACCCTTATAGCAACACTTACAATCCAGGTTGGAGGAACCACCCAAAGTTTTCATGGGGTAGCCAAGGAAATCAGAGAAAACAACCCCCTCTAGGCTTTCAACAGCAACCCTACCCATAAGAGAAGAAGCCAAACCTTGAAGAGATGCTGACAAAATTCATCGCGATGTCAGAAACTCGTTTCCAAAACACTTAAAAAACACTCAAAAACTAGCAAGCATCGATTCAAGGGATCGAGAACCAATTAGGACAGCTTGCTAAAATCATGTTTGAATGGCCACAAGGCAGCTTGCCAAGCAACACTAAAATTAACCCCAATGAGCAAATTCATGCCATTACCACTCATGATAGTAAAGGGTTAGAAGAGCTAAAATTAAGGCAAAAGAATGTGGTAGAGGAAGGTAAGGTTGAGGTAAGCCATGATAAACCAAAACTGGTAATTACAGAGTACCAACCTCATGTGCCATACCCCAATGCGATGAAGAAAGACCACACAGATGAACAATTCGGTAAATTTCTTAAACTCTTGAAAAAATTACATATTAACTTACCGTTTCTTGAAGCTCTTTCACAGATGACCAATTCAAGGAAATTTTAAAAGAGCTCTTGACAAACAAACGGAAGTTAGATGAGGCATCGTATGTGGAGCTAAGTGCAATAGGCTCAGCAATCTTACAAAATAAACTACCGCAAAAGCTAAAAGATCTAGGGAATTTTATGTTTTCTTGCTTAATTGGTAGTTTATCTGTTAACAATGCTTTAGCTGATTTAAGGGCAAGTATCAATGTTATGCCTTATAAAATGTTTAAACAGCTAGGTCTCGGGAAACCCAAACAAACTAGGATGAGCATTCAATTGGCTGATAAAACTATCAGAATTCCTAGGGGTATAATTGAGGATGTACTAGTAAAAATTGATAAATTCATATTTCGATGAGATTTTGTTGTTTTAGACATGGATGAGGACAACAATGTTCCTTTAATTTTAGGAAGACCCTTTTAGCAAGCGCTAAAACTAGAATTGATGTTGGTGCAGTGAACTCACACTTTGTGCAGTGTGAAATGATCACTCTTCGTGCTCTTGGTGAGCTAGGACATCGAGTAATAAAGGTGAGAACATAAATTCTATTAATGACCATTTGGTTCAACCTTATTTTCAGGATGCACCATGAAATTACACAGCTAAGCCAGATCCTAAACCTCATGCTAACAAGGAAATAACTTATGATGAGCGAAGGCTTCAGATCGATGAACTAGACGAGTGGAAGATACATGACAAGGAGAAACAGGGAAACGCGATGAACCAAAGCAAAACCACATCAAACTTAAGGATGGGATAACCTAATTTAAGACTGGAGATCATGTATTATTAGATAAGAAATACCCTCGAATCGCCACGTCATACCTTGATAAAATGAAGAGACCCCTTTTAAGGTACTCAATGTCTTCCCATACGGAACAGTCGAGGTAAATAATCCTAAGTTTGGCACTTTTAAGGTAAATAGTACTCGACTTAAACCTTACTTTGATGTTAGAATTAATAGCCAGAAAGAGGAGTTTCAACTCTTCAAACCACCATGATTATGCGAATGAGAGTAAGTCTAGCTTAAGACTTTAAACGAGCACTTCTCGGGAGGAAACTCGAGCACTAACCCCATTAATTTTTATTTTTGAGTTTTAGCACCTAACCAGAAACAAACAAATTCAATAAAAGCGTAGGTTTCCCTACCACACGGCCTTGCACATGAGCGTGGTTGTGGCCATGTTGACACCACGATTAGGCACATCGGCGTGGCAAAAACCATGCGAACAAAGGATGAAACATCCCCAAACCACGGACGGAGATAAAATACCATGACCGTGCGATATGGTCGTGGTAGGCACTAAAAAATAACACGGGTGTCCGGCATGCCCATGTCCCGAGGCCGTAGTCGACACTGGTTAATCAACATGGGCGTGGTAACCTCTACACAGGCGTAGGAGAAACGAATAAAACATCACACGGCCATGCGATACGGCCGTGTGATGTAACACGCCCATGGCACACGGGCGTGGGCAGCCACCAGATTCCTGATTCATATTTAAAACCCCCCCTTCTTCTCACTTTCTCCCCAATTTTTTCTCCTTCAAAACCCTAACCACCACGACCCTAGTATCCACCTCCACGTTCATCTATGCCTAACGACCGTTTCTTTTCTTTGACTCCATCCAAAATTTAGAAAGTTTGACTTCTCTCCATATCTTATGATTTCCTTACTAATTTATCTATATTTGTACATTGAGAACAATATAAATCTTAAGTGTGGGGAGGTGTCAACAATACTCATATCAATAAATTCCTAAATTTTGTCTTGTTCTTAAGTAATTTTCTCATATTACTATTAGAATGAAACTTCTATTTATTTGTGATTTTTGTTGATATGTTTTGAAGTAAGTCATAGGTAATTGTGTATTGATGATTTATACTTTAGATATTAGAGAATCAAGCGTGATAAGCCTTTTTTTCAGAATTAAAAATTTCTAGTTTATTTTCCTAAATTTAAATATTACTTTGAAATTTGAAATTTGCAAGGTTGACATCAAAAACCATAATTTTTGTGAGATTTTGAGCCTTTAGAGCATACATTTTTCGTGCTCACTTTATTGATTATGAGTGTGTCAACATTAATTTGTTATTCTAGAACATGCTTCGATTATGCAAATCGAGACCACACCTTTGATTTGATATACTGAGATGATAAAGGCACCTAGGATTTAACTCACTCACTCCACAAAAAGCCTACCTTCATAATTAACCCCTAGTGAACCCCTTTGATCCTAATAAACCATTTCTTGACTTAACCTTTAATATTAACCTAAAATCGAATTTTTACTTCCCCTAATCTTTTGATGTCCCTTTTGTCGAGATTTGATTTGATCAATTGCCTAACTATTTTCTTGATTTCAAGTTAAATTCATCCTATTCATGTTTGTTCTTATTCTTAAAAAAAAGGTGGAAATTCATTATTAGTACTATGATTATTTGAGCTTAAGCAGTTAAAGCTTAAGCAGTTAAATTTCATATCTTGAGAAGATGCTCGTGTTATTATTGTAATGTTTCAATTGATGTAATTCTTCAGTATTAGTCTATTGTTCTAGTTAGGTAATTTGACAATTCAATCTCGATTCTAACCCTCTAATTCAGCCTTTATCCACACCTTTAACCCAAGCTCCATTACAACCCTCTTAAAAGACCTTTTGATTTGTGTATCATCTCATTCTATAGTAGTGGAGATTTGATTTTCAAGCAAGCCTATGGGATTAACTTTTCATGTTTGACTTTTGAGTGCTTAAATTGAACCTTAAACACTTTGAGTGATTTGAGTGAATCCTTAGTGAAGATGTCAATCCTTGTCAGTTTTGAATCAGAGGTAATTATTTAAGTAAGGGGAAACACCTATGTTTTCGTGCTATAAAAATTGATGACTTAGATTGTTTGAATCTTTAGGACTCTTTGAGTTAAATTATCCATGTATGAATTATCTATGAATTATGATGAGACATTATTAATGAGAATTATGAATTGAAGGAAGTTAATTTTAATTGTGAGTTGAGAATTTTGCTTGAAGACAAGCAAAGGCTTAAGTGTGGGGATTTTTGATAAACCTCAATTTACACATATTTTAAACCCATGCTTGGCTTATTTTTAGATGAATTTTTATTAGATTTGATGAATTCGATGCTCCTGATCCCTTAATTTTATATTTTATACTCAGGAGAGCTTAAGAAGTCGAAAAGAACGAGAAACGGGACAAAAAGGGACAAAATGGGCCTACATCAAAAATTACACGGCCTGGACTATCGACCACAGGCAGATCACACGGCCGTGTGTGGCAAGCAGAATCGACTGCGGCTGAAGGAGTCCACCACGGGCGTGTCCCTGTCGTAGCAAAGAAGAATTCTATTCGGAATAAGCCACTTGTGGGCCAAGAGAGGTGTTCCAAAGCCTATATAAACACCCTAAGGGGCAACCTAAAAAGAGACATTGAACAGACGTTGAATAGACGTCGAGTAGAAGGCAGAAAATACTCCAAGACAGTCGTCGGGAATAGCTTAGGAGAAGGATCTCCATCAAGACTGAAGATCGCCCATCAAGTTCTTTAGAAGTTTTTGGGTTTTCATTATGTTTTGTGGTTTTCCCTATTTTATGATGTTTCCTTCTATTAGTGTGAACTAAATCCCTTAGATACTTAAGGGGATGAAACCTATGATGAATCTTATTATTATTTTATTTATAAGATAAATACTTTTTCTTATTCTTAATTGTGAGTTTTTATTCTTGTTTTGATAATCCAGATTATTAATCCAACTCGAATGTGCTTATTCAGTGGAGCAAAAGTCCCTGCTTGAGAGAAGATCAACACAATTAAGCGGAGTTGATTGCAACCCTAGAAATAGGGCGACAAAAATCTGCCAGATTAGAGTTAAATCTAATAAAGGAATCCATAGATCGAGTTAATGCGACAATAGGGGTTTTAATTAGAAAAAGATTTCAATTAATCAACCTAGAGTCAGTTGTTAGTAGCCTTGAAAGAGGTATTAATATTATTTGGGGATTTCTACGGATTAAGGCAAGTGAATAAATCGTATAAATCAAAAGTAATAAGTGAAGTCTAGGCGAATTCTTCCTTAGGTATTGCCTATCTCATATAAGTTGTCCAAAAGTATTTTCCCAATTCAATCTTTGTCACGTTCATAGTCATTTAGTTAGTTAAATTAGTTAGTTAATTTTAGATTAAAAACAAATTCCCTTAATTATTAGGCTAGATAATAAAAAGATAGTCATTACTAGTAATTTTAGTCCTTGAGGATATGATATTCCGGACTCGCCATAACTATACTACTGTTCGATAGGTGTACTTGCCTTTGTCGAAATAATAGTTAGTTTCGAGTTCCATCATGTGTTTTATTTTATTTAGTTTTAAGTGAATATTTTTAAAATTACTTATTGTTATTTTTATTTTTTTCTTTTCTTTTCTCTTCTGGATGTTTTTTTCTACTTTTTGGTTTCTTCTCTTTGCTTTTTGGGTAAAAGTGGTGGTTTTCAAGGGACTTCAATTTCTGGGTCGTTAGGTCGACATCTGAACGTTCACGTTCGCGAAACAAGTGTGGGATTCAAATCTTGTCTACTTTTAATGTTGTGAATTATTATTTTAAAATTCTTGTTTGTGTTTTTAACTATCGATTTTGGGGTGTTAGTTTCTGAAAAAGGTTTGGGAATACGACATATCCCGATACCCTTCTATCATTGCGAAGGTCGGGGCTGTTGCGATGGCTGAAATAGCATTTTCTGGCTTATTTCGATGTGGTTTCATTGCCACTGAGGTTTCCACATGGGCGTATGCTAGCTCACACGGCCGTGTGCTTTTGGGAATTAGGGTTTTCGGACCAATTTTGGTGCCACACCGTGTGGTTGACTTAGGGATTTTATCATTTTTCACATGGTCGTGTCCCTCAGAAACACGGGCGTGTGAGTTTGGGGATTAGGGTTTCAGTGATTTGGTGCCACATGGTCGTATGGCTAATTTGGGGATTTAGGGATTTCACACGGGCGTATGTTTTGAGACACTGCAGTCGTGTCATCCCCTCTTTCAATTTAGTGCAAATAGGCGAGAGTTACACTGGCCATGTCCTTGGTCCACACGGACGTGTGCCTCTGCCACACGGCCGTGTGCTTTCCTTCACACGAGCGTGTGCCTCAGTCACACAACCATGTGCCCCTTTCACAAGGACATTTGACCACTCACACGGCCTAGGCTTTTCCCACACAGCCAGAACACACGGGCATATGGTCTTAAGATACCAAAACTTTAGTTTCTGTATGTTTTAATTTGAAAATGCATTTGTGTGTTTCAGACCCTTGGCTAAGCTTAAACAAGGGTAGTTAAGAATTTTGATCTGGGTTTTGGCCCGAGTGTATCTGTGTGACTGTCATGATAAGTGTTTGAATCTGAATCTATTCTGTTAGGTGTATGTGCACAACTATTCTGTCTAACTGTCTGATATTGTGTCTCTATTCTATGAGTTTGTATGCATACATACATCTGCATAAAATATTTTGGGATGGGATTGTGAAGAGAAGGAGACTGATTCTGATCTGATCAGGCAGTTAAGCTGCAAATTTACTAGTATAGCGGTTTACCGCATCGCACTGTACCATATGTACGTTAGCTATGCTACATACCCTTATCTGATCTGGCAGTTTAACTGCAAATTCACTAGTATAGCGATTTTTCGCATTGCACTGTACCGCATGTACGTTAGCTATGCTGCCTATATATATATCTAATCTGGTAGTTCAAACGGTAATTTGACTGTATTGCAGATTTTTGCACTGCACTGTACAGCACATACGTTAGCCTTGCTATGTATATTGATCTGATCTGGCAGTTCAACTGCATTCTGATAAGTCATTGTGGCCAGGCAACCCGAGATAACTCTATATGGTGTGTAGCGTTAGATGGGCCTACTTGGTCCTAATTGGTGTATTTGGTTGGATGAGCTTTAACAACTCTTTTGGGTGTGATCGGGGGACGGAGAGGTGTGTTGGCTGGATGGGTGGGTTTTTATTTGACTGTATTTCATCCGCATCTGATTGTGTATGTGTTCTGACTGAAAGACTAGTTGTCTGTAATATGTTAGTCTGTTTAGCATTTGTACTGAGACTTTTGTGTGAATTTGGTGTGTTATGATTGTTAAGTTCTGTTGGGACGTTAGTTCCAAGTGAGCTTCGACTCGTGTGTGGCGAAAATCCGTCTGTACTCTTGTTTTGAATTTCAGATTGTTTTAGACTTGTATCGGACTCACACTGAGCTTGAGTAGCTCACCTCCTCTTAGTGTTTCCTTTTCGGTACCTTTTCTAAATTCTAATCTGGGCTCGGTGTGCGGAGGTCTCAACAGTCTCGGTTGAAATAAATGATTATCGGTTTATGTTTGGTTAAACATTTTTTGAACTGTAAGAATTTACAATTGGGTACAAGTTCCGTTTTAATTTTTATTCGTTCATTTAATTCCGATTTTATAATAAACTTAACTGTAACTTTTAATTGACTGATTTTAAACGATTAAATGATACGTTTCAACATGTTAACTTATTTTGCAAAAATTCACCTACGATCACTTCGGTGATCAATGTAACATCTGGGATTCGGTCTAACCTTCTAGGCCGGGTTTAGGGTATTACATTGATTGTGTTGTATGATGATTTTGTTAAGTGTTTTTGTTAAATATTAATTTTAGGATTAAATTGTGAAAATCTTAAAATATTTAGGTTTGATAGTGAAATTTGGATTTATTAGGGGTTGTATAAGGGCCTAGAACATTTGGATAGATTATTGATTGAAGAAAATTAGCTAATTTGATAGATTAACTAATTAAGGGATTAAATTGCAAAAATTGTAAAAGTTTGGGGTAATTACATCAATTTGAAAAATAAAAGGTATTAATTGTAAAATGAATTGGAAACGAAATATATGCTAATAAATGAGTAATTTTATATTTTAGATCAAGATCCCGTAGATACTCGTGAAAAAGGAAAAATAGCTAAATAGTCCCTACACTTTTACAATTACTACAATTCAGTTCAGGTAAGTTTGTACGGTTAAAATTTAACTTTTGTATAAATTGATGATTAGTATTATGCATATATTCTTTTTTTGGAAATGAATTATTGTTTGAATTATAATATTGAATTGGATATTCGGTTTGAATTGAAAACGAGATTTGACTACATTCGTAATTTGGTGTATGATGGTATTTGAGGGAGATATCAACATTATTCCCAAGTAAACTGGGGTTCAGCATTTGTTGCAAACTCTCGTGTTTTACTTTTTGTTTGGCGTAATTGGGTGGATCAGCTCTTACGAGCTTCTGTTCAGCTTTCGAGCTTCTGTTGGTGTATTTGGGAGGACCAACTCTTATAAGCTTCTGTTGACGATGTATTTTTATCCGTAAGTCGTTCTTCGAATGGAAAAATCTCAGTAAAGTGATTTATTTAATGAATTTGAAAGAAATGTTATTTATTTTTGTACTGATTTTAAATACGGATGTATTTATCGATTGAAATTGTGAATGACAGGGAATTGTCATGGATAATTTTTATTATTTGATTTATTATAGTTAGTTCGGTAAGATTTTTGTTTAACTCGTCAAACTTGCTAAGCTTCATTAAGCTTATTTGTATTGTTTAATATCATTCTAGATTTTTGGAATGTTGAACGATCGGATCAGCACTCATGTCACACTATGTAGCTTATCTCGGTAGTTTTTGAAACGTTAAATACGGTTTATATGGCATGCATAGGCTTTTGTACAGTCTTGGTCAAAGTTTGGCTTATGTAAATATTATGAATAATATTTTGTTTGAATAACCAACTTATATATTGGTATGAGAATAATGTATAATTGTGATGTTAGTATGAGTGATATGTGTATGTATATATTTGAATTGTAGTGAACTTTGGTAACTTTGTTAGGTAAATTAATTAGGTAAGTTTGGAAACTTGGTTGACATGTTTTTAAGTTGTCATTTGAGGTGCCTAAGGGCATATTGGTTGTATGCGATGATAATACATGTTTAAGACTTGATTTTAGCTTGTTTTGAATATTTTGTTATGGCTTATTGATGTACAATATGTTGAATCTAGGTTGGAGTCAAATTGGGTGGAGAAATGTGGCTTGGAAAATGGCCTATTTTGTCCACACGGGCAGAGACACGAGTGTGTGTCCCAGCAGTGTGTGACACACGGCCAAGTGACATAGCCGTGCGTCCCTTGTATCTTCTTAAGAATACAAGTTAGTATGCTCATACGGCCTAGCACATGGGCATGTGACTTGGCCGTGTAACCCAAATCAGAGAGTTACGCAGGCACGAACATGGGCTGAGACACGGCCGTGTATCCCTATTTTGAATACCCACACGACCTGAGACATAGGCATGTCTCCTAACCATGTGAGTCACACGGCCTAGCCACATGACCGTGTGACCCCTGCAACTTTGAAATTTTTCTACTTTTTTAAAAAAGTTCTTTGAGTTTCCAATTTAGTCCCGACTTGTTTCTAATGCGTATTTCGGGTTTTGAGGGCTAGTATAAGGGACAATATATATAATTTTTATTGGTTTTATTATGAATATTGATATGTAATGAAACGTTTGAATTTTTTGTCTGATTGATCCGTAAACCCCGATAATGCTCTATAACCCTGTTTCGGCGACAGATACAAGTTAGGGGTGCTACATGCCCTTCTTCTCTTCCTCACTCAACATCGCAACCAACCATAATACCACATATATACATGCCAAACATATAAACTAGATCATTAACACAAGTCCACCTATACATGCCATTATAATCGTGACTAAAACATCAAAATCTAATTGAACTGCACTTTTGGACCTTTTTCGATTTAATATTTTTACTTAATTAAGCATGCAAACGTCAAAATTTTTTTACGAAATTTTTTTACGAAACTAATAACATATCATAGATGTTAAAATATTAATAAAATAAATATTTTCACGTCGGATTTGTGGTCCCGAAATTATTGTTCCAATTTCACTGAAAACAGGCTATTACAGATTTGGTCTTTCCATAAGAGCCAAATTCCTCTTGAAAACCCGAGCAACTTCCACTCTATACAAAAATGGCATCCTAATTTGTTTGATAACCTTACCCACCTTATAACCACTAATCCTAGTTTCAATAAGAACCATAATCTCTAGGTCATTTGCTCTCAAAAACTCATTAATAAACCTATGAAAGTTTGGATGTCTTGCACCCTGATAGTTCATACCATAATCCTTGACTTCATGAAAAAAAATAATCAATAAAAACTGATATGTGAATCATACCCAATTCTATATGGAATCATCTATACTGACCGCACCTTTTCATCACTTTGGCCCAAACCCGCAGTTTATTCAAATGACGCCCATTTTCCAATCGGGCAACAACTAGCACCTCTTGATTTTCCACCAATCAGACATCATTTTGACCCTCTGCCTTCAATTGCTTCACAGTGCCTTGAACAACTTGCTGAATAGTGACCAAGATTCTTGTTCAACAGACGAAACCGCTCTTTCGCCTAAGCCAAATTTCAAGGTGTCTTTGGTTATTACTTTTTTCAATGAAATTGGAATAGCAAAGGGTGGAATAAGATTTTTGAAACCCAAGCTGTTATTCTATCGGTAATTACATGACATGAATTTTAGGAATAAATTACTCCTTCCCCGACTTGTGCCTCAATAATCTGTCGGTAAACAACGAGAGTTTCAGACATCGTGATACCCGAACAAGTATACCATTTAAAAATAAAGTAAACTTGTTAGAACACATTTTCATGAAAAGAAAAATTCTTGATCTAATTTTTAAATTTTATTAACTATTTACAAGAGGAAAAACAAGTGTTTGGTGACTAACTGATGCAAAAAATGACATCTTATACAACGCCCAAGACTGCAGCAATATCAAGCACCCACCTAGTCTTGTGTTTCGTGTTTTATAGCTTGACAAAACTCACTATACAATGTTGTTAATACTACTAATCCCCAACTATGCGAACAGTCAACTTCCAAATCAGACAATTAGGGCAAGTACATCAAGTGGACCTTACTATTATTTGCGTCCGACTTAAGTATCCCTTATCAGCTGCAGTATATGTGATGCTCGAGCAGCGCACATCTTCTCTCAATAAGTGGCATTACTTGGCAAAGTTTCAAAATTTCCCTTCAACCAGGAAAATTTCAAACTCGTAAATTTAGCTTCACCATCACCGAGTGAGCATCCAAGTAAGTGATAGCATAGCGCTGCAGGTAAAACACTTTACTTGAACCTATGACCGCACTACCATCGATTGGGAGCTCGAGTTGCAGTGCAACATCTTCTGGGGTGATTGTAACACCCCCAAACCCGGCCCACGAGCCTTGACCGGATCTGGTATGTCACTGCGAAAAACATTTGCGAAGAATTTGTCTTAAAGGTGAAAACGTGAAAATTTGTGAACTTTAATAAAACATTGTGTATTTAAAAGCCCATTAAAATTTAGTTGTTATAAATTCCCAGATTAAAACTTTTACATAAGTTATTATAATATAAATCGATTCAAAAATATTTTTCCATTATTAGTTCAATTAATAAAATAAACTTCAAACCGTAAATAAAGTTTCCCAAATACCATAAGTGGCCCTTATTACATCAAATAAATTCCCAAAATACTGATAATATAAAATGTATAAAAATAAGAAAATCAACTTGCATGGGCCACCTTGTATCCACTCCAACCCGGTCCAAGCTTTATGCATCACTTGCGATGTTGGAAAAATTTGGGTGAGTCAAACAGACTCAGTGCATAGTTATTTCACATGTTTCCCCATATGGGCTTGGCCCATATCCACACAGTCCATACACATAAATTATGCAATTATGAAGCCCAACCTAGTGTCCATCCATTACACCCACCTCGACAGACATGCTGCCAAGGCCGTGGCTAATCCACCGATCAACCAAGTGATCCCACATATCTTACCTCGCGGACACTTGCGCCAAGGCGTGGCTAAGCCACCGATCACATAAGTGATCCCACATATCAATCAGTCCACGGTGATGCACACAGCTATCAACCACCGAGATGTGGCACCTAGCCAACACCTCCCTTGATGAAGCACATAGATAACATCAAGCGCTAATGTAGCACCAGGCTAACATTAGACCACGTACATAAATATGTACACCCTTTCCTTCGATTTTCACATCCCATGTCCCATGCATATATGTGTATCATGTCAGATTAACATTTAGAGTAAGTATTCATCACATGCTCACCACAAATATCACACATATATCATAGGCAAAATAGAAACCGACCGATTAATTGATTACCCACTACGGTATCCACCTTCTTAGCCATTATTTATGCTAACATACACATCATAAACATACATACATAACAACAAACAAATAACATGAGAATAGTGCGATAACTCCACACCGATTGCTTAGCAAAATCCCGATCTATTTGGATCTAACACAATCTAGAATCCCAAACTCTTTATTCCGCCGATTTGCCTCTAAAAGCCATAATCACAATCCATCGGTTCTTAAACCCATAAAATGGCCTTTGGTGAATATTTGCAATCACTTACCTAACTTATTTAAAACCCGAATACTTGCTTGCTCTCGGGTTATCGAAATCCTTGAATGCTTCAAATCCCGAAAAATCTCCTTAATGCACCCTAACGTTGGCATAAAAGAAACACATATTAATATGGCCTTAAACATATTCGGCCACCCTTAGAAATCAAGGCCTAATCACATGGTTTCGGCATACCTATTGAGAGAGAACCTAAACCGATTACCTAAGGCAGAAATTACTTACCCTTCCACGTTGCTTACCATAAGTCTCTAAATCCCGAAAGATCACTTCACACTATCAGAACCGATCGAATTGCTTGCACCTAAAGTCTCCTTGAACACTGAGAGATTTGGCTTTAGAGAATAACAATGGTGTTTCGGCACTATACTAATGAAGAAGAAAAAGTAGAGAATGGGCTATAAAGTTCGGCTATGGCTCTCCAAGAATGATGAAGTATTCGGCTATCACAAAATAAGAGGAAAAGTTTGAGAAGAGTGATAGGTTCAGCCAAGCTAGCAAATAGGAAGAGAAAGAATGAAATATAAATGGCCTTAATGCTCTTTGAAATTTCGGTCACTAACCAAAAGCATGTGAAAGCCAAAACTAGGTGACTTATCACAAAAAGAAGATGGCACTAAAGAGAAAGGAGAGACTAAATTTCGGCACAAAGAAATTAAAGAAGAAAAAGAATAACAAAAGATGATCACTCCCCCTTATAAAGAATTCGGCTACTACTATGTCCCTTATCCTATTCCACCTTCTTCTCCTAATTTATCTTAACAAATAAAATAAAATAATCCTTCATATTATCCCATATCAAACTCCTATATTATCACCTATTTAAACTAAAATAAATAAAATAAATAAATCACATTTATCTTAGCTGAAAATCAACACTTCCTTACCTAATTAAAAGTCCAAAGCCGTCCAACACTCCCCTTCTCTCTCTTGACGCCACAAGAAAAAATAAAATAAAAGCACTCCCCCTTGCTGTCCACAAGAGTCGAACCTAGGCCCTTGTCCCTGCACTTGGCACTCCACTGCCACTTTACCACATGATGTTTTGTGGCATAAATCCCTCACGAATTCCCCTTAAAGCCTCCTTAGCCCAGTTTCCCTTCTTGACGCAAAGAGCAAAAATAAAACACACTCTCATGCCGCCGACGTGATTCGAACTTGGGTCCCCTTTGATGCAACACTCCAAGCCCCTAAGGTAGCGTCCCAAGCCACTCTACCAAGGCGCTTTTTGTGACATGCTTCACCCCAAATTCCTTTTAAAACCTCCCTAGCCAAGCTCCTACTTGGCGCAAAAATAAACTCCCATTCGCTTCCTCTGCAACTCGAACCAAGGTGTCACATACCAGGGCCCTAAGTGGCGCCTTGCAGCCACTTTACCAAGGCTATTCTTATATCCCAAACTCCACATAAATTTCCTTAAGCCTTCTTTACCATGCTTCCCCTCTTTAGACTTAAATTCTAAAAATTTTCTAAGGCATTTTTTCCATATCCTTGGGTTCTCAAAACCCCTAAAACACACTCAACTACATACTAAGCCTTCTCTTACATGGATTATGCACTAACCGCATAACCCCTAAATCTAGGGTATTACAGTGATGGTGCACTCACCACACACCAAATGAAATGTGTAGGTCTTCAGGCGTCACCGTTCACCCAAGGCAAATATCAATTCGGCCCTCAAATTGAAATGTTAATCAATGTCGCTGATCCAAATCTGACTGCATCCAAGTATGGCATAATCCATTCATTCGGCCGGTAGCCCGAACCATTGACACGGGCCCTCAACACGTAGTACTCACCCTATAACTATATTCATTTATCGTGTTAGTTAAAATATCTTAATTAAATAAAAAATAACATGCAACTTTATAAATATACCCGTGAATAACAAATAACATCTTTTTTACCAGCACATTATCATATTTGTTGTGTGATCGTTTGCTTTAATCAAAGAATCCATTTGGATAATTGCAGTTTCAATAAAAAAAATTTTAATCATTAACTAAACAAATAAATAACCCAGGCTACCAAGGCAAATCCTAAACATGCCTTTTTTTTATTTATCCAAAAGCAAAATTCTTATTACAAAAAAATATAAGCATGTTGATATACATAACAAAAATTCAACATATATCTCTAATGCATTCACATAATATCACATAACAATTTTTCAATCCAAAAAAAAATTGAAACTGTAAAAAATTAATGCAAAAATCTAATATTTCAAACAAATAGTAATTAAAAAATTACAATTATACATGCTAAGCTAAACCGATGATTCCTTTCCTTCCAACACAAAATCTTCTTCTCCTTAAACTATTACTATTATTATTATTATTAACACCAACCGGTGGTGTATAGGTAGGAAGGACAAACCCTTTATAGTGGGTTTGAATAGGGTGAAATATCCAAATATACCAAAAAAAAAAAAAATTATGGAATTAGGCCGATTTCTCGAAAATTTACAGTAAAGGGTCGTTTCCCCACAAAACGCGTTCACGTCAGTGCGTTTTGTGGGGAAATGAGAAAGCTACCGAGACGCGCTTTTGTGCCACATCATCAAAAGCGCTTACGTGGACTCGCTTTGCTAATGTGGCACAAAGCGCAACCCTGTATGCGCTTTTGCCTTTTCTCAAATATTGACATTTATTTTAAAATTAAATTTCAAAAAAATTAAACAAATTCTATTTTATAAAAGATATTAAAATTAAATTACAAAACATATAAGCAATTATTATTTTATTAAATAAAAAATAAAAAATAAAAAACTTCTTATTTATTAAATATATTAAAACTAAATTACAAAAAATAAAAATAAAAAATTTCTTATTTATTAAATATATTAAAACTAAATTACAAAAAAATTCTTATTTTATTAAATATATTAAAACTAAATTACAAAAAATAAAAATAAAAAAACTTCTTATTTTATTAAATATATTAAAACTAAATTACAAAAAATAAAAATAAAAAACTTCTTATTTTATTAAATATATTAAAACTAAATTACAAAAAATAAAAAATAAAAAACTTCTTATTTTGTTAAATATATTAAAACTAAATCACAAAAAATAAAAAATAACTTCTTATTTTATTAAATGTATTAAAACTAAATTACAAAAAATAAAAATAAAAAAACTTCTTATTTATTAAATATATTAAAACTAAATTAAAAAATAAAAATAAAAAACTTTTATTTTATTAAATATATTAAAACTAAATTACAAAAAATAAAAATAAAGAAAACTTCTTATTTTATTAAATATATTAAAACTAAATTACAAAAAATAAAAAGAAAGAAAACTTTTATTTATTAAATATATTAAATCTAAATTACAAAAAATAAAAATAAAGAAAATTTCTTATTTATTAAATATATTAAAACTAAATTACAAAAAATAAAAATAAAAAACTTCTTATTTTATTAAATATATTAAAACTAAATTACAAAAAAATAAAAATAAAAACTTTTATTTTATTAAATATATTAAAACTAAATTACAAAAAATAAAAATAAAGAAAACTTCTTATTTTATTAAATATATTAAAACTTCTTATTTTATTAAATATATTAAAACTAAATTACAAAAAATAAAAATAAAGAAAACTTCTTATTTATTAAATATATTAAAACTAAATTACAAAAAAATAAAAAATAAAGAAAACTTCTTATTTATTAAATATATTAAAACTAAATTACAAAAAATAAAAATAAAGAAAACTTCCTATTTATTAAATATATTAAAACTAAATTACAAAAAATAAAAATAAAAACTTCTTATTTATTAAATATATTAAAACTAAATTACAATAAAATAAAAATAAAAAACAACTTCGTATTTTATTACATATATTAAAATTAAATTAAAATTAAAAATTAAAAAATTCTATTTTATTAAAAATATTAAAATTAAATTAGTAAAAAATTAAACAACTATTATTTTATTAAATATATTAAAACTAAATTACAAAAATAAAAAATAGTTTTTATTTTATTAAAAATCAAATTAAATTACATACAAAAAAATAAACATCTTCTATTTTAGTGAAGATATTAAAATTAAATTACAAACAAAAAATAACTTTTTTATTAAAAAATAAAAAAAAAATTTAAAAAGCCCATCCGAATCAATGTTGATGCTTGGTTGAAATCAATGCCACACGGGCGATCGTGATTCTGCTACTGGATTCCTCCTTCTAGCTTCCGGGGGTCGTGGAACCTCGGGCGGGGATTCTGTTCCTCCGGCAGTGGGTCTGGTTGTGGGTGTTGCGAGGATGACCCACCTTGATAAAATAACGACCCCGGAGGTGTTTGCATAAACCACGGCGGGGGTGTCTGAATCTCGTATGGCGAAGGAGACTGGTAAAAAGAAGTGCTCTCCAACGGTGCCTCCTGTAATCCCTCACTCGACGACGGCATCAAGATCGGCTGGCAAGTCTGAGTAGTCGGGAACGTACTCGAACCCGGCTATGCATTCCAACCTAAGGTGGGACTGGGAAAAGGAAACATATATGGGTTAGGATACATATAAGGGGTAGGGTACGCACCTGGCATAAAGGGTAAAGGCTGTGATGTCGGTGTCGTCGGCTAAACTGATGGGCCCGGTGACTATGTGGGCGCTGTTGATGGGCCAAATGACTGTGTCGGTGCTGTTGATGGCCCCGTCTCATCACCTCTTCTCCTTGAATTTAAAGGGCCTCGACGTTCCCTTCGTTGACGAAGTTGTCGTCGCCTCTCTTATTCCGACAACAAATACGGCTTACCATGGATCCTAAACCATGGCATGTATTTCGACATGCACGCTAACTCAGGAATGACGATCGGTTCCTGGATAGGTAAATAGTCATACCGGTTCTCCCACGTCTCAATATGTGTTGACCAAAATCTTGGCCAATCCATGTGCAACTGCCGTAAGTCCACTTTGTGCTCATCATCGAGCACCTCAAGTGACACGGGAATCGGTTTTCAGAATCCAAATTGTCGCAGAACCCGATCTGACTGGTGCATCTCCACGGTCGCATAGTTGATCAATGAGACCTTCTCGTGCCACATGTTTGGATTTTGCAAGAGCTCCTCCGGAATTACTGCCCGAATTGCGGATCCTCGTACGGTGTCCATTGAAACTATATTAACATTACCAAAATATTAGTTATATACATAATACTAAACACTAAATACGAAATACTAAGTTATAAATATGAAATTTGAAACTTACTTGTGATTCCCGACCGTTGGTCCAATAGAAACCGTATATCTTCAAGCGAGGTAAGTATTCTAGCATAACTTGCCGAATGGTTCCACCTAATTAAATAAATTTTTAGCATACAATTATACTATAAATCTACGTAATAATTGTAAAATATAACATTAAATTTACCTCGTTATTAGTGGAAATGAATATGGTGGTCGAGTCGATGACGTAAAAATGAAAATCGAAACCGTGCCCATGACTGCAATAGTGATAGGCAACCTCTGATTTTCGCTTTATTTGGTCGCGTCGCCCCACACATCTCTCAATACAACCTTGATAGCACGGTAGACCCCCAACTCAATTCACCGGCTGCTCTAAAATCAACAAGTTTCAGCAGCCATCTCAATTGTAAGAGGTTTCTAGAAAGGTCCGGCATCAGATAGCCTCCAATTATCTGAAGAATGTATGCCCGAGCATACCGTATTCTTTCTATTTCAGTCGAACCATCATTCGGCTCCGGGAATGTGTCTCGTAACCAGGCCATCTCGATCTAACCTCCTTGAATGTTATCCGGAATGGCACCCAGAAGCTCATAGCATACGGTCATCCAATCGGTAGAAGTTACGGGACAGTGACTACCGACCGGCCCACCAAGCAATCCTAATCAGAAGCGACATCTTCCGAGTGATGGTACACTCTGCATGGAAGATGGAAAGTGTGCGTCTCGGTCTCCACCTCTATCAACGCACTAATCAAAGGCGGCTCCAACTTGAACCCCTACTATCGTGGCCACGTGCCAAAAACCCGCTTCCATGATTAATTCTCGATCAACGGCGATGGGGACCATGCATATTATGAATATAACATTGCAACACCGATCTACTGATTGTTTAAAATTTATAAAATAAAATTAATTAAAATTGCATAAACCTAAAAATATTAAATAATATTGAAAATTAAAATTAAAACTTACCATTTGCATTTGATCGACGGAGATGTGCTTGTTGTCTTGACAAGTAATTCTCCGCCATTTGTAATCTGATCGAAAATTTTAAAAGTTTCAAAAATATATTAAAAAATTAAAAGTGCTTTTTGTAAATATTAAAGGACTATTCAAATTTTAGAGGAAGTTTGAAGGACTTAAAGAGAATTTTGAGAGGAATTTGAGAGAAGAATGAGTAAGGATTAAAGTGTGAAAAAATAAAAGGGTTGGGGTTTTATAAGTTTTTTTTTACCGTTGGGCCCCAACGGTCAAAAAAATTTTGAACCTTTTTTTTACAGTTGCAGGGCTAAAGCATGCCCCTGGGGACGCGCTTTGTGCCACATCAGCAAAGCGCGTCCACGTAAGAGCTCTTTTGCTGATGTGGTACAAAGCGCGTCCCTAGAGGTGCGCTTTCCTAATTTTTTCCCACAAAACACTGACGTAGACGCGTTTTGTGGGGAAATTGCTATTTTTCGTAAATTTTTGAGAAATCAACCTAATTCCATAATTTTTTTTTTTTTATATATTTAGATATTTTACCTGTTTGAATGCATATAATAAATCAGATATATATTTTACTCCTCTTTTTTTACGACTCTCTTTTTTTTACATACATTCATAGGTTAGTATTGTCCATAAAAAGTGGGTGTCGCCTGACATCTACCCTTTACCAATTAAAAATTTACTTTTTATAGTCACAAGTTCTCTTATTTTTTCTTTTTTTTTAACCTTATTTTTTACTGTTTTTAAGATTATTTTCACCATTTTTATTTCTTGAATCGAAAGAAATTTAAATTCATAAAATATTTTAAAACAAATAAATCATAATTATTTTCAGTTATTTTTAATGTCTTGCAATAAATTTATAAAAATAATTTTTATTAATATATTATTTTTTTAGTATCTCTAATTAATTTAGTATTTATTTTTATGAACGAACAAAATTCTTATAGTTTGATAGCTCCCACCCTTTAAAAATAATATTTTTTCCAAACCCGTGTAATCCGTATATTACCCATTATTCCTATATATAATGGTACCTCCGTATACAGTGCGGCACCAAAGAAATTACTTTTAAAAAATAATTGATGATGGCTTAATGATGGTGGTGCATGTTACTCTTCAAAACACCCTATTTTGATAAATAATTTTTTGGGTGATTCATTTTGATAATTAATTTATTTTTTAATATTATTTAAGTAAAAAATCATTTACTTTGAATTACATCATTGTTGCATAATATCTCAATTTAATGTTTTTATTTTTTAATTTTTATTATTCTTTTCTACGGTTGTTGAAAGCCAAGTTTCGGACTTTTTCGGTCCGGTGTAAAATAAAAGCTAAAAGATCGAGTAAAATATTTAAAATGAAACCAAATGCTCGCTTTTAACTTGTTGAGATTTTCTCTCTTTCTAACGAGAACTAGAGCGGAAAGAAAGAAAAAAGATTAATCCTATTTTTAGGTTAAATTCTTGATTATTTTTCAAATTTCAAGGTTTTGATCACTCGTCTTTAAAACTCCTTGGCATTTGAAAATGATGGAGGTATATCTCTTTTACTTTTTTTTTTATTACTTTTTGTGTTATTTGATTACTTGAAAAATTCGATTACTTCAAATTTGGTTGTTCAATTGTGCTCCTTTTAGGATTACCATTGTAATGCATATTAAGGTTTATAATTTCGCATAGGGACCGCTTGTATTGAAAGTTTTCGTGATTGGATCTAAGAATTTGGTTAAATATCAAATTAAGCACAAAGAATGAGGTAAGAGATTAAAGCAATTGAAATTTAGTGATTAATTAGGGTGTACAAGTTGCAACATTCTTTTCCTTTCAGAACTTTTTTTATTTTTTAGGGCCTGACCTGCAAAATCGTTAATTTATGACATAATATTGCCACTTGTTATAGAACTTAAAACAATTATTGCAGTTCATCCTTCTTTCATATGAAATTCAAGTTCCTTTCAAAGAATTTGTTAACTTTTTTTTTTTTTAATTTATAATGTGAAGTTCAATTAACGTAACTATTTGCTGGAGTTACCTTTTATTTTGATTTTGAGTTTAGCTGAATTGGTGAAGGTCTCCAAGGACAGAAATGGCTGACAGAGATAATTTCACATGGATTCCCCAGGGGATACCTGTTTAATTAATATAATTCAGACGGTTAATTGGTTGTTAGAAATATTTCTTTATTTTGTTTACCGTTTAATTGTCAAAATAGTTAGAGGAATATATTTCACCAATAACCAGATCAAAGTTTGTAATTTGATGATACACCATGTTCTGAGAGAAATTTACTTACTTATATAAAATGTCGCCTTGTCTTTTTCTTGTCTTTTTTGTACAACAGAAATCGTAGCTTGGAAAAACAGAAGGAATTGAATGTGTTAGATTTGAATTCTAAACTCGTTAGATGTCACATCTTAATGTGATTGTATGAACCAACAAGACAAACACAGGTTCATATCTTTGTTTTTTGTGGTAGAAGCTCGATGGATATGTTTTCTCATTGCTCATAGGCTTAATGATTTTAAATCTACTACTCTTTTTGGTTGTCAGGGTAGTTTTTATCAAACCAGGTAATGATGTGTTGTAGGTGACATCATTTTGTAGGAATCTCCATTTACGGATCTTCCTCAAAATGATGTGGAACTTACACCAGATAAAGTCAAGGATGAAAAGGAAGGTCGTCCTACATTTCACTGTGACCTTTGTGATGCAGAACTAGTTTACACGATTGCTCAAGCATTCCTCCCAGGGTTATCTACAGCTTGTGTCGATAATACAACTGGTGATGTTTTCAAGTCCCCTGGTTCAGTAGCAGCTGAAATTAGAAAAGAAATGGTGGAGTATCTAATGCAAAGAAGTGAAACTTTTGTGGCTGAATCTGTGGTCTTGGATGATGGTCTAGAGGTACAAGCATCTGACCATCCGTACGATATCATCGCATACTTGATTGATGAATTTGCAACTACAAAGAGGAATTTGTTCAGTCGAGTTTCGGAATGGTTACTAAGTGATAAAAGAGAAGACAAGATAGATGATTTTTCACAAGAAATGGAAATTAATGGATTTTGGTCGATAGACAAGAGAGAAGCAATTGTACGAACTTTGCTGAAGAATGTTGACTTAAAGAATGAATTTCACTGTGACATGAAATTTTATTCAGCTGATGAACTTGCTCAACATGTGCCAACTTGCAAATATAGATCAATGACCTGCCAAAATGAAGGGTGTTATGCCAAATATTCAATTAGCCAAATGGAGAACCATGATTCAGTTTGCCCTTATAAGATGATTCCTTGTGAACAAAAATGCTCGGCTAGCCTCATGAGACGTGATATGGATAGACACTGCATAACTGTCTGCCCGATGAAGCTTGTGAACTGCCCTTTCTATTCAGTGGGTTGCAAATCTGCCATACCCCAAGGTAAGATTGAAGAACATCGTTCCTCGGACTTTCATTCTCACCTGCTATATATTCTTCAAGGCATTCACAAGGAAGCATCTGTAGAGGTTCTAAGAAAACGAGTGGAGCAACTACTACAGGTGAGTTAAGATATGGTTGTGAATATTTTGCCCTATATACGTATTTCTTTTTTTTTTTTGCATCTAAAATACAACCGATTTCTAAGTATCAAATGAGATATAAATTACTATCTAAGAATTGGATATCTTTTTGTTTTGTTTCTTTGCAAGACCATTACATGAGACATCATGATGAAAAGACTTTACAGAACCATATAACATCATAACTTTTATGACTAACTCCAATTTCTCTCTCAAAACAATCATATTAGTTGAAACCTTACTAACCCGATATCATGAACCAAATCAGTTGGTGTATACTGAGATTATTGAACTGCAACCTTAGAAACAGAGAATAAATGTTGGAAATCATATAAAAGATGCCTGCTAGATTTAGGATATCAAGATGATCTGTAATTAGGATGAGTTGCTAATGCACATACATTTAGCTTGACTATATGTTCATCGTGTAATCATAATTACAATGTCATTTTGAATTGTTTAGAAAGTGTCATTGACGTAAATTTTCATGTTGCTATGCTATTCTGATCCTCCTTTGTGAACCTCTAGACAACAAGTTTCTTGTCTTTTTTATTCAAAGCTACAATTTTCATTTCACTACAGAAATATTCTAGTAAGCTAGCGAACATCCGAGATTTGAGATCACTAACATACAAAGTCAAGGATCTTGATGCAAAGCTTGGGCCGCTGAAAGTTTGTGCAACAAACGAAGTTGATGTAGCCACAAAGACTGCAGGAAAGCTTCAAATTTTGGAAGCTAGTGACACCAACAAGGTTACAGAAAAAGGTGCAGAAACCAGAGTCGTAGGTTTTGAAGCAAAGCCTCAATCATTAGAAGTTACCCCTACAAATGAAGACAGTATATAAGCTGTAAAAGCTGAAATAAAGGATTTTGAAGCAAAACAGCAGTCATTAAGCGTTAAATCATTAAACAAAGTTAGTAAAGAAGGTTTAAAAACCAAAGCCACAGATGTTGAAGCGAAGCCGCAATCATTAGAAAATACTATAACAAACAAAGATAGTGGAGTAGCTCCAGGAACGACAGTAAACCACCATGAAGCAAGGCCTCCATCCTTGGAAGTTACTCCTAAAAAGATTAGTGAAACAACAATAGAGAATTCAATCCAGGATGTTGAAGGAAAGGTTCGACTTTCAAAAGTTAGCACTGGAGAAAACTGGATAAGATGGCAATGGAACTTCAAACCATGGTCCTAAAACAAAGTAGAAAGCTAAAGGTACGACTTGTTGGCTAATGGTTATTACATTATATGAAGAAATCTTCTGCTGCTCATACATATAGCTGCATGTTGACTTTTCCCTACATTCTTTCTTTTCTTGGACTTGGGTTATATTCTTACCCCATTTTGTTAGCTATCATTCTTTTTTTAGCACAATTGTCATTACAATTTTGAGACATTAAATAGAATTTCGTACGTGAGAATTTATTTATACGAAGTATCTATGCAATTATTTTTCTTTCACGATTTCATTTTTGGTTAAAATACTACAACAATCCTTAAAACTATTTCATTTAAAAAAAAATAAAGCACCTATTCCAATAAGTTATTATCATTTAATTTGTGTTCAAATAATTCTATTTCAAATTTAATGTGATTAATGTTAAAGATTCTTTAGCTAGCATTTTGGAAACTAGAATTTTAGAATTTGGATTTCAAAAAAGTGTGAATTGAGTGGTAATCTATTTAGAAATGTAACATTTGTAATTTCTAACACTGAATTTGTTAGATACTTATTTGATAATGAATTTGAAATTCTTAAAATATTTTTAAATTTGACAAATCCATGTTTTATACATTTTTAATATATTTTATATCAATTTCAATTATTTTATCTTTAATATACACATTTTACTTTTATCATTTATATGATATATGAAATTTAAATTCAAAATTCAAAATTTATATCCTCAAATAATAGAGCCATAGATTTTTTCTTCAGAGTATAAATTAAAGTTAAAGCTTCAATATATAAAAAAGGTTAAGGTTTTTTTTCCTTTTGAAATAGTTGAAAATTTTATTGGGAAGTAATAAAAAGTAGAAGGATTTTTCTAATTTTTCTTTAAGCAAGGAATATGGAGGAAGAAAATGAAAATGTGAAAAATAGAAATTTGTAATCTACTGATTAAGGAAAAATAAACAAAAAATAGAGGAGAATGGAGAAGATCTTCTTTCATATTTTTGTTTATTAGCAACTAACTTCATCAAATAAACCTTAAAATTTGATGAAAAATCACAATTAAACAAATTTTATTAGTAAAATCATGAAAATTCAAATATAATAATATTAGCAAATATTTTTTATCAAATAAATCTTAAAGCTTAAATTAAATACTGAAATGTTAAACCTAAATACCAAAGGATGTATTAAGCATATGACATTTTAAAGTCCAATGGAGTTCCATATCAATATATTTCAATTAATGTTTAAGGAACTAATTAAAAAAAAACAAAATACGTTATAAAGATAACTTAATAGAATTAGATTTTAAATAATTTTGTATTTTGTTAACCAAACAATTAAAGCAAATGATCTAAATAGAGTAATATGTTGAAGTAATTTTATATTCCGATTATTCTAATGCCAAAAATAACCTTACCTCTACCCAAGGAAATTACAACTTGCATATCATTTTCCATATATTGAAACTTTGACTTTAGGCAACAGATTTTTGAAATTAGTACAAGAAATTTTTTTCTTCGAGAGAACCCAGTGATTATTATATAGGCAAAATTTTGCAACTAAACCAGTGGGTTGATGTGAGTACATCTACTTTGATGCAAAAGAAGTAAAGTGTACACTCCTAAGGTTCGATGTGTCAAGCAAGCACTTGAGTTGATAAAATCTGGAATTCTATTTAATATAAAGGAACATGATTCAGCATAAAACATGAAACCGCCATAATGAGTCCAGCTATTGCATAAATGGCAAAACAAAAAATCCAATAATCAAGTTCAACCCCAAGTAAATAACTTTGACAAAATTAGGTTAAGATTACTGCTAAGAAATACAACTAACCGCGAACAACCCGATTGAGACTAACCATGCGAGCTGAAGCGTCCATCTGGGAACCTCTCATTCCTGAACCGGCTCTCCCAGAGTATCCGCCTGTTCCTCGTGATTGACCTGACCGATCCCTTGAAGCCTGTCCTAATGCCAATGGTCTGCCAGCGCCAGTATACGCGACACGTCCAGAACTACCTTGCCTACCCTGATTGTAGGACAAGTCTGGCCACCTACCGCCGCCGCCACCAGCTGTCCCAGCAGCATATTCCTGGTTATCTCGCCGCCTTAGTGGCAGATCCAAGCCACCACCACCGATTCTAGCCTCGACTGCCCTCTCATTACTCTCAGCAAGTATTGAAAGCTTTTCTGTCAACTGGAATGCCAAGGCCTGCAACCTTGAGTACTCAACATCATGGAAGATGATGCACCGTGTTGGCTGGTCCCAGCTTGCATGGAGTTCTTCATTTACCAACATCTTGCTAACAATGCTATGAATCTGGGCATCTGAGAGGTCAAACATTTTGGCGAGCTGGTCCAGGCCTAGTGTATCATAGGAAGAACAGTAGGTAAAAAGGTAAGTCCTCAGAGCCTCTTCCTTGATCTTAGCTTTCAGCATTTCAAGCACGCAATCTCGATTCCTAAGGAGCTTCCAAACATCAAGAGAATTAATGACGTCAAGGCCTTCTGAAATCTCCCTTGCAGAGGGCCCGGGTTGCAGCCATTACATGGTCTCGCACATTTTCTAGGGGACCTGTAAATGGCTGCCTCTCACTCACCTCAAGCAACCGCCTGAATGTCTTGCTTATCACCTTGCGTTTGGCATCAACTGAGTTGGCTGCCATGTTAGGAACCTCAAGAAGCATAGCACATATCAAATGCACAGCCTCCAGAAGCTCAAGGTTTATGTGCATATGGTAGGGCATCTGACGCCTCCTTTCCAACCTTTCCTGATAGATCCAAAGTTTAAAACGGTATAAGTCCTCAAAAAATTGATGAATGTACATAGCCAGTACCTCTATTTTAAGGAATAGATCAAATTAGTCCCTTCACAGTTAAATAGATCAATTTAATCCCTGTACCATTAAAAAGAATCGAATAATACCGATTTTCAACAGAGTTAATATTTTGAAAGCTTTTTATGGTTCTACAAATGAAATCTTTTGTTTGAACTTAAACTGCGTATGAAAAAACAATTTCATGTCATTTTTAAATAGTAAATGTTAATTTGGCCTTACTCGATTCTTCTTAATAGTATAATGATTAAATCTATCCATTTAATAGTAAAAGAACTAATTTGATCCAACACCTATAATAAAGGGACTCAGAAGGTATGGTACTTTCACCTCAAAAAATTATAAAGTAGCATGTAAGTGCGCATGTTATCACGCTGTTCAGTTGTTTGCAAATGAAGGGTATGACTTGAACGCATTTAAGTCAGAATTTCACACAACAAGGGCTCATAGATCAAAATGAACTTCCCACAATTATTAGTTACAATTATGCCGATAGTAAGATATATAGTAATTATTTCCAAAGTAAAACAAACTGATCAGTGGCAAACATACTTCAATAACTAGATTTCGAATGAATTCATTGTCTTGTAACTGTTGTTTATCCTACTGCATTTGTATCAACTTCTTAAAATATCCGAATGCCTAATAGAAACATTGTGTCAAAAGAAATATCCTTTCAATCCCAACAAAACAATACCATCCAACCAACCAATTAAAAACTATTTACTAAAACTTCAAACCAAAAACAATAAAATTAGCATGCAAAACCATCAAATGCAAACAGCAAAAGACAACAAAACTGTACAGACTTAAGGATTATCAGTTAAAGCTATTGTTAATTATGATCTGTCAAGGAATTATATTACGACCAGTACCTGTTCTGGGGTTTTCTCATGATATCGACTTTGTGAAACACCTTGTGCAAGCAATTCCTTCACCCTCCCACCAGAATAAAGTTCAGAAAGGCAGCCATGTCCTTCAGCAATTAGTCCAACACGGAAGGCACAGAGGCCAACCTGAGCCATTGCCCGGTTAAAAAGTATCTGTGTTGAAACATCCATATGCTGAATATTATCCTGTAAATGACTCATCAGCAGCAAATCACGAGCTATTGAAAACTCATCAAAAAGGGCATGATGATAAATATCACAAAGCATGGCACGAGCCTTGGTCCTCTCATCTCCACTTTTGTATATGAGCGTCACTAGGATATCCATCAATGCTCTACTATTCTCGGGGAATGTCGGCCTCCGGGACACGAGCTCAGGAGTAACAACAAACGCAGATGTACCCCGTGTTTCCTCCACTTTAGTCTCATCGCCATCTTTTTCTCCATCTTCCGATAGCTCAGCCAGTTTCCTCATAGCATCATAAACCTCTTGAGGCTTGTAATAGACAAGTTCAACCTGCCTTAGAGCAACCTTAGCAGCAGACCTCAAATCACCAATACGCTCTAAATACTCCTGGACATTTTGAGCAAGGACCAAAAACAAAGGTTCATCTCTCAGTCTCTCAACATACTCACGACTGTGTGGATCAATGCACTGCAAGCTCTTGAAGAACTCATTATCTATTCTCTCAAGGAAGGCCACCAAATTTCCCCAAACATGGATTGTACCATCATAGTCTGCTCCCTTTTGGGTTTCATTCTCATCAGGCTCAACCATATCATCAACCACTATGTTCGGGTACTGAACAAGAATGTCCAATATGACAAGCATATTCTGTACACATTTCTTCCACACATTTATAGGCATGTGTCCACTAAGACCTGGATTAACATCAAACTGTGCAGAGATAACACTGAAAAGGATCTCAAGCTTCTGAGCAGGAGTCTTGGCAACCTTTGTCAAGAAGGTAAGCTGCTCGACCTGTTCAAATTTTCCAGTTCCCTTCCTTCCCCTAGCAGCCACAACCTCTTTAAACTTCTTGCTAACAGTATCCCAGGTGATCTCACTAGGATCTTTCTTAAACTCCCGATCCATCAGTTTCTCTTTCTTGCTTAGTTTCTTCTCCCAGGCCCCATCAGCATCATCATCATCCATATCTTCCCCCTCCTCATCCTCATCACTAGACTCAGCAGCAATCTGTGAGGGGTCCTCCAACTCAGAGCCAGATTCATCTTCATCCTCATCTTCGTCCTCATCTTCAAACTTCTCCTCTTCACTCTCAGGATTCTCCCTATACTTGTTAATCAATTCCTCATACTGCTTATTATTCTTCTTGAGCTTCTGTTTCATCGCGTTCAAAGCCTTGTGATTACTGCTACTCATTTTCTTTTTGGCTTCCTTATTAGCCAAAGCTTCAGCTAAAAAATCTTCCAACATAACAAGACACTTAATATAAAGATTCAGAACTCTGTCGGACTCGGTAATACGCATAACCTTCTCCAACTGTTTATTAATCTTATCAAAACTCTCTTGCAAGCTAACCCAGTCATTGATTTTCATTGCATTCTTCATCTGATCAACCGTAATTGCCATCTCCTCAAACCTCTTATCTTTGGCGGATCTAACCACCCTCTTTTGCCCATCGGAATCATCACTATCACTAGCATTTGTTTGTAGATATCTGCTTCCCGCAACAGTAGCTGAGGCTTCTCCAGCCCCCCCATTCTCAATTTCATCTTCAATATCAGTCTCCTCTTCCTCAGTGTCACTACCACCCTATCGTAAATTTAGAAAATACGTATAACCTCCTCAATACAATAATAGGTAAAGGCTATATATTTTAAATTCATACGTCAAAAAAGATAATTTAAAAAAAAAAAACCTGAGTCCAGAATTTAGATGCCATTGGATTTCGCTTTCTCGAGTTCAATTACTTCAAAGCTGCAAAAAGAAAATAATATGAATCAGGCATTAATACGGAAAGCTGGATGAACAAAATATGAGCTTAAAATTAGCAACAATCAAATTTCGAATCTATAATTCCTTACTGCGATTCAGGAAGGTATTCAATTTTTTTTAAAAAAGAAGCACAGCAGAGAAACAAAGTTACCTGCTCTGAGGCTAGGGGTGTTCAAAAGTATAAAACATATAAAAAAATAACCTTGTGATTTGCCAGGTAACTAAACACACACACACACACTACATTTTCTCTCTTAAATTTGTTCTGTCATGTTATACGTAAAATTCTTTAAAGCTGATACAAAGAACAAAAAAAAGCTATGTCTCTACTAAATACTTCCCCGTGATTAGGGGCAAAACTAAAAATTTTGTGAAAGGTTTTCGATAAATCCTAAACTAATCCCCAACACTGTCCATTTATCAGTAAACAAGGTAACTAATTACACCTTGAAAAACCGAGAACCCAGAAAGAACCTGAAGGTAAAAGGGGTTCCAGCAATGATGAGCGACGACAACGGAGAACCCAGAAGAGTGCAAGCTGCTTGAGCCTTGAAATATTGGACGGTGGTGAGTGAAGTGACCAGACGGTGAAGGTGCGTCACTGCGTTGGGTTACGGTAGTCGGGGGTGACAGGTGGCTGTCGGCACACGGTCGGCACACGGTAGCAGGGAGATTTCAGAGGAAGCTAGATATTTGGGGAGATAGAATATTAGGTTACTGATTAGGGATTTTTGTGTTATTTTTTGTTTTATTCGGGTTGGGTTAAGGTTATTGAGTTAGGATGACTGGTTATGGATTTTTAATATTGGGTGGGCCGGGGATTGGGGCTTGGGTGGACAGTGGACTAATTAGTAAAGTCCTATACATGTAATGCTCATCAAAAGACATATCAAGTCATGCTCATCAAATAACATACACACTAAATTCCATACATAAAAGCCCTATACATGTCATTTAACCATAGCCAAAATAACTCAAAATTTACTAAAATGATTGTTGGATAGTGTGATAGGTCTCCGACAATATTCCAACCGGTCAAGGTTCCGATGATCTACAAAATAAGAAAAACAAATACATAAGCAACAATGCTTAATAAGTTCGTTTAAGAGAACTCAAACTTACCAAAACATGATTTCATAATTAACCATTCAAGCATTTTAATCCCTATATGCACAATTCTTCCTATATGCACAACATCACAAGTTAGTAACTAAATACATAATCAATTCAAAGTTTCATAAAAACCTTTACTAAATGGTTCTTACCATAAATCCTTTTCAATAAACCTTTCCATTTGTTAACCCTTTTAGGGTGACAACCTTTTTCAACCTTTTTATTGGATATTTGTTTCGGATATATCCGTTTCAACCATTTCATTTGATGTCCATTTCGGACATACCCTTTTCAACCTTTTCAAGAATTCGAAAATACTGAATGTAGTGCCATGGTGTCTTTCAACCATGATCTTTTCCTTTTCAAGTGTAATACCATAAGGTATTTAAATCTCGATCCTTTCCTTTTTACAATTCAAAGCAATCTTATACATTAAAACATAATTACATACACAAGAAAAACTATCAAATATTCTTACCAATTCAATTGTAACACATAATAACATAAAATACGAACTTACCTCAATAAAATAGTTGTAAAAATGAGGCCGATGATTAATCCACCACTTTAGCTTTTCCTCGATCTAAGTTCGGTTGATTAGTACCTTGATCTAAATATGAAATTCATTCAATTAAGTATTTAAAATAGCTTAAACCAACCATTTCCAACTTATAACTCCTTTTACGGTTAATTACAATTTTACCCTTAACATTTTAACTTTTACACAATTTAATCCCTAAGACCGTAACTTGCAAATTCACCATTTCTTATCCAATATATGCTAACCGATTTTTCCTCCTACCTATATCAACTCATATTTGTCCTCAATTCATAAAAATATACATGAAATTTTTCATTTTAACAAATCAATCATAAACCTTAAATTTACTATTATTTTTTGAAACTAAAGTTCCGATTGGGCTTTATTTAGAAAACCATGATAAAGTATGATATAAGTCCAAGAAAACAAAAAGAAAGAAACGGTCCAACAAGTTTACGCACAAAGAAAACATAAAACAAAAATAAAGCAAAATACTCTAAAAGCGAAAAATGTCGACACTTTTTCGCCCAATCAGAAAGGTCTGTATTCGTCTTGTCATTTCGTCTGCCATTTCTTTGTAGAGAAGTTTCCAGATTTCCAAGAAAAGCGCTTTGCTCCATGACTATTGATCTTCTTCTTTTATTCTTTCCTTTTTCCCTCTTCGTTTCCTTCTATTCTCAGACTGATTTTCATATTCTTCCATTTCCTGTAATCATTTTTTGCAAAATCATGTATGTTTCCTAAATGAAGAGATCACATTTTCCTTCTTCAACATTGCGATTGATGGTGGTTTTATCTTTCCAAAGGTTTCATCGCCATCCCCGATCAACTTCCGCTTTAGTAAAACCTTTCCAACGTGCCCATAAGTAATGTATGTATTTATGTATATTTTTAGCCCTGCAGATGCCAGATTGTGTGCTGCTTCATTTGCTATTCTTCTTATGTGTTGAAACTGACAATCAGAAAATATTACTTTTCGTTATTTGATATCGAAAATAAAAGGTCCTATTTTCGATCTATCTCTTTTTGGGTTTTGAACCTTCTTTATTACTGTCAAAGAGTCACCCTTAATAATAACATGATTTAATCCTAAGTCTTTGCCCACATTAACTGCCTATAAACATGCGTTGGCTTCCGCAACAAAGCTAGAGAAAATGTTGGTATGGACTATTGCTTTTGATGCCATGACTTCTCCTTTGAAATTTCTGACTATTATTCCTGAGCATATTTTTTTTCCTATTATCAAAAGCAGCATCAAAGTTTATTTTGAAAAAACCTTATTTCGGAGGCCTCCATGACTCGAAATCCGGACTCGAGGCAAGATCCATTCTCTCAATGTCTTTTAATTCCTGCATATATGTCATAATGAATGTTGTTGTTTCTGCTCCAGATCTCCAATGACCTTCGTGCACCCATTTGTTCCTATCTGACCATATAGCCCATGTAGCACAGATAAAGATCCAACCTACTTCTGTTGTATTATTTAGCAGGATCCAGGTAAACCATTTCATATACTATGATTGTGAAATGTTCTGTAGCCATGTGAGTTCTAATTTTTCCCATGTTTCTTTTGTGATAGCACAATTGTGGAAGACATGCTCCCTCGTTTCCAGCCCTTGCATGCATATCTGACAGATAACTTCGTTAGTTACTCGCTTAGTTCTTAGGTTTACTAGAGTAGGGAGATAGTTGAGGTTGGCCCTCCAAGCTGTAATTATAATTTTTGAAGGGAGGTCACTATTCCAGAGTTTCCTGTAGCATTTATTAATCTCACTTGGGTTGTAATTTTCATTGCTTTGTAAAAGAATTTTGTAACCGCTGTGCACCGTATATTCGCCGGATGCCTCACCTCTCCAACTCAGAAAGTCTTCATGAGAAAGATGAGCCAGTGGGATTAACATAATCTTTTAAGTAACCTCTTCAGAAAAGGTACTTGAAATCAACTCAGATCTCCATATTCTGTTCCTATTATCGATGAGATCTTCAACCTTTGTAACATCTTGCCTATTGACTGTTTTTTTAATCAGTAGACCATTGGCGTTTGGAACCTAGACATCTTCTTCAATTTTGATGTTACGCCCATTGCCTACCTTCTAGCTCAGACTTGAAAGCAAAAGTCCTTTTGCAACCCATATACTTTTCCAAGTATATGATGGTAAGTTCCCTAATTCCAAACTTAAAAAATCAGAATTTGGATGGTATTTGGCTTTTAATGTTCTTGCTAAAAGGGACTTTAGATTATCAATTAATCTCCATCCTTGCTTTGCGAAGAGGGCCAAATTAAATTTAGCTAAATTACGGTATCCAAGACCACCCCCATCTTTTAATTCACATAATTTATTCCATGGACACCAATGGATTCCGTGTTTACCTTGACTCTTTTGCCACCAAAATTAGCCATTAATTGTTCCATCTCATTACATGTTGATAATGGTAGTAAGAAGCATGCCATTGTGTATGTTGGAATTACCTGTAGAACACCTTTAATGAACACCTCTTTTCCTCATTGTGATAACAAACAAGTACTCCAACTGTCAATTTTCATCTTTATGTGATTTTTAAATGTTGAAAAGCCCCGTATTTTTTCCTACCCACCATATTTGGCAAACCCAAATAATTTTTAAATTATTGGACCTTTTAACTCCCAGCCAATTTGAAATATTAACCTGAACTGTCTCCAACATATTTGAGCTAAAAAACACAGTCGATTTTCCATAATTGATGCATTTGCCAGAGCACTCCTCATACGCTTTTAGAACTTGTTCAAACGTCGCTATTCCCATCTTAGTCGCTTCCTGAACAGAATGCAGTCATCTGCGAATAGAAGGTGAGAGATCTGAGGTCCTCGCCTGCTTGCTTTAATCCTTTTTAGTCTACCTTCATCGGTTGCTAGCCTAAGTAATGTAGAAAGTCCTTCACTGCATATGAGAAATAGCAAAGGACTAATTGGATCACCTTGTCGCAGCCCTCTCTCTAGGGTAAAAACTATCCTAGAGCTCCACTTAAAACAACCGAATATGAAACGGTGTCAATACATTGCATAATTCTCGCAACGCATTCAACATCAAAACCCAACTTGATCATCATTTGTTTCAAAAACCCCCATTCTACCCTATCATATGCCTTACTCATATCAATCTTAAGAGCCATTAGCCCTTTTTTCCCCACCCTTTTGTTCTTTAAAGTATGTAATATTTCATAGGCTAGGAGTATATTGTCAATTATTAGCCTTCTCGGAACAAACGCACTTTGAGCTGGGTCGATACAAAAATAAAGAACTTTTCTAAATCTGTTGGCTATGGTTTTCAAAATGATTTTTGTAAAACACCGAACAAAGGTTGATGGGCCTAAAATTTATAGGGTTTTTCGGATAAGCAATTTTTGGAATTAACACTATGTTTGTATGATTTAAATGTTTCAAAGACTTACCTTTATTTAAGACTTTCAAAAAAGAATCACTAATATTCTTTCCCATAGTATGCCAAAATTTCTGGAAGAAAATAGCTAGAAAACCATCAGGCCCAGAAGCTTTTGTTGGCCTTATGCTGTTTAGCGCTTCAAATATATCTTTTCCTTATATTCTACTACTAATAACTGATTCATATCCTCATCAATACACCTTTTGACCCCCATAAGAAGGTGGTTTGTGTTGCCGACCCCTTTGGATTTAAAGAGCCCCATAAATTCATCTTTAATAATAATCTTTATTATCCCCTCTTTCTATTTTGAGAACCCCATCATTATCTTCTAGTCCGAGGATTCTATTTATCCTATGTCTTTGAGATGCTTTGCTGTGAAAAAAGGCAGTGTTTCTATCACCCTCACACAACCAGTTGGCTCTGGCCCTCTGTTCCTAATATAATTCCTCCTTTTCCATCTCCCAATTTAGCTCCAATTTGACGTCAATAATTTTTGCTAACACATCATCATCCCTATTCATGCCATCAAGTTTAACCAGTCGATCTCGAATATTCTTCATTTTTCTATCGTGTTCTCTCTTGATGTTTCGTCCTCATTTCTATAGACCGACTCGAAGATTTTCCAATTTGTCTAAAGCATCACCTGACTTTTCATCCCATAATTTTTTAATGACATCGGTGCAAGTCGGTTCAAGAAACCACCAAGATTCAAATCTGAAACAGTTTCTTCCACCATGTGAACTGTTTATCTCCGTTTGGATTAAAATTGGGCAGTGATCAGAGAATGAATGTGGGAGATGTTGTACCAAATAATCATTAAACAAGTTGAGCCATTCATTATTTGCCACTCCCTTGTCGAGTCTTTCTTTAATATTTGTGCCCTTAAAATTACCCATTTCCTATGTGTATTTTTGTCCTGTATAACTCAAATCAATCAAGTTAGATTCAGCCAAGGCCTTCCGAAATTCCTCTATCTGTCTCTTGTCTTTTGTTGCCCCTCATTTTTTTCATGAGCTTACATAATCTCATTGAAGTCACCACTCACACACCATGGCTTTAAGTCTGTATCTCGTAGCCTTCGAAGAAGATTCCAAGATTCTTGCATATCTGATTGTCTTGGGTTTTCATAAAATCTTGTAAACCTTCATTTTTTTGGATTATCATCTCTAGTAATGTCAACATCAATGTGATACTCTGAGTAGTTGCAGACATGAATCAAATAATTACAATTTTGTGCTAGACATAGACCACCATGTGTGCCCAAAATTGAGATGCCCATCCCATTCTAAAAACCACATCTTTTCCTAACTTGTTCCATACGAATATAATCCAATTTTGTCTCTATTATGAAGACCAGTTGGGGTTTGTAGAGTTTTAACGTATGTCGAAACCCCCTAATAGCCAGGGGATTCCCTAGTCCCCGAACATTCCAACTTAGGATCTTCATTGATTCTAGTCGGCTTACCAATTGGCAGCCATCAATACCACTTGTGTCAATTCTGAACTATCTTGTGAAAAAACCTGCTCGATTCAAAGTTTGTATGCCCATCCACGTGTACATTGTTTTTCTTGGCTCTTTTAACCGTGTTTTTAATAATGGGATATGATTCAATGTTAACCATTATTTTATGATTAAATTTACGCTTACCCAAAATCATCTCAGACATGCTTGCATCAAATTTCTCATTTTTACTAATCGGTGCCAGCTATTTCTATGATGGCTTATTTGTTGAGCTGCTGTCCATTCGGTAGATTTCTTTATCTCCAGTTTGTCTATAAGATTTTCTATCGTTCCACTTTGATTCTTGTTGGACTTTTCTTTCACAATTATTGGTATTTTTTGAGGAATTAAAATATCTTCATTATCCCTATTATTTTGTCGTGCGTATCCTGTTTCTAGGATATTCGAGTTTTTTCTGAAACTCTCGCTGTCGCCGTCCGATGCATTTGTATCGTTGAATCTGTATAACACTTTTCATCACTATTTGTTTCTTCCACACCTATGTAGTAACATTGTTTTCTTTTTCAGGGACCTGAACTATATACTTTATTTTTCTATTATGGAAGATTCAGACTTGAGCACTATTGAATAAGGTAGTTCATCTTCAGCCTTCATTCGATCTTCAGACAATATTTTCGTGCATTTTTTAACTCCATGACGTGACCGGCCACATCCAAAACAAAACATTGGTAGGGTTTCGTATTTGAAAGGAAGCCAAGTTTTTCCTTATTTATTTAGAGAGAACGTCTAAATTGACCCTAAGTCGACAAAATTCTCCTTTTATCTCTGATCGAATTACACCCCTAAACGTGGATCCCACCGCATGCATCAAATCTTTCTTATCACAATTAGGAGGACACAACTCAATTTTGATCCAAAACGGAGAGGTAACCAGTCTAATCTTGCCTCACTCCATTGGTTCCATTATCCGATCAGAAATTAATAATTATTTTTGAAAAAACCATGGGCACCCTTCCATAATCTGCTCTATATCTTCCTCATCTTCGGAGGATATTGAGAATAGGTTCTGCCCCACGATAAGAATCTCAAATTTCTTCCTTGTTTTTCAGATGCTCCTTAATGTGCTCTGCGTCGGATTGTAAGATTTCTTTGTCCAAAAAGGTGCATATCGTTGAATTTTCGGATGGAATTACTAACGAACTCTTGTGAATCGTGATCAGGCCGTGTTCTAGTCTATCAATAAGGCACGGCCGTGTGAGCTTAAGTCCAGGCCGTGTCGATTTCCTCTTTGGCCCAATTTGGTCCTTTTTAGGACCATTTCTCATTCTTTTCATCCAAAAGCATGCTAAATGTGGGCTTAAAATATGTTACTTTTACTGTTTATCAAATACCCCCACACTTAAGCTTTTGCTTGTCCTCAAGCAAAATTCTCAACTTACAATTAAAACGAACTTTCTTGAATTCATAATATTCATTAACAATGCCTTATCATAATTCATAGATAATTCATACATGGATGATTCAACTCAAAGAGTCCTAAAGATTCAAACAATATAAGTCATACATTTGAAGCATGAAAATATAGGTGTTTCTCTTTATCTAAATAATTACCTTTGATTCAAAATCGAAGAGAACTGACATCCTTACTAAAGATTCACTCAAATCACTCAAAGTGTTTAAGGTTCTGAATTAAGCACTCAGAAGTCAAACATGAAGAGTTAATTCCATTGGCTTGCATGAAAATCAAACCTCCACCACTGAAATATGAGATGATACACAAATCAAAAAGGTCTTTAACAGGGTTGTAATGGGGCTTGGGTTAAAGGTGTGGATAAAGGCTGAATTAGAGGGTTAGAGTCGAGATTGAATTGATAATTTACCTAACTAAAAAAAATGAACTAATCCTAAATAATTACATCAATTGAAAACTTTAATAATATGAGCTTTTCTTTCAAGATTTGGATTTAAAACATGTAAGCTCACTTAATTATTGAACTAATAATGAATATACTTCGTTTGTTTGTTTTTTTTAAAGAACAAATCAAATAATAATAGGAAAGAACTTTTACAACTAAAATATAGAACATAGTTAGGCAACTACTCAAAATCAAATCTCGACAAAAATGGTGGTCAAGAAGAATGGTGATAGCAAATACAAGATGGGTTTTGGGTTAATATTAGTGGGTAAGTCAATGAAAGGGTTGTTAGGATTAAAAGGGGTTCACTAAGGGTTAATTATTAAGGTAGGCTTTTTAGTGGAGTAAGTGGGTTAAAACCTAGATGCCTTTATCATCTCAGTATATCAAATGAATAATGTGGTCTCAACATGTATAATCGATGCAAGTTCTAGAATAACAAATCAATGTTGACACACTCATAAAAGCGAAGCCGCAATCATTAGAAAATACTATAACAAACAAAGATAGTGGAATAGCTCTAGGAACGACAGTAAACCACCATGAAGCAAGGTCTCCATCCTTACAAGTTACTCCTAAAAAGGTTAGTGAAGCAACAATAGATAATTCAATCCAGGATGTTGAAGGAAAGGTTCGACTTTCAAAAGTTAGCACTGGAGAAAACTGGATAAGATGGCAATGGAACTTCAAACCATTGTCCTAAAACAAAGTAGAAAGCTAAAGGTACGACTTGTTGGCTAATGGTTATTACATTATATGAAGAAATCTTCTGCTGCTCATACATATAGCTGCATGTTGACTTTTCCCTACATTCTTTCTTTTCTTGGACTTGGGTTATATTCTTACCCCATTTTGTTAGCTATCATTCTTTTTTTAGCACAATAGTCATTACAATTTTGGGACATTAAATAGAATTTCGTACGTGAGAATTTATTTATACGAAGTATCTATGCAATTATTTTTCTTCAAAAAGTGAGCATGAAAAGAAATATATGCTCGATAAAGCTCAAAATCTCACAAAAATTAAGGGCATGAAAATGTGAAAAATAGAAATTTGTAATCTCTGATTTAGGAAAAATAAACAAAAAATAGAGGAGAATGGAGAAGATCTTCTTTCAAAACTAACTTCATCAAATAAACCTTAAAATTTGATGAAAAAATCAAATTAAACAAATTTTATTAGTAAAATCATGAAAATTCAAATATAATAATATTAGCAAATATTTTTTATCAAATAAATCTTAAAGCTTAAATTAAATACTGAAATGTTAAACCTAAATACCAAAGGATGTATTAAGCATATGACATCTTAAAGTCTAAATCCATATCAATATACAATTAATGTTTATGAACTAATTAAAAAAAAACAAATACAATAAAGATAATTAATAGAATTAAATTTCAAATAAATTAGTAATTTGTTAACCAAACAATTAAACCAAAGATCTAAATAGAGTAATATGTTGAAGTAATTTTATATTCCGATTATTCTAATGCCAAAATAACCTTACCTCTACCCAAGCCAGTGGGTTGATGTGAGTACATCTACTTTGATGCAAAAGAAGTAAAGTGTACACTCCTAAGGTTCGATGTGTCAAGCAAGCACTTGAGTTGATAAAATCTGGAATTCTATTTAATATAAAGGAACATGATTCAGCATAAAACATGAAACCGCCATAATGAGTCCAGCTATTGCATAAATGGCAAAACAAAAAATCCAATAATCAAGTTCAACCCCAAGTAAATAACTTTGACAAAATTAGGTTAAGATTACTGCTAAGAAATACAACTAACAGCGAACACCCCGATTGAGACTAACCATGCGAGCTGAAGCGTCCATCTGGGAACCTCTCATTCCTGAACCGGCTCTCCCAGAGTATCCGCCTGTTCCTCGTGATTGACCTGACCGATCCCTTGAAGCCTGTCCTAATGCCAATGGTCTGCCAGCGCCAGCATCGCGACACGTCCAGAACTACCTTGCCTACCCTGATTGTAGGACAAGTCTGGCCACCTACCGCCGCTGCCACCAGCTGTCCCAGCAGCATATTCCTGGTTATCTCGCGCCTTAGTGGCAGATCCAAGCCACCACCACCGATTCTAGCCTCGACTGCCCTCTCATTACTCTCAGCAAGTATTGAAAGCTTTTCTGTCAACTGGAATGCCAAGGCCTGCAACCTTGAGTACTCAACATCATGGAAGATGATGCACCGTGTTGGCTGGTCCCAGCTTGCATGGAGTTCTTCATTTACCAACATCTTGCTAACAATGCTATGAATCTGGGCATCTGAGAGGTCAAACATTTTGGCGAGCTGGTCCAGGCCTAGTGTATCATAGGAAGAACAGTAGGTAAAAAGGTAAGTCCTCAGAGCCTCTTCCTTGATCTTAGCTTTCAGCATTTCAAGCATGCAATCTCGATTCCTAAGGAGCTTCCAAACATCAAGAGAATTAATGGCGTCGAAGGCCTTCTGAAATCTCCCTTGCAGAGGGCCGGGTTGCAGCCATTACATGGTCTCGCACATTTTCTAGGGACCTGTAAATGGCTGCCTCTCACTCACCTCAAGCAACCGCCTGAATGTCTTGCTTATCACCTTGCGTTTGGCATCAACTGAGTTGGCTGCCATGTTAGGAACCTCAAGAAGCATAGCACATATCAAATGCACAGCCTCCAGAAGCTCAAGGTTTATGTGCATATGGTAGGGCATCTGACGCCTCCTTTCCAACCTTTCCTGATAGATCCAAAGTTTAAAACGGTATAAGTCCTCAAAAAATTGATGAATGTACATAGCCAGTACCTCTATTTTAAGGAATAGATCAAATTAGTCCCTTCACAGTTAAATAGATCAATTTAATCCCTGTACCATTAAAAAGAATCGAATAATACCGATTTTCAACAGAGTTAATATTTTGAAAGCTTTTTATGGTTCTACAAATGAAATCTTTTGTTTGAACTTAAACTGCGTATGAAAAAAACAATTTCATGTCATTTTTTAAATAGTAAATGTTAATTTGGCCTTACTCGATTCTTCTTAATAGTATAATGATTAAATCTATCCATTTAATAGTAAAAGAACTAATTTATCCAACACCTATAATAAAGGGACTCAGAAGGTATGGTACTTTCACCTCAAAAATTATAAAGTAGCATGTAAGTGCGCATGTTATCACGCTGTTCAGTTGTTTGCAAATGAAGGTATGACTTGAACGCATTTAAGTCAGAATTTCACACAACAAGGGCTCATAGATCAACATGAACTTCCCACAATTATTCGTTACAATTATGCCGATAGTAAGATATATAGTAATTATTTCCAAAGTAAAACAAACTGATCAGTGGCAAACATACTTCAATAACTAGATTTCCGAATGAATTCATTGTCTTGTAACTGTTGTTTATCCTACTGCATTTGTATCAACTTCTTAAAATATCCGAATGCCTAATAGAAACATTGTGTCAAAAGAAATATCCTTTCAATCCCAACAAAAACAATACCATCCAACCAACCAATTAAAAACTATTTACTAAAACTTCAAACCTAAAAACAATAAAATTAGCATGCAAAAACCATCAAATGCAAACAGCAAAAGACAACAAAACTGTACAGACTTAAGGATTATCAGTTAAAGCTATTATTAATTATGATCTGTCAAGGAATTATATTACGACCAGTACCTGTTCTGGGGTTTCTCATGATATCGACTTTGTGAAACACCTTGTGCAAGCAATTCCTTCACCTCCCACCAGAATACAGTTCAGTAAGGCAGCCATGTCCTTCAGCAATTAGTCCAACACGGAAGGCACAGAGGCCAACCTGAGCCATTGCCGGTTAAAAAGTATCTGTGTTGAAACATCCATATGCTGAATATTATCCTGTAAATGACTCATCAGCAGCAAATCACGAGCTATTGAAAACTCATCAAAAAGGGCATGATGATAAATATCACAAAGCATGGCACGGGCCTTGGTCCTCTCATCTCCACTTTTGTATATGAGCGTCACTAGGATATCCATCAATGCTCTACTATTCTCGGGAATGTGGGCCTCCGGGACACGAGCTCAGGAGTAACAACAAGCGCAGATGTACCCGTGTTTCCTCCACTTTAGTCTCATCGCCATCTTTTCTCCATCTTCCGATAGCTCAGCCAGTTTCCTCATAGCATCATAAACCTCTTGAGGCTTGTAATAGACAAGTTCAACCTGCCTTAGAGCAACCTTAGCAGCAGACCTCAAATCCTGTCACGCTCTAAATACTCCTGGACATTTTGAGCAAGGACCAAAACAAAGGTTCATCTCAGTCTCTCAACATACTCACGACTGTGTGGATCAATGCACTGCAAGCTCTTGAAGAGCGCATTATCTATTCTCTCAAGGAAGGCCACCAAATTTCCCCAAACATGGATTGTACCATCATAGTCTGCTCCCTTTTGGGTTTCATTCTCATCAGGCTCAACCATATCATCGACCACTATGTTCGGGTACTGAACAAGAATGTCCAATATGACAAGCATATTCTGTACACATTTCTTCCACACATTTATAGGCATGTGTCCACTAAGACCTGGATTAACATCAAACTGTGCAGAGATAACACTGAAAAGGATCTCAAGCTTCTGAGCAGGAGTCTTGGCAACCTTTGTCAAGAAGGTAAGCTGCTCGACCTGTTCAAATTTTCCAGTTCCCTTCCTTCCCCTAGCAGCCACAACCTCTTTAAACTTCTTGCTAACAGTATCCCAGGTGATCTCACTAGGATCTTTCTTAAACTCCCGATCCATCAGTTTCTCTTTCTTGCTTAGTTTCTTCTCCCAGGCCCCATCAGCATCATCATCATCCATATCTTCCCCCTCATCATCCTCATCACTAGACTCAGCAGCAATCTGTGAGGGGTCCTCCAACTCAGAGCCAGATTCATCTTCATCCTCATCTTCGTCCTCATCTTCAAACTTCTCCTCTTCACTCTCAGGATTCTCCCTATACTTGTTAATCAATTCCTCATACTGCTTATTATTCTTCTTGAGCTTCTGCTTCATCGCGTTCAAAGCCTTGTGATTACTGCTACTCATTTTCTTTTTGGCTTCCTTGTTAGCCAAAGCTTCAGCTAAAAAATCTTCCAACATAACAAGACACTTAATATAAAGATTCGGAACTCTGTTGGACTCGTGTACGCATAACCTTCTCCAACTGTTTATTAATCTTATCAAAACTCTCTTGCAAGCTAACCCAGTCATTGATTTTCATTGCATTCTTCATCTGATCAACCGTAATTGCCATCTCCTCAAACCTCTTATCTTTGGCGGATCTAACCACCCTCTTTTGCCCATCGGAATCATCACTATCACTAGCATTTGTTTGTAGATATCTGCTTCCCGCAACAGTAGCTGAGGCTTCTCCAGCCCCCCCATTCTCAATTTCATCTTCAATATCAGTCTCCTCTTCCTCAGTGTCACTACCACCCTATCGTAAATTTAGAAAATCTGAATAACCTCCTCAATACAATAATAGGTAAAGGCTATATATTTTAAATTCATACGTCAAAAAAGATAATTTAAAAAAAAAAAAAAAACCTGAGTCCAGAATTTAGATGCCATTGGATTTCGCTTTCTCGAGTTCAATTACTTCAAAGCTGCAAAAAGAAAATAATATGAATCAGGCATTAATACGGAAAGCTGGATGAACAAAATATAAGCTTAAAATTAGCAACAATCAAATTTCGAATCTATAATTCCTTACTGCGATTCAGGAAGGTATTCAATTTTTTAAAAAGAAGCACAGCAGAGAAACAAAGTTACCTTATCTGAGGCTAGGGGTGTTCAAAAGTATAAAACATATAAAAAATAACCTTGTGATTTGCCAGGTAACTAAACACACACACACTACATTTCTCTCTTAAATTTGTTCTGTCATGTTATACGTAAAATTCTTTAAAGCTGATACAAAGAACAAAAAAAGCTATGTCTCTACTAAATACTTCCCGTGATTAGGGGCAAAACTAAAAATTTTGTGAAAGGTTTTCGATAAATCCTAAACTAATCCCCAACACTGTCCATTTATCAGTAAACAAGGCAACTAATTACACCTTGAAAAACCGAGAACCCAGAAAGAACCTGAAGGTAAAAGGGGTTCCAGCAATGATGAGCGACGACAACGGAGAACCCAGAAGAGTGCAAGCTGCTTGAGCCTTGAAATATTGGACGGTGGTGAGTGAAGTGACCAGACGGTGAAGGTGCGTCACTGCGTTGGGTTACGGTAGTCGGGGGTGACAGGCTGCTGTTGGCACACGGTCGGCACACGGTAGCAGGGAGATTTCAGAGGAAGCTAGATATTTGGGGAGATAGAATATTAGGTTACTGATTAGGGATTTTTGTGTTATTTTTTGTTTTATTCGGGTTGGGTTAAGGTTATTGAGTTAGGATGACTGGTTATGGATTTTTAATATTGGGTGGGCCGGCGATTGGGGCTTGGGTGGACAGTGGACTAATTAGTAAAGTCCTATACATGTAATGTAATGCTCATCAAAAGACATATCAAGTCATGCTCATCAAATAACATACACACTAAATTCCATACATAAAAGCCCTATACATGTCATTTAACCATAGCCAAAATAACTCAAAATCTACTAAAATGATTGTTGGATAGTGTGATAGGTCTCTGACAATATTCCAACCGGTCAAGGTTCCGATGATCTACAAAATAAGAAAAACAAATACATAAGCAACAATGCTTAATAAGTTCGTTTAAGAGAACTCAAACTTACCAAAACATGATTTCATAATTAACCATTCAAGCATTTTAATCCCTATATGCACAATTCTTCCTATACGCACAACATCACAAGTTAGTAACTAAATACATAATCAATTCAAAGTTTCATAAAAACCTTTACTAAATGGTTCTTACCATAAATCCTTTCCAATAAACCTTTCCATTTGTTAACCCTTTTAGGGTGACAACCCTTTTCAACCTTTTTATTGGATATCTGTTTCGGATATATCCGTTTCAACCATTTCATTTGATATCCATTTCGGATATACCCTTTTCAACTTTTTCAAGAATTCGAAAATACTGAATGTAGTGCCATGGTGTCTTTCAACCATGATCTTTTCCTTTTCAAGTGTAATACCATAAGGTATTTAAATCTCGATCCTTTCCTTTTTACAATTCAAAGCAATCTTATCCATTAAAACATAATTACATACACAAGAAAAACTATCAAATGTTCTTACCAATTCAATTGTAACACATAATAACATAAAATACGAACTTACCTCAATAAAATAATTGTAAAAATGAGGTAGATGATTAATCCACCACTTTAGCTTTTCCTCGATCTAAGTTCGGTTGATTAGTACCTTGATCTAAATATGAAATTCATTCAATTAAGTATTTAAAATAGCTTAAACCAACCATTTCCAACTTATAACTCCTTTTACGGTTAATTACAATTTTACCCTTAACATTTTAACTTTTACACAATTTAATCCCTAAGACCGTAACTTGCAAATTCACCATTTCTTATCCAATATATGCTAACCGATTTTTCCTCCTACCTATATCAACTCATATTTGTCCTCAATTCATAAAAATATACATGAAAATTTTCATTTTAACAAATCAATCCTAAACCTTAAATTTACTATTATTTTTTTGAAACTAAAGTTCCGATTGGGCTTTATTTAGAAAAACCATGATAAAGTACATATATAAGTCCAAGAAAAACAAAAAGAAAGAAACGGTCCAAAAGTTTCTGGCCCAAAGAAAATATAAAACAAAAATAAAGCAAAATACTCTAAAAAATGAAAAAATGTCGACACTTTTTCGCCCAATCAGAAAGGTCTGTATTCGTCTTGTCGTTTCGTCTGCCATTTCTTTGTAGAGAAGTTTCCAGATTTCCAGGAAAAGTGCTTTGCTCCATGACTATTGATCTTCTTCTTTTATTCTTTCCTTTTTCCCTCTTCGTTTCCTTCTATTCTCAGACTGATTTTCATATTCTTCCATTTCCTGTAATCATTTTTTGCAAAATCATGTATGTTTCCTAAATGAAGAGATCGCATTTTCCTTCTTCAACATTGCGATTGATGGTGGTTTTATCTTTACAAAGGTTTCATCGCCATCCCCGATCAACTTCCGCTTTAGTAAAACCTTTCCAGCGTGCCCATAAGTAATGTATGTATTTATGTATATTTTAGCCCTACGGATGCCGATTGTGTCTTTGCTTCATTTGCTATTCTCCTTATGTGTTGAAACTGACAATCAGAAAATATTGCTTTTCGTTATTTGATATCGAAAATAAAAGGTCCTATTTTCGATCTATCTCTTATTGGGTTTTGTACCTTATTTGTTACTGTCAAAGAGTCACCCTTAATAATAACATGATTTAATCCTAAGTCTCTGCCCACATTAACTGCCTATAAACATGCGTTGGCTTCCGCAACAAAGCTAGAGAAAATATTGGTATGGACTATTGCTTTTGATGCCATGACTTCTCCGTTGAAATTTCTGACTATTATTCCTGAGCATATTTTTTTTCCCATTATCAAAAGCAGCATCAAAGTTTATTTTGAAAAAACCTTATTTCGGAGGCCTCCATGACTCAAAATCCGGACTCGAGGCAAGATCCATTCTCTCAATGTCTTTTAATTCCTGCATATATTTCATAATGAATGTTGTTGTTTTCGCTCCAGGATCTCCAATGACCTTCATGCACCCATTTGTTCCGTCGACCATATAGCCTATGTAGCATGAGATAAAGATCCAACCTACTTACATTGTATTATTTAGCAGGATCCGTAAACCATTTCATATACTACGATTGTGAAATGTTACGTAGCCATGTGAGTTGTAATTTTTTCCATATTTCTTTTGTGATAGCACAATCGTGGAAGACATGCTCCCTCGTTTCCAGCCCTTGCATGCATATCTGACAGATAACTTCGTTAGTTACTCGCTTAGTTCTTAGGTTTACTAGAGTAGGGAGATAGTTGAGGTTGGCCCTCCAAGCTGTTATTATAATTTTTGAAGGGAGGTCACTATTCTAGAGTTTCCTGTAGCATTTATTAATCTCACTTGGGTTGTAATTTTCATTGCTTTGTAAAAGAATTTTGTAACATTGTGCATCAGTATATTCACGGATGCCTCACCTCTCCAACTCAGAAAGTCTTCATGAGAAAGATGAGCCAGTGGGATTAACATAATCTTTTAAGTAACCTCTTCAGAAAAGGTACTTGAAATCAACTCAGATCTCCATATTCTGTTCCTATTATCGATGAGATCTTCAACCTTTGTAACATCTTGCCTATTGACTGTTTTTTTAATCAGCAGACCATTGACGTTTGGAACCTAGACATCTTCTTCAATTTTGATGTTACGCCCATTGCCTACCTTCCAGCTCAGACTTGAAAGCAAAAGTCCTTTTGTAACCCATATACTTTTCCAAGTATATGATGGTAAGTTCCCTAATTCCAAACTTAAAAAATCAGAATTTGGATGGTATTTGGCTTTTAATGTTCTTACTAAAAGGGACTTCAGATTATCAATTAATCTCCATCCTTGCTTTGCGAAGAGGGCCAAATTGAATTTAGCTAAATTACGGTATCCAAGACTACCCCCATCTTTTAATTCACATAATTTATTCCATGGACACCAATGGATTCCGCGTTTACCTTGACTCTTTTGCCACCAGAAATTAGCCATTAATTGTTCCGTCTCATTACATGTTGATAATAGTAGTAAGAAGCATGCCATTGTGTATGTTGGAGTTACCTGTAGAACGTCTTTAATGAACACCTCTTTTCCTCATTGTGATAACAAACGAGTACTCCAACTGTCAATTTTCATCTTTATGCGATTTTTAAATGTTGAAAAGCCCGTATTTTTTCCTACCCACCATATTTGGCAAACCCAAATAATTTTAAAATTATTGGACCTTTTAACTCCACCAATTTGAAATATTAACTGGCTGCTCTCAGATATTTGAGCTAAAAACACGATCGATTTTCCATAATTGATGCATTTGCGAGCACTCCTCATATGCTTTTAGAACTTGTTCAAACGTCGCTATTCCCATCTCAGTCGCTTCCCTGAACAGAATGCAGTCATCTGCGAATAGAAGGTGAGAGATCCGAGCTCTACTCGCTTGCTTTAATCCTTTTTTGTCTACCTTCATCGGTTGCTAGCCTAAGTAATGTAGAATGTCCTTCACTGCATATGAGAAATAGCAAAGGACTAATTGGATCACCTTGTCGCAGCCCTCTCTCTAGGGTAAAAACTATCCCTGGAGCTCCACTGAAAACAACCGAATCTGAAGCGGTATCAATCGTTGCATAATTCTGCATACGCATTCAACATCAAAACCCAACTTGATCATCATTTGTTTCAAAAACCCCCATTCTACCCTATCATATGCCTTACTCATATCAATCTTAAGAGCCATTAGCCCTTTTTTCTCCACCCTTTTGTTCTTTAAAGTATGTAATATTTCATAAGCAAGGAGTACATTGTCAATTATTAGCCTTCCCGGGACAAACGCACTTTGAGCTGGGTCGATACAAAAATAAAGAACTTTTCTAAGTCTGTTGACTATGGTTTTTGAAATGATTTTTGTAAAACACCGAACAAAGGTTGATGGGCCTAAAATTTATAGGGTTTTTCGGATAAGCAGTTTTTGGAATTAACACTATGTTCGTATGATTTAAATGTTTCAAAGACTTACCTTTATTTAAGACTTTCAAAAAAGAATCACTAATCTTCTTTCCCATAGTATGCCAAAATTTCTGGAAGAAAATAGCTAGAAAACCATCGTGCCCGAAGCTTTTGTCGACCTTATCTTTGTTTAGCGCTTCAAATATATCTTTTCCTTATATTCTACTACTAATAAGCGATTCATATCCTCATCAATACACCTTTTGACCCCATAAGAAGGTGGTTTGTGTTGAAACCCTTTGGATTTAAAGAGCCCCATAAATTCATCTTTAATAATAATCTTTATTATCCCTCTTTCTATTTTGAGAACCCCATCATTATCTTCCAGTCCGAGGATTTTATTTATCCTATGTCTTTGAGATGCTTTGCTGTGAAAAAAGGCAGTGTTTCTATCACCCTCACGCAACCAGTTGGGTCTGGCCCTCTGTTCCTAATATAATTCCTCCTTTTCCATCTCCCAATTTAGCATCAATTTGACGTCAATAATTTCTGCTAACACATCATCATCCCTATTCATGCCATCAAGTTTAACCAGTAGATCTCGAATATTCTTCGTTTTCCATCGTGTTCTCTCTTGATGTTTCGTCCTCATTTCTATGTAATCAGACTGAAAATTTTCCAATTTGTCTAAAGCATCACCTGACTTTTCATCCCATAATTTTTTAATGACATCGGTGCAAGTCGGTTCAAAAAGCCACCAAGATTCAAATCTGAAACGGTTTCTTCCACCATGTGAACTGTTTATCTCCGTTTGGATTAAAATTGGGCAGTGATCAGAGAATGAATGTGGGTGATGTTGTACCAAATAATCATTAAACAAGTTGAGCCATTCATTATTTGCCACTCCCTTGTCGAGTCTTTCTTTAATATTTGTGGCCTTAAAATTACCCATTTCCTATGTGTATTTTTGTCCTGTATAACTCAAATCAAGCAAGTTAGATTCAGCCAAGGCCTTCCGAAATTCCTCTATCTGTCTCTTGTCTTTTGTTGCCCTTCATTTTTTTCATGAGCTTACATAATCTCATTGAAGTCACCACTCACACACCATGGCTTAAGTCTGTATCTCGTAGCCTTCAAAGAAGATTCCAAGATTCTTGCCTATCTGATTGTCTTGGGTTTTCATAAAATCTTGTAAACCTTCATTTTTTTGGATTATCATCTCTAGTAATGTCAACATCAATGTGATACTCTGAGTAGTTGCAGACATGAATCAAATTAGTCCTTCATTTTTTTGGATTATCATTTTTTTGGGTTTTCATAAAATCTTGTAACATAATAAAAGTTTGCAATTCATAAGAATCCAAATTAAGATAAATAAAAATTAAAATGGGAAATGAAAAAAAACTTAAAAATAAAGAAAACAAGACTAAAATAAGAAAAATGAGAGGACTTAGAGGTCCTCATCATCGGCCGGGTCCTACGGTGGTGTTGGTGATGAGATATAGAAGTGATGGCATATCTGCTGAAGGGTGGCCTCGATCCCATCAAAACGTCGAGTGGTGTTCGGCTATGAGCAAATTTCCATCCAATAATTCAATGTTTGACATGTAAACTAATTTACGAACAATATTTACAGTTATGGCTTGCTTTAAGACTTACCTCGACTGTCGACGGACGACGAAGACAAACTATTCAACTATTTTTGTTTTTCCCCGATCCAAGTCCATTTTTCTTTGTCCTTGATCTAAACACATTCAATTTAGCTCATTCAAACACATTTCATTTCAATTTAGTACAAAAACACTTAAATAGGCAAATTACTATTTTACCCCTAAGGTTTCACACTTTTACAAATTAGTCCAATTTGCACAAAACACAAAATACACCAAATTTGGTTACACACATCAAGGGCTGAATGTTCCTAGGCTTTATACAAGACCTTGCATTTCATTCGTTTCATGTTTTAGTCCTTCAAGAATTCATTTTTTTCAAATTAATCCCTAACACTCGATTTCACCAAAACTTCTAATTCCAAACATGATGATCTAGCACATACTATTAACAATCTACCATCAAACATCACATATCAAGAATATACATCAATGGCCGAATCTTAAATGTGCCTCAAACTCAAAATTTCAACATGGGTTGTATAGCATTCAAAGCAACGATTCCAAAAATGTAAAAATTATTAAAAACTAAGCAAGATACATACCCCAAATTGAGCTCCTAATTGCCGAAATGCAAGCTTCCAAAAATGGAGTTTTCTTCCTCCCACATTCGGCCAAAAAGATGAACAAAGGTATGTTCTCTTTCTTTCCACTTTGTTTCATATTTTATGTCTTAAATTAAAATAACATTTATTTATTTATTACATATAAAACATGTTATTATAATAACCAAAATTTGTTTAATTTCTTACATGTTGCCGTCCACTTTGCTAACATTGGTTTAATTGTCCTTTAAGGACTTCACTTTAATAAAGCCATTACAATTTAACACATAATCAATTATAAAGGTCACTTCTAACAATTATGCAATTTAGTCCTTTAGTCAAATTAAACACACATACAAGCAAATTACTTCACGAAAAGTTAACACATGCTAATTCACTGCTCATCAACACAGAAAATAATATAATAAAAATTATTCAGACCCGGATTTGTGGTCCAGAAACCATTGTTTCGATTAGGGTCAAATTCGGAATGTTACAATTCTCCCCCCTTAGGAATTTTCGTCCCCGAAAATGTTACCGTTAAACAACGTCAGATATTGTTGCCTCATTGAATCCTTAGGCTCCCACGTAGCCTCTTCTACTCCGTGTCGATTCCATAGTACTTTTACTAATGGAATTTTCTTGTTTCTTAACTCTTTCATTTCACGGGCTAAAATACGGATCGGTTCCTCCTCGTACGTCATATCGGATTGGATTTCAATCTCAGACGGAGAAATCACATGTGATGGATCTGATCGATATTTACGGAGCATCGAAACATGGAACACATTGTGTATCTTTTCTAATTCCGAAGGCAAATTCAATCTATAAGCAACAGGCCCGATTCGTTCAATGATTTCATATGGTCCGATGAATCTCGGACTTAGTTTGCCCTTTCGACCAAATCGAAGTACTTTCTTCCATGAAGAAACTTTTAAAAATACCCGATCTCTGACCTGAAACTCAATGTCTTTACGTTTCAAATCAGCATAGGACTTTTGACGATCCGAGGCGGCTTTCAAATTATCTCTGATTATAGCCACTTTCTGTTCAGTCTCTTTAATCAAATCAACCCCGTGTATCTTATTTTCACTGAGCTCGGTCCAATACAACGGTGTACGACACTTGCGGTCATATAGAGCTTCGTAAGGTGCCATTTTGATACTAGATTGAAAACTGTTATTATAAGCAAATTCAATCAAAGGTAAGTATCTTTCCCACGTACCTTCAAACTCAAGGACGCAACATCTCAACATGTCCTCAAGTATCAGAATGGTTCGTTCAGACTGACCGTCTGTCTGCGGATGGAAGGCTGTACTAAAGTGGAGTTTAGTACCTAAAGCATCTTATAACTTCTTCCAAAATCGCGATGTGAATCTCGGGTCTCTGTCTGAAACAATAGAGCTCGGCACACCATGTAATCTCACAATTTGAGATACATACAATTCAGCAAGCTTATCTAGTGAATAGTCCGTACGAACTGGAACAAAGTGAGTTGATTTGGTCAGTCTATCCACTATAACCCAGACTGCATCTTTCTTGCTCGGTGTCGTAGGCAAACCGGATACAAAATCCATAGTGATTCTATCCCATTTCTATTCAGGTATCATGATCGGTTGAAGTAACCCGGAAGGCACTTGATGCTCGGCTTTTACTTGCTGACAAGTTAAACACTTTGAAACAAATTCAGATATATCCCGTTTTATGCCAGGCCACCAATATAACTGTTTCAAATCATTATACATTTTCGTGCTACCCGGATGTATTGACAATTGACTATTATGAGACTCGTTCAATATCATCTAAATCAAGTCCACATTCCTCAGAACACATATTCGGTCTTTGAAGTTTAAACAATCATTTCCATCAATTTGAAACTTTGAGTTTGCATCACTTTCATACTGAACTCTTCTAGCAATCGTATCTTTGTTAATTTTCTGTGCATCACAAATTTGTTGAATAAACAATGGTCTTACCTTCAACTCGGCTATGATCGAACCATCACCAGACATAACCATATGTGCGTTCAACGCACGAAGAGCAAATAATGATTTTCGGCTTAAGGCATCCGTAACAACATTGGCTTTCCCGGATGGTAATCAATCACTAATTCATAATCTTTCAATAGCTCTAACCATCTACGTTGTCTCAAATTCAAATATTTCTAAGTCATCAAATACTTCAGACTTCTGTGATCTGAATAAACATGACATTTCTCACCGAATAAGTAATGACGCCAAATCTTCAATGCGAAAATAATGGCTGCTAATTCCATATCATGATTTGGATAATTTCTTTCATGAGGCTTCAACTGTCTCAAAGCATAGGCTACTACTTTGCCTTCTTGCATTAAGACGCAACCCAAACCATTCAAAGAAGCATCACTATACACAACAAATTCTTTACCCGATTTAAGCTGAATTAACACTGGAGCTTCGGTCAAAAGAGCTTTCAACTGATCGAAACTTTGGTGACATTTTTTCGTCCATTCGAACTTGACATCTTTCTGTAATAGCTTTGTCAATGGGGCAGCCATCATAGAAAAACCTTTCACGAATCGTCTGTAATATCCAGCAAGTCCCAGAAAGCTTCTAATCTCAGAAACATTCTTTGGTGGCTTCTAATCAAGTATAGCCGATATTTTGTTCGGATCAACCCGAATGCTTGACGCTAAAACAACATGACCTAAAAAGCTGGCTTTATTCATCCAGAACTCACACTTGCTAAATTTGCATGCAAATGTTGATCTCGCAAAGTTTGTAGCACCAATCTCAAATGCTCGGCATGTTCGGTTTCATCTCTGGAGTAGATCAGGATATCATCTATAAACACTACCACAAATCGATCCAAATACTGTCTGAAAATCCAATTCATCAAATCCATAAAAATAGCTGGTGCATCAGTAAGTCCAAAAGGCATAACCAGAAACTCAAAATGTCCGTACCTCGTTTGAAATGCAATCTTTGGCACATCGGAATCTCTGACTCGTGCTGATAATAACCCGATCTCAAATCTATCTTTGAAATTTGACCATTTTCTTATAATGTAAAAAAACCAAAACTTAAAATAAATGTGAAGTTATGTGTTTGTCTCTAAGAGTTTTAGAACATTCAAATTATTTATAACCACGTAATATATTAATTAAAAATTGACAATATTAATTATTTGAACTAATAATAACATTATAAAAATATATAAATCATGTTAAAAATTTAATCTCAATTTTAAGCAAAATAAAAGAATCAAAACTAAAATTTAACTAATTTTCTAAAATGGAGAGAGAAAAAGAGATTGTAGGTGTCCCCGTATGTAACACCTTATACCTGATTTGATCATCTGACCCAAGCTATAAGGTAATACAATTGTAAAACTTTAACATTATTCACTATTTAGTCAAAAATAATTAAATCATTCATTCCATAATTATATTACATTCATTTTCATGTCATTCAATCATATCTAAGCCTAAATAGAGGATATGAAGCTTTCAAAACAAATTGAGAACAATTCTTGACTAAATTGAAACTTTTACAAAAATTCATGTAAATAGTGAAAACAGGGATCACACGATTGTGTGGCCAGGCCGTGTGTCACAGAGCTAAGCCCGTGTGACTCAAAAACATAGTTGTGTTGCCAAATTGTGTAACTATCTGTGCCTGTGCAATTCAAGGTCACACGATCGTGTCGTTAGGTCGTGTAACTCTCTATGACCGTGTGGACAAACTTGCACCAAAAATTAAAGAGGCCTCATTGCCGTGTCATGCAACTGTGTGCGACACACATCCTTGTGGCAGATCGTGTATGCCCAAAATACCTTCAAACACAAGCTAATTCACCTAAAAGTGACTAAATGATCCATACTTGATAAGCATTATAAGTTCAAACACTATGTGCATGAAAGACATATCTAAGTCATGCTCATCAAATAGCATACACACTAAATTCCATACATAAAAGCCCTATACATGTCATTTAACCATAGCCAAAATAACTCAAAATCTACTAAAATGATTGTTGGATAGTGTGATAGGTCTCTCGACAATATTCCAATCGGTCAAGGTTCCGATGATCTACAAAATAAGAAAAACAAATACATAAGCAACAATGCTTAATAAGTTCTTTAAGAGAACTCAAACTTACCAAAACATGATTTCATAATTAACCATTCAAGCATTTTAATCCCTATATGCACAATTCTTCCTATACGCACAACATCACAAGTTAGTAACTAAATACATAATCAATTCAAAGTTTCATAAAAACCTTTACTAAATGGTTCTTACCATAAATCCTTTCCAATAAACCTTTCCATTTGTTAACCCTTTTAGGGTGACAACCTTTTTCAACCTTTTCATTGGATATCTGTTTTAGATATATCCGTTTCAATCATTTCATTTGATATCCATTTCGGATATACCCTTTTCAACCTTTTCAAGAATTCGAAAATACTGAATGTAGTGCCATGGTGTCTTTCAACCATGATCTTTTCCTTTTCAAGTGTAATACCATAAGGTATTTAAATCTCGATCCTTTCCTTTTTACAATTCAAAGCAATCTTATACATTAAAACATAATTACATACACAAGAAAAACTATCAAATATTCTTACCAATTCAATTGTAACACATAATAACATAAAATACGAACTTACCTCAATAAAATAGTTGTAAAAATGAGGCCGATGATTAATCCACCACTTTAGCTTTTCCTCGATCTAAGTTCGGTTGATTAGTACCTTGATCTAAATATGAAATTCATTCAATTAAGTATTTAAAATAGCTTAAACCAACCATTTCCAACTTATAACTCCTTTTACGATTAATTACAATTTTACCCTTAACATTTTAACTTTTACACAATTTAATCCCTAAGACCGTAACTTGCAAATTCACCATTTCTTATCCAATATATGCTAACCGATTTTTCCTCCTACCTATATCAACTCATATTTGTCCTCAATTCATAAAAATATACATGAAATTTTTCATTTTAACAAATCAATCCTAAACCTTAAATTTACTATTATTTTTTTGAAACTAAAGTTCCGATTGGGCTTTATTTAGAAAAACCATGATAAAGTACAGATATAAGTCCAAGAAAAACAAAAAGAAAGAAACGGTCCAACAAGTTTTTGGCCCAAAGAAAACATAAAACAAAAATAAAGCAAAATACTCTAAAAACTGAAAAAATGTCGACACTTTTTCGCCCAATCAGAAAGGTCTCTATTCGTCTTGTCGTTTCGTCTGCCATTTCTTTGTAGAGAAGTTTCCAGATTTCCAAGAAAAGCGCTTTGCTCCATGACTATTGATCTTCTTGTTTTCTTCTTTCCTTTTCCCTCTTCGTTTCCTTCGATTCGCAGACTGATTTTCATATTCTTCCACTTCCTGTAATCATTTTTTACAAAATCATGTATGTTTCCTAAATGAAGAGATCGCATTTTCCTTCTTCAACATTGCGATTGATGGTGGTTTTATCTTTCCAAAGGTTTCATCGCCATCCCCGATCAACTTCCGCTTTAGTAAAACCTTTCCAGCGTGCCCATAAGTAATGTATGTATTTATGTATATTTTTAGCCCTACAGATGCCAGATTGTGTGCTGCTTCATTTTCTATTCTCCTTATGTGTTGAAACTGACAATCAGAAAATATTGCTTTTCGTTATTTGATATCGAAAATAAAAGGTCCTATTTTCAATCTATCTCTTTTTGGGTTTTGAACCTTCTTTATTACTGTCAAAGAGTCTCCCTTAATAATAACATGATTTAATCCTAAGTCTCTGCCCACATTAACTGCCTATAAACATGCGTTGGCTTCCGCAACAAAGCTAGAGAAAATGTTGGTATGGACTATTGCTTTTGATGCCATGACTTCTCCGTTGAAATTTCTGACTATTATTCCTGAGCATATTTTTTTTTTCCTATTATCAAAAGCAGCATCAAAGTTTATTTTGAAAAAACCTTATTTCGGAGGCCTCCATGACTGGAAATTCGGACTCGAGGCAAGATCCATCCTCTCAATGTCTTTTAATTCCTGCATATATTTCATAATGAATGTTGTTGTTTCTGTTCCATATCTCCAATGACCTTCGTGCACCCATTTGTTCCTATCTGACCATATAGCCCATGTAGCACAGATAAAGATCCGACCTACTTCTGTTGTATTATTTAGCAAGATCCAGGTAAACCATTCCATATACTCTGATTGTGAAATGTTCTGTGGCCATGTGAGTTCTAATTTTTCCCATGTTTCTTTTGTGATAGCACAATCATGGAAGACATGCTCCCTCGCTTCCAACCCTTGCATGCATATCTGACAGATAACTTCGTTAGTTACTCGCTTAGTTCTTAGGTTTACTAGAGTAGAGAGATAGCTGAGGTTGGCCCTCCAAGCTGTAATTATAATTTTTTAAAGGAGGTCACTATTCTAGAGTTTCCTGTAGCATTTATTAATCTCACTTGGGTTGTAATTTTCATTTCTTTGTAAAAGAATTTTGTAACCGCTGCGCACCGTATATTTGCCGGATGCCTCACCTCTCCAACTCAGAAAGTCTTCATGAGAAAGATGAGCCAGTGGGATTAACATAATCTTTTGAGTAACCTCTTTAGAAAAAGTACTTGAAATCAACTTAGATCTCCATATTTTGTTCCTATTATCGATGAGATCTTCAATCTTTGTAACATCTTTCCTATTGACTGTTTTTTTAATCAGCAGACCATTGACGTTTGGAACCCAGACATCTTCTTCAATTTTGATGTTACGCCCATTGCCCACCCTCCAGCTCAGACCTGAAAGCAAAAGTCCTTTGCAACCCATATACTTTTCCAAGTATATGATGGTAAGTTCCCTAATTCCAAACTTAAAAAATCAGAATTTGAATGGTATTTGGCTTTTAATGTTCTTGCTAAAAGGGTCTTCAGATTATCAATTAATCTCCATCATTGCTTTGCGAAGATGGCCAGATTGAATTTAGCTAAATTACGGTATCCAAGACCACCCCCATCTTTTAATTCACATAATTTATTCCATGGACACCAATGGATTTCGCGTTTACCTTGACTCTTTTGCGACCACAAATTAGCCATTAATTGTTCCATCTCATTACATGTTGATAATGGTATTAGGAAGCATGCCATTGTGTATGTTGGAATTACCTGTAGAACACCTTTAATGAACACCTCTTTTCCTCATTGTGATAACAAACGAGTAATCTAACTGTCAATTTTCATCTTTATGCGATCTTTTAAATGTTGAAAAGCCCGTTTTTTCCTACCCACCATATTTGGCAAACCCAAATAATTTTTAGAATTATTGGACCTTTTAACTCCCAGCCAATTTGAAATATTAACCTGAACTGTCTCCAGTATATTTGAGCTAAAAAACACAGTCGATTTTCCATAATTGATGCATTTGCTAGAGCACTCCTCATACTCTTTTAAAACTTGTTCAAACGTCGCTATTCCCATCTCAGTCGCTTCCCTGAACAGAATGCAGTCATCTGCGAATAGAAGGTGAGAGATCTGAGGTCCTCGCTTGCTTGCTTTAATCCCTTTTAGTCTACCTTCATCGGTTGCTAGCCTAAGTAATGTAGAAAGTCCTTCACTGCATATGAGAAATAGTAAAGGACTAATTGGATCACCTTGTCGCAGCCCTCTCTCTGGGGTAAAAACTATCCCTGGAGCTCCACTTAAAACAACCGAATACGAAACGGTGTCAATAAATTGCATAATTCTCACAACACATTCAACATCAAAACCCAACTTGATCATCATTTGTTTCAAAAACCCCCATTCTACCCTATCATATGCCTTACTCATATCAGTCTTAAGAGCCATTGGCCCTTTTTTCCCCACCCTTTTGTTCTTTAAAGTATGTAATATTTTATAGGCTAGGAGTACATTGTCAATTATTAGCCTTCTAAGGACAAACGCACTTTGAGCTGGGTCGATGCAAAAATCAAGAACTTTTTGAAGTTTGTTGGCTATGGTTTTTGAAATGATTTTTGTAAAACACCGAACAAAGGTTGATGGGCCTAAAATTTATAGGGTTTTTCGGGTAAGCAGTTTTTGGAATTAACACTATGTTCGTATGGTTTAAATGTTTTAAAGACTTACCTTTATTTAAGACTTCTAAAAAATAATCACTAATCTCCTTTCCCATAATATGCCAGAATTTCTAGAAGAAAATAGCTAGAAAACCATTAGGCCCATAAGCTTTTGTCGGCCCTATGATGTTTAGCGCTTCAAATATATCTTTTTCCTTATATTTTACTACTAATAACTGATTCATATCCTCATCAATACACCTTTTGACCCCCATAAGAAGGTGGTTTGTGTTGTCGACCCCTTTGGATTTAAAAAGCCCCATAAAGTAATCTTTAATAATAATCTTTATATCCCCTCTTTCTATTTTGAGAACCCCATCATTATCTTCTAGTCTCAGGATTTTATTCATCCTATGTCTTTGAGATGCTTGCTATAAAAAAAGGCAGTGTTTCTATCACCCTCACGCAACCAGTTGGCTCTGGCCCTCTGTTCCTAATATAATTCCTCCTTTTCCATCTCCCAATTTAGCTCCAATTTGACGTCAATAATTTCCGCTAACACATCATCATCCCTATTCATGCCATCAAGTTTAACCAGTCGATCTCGAATATTCTTCATTTTTCTATCGTGTTCTCTCTTGATGTTTCGTCCTCATTTCTATAGACCGACTCGAAGATTTTTCAATTTGTCTAAAGCATCACCTGACTTTTCATCCCATAATTTTTTAATGACATCGGTGGAAGTCGATTCAAGAAGCCACCAAGATGCAAATCTGAAACGGTTTCTTCCACCATGTGAACTGTTTATCTCCGTTTCGATTAAAATTGGACAATGATCAGAGAATGAAGTGGGAGATGTTGTACCAAATAATCATTAAACAAGTTGAGCCATTCATTATTTGCCACTCCCTTGTCGAGTCTTTCTTTAATATTTGTGTCCTTAAAATTACTCATTTCCTATGTGTATTTCTGTCCTGTATAACTCAAATCAAGTAAGTCAAATTCAGCCAAGACCTTCTGAAATTCCTCCATTTGTCTCTTGTCTTTTGTTGCCCCTCATTTTTTTCATGAGCTTACATAATCTCATTGAAGTCTCGACTCACACACCATGGCCTTAAGTCTGTATCTCGTAGCCTTCGAAGAAGATTCTAAGATTCTTGCCTATCTGATTGTCTTGGGTTTTCATAAAATCTTTTAAACCTTCATTTGTTTGAATTATCATCTCCAGTAATGTCAACATCAATGTGATACTCTGAGTAGTTACAGACATGAATCAAATAATTACCATTCCATGCAAGACATAGACCACCACGTGTGCCCGAAGTTGAGATGCCCATCCCATTCTAAAAACCACATCTTTTCCTAACTTGTTCCATGCGAATATAATCCAGTTTGGTCTCCATTATGAAGACCAGTTGAGGTTTGTAGAGTTTTAACGTGAGTTGAAACCTCCTGATAGCCAAGGGATTCTCCAATCCCCGAACATTCCAACTTAGGATCTTCATTGATTCCGGTCGGCTTGCCAATTGGCAGCCGTCGATACTACTTGTGTCAATTCTGAACTATCTTGTGAAAAAACCTGCTCGGATTCAAAGTTTGTATGTCCATCCACGCGCCCATTGTTTTCTTTGGCTCTTTTAACTGTGCTTTTAATAATGGGATATGATTCAATGTCAACCATTATTTCATAATTAAATTTGCGCTTACCCAAAATCATCTCAGACATGCTTGCATCAAATTTCTCATTTTTATCTAATTGGTACCAGCTATTTCTATGATGGCTTATTTGTTGAGTTGCTGTACATTCGGTAGATTTCTTTATCTCCAGTTCGTCTATATGATTTTCTACCGTTCCACTTTGATTCTTGTTGGACTTTTCTTTCACAATTATTGGCATTTTTGAGGAATAAAATATCTTCATTATCCCTATTATTTTGCCGCACGTATCATGTTTCTAGGATATTCGAGTTTTTTTCTGAAACTCTCGCCGTCGCCGTCCGATGCATTTGTATCGTTGAATCTGTATAACACTTTTCATCACTATTTGTTTCTTCCACACCTATGTAGTAACATTGTTTTCTTTTTCATGGACCTGAACCATATACTTTATTTTTCTATTATGGAAGATTCAGACTTGAGCACTATTGAATAAGGTAGTTCATCTTCAGCCTTCGTTCGATCTTCAGACGATATTTTCGTGCATTCTTTAACACCATGCCCTGACCGGCCACATCCAAAACAAAACGTTGGTAGGGTCTCATATTTGAAAGGAAGCCAAGTTTTTCCTTATTTATTTAGAGAGAACGTCTAAATTGACCCTAAGTCGACAAAATTCTCCTTTTATCTCTGATCGAATTACACGCCCAAACGTGGATCCCATCGCATGCATCAAATCCTTCTTATCACATTTAGGAGGACACAGCCTAATTTTGATCCAAAACAGAGAGGTAACCAGTCTAATCTTGCCTCATTCTACTGGTTTCGTTATCCGATCAAAAATTAATAATTGTTTTCGAAAAACCATGGGCGCCCTTCCATAATCTGCTCTAGATCTTCCTCATCTTCGGAGGATATTGAGAACAGGTTCTGCCCCACGATAAGAATCTCAAATTTCTTCCTTGTTTTTCAGATGCTCCTTAATTGTGCTCTCAAACTATCTGGATTGTAAGATTTCTTTGTCCAAATAGTGCATATCAGCGTCGAATTTTCAGATGGAATTACTAACGAACTCTTGTGAATCGTGATCAAGCCGTGTTCTAGTCTATCAATGAGGCACGCCGTGTGACCTTAAGTCCAGGCCGTGTTGATTTTCTCTTTGGCCCAATTTGGTCCTTTTTAGGCCCGTTTCTCGTTCTTTCCATCCTCCGGTGCTTTCCTGAGTATAAAACATGAAAAGAAAGGATTAAGAGCACCTTTTTATATAAATCAAGGGATAATTCATCCAAAAGCATGCTAAATGTGAGCCTAAAATATGTTACTTTTACTGTTTATCAAATACCCCCACACTTAAGCTTTTGCTTGTCCTCAAGCAAAATTCTCAACTTACAATTAAAACGAATTTTCTTGAATTCATAATATTCATGAACAATGCCTTATCATAATTCATAGATAATTCATATATAGATGATTCAACTCAAAGAGTCCTAAAGATTCAAACAATATAAGTCATACATTTGAAGTATGAAAACATAGGTGTTTCCCTTTATCTAAATAATTACCTTTGATTCAAAATTGATGAGAATTGACATCCTTACTAAAGATTCACTCAAATCACTCAAAGTGTTTAAGGTTCAGAATTAAGCACTCAGAAGTCAAACATGAAGAGTTAATCCCATAGGCTTGCATGAAAATCAAACCTCCACCACTGAAATATTAGATGATACACAAATCAAAAAGGTCTTTAACAGGGTTGTAATGGGGCTTAGGTTAAAGGTGTGGATAAAGGATGAATCAGAGGGTTAGAATCGAGATTGAATTGATAAATTACCTAACTAGAAAAATGAACTAATCCTAAATAATTACATCAATTGAAAACTTTAATAAGATGAGCTTTTCCTTCAAGATTTGGATTTAAAACATGTAAGCTCACTTAATTATAGAACTAATAATGAATATACTTCGTTTGTTTTTTTTTTTTTAAGAACAAATCAAATAATAATAGGAAAGAACTTTTACAACTGAAATATAGAACATAGTTAGGCAACTGCTCAAAATCAAATCTCAACAAAAATGGTGGTCAAGAAGAATAGTGATAGCAAATACAAGATGGGTTTTGGGTTAATATTAGTGGGTAAGTCAATGAAAGGGTTGCTAGGATTAACAGGGGTTCACTAAGGGTTAATTATTAAGGTAGGCTTTTTAGTGGAGTAAGTGGGTTAAAACCTAGGTGCCTTTATCATCTCAGTATATCAAATCAATAATGTGGTCTCAACATGTATAATCGATGCAAGTTCTAGAATAACAAATCAATGTTGACACACTCATAATCAAAAAGTGAGCATGAAAAGAAATATATGCTCTATAAAGCTCAAAATCTCACAAAAATTAAGGGTATTTTGATGTCAACCTCATAAATTTCAAACTTCAAAGTAATATTTAAATTCAGGTAGACAACCTAAAAAAAAAATTTATTTCGAAAAATAGACTTATCATGCTTGATTCTCTAGTATCTTAAAGTCTAAATTATCAATGCACAATTAACTATGACTTAATCTAAAACATATCAATAAAAATCATAAATCATCAGAAATTTCATCCTAATTAGTAATATGAGAAAATCAATTAAAGACAAGATAAAATTTAGGAATTTGAGAATAATGCAAAAAGTTAGGCACTGTTACCCCCCACACTTAAGATGTACATTGCCCTTAATGTACGAAGATAGATAATTAATCATGTAATACGAAATCAAAAGAGAAGGGGAAGAAAACTTCCTGAATTTTGGATGAATCCCGGAGTTGGCAGAGTACGTGATGAAAGATGACTTATGTAGTAGTAAACTGCTCCTAATGAATTGTTCGTTTTTTGGAGTGTGAAATTGAAACTGCGAAGTCATCAGTTAGATTTTTCGGAGGCATAATAAATATATGTTAGGCATACTCGAAGGGTAGACAGCCAATGATAACATAATAAAAGTTTGCAATGCATAAGAATTCAAATTAAGATAAATAAAAATTAAGATGGGAAAAGAAAAAAAAACTTAAAAATAAAGAAAACAAGACTAAAATAAGAAAAATAAGAGGACTTAGAGGTCCTCATCATCGGCCGGGTCCTGCGGTGGTGTCGGTGAAGAGTTATGGAAGTGATGGAATATCTGCTGAAGGGCGGCCTCGATCCCATCAAAACGTCGAGCGGTGTCAGTGAATTGTTGGTTACAGTACTGCTCGAACTGGGTGAGGCGTGCAAAGATATCCGACAAAGAAGCTGCTGTGTGGAAAGGTCGCTGGCTCGGGACTGGTGCCTCCTGTGGTGGTGGTTGGACATCATCAGTAATGTCCTCGGGCTCAGCCTCGTCTGTGGCTAATCAGTACTGAGGAGGGTCGGTTCCACGACGATATTTAACCATCCTGCTATATATTCTTCAAGGCATTCACAAGGAAGCATCTGTAGAGGTTCTAAGAAAACGAGTGGAGCAACTACTACAGGTGAGTTAAGATATGGTTGTGAATATTTTGCCCTATATACGTATTTCTTTTTTATTTTTTGCATCTAAAATACAACCAATTTCTAAATATCAAATGAGATATAAATTACTATCTAAGAATTAGATATCTTTTTGTTGTTGTTTCTTTGCAAGACCATTACATGAGACATCATGATGAAAAGACTTTACAGAACCATATAACATCATAACTTTTTTGACTAACTCCAACTTCTCTCTCAAAACAATCATATTAGGAGAAACCTTACTAGCCCGATATCATGAGCCAAATCAGTTGGTGTATACTTAGATTATTGAACTGCAACCTTAGAAACAGAGAATAAATGTTGGAAATCATATAAAAGATGCCTGCTAGATTTAGGATATCAAGATGATATGTAATTAGGATGAGTTGCTAATGCACATACATTTAGCTTGACTATATGTTCATCGTGTAATCATAATTACAATTTCATTTTGAACTGTTTAGAAAGTGTCATTGACGTAAATTTTCATGTTGCTATGCTATTCCGATCCTCTTCTGTGAATCTCTAGACAACAAGTTTCTTGTCTCTTTTATTCAAAGCTACAATTTTCATTTCACTACAGAAATATTCTAGTAAGCTAGCGAACATCCGAGATTTGAGATCACTAACATACAAAGTCAAGGATCTTGATGCAAAGCTTGGGCTGCTGAAAGTTTGTGCAACAAACGAAGTTGATGTAGCCACAAAGACTGCAGGAAAGCTTCAAATTTTGGAAGCTAGTGACACCAACAAGGTTACAGAAAAAGGTGCAGAAACCAGAGTCGTAGGTTTTGAAGCAAAGCCTCAATCATTAGAAGTTACCCCTACAAATAAAGACAGTATAGAAGCTGTAAAAGCTGAAATAAAGGATTTTGAAGCAAAATAACTGTCATTAGGCGTTAAATCATTAAACAAAGTTGGTAAAGAAGGTTTAAAAACCAAAGCCACAGATGTTGAAGCGAAGCCGCAATCATTAGAAAATACTATAACAAACAAAGATAGTGGAATAGCTCCAGGAACGACAGTAAACCACCATGAAGCAAGGTCTCCATCCTTACAAGTTACTCCTAAAAAGGTTAGTGAAGCAACAATAGATAATTCAATCCAGGATGTTGAAGGAAAGGTTCGACTTTCAAAAGTTAGCACTGGAGAAAACTGGATAAGATGGCAATGGAACTTCAAACCATTGTCCTAAAACAAAGTAGAAAGCTAAAGGTACGACTTGTTGGCTAATGGTTATTACATTATATGAAGAAATCTTCTGCTGCTCATACATATAGCTGCATGTTGACTTTTCCCTACATTCTTTCTTTTCTTGGACTTGGGTTATATTCTTACCCCATTTTGTTAGCTATCATTCTTTTTTTAGCACAATAGTCATTACAATTTTGGGACATTAAATAGAATTTCGTAGGTGAGAATTTATTTATACGAAGTATCTATGCAATTATTTTTCTTTCACGATTTCATTTTTTGGTTAAAATACTACAACAATCCTTAAGACTATTTCATTTAAAAAAAAATAAAGCACCTATTCCAATAAGTTATTATCATTTAATTTGTGTTCAAATAATTCTATTTCAAATTTAATGTGATTAATGTTAAAGATTCTTTAACTAGCATTTTGGAAACTAGAATTTTAGAATTTGGATTTTAAAAAAGTGTGAATTGAGTGGTAATCTATTTAGAAATGTAACATTTGTAATTTCTAACACCGAATTTGTTAGATACTTATTTGGTAATGAATTTGAAATTCTTAAAATATTTTTAAATTTGACAAATCCATGTTTTTATACATTTTTAATATATTTTATACTGAATTTCAATTATTTTATCTTTAATATACACATTTTACTTTTATCATTTATATGATATATGAAATTTAAATTCAAAATTCAAAATTTATATCCTCAAATAATAGAGCCATAGATTTTTTCTTCAGAGTATAAATTAAAGTTAAAGCTTCAATATATAAAATTAGAGGTTAAGGGTTTTTTTTTTTTCCTTTTGAAATAGTTGAAAATTTTATTGGGAAGTAATAAAAGTAGAAGGATTTTTCTAATTTTTCTTTAAGCAAGGAATATGGAGGAAGAAAATGAAAATGTGAAAAATAGAAATTTGTAATCTACTGATTAAGGAAAAATAAACAAAAAATAGAGGAGAATGGAGAAGATCTTCTTTCATATTTTTGTTTATTAGCAACTAACTTCATCAAATAAACCTTAAAATTTGATGAAAAATCACAATTAAACAAATTTTATTAGTAAAATCATGAAAATTCAAATATAATAATATTAGCAAATATTTTTTATCAAATAAATCTTAAAGCTTAAATTAAATACTGAAATGTTAAACCTAAATACCAAAGGATGTATTAAGCATATGACATTTTAAAGTCCAATGGAGTTCCATATCAATATATTCCAATTAATGTTTAAGGAACTAATTAAAAAAAAAAACAAAATACGTTATAAAGATAACTTAATAGAATTAGATTTTAAATAATTTTGTATTTTGTTAACCAAACAATTAAAGCAAATGATCTAAATAGAGTAATATGTTGAAGTAATTTTATATTCCGATTATTCTAATGCCAAAAATAACCTTACCTCTACCCAAGGAAATTACAACTTGCATATCATTTTCCATATATTGAAACTTTGACTTTAGGCAACAGATTTTTGAAATTAGTACAAGAAATTTTTTTCTTCGAGAGAACCCAGTGATTATTATATAGGCAAAATTTTGCAACTAAACCAGTGGGTTGATCTGAGTACATCTACTTTGATGCAAAAGAAGTAAAGTGTACACTCCTAAGGTTCGATGTGTCAAGCAAGCACTTGAGTTGATAAAATCTGGAATTCTATTTAATATAAAGGAACATGATTCAGCATAAAACATGAAACCGCCATAATGAGTCCAGCTATTGCATAAATGGCAAAACAAAAAATCCAATAATCAACTTCAACCCCAAGTAAATAACTTTGACAAAATTAGGTTAAGATTACTGCTAAGAAATACAACTAACCGCGAACACCCCGATTGAGACTAACCATGCGAGCTGAAGCGTCCATCTGGGAACCTCTCATTCCTGAACCGGCTCTCCCAGAGTATCCGCCTGTTCCTCGTGATTGACCTGACCGATCCCTTGAAGCCTGTCCTAATGCCAATGGTCTGCCAGCGCCAGTATACGCGACACATCCAGAACTACCTTGCCTACCCTGATTGTAGGACAAGTCTGGCCACCTACCGCCGCCACCAGCTGTCCCAGCAGCATATTCCTGGTTATCTCGCGCCTTAGTGGCAGATCCAAGCCACCACCACCGATTCTAGCCTCGACTGCCCTCTCATTACTCTCAGCAAGTATTGAAAGCTTTTCTGTCAACTGGAATGCCAAGGCCTGCAACCTTGAGTACTCAACATCATGGAAGATGATGCACCGTGTTGGCTGGTCCCAGCTTGCATGGAGTTCTTCATTTACCAACATCTTGCTAACAATGCTATGAATCTGGGCATCTGAGAGGTCAAACATTTTGGCGAGCTGGTCCAGGCCTAGTGTATCATAGGAAGAACAGTAGGTAAAAAGGTAAGTCCTCAGAGCCTCTTCCTTGATCTTAGCTTTCAGCATTTCAAGCACGCAATCTCGATTCCTAAGGAGCTTCCAAACATCAAGAGAATTAATGACGTCGAAGGCCTTCTGGAAATCTCCCTTGCAGAGGGCCCGGGTTGCAGCCATTACATGGTCTCGCACATTTTCTAGGGGACCTGTAAATGGCTGCCTCTCACTCACCTCAAGCAACCGCCTGAATGTCTTGCTTATCACCTTGCGTTTGGCATCAACTGAGTTGGCTGCCATGTTAGGAACCTCAAGAAGCATAGCACATATCAAATGCACAGCCTCCAGAAGCTCAAGGTTTATGTGCATATGGTAGGGCATCTGACGCCTCCTTTCCAACCTTTCCTGATAGATCCAAAGTTTAAAACGGTATAAGTCCTCAAAAAATTGATGAATGTACATAGCCAGTACCTCTATTTTAAGGAATAGATCAAATTAGTCCCTTCACAGTTAAATAGATCAATTTAATCCCTGTACCATTAAAAAGAATCGAATAATACCGATTTTCAACAGAGTTAATATTTTGAAAGCTTTTTATGGTTCTACAAATGAAATCTTTTGTTTGAACTTAAACTGCGTATGAAAAAAACAATTTCATGTCATTTTTTAAATAGTAAATGTTAATTTGGCCTTACTCGATTCTTCTTAATAGTATAATGATTAAATCTATCCATTTAATAGTAAAAGAACTAATTTGATCCAACACCTATAATAAAGGGACTCAGAAGGTATGGTACTTTCACCTCAAAAAATTATAAAGTAGCATGTAAGTGCGCATGTTATCACGCTGTTCAGTTGTTTGCAAATGAAGGGTATGACTTGAACGCATTTAAGTCAGAATTTCACACAACAAGGGCTCATAGATCAACATGAACTTCCCACAATTATTCGTTACAATTATGCCGATAGTAAGATATATAGTAATTATTTCCAAAGTAAAACAAACTGATCAGTGGCAAACATACTTCAATAACTAGATTTCCGAATGAATTCATTGTCTTGTAACTGTTGTTTATCCTACTGCATTTGTATCAACTTCTTAAAATATCCGAATGCCTAATAGAAACATTGTGTCAAAAGAAATATCCTTTCAATCCCAACAAAAACAATACCATCCAACCAACCAATTAAAAACTATTTACTAAAACTTCAAACCTAAAAACAATAAAATTAGCATGCAAAAACCATCAAATGCAAACAGCAAAAGACAACAAAACTGTACAGACTTAAGGATTATCAGTTAAAGCTATTGTTAATTATGATCTGTCAAGGAATTATATTACGACCAGTACCTGTTCTGGGGTTTTCTCATGATATCGACTTTGTGAAACACCTTGTGCAAGCAATTCCTTCACCCTCCCACCAGAATACAGTTCAGAAAGGCAGCCATGTCCTTCAGCAATTAGTCCAACACGGAAGGCACAGAGGCCAACCTGAGCCATTGCCCGGTTAAAAAGTATCTGTGTTGAAACATCCATATGCTGAATATTATCCTGTAAATGACTCATCAGCAGCAAATCACGAGCTATTGAAAACTCATCAAAAAGGGCATGATGATAAATATCACAAAGCATGGCACGGGCCTTGGTCCTCTCATCTCCACTTTTGTATATGAGCGTCACTAGGATATCCATCAATGCTCTACTATTCTCGGGGAATGTGGGCCTCCGGGACACGAGCTCAGGAGTAACAACAAACGCAGATGTACCCCGTGTTTCCTCCACTTTAGTCTCATCGCCATCTTTTTCTCCATCTTCCGATAGCTCAGCCAGTTTCCTCATAGCATCATAAACCTCTTGAGGCTTGTAATAGACAAGTTCAACCTGCCTTAGAGCAACCTTAGCAGCAGACCTCAAATCACCAATACGCTCTAAATACTCCTGGACATTTTGAGCAAGGACCAAAAACAAAGGTTCATCTCTCAGTCTCTCAACATACTCACGACTGTGTGGATCAATGCACTGCAAGCTCTTGAAGAACTCATTATCTATTCTCTCAAGGAAGGCCACCAAATTTCCCCAAACATGGATTGTACCATCATAGTCTGCTCCCTTTTGGGTTTCATTCTCATCAGGCTCAACCATATCATCGACCACTATGTTCGGGTACTGAACAAGAATGTCCAATATGACAAGCATATTCTGTACACATTTCTTCCACACATTTATAGGCATGTGTCCACTAAGACCTGGATTAACATCAAACTGTGCAGAGATAACACTGAAAAGGATCTCAAGCTTCTGAGCAGGAGTCTTGGCAACCTTTGTCAAGAAGGTAAGCTGCTCGACCTGTTCAAATTTTCCAGTTCCTTCCTTCCCTAGCAGCCACAACCTCTTTAAACTTCTTGCTAACAGTATCCCAGGTGATCTCACTAGGATCTTTCTTAAACTCCCGATCCATCAGTTTCTCTTTCTTGCTTAGTTTCTTCTCCCAGGCCCCATCAGCATCATCATCATCCATATCTTCCCCCTCATCATCCTCATCACTAGACTCAGCAGCAATCTGTGAGGGGTCCTCCAACTCAGAGCCAGATTCATCTTCATCCTCATCTTCGTCCTCATCTTCAAACTTCTCCTCTTCACTCTCAGGATTCTCCCTATACTTGTTAATCAATTCCTCATACTGCTTATTATTCTTCTTGAGCTTCTGCTTCATCGCGTTCAAAGCCTTGTGATTACTGCTACTCATTTTCTTTTGGCTTCCTTGTTAGCCAAAGCTTCAGCTAAAAATCTTCCAACATAACAAGACACTTAATATAAAGATTCGAACTCTGTCGGACTCGTGTACGCATAACCTTCTCCAACTGTTTATTAATCTTATCAAAACTCTCCTGCAAGCTAACCCAGTCATTGATTTTCATTGCATTCTTCATCTGATCAACCGTAATTGCCATCTCCTCAAACCTCTTATCTTTGGCGGATCTAACCACCCTCTTTTGCCCATCGGAATCATCACTATCACTAGCATTTGTTTGTAAATATCTGCTTCCCGCAACAGTAGCTGAGGCTTCTCCAGCCCCCCCATTCTCAATTTCATCTTCAATATCAGTCTCCTCTTCCTCAGTGTCACTACCACCCTATCATAAATTTAGAAAATACGTATAACCTCCTCAATACAATAATAGGTAAAGGCTATATATTTTAAATTCATACTTCAAAAAAGATAAATTAAAAAAAAAAAAAAAAACCTGAGTCCAGAATTTAGATGCCATTGAATTTCCCTTTCTCGAGTTCAATTACTTCAAAGCTGCAAAAAGAAAATAATATGAATCAGGCATTAATACGGAAAGCTGGATGAACAAAATATGAGCTTAAAATTAGCAACAATCAAATTTCGAATCTAAAATTCCGTACTGCTGTTCAGGAAGGTATTCAATTTTTTTTAAAAAAGAAGCACAGCAGAGAAACAAAGTTACCTGATCTGAGGCTAGGGGTGTTCAAAAGTATAAAACATATAAAAAAATAACCTTGTGATTTGCCAGGTAACTAAACACACACACACACACACTACATTTTCTCTCTTAAATTTGTTCTGTCATGTTATACGTAAAATTCTTTAAAGCTGATACAAAGAACAAAAAAAAGCTATGTCTCTACTAAATACTTCCCCGTGATTAGGGGCAAAACTAAAAATTTTGTGAAAGGTTTTCGATAAATCCTAAACTAATCCCCAACACTGTCCATTTATCAGTAAACAAGGCAACTAATTACACCTTGAAAAACCGAGAACCCAGAAAGAACCTGAAGGTAAAAGGGGTTCCAGCAATGATGAGCGACGACAACGGAGAACCCAGAAGAGTGCAAGCTGCTTGAGCCTTGAAATATTGGACAGTGGTGAGTGAAGTGACCAGACGGTGAAGGTGCGTCACTGCGTTGGGTTACGGTAGTCGGGGGTGACTGGTGGCTGTCGGCACACGGTCGGCACACGGTAGCAGGGAGATTTCAGAGGAAGCTAGATATTTGGGGAGATAGAATATTAGGTTACTGATTAGGGATTTTTGTTGTTATTTTTTGTTTTATTCGGGTTGGGTTAAGGTTATTGAGTTAGGATGACTGGTTATGGATTTTTAATATTGGGTGGGCCGGCGATTGGGGCTTGGGTGGACAGTGGACTAATTAGTAAAGTCCTATACATGTAATATATAATATTGATTTTTTAAAGTTAGTTAATTTGATTAATTATTTAATTTAAGTCAGATTAATTAATAATTAAATTTTAAAAAATTATTGATTGACCTTTGACCGAATTAAATTGGTTAACCAATCAATTAATCTAATTAGATCAGTTCAATCGATTATTCAATTTTAATTAAAATTTAAACACTTCTATCTAATGCGGTGAGTAAGTTCTGACTAAGTATTTTTTATGTTAGCAGCACATCTATATTTTATATCTATCCATCTATATATATAATTCAGCTAAGGGTGGGAATCTAAAAACTTCTTTTTTTTTTTTTTTTTTTTTTTTTTTTGCTTTGGGTATCTATGCTAGCATGGAGGGTTTTTTTTTTTATTTAATGTACCATGAAGTTTTTTACAGCGATACAACCTTATCCTCTATATTATTAAATTAATTAAGAGAATATATTTAATACAATTTTTGGATTTTATAAATGTTTTATAAAATGAGATATAATAAAATATTCAAAATACATATTAAAAAAAATCAGTCAATTTTTTAAATTGTTTATAGAATAAAAAATACATTATTATTATATCAAATATTCACTCATTAATTAAAATTTTAAAAAATGTTATTAAATCAATATTAGAAAAATATGAATAGTTTTTGAATTTACATATTATTTATTATTAATTAATATTAATATGGTTCTCAATCCACATTTTAAATTGGCGTAAATATTTATTTATATCAAAGTACAAAGTAAAATTTTGAATATAAAATATTCTCTAAGTCCTTGTTATTTGAAATTTAATTTTTATTTTTATTTTAAGATTTTAATCCTTTTATTTTTAATCTAAAATTAGGTATAATTGTTACCGTTCATTAAATTTTTCTATTAAATTCTTTTGTTTATCATTTTGAAAATTTAAATATATACATATGTATATTTGGTTGTCATGTCACAATAAAATGACACCAAAAATATTAATCAAGATTTTTTTCTTAAAAATATTCTTTCAATCTTGTTATAATAAATTCATTTCATTCGGTTAGAATAGTGTTCTTAAGAAAAATTGGCATCAAATTTTTATTGAAATAGTTAACAATATCCATTATTTAGTCTAACTAATAACATTACTGATATATAAGCAGACCAAATCATGTTAAAAATTAAAATATATAGATTAAATTTCAAGTTTCAAGCATAGTTCATGAGTCAAATTTGAAATTTGACCATTTTCTTATAATGTAAAAAACCAAAACTTAAAATAAATGTGAAGTTATGTGTTTGTCTCTAAGAGTTTTAGAACATTCAAATTATTTATAATCACGTAATATATTAATTAAAATTGACAATATTAATTATTTGAACTAATAATAACATTATAAAAATATATAAATCATGTTAAAAATTTAATCTCAATTTTAAGCAAAATAAAAGAATCAAAACTAAAATTTAACTAATTTTCTAAAATGGAGAGAGAAAAAGAGATTGTAGGTGTCCCCGTATGTAACACCTTATACTTGATTTGATCATCTGACCCAAGCTATAAGGTAATACAATTGTAAAACTTTAACATTATTCACTATTCAGTCAAAAATAATTAAATCATTCATTCCATAAATATATTACATTCATTTTCATGTCATTCAATCATATCTGAGCCTAAATAGAGGATATGAAGCTTTTAAAACAAATTGAGAACAATTCTTGACTAAATTGAAACTTTTACAAAAATTCATGTAAATAGTGAAAACAGGGATCACACGATTGTGTGGCCAGGCCGTGTGACAGAGCTAAGCCCGTCTGGGTCAAAAACATAGTTGTGTTGTCAAATCGTGTAACTATCTGTGCCTGTGCAATTCAAGGTCACACGATCGTGTCTTTAGGTCATGTAACTCTCTATGACCGTGTGGACAAATCTGCACCAAAAATTAAAGAGGCCTCATTCTTAGTGTCATGCAAGCATGTGTGACACACGACCTTGTGGCAGATCGTGTATGCCCAAAATACCTTCAAACACAAGCTAATTCACCTAAAAGTGACTAAATGATCCATACTTGATAAGCATTATAAGTTCAAACACTATGTGCACAAAAGACATATCAAAGTCATGCTCATCAAATAACATACACACTAAATTCCATACATAAAAGCCCTATACATGTCATTTAACCGTAGCCAAAATAACTCAAAATCTACTAAAATGATTGTTGGATAGTGTGATAGGTCTCCGACAATATTCCAACCTGTCAAGGTTCCGATGATCTACAAAATAAGAAAAACAAATACATAAGCAACAATGCTTAATAAGTTCGTTTAAGAGAATTCAAACTTACCAAAACATGATTTCATAATTAACCATTCAAGCATTTTAATCCCTATATGCACAATTCTTCCTATACGCACAACATCACAAGTTGGTAACTAAATACATAATCAATTCAAAGTTTCATAAAAACCTTTACTAAATGGTTCTTACCATAAATCCTTTCCAATAAACCTTTCCATTTGTTAACCCTTTTAGGGTGACAACCTTTTTCAACCTTTTCATTGGATATCTGTTTCTGATATATCCGTTTCAACCATTTCATTTGATATCCATTTTGGATATACCCTTTTCAACCTTTTCAAGAATTCGAAAATACTGAATGTAGTGCCATGGTGTCTTTCAACCATGATCTTTTCCTTTTCAAATGTAATACCATAAGGTATTTAAATCTCGATCCTTTTCTTTTTACAATTCAAAGCAATCTTATACATTAAAACATAATTACATACACAAGAAAAACTATCAAATATTCTTACCAATTCAATTGTAACACATAATAACATAAAATACGAACTTACCTCAATAAAATAGTTGTAAAAATGAGGCCGATGATTAATCCACCACTTTAGCTTTTCCTCGATCTAAGTTCGGTTGATTAGTACCTTTATCTAAATATGAAATTCATTCAATTAAGTATTTAAAATAGCTTAAACCAACCATTTCCAACTTATAACTCCTTTTACGGTTAATTATAATTTTACCCTTAACATTTTAACTTTTACACAATTTAATCCCTAAGACAGTAACTTGCAAATTCACCATTTCTTATCAATACATGCTAACCGATTTTCCTCCTACCTATATCAACTCATATTTGTCCTCAATTCATAAAAATATACATGAAATTTTTCATTTTAACAAATCAATCCTAAACCTTAAATTTACTATTATTTTTTGAAACAAAAGTTCGATTGGGCTTTATTTAGAAAACCATGATAAAATGCGAGATATAAGTCCAAGAAAAACAAAAAAAGAAAGCGGTCCAACAAGTTTCTGGCCCAAAGAAAACATAAAACAAAAATAAAGCAAAATACTCTAAAAATTGAAAAAATGTCGACACTTTTTCGCCCAATCAGAAAGGTCTGTATTCGTCTTGTCGTTTCGTCTGCCATTTCTTTGTAGAGAAATTTCCAGATTTCCAAGAAAAGCGCTTTGCTCCATGACTATTGATCTTCTTCTTTTATTTTTTCCTTTTTCCCTCTTCGTTTCCTTCTATTCTCAGACTGATTTTCATATTCTTCCATTTCCTGTAATCATTTTTTGCAAAATCATGTATGTTTCCTAAATGAAGAGATCGCATTTTCCTTCTTCAACATTGAGATTGATGGTGGTTTTATCTTTCCAAAGGTTTCATCGCCATCCCCGATCAACTTCCGCTTTAGTAAAACCTTTCCAGCGTGCCCATAAGTAATGAATGTATTTATGTATATTTTTAGCCCTACAGATGCCAGATTATGTGCTGCTTCATTTGCTATTCTCCTTATGTGTTGAAACTGACAATCAGAAAATATTGCTTTTCGTTATTTGATATCGAAAATAAAAGGTCCTATTTTCGATCTATCTCTTTTTGGGTTTTGAACCTTCTTTATTACTGTCAAAGTGTCTCCCTTAATAATAACATGGTTTAATCCTAAGTCTCTGCCCACATTAAGTGCCTATAAACATGTGTTGGCTTCCGCAACAAAGCTAGAGAAAATGTTGGTATGGACTATTGCTTTTGATGCCATGACTTCTCCGTTGAAATTTCTGACTATTATTCCTGAGCATATTTTTTTTCCTATTATCAAAAGCAGCATCAAAGTTTATTTTGAAAGATCCTTATTTCGGAGGCCTCCATGACTCAAAATCCGGACTCGAGGCAAGATCCATTCTCTCAATGTCTTTTAATTCCTGCATATATTTCATAATGAATGTTGTTGTTTTTGCTCCAGATCTCCAATGACCTTCGTGCACCCATTTGTTCGTATCTGACCATATAGCCCATGTAGCACAGATAAAGATCCGACCTACTTCTATTGTATTATTTAGTAGGATCCAGGTAAACCATTTCATATACTCTGATTGTGAAATGTTCTGTGGCCATGTGAGTTCTAATTTTTCCCATGTTTCTTTTGTGATAGCACAATCTTGGAAGACATGCTCCCTCATTTCCAGCCCTTGCATGCATATCTGACAGATAACTTCATTAGTTACTCGCTTAGTTCTTAGGTTTACTAGAGTAGGGAGATAGTTGAGGTTGGCCCTCCAAGCTGTAATTATAATTTTTGAAGGGAGGTCACTATTCCAGAGTTTCCTGTAGCATTTATTAATCTCACTTGGGTTGTAATTTTTATTGCTTTGTAAAAGAATTTTGTAACCGCTGTGCACCATATATTCGCCGGATGCCTCACCTCTCCAACTCAGAAAGTCTTCATGAGAAAGATGAGCCAGTGGGATTAACATAATCTTTTAAGTAACCTCTTGGAAAAGGTACTTGAAATCAACTCGAGATCTCCATATTACATTTCTATTATCGATGAGATCTTCAACCTTTGTAACATCTTGCCTATTGACTATTTTTTAATCAATGAGACCATTGACATTTGGAACCTAGACATCTTCTTCAATTTTGATGTTATGCCCATTGCCTACCTTCCATTTCGGACACGAAAGCAAAAGTCCTTTTGCAACCCATATACTTTTCAAGTATATGATGGTAAGTTCCTAATTCCAAACTTAAAAATTAGAATTTGGATGGTATTTGGTTTTAATGTTCTTGCTAAAGGGACTTGATTATCAATTAATCTCCATCCTTGCTTTGCGAAGAGGGCCAAATTGAATTTAGCTAAATTACGGTATCCAAGACCACCCCCATCTTTTAATTCATATAATTTATTCCATGGACACCAATGGATTCCGCGTTTACCTTGACTCTTTTGCCACCAGAAATTAGCCATTAATTGTTCCATCTCATTACATGTTGATAATGGTAGTAAGAAGCATGCCATTGTGTATGTTGGAATTACCTGTAGAACGCCTTTAATGAACACCTCTTTTCCTCATTGTGATAACAAACGAGTACTCCAACTGTCAATTTTCATCTTTATGCGATTTTTAAATGTTGAAAAGCCCCGTATTTTTCCTACCCACCATATTTGGCAAACCCAAATAATTTTTAGAATTATTGGACCTTTTAACTCCCAACCAATTTAAAATATTAACCTGAACTATCTCCAGTATATTTGAGCTAAAAAACATAGTCGATTTTCCATAATTGATGCATTTGCCAGAGCACTCCTCATACGCTTTTAGAACTTGTTCAAACGTCGCTATTCCCATCTCAGTCGCTTCCCTGAGTAGAATGCAGTCATCTGCGAATAGAAGGTGAGAGATCTGAGGTCCTCGCTTGCTTGCTTTAATCCTTTTTAGTCTACCTTCATCGGTTGCTAGCCTAAGTAATGTAGAAAGTCCTTCACTGCATATGAGAAATAACAAAGGACTAATTGGATCACCTTGTCGCAGCCCTCTCTCTGGGGTAAAAACTATCCCTGGAGCTCAATTTAAAACAACCGAATGCGTAATGGTGTCAATACATTGCATAATTCTCGCAACGCATTCAACATCAAAACCCAACTTGATCATCATTTGTTTCAAAAACCCCCATTCTACCTGTAATATCCTGAAAATGGGCCTATGCATTTTTGATTTAATTATACGAAATGGCATGTCTTATGTGTTATGAATGTATTATGAACATTTTTGGAAACTTGGAAATGTAAGAAATGATTTAGAAATGTTAAGTGTAAAAGAGGAAACTAAAACAAGGTGGCCTTAACAAAATTAATAGAAGAAATTTGACACAAGAACGGGCTTGGAGTAGTGGCTAGGAGGCACCACTTAAGGCCCAGGTAAGTGACGCCACAAGCTATGCAAATGGGCCTAGGTTCGAGTAACGTAGGAAGCAATTTAGACTTTTAATTTTTGCGCCAAAAAGGGGGATTGGGCTAAGGAGGCTTGGAGGGAAATACACGAGGGGTTTATGACATGAAGTTGGGCTTGGTAAAGTGGCTACAAGGTGCCACTTAGGGCCTTAGCAAGTGACGCCATTATCAAGGGGCCAGGGATCAAGTAGCGTGGGAAGCACTTGGGGGTTTTTATTTTTATTTATTTCGACAAAATAGGGGAGAGGTGGACGATATAGGGACTTCATTTGGAAGAAATTTTAGTTATTTTAAACTCTTTTTTAGATTTCGGCTAAGGGAGGTGAAAGTTAAGATTTAATCAATTATCTTAAAACAAGGGGATAAGAGGAAAAGCAACAAGCAAAGGCTAGCCAAAATTGTGAAGCAAGTGTCCATCTTCTCTTTTATTCTTTCAATTCTTGCCTAGCCGAAATTCTTAATTAATGAACTACCTTTCACTCTTTTGATTTTCCCTGCAAGATTCAGTCAATAGGTGTTAGGTGAGTTGCTGAAATTTCTTTCACTTTCCCCTACAATTCTCTTCACTCTTTCAACACCAAATCTAATTCTAATCCCTTTGAAGCCTTAGCCGAATATCAAGAGGCTATAATCCCTCCTCCTTGCCGCAAGTCAAAAAGCCAAAACCCTTCTATCATTGTTTTCTTATAGCCGAATCTTTGAAGGACTTAAAGCGAAGGGGTTGTCGATTTCTTCAAGTAAGGGTAAGATCTCATTCAGTTTCATCCTTTTTCTTTTAAGATTTACCAAAATCTAGGACTAACCCCATTAATATCTTGTTGCCAAAACTTTGAAGAGATCTTTCGAGATTTACTAAGTGTCGACTACAAGGAAGGAGAAATTCTTTTCCCGAAGGTACACTATAGGCCGCGTGTTCCCTAATTATTCGGTGAGTTTCGGGATTTAAAATCCACAAGGTAAGTATCTATAGCATTCGGCCAAGGCCATGTTGAGTAAATAGATGTGTTTCATTAATATTTAAAAGCCGAAACTAATCTATTCAAGTAATCTAGTGATTGTCGATTTCAAGAAAGAAGGATACAAAGTTTCCGGCATTTGATTAGACATCAATCGGCAGCAAGGTAAGGATTTAAGTGTACTAATCCTACTAGGATTTGGATTTATGGCCGAATGGTTCTTTACTAAGTACTAAGTGATTGATCAAATGTAGAGATTTAAGATCTAAGGCATTAGATCAAGCTTTTCGGGATTTGGAGTGAACTTGCTAAAGCGAATCGATGTGTACCTACACTATTTTTTAATAAGATTTATGGCAATAATTAATATGTGCATGTTTATAAGAATGTGAATATGGCTAAGATACCATGCTATGGTACAAAAGTACTCAGGTACGTTTCCTACTCCTACGAGGATTATGTTAAATATCTGTTACGACACACATATGATATTATAAGAATGTGAAATAAGAATTTGGCATGTTAATGTATGATATGTATGATATGGGGCATATGGGTTATATGAAAGGGGCAAGTGAATGTGGTGACCTAAGACCACGATATTTGAATGTGGTGACCTAAGACCACGATATCTCGAATGTGGTGACCTAAGACCACGATATTTGAATGTGGTGACCTAAGACCATGAATTTTATAAGAGGCGATGAGCACGTCATTGCAATGACGCCTTCGATGGTGTGTAGCGGATGGAGGTTGACTTAGTAGTCCCCACGATTATGCTGAGGTTGGTACGGGTGATGTGTAGCGGATGGTATATAGGTTTGGGTTGGATTGCATCATTTTTTTCTATCTATTATATGAACATGTATGTGATATGATAATGTATGCCTGAATTTATTAAATGTTTGTGTTGGTTACACATTGAGTCTGTTTGACTCACCCTGTTGTGGAACTTTTTCTTCGGTGACGATCAATGATGGACCTGGCGAGAAGCTTAGGGATGGCCATGCTCGAAAGAAGGAATTCATTTTTATTCGGACTATTTTATTTTAAGTATTTTGAATTTAAATTTTGGGAATTATTTTGATGTAATAAGGCCATAGTTGAACTACTTTATTATTCTTTTAATTATTATTTTACAATTTTTATCAATTAAAGATTAAGTAAATTTATTTTAAAACAAACCCTAAACGTTTTGTCACCTAAAGTAAGAGATTTTAATAAAATGAACTTGTTTCCAATTCAAGCCCAACCCAAACCAATCTTTCTTACAAAACGCACAAGTTTTTCCTAAGTACAAAAGAATTTTGAATCGATTTACATCGAGGAACATACCAGATCCGGTCAAGCTTATGGGTCGGGTTTAGGGTGTTTCAGCTAGGTATCAGAGCCCAGTTTTAAACTCTCGGCCTTGGGTTTAAGGCCCAAAACATTTCCAAAGTAAAGCCTAAAAAGAATTTTTGTGAATTAAGCAGGATTTTCTGGCATGGCCCACTAAGTCTCAGGCAAGTCCACAGGGTAAGTACTCGATCTTTTGTGTGATTTATATTATGATTTGTAGAAGGGTAGAAATGGAACTTAGAATAGAGATTAAGTACTTGAACCTAGGACTAGTATACCCCAACAAAAACATAAGACTTAAATGCCTATCTAAACCAACACGTGGTTAAGTCATTTGAGTTAGGGTGTGGTAACCATGGTGCGCATGTCTAGGATTGGTTTGGTGGCAGCTTAGTATTTAAGCGATCTGCGTGACTCACCTCCTCTCCACTCGAATCCTACCTAGTGCGTAGCTACGGTTCACCCTAACCAAGAGGACTTAGCTACGGGATAAACCCCTAACTAAAACCCGAAAGGGACTAGCCAGTATTTTTATGGAAACCCTAGTTTTAAAATTTCTAAATTACCCTCTTGATTTGAAAAGATTATTTTATAAATTTTCTGAAATATTTCTAATTTACAAATTTACTAAAATACCCTAGTGGTAAAATTACAAAAATGCCTTGGTTTATGAAATTTTCAAATACCACAGTTCTTATCAAAATTTCACTACTTTGCTTAAAGGAACCCTAAATTTACAAAATATCAAAATACCTTGATTATGAAAAAAATTATTTACTGAAATTACCCTACCTACAAATTATCGAAATACCCAGAGTTACAAAATTACAGAATGACCCCGATCTTCAAAATTTACGCAACAACACCGATTTGGAAAACAAATTCTCAAAAATAACCTTCAAGTTTTGTAAATTCTAAAATACCCTTGATTTATTAAGATTTATAAATTTACCCTCGTTTATTACTGAAATGCCCCTGTAATTTCAAAATTTCTGAAATACCCCTAGGATTTCAAAAATTACCAAAATACCCTTATTGACAAAATACCAAGGAACCTTATTTTGACAAATTATGAAAATACCCTTGTAGGGCAAATTACGAAAATACCCCTAGGTAGTGGAAAAACAACAACAATGAAAACTACAACATTTCTCCGAATGAGCGAAAGTTCATAATTGATTGATGGATGTATGAATGTAAAGGCGTGTGCATGTATGAATACGAAAGAACCACTCTTAAAATTTTTTCATAAAACTTCTTGGCGGTTAATCGGTGGAATAAAGGCTAATTTATAAAATTTCTTAATCGATTAAAAGCGCGTCGTTAGATATGAGTTCTAGAGGACGCGTCGTCATGGGCCAGTGAGAGGAAGAATAGCGATGTCGAACCCGTTAGATCGGGTCAAGGGTCCGACAATGAGTTACCATCGCCACCATCACCCCCATTTGTTGGTGTCGAGCACCTTGAGCTCAGACGGGGATGATCTTTGTATCGCAGTTTGTCTTTGTGAGTTCTTGAAATAGTGGTGGTCTTTGGAGGAATATGGGAGCTCAAAATCATGCCGGCGACTCGAGCCAATAGAGGCGAAGTGTTTCGTGGAGTATCTAGTGTGGTACCCAGACAACCTGAATCTTGGTTGGAAGCAACCGAAGCAAATTATGGATGAGCTCGATCGACCCCGAGGAGAAGTTAAAGGGATGGTGGCATCGCTACGTGATGAAGCATATCAATGGTGGTTAACGATTCGGGATGGTGCCACGGTGAGGATCGACACGGAAATATGTTAAGGCGGCATATCAGAAGAAGTATATCGGTACACGTTATATCGATGAGTAGAGGAAGGCTTTTCTAGGACTGGTTCAAGGGAACAAGTCCGTGGCAGAATATGAAGCTAAATTTTTGAGGTTGAGCCGGTATGCTCTAGGAGTAGTAGCTACGGAACATGAGCGGTGTGTCCAGTTTGAGGATGGACTTAAAGATGACTTGAGGTTGTTAGTTGCTCCACATCATGAGTGAGAGTTTTCTACTTTAGTAGAGAAAGCTAAGATAGCGGAAGGAATTAAGGACTCTGTGAGGTAGAACACGGACCGAAATAAGTAAAAGAGAGGATTTGGGTCGTCTGGATCATCTGGGAATACTCAAAAAAGGCCTAGAGTTGATGGGCCGCGAGGTCAGCAAACGGGTACTAGAGGGCAATATCATACTTGTGAATAGTGTGGGAAGAAACACTTAGGCAAATGCTGGAAGAAGACAAGTGGGTGTTTCAGATGTGGGTCAAAGGACCATATGATCAAGGACTGTCCAAAGAGGCCAGATGAAAAGCAACCAAGAGTTCGAATGTTAATCAGTGGTAGAGGTGAAGCAATGACCTCGGAGAGGTCGGGGTCCGAATGGTAGAGGTAACAATACTGGTAGAGGACGTGGAATACCGGGTCGAGGTGTTGCTAACACTGAGGCAAGGCGGTCGGGTTTGGTTTACATGTCTGTGGGAGGAGGATGGAGATGACCGGACGTCATAACCGGTACGTTCTTCATTCATGGCAAGCCTTTTTTTGCTCTTATTAATGTGGGCTCGACCCATTCTTATGTTGCATGTAGTGTAGTGGAAACACTAGGCCTAAACTTGAAACTTTCTGATAGGGAGATGACTGTAGTAAACCCATTAGGCCAAATTGTAGTGATGGATAAGATCTTTCGGGGTGTATCCCTAGAAATTCGGGGAGTGAGCTTTGGTGACTTAATGGAGTTACCCTGAGAATTTGACCTCATACTTGGTATGGATTGGTTAGTAGAGCAAGGCCGTGTTGGATTGTGCGGCTAAACGAATGGAACTAAGGGCCCCGGAAGATGAAGTAGTAGTAATGATAGGAGAAAGAAGAAACTACTTGTCTAACATAGTTTTGGCATTGAAGGCAGAGAAGATGGTTCGTAAAGGGTGTAGGGCGTTCTTAGCCTTTGTAAGTGCGTTAGATGGAAAGGAAGGAGGTGTCAGTGGAGTTAGAACTATAAGGGACTTTGAGGATGTGTTCCTAGAGGAATTACTAGGAATACCCCCAGATAGGGAGGTAGAGTTTGGAATTGACCTACTCTAGGATGCGACTCCTATGTCCATTACCCCATCTGAGAATGGCAAGAAGGAATTGGTTGAGCTCAAGGCTCAATTTCAAGAATTATTGGATTGTGGGTTTATTCGACCCAGTGTGTCTCCATGGGGAGCACCGGTCCTATTTGTGAAGAAGAAGGACGGAACTATGCCAAGGACAAGTATCCTTTACCAAGGATTGATGACTTGTTCGATCAGCTTAAGGGGGCGACAGTGTTCTCAAAGATCGACTTAAGGTCAGGATATCATCAGTTGAAGGTGAAGGAGACAGATATCCATAAGACCGCCTTTAGGACAAGATACAGCCACTATGAGTTTGTGGTAATGCCGTTCGGGTTGACAAATGCCCAGCCGCATTCATGGATATGATGAACCGGGTTTTTCAACCTTACTTGGATCGGTTCGTCGTGGTGTTCATCGACGACATCCTCGTATACTCCAAGGCGAAGAGGAGCATGATGAGCATCTCCGAATTGTCTTTGCAAGTGTTAAGGAGAAGAAGCTACATGCCAAATTCAAACAAGTGTGAATTTTGGCTTAAGGAGGTTGCATTCTTAGGGCACGTGGTGTCTGCTGAAGGAATAAGGGTGGATCCTAGGAAGATCGAAGCAGTGTTGGATTGGAAACCACCTAGGTCAGTGGTGGAGATTCGTAGTTTCTTGGGATTGGCAGGCTATTACAGAAGGTTCGTGGAAGGATTTTCATCAATAGTCGCGCCTTTGACAAAGTTGTTGAGGAAAGAAGTACCCTTTGTATGGTCGGATAAGCAGTAGGAGAGCTTTGAAAAGCTTAAGAAGGTATTAACGAAAGCTCCAGTCTTGATTCAGCCGAAGGCAAGAAAGGATTTTACGGTGTATTGTAATGCTTCCCATACAGGTTTGGGTTACGTATTGATGCAAGATGGAAAGGTAGTCGCATATGCATCCCGACAGTTGAGGCCACATGAGGAGAACTACCCGATGCATGACTTGGAATTAGCAGCGATGGTCTTCGCTCTTAAGGTATGGAGGCACTACCTTTATGGCGAAAAAGTCGACGATTTACATGCACTCACAAGAGTCTCAAGTATTTCTTGACTCGAAGGAGTTAAACTTGAGGCGTGAAGGTGGGTGGAATTCTTGAAGGACTATGGTATTCGATAGAATATCACCGGCAAGGTGAATGTAGTGGCGGATGCCCTAAGTCGGAAGGTGGTGTCGGATCTGAGGGCGATGTTTGCACACTTAAGTTTGTATGAAGATGGAAGCCTATTGGCTGAGTTGCAAGTCAAGCCGACGTGGTTGAATGAGGTGAAAGAGGGACAGTTGGCTGATAAGGACCTAAGTGCTAAGCTATGAAGTACATAATGGAGAATTGGAAGATTATGACATTAATGGCGAAGGAGTGTTATGTTTTAGGAACAAGGTCTGTATGCCTAAGGATAAGGAACTTAGGCGAAGGATTCTTCAGGAATCGCATAGTAGCCCTTATACTATGCATCCTGGAGGCACTAAGTTATACTGAGACTTAAGAGAACAGATTTTGGTGGCACAGTGCGAAGAAAGAAGTTACTGAACTCGTTGGCAAGTGTTTGACGTGTCAGCAAGTTAAGGCTGAACACCAAGTTCCGTCAGGATTGCTTCAACCAATAATGATTCCGCAGTGGAAGTGGGAGAGAATTACCATGGACTTCGTTAGTGGGCTTCCCCTTACGCCTATTAAGAAGGACTCGGTATGGGTAATAGTGGACTGTCTGACCAAGTCGCGCACTTTATCCCGGTAAGAGTTGATTATTCTCTTCAGAAATTGGCTAAATTATATGTGGCAGAAATTGTAAGGCTACATGGAGTACCGGTGTCTATCATTTCGGATAGAGACCTAAGATTTACGTCTCGATTTTGGAGGGCACTTCATCAAGCTTTAGGCACTAAGTTGGATTTCACTACGGCTTTTCATCCACAGTCGGACGGGCAATCTGAACGGGTAATCCAAGTTTTAGAGGACATGTTGAGGGGCTGTGTGATGGATTTTCGAGGAAGTTAGGAGGAGTATTTGCCTTTAGCAGAGTTTTCCTACAACAACAGCTATCAGGCCAGTATTCGGATGGCACCGTACGAAGCACTGCATGGTCGAAAGTGTTGGGCTCCTACATGTTAGACGGAATTGGAAGAACGTCGAGTTTTGGGACCAGAATTAGTAACAGAGTCTAAAGAGAAGGTTGAGATAATTCGTGCACGATTGAAGGAAGCATCTGATAGGCAGAAGTCGTACGCAGATCTTAAATGGAAGGAAATCAAATTTGATGTGGGAGACCAGTTATTCCTTAAGGTTTCGCCTTGGAAGAAGGTGATGAGATTGATCGCAAAGGGAAGTTAAGTCCAAGGTTTATAGGACCTATCGAGTGTTGAAGCGAGTTGGTCGATGGCATACCACTAGAGTTGCCACGAGTTGTATGAGATGCACGACGTATTCCATGTATCCATGCTATGTCGCTACCGATCGGATCCATCTCATGTGGTACCCGTTGAAGAAGTGGAGCTAAGGCGATTTATCCTACGAGGAAGAGCCGATTCAGATCTTGAAGCGAGGCGTGAAAATATTACTTGAGGAAGTCGGTTCCCTAGTCAAAGTGTTGTGGCGCAATCATGGATCGGAGGAAGCTTCGTGGGAGCGGAAGAGGCAATGCGACAAACAATACCCTCATTTATTTTAGCCGAGCAATTTCGAAGACGAAATTATTTTAAGGGTAGAAGTAATATCCGTAATATGCATTTTGATTTAAATGGGCATGGCATGTCTTATGTGTTATGAATGTGTTATGAACATTTTTGGAAACTTGGAAATGTAAGAAATGATTTAGAAATTTTAAGTTTAAAAGAGGAAACTAAAACAAGGTGGCCTTAAGAAAATTAATAGAAGAAATTTGACATAAGAACGGGCTTGGAGTAGTGGCTAGGAGGCACCACTTAAGGCCCAAGTAAGTGGTGCCACAAGCTATGCAAATGGGCCTAGGTTCGAGCAACGTAGGAAGCAATTTAGACTTTTAATATTTACTCCAAAAAGGGAGATTGGGCTAAGGAGGCTTTAAGGGAAATACACGAGGGGTTTATGACATGAAGTTGGGCTTAGTAAAGTGGCTACAAGGCGCCACTTAGGGTTTTAGCAAGTGACGCCATTATCAAAGGGCCAAAGATAAGTAGCGTGAGAAGCACTTGGGGGTTTTTATTTTTATTTATTTTCGGCAAAATAGGGGAGAGGTGGACGGTATAGGGACTTCATTTGGAAGAAATTTTAGTTAGTTTTAAACTTTTTTAGATTTGACTAAGGAGGTAAAAGTTAAAATTTAATCAATTATCTTAAAACAAGAGGATAAGAGGAAAAGCAACAAGCAGAGGCTAGCAGAAATTGTGAAGCAAGTGTCCATCTTCTCTTTTATTCTCTCAATTCTTGCCTAGCCGAAATTCTTAATTAATGAACTAGCTTTCACTCTTTTGATTTTCTCTGCAAGATTCGGTCAATAGGTGTTAGGTGAGTTGCGAAATTTCTTTCACTTTCCCTACTCTTCTCTTCACTCTTTCAACACCAAATCCAATTCTAATCCCTTTGAAACCTTAGCCGAATATCAAGAGGCTATAATCCTCTTCCTTCTTGCAAGTCACAAAAGCCAAAACCCTCTATCATTGTTTCCTTATAGCAGAATCTTTGAAGGACTTAAGCGAAGGGGTTGTCGATTTCTTCAAGTAAGGTAAGATCTCATTCGTTTCATCCTTTTCTTTTAAGATTTGTCGAAATCTAGTACTAATCCCATTAATATCTTGTTTTGAAACTTTGAAGAGATCTTTCGGGATTTACTAAGTGTCAACTACAAGGAAGGATAAATTCTTTTCCGAAGGTACACCATAGGCAGCGTGTTCCCTAGTTATTCGATGAGTTTGAATTTAAAATCCACAAGGTAAGTATCTATAGCATTCGGCCAAGGCCATGTTGAGTAAATAGATGTGTTTCATTAATATTTAAAAGCGAAACTAATCTATTCAAGTAATCTAGTGATTTCGATTTCAAGAAAGAAGGATACAAAGTTTAGGCATTTGATTAGACATCAATCGGCGACAAGCTAAGGATTTAAGTGTACTAATCCTACTAGGATTTGGATTTATGGCCGAATGGCTCTTTACTAAGTACTAAGTGATTGATCAAATGTAGAGATTTAAGATCTAAGGCATTAGATCAAGCTTTTCGGGATTTGGAGTGAACTTGCTAAAGCGAATCAGGTGTGTACCCCACACTACTTTTTAATAAGATTTATGGCAATAATTAATATGTGCATGTTTATAAGAATGTGAATATGGCTAAGATACCATGCTATGGTACAAAAGTACTTAGGTACATTTCCTACTCCTACGAGGATTATGTTAAATATCTGTTACGACACACATATGACATTATAAGAATGTGAAATAAGAATTTGGCATGTTAATGCAAGATATGTATGATATGGGGCATATGGGTTATATAAAAAGGGGAAGTGAATATGGTGACCTAAGACCACGATATTTGAATATGGTGACCTAAGACCACGATATCTGAATGTGGTGACCTAAGACCATGATATTTGAATGTGGTGACCTAAGACCACGAATTTTATAAGGGCGATAAGCACGTCGACTACAGCGACTGCCTTCGATGGTGTGTAGTGGATGGAGGGTTGACTTAGTTGTCCCCACGGTGTACAGGTTGGTACGGGTGATGTGTAGCGGATGGTATATAGGTTTGGGTTCGGGTTGCATCATTTTTTTTTCTATCATTATATGAACATGTATGTGATATGATAATGTATGCTGAATTTATTAAATGTTAGTGTTGGTTACACATTGAGTCTGTTTGACTCACCCCGTTGGGGAACTTTTTCTTCCAGGTGATGATCAGTGATGGACCGGGCTGGCAGAAGCTTAGGGATGGCCATGCTTAGCAAGGAATTCATTTTTATTCGGACTATTTTATTTTAAGTATTTTGAATTTAAATTTTGAGAATTATTTTGATGTAATAAGGCCATAGTTGAACTACTTTATTATTCTTTTAATTATTATTTTACGAATTTTTATCAATTAAAGATTAAGTAAATTTATTTTTAAAATAAACCCTAAACGTTTTGTCGCTTAAAGTAAGAGATATTTAATAAAATGAACTTGTTTCCAATTCAAGCCCAACCCAAACCAATCTTTCTTACAAAACACATAAGTTTTTCCTAAGTACAAAAGAATTTTGAATTGGTTTACATCGAGGAACATACCAGATCCGGTCAAGGCTCGTGGGCCGGGTTTGGGGTGTTTCACTACCCTATCATATGCCTTACTCATATCAATCTTAAGAGCCATTAGCCCTTTTTTCCCCACCCTTTTGTTCTTTAAAGTATGTAATATTTCATAGGCTAGGAGTACATTGTCAATTATTAGCCTTCCCGGGACAAACGCACTTTGAGCTGGGTCGATACAAAAATAAAGAACTTTTCTAAGTCTGTTGGCTATGGTTTTTGAAATGATTTTTGTAAAACACCGAACAAAGGTTGATGGGCCTAAAATTTATAGGGTTTTTCGGATAAGCAGTTTTTAGAATTAACACTATGTTCGTATGATTTAAATGTTTCAAAGACTTACCTTTATTTAAGACTTCCAAAAAAGAATCACTAATCTCCTTTCCCATAGTATGCCAAAATTTCTGGAAGAAAATAGCTAGAAAACCATCAGGCCCAGAAGCTTTTGTTGGCCCTATGCTGTTTAGCACTTCAAATATATCTTTTTCCTTATATTCTACTACTAATAACTGATTCATATCCTCATCAATACACCTTTTCACCCCCATAAGAAGGTGGTTTGTGTTGCCGACCCCTTTGGATTTAAAGAGCCCCATAAATTCATCTTTAATAATAATTTTTATATCACCTCTTTCTATTTTGAGAACCCCATCATTATCTTCCAGTCGAGGATTTTATTTATCCTATGTCTTTGAGATGCTTTGCTATGAAAAAAGCAGTGTTTCTATCACCCTCACGCAACTAGTTGGCTCTGGCCCTCTGGTCCTAATATAATTCATCCTTTTCCATCTCCCAATTTAGCTCCAATTTGACGTCAATAATTTCTGCTAACACATCATCATCCCTATTCATGCCATCAAGTTTAACCAGTTGATCTCGAATATTCTTCATTTTTCTATTGTGTTCTCTCTTGATGTTTCGTCCTCATTTCTATAGACCGACTCGAAGATTTTCCAATTTGTCTAAAGCATCACCTGACTTTTCATCCCATAATTTTTTAATGACATCGGTGCAAGTCGGTTCAAGAAGCCACCAAGATTCAAATCTGAAACGGTTTCTTCCACCATGTGAACTGTTTATCTCCGTTTGGATTAAAATTGGGCAGTGATCAGAGAATGAATGTGGGAGATGTTGTACCAAATAATCATTAAACAAGTTTAGCCATTCATTATTTGCCACTCCCTTGTCGAGTCTTTCTTTAATATTTGTGTCCTTAAAATTACCCATTTCCTATGTGTATTTTTGTCTTGTATAACTCAAATCAAGCAAGTTAGATTCAGCCAAGGCCTTCCGAAATTCCTCCATCTGTCTCTTGTCTTTTGTTGCCCCTCGTTTTTTTTTCATGAGCTTACATAATCTCATTAAAGTCACCACTCACACACCATGGCCTTAAGTCTGTATCTCGTAGCCTTAAAAGAAGATTCCAAGATTCTTGCCTATCTGATTGTCTTAGGTTTTCATAAAATCTTGTAAACCTTCATTTGTTTGGATTATCATCTCTAGTAATGTCAACATCAATGTGATACTCTGAGTAGTTGCAGACATGAATCAAATAATTACAATTCTATGCTAGACATAGACCACCACGTGTGCCCGAAGTTGAGATGCCCATCCCATTCTAAAAACCATATCTTTTCCTAACTTGTTCCATATGAATATAATCCAGTTTTGTCTTTATTATGAAGACCAGTTGGGGTTTTTGGAGTTTTAACGTGTGTCGAAACCTCCTGATAGCCAAGGGATTCCCTAGTCCCCGAACATTCCAACTTAGGATCTTCATTGATTCTGGTCGGCTTACCAATTGGCAGCCATCAATACCACTTGTGTCAATTCTGAACTATCTTGTGAAAAAACCTGCTCGGACACGCGTACATTGTTTTCCTTGGCTCTTTTAACTGTGTTTTTAATAATGGGATATGATTCAATGTTAACCATGATTTCATGATTAAATTTACGCTTACCCAAAATCATCTCAGACATGCTTGCATCAAATTTCTCATTTTTACTAATCGGCGCCAGCTATTTCTATGATGGCTTATTTGTTGAACTGCTTTCCATTCGGTAGATTTCTTTATCTCCAGTTTGTCTATATGATTTTCTACCGTTCCACTTTGATTCTTATTGGACTTTTCTTTCACAATTATCGGCATTTTTTGATGAATTAAAATATATTCATTATCCCTATTATTTTGTCGCACGTATCCTGTTTCTAGGATATTCGAGTTTTTTTTGAAACTCTCACTGTCGCCGTCCGATGCATTTGTTTCGTTGAATCGGTATAACACTTTTCATCACTATTTGTTTCTTCCACACCTATGTAGTAACATTGTTTTCTTTTTCAGGGACCTGAACTATATACTGTATTTTTCTATTATGGAAGATTCAGACTTGAGCGCTATTGAATAATGTAGTTCATCTTCAGCCTTCGTTCGATCTTCAGACGATATTTTCGTGCATTTTTAACTCCATGCCGTGACCGGCCACATCCAAAACAAAACGTTGGTAGGGTTTCGTATTTGAAAGGAAGCCAAGTTTTTCCTTATTTATTTAGAGAGAACGTCTAAATTGACCCTAAGTCGACAAAATTCTCCTTTTATCTCTGATCGAATTACACCCCTAAACGTGGATCCCACCGCATGCATCAAATCTTTCTTATCACAATTAGAGGACACAGCTCAATTTTGATCCAAAACGGAGAGGTAACCAGTCTAATCTTGCCTCACTCCATTGGTTCCGTTATCCGATCAAAAATTAATAACTATCTTCGAAAAAACCATGGGCACCCTTCCATAATCTGCTTTATATTTTCCTTATCTTTGGAGGATATTGAGAATAGGTTCTACCCCACGATTAGAATCTCAAATTTCTTCCTTGTTTTTCAGATGCTCCTTAATTGTGCTCTCAAACTGTCTGGATTGTAAGATTTCTTTGTCCAAACAGTGCATATCAGCGTTGAATTTTCAGATGGAATTACTAACGAACTCTTGTGAATCGTGATCAGGCCGTGTTCTAGTCTATCAATGAGGCACAGCCGTGTGAGCTTAAGTCCAGGCCGTGTCGATTTCCTCTTTGGCCCAATTTGGTCCTTTTTAGGCCCGTTTCTCATTCTTTCCATCCTCCGGTGCTTTCCTGAGTATAAAACATGAAAAGAAAAGATTAAGAGCACCTTTTATATAAATCAAGGGATAATTCATCCAAAAGCATGCTAAATGTTGGCCTAAAATATGTTACTTTTACTGTTTATCAAATACCCCCACACTTATGCTTTTGCTTGTCCTCAAGCAAAATTCTCAACTTACAATTAAAACGAACTTTCTTGAATTCATAATATTCATTAACAATGCCTTATCATAATTCATAGATAATTCATACATGGATGATTCAACTCAAAGAGTCCTAAAGATTCAAACAATATAAGTCATACGTTTGAAGCATGAAAATATAGGTGTTTCTCTTCATCTAAATAATTACCTTTGATTCAAAATCGACGAGAATTGACATCCTTACTAAAGATTCACTCAAATCACTCAAAGTGTTTAAGGTTCAGAATTAAGCACTCAGAAGTCAAACATGAAGAGTTAATCCCATAGGCTTGCATGAAAATCAAACCTCCACCACTGAAATATGAGATGATACACAAATTAAAAAGGTCTTTAACAGGGTTGTAATGGGGCTTGGGTTAAAGGTGTGGATAAAGGCTGAATTAGAGGGTTAGAGTCGAGATTGAATTGATAATTTACCTAACTAGAAAAATGAACTAATCCTAAATAATTACATCAATTGAAAACTTTAATAATACGAGCTTTTCTTTCAAGATTTGGATTTAAAACATGTAAGCTCACTTAATTATTGAACTAATAATGAATATACTTCGTTGTTTTTTTTTTTTAAAGAACAAATCAAATAATAATAGGAAAGAACTTTTACAACTGAAATATAGAACATAGTTAGGCAACTACTCAAAATCAAATCTCGACAAAAATGGTGGTCAAGAAGAATGGTGATAGCAAATACAAGATGGGTTTTGGGTTAATATTAGTGGGTAAGTCAATGAAAGAGTTGTTAGGATTAAAGGGGTTCACTAAGGGTTAATTATTAAGGTAGGCTTTTTAGTGGAGTAAGTGGGTTAAAACCTAAGTGCCTTTATCATCTCAGTATATCTAATGAATAATGTGGTCTCAACATGTATAATCGATGCAAGTTCTAGAATAACAAATCAATGTTGACACACTCATAATCAAAAAGTGAGCATGAAAAGAAATATATGCTCGATAAAGCTCAAAATCTCACAAAAATTATGGGTACTTTAATGTCAACCTCGTAAATTTCAAACTTCAAAGTAATATTTAAATTCAGGTAGACAACCTAAAAAAAATTTTTATTTCTGAAAAATAGACTTATCATGCTTGATTCTATAGTATCTTAAAGTCTAAATTATCAATGCACAATTAACTATGCCTTAATCTAAAACATATCAATAAAAATCATAAATCATCAGAAATTTCATCTTAATTAGTAATATGAGAAAATCAATTAAAGACAAGATAAAATTTAGGAATTTGAGAATAATGCAAAAAGTTAGGCACTGTTACCCCCCACACTTAAGATGTACATTGCCCTCAATGTATGAAGATAGATAATTAATCATGTAATACGAAATCAAAAGAGAAGGGGAAGAAAGCTTCCTGAATTTTGGATGAATCCTGGAGTTGGCAGAGGACGTGATGAAAGATGACTTATGTAGTAGTAAACTGCTCCTAATGAATTGTTTGTTTTTTGGAGTGTGAAATTGGAACTTCAAAGTCATCAGTTAGATATTTCGGAGTCGTAATAAATATATGTTAGGCATACTCGAAAGGTAGACAGCCAATGATAACATAATAAAAGTTTGCAATTCATAAGAATTCAAATTAAGATAAATAAAAATTAAAATGGGAAATGAAAAAAAACTTAAAAATAAAGAAAACAAGACTAAAATAAGAAAAATAAGAGGACTTAGAGGTCCTCATCATCACCGGGTCCTGCGGTGGTGTTGGTGATAAGATATAGAAGTGATGGCATATCTGCTGAAGGGTGGCTCGATCCTATCAAAACATCGAGCGGTGTTTGGCTATGAGCAAATTTCCATCCAATAATTCAAAGTTCTACATGTAAACTAATTTACGAACAATATTTACAGTTATGACTTGCTTTAAGACTTACCTCGACCGTCGACGGACGACAAAGACCGACTATTCAACTATTTTTGTTTTTCCCCGATCCAAGTCCATTTTTCTTTGTCCTTGATCTAAACACATTCAATTTAGCTCATTCAAACACATTTCATTTAAATTTAGTCCAAAAACACTTAAATAGGCAAATTACTATTTTATCTCTAAGGTTTCACACTTTTACAAATTAGTCCAATTTACACAAAACACAAAATACACCAAATTTGGTTACACACATCAAGGGCCGAATGTTCCTAGGCTTTATACAAGACCTTGCATTTCATTTGTTTCATGTTTTAGTCCTTCAAGAATTCATTTTTTTCAAATTAGTCCCTAACACTTGATTTCATCAAAACTTCTAATTCCAAACATGATGATCTAGCACATACTATTAACAATCTACCATCAAACATCACATATCAAGAATATACATCAATGGCTGAATCTTAAATGTGCCTCAAACTCAAAATTTCAACATGGGTTGTATAGCATTCAAAGCAACGATTCCAAAAATGTAAAAATTATTAAAAACTAAGCAAGATACATACCCCAAATTGAGCTCCTAATTGCCGAAATGCAAGCTTCCAAAAATGGATTTTTCTTCCTCCCACATCCGGCCAAAAAGAAGAACAAAGGTATGTTCTCTTTCTTTCCACTTTGTTTCATATTTTATGTCTTAAATTAAAATAACATTTATTTATTTATTACATATAAAACATGTTATTATAATAACCAAAATTTGTTTAATTTCTTACATGTTGCAGTCCACTTTGCTAACATCGATTTAATTGTCCTTTAAGGACTTCACTTTAATAAAGCCATTACAATTTAACACATAATCAATTATAAAGGTCACTTCTAACAATTATGCAATTTAGTTCTTTAGTCAAATTAAACACACATACAAGCAAATTACTTCACGAAAAGTTAACACATGCTAATTCACTGCTCATCAACACATAAAATAATATAATAAAAATTATTCAGACCCGAATTTGTGGTCCAGAAACCACTGTTTCAATTAGGGTCAAATTTGGACTGTTACAACTCTCCCCCCTTAGGATTTTGTCCTCGAAAATGTTACCGTTAAACAAAGTCAGATATTGTTGCCTCATTGAATCCTCAGGCTCCCACGTATCCTCTTCTACTCCGTGTCGATTCCATAGTACTTTTACTAACGAAATTTTCTTATTTCTTAACTCTTTCATTTCACGGGCTAAAATACGGATCGGTTCCTCCTCGTACGTCATATCGGATTGGATTTCAATCTCAGACAGAGAAATCACATGTGATGGATCTGATCGATATCTACGGAGCATCGAAACATGGAACACATTGTGTATCTTTTCTAATTCCGAAGGTAACTTCAATCTATAAGCAACAGGCCCGATTCATTCAATGATTTCATATGGTCCGATGAATCTTTTAAAAATACCCGATCTCCGACCTAAAACTCAATGTCTTTACGTTTCAAATCAGCATAGGACTTTTGACGATCCGAGGTGGCTTTCAAATTATCTCTAATTATAGCCACTTTCTGTTCAGTATCTTTAATCAAATCAACCCCGTGTATCTTATTTTCACTGGGCTCGATCCAATACAACGGTGTATGACACTTGCGGCCATATAGAGCTTCGTAAGGTGCCATTTTGATACTAGATTGAAAACTGTTATTATAAGCAAATTCAATCAAAGGTAAGTATCTTTCCCACGTACCTTCAAACTCAAGGACGCAACATCTCAACATGTCCTCAAGTATCAGAATGGTTCGTTCAGACTGACCGTCTGTCTGCGGATGGAAGGCTGTACTAAAGTGGAGTTTAGTACCTAAAGCATCTTATAACTTCTTCCAAAATCGGGATGTGAATCTCGGGTCTCTGTCTGAAACAATAGAGCTCGGCACACCATGTAATCTCACAATTTGAGATACATACAACTCAGGAAGCTTATCTAGTGAATAGTCCATACGAACTGGAACAAAGTGAGCTGATTTGGTCAGTCTATCCACTATAACCCAGACTGCATCTTTCTTGCTCGGTGTCGTAGGCAAACCGGATACAAAATCCATAGTGATTCTATCCCATTTCCATTCAGGTATCATGATCGGTTGAATTACCCCGGAAGGCACTTGATGCTCGGCTTTTACTTGTTGAAAAGTTAAACACTTTGAAATAAATTCAGATATATCCTGTTTTATGCCAGGCCACCAATATAACTGTTTCAAATCATTATACATTTTCGTACTACCCGGATGTACTAACAATCGACTATTACGAGCCTCGTTCAATATCATCTGAATCAAGTCCACATTCCTCAGAACACATATTCGGTCTTTGAAGTTTAAACAATCATTTCCATCAATTTGAAACTCTGAGTTTGCATCACTTTCACACTGAACTCTTTTAGCAATCGTATCTTTGTTAATTTTCTGTGCATCACAAATTTGTTGAATAAACAACGGTCTTGCCTTCAACTTGGCTATGATCGAACCATCACCAGACATAACCATATGTGCATTCAACGCACGAAGAGCAAATAATGATTTTTGGCTTAAGGCATCCGCAACAACGTTGGCTTTCCCCGGATGGTAATCAATCACTAATTCATAATCTTTCAACAGCTTTAACCATCTACGTTGTCTCAAATTCAAATCTTTTAAGTCATCAAATACTTCAGACTTCTGTGATCTGAATAAACATGACATTTCTCACCGAATAAGTAATGACGCCAAATCTTCAATGCGAAAACAATGGCTGCTAATTCCATATCATGATTTGGATAATTTCTTTCATGAGGCTTCAACTGTCTCGAAGCATAGGCTACTACTTTGCCTTCTTGCATTAAGACGCAACCCAAACCATTCAAAGAAGCATCACTATACACAACAAATTCTTTACCGATTTAGGCTGAATTAACACTGGAGCTTCGGTCAAAAGAGCTTTCAATTGATTGAAACTTTGCTGAAATTTTTCCGTCCATTCGAACTTGACATCTTTCTGTAAAAGCTTTGTCAATGGGGTAGCTATCATAGAAAAACCTTTCACGGATCGTCTGTAATATCCAGCAAGTCCCAGAAAGCTTCTAATCTAGAAACATTCTTTGGTGGCTTCCAATCAAGTATAGCCGATATTTTGTTCGGATCAACCCGAATGCCTGACGCTGAAACAACACGACCCAAAAAGCTGGCTTTATTCATCCAAAACTCACACTTGCTAAACTTTGCATACAACTGTTGATCTCGCAAAGTTTGTGGCACCAATCTCAAATGCTCGACATGTTCGATTTCATCTCTGGAGTAGATTAGGATATCATCTATAAACACTACCACAAACCGATCCAAATACTGTCTAAAAATTCGATTCATCAAATCCATAAAAATAGCAGGTGCATTAGTAAGTCCAAAAGGCATAACCAGGAACTCAAAATGTCCGTACCTCGTTTGAAATGCAGTCTTTGGCACATCGGAATCTCTGACTCGCAACTGATAATAACCCGATCTCAAATCTATCTTTGAAAACACTGAAGCCCCTTTCAACTGATCAAACAAGTCATCAATCCGAGGCAACGGGTATTTATTCTTTATAGTCACCTTATTCAGCTATCGATAGTCAATACACATTTGCATAGTTCCATCTTTCTTTTTCACAAATAGAACTGGTGCACCCCAAGAGGAGAAACTCGGTCGTGCAAAACCTCTATCTGTTAACTCTTGTAACTGTGCTTTCAACTCTTTCAATTCAGTAGGTGTCATTCGATATGGAGCTATTGAAATCGGAGTCGTCCCCGGTACTAGATCAATACTAAACTCAATCTCTCGAACGGGTGGTAAACCCGATAATTCTTTAGGAAACACATCTTGGTATTCACACACAACTGGTACGGATTCAATCTGCTTATCAGACACTTTATTATCCAACACATAGGCCAAGTAAGCTTCACATCCTTTTCTCACATACTTACGAGCCAACATAGAGGATATTACTGCCGGTAATCCATCCAGGTCATTAGATTCAACCAGGATGATCTCACCGTTTTGACATCTCAATTCAATAGTCTTTCTTTTGCAATTAACCACAGTATCGTGCAAAGTTAACCAGTCCAATCCCAAAATTATATCAAACTCATCGAAAGGCAAAAACATTAAATCAGCTGGAAAGCATGAATCCCGAATCATCAACGGGCAACCTTTACTCACTTTATCAACAAGTACACGTCAACCTAAGGGGGTGGACACACGAATCACAAACTCAGTAGACTCAACAGGCAGAGTCTTTCTGGATACTAAAGTTTCACACACATATGAATGAGCCGAACCAGGATCAATCAATGCAATCACAGTAGTATCATAAAGAGTGAAAGTACCAGTGATAACATCTGGGGAAGAAACATCTTCTCTGGAACTTATAGCATATGCTCTGGAAGGTGCACGAGCCTCTGATCGAACTGTAATGTCTTTGGTTCCTTTCTGACTGCCACTCACATTTCCCAAATGTTTAGGTGGTCTGCCTCGCACTGACATATTAATCGGTTTATCATTCTAAGCCGTATTTTGCTGGGCTAACATTGGGCACTCTCTGATAAAATGATCTGATGATCCACATTTAAAGTAGGACCGATCACGAAATCTACAACTCTCAGAATGCCATTTACCACAATGTTTGCATTCAACCCGATTCTGCTGAGCATTACCAACACTGGCCATCGAAGTAAGCTCGGGAACTCGTAGGAGGTCGATCTCATCTAGACATGTCTGAAGTAGCTTTATGTCGACTGAAGCCATCTTTGAACTTCTTAGGTACAGAATGGAAAGTCTTACTCGGTGATCTTTTACGGATGTCTCTAACTTCCATTTCAGCCTTTCTTTTCTCTTTCCCAAGCTCTTCAGCTTTGCAAGCTCGTTCGATAAGTACCACGAACTCTTTGATTTCAAGTATGCCAACTAGCAACTTTATCTCTTCATTCAGACTGTCTTCGAATCTTTTGCACATAATGGCTTCAGTTGATACACACTCTCGAGCATATCGGCTCAATCTAACAAACTTTCACTCATACTCAGTCACAGTCATGCGACCCTGTTTCAGTTCTAGAAATTCTTTTCGTTTCTGATCGATGAATATTTGACTGATATATTTCTTACGGAACTCGATCTGGAAGAAATTCCAATTCACTTTTTCTTTCGGAACCACTGATACTAGTGTATTCCACGGTGATATGCAAAGTGTCCCGCAATAAAGATATAGCACATTTCGGGCATTAAATGCGTCTGGAGTACATGACAACTCATCAAGCACCCGAATAGTGTTATCAAGCCACATCTCAGCTCGTTCCGCGTCATCATCATCATTAGCTTTAAATTCTTCGGCCCCATATTTCTTAATTTTATTAACGGGAGGCCTACTAGATCTCATCGGATCTATCATCGGAGGTGCTGAAGGTACCGGAGTTGGATTATTCAGGGGTGGAGGTTATTGTATAGCCAGATTAGTCTGAATAAATAGGGTAAACCATTCATTCATCATCTGGTAAACCATTCATTCACCCACATGCGTGATCAGGCGCTACACTCTTTACATCATCCGCTACGGCTCTGTCAGGATCTATTTACTATATAAAACACAATTTAAACGTCAGAAGTCACCACACTATCGTATATATAAATAAGGCATGTATAGCTAGACTCTCACGCGCTACGGTAGTCCTAGAATCGACTAAACCGTAAGCTCTAATACCAATCAAATGTAACACCCCTAACCCGTATCCATCGCCGGATTAGGATTACGGGCATTACCAATTAAATCTCAACTTTTTTTCAATAATTTAAATCATAGATAAACATACTTATATAATGTTACAATATAAGCAACCGATTACATATAGAAAACATGCTTAATATACATAACTAAGTTATATACGACACAAGCATAGATAACTTAAGCCGAACATGTAATAGACATCTTACTAATACCACACTACAATGCAAATACCATCAGTTTCGTTTATCATATCTTTATTATTATGAAATATTCAAACAATTAAACCAATTATAACTATTTAATTCAAAAGACATGATCCACACCTCATATTATTATGATACACTTGTAAGGCCGAATACACATGGTAAATAATCCTATTCCTTGTGGCCGAATAAACCATCACATTACATAATATCATGTGTCCAAACTTAAATGCTCAATAAACATTTAAAAGCAAATAATTACTTGGCCGAATATACAAGAGCACATATATGAAATTACATGTACATAGCTCATACTAGATTCAAATAGATCCAAACACTCAATTAAATCAAGATACACATAGTTTCGTTTGTTTGCACATAATTGAACCAAAATTTACTAATAAGTTTCAAAGCGTTCCATATGTATATGTAATATTTATAACCACATACAACTTGAATGGTCTCTAAATTCATGCTCATTTCACCACCTTCACAATGAAGATTTATAGACACAAGGAATATTAAGTAACATACTAAACATATGCTATATAACTAGTTCGAAATACATAAGTACAACCCATCCACTTCCTTATATTCAGTCTTCAATTCGAATCTCCAATAACCAACCCAAAATAATTATAACATTTTCCTTATTCAAAACCGAACCATATTATCATGAAGAAGAAAACATGCATCAAGTCATAGTCATCTTTCAAGCATATCATCCACGCATATCACATCAAGGATAGATTTATACCATCGAACATTAACGTTAAAACTAGCCACTTTCGCATGGCTTTTATACATTATCATAGCATCATTCGAAAACTTAGCTAGCCTATACATGCCTTAAGCACAAAAGTATAACATTATAGGTACCAACATGAGCCGATAGTGTGAATGACTTCCAAGACAATCCCCTGAGCTCATAGCTTGACTGAAATCTATAAAACGAAACAATGAACACACACAAAGTAAGCTCACTAGCTTAGTAAGTCTTAAGCAACTACATTTTAACATTTAATCATCCAAGAAATTTTAACAATGAATTCCTGACATTTAATATACATGTCATAACTGATAAATTCACCATAGCTGGATAGCATTGCCTACTTAATCCATCAACATTCATTTCCTTACCAAAGTACACCTAAGGTATCACATTGCCAACTTCAATACCATATTTAACTTGACATAACTCATTATCTTACATTTAACAAATAGTTCATTAATTCAACTCAAAATTTAAATGGTAAGTATCCATTCCATATCAAATGCTCAATTCACATGCACACCATTTAAATGGAATCATATACAAGAACATATATATATATATATATATATATATTTATCCACTTCACATATTATAACTCTAAATTTTTGATGATCACGAAATATCAATATGATTTTATAACTAAATAGCCGAATATACATACATAATCATAAATCACATTCTCATCCAACAATGTATGTATATATTTTCTAATTGATCAAAGATATAATAAACAATTCACGTGCACTTACCTATACGGCCCCTTAACTTAATTCATACAAATAAGCTTAACTTTGTTCTTACATCAACATAACTTCACCATTTTATATGTATAAGCTCAGATTAAAAATCAAGGCATTAAGCACGCTAGGCAATAAGCACGAAACACTTCATAAGCATAAGGGCCGCTAGGCTCAAGCCGATACTTTTCACCAAGCACAAAGCACGCTAGGCATTAAGCCCAAAACACTTCACAGCACAAGGCACGCTAGGCTCAAGCTTGATACTTTTGATATGATTCAAATATAACATATACCATGCTTAATTTAAAGCACTTGCACAAAATGAACTCAAATATTTTTAACTACCATTCATAAACAAATCTTTATGTCACATTCGGCTATGAGCAAATTTCCATCTAATAATTCAAATTTCGACATGTAAACTAATTTACGAACAATATTTACAGTAATGACTTGCTTTAAGACTTACCTCGACTGTCTACGGACGACGAAGACCGACTATTCAACTATTTTTGTTTTTCCCCGATCCAAGTCCATTTTTCTTTGTCCTTGATCTAAACACATTCAATTTAGCTCATTCAAACACCTTTCATTTCAATTTAGTCCAAAAACACTTAAATAGGCAAATTAATATTTTACCCCTAAGGTTTCACAACAAATTAGTCCAAATTGCACAAAACACAAAATACACCAAATTTAGTTACACACATCAAGGGCCGAATGTTCCTAGGCTTTATACAAGACCTTGCATTTCATTTGTTTCATGTTTTAGTCCTTCAAGAATTCATTTTTTTTCAAATTAGTCCCTAACACTTGATTTCACCAAAACTTCTAATTCCAAACATGATGATCTAGCACATACTATTAACAATTTACCATCAAACATCACATATCAAGAATATACATCAATGGCCGAATCTTAAATGTGCCTCAAACTCAAAATTTCAACATGAGTTGTATAGCATTCAAAGCAACGATTCCAAAAATGTAAAAATTATTAAAAACTAAGCAAGATACATACCCCAAATTGAGCTCCTAATTGCCGAAATGCAAGCTTCCAAAAATGGAGTTTTCTTCCTCCCACATTCGGCCAAAAAGATGAACAAAGGTATGTTCTCTTTCTTTCCACTTTGTTTCATATTTTATGTCTTAAATTAAAATAACATTTATTTATTTATTACAGATAAAACATGTTATTATAATAACCAAAATTTGTTTAATTTCTTACATGTTGCCGTCCACTTTACTAACATTGGTTTAATTGTCCTTTAAGGACTTCACTTTAATAAAGCCATTACAATTTAACACATAATCAATTATAAAGGTCACTTCTAACAATTATGCAATTTAGTCCATTAGTCAAATTAAACACACATACAAGCAAATTACTTCACAAAAATTTAACACATGCTAATTCACTGCTCATCAACACAGAAAATAATATAATAAAAATTATTCAGACCCGGATTTGTGGACCCGAAACCACTGTTCCGATTAGGGTCAAATTGGGACTTTACACGTACGTAACCGACTCCCGAACCTGTTTTCTCGAGTTTTTGTAGACCAAAATATGTTTTAATAAACCAAAATTTTATTAAAGTTTTTAATTTTAAGGTGATCCGATCACACCTCGAAAAAAGGTCTGTGGCGACTCTATTTCCATTTCTATATTTTTTAAAGTCGATCCCCATTTTTCAAATTCTATAAAAAATGATTTCGACAATAAAGATAACTTAATAGAATTAGATTTTAAATAATTTTATATTTTGTTAACCAAACAATTAAAGCAAATGATCTAAATAGAGTAATATGTTGAAGTAATTTTATATTCCGATTATTCTAATGCCAAAAATAACCTTACCTCTACCCAAGGAAAATACAACTTGCATATCGTTTTCCATATATTGAAATTTTGACTTTAGGCAACAGATTTTTGAAATTAGTACAAGAAATTTTTTTCTTCGAGAGAACCCAGTGATTATTATAATTGAAAAAATTTTCAACTAAACCAGTGGGTTGATGTGAGTACATCTACTTTGATGCTAAAGAAGTAAGTGTACACTCCTAAGGTTCGATGTGTCAAGCAAGCACTTGAGTTGATAAAATCTGGAATTCTATTGAATATAAAGGAACATGATTCAGCATAAAACATGAAAACGCCATAATGAGTCCAGCTATTGCATAAATGGCAAAACAAAAAATCCAATAATCAAGTTCAACCCCAAGCAAATAACTTTGACAAAATTAGGTTAAGATTACTGCTAAGAAATACAACTAACCGCGAACACCCTGATTGAGACTAACCATGCGAGCTGAAGCATCCATCTGGAACCTCTCATTCCTGAACCGGCTCTCCCAGAGTATCCGCCTGTTCCTCGTGATTGACCTGACCGATCCCTTGAAGCCTGTCCTAATGCCAATGGTCTGCCAGCGCCAGTGTACGCGGCACGTCCAGAACTACCTTGCCTACCCTGATTGTAGGACAAGTCTGGCCACCTACCGCCGCCGCCACCAGCTGTCCCAGCAGCATATTCCTGGTTATCTCGCCGCCTTAGTGGCAGACCCAATCCACCACCACCGATTCTAGCCTCGACTGCCCTCTCATTACTCTCAGCAAGTATTGAAAGCTTTTCTGTCAACTGGAATGCCAAGGCCTGCAACCTTGAGTACTCAACATCATGGAAGATGATACACCGTGTTGGCTGGTCCCACCTTGCATGGAGTTCTTCATTTACCAACATCTTGCTAACAATGCTATGAATCTGGGCATCTGAGAGGTCAAACATTTTGGCGAGCTGGTCCAGGCCTAGTGTATCATAGGAAGAACAGTAGGTAAAAAGGTAAGTCCTCAGAGCCTCTTCCTTGATCTTAGCTTTCAGCATTTCAAGCACGCAATCTCGATTCCTAAGGAGCTTCCAAACATCAAGAGAATTAATGACGTCGAAGGCCTTCTGGAAATCTCCCTTGCAGAGGGCCCGGGTTGCAGCCATTACATGGTCTCGCACATTTTCTAGGAGACCTGTAAATGGCTGCCTCTCACTCACCTCAAGCAACCGCCTGAATGTCTTACTTATCACCTTGCGTTTGGCATCAACTGAGTTGGCTGCCATGTTAGGAACCTCAAGAAGCATAGCACATATCAAATGCACAGCCTCCAGAAGCTCAAGGTTTATGTGCATATGGTGGGGCATCTGACGCCTCCTTTCCAACCTTTCCTGATAGATCCAAAGTTTAAAACGGTATAAGTCCTCAAAAAATTGATGAATGTACATAGCCAGTACCTCTATTTTAAGGAATAGATCAAATTAGTCCCTTCACAGTTAAATAGATCAATTTAATCCCTGTGCCATTAAAAAGAATCGAATAATATCAATTTTCAACAGAGTTAATATTTTGAAAGCTTTTTATGGTTTTACAAATGAAATCTTTTGTTTGAACTTAAACTGCGTATGAAAAAAACAATTTTATGCCATTTTTTAAATAGTAAATGTTAATTTGGCCTTATTCGATTCTTCTTAATAGTATAATAATTAAATCTATCCATTTAATAGTAAAAGAACTAATTTGATCCAACACCTATAATAAAGGGACTCAGAAGGTATGGTACTTTCACCTCAAAAAATTATAAAGTAGCATGTAAGTGCGCATGTTATCACGCTGTTCAGTTGTTTGCAAATGAAGGGTATGACTTGAACGCATTTAAGTCAGAATTTCACACAACAAGGGCTCATAGATCAACATGAACTTCCCACAATTATTCGTTACAATTATGCCGATAGTTAGATATATAGTAATTATTTCCAAAGTAAAACGAACTGATCAGTGGCAAACATACTTCAATAACTAGATTTCCGAATGAATTCATTGTCTTGTAACTGTTGTTTATCCTACTGCATTTGTATCAACTTCTTAAAATATCCGAATGCCTAATAGAAACATTGTGTCAAAAGAAATATCCTTTCAATCCCAACAAAAACAATACCATCCAACCAACCAATTAAAAACTATTTACTAAAACTTCAAACCAAAAAACAATAAAATTAGCATGCAAAAACCATCAAATGCAAACAGTAAAAGACAACAAAACTGTACAGACTTAAGCATTATCAGTTAAAGCTATTGTTAATTATGATCTGTCATGGAATTATATTACGACCAGTACCTGTTCTGGGGTTTTCTCATGATATCGACTTTGTGAAACACCTTGTGCAAGCAATTCCTTCACCCTCCCACCAGAATACAGTTCAGAAAGGCAGCCATGTCCTTCAGCAATTAGTTCAACACGGAAGGCACAGAGGCCAACCTGAGCCATTGCCCGGTTAAAAAGTATCTGTGTTGAAACATCCATATGCCGAATATTATCCTGTAAATGACTCATCAGCAGCAAATCTCAAGCTATTGAAAACTCATCAAAAAGGGCATGGTGATAAATATCACAAAGCATGGCACGGGCTTTGGTCCTCTCATCTCCACTTTTGTATATGAGCGTCACTAGGATATCCGTCAATGCTCTACTATTCTCGGGGAATGTGGGCCTCCGGGACACGAGCTCAGGAGTAACAACAAACGCAGATGTACCCCGTGTTTCCTCCACTTTAGTCTCATCGCCATCTTTTTCTCCTTCCGATGGCTCAGCCAGTTTCCTCATAGCATCATAAACCTCTTGAGGCTTGTAATAGACAAGTTCAACCTGCCTTAGAGCAACCTTAGCAGCAGACCTCAAATCACCAATACGCTCTAAATACTCCTGGACATTTTGAGCAAGGACCAAAAACAAAGGTTCATCTCTCAGTCTCTCAACATACTCACGAGTGTGTGGATCAATGCACTGCAAGCTCTTGAAGAACTCATTATCTATTATCTCAAGGAAGGCCACCAAATTCCCCCAAACATGGATTGTACCATCATAGTCTGCTCCCTTTTGGGTTTCATTCTCATCAAGCTCAACCATATCATCTACCACTATGTTCGGCATGAACAAGAATGTCCCATATGACAAGCATATTCTATACACATTTCTTCCACACATTTATAGGCATGTGTCCACTAAGACTGGATTAACATCAAGCGTGCAAAGATAACTTGAAAAGGATCTCAAGCTTACGAAAGGTGAGTCTTGGCAACCTTTGTCAAGAAGGTAAGTGCTCGACTGCTCAAATTTTCAGTTCCTTCCTTCCCTAGCGCCCACAACCTCTTTGAACTTCTTGTTAGCAGAGATCCTGTGATCTCACTAGGATCTTTCTTAAACTCCCGATCCATCGGTTTCTCTTTCTTGTTTAGTTTCTTCTCCCGGGCCCCATCAAGCATCATCATCATCCATATCTTCCCCTCATCATCCTCATTGCTAGACTCAAAGACAATCTGCGAGGGGTCCTCCAACTCATAGTCAGATTCATCTTCATCCTCATCTTCAAACTTCTCCTCTTCACTCTCAGGATTCTCCCTATACTTGTTAATCAATTCCTTGTAATTCAGCATCATATCTATATTTTATATCTATCCATCTATATAGATAATTCAACTAAGGGTGAGAATCTAAAAACTTCTTTTTTTTTTCTGTTTTTTTTGCTTTGGGTATCTATGCTAGCATGGTGGTTTTTTTTTTAATGTACCATTAAATTTTTTTACAGCGATACACACTACACCAAAATAGACTTTTAGCGGCGTTTTTTTATGGCTTTTAGAGGCATTTTTAAGCGCCACTAAAAATACCGCTAAAACGCTTTTGAAAAGTTAGTGGCGTTTACCACTAAAACACGCCGCGCAAAAGTTCTTGAGTGGCGCTTTTATAAAAACGCCACTATAAGTCTTGACCTTTAGCGGCGCTTTTATAAGAAACGCCGCTAAAAGATTGGACCTTTAGCGGCGCTTTTATAAGAAACACCGCTAAAATTTGGACCTTTAGCGCTTTTAAGAACGCCGCTAAAAGGCGGACCTTTTAGCGCTTTTTAAGAAACGCCGCTAAAAGACCGGACCTTTAGCGGTGCTTTTCTAAGAACGCCGCTAAAAGACCGGACCTTTAGCGACTCTTTTCTAAGAAACGCTAAAGGTTCGGTCTTTTAGCGGCGTTTTTCATAATAAACGCCGCTTAATTTGCACAAATTTGTAGTGCTATTTTCTCGCAATATCCTACCCTCCCGCATTAAAAACCAACCAAAAACAATGACAATTGCATATAATTCCAACCCAAATGACAAATAAAACATTGAAATCTCACCAAAAGCATTAAATCTAAACGATACTTCAAATTTAATTAAAGATATATGATATTTATTAATAAATGAATAATAAATCAAACAATTTTACAATAATGTTAACTGTAAAATTGTTAAAAAAAATCTTACAACAATAAAACAAATGTCTAAGAGGGCGGCCTCTGCGATCGTCACCGAACAACTCCATCATAGTCTGCATGTTGTAGTGGAGTTCTTCATACTTTTGTTCGCTCGCCTCTCGACCGCCGCCTCCACTCTAAATTGAGCAATATGCTTCGCCTCCTCATTGCTGCCTCCGGTCTAAGTCGAGAAATTTGCTCACCGTGTTTCGCTTCCATCGAGAGATATCTGGTCTTTCGGTCTTTGAACTTCATTTCGAGATTGACTCCCGAAGGCATGTATTGCCGAGAGCGGATCCAAAATATTGAGTCGGGTAACACCGATCCTTGACATCGAACCCGACCATACCTTGTAAGACCCAAAACATTAGTGATAATTTTGTTATAAATATACTCAAGATTAACAAAACTATCAATCGAAGCGAATCGATTTTCGGGACCCAAAACATCGCAATAATTCTAATATCAATCTCCTTGAGATTAACAGAGCTGTCGAACGAAACAACGACTTCATACTCGCCTTTTCTCTTTTAGTTTATCCTAATAAATTAATAAAAAGTTAGAAACGAAATATATAATAAAAGGAATGGAACATAATTTAAAATTATAAATTGACAACTACAAACGATGAATTAAACTATTGTAATTAAACATTATAAATATTTATAATAAATCAAATTTTATTAAGTAAATATACCAAAATTTATGCGACCTCGGTGTTATCGGAGATCCATCCTTCTTCCTATGCGTAATGTCAAAAAGCTGAAGGCGTCTAACTTTTTGACCTGACAAAACTTCCTACATTATAGCAGAAAAAATATAATTTAATAGTATAAAATAATTAATATTTGAAAGAAGTAATAAATTATAATACCTCGGCCTCAGCTACACGAGCAAAACTTCGGGAACCTGCCGTGTGGTGAATTGTTGTTTCTGTCTGCTGTTTGTTCCAACTCGCTCACGGTCCTACATAATGGAGTTTGAATTATGTATATAGTAAATACGATAAACCGAAAAATTTATAAGACTTTGAAAGTACGTAATACCTTTCCTTTCTTTGAATTCTAGAATCTAACTTGATCTTCCCATTGGTACCTCAACATTTCTGACGGGACATTTCGCAATTTTTAAATCGAGGCTTATATCTTTCTTAAAATATTGTTTTTTAGGCGCTTTTATTGTCTCTCCATTTTTACCCAACGCCTTCTTAACATAGTCATCGGAGACCTCTAAAGCAAATTTACCTAGAATTTTTTTTTTAAAAGTTAATATAAATGAAGGTTAAATTAAAGTATTATAAATTAAATTCACCTTTTATTACCTTAATATTATCGAGGCTCGATTTTGTTGGCATCGAGCACGTGATGCCATGATTAAGTAGTTAATGGGCAACATATTCGCATTTCGTGCTACAATGCCCAAATAGCACGCAAACAATCGAGCTTCAGATCCGATAGGGTGGCCATGATCGTTTTCCTTACTTTAACACGATCGTTAGGCTCTAAGTCGATAAATCAGTAAGTAATGTACGTCCCCGAGCTCGCTTTCGTCCCACCACCCTCAATTTGAAAAATGATATATTATTATATTAAAATTAAAAATGAATCAATAATAAAATTCAACATGCATGTAAAATAAACTTAACATTCTTTTGGCTTTGTCCATGCTCGCCATCTATGTCCGGTAGACTAGAAGATCCAACAACTGTATCATGTCCACTATTTACTTCTTCTGGATTTGGAGTACTCCGGAGAATATTTAAACCTCGTAATCGTCTTCTAGGCATTTTCCCGCAATACACATAAAATAGTTCAAAATTTTAGTAACAAATAACAACAATAATAGGACATTTAAAGCAGTTAAATTATGTAACATGACCAACATGAAAATTATAATATAACATATAAATAATAAATCGTTAAATCTTACTACATCATATTTCAGTAAATATCTTCGTCCACATTCCGATGAACCCATTGAAATTGTTGACTAGTACTAGGGATATTTTAGTTAAGTCTTGTTCGAAAAGGCAAAGTTTACGATCTTTCGATTATGTCATCTCTACTTCCACCGCCAATGTCGAACAAGTCTCTAGGGGTGTTTTGAGTACAACGTACCAACCCTCATCGATTGAATCTTGGGAGTAAAAACTTGTTTAACTTGAGAAGAAAACACATACGGCTCGTCCATCGCTTGTTCTCGGTGTGAATCAATCGAGAGAAATTCACCATTGTAAAGCCATATTGATCGTTTTTAATTCATGAAATGTATTCACATCAGCCCAATCACCTCGAAATAAGACAACTTTGCAATTGCCGTAATAATCCAACTCAATGATGTCGATAATAAGTCCGTAATATTCTAAATTTCCTCGATGGATTCTTGTCCCAAGCACTAGCATAACTTGTAATCGAAGAATTAACAACAATTTCGCAATTTTGGGTTCTCCTCAATCTCTCACGATACCTTGTATGAAATCAGATCCATTGATGAGGAAGCCACTATATCTTTTAACTATTCATTTGGACCTTGTGAAAGCCATTTAACGTCGTCATTTACTTCATTCAGACTCAAACCTATTGAGTCGAAAGTAAATCGAGTAATTATGAATGTTATGAGAAAACATTATTACTTGTCAACAAAAATTTAAATTGCATACCATTTGGCTTAACCATTCATGAAATGATTACGTGAACAACTTATTAATTTCTCATCGATTTAATCTTGGGATCGTGAACGAGCTCTCAATATATGTTTGTACTCACTACGGTAAAAAAATATTTTACTTTGTTAGAAGACAAATAAATTATAATTGATGAGTATTTATCAAATTCTAGAACTTACTTCCGAAATGGTTCCATTGAATCGTGATGAAAAAGAACGTATCGATGTGCTTGGACCCACGATTTATCATCTAATTCTGTAATTTCGACTTTGCCGATCGATTCTCCAAAACTTTGAAATAAATAAGTTTCAGCCAAATTATGATCTGTGAGCCCAGCATTTCTACTTGGTCTTTTCATTCTTGTTTCAACATCTTCCAAATACCTCGAACAAAAGTCATACATTCCTCCGCCAAGTAGCCTCAAAGAATTGATCCTTCCGGATAATGCTTATTGCGGCGAGATGACTTCAATTTGGAAAGGAACCTAAACACGGTATACAACATTATCAAATGTTGCAACTATTATGGGAATTGAGCTGAATGAAGGAATATTTTGTAAATAAATTAAGACCTTTCAATGGGATACATCCATCGATAGAAAATGGGTCCACCAAGAAGTGCTTCACGTGGGAGATGAATTAATAAGTGCACCATAATAGTGAAGAAGGAAGGCGGGAATATCTTCTCCAGATTGCATAAAGTCAATGCGGCTCGATCTTGTAAGTCTCTCTAATTCTTGAACATTCAAAACTTTACCACAAATGCCTTTCATAATATTCGACGGTTCAATTACAGAGTAGTCACCTTTTTCGACATACAAGACCTTGCATAGCAACTGGCGAGAAGTCTTGCATCAAGATGTGATAGTCATGCGATTTTAAGCCATATAGTATTCGATCCTTAAGACTCACACATCGCGATATATTTGATGCATACGCATTCGGGACCTTTATATCCTTCAACACCATACGAACACTTCTTTCTCCGCCTTCGACATTGAAAAAATAGCGGTGACAATCGATATTTCATATTCTAAGTGGTGGGGATGAAGCTCACGTCAATTCCCATTTGGACTAAATCAAGTCGACTCGAAGATTATCTTTCGATTTTCCATCGACATTCAAAATAGTCCCAATGATGTTCTAGCGGACATTTTCTCTATGTGCATGACATCAAGATTATGACGTAAATCGATGCTCCCAATAAGGCAACTCGAAAAAATACTTCTTTTTTCCACAAGTCCGCCTTATTAGGATCGTCCTCTTCATCGATTCATCATCGATTCATCCCTAGATCTTCTATTTCTTTACGGGTTGGCGGTTGATTCATCTTCCCATAAATGAAATTCATATATTTCAACATTAATAATATTTTGAATCCACCGATTCTGCGAAGGAGCTGGTCTAAACTCTTGATACCATCAAACCGAGCACTCTGAAATCTAAATGTATGATTTTCGGTAACCACCAACGATGCCCCATGTAAGAGAACTTCTTCCCATTATATAACCATTGCGAACATGTCTCACGCAAAGACAACACGGACAAGCATAACGCCCCTAGTACTCCAACCGGATAAATTAGCATAAGCGGAAGTCGTTAATAGTCCACATTAAAGCCGCACGTAAATTAAAGTTCTCTTTTCTCATTGCATCGTGCGTCGAACACCAGCCCATAGTTGTTTTAACTCGTCAACAAGTGGTGCAAATATACGTCAATATCATTCCCGGCCCTTTTCTCCGTGTATAATCATAGACAAGATAAAAGAAGATTGTTTCATGCAAACCCATGGAAGCAAATTGTAGGGAACAAGCACCACAGGCCAAGTACTGTACGTTGTGCTCATGAGTTTGTAAGGGTTAAATCCATCGGATGCTAGCCCAAGCCTCACACTCCGAGGATCGCTTGCAAAGCTTGAAAATTTAGAGTCAAATGATTTCCAAGCTAAAGAATCTGCAGGATGCCTTAACAACCCATCATCTGTTCGTCCATCACGGTGCCACGTCATTGATTCGGCTGTCTTCGACGACATGAAAAGCCGTTGAAGCTATGGTATTAGCAGAAAATACCGTAAAACCTTAACTGGTTGCTTCCTTGACTGTGTATCGTGTTCATCCTTGTAACCGTCCTCTGTATTTCTATTAATCCAACGGGATTGACCACATACATGACAGCACTGTTGATTTATCCGTACGCCTAATACAACATACGATCATTTGGGCAACTGTGAATTTTGTTGTAGCCACGGCCCAAATCCTTTATCAATTTCTTCATGTCTTTGGAAGATTGAGGGATTTTTACAAACGGGAACATTTCTTATAGAAACTTTAACAGCATTGTCAACGATTTTTCGGTCCACCCCCCAAACATTTTAAATTAAAAAGACGAATACAGAATGACAGTTTGGAAAATTTTGATCCCTCATACAGTTCTTCATTCATTTCACCAAGTAACGTGTAGAACCTTGCCGCTTCTTCATTTGGCTATTCATCCAGTACACTGCTTCTTATTTCGGTGAAAGTATTGCCACCAAAATTATGATCATCGGTTGCACCCAAGTGAGGTGGAAATGTCCTGAAACCATCACTGCGCATATCAAAAGCATCCCGCAACATGCCTTCCATGTCATCGTCTCTAACATTCTGATTGAAAGCACTATTAGGATACCCCAGATTCATCGATGAAGATGCTCCACTAGATGTACACTTTCCATGAAAAAACCATTTTTTGTACCTCCGGACAAAGCCATTAACAACAAGATGTTCATAGACCACTTCACGATAATGCCAGTTAATATTGCAACACGTCTTACACGGGCAAAGAATCATATTCTCTTGGCTTACATTTTGAAATGCGAAATTCAGAAAAGTTTCTACTCCATTTCGATAGCCGTTGCTTACCCTTGACAATTTCATCCAACTCCTATCCATTTCGTAGTTGTTGAAGTCTAAAGTTGACAATAAATTATACGGCTAAATTGTTAATTAATAATTTATGTAAATAATACTATGAAATTTGATTTTAAAATTAAGTAAGTTATGTATTCTTTAAGATCCATCATACGCGACATTGTTACACCTAGGGAGGATCCATTATATATAACAGTGAGATATAAGGCAACTCGTCAGGTTTCCAGCCTATATACTTTGAATCTTATTTTTTTATACAAGTATTATGTAAGTTATGAAATTTGATCGTAAACTTATGTAAGTTATGAAATTTAATCTTAAAATTAGGTAAGTTTTGTATTCTTTTAGATTCATCATACGTGGCATTGTTACACCAGGGAGGATCCATTATATCTCACTGTGAGATATAAGGCAACCCGTCAGGTTTCCAGCCTATATACTTTGAATCATTGTCTTTTATCTATACAAGTATTATGTAAGTTATGAAATTTGATCGTAAACTTATGTAAGTTATGAAATTTGATCTTAAAATTAGGTAAGTTTTGTATTCTTTTAGATTCATCATACGTGGCATTGTTACACCTAGGGTTTAGGGTTTAGGGTTTAGAGTTTAGGGTTTAAAGTTTAAGGTTTAGGGTGTAAGGTATAGGGTTTAGGGTTTAGGGTTTAAGGTTTAAGGTTTAGGGTTTAGGGTTTAGAGTTTTAAGGTTTTAGGGTTTTATGGTTTTAGGATTTTAGGATTTAGCATAAAACACAAATACAACTTAGCAAATAATTCAATTATTACAATTTAAATATAAAATAATAGAATTCAAATACATGAAAAAGTTATTACTATCTTTTAGATAAGTTTTGTATTCTTTTAGATTCATCATACGTGGTATTGTTACACCTAGGGAGGATCCATTATATCTCACTGTGAGATATAAGTCAACCCGTCAGGTTTCCAGCCTATATACTTTGAATCATTGTCTTTTATCTATACAAGTATTATGTAAGTTATGAAATTTGATCGTAAACTTATGTAAGTTATGAAATTTAATCTTAAAATTAGGTAAGTTTTGTATTCTTTTAGATTCATCATACGTGGCATTGTTACACCTAGGGTTTAGGGTTTAAGGTTTAGGGTTTAAGGTTTAGGGTGTAGGGTGTAGGGTGTAAGGTTTAAGGTTTAGGGTTTAGGGTTTAGGGTTTATTTAGCATTTAGCATTTAGGGTTTAAGGTTTAGGTTTAATGTTTAAGGTTTAACATTTAAGGTTTAGGGTTTTAGGGTTTATGGTTTTAGGTTTTAGGGTTTTAAGGTTTTAAGGTTTAGAGGTTTTATGGTTTTAGGGTTTTAGGGTTTAGCATAAAACACAAATACAACTTAGCAAATAATTCAATTATTACAATTTAAATATAAAATAATAGAATTCAAGTACATGAAAAAGTTATTACTATCTTTTAGATAAGTTTTGTATTCTTTAGATTCATCATACGTAGCATTGTTACACCTAGGAAGGATCCATTATATCTCACTGTGAGATATAAGGCAACCCGTCAGTTTCCAAACCTATATACTTTGAATCATTTTTTCTATACAAGTATTATGTAAGTTATGAAGTTTGATCTTTACTTAAATTTATGTAAGTTATGAAATTTGATCATAAACTTATGTAAGTTATGAAATTTGATCTTAAAATTAGGTAAGTTGAGATGTTGTGAGGTGCTTAGAAAATAAATATAGAAGAAATAATTTTTGTAATGATATGTATAATTATTAGTGTGTCAAATAAATATAAAAATATCTGACTAGTGAAAACAGATTGACAATAAAAGGTTTGCTATTCAAATCAAAGTGATTGTGGGTTACTTGATCGGCAAGCAAGCTCAACCCAATTGCTTTGCAATAGTACAAATACAACAAATGCGATTTGATGGGAGCATCATGTTCGATGGCAAACAAACATGGAAATGTCTATACTTGATATAGTATTAGAATAATTTTGTATTCTTTGTGTCTTCCACAATATATATTTTAATAATTATTAAAAATTATTTAATATGTGATTCATAGTTAATAAATTATTAAAATCAATTTTTAAGTAATTTTTTTAATTTAGTGTGACACTAATTTAATCAATCACGTTAATAAGTGCACTAATTTTTGTCTAGAAAATTTAATATAAGAGAGGAATTCAAATATTTTTGTAATTAGGTGGAAAATTTAATATTTCAAATCTCTACACTAGTGGTCTATATCCAAAGATCCCATGCGGTTTGGTTAATCTAGTATTAGAATTTTATTTTTATGCAAAAATTTTAAGTTTTTTTTATATGACCAAAGTGCCAAATATTATGAACAAAAATCAACTTCCTTTAAGAATAACAAAAGTCAACTTCCTTTCAAGGCTCTAAAAGTTGACTTTTAGGATTTGACACTAAGATTTTGATTTTTGGACCGCTTTTGAAACTCGACTTGTTTTTTAGTAGAATTTGAAATTGAACTTCAATAAAGAGGATTGGGGATGAGTCTATTTTGATATGAATTATTAAAGTTGTTTTAATTTGGTTTTAACATTGAGAATCATAGGTTTTGCAGACACCATAAATTAAGGTTTTCAAATCGATACTAGAGTTTTGTAAAGTCCAAAGTCGACAGTTGTATGATCTAGCAAGCATCCATATATAATAGCAAGCATAGACATAAAAGATGGTTATGGTAATGAGGAGGTACTCACGAATTGTTCCTAAAGTCTTGAGGACTCCAATATCCGAGATTTCACCGGAGAAAAGTTGGTACACAAATTGTCGCCACAAATAGCAATCATTGAAATTTTAGGAACGTGTTAATTCAATCCTAAAACATATTGCTTCCACAAATCGCAAGTTTAGCACAAGGCCACGAAACTTACGTCTTTGCACGTGGAGGAGATAGGTGTGGATATTGAGAAGGTGCAAATGCTGCTATCGTTTAAGCTGCAAGGGGTTCATCTTGTGATCGGTTCGCTTAACAACCACCAAAGCCTCGTCAAAGTGGTGAAATTAGTAGACGTGGTTATTTGTGTAATATCCGGTGTTCATATCCCTAGCCACCAAATACTGCTTCAACTCGTAAGTACCTGACAGCAACTCAATGTGCATTAGCATACTTTCTGTTAGTGATATAATACTAGTATAAGTGATATAATACTGCTTAGTTTCTATATAAAGCAAGCAGAGGTTACCAAACCCAACCGAAGGATTTAGTGGCAAGATTTAGAGGTTACCAAACTCAACCAACCCACAGCAATTAAAAATAATAATTTTTTCTCACTATAATGAATAATCCCACAGCCCCACCCTTCCCTCTTTTCACATTACACCGTCCCGTTCCCTTCCTCTTTCTACGATGAGTAGACAAATTCGGAGAACCAAACAAAGAAAGAACTAATACTAGGCAATAACAAAGATCCAAACCTAAATTACATTCACTTGCATGTTACCTTTTGAGAATCGAGATGTGCATGCATCGACGGTCCGTGAAAGAGAGGTAAAGCTTGAAGTGAAGGAGCGTTGGTTTAGAGCGATATCTTGGAGCGGTGGAAGACGAAGAGATTATAAATCTGATGAAGTACGATGGTGGCGGATTGAAGAGAGGTATGAAATGAATAGGGGGATGAAAGAAACTAACCTTTATAAATTTAGGAATTTCAGAAAGAGGGAGAAATGAATTTCAGAAGAAGCCTCAATCGGGTTTAAGGATTGGGGGAACTGGAGGAAAGCAAAACGGCGACATTTTCACTAAAACAATTCAAGCATTGAGGCATTTATAAAATAGCACCGATAAAGACATACCTATTGTGGCGTTTACGATCAAACGCCACTAAAATATACAAAACAACGTCGTTTTAATTAGAATACACAAACATATTTGCGGCGTTTTTTATAGGCGCCGCTATATCCCAACTTTTTTACAATAAAACGCCACTAAAATATACAAAACAACGCGTTTTAATTAGAATACACAAACATATTTATGCATTTTTACAATATCCCAACTTTTTGCGGCGTTTAAAAATGCCACTAAAATATACAAAACAACGTCGTTTTAATTAGAATACACAAACATATTTGCGCGTTTTTATAAGCTACCGCTATATCCCAACTTTTTACGGCGTTTACGATAAAAACGCCACTAAAATATACAAAACAACATCGTTTTAATTAGAATACACAAACATATTTTGCTGCTTTTTTATAAGCCGCTATATCCCAACTTGTTGCGGTGTTTTGAAATAGCGCCACTAATACTTGATGATTCGTGGCATTTTACCAACGGCGCCACTAACAAAAAGCTTTAAACGACGACGTCTTCCATCGTATTGATATATTTTGTGGCGTTTTACACATAAACGCCACTAATTCATACAACAATGTTTCAAACGATGCCGTCTTAAAATAAATTGATGGGTTTCGTATGCTTTTGTATTAAATGCCTGTAATTTTAATGTCATTTTATTTATATATTTTATACTATTATTAATTAATCCATTTAGTTAATATTATTAAAACTAAATAATCTTTAAAAAATATATATAAATTATATATCAGTCTTATATCCAATTACTTTAAAATTATTTTAAATATAAATAAATTTAAAATATATCAGTCTATATACCCATAAATATTTAAAATTATTTTAAATAATAGTATTTTAATGTTTTTCATTTTTAACATATATTTTTCTATGTTATAATTTGTTTCAAAATTTTTCTATGTGTTATTACTTTTTCTAAATAATTTAAATATAAAATTAAAAAATTACATTTTAGTTAATACAAAGTTCAATAATTATAAGAAGAGGATGAAAGAGTGATTGACTTTTATTACAATTATTTTAATTATTGCATAATTCATATCAATTTCAAATAATTTACCCTCAATATCGTTAAACCTAAACCCTAAATCTTAAATTCTAAAACATAAACCCTAAATCCTAAACTTTAAGCCTTAAACCCTAAACACTAAACCCTAATTTAGTTTTCGTATTTTGGGTCATATATCTTAAACCCTAAACTCTAAATACTAAACCACAAACCCTAAACCCTAAACCCTAATTTAACATATACCTTAAACCTTAAACTCTAAAACCGCAAACCTTAACCCCTAACCCTAACCCACAAGCATTGAACCCTTAACCCTTAAACCAATGAACCCTTAACCTAAACCTTAATTAACCCCTAACCACTACGACTTAAATTACCCTCAATATTGTTAAACACTAAGATCTTAAACCTTAAACAATAAAACCCAAATAATAAAATTTAAACCATAAAATTAACATCCTAAATATTAAAACCCTTAAAGCCCTAAAATAAATTAATCTTAAAACTATAAACCATAAACCCTAAACTTAAAACCCTCACCCATTAACCATTTCCCCTTAAACCCCTAACCCTAAACATTAACCCCTGACCACAAACACTTACACCTTAATACTGATAAACACTAAGATATTAAACACTATACAACAAACCCAAACAACAAATTTAAAACACTAATCCCATACACCAAAATAACAAACCTTAAACCATGAAATTAACATACTAAATAATAAACTCTAAATCAATTTTAATAGCTTAATTTGTAACTTAAATGAAAATTTCTAAATTGTTTAGTTAGCAATTTGTAACTTTTCATAATTAAGTAACTAAAATGATCAAAAACTTTATTTTTGCAAAATATCAAGATACCCCTGATATGCAAAATGATTAAATTATCCTTAACCTATGCAAATGACCAAAATACCCTCAGTAAGAAAAATTACCGAAGTACCCTCAAATTAGAAATCTTTAAAAATACCCTTATTTTGGAAAGTCACTAGGAACCACATTTTGTGAAAAATTAACGAAATGACCCTGGCTTGTAAAATTACAAAAATACCCCTGTAGGACAAAATTACGGAAATACCTTTAGGTAGTGGAAAACAACAAACAACGACAACTACAACATTTCTCTGTAATGAACGCAAGTTCATGTGTGATCGAATGAATGATCCGAGATCGTATGTGAATGAATTGAAAGAACTACCCCTTTAAAAACTATTGAACATAAGACTGTACGTGATAAACCAATGGAACAAAACTAATTCATAAAATTCTTTAATCAGATAAACGTAAAGCGGAAGTATGAATTTAAGGGGACGTGGTCGTAACGTGCATGGCCGTGGAAGAGGCCGAATGACCGTGTCTGAACCCGTTAGATCGGGTCAAGGATCTAAAATAAATGCCACCACCACCACCAGCCGCTGATGTGGAATATCAGGATCAGACCGGGGATGACGCAGGTCACGGTGATGTCGCGAGTTTTGGAAAGGGTGACTGGAGTGGGAAGAGGCATGGGAGCTCGAAAGTCGGTACTTGAGTGACTCCGAGCCAACGTAGCTGAGGTGTTCCGTGGTGTATCAGGTGTGGCACCCAGTACAGCTGAGTATTGGTTGGAGGTGACTGAGTAGATTATGGATGAGCTCGATTTAACCAACGAGGAAAAGCTGAAAGGGTTGGTGTCGCTTCTCCTCGATGAGTCATATCAATGGTAACTCACGGTGCGGGATGGTGCTACAGCTGAGGAACTCACTTGGGATTATGCTAAGGCAGCATACCAGAAGGAGTATGTTGGCACTCATTATATTGATGCGCAGAGAAAGGCATTTCTGGAAATTTGGTTCAAGGAACAAGTCCGTAGTAGTCTGACGGTTAAATTCCTAAGGTCGAGCCGTTATGCTCGAGGGATAGTGTCTACTGAGCATGAGCGGTGTGTCCGATTTGAGGATGGACTAAGGGATGATCTGAGGTTACTGATAGCTCCACAACAGGAGCGAAAGTTTACTGTGTTGGTGGAGAAAGCTAAGGTAGCCGAGGGAATTAAGGATTCTGTAAGGCAAAACACCGATCAAAATAGGCAGAAAAGAGGATTTGGATCATCAAGGCCATCTAGGAATGAGCAAAAGAGGCCTAGAGTTGATGGGCCACGAGGTCAACAAGTTGCTTTACGAGGACAGTATCGTACTTGTGATCAGTGCGGGAAAAAGCGCTTGGGTGAGTGTTGGAAAAAGACGGGAGGATGTTTTAAGTGTGGGTCCAAGGACCATATGATTAAGGATTGCCCGATGAGGCGAAGGAGGACGACCAAGAAGTCAAGGTTCTAACCAGTGGAAGAGGAGGATGAGCCACCGCGAGGTCGTGGTTTGGTGGCGGAGGTAATAGTTCTAGTAGAGACGAGAACACCGGGCTGAGGTATTTGTAACATGGAGGCCAGGCAGTCGAGTTTGGTTTATGCGGTTCACCGGAGGGAAGACGGAGACGCACTAGATGTCATAATCGGTATGTTCCTTATATCTGCAAAACCTTATGTTGCTTTGATTGATGTAGGCTCGACCCATTCTTATGTTGCATGTAGAGTAGTTGAAACTCTAGGGATAGCCTCTGAACTATCTGATAGGGAGATGACTGTAGTAAGCCCATTAGGCCAAACTGTAGTGGTGAATAAGATGTTTCGGAGAGTACCTTTGGAACTTCAAGGAGCGGTATTTCTTGTCGACTTAATGGAATTACCCTTCGGGGAATTTGATCTTATACTTGGCATGGATTGGCTAGTGGAGCATCGGGCTGTATTGGATTGTGCAGCCAAACGAATGGAGTTAAGGACCCCAGAGGATGAGGTGATGGTTATGATAGGCGAAAGAAGGAACTACTTGTCTAACGTAGTTTCGGCATTAAAGGCGGATAAGATGGTTTGGAAGGGGTGTAAGGCATTTTTGGCCTTCATTTGTGCTTTGGATACAAACGAAGGGGGAGTTAGTGGAGTTAGAAATGTAAGGGAGTTTGTGGATGTCTTTCTGGAGGAATTACCCGGAATACCCCCGAACAGGGAGGTGGAGTTTGGAATTGACTTCTTCGTCAGCATGCGACTCCGTGTCCATTGCTCCATCTGAATGGCACCAAAGAGTTGGTTGAGCTCAAGGCTCGAGATCTAAGAATTACTCGACAGTGGGTTCATCCGGCCAGTGTGTCTCCATAGGGAGCACCGGTCTTATTCGTGAAGAAGAAGGACGAAACTATGCGTATGTGCATAGATTATTGTCAGTTGAATAAGCTGACCATCAAGAACAAGTACCCTTTTCCAAGGATAGATGACTTGTTTGATCAGCTTAAGGGGGCGGCGGTATTCTCAAAAATAGATCTAAGGTCTGGTTATCATCAGCTTAAGGTGAAGGAGGCTGATATCCATAAGACGGCTTTCCAAATAAGGTACGGGCATTATGAGTTTTTGGTAATGCCATTCGGATTGACAAATGCCCCAGCCGTATTTATGGACATGATGAATCGGGTTTTCTAACCCTATCTAGACCGGTTTGTTATTGTGTTTATAGACGATATTTTGGTGTATTCAAAATCTGAGAAAGAACACGATGAGCATCTCCGAGTAGTATTGCAAGTGTTAAGAGAAAAAAAGCTCTACGCCAAATTCAGCAAGTGTGAATTTTGGCTTAATGAGGTTACATTTTTAGGACATGTGGTATCTGCTGAAGGAATAAGGGTGGATCCTCGGAAGATTGAGATAGTTTTGGATTGGAAACCCCCTAAGTCTATGGCAAAAGTTTGAAGTTTCTTAGGATTGGTAGGCTATTACAGACGGTTTGTAGAAGGGTTCTCGTCGATCGCAGCACCCTTGACCAAGCTGCTGAGGAAGGAGGTACCTTTCATATGGATTGATAAGCAACATGAGAGCTTTGAGAAGCTTAAGAAGGTCTTGACCGAAGCTCCAGTTTTGATTCAGCTGGAGGCAAGGAAGGATTTTGTAGTATACTGTGATGCTTCCCATACAGGATTGGGAGGTGTCCTTATGCAAGATAGGAAAGTAGTCGCTTATGTGTCTCGACAACTAAGGCCACACGAGGTTAAAACAACTAAGGCCACACGAGGTTAACTACCCGACGCATGACTTGGAATTGGCGGCAGTGGTCTTTGCCCTTAAGGTGTGGAGGCATTATCTTTATGGAGAGAAGTCAGTGATCTACACGGACCACAAGAGTCTTAAGTACCTGTTGACTCAGAAAGAGTTGAACCTAAGACAGCGAAGGTGGGTGGAACTATTGAAGGACTACGATTGTTCCATAGAATATCACCCAGGCAAAGTAAATGTAGTGGCGGATGCCTTAAGTCGGAAAGTAGTGACGGATCTGAGGGTAATGTTCGCACATCTGAGCTTGTATGACGATGGAAGTCTACTAGCAGAGCTGTAAGTTAAGCCAACGTGGTTGAATGAAGTGAAAGAGGGACAGTTGGTGGATGAGGATCTAAGTGTTAAGTTGTGACAAGTACAGAATGGAGAGTTAGAGGGTTATGGTGTTAATGACGATGGAGTATTGTACTTCAAGGGTAAGGTCTGTATGCCGAAGGACGAGGAGCTTAGGTAAAGAATTCTTCGGGAATCGCATAGTAACCCTTATGCTATGCATCCTGGAGGTAGTAAAATGTACAGAGATCTAAGGGAATAGTTTTGGTGGTCTGGTCTTAAGCAAGAAGTTACCGAATATGTTGGCAAATGCTTGACGTGTCAGCAAGTTAAAGCTGAACACCAAGTTTCGTCGAGATTGCTTCAGCCAATACAGATTCCGCAGTGGAAGTAGGAGAGAATCACTATGGACTTCGTTAGTGGGCTTCCCCTTATGCCTACTAAGAAGGACTTGGTATGGGTGATAGTGGATCGGCTGACAAAGTCTGCGCATTTTATTCCAGTGCGGGTTGACTACTCCCTACAAAAGTTAGCAAAGTTGTATGTGGCGGAGATTGTGAGGTTGCATGGATTGCCGATGTCAATTATCTCGGATAGGGATCCGAGGTTCATGTCTCGATTTTGAAAGCTCTACATCAGGCTTTAAGCACTAGATTGGATTTCAAGATGACTTTCCATCCACAAATGGACGACCGGTCTGAGCGAGTGATCCAAGTGCTAGAGGATATCCGAGAGGTCGTGTGATAGACTTTAGAGGAAGTTGGGAAGAATATTTGCCTCTAGCGAATTTGCATACAATATGACTATCGTGCAAGTATACGGATGGTACCGTATGAAGCACTGTATGGTAGGAAGTGTTGCACTCCTACGTGTTGGACAAAATTAGGGAAACGTCAAATTTTGGGTCCAAAATTGTGGCTGAATTCGAGAAGAAGGTTAAGATAATTCGGGCACGATTAAAGGAGGCATCTGATAGGCAGAAGTCGTACGCAGATCTCAAACGGAAGGAAATAAAATTTAATGTGGGAGATCAAGTGTTTCTTAAAGTTTCGCGATGGAAGAAGGTGATAAGATTCGGTCGAAAAGGGAAGCTAAGTCCAAGGTTTATAGGACCCTATCGGGTATTGAAGTGAATTGGACCGGTGGCATACCAGTTGAAGTTATCTCTAGAATTGAAGCAGATGTATGACGTATTTTATGTTTCCATGCTACATTGATATCGATCGGATCCATCTCATGTAGTTTCGATTGAAGAGGTGGAGCTGAGACCAGATCTATCTTATGAGGAAGAGCCGATTCAGATTTTGAAGTGAGATGTGAAAGTGCTACGAAGGAAATCGGTCCCTTTGGTCAAGGTGTTGTGGCGAAATCATGGATCGGAAGAAGCTTCGTGGGAGCCGGAAGAAGCAATGCGACAACAATACCCCCACCTATTTTAGCCAGGTAATTTCGAGGTCAAAATTATTTTAAGGGAGTGAACTGTAATATCCCAGATTATGGCTCATGCATTTTTGCTTAATAATATGAAATAGCATGCCTTGTGTGATTAAGAATATGTTGTATGAATTTTGTGAACTTTAGAATAGGGGAGTACCTTAGAAATTATTAGATTCTAATTCTAAAAGAGGAAGCTAAGTAGGGTGGCCTAAAGAGAAATAGCAGGGAAAACATGACATAAAATTGGGCTTGGTAAAGTGGTTACAAGGAGCCACTTAAAGCCTCTGTAAGTGACGCCACAAGTAGGTGCAAATGGGCCTAGGTTCGAGTCACAAGGAAAGCAAATAAAAGATTTTATTTTTCGGCAATAAGGAGTAGAGGTGGACGGCATTGGGAGACTGAGGGAGGAGCTTTAGATGTGATTAAACTCTTTGTGATAATTATTTTTTTTAATAATAGATAAAAGATAAAGGAGGAGAAGCAAATGGGATATAGTGGCAAGCCAAGGGACTCCTTGGTTGGTAAAAATAGGTCATGAAAGGGAGGCATAAGTGCCAAATTTTTTTAATTGGAACAAAAGACACTCATCTTTTCTTTCTTTTAGTGCTTGCCGAATTTCTTATCATCTCTCCTTCTTCTCTCAAATTCTTTCTTTCAATCATCTCTCCTTCCTTCTCTCAAATTCTTTCTTTCAACTCTTTCTCTAGCCGAATCACCATCATCAACTTTCTTTTTCTTTTCACAACTCTCCAAAAGCCGAAGGTAAGCCTTTTTCTAGCAATAGCGATTGTTAATCAAAACACCAAAAGTCGAAACTTGATTGATCAAACACCTAGCCTATAGCTGAAAACCTCGGTGGGTTCAACAAGGAGTAGTCGATTCCTGTAATAAGGGTAAGGACCAATTGTCATTCGGTTTCCATTCATTTTTTTTAGGCTTGTCGAAAATTTAGGAACTAATTCCTATTATTGATCTTGGCCGAAACTTGGAAGGAGGCTTCGGGAGTTAGGTGCTGTCGACTACAAGTAGAAGGATCTTTTTGGATTTTAAAGATCTAAGGTGAGTCATATTGGATATTCGGCCAAGGGCTATTTACTTGTGATTAAATGTTAGAAATTGATTAACATGTGTCTATAGGGATTCCAACAGATACCTAAGACAAGGGATACTTTCGGGATTTGAGAATCGTAGGGTAAGTACACATACACATTCGGCCAAGGCCTATTTAGTGATTAGATCTATTTCATACTTATTCAAAAACCGAAAACTAACCTGTGAAGTGATCTAGTGCTTGGCCGATTACAAGAAGGAACATAACAAAGTTTCGGGATTTGATTTTTAATCCAATCGGCAACAAGGTAAGTTTTGGTTGCAATAATCTCTCGGGGTTTGGTTATAGCAGAATGGGTTTTACTAATATACCTAGTGTTGGCCGAATATAGGAACTAAAAGATCTAAAGCTTAGATCGGGATTTCAGTGAACTCGATAAGTATATCAGGTGTGTACCCCTACACTAAGCTTTAATTAATTTATGGTTATGCGTTAATATATGTGTTAATTAAAATATGTGTGAAGTGGCTAAAAGTACCATGAAATGGTACGAACGAAATACTCAGGTACGTTTACCCACTCCTACTATGAGTAGGTTATGATCTATTATGGTACATATGTCAATAGTGATAAGAATACGAAATAAGGCATGATATTGCATGATTTGTTTGACATGGGGCATATGGGTGATATGTAAAGGGGAAGTGAATTGGTGGTTTTATACCCCAATATCCGAATGTGGTGACTTATGTCACAATATTCGAATGTGGTGACTTATGTCACAATATTCGAATGTGGTGACTTATGTCACGAATATTTATCTGGTGGCTATGCCTCAAATTATAAAGGCGATGAGCACGTCATTGCGCAATGACGCCTTCAATGGTGTGTAGCGGATGGAGGGTTGACTTAGTAGTCCCCACGGTGTGATGGTTGGTACGGGTGATGTGTAGCGGATGGTTATTTAGGCTTGGGTTGGGTTTGCATCATTAATTATATATATGTTACTATGTATGATTTGACATGCCCGAGTTAATTGAGTTCGTGTTGGTTGTACACATTGAGTCATTTGACTCACCCTTGTGGGACTATTTTTTTCCGGTGACACTCAGTAATAGATCGGGTCGGCAGGAGCTCAGTGGTGGCCATGCAAAGCTCAAAGACTATTTATTTTTATTAGCTTTATTTATATTTAAGTTTTGAATTATTTCGGGTTTTTATTTGATGTAATAAGGCCAAAGTATTAAATTATTTATGCATGCTTTTAAATTACTTAGGATGTTACGATTATTATCGAATTAAAGTTAAAAGTCAATTTTTCTCAAGTATTAATAGTAAATGTTTTGACACCTAATCAACACGGTTTTTTTTTTTTAAGTTGAGCCCAACCCAAAACAACTGTTTTCAAAAACACACAAGTTTTTAGCTAAGATTCGAATGGTTTTTCCTAGAAGCATGCCAGATCCGGTCAGGGTTTGTGGGTCGGGTTTAGAGTGTTTCACTCCTAATCTAAATCATTGTTCCAATGTTCTTTCGATTATACTCTTTACTCCTAGAAGCCGAAACTATCCCATTAAAGCCAATTTAGTGGAAAAAATCGAAGGTAAGAAGTGGTAAGTATGGCCGAATGGTCTTACATGATTCTTTCCATTTAGCCGAATGGCATATGGGTTAGAATGGTTGTGATTTTCGATTCATTTAATATTTGGGGAATGGCCGAATGTAGGAAGGTTGGTGGTGAATTCGGGATTCGACTAACTAGGTAAGTGTTCGTTTTAAAGGTTACATTTAACTAATGAGTTAGATCTCATCGTTATTTGGTTTAGTGATTAAGGGATTGATATGGACTCAACTAACAGTCAAGCAGAGAAGGTTGGATCTGTAAAACCGTCGCCCAAATTCAAGAAACGATCTGTTTTGGAGTGCGAGATTTGCCAATGGGGTGTGGGCCAAAATCAAATTCAGATCGTGGGCCAATAGTAGTTGTTTCAAGTGATAGTAACGTAGATATAGCAAAAGCCTTAGTACGCAAATCAGGTGTGTAACACTTCCCCACCGTCTAGATCTGATTAATAATAAATGTATATATATATATATATGTCTATGTGTTCACAAGATTTATATGTTATATTAAAAGCCGAAATCTCGGATTTAAACGAAGGACCCTCAGGTTAGTAAATAATCTGACTATATGTTACAAGTAAACTGTTGTACATGTTTTAAATCATTGTGCATGTTGCATGGGGTGGGTGATGAAAGGAGGAAGTTATATGTACATGTATATGAGAAACGGTTTTTACCGTGAACTCATGTGTGCTAATGCCGTGAAGCATTATCTGAGCTTGGCCATTATATGTTATAAGGGCTTGGCCAATATATGTTGATGAGCGACTTGACCGCCATCTTGGGAAATAGTGTGGGTTGATTGTAGAAATCCCCAATGGTGTGTTGGTTGGTGCGGGCGTGTAGTGGATGAAAACCTAGGCAAATGGGTTGGGCTTTGCATATTATATGTTTCTATGTAAATGAATTTATTATTATGTTTAATGAGGCCCAAATCTAGTGGTGCATGAGGGTTGCACACTGAATCTCGCGACTCACCCCTTTTAAACTAACCTTCCAGGTGACGATTAGTGCATCGGACCGGGTCGGAGTGAAGCGCAAGGTGGCCATGCAAAAGAAGGTGGATCCGGAGACAAGTTTCCCATATTAGTTTTTTTTTTTAAAAAGTATTTTATGTTATGGATTTAAACTACATTATAATAAGGCCATGGGCCATTAGTTTACATTTCAATTTTATTATGGGCCTTTAATATTTATTCTCGTTTTAATTTTTTTCAAGGACATGTAATCTAGTTTTGGGCTTTTGCTTATTAAGGCACAATTTATGTAAATCCTATTTGGGCTTTTTGTCGACACGATTTGTTTTACTAAAAATTTCTCTTAGTAACATACCAAATCCGGTAGTAGTGTTTGGGCCGGGTTTGGGGTGTTACAAATTGGTATCAGAGCCCGGTTCAAAACTCGGCTTTGGGATTTTGGGCCCAAAAGATTTTCTAAAAATGGGTTTTTAAAACATGGATTTTTATTAGTAAAGGTTTATTAGCTCAGCATGGCACTTGCGTCTCCGGCCAAGTTCGCCAGGTAAGTACTCTAAACCATTGTGTGATATAAAGGTGGGCTTAATGGGCTTATGGACGTAGACTATTTAGGTTAGAACTTGATGGACTCTAGGCTTAGACAAACAAATTCTTAAAATCCATAAGACTTAACTTCATTAAACAAAACCTGTAAACAAGCCACAAGACTAAAGTGTGGTAACAAGCATATGCATGTCAGGAGAAGATCCAGGAAGAGCTTGGTATTTAAGCGGTCAAGTGACTCACCTCCTCTTCGAGAATCTCACCGGTGTCAGTGATTGTTCACTTTAGCCATGACAGGTGTGGTAATAGGCATATGCATGTCTAGGAGTGGATTCGGGAAAACTTGGTACTTAAGCAATCCTAGTGACTCACCTCCTTTCCACTAGAATCCTACAGTGCGTAGTGACTATTCACCCTAATTCTGAGTATGTGTTGATGAGCCAAAACTACAATTAAAACTCGAAAGGGACCCGACCACTTGTTTTTCTCAAAAAAAATTAGAATATCTTTACTTTGAAAAAATACCTATGATTTGCAGAAATACCCTGATTTACAAAGTCAACAGAATCTTTCCATAGGAAACAAAAACAACAACAACAACATTAAAATATCCATGAGTTGTAAATGACCAAAACACCCTTAATTTGTAAAATGAACAAAATACCGCTGATTGGCAAAATTACTGAAACACCCCAAATTTTCAAAATTTCTAAAATAACCCCAGATTTCATAAATTACTAAAATGACCCCAGATTTCCAAAAATTACTGAAATACCCCTGAGTTGGAAAATTACCAAAATACCTTTATTTCGTCAAATCACCTGAAACCTTATTTTGAAAAATTACGAAAATACCCCTATAGGATAAAATTAAGAAAATACCCCTGGGTAGCAAAATGATGAAAATATCCTTAGGTAATGAATGTTACTTGTATGAATGTTGTGTGTGCATAATTCCAAGGATAGGAAGACTGAAAACTATAGATAGGTTCGAATTCGAAAGAATCACTTTTAAAACTATTATTCATAAGACTGTTCGTGGTTAATCAGTGGAAGAAAACTAATAATTCATAAAATTCTTAATCAGATAAATGCGAATCGGTAGTATTAGTACAAAGGGACGAAGACGCTCCAGAAGCGAATAATGGTGCGTACCCTACCATAATATACTAAGTGTTTATTTTGGCTTTAGAATTAGAGTGCGCAGGGAAAGCATAGTGGTGAGACTTAGGTAGTATGATTTCTAGTTAGTTGGAAATTTTGAGGACGAAATTTCTTTAAGGGGGTAGAACTGTAACATCCTCAAAGTGGGCCTACTCATTTATATGATAGTTTAATATGATAAGTTGGGATTGTAAAGGTTGGGCTGACTTTTTGATTAAATATTTGGATTAGGGTTAAAGTTAGTGCTCTGGATAATTTAAAGTGAAATAGTGGGCTTTAAAAATTTGGGTTAGGTGGCTAATAAATGGTGTTAGCTTATAATTTCAGAATATGGTTAATTAAGTGACAAGCTGGGCTTGTGGCCCAAAGGATTAAAGTGCATTAAGTGGGCATAAGGTGGCGCCTTAAGGGAGGAGGAATTTGGCCCCTTGTGTGGCCGTTTGGGCCTTAAAAGATGGGTCAAATTCGGCACTTAAATGGGAAGGGGGTGGACGGCAATTAGGCTACCTTTTAGGAGTTATTTCTTTTATTTTAAGTATTAAAAAGCTAATACTTAATAAGGAGGAGTTGGATATAAGGTGGGCTCTCCTAAAGGTAAGATAAAGATTGAGTTATCAGATGAGATGAAGGCTATCAGGAGAGGGGAGAGTTGGTCGAAATTCCAACTCTGTGTGTGTGGGTATGCCGAAATTTCTCTATAAATAGGGAGTAGTATTCTTCAATTTCGGTATCTTGAAACCCTATTCTTCTCTCATTCTCTGCCGAAATTTCCAAGCCCTCTCTATAGTTTCTCTTTTTCTTTTTCTAAGAGCTGAATTCCTTTGTTCATACCCTCATCTCCCATAGCCGAATCTACAAGTAAGATCTCTGTTTTCCCGAAGGTGCCTTTGTAAGTCGTATACTCCTTAGTAATCCAAAGAAGTTTGGGATTTTTCCTTTTCGTGATTCCTTACTTTTATCAAACTCCTAATCTAAACCATTGTTCCAATGTCCTTTCGATTATACTTTTTACTCCTAAAAGTCAAAACTATCCCATTAAAGCCAAATTGGTGGAAAAAATCAAAGGTAAGAAGTGGTAAGTATGGTCGAATGGTCTTCCATGATTCTTTCCATTTAGCCGAATGGCATATGGGTTAGAATGGTTGTGATTTTTTATTCATTTAATATTTGGGGAATGGCCGAATGTAGGAAGGTTGGTGGTGACAATTTTTAAAGGATATTCGGGATTCGGCTAACTAGATAAGTGTTCGTTTTAAAGGTTACATTTAACTAATGAGTTAGATCTCCTCATTATTTGGTTTAGTGATTAAGGGATTGATATGGACTCAACTAACAGTCAAGCAGAGAAGGTTGGATCTGTAAAATCGTCGCCCAAATTCAAGAAGCGATCTATTTCGGTTGTGCGAGATTTGCCAACGAGGTGTGAGCCAAAATCAAAGTCAGATCATGGGCCAATAGTAGTTTTTTCAAGTGATAGTAAAGTATATATAGCAAAAGCATTAGTACACAAATCAGGTGTGTAACACTTCCCCACCGTCTAGATCGATTAATAATAAATGTATATATATGTATATATGTTCACAAGATTTATATGTTATATTAAAAGCGAAATCTCGATTTAAATAGCGGACCCTCGGGTTAGTAAATAATCGACTATATGTTACAAGTAAACTGTTGTACATGTTTTAAATTATTGTGCATGTTGTATGGGTGGGTGATGAAAGGAGGAAGTTATATGTACATGTATATGAGTAACGGTTTTATCGTGAACTCATGTGCGGCTAATGCCATGAATCGTTATCTGACTTCAACCATTATATGTTATAAGGGCTTGGCCAATATATGTTGATGAGCGACTTGACCGCCATCTTAGAAAATAGCGGTGTGGGTTGATTGTAGAAATCCCTAATGGTGTGTTGGTTGGTGCAGGCGTGTAGCGGATGGAAACCTAGGCAAATGGGTTGGGCTTTGCATATTTTATGTTTCCATGTAAATGAATTTATTATTATGTTTAATGAGGCCCAAATCTAGTGGTGCATGAGGGTTGCACATGAGTCTCACGACTCACCCCCTTTAAACTAACCTTTTAGGTGACGATTAGTGCATCGGACCGGTAGGAGTGATGCACAAGGTGGCCATGTAAAGAAGGTGGATCCGCGACAAGTTTCCCATATTTTTTTTTTTTAAAAAGTATTTTATGTTATGGATTTAAACTACATTGTAATAAGGCCATGGGCCATTAGTTTACATTTCAGTTTTATTATGGGCCTTTAATATTTATTCTCGTTTTAATTTTTTTCAAGGACATGTAATCTAGTTTTGGGCTTTTGCTTATTAAGGCACAATTTATGTAAATCCTATTTGGGCTTTTTGTCGACACGATTTGTTTTACTAAAAATTTTTCTTAGTGACATACCAAATTCGGTAGTAGTGTTTGGGCCGGGTTTGGGGTGTTACAATGTTACACGTGTGAATCATGGCCAGGCCGTGCTCGGACTTCTTTAATGAGGCACGATCGTGTAAATCAAGATCAGGTCGTGTTCTAGTAGATGGACGTGGCATGGTCCGTGTGGGCTTAAGTCCAGGCCGTGCCGATTTCCTCTTTGGCCCAATTTGGTCCGTTTTAGGCCCTTTTCTCGTTCTTTTCATCCTCGGGTGCTTTCCTAGGTATAAGACATGAAAGGAAAGGATTAAAAGCACCTTTTTTCATGAATCAAGGGATAAATCATCCGAAAACATGCTAAATGTGGGACTAAAATATGTTATAATTACGTTTTATCAAACACCCCCACACTTAAGCTTTTGCTTGTCCTCAAGCAAAATTCTCAACTTACAATTAAAACGAACTTTCCATGATTCACAACTCCTATCGACAATGCCTCATCATAATTCATAGATAATTTATACATGGATAATTCAACTCAAAGAGTCCTAAAGATCTAAACAAGATAAGTCATATATTTGTATCATGAAAACGTAGGTGTCTCCCCTTATCTAAATAATTACCTTTAATTCAAAACCGATAAGGATTGATATCCTCACAAAAGATTCACTCAAATCACTCTTAAGTGTTTAAGGTTCAGGAAAAGATTGCTCATAAGTCAAACCTGAAAAGTTAATCCCATAGGCTTGCCTGAAAATCAAATTTCCACCACTGTAAAATGAGATGATAAGCAGATCAAAAGGTCTTTGTTAGGGTTGTAACGAGCTAGGGTTAAGGTGTGGTTAAAGGCTAAAATTAGAAGGTTAGAATCGAGATCAAATTGACAAGTACCTTCCTAAAAAATTTCTGAGACGATATTTACATCAACTGATAATAATAATCCTAACAATACGAGCTTTTCTTTTGGAAAATAAGCTTTTAACTATATAAGCTCACCACTAATACTAGATATACATCAATTTTTTTAAGAACAAAATAATTAATAATAATGGATAAATTCCACTCATAATATAATTAGGTGACTAATCAAATCAAATCTCGATTAAAGGGTAGTCAAAAACAAGGGTGATAACAAATACAAAGGGTTTTGAGTTATTAGTAGGTGAGTTAATAAAAAGGGTTGTTAGGATCAACAGGGTTCACTAGGGGTTAATTATTGGAGGTAGGTTGTTTAGTGGAGTGAGTGGGTTAAATTCTAGGTGCCTTTATCATCTCTATATATCAAATCAATGATGTGGCCTTAACATGTATAATCGAGGCAAGTTCTAAAATAACAAATCAATGTTGACACACTCATAATAAAAAGTGAGCATGAAAGGATGTATGCTCTAAAAGGCTCAAAATCTCACAAAAATTATGGGCATTTTGACATCAATCTCATCAATTTGAATTTCAAAGCAATATTCCAATTTAGGTTAACAACCTAGCAAAAATTTTTATTCTGAAAAATAGACTTATCATGCTTGATTCTCTAGTATCTTAAAATTCAATCATCAATGCACAATTATCAATGACTTATTCAAAACATGTCAATAATAATCATAAATCATTAGAAATTTCATCCTAATTAGTAATATGAGAAATTTACTTAAAAACAAGACTAAATTCAGGGATTTGAGAATTATGAAAAAAGTTAGGCACTTTTATCCCCCCACACTTAAGATGTACATTGCCCTCAATGTACAAAGATATATAATGACAATTAGTAGATAATCAAAAGAGAGGGAGAGAATTCCACTTCCTGAATTATGGATGATTTCCTTGGAGGATGTGGAAAATACGTGGCCGGTGTCGTTTTGTTGGTGGGGCAGTTACTGACGAGCTTTGTGCTAGATGAAGAAATTGGGGAGCTCATAAAGGATTAGCTAGGGTTTATTAAGACATATTTAAAATAAACTACTTATATATATAAAGACAAGAAAGATAAAGAGAAAGAAAATAAAAGTGCAAATAAACTAAGGCTAACAGATAAAGGGGCTTGAGAATCCTTATTGGTAAATGGTTCGCGAGGTTGGTGTCGCTTCTACGATTACGGAGGTGCTGGCGGTGGTGGAAGTGGCGTGATTCCCAAGTAGCCTTTAGCTCCTAAGTTAAAGAAACTAAGATAAAATAGAATACTTTAGGCAGAAGAAAAGTAAAGATAAGGAAAATAAAGGAGACGAGAAGAGTAAAACAAAAACTAAATGGTCTCAAAGACCCTTGGCTCGGTGTTTGAATGAAGCGGCCGGCATGAACTCATGTATAGGGTCTCCTTTGAGGGGACTCTATTTGGCCTCCTTATGCTTCTTCGACATGATGTGGGATGGCTCAAGGATCTAGAGTTTTAGTATATGGAGTGAAAAGTCTGAGAGGAAAAAGGGGGAGAAGAAAAGAAAGAGGGAAGCAGATGGTGAGAAGGGGAAAGGATGTGGGGTTTAAATAGGAGTTCAAATCTGTCACATTCCCACGCCCGTGGTCTGAGGGTGTGTCGATTAACACAGCCGCCTCACATGACCGTGTGTGTGTACATGTTGTTTCACCATGCCCGTTCTTTAGCCAGCCACGCCCGTGGGGCACAAGTCAGTATGTTGGCATGATTTCAAGACACAAGCATGTTATGCCCGTGGGTTGCAAGTCAGTAGCTTCACACGGTCATGTGGCACGGCCGTGCTAATTTTGTGGAGCCCATGGGGGAGTGGTTAGATCTGTGACGTCGAAAAGTGGTTGGATTTTGATTCGCACGGCCTCTGCTATGTTAGTACGGGGATTTTGATAGTCCACATGATCACGGACACGGCCGTGTGTAAGACCGTGTGGTCTGGAAAACTATACTTTTATGTTAATGTAAAACTAAATTTTCAGAAAAAGAAGAAGGAAAGTAAAGAAACTAAAAATAAATTTGAAAGTAAATAGTGTTAGTGCTCAGGTTGCCTCCCGAGAAGCGCTCGTTTATAGTCTTAAGGTAGACTTTCCTTGTGTTTAAAGAATTCAGGGAGGTTTAAAGGTTTGAATATCTTCCCTCATGCTTACAGTTCTGTTTTCTTGATAAAGTTTAAGTCGAGAAGCGTTTACCTTAAAAGTATCGAATGTTGGATTGCTTAACTCGACTGTTCCGTGGGGAAGATATAATGTACCTTAAGAAGAATTTCTCCCTTTGCCTTCAGGTCTGTTGTGGTGATGTGAGGATCGAATTTGTCTAACAGTACCTGGTCTCCTATTTTGAAGTGATTTGATGTCCCTACGAGTTCTTCTGGTGGTTTCTCCGGGTTTACTTCGTGCGATTCTGGTTCTTCTAATTTGTCGACCCTAAGGCTTTGTTCCTCGTGTAATTCCTCTTTTTCGATTTGGGGTCTATTAGTCAGCTCAGGTTTGTATCCTTGTGGTGTTTCCAGTGATGAAGGTTGCACAAACTGATTATCAAATGAATTGTCTTTCTTACCTTCATCGATTGTTGTCCTGACCGAGTCAATGGCTTGAAGACTGACTGATTCATTACCTACACAAAGTATGAGTTCGCCTATGGCAATATCAATTTTAGTCTTGGCAGTTGCTAGAAAAGGTCTTCCTAAAATTAGGGGAATTGAATTATCCTTATCCATATCTAAGACAACAAAATCTACTAGGAAAACAAATTTGTCAATTTTGACAAGAACATCTTCGATAATGCCCCTAGGAATTCTAACAGTTTTATCAACTAATTAGATACTCATCCTAGTTTGTTTGGGCTTCCCTAGACCTAGTCATTTAAACAATGTATAAGGCATGACATTTATGCTTACCCCTAAATCAGCTAACGTATTATCAATAGTTAAACTACCAATTAAACATGGAATTGTAAAACTCCCTGGATCTTGTAGTTTCCATGGTAGTTTATTCTGTAACATTGCTGAGCATGTTGCGTTTAACTCCACATGTAGCTCTTCGTCTAATTTGCGTTTGTTTGTCAAGAGATGTCTTAAAAATTTCATCGAGTCTAGCATCTGGAAAAGAGTTTCAAGAAGAGGTAAGTTAATATGTAATTTCTTTAAAAGTTTAAGAAACTTACCAAACTGTTCCTCTGAATCGTCTCTTTTTATTGCTTTGGGGTAAGGTATGAGAGGTTGGTACTCTTTGATTACCGATTTTAGCTTTTCTTATGTTACCTCTACCTTACTTTCGTCTACCTCTTTGTTTGGTTCGTCTAACCCTTTGCTGCCATGAGCGGTAATGGCTTCAATTTGCTCTTTAGGGTTAATCTCGATGTTACTCGGTAGACGTCCTTGCGGTCGTTCTGACATTAGCTTTGCGAGTTGTTCGACTGCATTAGTGACTTCCTTGACTGACTTAGTAAGTTCTCCGACATGTTTCTCGTTGTCTTTAATTGTTCTCTTAGTTTCATGGAAATAGTTTTCTGTGTTGGCCATAAATTTTGTCAGCATCTCTTGAGGTTTGGCTTCTTCTCTTGTGGATATGGTTGATTTTAGAAATTTTGAGGAGGTTGTTGCCTTTGGTCTCCTTGATTTCCTTGTCCTCCCCACGAAAAATTTGGGTGGTTCCTCCAACCTGGATTGTAAGTATTACTATAAGGATTATTATTGGATCTGAAATTATTACCTATATGGTTCATCTATTCACTCTCTACATCCGGTTGGTAGGGTGGGTACTCAGGATTCACCACGGTTCCACTTGCATTGCACTGCATGACTGGATGTGCCTGCGAAGAACACAAACTATCAATCTTTTTATTCATCATCTCTACTTGGGTTGATAGCATGGTTATCGCATCGATGTTGTAAACTCCGACTGATTTTATCGATTTCATCCTTGAAACTTGCCACTGATAATTATTCAGTGACATCTCTTCAATGAACTCGTAGGCTGCTTTAGGAGTTTTATTGTTCAGAGTTCCACCGGCTGCTGAATCGATTAATTGTCTTGTTGGAAGGTTTGCACCGTTATAGAAAGTTTGGACTTGTAGGCACAAAGGTAAACCATGGTGTGGACACCTTCTCAAGAGATCCTTGTATCTCTCCCATGCGCCGTATAATGTCTCTAGATCCATCTACACAAAAGGAGAGATATCATTCCGTAATTTGGCCATTTTGGCTGGTGGGAAATATTTCAATAAAAACTTTTCTGTCATTTGTTTCCATGTAGTGATTGACCCTAGTGGTAACGAGTTCAACCACTATTTGGCTTTATTTCTTAATGAAAAGGGAAACAACCGAAGACGTATGGAATCATCAGAAATGCCATTTATTTTGAAGGTATCACAGAACTCTAAAAAGTTAGCTATATGAGTGTTTGGATCTTCGTCCTGCAAACCATCAAATTGAACAAACTGTTGAATCATTTGTATTGTGTTAGGCTTTAATTCAAAATTATTAGCAGCTATAGCAGGCCTAACAATACTCGATTCTGCTCTTGTTAAATGCAGTTTAGCATAATCAAACATTGTACATGGAGCATTATTTTCCCCCACATCATGTGGGTGTGGGTTATTCTCGTCCATCCCTTCAGTAAGATTGGATCGGTCTTCTTGATTTTCCTCTGTATAATCTAGGGCTTGCCTGATTTCTCTTCGAGTCGTACGAATGGTAGCCTCTATTTCACTATAGTATACTAGAGGTCCTCTCGGGATCCTTCTAGCCATAAACTAGAGGTACCTGTCAGGAAAAAAAAGAAGAAAAGAAAATTTAGAAAAATTAAAATTTAATCTAAAAATAAAAATAAATTGAAAAATAAAAATAATGGCTAAAGTAATAAAAATAGAGCTTTCTTAATATTTTAGTTCCCCGACAACGACGCCAAAAACTTGATCACTGAAATCAGAGCTTTAAAAATTTATAAAGAATGTGATCGAACCTGGAAACTAACCCTGACAACGATTAAAGGCAAGTGTACTTATCGAATAGTAGTATAGCTTAAGCAAGACCAGATTGTCGAACCCAAATGAACTAAAAGTATTAATACTAACTTTCTTTTTATTATTTAGCCTAGAATAAAGTGAAGTTGCTTTAATCTAAATTAACGACTACTAAGCTAAAGATACAAAGAAAAAAAGAACGAATTAGAAAATAACTTGAAGAAAAACTAAGTTGACCATGATAATACCCTCAGGAAGAATTCACCTAGACTTCACTTGTTATCTAACCCTGAACCATACGATTTATTTACTTAGTTTGATCCATGAAACTCCCTAACGTATATTAAACCCTCTCGAGGCGAATAACGTCTAACCCTAGGTTAATTAGTGGAACTCTCGTTCTCTTATAATAACCACCTAGAATAGCAGTAAATTGATCTATAGATTCCCATATTAGGTTTCACCCTAATCCGGCAAAATCTTGTTACCCTATCTCTAGGCGTGCGATCAACTCCGCTTAATTATGCTAGATCTACTCTTAGGCAGGGTCTATTCCTCCTCCACCTAAGCACATCGAATTTGGATTAAGCACACATAATTAAGAACAAACTAAGTATTTATCATATAATTCAGAAAACAATAACAAAATTCATCTAGGTTTCATCCCCTTTAGGTATCTGAGGGGTTTAGTTCATAACAAATAAAGAAAACATCTTAAGAGAAAAGATAAAACAAAACATAAGAAATCTCTAAAACTCCCAGAAGGAATTGAAGGAGAAATCCGTCTTCTTGAGTATAATCCCGGCTTCTTGGGATGGATCAACTGGCTAACTTTGAGTGATTCCTACAATTCTGACCTTTCCGGCTTGGCTCCTTGTCCTAGCTCGACGCCCCTGGACAAAAGCCACAGCGTAAGGCTTGTAGAACTCCTTTCAAGTTGCCCCCTTGGGTGTTTATATAAACTTTGTGATGCCTTATTTGGCCCCTAAGTATACTAATTTAAGTAGAATTCCTACTAGGGTGTTTGAATAGGCTTTGGAATGTGTTTTTTGCCTCCAAGTATCCTTTCCCGAATGAAATTGCTCTTTCCAGCGACAAGGACACGGCCATAGCACACGCCTATGTGAATCATTGCCAGGCTGTGCTCGGACTTCTTTAATGAGGCATGGCCGTGTAAATCGAGATCAGTCCATGTTCTAGTAGATGGACGTGGCACGACCGTGTGGGCTTAAGTCCAGGTCGTGCCGATTTCCTCTTTGGCCCAATTTGGTCCGTTTTAGGCCTATTTCTCATTTTTTCATCCTCAGGTGCTTTCCTGGGTATAAGACATGAAAGGAAAGGATCAAAAACACCTTTTTACATGAATTAAGGGATAAATCATCCGAAAACATGGTAAATGTGGGACTAAAATATGTTATAATTATGATTTATCAGTGATGTAACAGGTGCAGCATTTTTATTTTTCGGACAATCTCTAATGAAATGCTCTGTAGATCCACAACGGAAACATCCTCGAGTTAATTTTCAACATTCACCTCTATGCTTCTTCCCGCAATGTTCACAATCTGGTATTTCAATATCTCGTGACGGACCTTGTACACTTCCAGTAGAAACTGTTATTTACATTCCACGATTTCTATCACCTCAATCTGATCTAAAACTCGGTCTCCAGCTACCATGATATTCTTTAGATCTTTTAGGTTGCAGATTTGAACTAGTAGTTCTAGTATGTTTCCCAATCAGACAAGCATTTTCAGGCTTTTTGTCAAGACCCAGTACTTGTTCAACCATATTTGCTCTTTCAACTAAATCTACAAATTATATAATTTTGAGAGATACCAGTTGTACTCATAGTTCATCACGTAAACCCCTTAGAAATCTCTTACAACTATCAGCTTCGGTTGGCACATATTCCACAGCATATCTACTGAGTCGTGAAAATTCTCGTTCATAATCAACTATTGAATATTACCTTGTTTTAGCATCAAAAACTCATATTTTCTATCTTTAATACACAGCTCACCCACATATTTCTTTTGAAATTCTCTTTGAAAGAAATCCCAGTTTACATGTTATGTTGGTACATGTCGAGTCACAGATTCCCATTGTACATAAGTTTCCCCTTGTAATAAAGAAACAACACATAATAAACTTTCCCAATGAGTGCATTCAAGCTGTTGCAGATGTAACACCCCAAACCCGGCCTAGACGTTACGACAGGATCTGGCATGTCACTTGGAAAGGTTGTTAAAGAATCTACGCGTTTGTTAAAAACTTCGTATTCTTTTTGAAACTCCACGCTTTGTTGTTTGTGAAATTAAGATTTTCTTTTATGGTTTTCTTGTAAAAGCGTTGTTATTGCTATTATCGAAAACTTTGTTTATAGTAGAAATCGGATCCAGTAATTTACGGAAACATGATATTTTGAAAACAATTATTAACTTTTTAAGAAAACCCAGTGTTTAATCATTTATAATTTGAATATAACAGAAATGAAAGTTAAAAAGTAAAACAAAATCCAAAGGCCTTATTACATAAAATTAAACCCAAATCGAAATAGAACTCAAAATAAGGTAAAACGACATGTACTAAGCTTACAATGTATGGCCACCGTAGAGTCCATCGCAGCTCCAAATCCTCAAATGCTGGGGATCACTTGCAAGGTTAAAGCAAAGGGGTGAGTTACGAGAACTGAGTGTGTAATCCCCTAATCGGTCATTAATTGGGCCCGAGCCTATACAAAAGCGGTGGTAGAAGCCCATCTGAAGCAGGTGGTCAAGCCCTATTAGGTAACAATCTGGGCCTCAGCCCTATAATCATGATAATGCAATAGAGTATGCAACCCAACCTAATAATCCATCCACTACACACCCCCGTACCAGCCCACCACACCTATGGGGATTTCTAAATCGACCTAACTATCCGCTACACACCAATAAGGCAGACAAGCTGCTAATCACAGAATTTGTGGCAAGGCCACCAGAATAACAGAATATTTATGTGGCATAGCCACCAAAACAGAATGTGGCAGAGCCACCAGATTACACTTCCTCCGATCATCAATATCCCAATCCCATGCAGAATGCCGTGTATGTCATGCTCAATCATTACACGTGTATGCAGAATGGTCATGCTCAGTAACAATCATTTAAACATGTAATAAAAGCATATCAATCATACAACCACAGCCAAACCGGTCATATCATAGCATAAGCCAATCACTTACCTACAAAGGCAAATCAGTCATTTTATCCTGTAAGGGTATTCCGGTAATGCTACCCTTCAGGGGTAGTTCGGTAATTCTACTCATAACTAATTCCTATATGCAGTGTATCTCAAACATAATCAATCATAAAATTAACACATAAAACGCTAGTACTACCACGAGGGTACAACGATCATTTTGTCGTTTAGGGTAAATAGTAAGTTTACAAACCAGGGTATTTTGGTAATTTCACAAATCAGGGGTATTTCGATAATTTTGCAAACTAAAGGTATTTTGGTAATTTTACAAACCATGGGTATTTTGGTAATTTTACAAAATAAGGGGTATTTCGATAATTTTACAAACCAGGGTATTTCAGTAATTACAAACTAGGGGTATTTCGGTCATTTTACAAATTAGGGGTATTTTCGTAATCTTGTAAACCAGGGGGTATTTCGGTAATTTTGCAAACCAGGGATATTTCGGTCATTTTACAAATCAGGGTATTAACGACCCAACAGAAGGTCCACTGTCACCTCGAACGACTCAAGTATTCTAAATAGAGATAATCATGTAAATGGGCCTAAGGCCCATTTTCGGCCCAAGTGGCCCCACACACTCGTGTGGCCCATTCAACCCAAACCTAGCCACATATATGAGATTCACATAGTCTAGTTCACTATCTACTACTCAATCATACAATTTACTCATATGGGCCCCCGGGCCCATTTGGCCCACTTGGCCCCATTCAGGCCATCGTGGCCCAACAGCCCACACCCACAAGAATACTCATGGTGGCCTCGACTATCGCGTCAAAACTTCCACACGTACGCTCGCACGCTCGTGTGGCTACCATCGGCGAGTGATCGACATTTCTGCATTTGCCGCTCTACAACTATAGTAGAGAGAGTACACACCTGATAGGAGTCTGAAGCTGCTAAACCGCGCTCTGAGCACTCTTACTTCTAACGCCAACCAGGTATGCTTATTCTCTTCCTAGACAACTCTATATATAGCTAGCTTCTCACCTTCCTTCTTTGTATATTTCCGATGTGGGATCCCTCCATTAGTAAAGTTTAAATCCAACTCAAACTCTTACCGTCCAATTCGCAAAATAAATACTCCCTTACTTTCCATGATATTCGAACCCAGGCTCTCCTATCAACCAATCCATGCCACTTGCCACTAAGCCACCAGCTCCTCTTGTGACTAAAACCATGCGTAACTAAATATAAATCTATGGCCAAGGTCTAAATCCATTTTGAAAAAATACCAAAAAGAAAAACCATGCGTAACTAAATATAAATCTATGGCCAAGGTCTAAATCCATTTTGAAAAAATACCAAAAAGAAATGCAAGTGCCACACCTTGAACCTTGGATTTCCTTCCTTCCTTTTGGCGTCACCCCCTTGCCTCTTATGTGGCATCACTTTTCCACTACACCACACACTCCACTTGTGTCATTTTCTCCACATTTTATTCTTAAAGCCTACCTACTAACTCCCAGGGTTTTATTCATCTAAAACCAAAATTTTTCCTAAGGTCTAACTTGAACCCGGGACTTCATAGAAGCCCCCTAACCTTCCAAAATCACTCACCTACTAGATCCAACTTGCATTAAAGCCGTTCTCTTATTCTCAAAATTTTTAACCGCTACTACGCCCAAGGCCCATTGGGCCCAATCCTACTGGCCCAAATTTGGGATGTTACAGCAGAATTCTTATTCTTGACTCCATCCAATTTTCAGTAGTAGATGGATCGGCTCCCTTTAAACCTAGAAATTTAGTGGCACCATACTTACGTAATTGTTTTATCGGGGCTCGTCGGGTAGTAGGAGCAGATGCCGTAACAAATGTAGTTCCTGCTATTCGTTGAAGGGCATCAGCTATAACCCTAAGTAACTGCGAATCATCTCTCTCTAGTATTACCCCGTTCAATATTAGGTGGTTGATTTCTTATTGGATTTACACTTAGTGTTACTGACTCAATTTCATCTCTTTCATATTATTCATCATCTCCAGTATACATTTCTTGATCAGTATCAGCAATATATTCATTTGACATATTTAACTATGAAACAAAAATAAACAAATATATCAGCATCCAATCCCGACTCAGTTTGACTCAATCATAGCATGTACCTCTAGATTCAATTATGAGCTCAATTTATTCCGAGAATTGGCTAAATCTGAATAGCTCTGATACCACTAATTGTAACACCCCTAACCCTTATTCGTCGCCAAAATAGGGTTACAAAGCATTACCAAACTTTTCAAAATAAATACGAATAATTATATAATATTATAACTTACTCATCATAATTAAATCATAATGTCTCTTTATTGAGCCCTTAAGGCCCAAATAACATGTTAGAAACCAATCGAGACTCAATTGAAAACTCAAAGAATTTTTCGTAAAATTTTAAAATTTTTCCTAGGTGTAGGGCTCACACGCCCGTGTGGTCAAGGGACACGACCGTGCCAACCTATGACATGCCCGTGTTTCAGGCCATGTTCTAACTCGTGTAACTCTCTAACTTACCTCACATGGCCAAACCACACGCCCGTGTGCTACGTTATGTACCTAACACGGCTGAGACACATGCCTGTGTCTCTACCCTTGTGGTAAAACCTGAGCATTCTGTTTTAAATTTTTAAGATGCAGAGAGACACAAGGCCTAACCACACGCCCATGTGTAAGCTACGTGTCTCACACGGTCTGGTCATACGCCCATGTGCCAGGCCGTGTGGACTTAAAATTAGCCTTTTTCCTCAAGTTTACCAACCCTGCAAATCTTGAACCTCAAGCAACACAAAAACCAATCATTCAACCAATCCAAAACACATTGAAATACTTATAAGATATGCCAAATTTATCAATCTAAAGTCCTAATCAATGTACTAACATAGATATTTTACAAATATTAAACAATTCAATTCATTTAATTTCATTCATGCCAAATCAAATTTAATACCAAATGTCAACCTAAAATTTGTATATGTAAAATTCATTCATACCTCAACCAAAATATACCATTTCATAACCTTAATATAACACATATGTTGTATATATATTCAACCCATTTCATATTATAACATCATTACAATCGTTTCCCAAAATAACAAACATAACATCCTAGGTACAAGTCATTTACCAAAAAGAATTGTATTTCACCATAATGAGTTCGGGATCGACATTGGATGTTGTTTCAGTAATTTGACTTTAACCTAACCTGTGTACGGAAGTAAACCGTACGCTGAGTATATACTCAGTGGTATTTCTATAATCCGAATACTTTAAATAAATATCATTATATATCATACACTTTTAACCATATATAAATATTAATTAATCAATAATTCAATTCATCCATTTTCCTTCATTTCTCATCAATAGCTTTCTCACTTTGATTCACATATCATTTGGTAATCACATTACTCTTTCATAAACCCTAGATTCATACATTTCAATTGTACAATCCAATTCAATATCCAACTTCAATTTCACATTCAATTTCATTCAATATAAATTTGATTACCAATTCATTTATTTACCCCTATTAACACAACTCAGACTTTGACAGATACACAGATCCAACAAAAACACACCAGTATGGCACCCAGTGCCTCATAGGATAATTCGAAGTAATAAGTTGACACTTAGTGTCTCATCAGCCTTGTCGCAGTAAATTGGTACCCAATACCTCATCGAATTTATCCGAAGTAATAGTTTAACACCCAATGTCTCATCGACTCGTGGACGACGTATCCCTGAACTCTTCCAATCCTATGGCATGCCAACTATATCAGACTCAACCCGATATAGTTAATAGGGTTTTCAAATCATTTTTCAATTTCCAATCAATACACATTTAAATTCAAATAATCACATATACTCATAATTCAATTCAATTCAAAACAATTAAATTCAATACCACAATACCAATACTCACCTCAATACCACTTACCATAAATATTAAATTAAAATATAACAATTAATAATTAGATTCTGATTATAGAAATACAAATCATAATTTCTAAGCTAATCTTCGTTGACTTTGTCTTTTCCTTTCCAAGACGAGGTCTTCGGCTCTACGTTAGCTACGAAATCGAAACAATTAAAATTATCAATACAACACTAATTCACATCAAATATTTAATTTATACTTAACTTTTACCTAAATTCCAATTTAGTCCTTAACTAATACTAACTTTATTTCTACAAAACTAATTCCATATCTTCATTTAATTACCACTTAAAACTAAATTTAACTCTCTAATTTCACCATAATCCCTAATTTCAAAATTCTCTCAATTTAGTCCATATTACTTAAAACTTATGATTTATTTTACAATTCAATTCTTTTCTCAATTCTAACTTGAAATTCTATCAATTTAACCCTAATTCTTCAATTTATTCAACATGAACAACTTCTAAAAATTCACTAACTTTCAAAATTTCAACTTAAATCAAGTAGTGTTTTGTTCTAGGATTCTAAAACATCAAAATTACAAGAAAAGGGACTAAATTGACTTACCAAATTAAGCTTGAACCTTAAACCCTAAATTTTTATTTCCTTCTTTCTTTCCTTTCTTTATCCTCTGTTTCGTTTTCTGCTTATGTTCTTTTCTTTTATTTTATTTCTTTTTATTCTTTTGTTTATTATTTAGTTCTTATTATAATATATTATTATATTATATACTTAAATAATAAGTAAATACATATATGTATTACAAATGTATGTATGTATTTACTACACATGTACATTATTATTACCATACAATTGTCTTAATTTGGTTTATTTATTTATTTAGTCCTTCAACTTTTCTTTAATCTATAATTTAACTTTTACCCTTTATTCAATTTAATCCTTATTTCTAATTAACCTTAATTCAAACTAATTCACCTAACCGTAACCTAATTAATCACACAACTAACTTTGTAAATAATTTTAATAAATATTTAAGAATTCGTTTTACGAAAACGGAGATCCGAAAATATATTTTTCGATAACCTTAAATTTCGGGTCGTTACAAAGCTTTTCCCCTTAAACCTTCAATGGTTTTTCGGCAGTAACAAAGAAGAAGAAAAATATTCTCCCCCTCCCCACTCACTTTCTTTTCTTTATTATTTTCTTTTGTTTTTTAATTAATTTACCTATTATAATTATTAATAATATAACCTATATGTATTATTCTCATACTCATCCACTAATAAAACCCATTTGAGTAATGGTTTATTTAATTGCTAAGTCCTTTGATATTTATCTTCTTTATAAATTTAGTATTCTTTCCCACTTTTATCACCTATTGATTTAGTCCCTTTTAAATAAAATACAAAAATTATTTATTTAATTAATACTCAATTCACTTTTAAAGTAACTCTCCAAAAATATAATAATAATATTTTTGAGCCCGATTTAGCAGGGTCCCGGAAGTATGTTTCCCGACACCCCTGACTTATGGGATATTACACACCTAGTCGCCGAAAGCTCAAACTAGCTTTTCCTTTCCTTTTACCTTGCTCGTCAAAGGCTCCAACACCGTTTTTCCGTGGGTTTTAAGATTTGATATCATATTGGAAATAAATCGTTATGGTTAAAATCGTAATATGGCATAAATCGGGAAATTAGTCAAAATTATACTATTTTGATAAAATTGTTAAAACGGTATTAACACTGTGAGAATTACAAAAATGCCCTAATGAGCCAAATTACGAAAATGTCCCTAACTGTGAGAATTATGAAAATGCCCCAAATGGTCCGAATTACGAAAATGACCCTAATGGGCCGATTTGATAGTTTACCCTAATGGGTCGATTTGCAAAGTGTTATCATGGACCGAACTTTTGTAATGAATCTCTGAATTAAAGATTTTTGTTTATATTTGTAAATATCATGATTTACTATGTATGTTGCATTTACATAATTTTACATGGGATGGGAAAATGTTGAAGAGAAGTGATTCCGGTGGCATTGCCACAAAAATATTTGTTAATATGATTCATTATGATTCCGGTGGATTGGCCACAATCAAAATTTTTTATAAATGGCAACTTGCCTGTGATTGGTGTGTTTGGCGGGGTGGGTCCACTTGATCCCCACAGGTGTAATGGGATGGTACGGGTGGTGTGCAGCGAATGGATTATTAGGATGGGTTGGGTTGCATACTTTGCACATAATTACATATGTATATATTCTGTGTTATAAATGGGCTTAGGCCCAAATTATGCTAAATGGGCTCCGGCCCAAGTTATTGCTAAACGGGTTCAAGCCCAGTGGACAACGGTAAGGGGATTATGCACTGAGTTCTAATAACTCACCCCTTTTCCTTAACCCTTGCAGGTAATGCTCAATAACGTGGATTTGGGCCATGGATGACTCGATGGAGGCCATACTTCAGAAATGGTTTTATTTGGACTTTAGATTTCTTTTTCGTTCACTTTATTACTTTACTATTTTTGAGTTAAATGTTGTAATAAGGCCTCTAGATTATTTTATTTTGCTTTATGTTTGACATACTTATATTTTGCTCAATTTATTTTAAAATGGGAATTTTTTAAAAAACTTGAATAAGGATTTTCCAAAATAGATTAACAAATGGATTTCATAACAAACTTCTATGAATATTTTTAACTCGAAAATTTTTTCTCGAAATATCAACGATATTTTTAAAAGTCACGGTTTATAAAATTTCTATTTCAAAATTATCGATTTATCGATCAATCTTGAGGTTAGTAGTATTTTAACAAATATTTCAAATCAAATTTGTTTTCTTGATTTTAACAAATCAATACCTATTTTAGTACGAATCAAAAAGATTTAACATATTTTCTCATGTGAAATGTCAGATCCGATCATAATGCATGGGCAGGGTTTGGGGTGTTACATTTTATGGTATCAGAGCCAGGTTCCAAAACTCGGCGTGGTTTGGGTTCAAAAATGTTTTCCAAAGCTGTTTGAATTTTAAATTAAAGATGCATGTTTAAAAGAAGTATGGCACCACGAGTATCCGGAACCAAGTCAAGTAAGTATATGTTATCATTGTATGATTATGATTATTTTGATATGACTGTAGGAATACTCAAGAACTTTTAGTTTTAGGTGTTGAAACTATAGAGATGGAGACTATAGGATGCGTTTGCAAAAACGACCTTATTTCTTATACTTCATAAAATATTGTTTAATAAACATCGAAACAGCATACTAATTCATAAGACTCTTAATAAGATTAAATCAAATTAGTCAATATGAGTGCTAGAGGACGTAAACGTGGTAGACGTGGCCGTGGTAGAGGCCGAGGTGCTAGAGTTGTGTCTGAGGCATCGAGACATATCTAGAAAATGGGCCTTTTCGTCACTGTGGATCAAGCCGGGTAACATGATCGTATGAGGGAGGACGACGCTCTGTCCCAAGTAATGTTGTGAGTTCTAGAAAGGGTTGCTGGGGCAAGAACTGGGATAGTAGCTCATGGGTCAATATCGAAACAAATCAGATCAAATGGTGCTGAGGTTTTTAAGGGTATATCGGGTGTAACCCCAAATGTAGCAGAGTACTAGCTTGAGGTGGTGGAGCGGATCATAGATGATTTGAATTGCACCACGAGTAGAAACTGAAAGGAGCTATGTCATTGTTGAGAGACGAGACGTATCAATGGTGGCTCACTGTTTGGGAAGGCACTCAAGTTGATCGCATTACCTAGGAATTCTTTAAAACTTCATTTCAAGGAAAGTATGTTGGGGCTAGCTATGTGGATGCCCGAAGGAAGAAATTCTGAATTTGGTCCAAGGAGGTAAGTCTGTGGCAGATTACGAGGCAAAATTTCTGCGTTTGAGTCTATATGCCCGAGGAATAGTACCGACTGACTATGAACGCTGTGTGCGTTTTGAGGACGGGTTACGTAATGAGTTGTGGTACTGATAGCCCCACAAAAGGAGAGGAATTTTAACACACTGGTGGAGAACGCCAAGATAGATGAGGAGGTTAAACACTCGGAGAGGCAAAATCGAGACAGGGATAGGGGCAAGAACAAGAGAGACTCGGGGTACTCAAGTCCTGCTAGAAGATTTCAAAAGAGGCTCAAGAATGAGGAGCCAGCTCAAGCTAGAGTACCAGCTGCTGCCAATCAGTTACAGCCACGTGCGGATTGCGAAAAATGACACCTAGGTGAATGCTGGAAGAGAAATGGTGGTTGTTTCAAATGTGGTTCCAACGACCATCGGTTTAGAGATTGCCCTCGACAGACTGCTCAGACTCAAAATGTTCGTAACTATGATGTACAGCTAGCTAGAGGCGCTCAGTAGCCACCGAGAGGCTGTGGGCCAGTTCGAGGTGGTAATGGCGTAGGACGAGGTTAGGGTGCACCGGGTAGCGGTACTGGTAATAGGGATAACACAGAGGCAAGATAGCCAGGGTTGGTCTATGCGGTCAGACATCGAGAGAATGGTGATGCACCTAATGTAATAACCGGTATGTTCTTCATATCTAATGTACCTGTTACTACTTTGATAGATATCAGATCCACTAATTCGTATGTTGCTTGTACTGTATCTAGAAATCTAAACATTAGATCTGAAATTACTACTAGAGAAACAACTGTAATTAGTCCTCTAGGACAGTCGGTGATAGTAAATAAGTTGTTTAGGAATATGCCCTTAGAAATTCAGGGGAAAATATTTTTGGCGAATTTGATGGAACTGTCATTCGGTGAGTTCGACCTTATTTTAGGCATGGACTGGTTGGTAAAACACCGTACGAACTTGGATTGTGCTGCAAAGTAGATGATACTAAGAACTTCGGAGGATAAGGAAGTGATGATGATAAGTGAAAGAAGAAACTATCTATCTAATGTGGTATCGGCTTTAAAGGCAAAAAAGTTTGTGCGAAAGGGGTGTGGAGCATTTTAGCCTTCATCAATGCTTTGGATGCCAAGGAGTTGTTGGTGGAAAGTGTTAGAACGGTGAAAGAGTTTTTAGACGTCTTTCCGAGAAACTTCCAAGATTGCTTCTAGATCGGGAGGTAGAGTTGGGCATTGAGCTATTGTCAGGAACGGCTCCGGTGTCCATTGCTCCTTATAGAATGGCGTCGAAGGAGTTAGTGAAGCTTAAGGCTCAAATTCAGGAGTTGTTGGATCGCGGTTTCATTTGACCGAGTGTGTCACCGTGGGGAGTGCCAATTTTTTCGTTAAGAAGAAGGATGGGTCGATGCGTATGTGCATCGATTATAGGCAATTGAATAAATTGACGATCAAGAACAAGTATCCGTTGCCGAGAATCAACGATTTGTTTGATCAACTGCGAGGAGCTTCGATTTTCTTGAAGATAGATTTGAGATCGGGTTATCACCAGCTTAAGGTCAAAAAGGCCGAGATTTATAAGACTGCATTTTGAACTCGTTATGGGTATTACGAGTTTTTGGTGATGCTGTTTGGGTTTACTAATGCACCAACTGCATTTATAGATATGATGAACCGAGTCTTCCAACCCTATTTAGATCGGTTCGTGGTGGTGTTTATAGATGACATCTTAGTGTACTTGAAGAATGAAGAAGAGCATGATTCGCATCTGCGGGTAGTATTGCAGATATTAAAGGAGAAGCAACTTTATGCCAAATTCAGTAAGTGTGAATTTTGGCTGAAAAAAGTGACCTTTTTGGGGCATGTTGTGTCTGCCGGAGGAATTAGAGTTGATCCCCGGAAGGTCGAGGTTGTGTTGGACTGGAAACCACCGAAGACAGTGGCTGAAATTCAAAGTTTTCTAGGGTTGGCCAAATATTACAAGCGTTTCGTTGAGGGGTTTTCGTTGATTGCTACATCCCTAACTAAGCTGTTGTGTAAGGGAGTACCATTTGTGTGGTCAGATAAGCAGCAAGAGAGCTTTGAGAAATTGAAGAAGATTCTAACAGAAGCGCCAGTATTAATTCAACCTGAGGCTAGAAAAGAGTTTATTGTTTATTGTGATACGTCACACACGGGCTTGGGATGTATGTTGATACAAAGAGGAAAAGTAGTGGCTTATGCATCTCGTCAATTAAGGCCGCACGAGATGAACTATCCCACTCATGATTTGGAGTTAGCTGCAGTAGTGTTTGCTCTGAAGATTTGGAGACACTATTTGTACAGTGAGAAGTCGATTATCTATACAGATCATAAGAGTCTGAAGTACCTCCTTACCCAAAAGGAGTTGAACTTAAGACAGCAGAGGTGGATAGAACTGTTGAAAGATTATGACTTCACAATTAAGTATAATCCCAGAAAGGCTAACGTAGTGGTAGATGCGTTGAGTCGTAAGGTGATATCAGATTTGAGAGCGATGTTCGCTCACCTCAGCCTTTATGAAGATGGTAGTCTGTTAGCTGAACTTCAGGTGAAGCCTACATGGATAAGTCAAATTAGGGAAAATCAATTGATAGATGAAGTGTTGGGTTCGCGACTTCAGCAAGTGGAAGGTGATGAGATTGGGGATTTTAGATTGAACAATGATGGAGTATTGTGTTTCTACGGAAGAGTTTGTATTCCCAACGATTTGGAATTGAGACAAATGATTCTGCGTGAGGTGCATAGTAGCCCATATGCTATGCACCCCGGGGGAAATAAGATATACCGAGACCTCCGTGAGCAGTATTGGTGGCCAGGGTTGAAACAAGAGGTTACTGATTTCGTGAGTAAGTGCTTAACATGTCAGCAAGTGAAGGCAAAACATCAATTATCGTCGGGATTGCTACAACCGGTGAAAATTCCATTATGGAAATGGGAAAGGATAATGATGGACTTTGTTAGTGGGTTATCCTTAACGCCTACTAAGAAAGATTTTGTTTGGGTAATAGTGGATCGGTTGACGAAGACTGCTCATTTTCTACCTGTTCGTACGAATTATTCATTACAAAGGTTGGCCAAGTTGTATATAGTAGAAGTCGTGAGGTTGCATAGGGTGCCAGTGTCTATTATTTCGGACAGGGACCCTAGGTTTACATCACGATTTTGGAAGGCTTTACATGAAGCTTTGGGTACAAGGTTAAATTTCAGCACGGCGTTTCATCCGCAATCGGATGGTCAGTCGGAGAGAGTGATCCAGATTCTAGAAGACATGTTAAGGGGCTGTGTGATCGATTTCAGGGGTAGTTGGGAAGATTTTCTACTTTTGGTGGAGTTTGCATACAACAACAACTATCAATCTAGCATCCAGATGGCACCCTACGAGGCATTGTATGGTCGTAGGTTCCATATTCCTACTTGTTAGACTGAGCTGGGAGAACGAAAGTTATTGGGTCCTGAGTTGATTTCGGAGATGGAGGAAAAAGAAAAGGTAATTCAGGCACGGTTAAAGGAAGCTTTGGATAGGCAAAAATCGTATGCGGATCTGAAGCGTAAGGATATTGAGTTTGTGGGGATCAGGTCTTTCTAAAGGTCTCACCTTGGAAGAAGATCTTTAGATTTGGACGGAAGGGCAAGTTGAGCCCTAGGTTCATTGGACCATACAGTGTATTGAAGCGTGTTGGGCCAGTGGCTTATCAGCTTGAGTTACCTTCGGAGTTAAGTCAGATACATAGTGTATTCCATGTCTCAATGTTAAGGCGTTATAGATCGGATCCGTCTCATATAGTACCGGTTAAGGAAGTTGAGATAAGACCTGACTTGTCTTTTGAAGATGAGCCAATACAGATTTTAGATCAGGACGTTAAGGTGCTGAGAAGGAAATCGGTTCCATTAGTCAAAGTATTATGGAGTAATCAAGGATCGGAGGAAGCGACATGGGAGACTGAGGACGCGATTCGGCAGCAATATCCTCACCTCTTTTAATCAGGTAAATTTCGAGGCCAAAATTTTCTTTAAGGGGGTTGAATTGTAACATCCTAAAATTTAGAATTTTATGTGTTGCATTATTTTTTTCTTTTTTCTTTCTTGCGTTAAGCTAGTTAAAAATATTGATTGTGTATATTTAAGAGTTCTATGAAGGCTCGGGGTTTATTTGGGCCCTAGTAAAAAAATTTTGTGTTTAAGCCTATTAATGAGAGATAGTAAGTGGCATCAAGACTTATGGAAATAGGTGAGTAAATTGCTAGCATAAATGAGCATATGGTAAAAAGGATATGGCGCCACGTGAAGGACTTTAAGGGAAAATGGTCGAATCCCAATTGGTGCAAAATTTTGACTATTTTTTTTTTTTTTTGTGTTCTTTCCCTAAGTGTAGGCCAAGGTGGTATATAAGGCAAGGTGGACTTTTTTAATTTTGGCAAGGTGGCTAAGGAAATAAGGAAAGGATGAAGGTAGGGAAAGAAATCAAAATAAAAAAGGCAAGATAAGGGAACATGTTGGCCTTTTTCATGGGTGATGTTTTGGAAAGTTTTGTTGGCCAATTTTTGACCTTATTGTCAAAGTATACACGGTTTTGGTATAGGGAGAGGGTAGGCGAATTTCTTTTGCCTATTGGTAGAAATTTTGTTGCTTGTTAGGCCAAACTTCCTTTAGCATTTTTGTGTTCTTTTCTCCAACTTCTCCTCTCATTGCCACAACTTCAAGACAATAGTGAGCATTTTCTCTTTTCTTTCTTGTCTTTCCGAAAACACCTAACCATTGTGACCAATTGTTTCACTCATCTTCTCTTGAAAACTGAAACTAGTTAAGCACACCTTCTCCACTTTTCTTTTCTTTTCTTTCACAAAATTCTTCAAGCCTTCTTTCTTCTTCTCTAATCCATACTCTTATAACCGAAACTATTCTTGTTCATTTTTCCTCCATAGCCGAACCTCTCAATCCACAATCACTCCTTCATAATTTTTTTCTCATTTGGATTGACACTCTTTTCTTCGATTAAATCGGTAAGTGAATTGTTTTCTATGTTCATATTCTTTTTATCTAGCCAAATAGGTATTTATCACTATTCGGTTGTAAATCTTGATCTTAATCGAAATGGTGTTATCTTTCACTCCTTCATATCTTAATCACCCTCTTTTTCGTAGTGTTCTAAGTGGGTGGCCGTGAATCATTCTAGCCTTAAGTCAAACGGTGGAAATCGGATCCAAAATCGATAAGGTAAGGAGTTCTTCATGGATTTTTTGAAATCGTCCTTTATTCGTTTAAGTTGTTATCGAGATAATAGTGGTTGTGACTAATCGATTATATTTTTAGGGACTTAATCTCTCGATCTATCCACTTGTTGATCATACGATTATAGTGGTAAGCCAAACCCTTTGTCATTAGTCAATCTATATTTATATTGTAATATCGTTTTGACTAAGATTTTATCCGATGAAGGCTAGTGGTATCGAATCGAATGAAAAGCGATTGGAGATCGCAAAAGAAGTAGATTTACGATCCCTACTCCTAAATTTAAACGAAGGGCAATATCGGCGGTTTGAGATTTTCCACCGGGTTGTGAACCATCATCTGCGGAGAATCGACAAATTGTGGTCGTTCACGATTCTAAAGGTAATCACTTTAGATCGTTTATTTTAGAGTTAGACTAATAAAATCACGTATGTCGATTAATCGAGTGTTATGATATCATAGGTGTTGACGATCAAGACGGCCTAGTACTTACCGTAATCAGGTGTGTAATCTCACACCATTTTTCCGTAGGTTTTAAGATTCGATATAATATTGGAAATAAATCGTTATGGTTAAAATCGTAATATGGCGTAAACCGAAAAATTGGTCAAAATTACACTATTTTGATAAAATTGTCAAAAACGGTATTAACACTGTGAGAATTACGAAAATGCCTTAATGGGTCGAATTACGAAAATGTCCCTAACTGTGAGAATTATGAAAATGCCCCAAATGGGTCGAATTACAAAATGCCCCTAATGGGTCGATTTGATAGTTTGCCCTAATGGGTCGATTTGCAAAGTGTTATAATGGACCGAATTTTTGTAATGAATCTCTGAATTAATGATTGTTGTTTATATTTGTAAATATTATGATTTACTATGTATATTGCATTTACATAATTTTGCATGGGATGGGAAAATTTTGAAGAGAAGTGATTCGATGGCATTGCCACAAAAATGTTTGTTAATATGATTTATTATGATTCCGGTGGATTGGCCATAATCAAAATTTGTTATAAATGGCAACTTGCTTGTGATTGGTGTGTTTGGCGGGGTGGGTTGACTTGATCCCCACAGGTGTGATGGGATGGTACAGGTGGTGTGTAGCAGATGGATTATTAGGATGGATTGGGTTGCATACTTTGCACATAATTACATATGTATATATTCTGTGTTATAAATGGGCTTAGGCCCAAGATTATTGCTAAACGGGTTCAAGCCCAGTGGACAACGGTAAGGGGATAATGCACTGAGTTCTAGTAACTCACCCCTTTTCCTTAACCCTTGCAGGTAATGCACAGTAACGTGGATTTGGGCCATGGATGACTCGGTGGAGGCCATACTTCAGAAATGGTTTTATTTGGACTTTAGATTTCTTTTTCGTTCACTTTATTACTTTACTATTTTTGAGTTAAATGTTGTAATAAGGCCTCTAGATTATTTTATTTTGCTTTATGTTTGACGTACTTATATTTTGTTCAAATTATTTTAAAATGGGAATTTTTCAAAAAACTTAAATAAGGATTTTCCAAAATAGATTAACAAATGGATTTCATAACAAACTTCTACGAATATTTTCAACTCGAAATTTTCTCTCGAAATATCAACGATATTTTGAAAAGTCACAGTTTATAAAATTACTATCTCAAAATTATCTATTTATCGATCAATCTTCGAGGTTAGTAGTATTTTAACAAATATTTCAAATCAAATTTGTTTTCTTGATTTTAACAAATCAATACCTATTTTAGTACGAATCAAAAAGATTTAACATGTTTTATCATGTGAAATGTTAGATCGGGTCATAACGCATGGGCCGGATTTAGGGTGTTACATTCACACATGCTTAATCATATACTACAGACACAAAAAATAATATTAAAATATTTTTTTGATTCAGATTTGTGGTCCCAAATCACTATTCCGACTAGGGTCTAAACCAGACTGTTACATCATTGGTGTGATTTTGGGTGAGAAATGAAACTAAAATAGATTTATTTTGTCCACATGGGCATGTGTCTAGACCGTGTGTGACACATGGCCTGGTACATGGGCGTGTAGTTAGGCTGTGTATCCCCTGCACCTTAAATTCGAGAAAAACAAAATGCTCAAAATTGAGCACATGGGCAGAGACAAGGGCGTGTGTCTCAGCCGTGTGGGAGACACGACCTTGAACATGGATGTGTGTCATGGCCGTGCGAAACCTACACCTAATTTTGAAAGAATTTAATTAACCACACAGCCAAGCACACGGGCGTGTGGCATGGCCGTGTGCACAAGTCAGAGAGTTACACGGGGTCAAACACGGCCTGTAGCACGAGCGTGTCCCAGGGTCACAGGCGTGTGAGACCTGCACCTTGAAAACATTTTTGAAATGTCGCAAAAAATCAGTCTCGACTCAATTCCAATGCTCGTATTGGGCCTCGAGGGTCCATCTAAGGGACGCTATGAATAATCTCGGTTAATGAGTAGCGATTGACATGATTTATCTGAAAATGTTCTAAAAAGTTTTGGTAAGGCTCCGTAACCCTATTCTGGCGACGGATACAAGTTAGGGGTGTTAGAAAACCAATAGGAAAATAATTTTTAAAACTTTGGTATAATTGTTTTATAACTACCCCTATTTTGCACCCTTTTACAAAATAGTCCTTATTCAAAATAAAAGGTTTTTTAAACTCATTTTGGAAAATTGATTTAATTTCCTAAAAGCTATAGACGAAGACACTTTCGGTTTACCATGCTATGAAATTCCAAGCATAAATGAGCTAAAATTCTCATTTTACCCTCAAAATTCCTAGGCCCAATTTTGGGGTGTGACATGGCACTTTTTTGGCTACCTGTTGATCAAGCATATCTCTGTAGACAATGGAAAACATCTGAAGTAAAGAAAACACCTTAGTGGTGCAATTTGTGGAATGACCTCGGACAAAGATTCAAAGGCAACACCAAAATGGCAAACTCTAAAGAGAAGCACAACTATCCAGTTTCAAACAAGGAAAGACTGGCGAGAAATGCATAATGATGAGAAGTAGACGAAATCTTCCTTGACCATTAGTAGAAAGGTGAAATGGAAAGTGAGTTGCCAGTACCAACCTGTAAGTAAGTCGTATGATACCGACTGAGGTAAGAATGTTTACAGAATATGAATGAGTACAAGATATGAAGAGATTTAATACATGTTTTGCTGAGTTAGATGAATATTTGTCTGGTTCCAAAAAGTAAAGTGCAATGTTTACACTCTATATGAAATGATGAATAAATGTATGATAATACCTCATTAAGTTCTCATGAACTTATTTGATTGCCTCGATTGTAGGAGTTGTTAGAAAGAAGGGTGGCGAGAGCGATGCCAAGGCTACGCCATAGGAGCGGTAGTTTGTCCGATATGCATGCAGAGAAGAAAAAGATCGTGGCAAATTTACAATCCATGCCAAGGAAAAACTAAGAGAGTCATTCGATTAGTTAGAAGTATTGGCAACACACGAGTTTACAAGAGAAGCCTTATGGCAAAGTTTAAGTCTACGCATAAGATGTAATACTTTGTATAGTGATAGACGTAAGGCGAAAATCATAGTCATTTTACTCGATTGTAAATATAATATTACCTTTGTATAAGAAGTTATACACAATAAGTAAAACGAGGTATTTAAGCTAAAAGACTTAGAAATTTTATTAGTTGAATAGTTACATAGGAAAGAAAAGTAGGAGTTTAAGTACGTCAATCCTTAGGCGTAACACTCAAAACTCGGATCCAATTGACCAGGTCAAGTGGAGGGCATTACTTTAGCATTAAATCATTAAATAAAGTTAGTAAAGAGGTTTAAAAACGAAAGCCACAGATACTGAAGCGAAGTCGCAATCATTAGCAAATACTATAACAAACAAAGATAGTGGAGTAGCTCCAGGAACGATAGTAAACCACAATTAAGCAAGGCCTCCATCCATAGAAGTTACCCCTAAAAAGGTTAGTGAAGCAACAATAGAGAATTCAGTCAAGGATGTTGGAGGAAAGGCTCGACCTTCAAAAGTTAGCAGAGGAAAAAACAAGTGAAGATGGTAATGGGACTTCAAACCGTGTTCCTAAAACAAAGTAGAAAGCTAAAGGTACGACTTGTTGGCTAATAGTTATTACATTACATGAAGAAATCTTCTGCTGCTCATACATATAGCTGCATGTTGACTTTTCCCTATATTCTTTCTTTTCTTGGACTTGGGTTATATTCTTACCCCTTTTTGTTTGCTATCATTCTTTTTTTAGCACAATTGTCATTACAATTTTAAGAGATTAAATAGAATTTCGTAGGTGAGAATGCAGTTATACGAAGTACCTATGCAATTATTTTTCTTTCACGATTTCATTTTTTGGTTAAAATACTAAAAAAATTCTTATAACTATTTTTTTTTAAAATAAGCACCTATTCTTCTATTGTACCCAATAAGTTATTATCATTTAATTTGTGTTCAAATAATTCTATTTCAATTTTAATGAGACTAATATTAAACATTCTTTTTAGTCAACGTTTGGAAACTAGAATTTTAGAATTTTAGATTTCAAAAATAATATAATGAGTAGTAACCAATTTAGAAATATAACATTTGTAATTTCTGGATTTTGTGGATTTGTTAGATGTTTATGTAGTAATGAATTTGAAATTCTTAAAATATTTTTAGATTTGACAAATCCATGTTTCTATGCATTTTTAGTATATATTATATTAAATTTCAACTAATTTATCTATAATATACGTATTTATTCTTACCATTTATATAATAAATGAAATTCAAATACAAATTTTAAATTTATATTCTTAAATGAAGCGATAGGTCTTTTTTAATTAAAAGTATTTTCTTGAATATAAATTAAAGTTAAAGCTTATATATATATATATATATATATATATATATATATATATATTAGAGGTTATGGGTTTTTCCTTTTGATAAAAATTTATTTGGAAGCAATAAAAGTAGAAGAATTTTTCTAAACATTTTTTCTTTAAGCAAGGATTATGGAGGAAGAAAATGAAAATGTGAAAAATAGATATTTGTAATCTACTAGTTTAGGAAAAAATAAACAAAAGGATTAAGGAAAATGGAGACTTTTTCTCTCATATTTTTGTTTATTAGCAATTAACTTCATCAAATAAATCTTAAAATCTTAGGAAAAATCACAACAACTAAACTATATATAATTAATTGATCACACGGTTAAATAAATTCTATTAACAAAATTAAGAAAATTTAAATATAATAATATTAGCAATTTTTTTATTAAATTAACCTTAAAGCTTAAATTAAATATTAAAAGTTAACACTTGTTATTTTTGAATACCAAAATTCAAACCTTTTGCCAAATATAAATACCACGTATACCGCATAAAAAATGTCAAACTTGAGTACCAAATGATGTAATAAGCCTATAAAATTTTAAATCTTAAATTAAAATTTGAGAAAAATCACAATAATTAGACTATATTGAACTAAATGATCACACAGTTAAACAAATTATATTGATAAAATTATGAAAATTCAAATATAATACTATTAGTAATTAATTTTTATCAAATTAGCCTTAAAGTTTAAATTAAATATTGAAAAATTAACACTTATAGATACCGAATATAAAATTTCGCCAAATATAAGTATCATGTATATCGCAAAAAAAAAATGTCAAACTTGAGTATCAAATGATGTATTAAGTCCATGAAATTTTAGATTACATTTAATGTTTAAGGAATTAATTTAAAAAAAACAGAATAATTACAACGATAATTAGATAGAATATGCTTTTAAATAATTTTATATTTTGTTAATCATACAATAAAATATCACTTTTTCAAGCAAACGATCTAAATAGAGTACTATGTTTAAGTAATTTTAATTATCTTACCTCTATCCAAGAAAAGTACAACGTGCATATCATTTTTCATATATTGAAAACAGATTTTTGAAATTAGTACAAGAATTATTTTTTTGGCATGAACCCAGTTAAAGGTTCGATAAAGATAGGATGTAATATCTCGTGTGTGAAAAAAATTGGCCCACATTGCTATCAACAAATAGAAAGTTGTTGAAGTTACCTACTATCGTGGTTCGTAATCAACAAATCATTTTGACTTTCTCAGAATCAGAAAAGAAATGGCACTTGCGATTGTAGCATAGAACATCATTATCGGTTGAAAATTTTGCAACTAAACCAGTGGGTTGATGTGAGTACACCTACTTTGATGCAAAAGAAGTAAAGTGTACAATCCTAAGGTTCGATGTGTCAAGCAAGCACTTGAGTTGATAAAATCAGGAATTCTGGTAAATATAAAGGAACATGATTCAACATAAAACATGAAAACGCAATGTCCAACAGCTATTGCATAAATGGCAAAACACAAAATCCAATAATCAAGTTCAACCCCAAGTAAATAACTTTGACAAAATTAGGTTAAGATTACTGCTAAGAAATACAACTAACCGCGGACACCCCGATTGAGACTAACCATGCGAGCTGAAGCATCCATCTGGGAACCTCTCATTCCTGAACCGGCTCTCCCAGAGTATCCACCTGTTCCTCGTGATTGACCAGACCGATCCCTTGAAGCCTGTCCTAATGCCAATGGTCTGCCACCGCCAGTATACGCGGCACGTCCAGAACTACCTTGCCTACCCTGATTGTAGGACAAGTCTGGCCACCTACCGCCGCCGCCGCCACCAGCTGTCCCAGCAGCATATTCCTGGTTATCTCGCCGCCTTAGTGGCAGATCCATTCCACCACCACCGTTTCTAGCCTCAACTGCCCTCTCATTACTCTCAGCAAGTACTGAAAGCTTTTCTGTCAACTGGAATGCCAAGGCCTGCAACCTTGAGTACTCAACATCATGGAAGATGACGCATCGTGTTGGCTGGTCCCAGCTTGCGTGGAGTTCTTCATTTACCAACATCTTGCTAACAATGCTATGAATCTGGCCATCTGAGAGGTCAGACATTTTGGTGAGCTGGTCCAGGCCTAGTGTATCATAGGAAGAACAGTAGGTAAAAAGGTAAGTCCTCAGAGCCTCTTCCTTGATCTTAGCTTTCAGCATTTCAAGCACGCTCTCTCTATTCCTAAGGAGCTTCCAAACATCAAGAGAATTAATGACGTCGAAGGCCTTCTGGAAATCTCCCTTGCAGAGGGCTCGGGTTGCAGCCATTACATGATCTCGCACATTTTCTGGGGGACCTGTAAATGGCTGCCTCTCACTCACCTCAAGCAACCGCCTGAATGTCTTACTTATCACCTTGCGTTTGGCATCAAGGGAGTTGGCTGCCATGTTAGGAACCTCAAGAAGCATAGCACATATCAAATGCACAGCCTCCAGAAGCTCAAGGTTTATGTGCATATGGTAGGGCATCTGACGCCTCCTTTCCAACCTTTCCTGATATATCCAAAGTTTAAAAGAGTATAAGTCCTCAAAAAATTGATGAATGTACATAGCCAGTCCCTTTATTATAAGGAATAAATCAAATTAGTCCCTTCACTGTTAAATAGATCAATTTAAATAGTAAACGATAATTTGGCCTTATTCGATTCTTCTTAATAGTATAATGATTAAATCTATCCATTTAATAGTAAAAAATCTAATTTGATCCAATACCTATAAAAAAGGGACTCAGAAGGTATGGTACTTTCACCTCAAAAAATTATATAGTAGCATGTAAGTGAACATGCTATAACGATGTTTAGTTGTTTGCAAATGAAGGGTACGACTTGGACGCATTTAAGTCAGAATTTCACACAATAAGGGCTCATAGATCAACATGAAAATCCCACAATTATTCTTTACAATTATGCCAATAGTTAGACATATAGTAATTATTTCTAAAGTAAAGAAGTAATCAGTGGCAAACATACTTCAATAACTAAATTTCCAAATGAATTGATTGTCTTGTAACTGTTGTTTATGCTACTGCATTTGTATCAACAACTTAAAATATCCGAATGCCTAAAAGAAACATTGTGTCAAAAGAAATATCCTTCCAATCCCAACAGAAACAATACCATCTAACCAACCAATCAAAAACTATTTACTAAAGTCTAAAGCCAAAAAAATAAAATTAGCATGCAAAAACCATCAAATGCAAACAGTAAAAGACAACAAAACTGTACAGACTCGAGGATTATCAGTTAAAGTTATTGTTAATTATGATCTGTCAAGGAATTATATTATGATTGGTACCTGTTCTGGGGTTTTCTCATGATATCGACTTTGTGAAACACCTTGTGCAAGCAATTCCTTCACCCTCCCACCAGAATACAGTTCAGAAAGGCAGCCCAGTCCTTCAGCAATTAGTCCAACACGGAAGGCACAGAGGCCAACCTGAGCCATTGCCCGGTTAAAAAGTATCTGTGTTGAAACATCCATATGCTGAATATTATCCTGTAAATGACTCATCAGTAGCAAATCACGAGCAATTGAAAACTCATCAAAAAGGGCATGATGGTAAATATCACAAAGCATTGCACGGGCTTTGGTCCTCTCATCTCCACTTTTGTATATGAGGGTCACTAGGATATCCATCAATGCTCTACTATTCTCGGGGAATGTGGGCTTCCGGGACACGAGCTCAGGAGTAACAACAAACGCAGATGTACCCCGTGTTTCCTCCACTTTAGTCTCATCGCCATCTTTTTCTCCATCTTCCGATAGCTCAGCCAGTTTCCTCATAGCATCATAAACCTCTTGAGGCTTGTAATAGACAAGTTCAACCCGCCTTAGAGCAACCTTAGCAGCAGACTTCAAATCACCAATACGCTCTAAATACTCCTGGACATTTTGAGCAAGGACCAAAAACAAAGGTTCATCTCTCAGTCTTTCAACATACTCACGAGTGTGTGGATCAATGCACTGCAAGCTCTTGAAGAACTCATTATCTATTCTCTAAGGAAGGCCACCAAATTTCCCCAAACACGGATAGTTCCATCATAATCTGCTCCCTTTTGGGTTTCATTCTCATCAGGCTCAACCATATCATCCACCACAATGTTCGGGTACTGAACAAGAATGTCCAAAATAACAAGCATATTCTGTACACATTTCTTCCACACATTTATAGGCATGTGTCCACTAAGACCTGGATTAACATCAAACTGTGCAGAGATAACACTGAAAAGGATCTCAAGCTTCTGAGCAGGAGTCTTGGCAACCTTTGTCAAGAAGGTAAGCTGCTCGACCTGTTCAAATTTTCCAGTTCCCTTCCTTCCCCTAGCAGCCACAACCTCTTTAAACTTCTTGTTAACAGTATCCCAGGTGATCTCACTAGGATCTTTCTTAAACTCCCGATCCATCAGTTTCTCTTTCTTGCTTAGTTTCTTCTCCCAGGCCCCATCAGCATCATCATCATCCATATCTTCCCCCTCATCATCCTCATCACTAGAGTCAGCAGCAATCTGTGAGGGGTCCTCCAACTCAGATCCAGATTCATCTTCATCCTCATCTTCGTCCTCATCTTCAAACTTCTCCTCTTCACTCTCAGGATTCTCCCTATACTTGTTAATCAATTCCTCATACTGCTTATTATTCTTCTTGAGCTTCTGTTTCATTGCGTTCAAAGCCTTGTGATTACTGCTACTCATTTTCCTTTTGGCTTCCTTATTAGCCAAAGCTTCAGCTAAAAAATCTTCCAACATAACAAGACACTTAATATAAAGATTCGGAACTCTGTCGGACTCGGTAACACGCATAACCTTCTCCAACTGTTTATTAATCTTATCAAAACTCTCTTGCAAGCTAACCCAGTCATTAATTTTCATTGCATTCTTCATCTGATCAACCGTACTTGCCATCTCCTCAAACCTCTTATCTTTGGCGGATTTAACCACCCTCTTTTGCCCATCGGAATCATCACTATCACTAGCATTTGTTTGTAGATATCTGCTTCCGGCAGCGGCAGCTGTGATTTCTCCAGCTCCCCCATTCTCAATTTCATCTTCAATATCAGTCTCCTCTTCTTCAGTGTCACTACCACCCTATCGTAAATTCAAAAATGAAAATGTATGTCTAACCTACTCAATAAAACATTAGGCAAAGGCTATATATTTAAAATCCATAGGTCAAAAAGATAAATTAAAAAAAAAAAACCTGAGTCCAGAATTTAGATGCCATTGACTTTTACTTCCTTGATAGGCTGTAAAAAGAAAATAATAAGAATCAAGTATTTTAAATAAATAAAATATGAGCTTAAAATTAGTAACAATCAAATTTTAAATCTATTATTTTGTACTGCTATTCAAGAAAGTATTCAAACTTTTTTAAATAATCACAATAGAGACAAGATCTTTTTCTCTTTAAATTATTAATAAAAGAAAAATTACTATCTAGAAATAAGCTTATCTGAGGCAGCAGTGAGTTCTCAACAGGGTTTTTAGGTTAGCGGTCTAAGTATATATAATTTCAGTTAAGGCTAGTTTAGAGATTCTAAATTTTAAACTCCATAAATATATTTTATAAAAATTAGATGTAATAAAACATTTAAAAATAGATATTTAAATTAAATCACAAGTCAAATTTTTAAATTTATGTGTAATATAAAATTATATCATCATTGTATCAATACTCACTTATTAATTAAATAATTAAAATATTATTAAATTAATATTAGAAAAATATAAATGGTACGTTTAGTTCACTGTAATGTAATAGAACTGTAATTGAATAGAAGCTGTAATGAAATAGAGCTGTAATAAGTAATTCAACTGTTTGATTGAATGGAATGGAATAGAACTATAATAGTATTCTTGTTTTGATTGAATGGAATGATGTTATAATAGTATAAGTAAAAGAACTAAAATGACCAGAATACATTTAATGAATTTTTATTAGGTAGATGATTATTGTTATTGTTATTAAATTTTAATAAGATTATTATTGAAAATAATTTAATAAAAATAATAAATAATTTAACCATATTATAACATAAATATTTTAAATATAATTTAATAAAAAATAATTTAATAGCATTCTTAATATAATTATTATTATATAAATTAAAAATCAAAATATATAATACTATAAAATATATATAATCTACTTTATTATTTTTAAACGCAATACATATTTAATGTGCTAAAATATCATTCTTGAAACAAATAATTTAATTATTCTACAATAAAAATAATTAAATATTAAAAGTAATAAATAACTTGATAATTATATTAAACATCTAAGCATAATATTCATATATTAACAAAAGTTACATAATATTCATATACTTATATAATAAATAAATATACATGTTTTTTACAAATGTATGTATATTAGTATCACAGATGTCACCATATGCAGACATACATTTGTCTTAATTTAATTTATTCATCACATAATATCAATTTAATAATAATAAATACATTAAATATTTACTTAAATAATAAGTATATTACAAATGTATGTACAATATTTATTACACATGTATTTTATTTTTACCATACACTTGTCTTTCTTTTATTTATTTAATAATAATTAATATAATTAATTTAAAACCTTAAACATAAAAAATCCAATAATTAAAATTTTATCTAAGTTTGCCGGCACATCTATAGAAATTGGCTTAATTGTCATTTTGGTCCTCTTTATTTTCTTTTAATCTACAACTAAACTTTCACACTTTATTCAATTTAATCCTTTTCTCCTAATTATCCTCAATTTAAGCTAATTCACTTTATTAAACTTTAATTAACCATTCACTTTAACTTCGTAAATATTTTTAATAGATATTTACATATCCATTTTTCAGCAACGGAGACCCAAAAATACACTTTTTCGATGACCGTAAAATTCGGGTCATTACAATTATAACACATGATGAATCAAAGGAAAATAAATTATCATTCAACAAGTCTAGTACGATACAAAAAAAAATTCAAACACCGCCAAAGTTTCATAAACTAGATATATGAAATAACATAAACAATATAACGTTCACTGTTTTTACCCTAAACCTAACTAATTTCTAGATGTTTGCCATTCATTGAACATTTGGTTGGCTAGTTCCATCCTCCAAGTAGCCCATGTATCCGATGGATGAATATTTACGATATTCGGTTCATCATCATCTATCACATTACTAGGCAATCTTTCTTCCAACTCCGCTTCAATAGGATTAATACTCATATAGGTTCTAATAAAATTATGGAGCAAACAGCATGCAATAATGATTCTATTGTGCACCCTCACAGGATAGAATGATGGACTCCTAAATATTCCCCATCTAAGTTTTAATAACCCAAAACATCTTTCAATAACATTACTCGCTGAAGCATGTTTCATATTGAAAAATTCTTCCGGAGCACTTGGCTGGTAACCCTGACAACACGCATTCAAATGATATCTTTGTCCTCTAAATGGCGCAATAAATTCCTCACAATTTGTGTATCCAGCATCAACTAGATAATAACAACCAATAAAAAAGAAACTATTTGTCATGGTTAATTTCCCATAAAAGTATGACCTTAAAAATTAATTCAAATTCCTATAATTTTGCACTTTACCATGCGGAACTTTTAGTCCATGTCTCCTACTAATAACACCTCGAAGAACTCGTCCATCAGCAACAGAACCTTCCCAACCAGGAAGAACATAAACAAAATGCATATCAGGTGTACAAACACCTAACATATTTGTTGCTATGTCACCTTTTTGCGTTCGATATCTAGATTTATCAACTTTTGGAACCCTAATCTTGATGTGGGTTCCATCTAAAGCACCTAAGCAATTCTACATCACATGTTTAAAACCTCGAGTTAAGATCCTATATTTAAATGTAAATGGATTAAATTATGTACGAGCTATATATAGTATTCACTCCAATACCTTGAACCATTTCCACCTTGGGTCTGTAGAATTAGCTATAATTGGCTCTGCCTTTTTAAATAACACATCTTGTAAGCGATGAAAGCTTTAAAAACATTGTGAAATAATCTGCTAACAGTTTCCCCAGACCTATTAAAGTGATGCTTGATAACTCTATTTTTAAAGTGATGAGAAATGATATGTAAAAACATTGCCACTTGCTCATCAACAAGCATGTTCATTGACGACTTCAATCCCTCTAAAGTTTGTAACATCTCACATAGTTTAAAAAACGTATTTCTATTCATCCTAACTTGTTCAATACATATTATTACTAATTAATATTAATATTAATATGATTATTACAAAGTAATATTTTTTAAATAACATCTCACATAGTTTTTGAATTTACATATAATTATTTATTACTAATTAATATTAATATGATTATTACAAAGTAATATTTTGAATATTAAAATATGTTTTAAATCCTTTTATTTCTTAGATTTAAATTTTAGTTTATTATTTTTATTTTTAAGATTTTAGTCCATTTATTTTCGGATCTAAATTTCAAGTATAATTGTTACTTACCATTAAATTTCTTCTATTAATATCTCTTCAGTAACATTTTGAAATTTCAAATATATACACATATAAATACTTGGTTGTCATAATAATAAAATGACGCTAAAAATATTAATTAATTTTTTTAAAAATATTCATTCGAGCTTGTTATAATAAAAATTATTTTTTTTGGAATAGTGTTCTTGAGAAAATTGATGTCAATATTTTGATTAAAAAGTTAACAATATTAATTATTTAGTTTAACCGATAACATTATAGAAATAAGCAGACTAAATTATATTAAAATTTAAAATATATAAATTAAATTTAATAATTTAAGAGTCAAATTTGAAATCTAACCATTTTCTTATATTGTAAACAAAATCTAAAACTTAAAATAAACGTAAAGTCATGTATTCATCGACTCTTAGGACATTTAAATTATTTATAACCACGTAATATTTTAATCAAAAACCAATAATATTGATTATTAGCACTAATTAATAACATTAAAATTTATATCAATCAAATTATGTTAAAATTAAATATCACTTTTAAACGAAATAAGACAACTTCTAAAATGGAGAGAGAAAAGAGAACATTAGTGTGTCAACAAAGGAACCTTCAAAGTTCACATATTACTTAATGTTAAACTGTTTAATTTTATAGGAGAAAGAAAAGACTAGAAAAAAGTCAAAAGGTTAATTAATTTTTTAGGAAAAAATTGAATTTTATTAAATTAAACTACAAATTCATAAAATTAAATTTTAGTTCAAATTTTTCATCATTAAATTCTGAAAATGAAAATTCACTAATTACTTCTATCATTATAGTTTATTCAGAAAATAAAATACAAAATAAAGAAAAATAAGTATAAAAATATTTGAAAGAATAGATTTTTATTTATATATTTACAATAAAAAGTAAATATATTAACTATATTTTGAAAATATTAAAATTTATTAAATATTAAATATTCGGTTTAACTGTTCAAAATCTTTATTCTTATGAGTAACTCAAAATTTAATAATAAAATCAAATATCCAAAATAATTATATTAAAAATAGAGTGAATTTAAGTAATAAATATTATTTACCTCATATTTCTATGCATCATGAATTAATACCCAACAATAAATCTAATTTTTAAATATAATGTATATATAAATCTGTAATAAATAAATAGATAATTTCGAATATTTAAATTTCTATTGTACATTAAATGAGTATTTATATACATTATATATATAAGAATGATTGTGTTAGGTATAGGTTAGTTTTAAGTCATATTATGGTATTGAGCACTCTTTTATGCTTTAATTTATGATTTAATTTGTATACTTTTGTTTGGTCTAATTTACTCCTGCTGTTATTATAATTTGACAGCTGATGTCGATTTTTTCAAAACACTCAGTTCCAACTTATAATGTCAATTTTTTTCCCTTGCAGTTGCGTTTTAATACCTATTTTTCAATAATTATTTTTTTAGTATTTAATTTAACAGTTTATCAGACCTTAAATAGAATTATTTTTTAGAAATACCAAAGTGTTTTAGTCTTTTTTTTTTAAAAGACATTTTGGTTTAGATGTATTTTAATCTTAGTTTTGAGAAATGATTAAAAAATTAAATCAGATAAAATTAATATTTTCAATAATTTATTTCTTTTATACATGTTTGATAATCCAAAAGAAAAAATTCAATAGAAATTTTCAACAAAAAGTGGAAAATGATAGGAAAATAAGAATTAGTTATCACTCAAAATATTTTTATTTAATTCAATTTTAATATTATATTATCTTATAAAAATTATAAAATTTTAGTTTTTGTTTAGAATAAAATGAAATATTTAAAACTAAAAGAAATGTTTAAATTTGATAAATAGACGATCAGGTCACAACTTACCTTATCTTTGCGTTGCAATATGCATATATGTAAAGCCAAAAGTTCAAATTTGATAAATGGACAGCCATGTCACAATTTACCTTATCTCTGTGTTTCAACGTGCATATATGCAAAACCAAAGATGTTCCAATTAGATGATCACATCACAACTTCATGGGAGAGAATGTCGTGACATGGGTTTGGAATGTTGAAGACTTCAATTGTCATCTACGTCTCAGCTTCATGTATAAACACACTACAACTTGTGCAATATGCATATATGCAAACCCAAAGGTTCAAATTTGACAAAGAAATAATCACATCACAACTTACCCTACAAATTTGACAAATAAATAGTCACATCACAACTTACTCTATCTCTGTATTGCGATGTGCATATATGCAAAGCCAAAGATGATCTAACCAAATGATCACATTGCACTTTCATAAGAGAATATCGCGACATGGGTTTGGAATGCTGAGACTTCATTTGTCATTTTCCACGACTTCCCGTTTTAGGAAAAAAAAAAAAAAACACGAACGCTTTGCGACTTGTGCCAATGAGAAAGACATTTTATTCCTTGTTTGCTCTTCACGTTCTTTGTTCTTTTAGTTATTACTCTTGTCTGGTCTTTCATTTTTTAAGGCTTCAACAACTGGGGAGGGGGGTGAGGTTTGCAAGATTCTTCAAGATTTCCCTCTCATTTATTGTCACAAGCAAGGTGATATCTTTCTATTCTCTTTTCTACTTTTGTAGTTCTTATTTTGTGGTGATTATTGTGCCCTTGCATCATTTGTGTTTTTTGTTTGCTTGACATTTGTGGGTTCTAGTTACCAACAAGCGTTCCCCAAAGAGGAGAGCGGTCCAACCATCGTCGGGGAGCAATGCTCTGCCGTATGATTCTTATCATTTTAACCATCATACCCATACCAGTTTTGGTGCTTAACAGATGTCCTAATCTCATGAGCATGCAAGCAGCATGTAGTACACTCAAGGCAGGGATCAGACCATCTTTGTTTTCTATTGAATTTATTTATTTATTTGCGTAAGAACTAATTCAAGATAGCGTGGTTAAAAGATGCAATGAATATTAGATGGGAAGTTCATATAGATACTTACGTGACAACTCTCCCTCTGTGAAAATAAAAATTTGCAAAACAAAAAGTATGGAGGGTGGAGATTAGGATTCTACACGAAGGGGAAAATCGCATACTCTGCATAGAAGAGATTCCATATGAAACGATAGAACCCCGAGATTGCTTCCTGCAAAATTTCAATCAAATATAAAATCAGGTGTTGACCAAATTCTCTTGCTCCCAGTTTGTAGCATGAAAAACCCTCACATATGAAGGATTCTTTGCAGTTTGAAGTTCTAATTAAGTTAATAAGAAAAGAACCCTCACACATGAATCTTACAAGCATTAGTCACTTGACAATGAAAATATAAGAGAACTGACTGGCTGAAATAAATCAGTAGACTGTTCGCTGTAATGCAGGTATAATCATTTATTCGGATGGTTATAAAAATAAGTTCCTGCAGTGGTAAGTGCAGCTAAACTAGTCATTGCGCATGCAATAACCCCGGACTCAATCCCTGGGCAACCCCTACCTATACACTTATCAGAAAAAATTGTGACTGAAGTGCATCTGGTGCACTTAGGCAAACATATTACTGTCTTGCTAAGACATTAGCCAGTGGAAGATCATCCTCAAGTAATAACAGGCAAAGATGTATTCACTAGACTGTGGTTAGAGAATATGACAGTACCCAAGAAATATCTATATAAGTAGTAGTATTCCAACATATAGTTGAAACTAAATATTATCATATTTATTAAATCCATTATTTGATACAAAGATGATCATTTTATATGCTTCAAAATCCATTAACTTCATATGTTGAAGAGTATGCCAAATTTCAATTTATAAAACGTCAGTCTATACCGATGTTACTTGGACTTAGGTGTGAGTGTCAGATGTTGGTAGTGTTTGACATGTGTATGTTCAATTTTGTTTAATAAGTTTTTCCATGTGTTAGGAAAGTCTTTGGAGAGTCCTACCCCCGTAACTATGTCCAAATGTGTCGGACAAAGATACTTTAAGAAAAATAAAAAGTTGGAGCACCATAGGTTTGTGATTTATACAAACTAAACAGCCAAAGGCAGCCCTAGTTTATGAACACATGACTCCAGAAGGACTGTGAATCAAGATAACCATTTGCTATGTGGTCATCCATAATCACCGAAACTGAAAAAATTCATTCAACTAAATTATTATATAAAAGGTCAAATCTGCTAATGTGATATGATCTACAAGAAGGTAGGCATTACCTTTTTGTAATTTGCTTGTTCCAACACCCATGTCTGAACCAATTAAAATAAAAAGTTGCATCAGAGACCATAACTATGAAAGAACAATCAGTCACAGAGTGTACTGACATTATAAAGTTAAATAATACTCCAACGATTAGGTTTTCTTATGAACAAGCAATTGTTATCGAAACACAGATTCATTCAAGAATGTCCATTTCTGGAAACAAAGAGTAAAAAACGAATCATATGATTCCTGGTCAATATTGTATTAGGAGAAGTCTTAAATCCAGGAAACGTACCTGAAAAATCAAGCAGACCGCCAAAAAGATATGCGCAGGTATCATTAAACTACGCCTGAAAGCCTGTAATATATGCAATTGAAGAATTTACTATTTTCGATAATCTCCCTTGAAGATAGATGTAAAGAAATCAAAACAATCTGCTTCCATAAGCTACACAAATTAAGCACTGAATTCAGGCACAAATAGTAGCGAATGATAAGATGGGCTTCGAATGCTACTCGTTCACCTGAGGCATGTATATTGCAGCCAACACAGCAGCAACATAATTCACCAGTAGAAGTCCGGAACCAAGAAATGCAATATTTCTAACTCCAAGCTTTGTTGCTAATGTTGATATTTGAAATCTGTATATATTGTACAAACAGATCTGAGACACTGATGTCCAAAAATTTAGTAACCAAGACAGTAACATAGGCTTGAAATCGAATAGAGAAGAGAAACTTTCAAAGCAATACGGAAATTGAGGCTCAAGGGAAATAGACATTCAAAAATTAATTAATATTTCACCACTCATGAAGGAAACTAAACCAGGGAATAGGGAAACTTGATATCAACAATGTCAACAGGAGAAGAACAAAAACAAACAATATATGTTAAATTGATCATATAACTTACTTGCGATCTCCTTCTACATCTGGTAGATCCTTGGTTATGGCAATAACAAGTGCAAACAATGTTACGAAAGTAGTGATAAATGCCACGGGTGCACTGCAGACAGAATACAGGTCAAAGACATGTTTAGCTCTATCAGTTGTTTTCAAACAGGTGTTCATAAAGCTAAACTTCAAAATATACAAGGCAAATGAAATTCTTTAATACAAAGCAGAACCTTTACCAATGATGCCTGTTTAAAAAAGTAGAGCACAGATCTTAGGAGTTGATTAGATGGAAGAAAGTACAAGAAAGGTTCCACCGCACTCAATGATGGAAAAGAACTCAGAGGCAGTTCATGGATGATAAAGGGTCTAGCTCATGAGCTAAGGGCCCATACTTTTATAAAGGTGCAATACTAGGTTAGGAATGTAATAGAAGTAATTGAACACTTTTTCATTTGTTTGTGGTCAAGGATATATGTATTGAGTGTAATGAATGGTTACCCACATCACTGAAAAATACACCAATATTAAGAAGTCAAATGTAATGAAAGGTTACCCACCTCCACTGAAATGGAAGTCCAAGAGCAGCTCTTGTAGCATAGTACACCCCAAAATTGAGAAGGAAACCCCTCACCTGCAAATTTCAATTTCTTAAGATTTTTTCCAATAATGCCTTTAGAAACAAACATGACAAGTTTTTGCAGTAGTAAATGATGGTGCCAATTAATGCAAAAGGGTACCATTTCCATGTAGGTTAAGGTAATTATTACAAAACCAACAACTATTAAGATCATTAAGCTGGTCCACTCACTGACCAGACTTCATTTCTGTTTTACAACCAATTCTGGACCCAAATCAATCAACATTTATGCTGCATAAAATTCAATTAACCAATGCACCAGACACAAGGATTGAAATATGATATAAGCTTCTCTCTGATGACTTCTGCAATGAATTGCTTCATTTTCTACCATCGAGAAGAATTTTTTGTCCACACTTAACATGTGATCAGTTTCAGGCAACCCTTATTTGTCAGCTTCATATTTCATGTTAATAAACAATATGTGCTTCACAAAAATAACATAAAAAAAAAATACCGTGGCAATTATTAGAAATGCTGCAACAGGAAATCTCTTCATTCTAAATGGAGGAACTGAATAGATAGTGCCCAGGAAAAGACCAAGTGAGTAAAGCGATGTGATAAATGGGCCAAAGTTGTATCCAACAATCAGAAGGCCAGTCACTGCAAAAAATATCACCAAGAACCATGCTGATTGAACTGAGAGATCCCCTGCAGCTATGGGTAAGTAGGGTTTATTTACCCTGCAAATTGGACAAAAAAAAGGTTATTTAAATTCTCAGCACTTTAAGTCACTAGTAAATCCCCCATAACAAAATCTTGAAATCTCAAATTTTCTTTAAGAAGCTATGCACTTGTACAGTTACCTACATGATCTACAAACCAAGATTGAAACTATAACACAGCTATACAATAAAAAAGGAATCTCAAAAATTCAAAGAGAACTTGTTACAGGTGCCTTTGTGGGCAAGACAAGAAGTCAAAAGCGCCAAAGATGGGAAGAAGATAAATCACTTAACTTTAGTAATATCAACATCTATGTGCCAACTACAAATATTTATTCTAAGGTTAGGAGCTCCAAGTGACGAGTTTCGTATACTATTCATCATAGGTTATTCTTGTGGTAGAATCACAATAAGAGGAAGGTTTCATCAAATGAAGCAAACTTTACCATGAATAGTCCAGTGACTTGATCCATAACCCATGACCTTAACAGAAAATGAACATGTTCAATAATAAAAATCTATCCATGTTAGATGAAAAAGAACTGGATGTTTTCTAAGTAATGATCCAGTCTAGATAACAGACTCTCTTTCTCCTGAATATTACAGCACATAAATGTGCATAACAGTAGTAGTGTTACTTGGCACCTCAGATTTAAATTTCAAGGATGTTAAATAAGTCGCTACCTACACTTCCACTTGAGCTCTAAATTATTTTTACAAATACGTGATACTTACTTGTCAATGCCAATATCATAGATCTGATTGATGCCAACTATATAACCATTTCCACATATTAGAGCTATAAGACCGGAGAATGCCTTCAGCACCAGGGACCACTTGATCAAATTTGAGTTCTCAATTAATGCTCTTCCCACCAAAGCACTGTCAACAGAATTGACAACAAATTTCACTTAAAGTAAACCTGAACACAATTATTTAACTAACCATATTAAATCATTGTTTCAGCCATAAATTCTTACGCTGATCCTAGGGCCGTTCCACGTATAGTATGGGGCCTTAAAAACCTCCAGCATGCATCTCTGAAAGACAAAATCTTGTTCAGCATTGGGTCAGACCCAGCAGCACCAACTTGACTGCAAGCCTGGTATAAGCAACATTCACATCACAATAATGCCACATACCACATATAGACTCGTTGATTCTCACCAGGTCATAGTTAACATGAATAAATATGAAATAATTGTTTCATTAAGTATGGTACGGGGAGGGGTGAATTGCCAAACAGTCCTAACTGTATAGACCTTGTTAAATTGACAAGCTGTTTTGAGCTTGCAAGCTCAAGACTTGTACTATTGGATAATTAGCCAATCAAAAAGGGTTCTAAATCTTGTAAAAGAAAGCCATTAATAGCATCAACGGACTTGAAACAAAAATTCTCAGTCTGAATGAAATTAGACACAATATGGATGATGCTTTACCACTTGCTTTTTGTTTACAAAAGCAAAAACTAAAAGATGTGTTTGAAACAAAAACAAACAAACAAAGCATTTATTTCAAAAATAAAGATTTTTGAATTTCAATTTCAATCAATTATCAGTTTGCTTTGGATTCACATTTAACTGGAAAATTTATAGCAAGTTTATTCTCCAAGATAAATTAATAACTCCAAGAAGTTCAAGTCTTCAAAAAGAACCCAAATCCATATTAACATTCAAATTTTGGATTCTCAATTGCAGATTCGCAGGCATAACCTACAGAAACCCAGAAAACAAAAAGAAGTTGAACTAGGAGTTTGAGATAACAAGACATACCCGGATTGAATTACGCTTGAATTTCCTAGCTGGAACATGTTTTGAGCAACTTGAATAATCGTACAGCCCAACTGAAACACCATAGTTGGAGCATTTCAAAGACAAATCAAAATGCTTGGCATTGAGCTTACTGGGTATTGCCTTGGGGTGACAAGATGAGGCCTTGCAATGAGGATTTACAGCTGAAATTCCAAGGGAAGAACAGTGGGAGAGTGAGAGCTCCATACAGTAGAACCCAAATAAAGAAAGCTGTAGAGACAGGGAAGAAAAGGGGAAAAAAAGTCTGCAGCTCGGAGAACCAAGAATCAAATTTCTGGTCTTCAAAGGTTCATGAGTTTGCAGTTGTGCCCTTTGTTAGTTTTCCACTTATTTTCTTTCCTAACCGTCAAAGTTTTGTAATTTACACTTATCAGCAATAGATTATATAATTTTTGCAACCATATGCTTTTGAAATAGTTGAAAGGAAAAACTGCTCTTTCGGAGCCAAGTTACAACTAGTAGTGCTTGAAGAAAATACTATAAGATAATGAATGGATCCAATGTAACCAGCGGTGTAGGGAAGGTTTGCACCTCCTTTTCGTATAGGCATATTATGCGAAAGTTCAATATAAATTGGTGCTATGGGCCTTGGTGTGAAACGATGTAATGGACCTCCACTAAACTGAAATTAATATTTTCTTCTGGAAAAAAAAAAAAGTGAAATGTATTTTTTTAAATCAAGATATATATAGCTGATAGCAGTAATTATTCTGTTTATCGCGGGTACTTTTCGAAAAGCGCTTTGTGGAAACTGAAATGTTTATTATCTTTGATAGCTCATCGTATTAGTAGCCGTTGAAGGGATGAATTAAAAACTGAAGAGTAAATTATATCATTCTTGGTTAAACTGTGAGTAAGTTTTTATTTTAGTTAAATGAAAAAAAGTTATAAGTTGGTCATTGAATTATTCGAAAATTTTATTTAAGTTATCGGATTGTTAAAAATTTAAAATCGATGTTATATGGCTCGCACTGACTGTTTACTTTAATCGAAAGTTTTTTTTTCCTTCTCTTATATAATTCAATTTTTTTCAAAAAATAGTTTCGGACATAACGAATTTGCGAACCAAAATTTGAAATAGCTGTCGTAATCATTTTTTTGACAAAACGGGAATAGAACTTGGGTTTGAAAATGATAAAACGGGAGTCGCCACCGATCTTTATTCGGGTGTGATCGGGTCACCTCGTAAAACGGTTATTTTTAATAAACAGTTTGATTTATCAAAACAACGATTTTAGTCTACGAAATCCAGAAAAACAAGTTTGGGAGCCAGTTACATGACGAGAAAGGATTAGCACCTCGTCGCCCAAAATTGGTACCAAATTGATTGATCGATGTCCTAATATTGAAAACTTTGAAATGGTTCAAAAACGATACTTTTATTTCCAAAAACTTGAAGGAATTAGAAGGACGATAAGACTCTCTTATTTTTAAGAGATAAAGTATCATGCCCGATGAGGTTAGGTAGCGATACTTAAGGCTTCGAAACTAAGCTTGCCTTTTAAAACTTGGTTTTAATACTAAGAGGATATTCCGTCATTTGTCGAACAAGAAATTAGAACCCGATGAAGTTAGGGCTCGTTTTCTTGAAGGTTCAAATTAGGAATATTGCCCTATATTAAAAACTTACAAGTATCTAGATGTCGAGTCCGATAAGTTAGGCGTGACATTTCAATTTCGAGATTAGGTGTTTTGTTTAAAATTTAAATTGCGATTTTAAAAGGGGCATTCCGTTGTTTAACTTAAACAAGAAAAATCGAAACCCAGTAAGTTAGGGCTCGATCTACTCGAATTGCTAATACGGAATGTCGATTTGAAACTTGAATTTGCGATTTTTAAAAGAGATATCCCGTTGTTTAACTTAAACGAGGAAAACCGAAACCCAGTAAGTTAGGGCTCGATTCACTCGAATTGCTAATACGGGATACCGATTGTTATGAGAATTGAGATGTCGGGAAAATCAAGGAGACGAACGATAAGGATATAAGTAGTGGGGAAAGAAAAGTATTGTGACAATGGCGCATATGTATTGACGATGGTAAGAAAATGATAATAATAATAATGGTGGGAATATATATAAAATATGTAAAATATATGCATATTGAGAAATAATATAATGATAGTAATAATATGGGATATATTTATATATATACATATGAAAAAGGTAATATCGTAAAATATGTGGGATATTTACATATATATGACAAATAGTATAATATTAATAGCGATAATGATGAAATGATGAAATAGATAATAATAACGAAAACAACGAGCAATAAATAGAATATTGTCGATAGCAATAGTAGTAATATAATAGTAACAATATAGTAATATAATATATGTGTATAGGTATAATAGTAATAATAATAATTTAGCAATAATGGTAATAAAATAATAATAACATAGCGATAATAATAATATATAATATATATATAAAATGATAATATAATATTAATTAATAGTGTAGTACCAACAATAATATAATAGGTGATAAAAATACGATAATAACATTAGTAATAAAATAACAAACAATAGTATAATAAAGAAAAAACTACAAAATGATTGCAAGATCAAATAAAAAATGTGAGATAATATAGCAAATGGGCCAAATCGAACTTAAAACAGGAGGGAAGGGGTCAATTTTGATAAAATGGGTGCTATGGGGGGTAAAATTATAAATCAAACAAACTTCGAGGGTCAATTTGTAAATAAAATGAGGTTCAGGGACTAAAAAGAAAACACGAGTAAAGGGTGGGGGTCAAAAGGGCAATTTTCCCGCAAATTAAACGCAGCACTTTGAGGGAGGACCAAATCGCGAAATCGTGCAAAATTTTAGGGCCAATGTGTGAATACTAAAACTTGATTTGAAAAAACTAAAAAATGCGGAAGGGCTGATTGTGCAATTATCCCTTTGAAAAAAAACACGTGGATCCTGAGGCGGGTCGGGTCAACACGCGGATCCTGGGGGTAAAACAACGTCGTTTTGGGTGTTAGGGCCAGCCCCAAAACGATGTCCTTTTTTTGGGGATATATAAGGCCAAAATTGTTTAAAAATTTTCATTTCTCCTGCTTAAGAAAAAAAAACTGATTTCTTCCCCTTTTCTTTTCTCTGCAGAGGCCTATCTCCGGTGAGGGTTTTGCGATTCGTCATTGTCATGTCACATCTGAGCTTCCATCGTCGGCATGCGCACGTGCATGGTGATGAGCCCGAAAAGGTGTGATTTTTTTTGCTTTTTTTTCTTTTTTTATTATATATATATATATATATATATATATATATATGTGTGTGTGTGTGTTTGTTTGTATGTTTGCGTACATAAAAGGGTTTGTAGTAAAAAAATAAAAATTTAAGAGTGAAGAAAATCACCTTCCTACTCTATTTGGTGTTTAAATCCTGTCTTTTAGTGTTTGGATCTCGTTGTTTCGTTTGCCAATCTTTTGCTTGTATTTGAATATATTTTTTGTATTTTCAATTTGTTTTTGTTCTTTTGTTTGAATCTCTCGCTTTTGTTTTTCACAAAAAAGGACCTTCCTTACAAATAGATTTATTGGCTTTTTATAGCCATTTTTATAATTTTTAATCTATTTGCTTGCGTGTTTTCTCTTGCAGGTGCAACTTGAGGGCGGTGGACATGACATGGGCGGTGGCCGGTGGCTGCAGACAGCGTCAGAAGGCCAGGGGTCAGAAGTCAGATGCCAGGGGGTAGGTTCGGCGTTGAGTTAATGGGCTAAGGTTTCTTGAAATTTTTTTTTTGTTTGGGCCTTTAGGTTTGATTTGGGTTTGTTGGGTTTTGGGTCTGGGCCGGGCAAAATGGGCTTGTACAGCTGCCCCTCTTTGCTCATTGCCGTGTAACGGGAATAGAGCAAAGACATAAGAAAGACCAATTTTGCCCGATCTCGCTGGGCTTTAGCTTCTTTGGTGCACTTTTCTTCAGGTAACCTCATTCCGGTCCACCGCATCTTGTCGTTTCGATCCACTCCAACGTTGCTTCAGTGAGATAGGACCTGTAGGTTCAATTTGTTCCCCTACAATCTCAGGGAGATAGGTTTAACTGTCTTCTATCTGTTCCGCTGCAACTTTAGGGAGATAAAACTCGATGTTTTCGATCTGCTTCCTCTGACTTCGTGAAGCCAAATCTACTATTTTCAATCTGCTCCTGCGACATCAGGAATGCCAAGCTTGCTAACTTCGATCTACTCCTGCAATATCGGAATGCGGACTGTTATCTTCAATCTGCTCCCGATTATGCGACCCGGCTCAACTCACCTCTTGCACTATAAGTTGATTTTTGAAGAACGAGATCGAAAAATATCTCGGCGTGTGACACGAGGCTCAACTCACCTCTCGCATTATGAGTTGATTTTTTCAGATATCGAAAAATAAAAATGAAAATACCTCAAGATGTGCCCGGGGCTCAACTCACCTCTCGTAATATGAGTTGATTTTTGAAGCAAATGAAATTGAAAACAGAATCGAAAATACCTCGGCATGTGCACGAGGTTCAACTCACCTCTCGATTGTGAGTTAATTTTGAACAAAATTGAAAGATGAAATTAAAAATACCTAGAGGCTCAACTCACCTCTCGCAATATGAGTTGATTTTGAATGAAATTGAAAGACGAAATTAAAAATACATCGGCGTGTGAGAGGCTCAACTCACCTCTCGCAATATGAGTTGATTTTTGAACAGAAATTGAAAGACAGAAATTAAAAATACCTCGGCGTGCGACTCGGGGCTCAACTCACCTCTCGCAATATGAGTTGATTTTTGAACAGAAATTGAAAGATAGAAATTAAAAATACCTCAGCATGCGACCCGAGGCTCAACTCACCTCTCGCAATATGAGTTGATTTTTTAGCAGAAATTGAAAAACACATCAGCATGTAACTCGAGGCTCAACTCACCTCTTGTATTATGAGTTGATATTTTGAAAAATAAGTATTAAAAAACACCTCAGCGTGTGACCTGAGGCTCAACTCACTTCTCGTATTATGAGTTGATATCTTGAAAAATAAGTATTAAAAAACACCTCAGCGTGTGACCTGAGGCTCAACTCACTTCTCGTATTATGAGTTGATATTTTGCAATCAGAATTTCAAAACATATCATCTGGTGGAATTCGGATGTCTTCTTTTTCCTTGGTTTGTACAACTATCGTCAAAACTTCTTACTTTACTAGTGTACTTGTATGTGTCATGCATGATGTTATCATGATATGCATGTGTTTGTCTTAAATGCTTTTATGCCTACATGATTATGCCATGCGCCCTGGGCTTGTTTGTTATGTACCTTTTTTCGTCACGCCTTTCATGATGACCTGTATTCATTGCTTTGACTCTTGACTTTTCTTTCAAGTTTTGTACCCGTCCTCAAGTTTTACGAGTAATCTGCATTTCTCGTATATCACCCTTTTACCCCCTGTTGAACTTTGTCCTTACTTTGAGGCTCTTGCACTTACCCAATTCTCATCCAGGTAATGCTCAACATTTCTTTCGTTTAGAGTATGTAATTTCACTATTTATCATTAAAATGAGCCAAACATGAGATGCATGAAAATGGCAAAGTAGGTATGAAAAGCGTACCTCACATTCATTTTTATTTCAAAAGCAATAAGCAAAGAAAATTGACAAGGAATATTTCAATAAAGAAAATATTATGAAGAAAGGATAGCTGGTTCAATTGTCGCAAATGCTCTAGATATCCAACGCATGAACTTTTCCATATTTCTTCATCCTGGATCTTTTCGAGCAAAGCTTCTTGTGTAGAAAATTTTGAGCTTCCAAGTCTGCTTCAAATATCATAATCTCGGCATTTGACTCTCTGTTCAAATCGTCTTACTCTTTATGCTCTTCATGTGGCCTCCTTCATTAGGATGTCCTTTCAGATTTTCATCCTAATCTTTTGTTTATCAAAATGCTCTTTCGGGTTTTCATCTTGATCTCTTTTTTTCCCTTTTTTTCACCAAGACGCCCTTTCGGGTTTTCATCTTGATTTTTTTCTCTTTCTTATTTTTTTCTTTTTTCTTTTTTTTCATCAAGATGCCCTTTCTGGTTTTCATCTTGATTTCTTTTTTTTTAGGTGTAGTACTTCTTCACAACATCTGAGTTCACTGGATTTGGTAACTCCTTCCCATCCATCTCAATGAGAATCAAAGCTCCACCTGAGAAAGCCTTCTTTACGATGTATGGTCCTTCCCAATTTGGTGCCCATTTTCCTCGAAAGTCTTTTTGTATTGGGAGAATCTTTCTTAGTACAAGTTCTCCCTCGTGAAATTCTCTTGGTCGCACCTTCTTGTCATGGGCCGTGATCATTCTCTTCTGGTACATTTGTCCATGGCAGATCGCCTTCAAGCGTTTTTCTTCGATAAGATTTAGCTGGTCATATCGAGCTCGAACCCATTCAGATTCTTCTAGCTTCGACTCTATTAAGACTCGTAAAGAGGGGATCTTAACTTAGATGGGCAGTACAGCTTCCATTCTATAGACTAGAGAGAAAGGAGTTACTCCCGTAGATGTACGCACAGATGTGCGATATGCATACAAAGCGAAAGGTAGCTTCTCGTGCCAGTCTTTATATGTCTCGGTCATTTTCCTAATAATCTTTTTAATATTTTTGTTAGCAGCTTCTACTGCTCCGTTCATCTTTGGGCGATAGGGTGAGGAGTTATGATGCTTTATTTGAAATTGCTCACACACTTCCTTCATCATCTTGTTGTTTAGATTCAAAGCATTATCCGAAATGATTCTCTCAGGCAAACCGTATCGACATATGATCTCCTTTTTAAGAACCTGCAAACTGCGATCTTCGTCACATTAGTAAATGAAGCAACTTCTATCCATTTTGTGAAGTAATCTATGACCACAAAAATGAATCGGTGTCCATTAGAAGCTTTTGAGGAAATTGGCCCTATCACATCCATGCCCCACATAGAAAAAGTCCACGGAGAAGTCATGACATGAAGGGGCGAAGGGGCTGTATGAATTTTATCGCCAAATTTGACATTTGTGGCATTTTCATGCGTAACTAATGCAGTCACTTTCCATTGTCAGCCAGTAGTAACCGAGTCTCATAATCTGCCTGGCCATAGTGAAACCATTGGCATGCGTTCCACAAGTTTCTTCATGGACATCTTCAAGTATTCTTTTGACTTCAACAGCACCCACGCATCTCAGGAGTACTTGATCTTTTCCTCTTTTGTATAGGATGTCCCCATCGAGAACAAATCCCACCGCCATTCTTCTGATTTTTTTTGTCGTTCTCATTTGCTTGCTCAAGATATCTTTGATTCTTGACATATTCTAAGATATCGTGGAACCATGGCTGTCCATCTGCCTCTTTTTCAATGCTAAAACAGTGTGTAGGGACCTCATATATGCTCATTTGGAGAGGTATTATTTCTGTTTCTCTGTTTACTTTGAGCATTGAGGCCAAAGTGGCCAGGGTATCAGCCAATTGGTTTTCTTCTTGTGGGAAGTAATTAAAAGTCACTTATTCAAACTCTTTGACCAACTCCGCAACAAGATCGCGATATTTGACCAACTTCGAATCTCTCACTTTCCAATCTCCACGGATTTGGTAAATCACCAACGCTGAGTCCTCGTACACTTTCAAGATTTCGATGTTTCGTTCAATGGCTGCATGAAGTCCCATAATGCAAGCCTCATATTCCGCAACATTATTGGTACAGAAAAAATATAATCTGGCAATGAGCGGATAATGGTTCCCCTCTGGTGATACTAGGACTGCTCCAATCCCATGCCCCAATGCATTTGATGCACCGTCAAAGCTCATCTTTCATGATTTCTCTTTTGACGACTCACACTCTTTTTCTGTAATGCACATCAAGTCTTCGTCTAGGAAATCAAATCTCAATGGCTCATATTCCTCTGTTGTTCAAGTTGCTAAGAAGTCAACTATCGCGCTCCCCTTTATCGACTTTTGACTCACGTATATGATGTCGTACTCTAATAGTAGGATCTGCCATCATGCTATTCTCCCTGAGAGTGCAGGTGATTCCATCATGTACTTTATTGGGTCCAACTTTGAAATTAACCACGTCGTATGATACAACATATTTTGTCTGAGCCTTCGAACTACCCAGAATAAAGCACAACAGAATTTTTCAATTGACGGGTACTTTGCTTCATACTCCGTGAACTTCTTGCTGAGGTGGTAAATTGCCCTTTCTCTTTTCCTTGACTCATCATGTTGCCCCAGTACGCAACCCATTGAGTTTTCGAACACAGTCAAATACAATATTAACGGTCTCCCGAGAGTTGGTGGTACTAGCACTGGAGGGCTAAACAAATACTGTTTTATTTTATCAAAAGCCACTTGGCACTCCTCGTTCCATTCTCCAGGATTGTGTTTTTGAAGGAGTCAAAAAATTGGGTCACACTGGTTGGTAAGTTAAGCAATGAATCGAGCGATGTAGTTCAACCTCCCTAAAAATCCTCCACTTCTTTTTGTGTGCGCAGAGGTGGTAATTCTTGTATGGCTTTTATCTTATCTGGATCAACCTCAATACCTCTCTCACTGATGATAAAGCCTAGTAATTTTCTCGAGGTAGCCCCAAATGTACACTTGGCTGGATTAAGCTTCAGCTGGAACTTTCTTAGTCTTTCGAACAACTTCTTGAGGTTCTCAACATACTCTCTTTCCCCCCGAGATTTGGTAATCAAATCATCAACGTAGACTTCTATTTCTTTATGTATCATGTCATGGAAAAACATCACCATAGCCCTCTGATATGTTGCCCCGGCATTCTTCAATCCAAATGGCATCACCTTGTAGCAGAATGTTCCTCACATCGTCACGAATGTAGTTTTCTCCATATCTTCGGGAGCCATCTTTATTTGGTTATAACCCGAAAATCCATCCATGAAGGAAAACAATGAATGCTTTGCTGTGTTATCCACCAACGTATCAATGTGTGGCAAGGAAAAATTATCTTTAGGACTTGCTCGATTCAGATCGCGATAATCCACGCACATTCGTACCTTACCATCTTTTTTCGATACTGAAACTATTTTAGCTACCCATTCTAGGTATTTGGTGATTTGTAGGAAGCCAGCATCAAATTGTTTCTTGACTTTTTCTTTTATCTTTAAGAGCATTTCAGGTCCCATTCGTCTTAGCTTCTGTTGAATGGGTTTGCATTCTGGTTTCAGTGGGAGTCTATGGACCACTACATCCTCGTTCAACCCTGGCATATCCTGATACAACTAAGCAAATACATCTTTGTATTCACAAAGCAAAGCGATCAAATCATACTTGGTCTTCTCTAAAATAGAGGTCCCAATCTTCACTTCCTGCCTCCTTTCTTCATTTCCCAAGTTCACTATCTTAACAGATTCTTGATGGGGTAGAATCTGTTTGTCTTCTTGTTCTATCATTCTTAATAAGTCGGGAGACGAGACATAATCTTCAGCATTTTCCTCAGCTTCGCATTCTCCTACACAAATAGCTTTCTCAAAATTGATTTCAGGACTTGTAACGAGATTGTTCATGTCGTTGGTATCTGGGCACCTGAAAGGTGAATGGAAAAGAAAACTATAGAGGAGTATCAAAGTATTGGAACCAAACAAACATAATGTTACGGCATGATATGAGGTACATGTAAAAACAGGCTGTGAGAAGAAGGAATAATTATGAAGTTAACAAGAATGAAAAGACTATGCCAAAATGCATCTCCATGAATGTTTATTTAAATGATAAAGAGCAAACATAAGCTCTCACAAAAGAATCCCACTATTACTTGGGGCAAACAAAAAGAGAGTTAACAATGAGCATTACTCGAGAGGACTTAGAAACTACAAGAAGATCCACAAAGATTCAATTTTTCAAAATGAATCTAGGAGGACAAGGCGATCATTAAAACATCTTCAATTACATCATCCCCTTTGTTAACAACATTTATACTGATGTTTTGAAGACCCCTTTCAATCCATAACAACATGCTTCGTGAATTATCTCTCCCTGGGTACATCATTCCTGCAGATGTAAATGTTTTTGACAAAGGAGGATACACTATGGGTTCCCATTTCGATTCCCGACCTGAGGCTCCTGCGATCCTCCTTTCTTGATCTATCTGTAACTATTTTCTTCTTTGTCGCATATCCGGTTTGAATCTTAAACCGCATCGAGCCTTGTGATTTACTGGTTTTAGTGCTCTAACCATCCCTTGCTGATTTCTTCCCAAACCTTTCTTCAGACGGCTCTCTTCCCACGATTAGCTTAATTCCATCTCGGTATTCCTTGACAGCTTGGGTGTCGAAATGCTATTTCCTTCGATAATAAATGTAACATTGATAAATTTGAAAGAACAGAAGGAACATTCTACTGCATCTTTGTTTACTTCAATGTAGGGTGCGTCAGCAGAGACGGATGGAACAACGTCTTCTTCACCAGTGACCGTGATCAAGCGGCTATCCATGATAAACTTTACTTTTTGATGGAGAGATGAAGGAACTGCCCCAGCAGAATGGATCCAAGGCCTCCCTAAAAGGCAATTATACGAGGGCGTGATATCCATGACTTGGAACTTAATATCATATGTACATGGGCCCACTTCTAAAAGAATTTCAATCTTCCCCATGACTTCTCGTCGTGTCCCATCAAATGCCCTTACTATGGAATGATAAGGCCTTAGATGAGACATATCAATTGGCATCCTGGAAAGCGTGGCCAATGGCATGACATTGAGTACAGACCCATTATCAATTAGCACATTCGGTAGTATATAGCCTTTGCAACTGGTTGTGATGTGCAATGCTTTTACAGAACCCCTACCATTTGGTGGTATTTCATCATCACTAAAAGAGATGAAATTATCCGCATTCAAGTTGGTCACCCACCTATCAAGCTTTTCAATAGATACATTGCTCGCCACATACGCTTGATTTAACACTTTCAGCAGAGCATTCCGATGTGGTTCTGAATTCAACAATAAGGATAATACTAAGATTCGAGCCGGTTGCTTGTTCAACTTCTCCACGACGTTATATTCACTATACTTGATGAACTTTAAGAATTCATGTATTTCCTCCTCATTCACAGGTCTTTTAATTTTTTGCTCAGACTGTATTTCAACATCAACCTCAGCATCATGCATTGGTGCCTTTCCTTTCTGATTCGAGTCAATGACTTTTTTCTTTGATTCAACCACATCAGGAGAGTAACATCTCCCGCTGCGGGTAAAGTGTCCTACTTCGCTAACACTTCCAGTCATAGCTTTGGATTTTTCACCTTCAGGCATGATAAAATTGACATCATATTTCCATGGAACAGCTTTATTGTCCTTGTAAGGGAAAAGAGATGGCACTTCAATCATTACTTTTGGTTGGACTTCCTTCTTCTTGACCTCATAATAAATCACCAGAGGCCGATTGGCACTATAAGGGATAGCTGATGGTTGATTTTCAGAGGTGCATATTTCTCCTTCATCGACCTCTTCTACTCTGTTAAAGATCTCGACCTCCTTATTATCCATCTTATCTTGAAGTAATTTTTTGAATTCCTCACAAGACTGGATGTAATGCCCTTCTATACCATGGAAGACACAAAAACTTTAACCTTTTTACTTTTCTCCTTGAAACTTTTGTTGAGGGGACAGAACAAACCCCTCTCAATCATTATTTCCCATACCTTCCACAAAGGTGTCTTTATTTCAATAACACAACTTTTGGCTCGCCACCCGTCCTCCATTGTCACCACACTCACGTTCCCTTCAGTATGGTTAGAGAGTGAATTTTTAGCCATATTACTAACACCATCAAATCGTAAAATGCCTGCATCAATAGGACCTCGAACTCTTCTTTTAAAAGCTAGACAATTTTCTGTAGAATGCCCCTAGTTTCCAGCGTGGTACATGCAACTAGCATTAGGATCGTACCATTTTGGGTATGGAGGTTTCAGGGGTGCCATATAATGTGGGGATATTAATTGTTTTTCTAGTAATTTTGGGCACAGCTTTCCATACGACAAGGAATGGGGGTAAATTGAGGTTTTTCAGGATTGGGTTTTGTCGGTCTTTGTTCGTTTTTGGGTTGGCTCTGAGCAGGTATAGTATTTGGTAGGAATATAGTGAATGGTCTATGGTTATTTGTGGTGTAAACGGGGTAAGGAGGAGGTGCTTGATAGTAGGGGCTTTGAGGAGGAAAATAAAAGTCTGGATGTAGGCGGTATTGAGGTCGTGATTGGGTTGGGTACGGATTAGAAGCATAGTGGCTCTCAGTCCCTACCATATGAGTTTCTGCCTCTTTTTTCTTTATCGGTGCTGCCCTTTTCGAACTTTCGAGGCCTTTTATCCTTCCGCTCTTGATGGCATTTTCTATAAGTTCCCCAGATATTACAATATCGGAGAAGTCTTTTGTGACGTTTCCTACCAACTTATCATAAAATGGCACTTTCAAAGTGTTGATAAAGAGGATCATTTTCTCAATTTTGGTTAATGGGGGTTCTATTGGGCCAAGATATCCTTCCATCTTTACGCATATTGTCTAAAAGTCTCCGTCAGCTTCTTTTTCGTCATCTGCAGTGTTAGTCGATCAGGCACCATGTCGAAAACATGCTTGTATTGTTCACAAAATACTGATGCTAAGTCTTTCCATGATCGGATCCTTTTTCTGCTGAGTTGATTATACCATCGAAGGACCGATCCAACCAAGCTATCTTGAAAATAGTGTATTAATAATTTGTCTTCATTCACATAACTAGTCATCTTCCGAAAAAACATGATGAGATGTGCCTTTGGACATCTCGTCCCATCATATTTTTCAAAATCTGGTACTTTAAATTTCGGAGGCAGAACCAGATCGGGCACCAAACTAAGCTCTTTGGCACTCAGTGCAGAGAAGACTTCAGTACCTTCTATTGCCTTGAGCCTTTCTTCCAAGCTCCTATACTTATCATGATCATCCATTTTCAACCTGGCTATTTCTACTGGATCATCTAAATCTGGAATAATTGGATCAGCAGGATTAGCCCCGGGGTTCGATGTGAATATACCTTGCCCTAGATGAGCATGTGGTGCGGGTCGTTGCTCCAGGCCTGCGGGTTCCCCTTGAGAATATCCTCTTTGCATTATACGGAGATGAGGTGGAGTGAATCCTAGGGGATGGCCTTCACTCTCTTCTCCAGTACTAACTGTAGGGTCTTTCCCTTTGTCCGTTATCCCATTCATCATCAAGGTCAATTGGGTCATCATGTTCCGTTGAGCCTCTAACATCTGGTCCCTCATTTCTTGTTGGAGTTTTGTCATTTGTTCTTGCATCTGGTCCTGCAAGTCCTTCTGGAATTGTTCTAACCTTTGATCCATTTTCTTTGACTTAGCACGTGTACCGTAAGGGTGTTTAGTTTCCAAATTTCTTTCTCTCCCTCTCTTTTCTTCTGTTATAACTTTAGCTAATTAGGGTCTTTTTATAGACCTAAATGCATATGATATGATGCAATGCAAATGCATGAATGCAAAAAGAAGGCATCGATTCAGATTCAACTTCATTTTAGAAAACTTTATTAGAAAACAAAACCCTTTTACATAAAACAGACTACAAATATGCTTTCGCCCTACGGCCTAAGGTTTTGATTTTCTCAAGCAAAGAGATTAGCTCTTGGTTACAACCTGGTTGTAGCTCATATCTTACGCTCAATATGTCAGCCTCTGCAGCTAAAGTCTGTAGGTGATCAGCTACCTCTCAAATCTAGATTATCGCTTCACCCATAAGGTAATCCCAGTTTCAGACTTGCTCATAAGAATGGCTAAGCTTCTCCTCCCAGCGCCTTTCTCTTGTTTCCAGAAGCTCAATCCGGAGTTCACTATTGTGTAATGCCGATTCTAGCTCTTCAACCCTATCTTTCATTTCCTTGATTCTGTTCAAACTTGATTTTAATTTTTTTCCGAGTCTTTACTCCGACAGTGGTGTAGAGACCGCCCAAGCTCAGCTATTCTAGATTTTAGTCCCTTTTTCTCCTTTTGGTTTTCTGTCATGCCCTTCTCTAAGGTCTCTTTTTGCATTTGCATTTCTTGAAACTTTTTCTCCCAATTTCTAACTTTGGCTTTTTCCTCTCGGATCTCTTGTCGCCACTGCTCCGAATTTTTTCCTAATCTAGCATTTTTTATCGTCAGACGCATCCCGCCTTCAAACTATCTCGATCTTTCTCTACCTTTTATTTTTTTTTTTTAAGTTTCTCGGCCTCCGATTTTTGACCGTCCACTTCTAATTGGAGGAACATCTTTTCTTCCTCCAACTTTTCTATCCTTTTTCCAAGCTCCGAACTCATTCGTTCAAAATCTTGTTTCACAATCTCTAATTCTGATGGGACTACTCGCAGACATTCTTCTCTCGATCAGGTGCCCTCTGGATTTGACTCAGGAACATTATCATTAATCCTTCTAATCCTCCATCCGCTGTACTCTTGGGTCGTCATCGGGCCTAAGGATAACATTTTCATTCTACGAATCTGATTTGGTACTAGAGATCTCTTTAACCCTTTTCTTATAGCTCCCTCCTTCGTATGAGAACTCGCGTTGAGCCAACCCGTATTTCGTTGGTACGAATTGTCTTAAACCGTATTGTCTTAGGACCAGCAAAGGGGCATATGCAGTGGCACCTCAAATTTCCAGTAGAGGAACCCAATCGAAGTTTCCACATCAATAAAGGATCTTGTTGGGAATCATCCAAGGAGCCTTCCACTTGACGTCGTCTTCTTAAAGGTTTTGAAGGAACGCTATCCAGTTTTCTTCGGACACGTCTTCTCTCCTAGGCATAGCTACTATCTCTTTTTAACGGGGAGTAATTCTCCGACAAAAACCAATAAGACACTTTCTCCACTTTTCAGAAGTGACTATGGAACCGAAGCTAATAACAATTACAAGACATCCGATAAATCTGCCTTCACCTATTCTCCGACATACATTCAAGGATCTGAACGTTTCGGCCAAGATGGTAGGAACAGGCGTGACCCCTTTGTCCAATCGGCTGAGCAGATCAATAACTGCTTCGTCAATGTGTCTTAGGGCTTTTGGGAAGATCACCAGACCGTAAATACACAAGGCCAAAACGTCAATTTTTTTCTTCACATCAGGATACGTTAAGATCAGGTCTCTCAAATATATCCAAGGTATGCATTTACCCCCGCCTTTCTTCTGCATTCTAGTTGAGACCCATTGTTCGCTCATTCCCATGATATTCATCAATTTCTTCTCAAAAGTCGGGCTATTAACCACTTTGGAATAAGCTTTATCAACTTAAATTCTCGGACAACGTAGCAAGATCGTGTATTCCTCTATCGTGTGAACCAAATATATTTTCCCGAATGAGAAACAGCTATAAATAGCATTCCAGAACTGAATCATTGCTCGAAATAGGTGCTTATCTATTTTGACATCAAGCAGGTATAGTAGATCGCCGTAGGTACTATAAAACAACTGCTTTGCCTCATTACCCCACTGGGCTCATATTTCTTTCAACTCTCAGAGTTCATTATGCGTGACACTGATATTGGTGAAATCCTGTAATTTTGACACATATCCCTCAGCTAAGATGTCCCCTTTTTCTAATTGGCTTTGCTCTGACCATGTGCGGGCGGCCGCATTGTCTTCTATTTTATCAAGGAATTCACTTTCCATAACTAGCTCTCTAACTCAGAAACTGACCGTGAATCGATGCCTCTTAAAAATGGAAATGACATACAAAGGAAATAAAATATCATCAATTAGTACCACAGAATGAGATATAAAGCATGTAAAATACACAAACGCCTATCCGGGTAACTACTAAGGTTTGGCATAGTTCAGCTCGGGGTGGGTTCTTAGGCTCTTTACATGTGGTTGAGTTCTAAAGTTTGAGGTACCCGAACTAGCAGATTCATCGATCCTCACCCATTATAGGCTCATATGGATCGAGTTCGGTTCAGGGGAATACATTTCCCTATGGTCATACAAAAGTGAAAACTTCACGAAGACATAGGTACGGATGTATCCCGAAAGTAGTCCACTAGCCCATGCGGAGGTGAAAATCTCATGAAGGCATAGCTTCTCACTCCCACTTAGAGGTGTGACCACGACGGTCATGCAATGCAATGCAAAAATATTCAAGAGATCCAATATAACGTCGAAAGTGTATTTAAAGAAACATGAATTCCAAAACTATTTTCCAATTTTAATCAAAGGACAAGGATCAATCAATCTATGGCCTGACTCTCAACGAAGAAATACGTCCTCAGTGGAGTCGCCAAACTGTCGTAACCATTTTTTTGACAAAACGGGAATCGAACTTGGGTTTTGAAAATGATAAAACGAAGTCGCCACCGATCTTTATTCGGGTGTGATCGGGTCACCTAGTAAAATGGTTGTTTTTAATAAACAGTTTGATTTATCAAAACAATGATTTTAGTCTATGAAATCTAGAAAAATAAGTTTGGGAGCCGGTTACGCACGAGGAAGGATTAGCACCCTCGATACGCCCAAAATTGGTACCAAATTGATTGATCGATGTCCTAATGTTAAAAACTTTGAAATGGTTCAAAAAAATGATACTTTTTATTTCCAAAAAACTTGAAGGAATTAGAAGGGACGATAAGAATCTCTTATTTTGAAGAGATAAAGTATCATGCCCAAGAGGTTGGTAGCGATACTTTAGGCTTCCGAAACTAAGCTTGCCTTTTAAAACTTGGTTTTAATACTAAGAGGGGATATTTCGTCATTTGTCGAACAAGAAATTAGAACCCAGTAAGTTAGGGCTCGTTTTCTCGAATGTTCAAATTAGGAATATTGTCCCTATATTAAAAACTTACCCGAAGTATCTAGATGTCGAGTCCAGTAAGTTAGGGCGCGACATTTCGAATTTTCGAGATTAGGTGTTTTGTTTAAAATTTAAATTGTGATTTTAAAAGGGGCATTCCGTTGTTTAACTTAAACAAGAAAAATCGAAACCCAGTAAATTAGGGCTCGATCTACTCGAATTGCTAATACGGAATGTCGATTTGAAACTTGAATTTGCGATTTTTAAAAGAGATATCCCGTTGTTTAACTTAAACGAGGAAAATCGGAACCCAATAAGTTAGGGCTCGATTCACTCGAATTGCTAATACGGGATACCGATTGTTATGAGAATTGAGATGTCGGGAAAATCAAGGAGATGAACGATAAGGATATAAGTAGTGGGGAAAGAAAAGTATTGTGAAAATGGCACATATGTATTGACGATGGTAAGAAAATGATAATAATAATGGTGGGAATATATATAAAATATGTAAAATATATGCATATTGAGAAATAATATAATGATAGTAATAATATGGGATATATATATATATATATATACATATGAAAAAAGGTAATATACGTAAAATATGTGGGATATTTACATATATATGACAAATAGTATAATATTAATAGCGATAATGATGAAATGATGAAATAGATAATAATAACGAAAGCAACGAGCAATAAATAGAATATTGTCGATAGCAATAGTAGTAATATAATAGTAACAATATAGTAATATATATATATATATGTATAGGTATAATAGTAATAATAATAATTTAGCAATAACGATAATAAAATAATAATAACATAGCGATAATAATATATATATATAAAATGATAATATAATATTAATTAATAGTGTAGTACCAACAATAATATAATAGGTCATAAAAATATGATAATAACATTAGTAATAAAATAACAAACAATAGTATCATAAAGAAAAAAGGACAAATTGATTGCAAGATCAAATAAAAAATGTGAGATAATATAGCAAATGGGCCAAATCGAACTTAAAATAGGATGGAAAGGGTCAATTTTGATAAAATGGGTGCTGTGGGGGGTGAAATTATAAATCAAACAAACTTCGAGGGTCAATTTGTAAATAAAATAAGGTTTAGGGACTAAAAAGAAAACATGCGTAAAGGGTGGGGGTCAAAAGGGCAATTTTCCCAGCAAATTAAACGCAGCACTTTGAGGGAGGACCAAATCGCGAAATCATGAAAAATTTTAGGGCCAATGTTTGAATACTAAAACTTGATTTGAAAAACCTAAAAAATGCGGAAGGGCTGATTGTGGAATTAGCCCTTTGACAAAAAAACACGCGGATCCTGAGGCGGGTCGGGTCAACACGCGGATCCTGGGGGTAAAACGACGTCGTTTTGGGTGTTAGGGCCAGCCCCAAAACGACGTCGTTTTTTTGGGGCTATATAAGGCCAAAATTGTTTAAAAAATTTCATTTCTCCTGCTTAAGAAAAAAAACTGATTTCTTCCCCTTTTCTTTTCTCTGCAGAGGCCTATCTCCGGTGAGGTTTCCGATTCATGCCATGGTCCGTCAGAGAGCTCTCGTGGCCGGCTGCTGCAGTACTGCATTTGAGCCCAAAAGGTGTATTTTTTTTTTTTTTTTTTTTTTTATTATATATATATATATATATATATATATGTGTGTGTGTGTGTGTGTGTGTGTGTGTTTATGTACATAAAAGGGTTTGTAGTAAAAATAAAAATTTAAGAGTAAAGAAAAATCACCTTTTCGGCCTCTATTTCAGTGTTTAAATCCCTATCTTTTAGTGTTCGGATCTCGTTGTTTCTGCGTTTGCCAATCTTTTGCTTAGATTTGAATATATTTTTTTGTATTTTCGAATTTTTTTTTTGTTCTTTTGTTTGAATCTCTGCTTTTGTTTTTCCAAAAAAAAAAAAAGGACCCTCCCTTACAAATAGATTTTGACTGGCTTTTTATAGCCATTTTTTACAATTTTTTAATCTATTTGCTTGCGTTTTTTCTCTTGTAGGTGCAACTTGAGGGCAGTGGACGTGACATGGGCGGTGGCTAGAGAGTTGCAGATTTGCATCGAAGGCCAAGGGTCAAGTCGATGCCGGGGTAGGTTCATTGTTGAGTTTAGGGGCTAGGGTTTCTTGAATTTTTTTTTGTTTGGGCCTTTAGGTTTGATTTGGGTTTGTTGGGTTTTGGGTTTGGGCGGGCAAAATGGGCTTGTACAATAGCTTTTTTCTCCAATCTCTGACACCGATTGTCAAAATGACTTGGATAAGTTCTTCTACCCGTTGATGGGTATTGATCCACTATACCAATTATCGAATCATTATTTAGCGCTCGCTAGTGAAAGTTTAAAAAAAAAGCTTAACAGTCTAATGACTTAAATAAAAGTTTTTGAATTGTTTAGTTACTTGATTAAAACTTTCAAATAGCTTAGTAACCAAATTGTAACTTAGTAACCAATTTGTAACTTATTTTAGTTAAGTGATAAAAACAAGTAGTTTACCCAAAACTAAGTTACTTCAAAAAAATTTGTGTTCTTATCCTTGTTGGGCTTAATGCATGATTTGATTTTAAAGTATACTCTTTTTCTCATGGTAAACACCTAGTTTTTTGCTATTAACTTTTTTTCGTTTTTAAGATAAATAATATTATATTCTAGTAAATTATGATTCAAAGTGCAAAACAAGTAGCTTCGTCATTTTACTTAGTATCTCTTTCAGAGTAACAATTCTTGTTTAAAATAATTGTTGTTTAGAATCATTGTTGTTCGAGAATAACTATGACCAAAATAACTATATTTAGGACAATACTTTAAATAGAACAACTCTAACAACCTGATTTTTTGTGGTGTCGAAAAAACGGTTTCGGAGTCCCATTTTCATAAACTACTGAAACTGAGTCTGTAAATATTAAATATGAATATTTACAGAGTTGGTATAAAAATGTATTTAAGTTTGGTCTAGTAATTTTGTCAATTAAATGATTAATTTAAGTTCAAGGACTAAATTACAAAAGACCATTCGCTAGAGGTTTGTAATTGACCAAAGACTTGAAGAGTTAAATTGCAATTAACCAAAGGTTTAAAATGATAAATAAGCCATTTTCAAGAGGTGGTAGTGGACGGTAAGGTTAAAATTTACTAAGCTTCATTAATGTTAAGTTTAGTTAATTAATTAAATTAACCTTAATACAAGTATATATATAAATGGATGGTGGAATGAAAGAGAAATTCTTCTGTTCCTTTTCAGTCAGAACCGTCCATCATAAGTGAATGAAGAAAGCTCTTAAAGGTTCCAACTTTCGACTATTAATTAGGTATTGTAATTAAGTTTTTTTTCTTGTAATTTTTATGTTTTTAAGGTCGTGGGAGTTTGATTTAGCTAACCCATGTATCAATTTGTAAAACTATTAAAGTTTTTGAAAGTTTTCATTGTTGATTTCTTAAAGAAATTGGTGTTAAATTGATAGATTTTAAGTTTAGATAATGAAATAGGACTAGATTGTAAAGTTTAATTATTAGTTTTGCACATAATTATTAAAGTGAATAAAATGTAAAAATTATTAAGGAATTTCGATATAAATAAATAGTAGAGGGTCTCTAAAGAGTGTAATTGAAGTCGATTTTTAAATTGAGTCTCAAAATTGAATGATATTATTATTTCGAATTCAAGAACTGAATTGAATAAAATGAAAATTTTAATGGTATTAAAATGAAATTTTACAAGCTCATTCGTGTCATGGCATAATGTATAAACTTTTGGTATTGATAGATTGAACGGAATAATTGTATAGATAAAGAATTGGATCAAACTGGAAGTAATCGAAGAAAAGTTAAAACTGTCGATTAGTCCTTGAAGATTCAACTTATTTGATGTTTTGATTAGGTAAGTTCATATGAAATTTATTTATTTTGGTTATTATGCATTTGATTGATGTGTTTGATTGAGGATGAATTGATTGTGAATCGATCCTAAAGGCTATAATTGGGTTTTTATCATTCCCACCGCTTTGAAGTTGTTGGATTTTCATGAGGCATTTGGATATGTTGGAAAGGCTCAATTCGGATTGATATTATTCAAAATCATCCCCAATTTGTTTTCCTCAGTGTTTTTGGTAATTTACCTTCTAATTCCATTTTTATTTCTTTTGCCTATGGTAGTCCAGATAGAAGAAAACATATACTAATTTGGAATGATTTAAAAGCAGCTATGTTGAACAACTCCTCCCCTTGGGTCGTAATGGGCGATTTCAATGCAATTTTATTCCCAGAAGACAAAAAAAGTAGTCATGCCACAGGAAAAAGATACAGGTTTTTTGGTAATTTTGTTTAAAGTTGTGATTTGTAGGATTTAGGATTTACATGTCATTCATTTACCTGACAAAGAGGTGGAACGTGTGAAAGACTTGATAAAGCTCTAGCAAATGATGCATGGGTGTCAGCTTTTCCTCAATGTTCGATTTTCCACCTCTCATGAATCAAATCCAATCACAGGCCCATCATTACAACTTTACGACCGGATGTTAATTCTTTTAGAGGCAGACCCTTTCGCTTTCTAACTGGGTGGACGAAGCAGCTTAATTTTTTCACCTTTGTCAAAGATAATTTTTCCACTTTTGTCAAAGACAGGTGAAGTTACTTTGGTAATATGGTTGATTCTCTTTCTGATTTTACCTCTCATGTTAAATATTAAAATAGGTTTGTCTATGGGTACACATAAAAGACAGATGATGAAATCCTTCTCCAGCATTCAATCAGCTTTAGAGCACTATCCTTCTAATCGTTTGTTTTAGCTTGAGATAGACATCCAAGATGAACTGGAGAATATTCTAAGTCGTGAGAAGCTTCTTTGGAGGTAAAAGGCTAGATGTAACTGGCTAAATTTAGGTAATCGTAACACCAAATTTTTTCATAGCCGTAAGATCCAAAGAAGAAACTTTAATCGCATTATGGCTTTACACCTTGGTAATGGGGAATGGAATTCTGATTAGAGTATTCTTAGAATTAAGGCAATGCCTTTTTTTAAAAAAGCTTTATGGTGAAACTCTGCAACCTATGCAAGGTCTTCCTTTTAATATCTTTTCGCGGCTTGACCCCTCTGACATTATTATGTCTTTGGAGAAGTCGGTATCAAATGAAGAAATCAATAAGGCTCTTTTTTATATGGCCCCTCTAAAAGCATCAATAAGTGATGGCTTTCATGCACTTTTCTTTCAGAATCAGTGGGATATTCTTGGTAGCGTTGTTTGTCAGTGGGTACAAGGGTTTTTTCTAGCAATAACATTGATCCAATGCTGAATAATACCTTGCTTATGCTCTTACCAAAAACGAATAATTCTGAGACATTCACCCAATTTCGTCCCATTAGCCTCTACTCTATCTTATACAAGCTAGTTCCTAACTTTATTTCACAGGAACATGCTGGTTTTATTGTTGGACGTAATATTTTCGATAACATCATCATCATTCGAGAGGTCATATATTCTATGTGAAATAAACGAAATGCTAAAAATTTGATGGCTATTGAGCTTGATCTAGAGAAAGCGTATGATCGGTTGAGTTGGGATTTCATTTATGCTTCTCTACAAGCAGCTGAAATTCTTGAGTTTATTAGGAAAGTGATTATGTCAGTCATCTCTTCCTCCACTATGCAGATACTCTAGAATGGTATTCCTACTCAAAAATTTAAGTCTGTCCGTAGAATTAGACAGGGGTGTCTGTTATCGTCATATCTCTTCATCCATTGCATGAAGTGGTTAGGACACACCATAAGCTCTCATATTGAAGATGGAAAGTGATGTCCAATCCACCTATCTCAATCGAGTCCTAATTTATCTCACTTTTTTTCGTGGATGATTTGGATCAAGCATGATTATTACAACATCTCTTGAAACATTTTTGTGACTTTTCTAGGCATAATATCAGCACTCGAAAAAGTAACATCTTCTTTTCTAAAGGTATCAATAGTGGCTTAGGCAGCCAAATTAACCTTCTATTCAGGAAGTTTAAAACCTTGGAACTTATTTAGGTGTCTTACTTCTTCATGATAAAGTTACTAATAGCACCCTAAATTTTATCGTGGAAAAGGAGCGTCGCAAATTGTAGAGCTAAATAGCTAGGAAGCTATCAGTTGCTGGTAGAATCACTTTGGCCCAATCTGTTCTCTTATCCATCCCAAATTACTTCATGCAAACATTAATGATACCAAAAAGTATTTGTGATGAGATTGAAAGGCTGGTTCACCAATTTATTTTGGGTTCTTTAGATGGGCATCCAAAATTCTTTTAGTAGGATGGAATTCCATCTATCAGCTTAAGTCTCATGAAAGTCTTGGTTTTCGACATCTGCCTAACCGAAACGCCTCTTTCCTCATGAAGATTGGTTTCAATTTACTTTCTAAGGACAATGCCTTAAGGGTTAGAGTCCTCAGGGTGAAGTATGGCTTAAAGCATCATCTCTCAAACTCTATCATAAGGACTTAGTGTTCTCACATTTGGAAATCTCTTCATAAGACATGATCTCTCTTCCATGAAAACTTATCCTGGTCAATTGGGAATGGCACTAGTATTCGTTGTTGGAGGACTATTGGATTCCAAAAATTGGTCCATTTTACCTTTATTTCGGTACATTCTAATATTAATTCAGAATGCTCCCTTAAGGATTTGGTGATGTCTAATGGCACTTGGAATTTGGATCTTTCCGTATTTGGCTCTCTGAGGATATTATTAAATGTATTGTGAGTATTCCACCTCATCACCATGCCTCAGGCCTGGATAGGGTTGTTTGGACTCGTACGGCTTCAAGCACTTTCTTGGTTTAAAGTGCCTTCTAGTCTTTAAAGGAGATTTTCTAGGAACCAAAAGATGAACGCTGGAAACACATATGGAAGTATCAAGGTCCACAAAGAGTTAGTAGATTCTTCCTATGGTTAGCTTTTAAGTAGAGACTCCTTACTAATCTGGAAAATCTCGTAGGGGATTGCTAACAATAGTTCTTGCTCCCTTTGTGGGCATGACTATGAGGATATTATTCACATCCTTCAGGATTGTCCATCAGCAAATGAAGTTTGGATGCAAGTGCTTCCATTTGACCAACATCAGAAGTTCTTCACGAAACCCTTGCAATCTTATTTATCTTCTAACATTTGTTCTCATTTGTTATTGCACGGTCATGGCACTACTTGGTCAAATCTTTTCAGAATAATCATTTGGCGTATCTGGAAAAACATGAATTTATTCATTTCCCAAAACATCACATGGTTGAAAGTTTCTTTTAGTTGGGCTCGACAATACGAAGCAACTCAAAAAGATTTTCAAAACAGTAGCCACAAACTAAGCCCACGTCTAACCTCTGAGGGGTCACTTGTTCACTTATACATGGATGGAGTTGTGGCTATTTCATCTAGGAACGTGGCTACAGATGGAGTGGATTTTGGGTTTCAACTGTTACTTGGAATGATGCACGCTTTTGAAGCCAAACTATGGGGTATTCTAAATGAGGTACTCATACTACTCAACAAAGGATACAAAAGAGCAACAATCCAATATGATAATTTTGAAGTTATCAAAGCCTTGTCTGATAATTGATTGGAAGATTTAGGCATTACAATATTCAGAAAGGTACGACGACTCTTGAAAACTGAAGGATAATGGTGGTTGAGGTAAGTACCCAGAAAAGATAGCACAATTGCAGATCACTTGGCCAAATTGGATCTCATATGAAAATCAGGTTTACAAATCTTCAATGCTATCCCTATCAAAATTTTAGATATGTTTCATCATGACAAAGCAATGGCCATTTTTTATTTTCTTAACATAATGTAATAGTATTGTTTTTATCACACACGCAAAAAAAAAAAATGAAATCATTAATGAAATATAATAACTTTTCAATACTGAGTTAGTTCAAATTTACGAATCTATGAACTTTCAAAAAAGCAAACAAAAAAAAAGTAGAAATCTACGAAGTTAAGAAACAACATTAAAAACACATGAACTTAAAAGAGGTATTTCAATACATAAATATTGGAATCAAGAGGTGTGATAATACGACAAACAACAAAAAGAATTATGATAATCCGATGGTTGCAGCATGCCAAATCAATGTCGTACCATTAAGCAACCATGGACGTCACCTACACTTGCCCACATGTCTCCCTAAGTGGACCGTAATATCCAAGTTACAAGCCCAAATCCCCTTTAATATAATTTTGTTATATCAAAAACTTGCCTATGTAAACCCTAATTCTAGGGCTTTTATCAGTCCCCACTCTGAAATTCACAAGAAGCAGCCGCTACCGTCATTGGCCTCGTACTTAGCCAAATTTAAGGTCCGTTTTATCTATTCCGGTTCAGCTTTTTTGTATTTTCCTTAGTTACATTTAAGGTCAGATCTATTGTTGTTTCGCTGTTTAAAAATTTCTTCGGCGTCTCTTTTTTTTCTTTGTTTATTTTGAAGCTGCTTTATGGAAGAACTAAGTTGTTTTTTATTAAGTTCAATCAGCAATAGATTATTTGTTGAGCCATGCTGCCAATATGTGATGAAAGCGTATGAATCTTAATGAACCGTTACTGATTCTGCTAAAGCATTTTTCTGTCAAATTCGGTGAAATGAGTTTTCTAATTCATGATCAACAATCTTTTTTTGAGGTCTCTTTCCAAGTGTTTCATTAAATATATTCAGCAGTAGTACTGTTTAATCTGTTTTAAGGGTAGATCACTTGATTATCTCATGAAGCATGCTGTTAATTTGCAAAGTAGAAAGTGTCTTGATCTCAATGAACCATAGCTGCTTTGCCGAAGCTTTTTTCTATCAAATTTGGCATAACGGGGTTAAATTGAATCTACAATGGTCGTGATAAATCTGTTTTGAAGAGTAGATTACTTGGTTATCTGTTGAAGTCTGCTATTAATTTGCAAAACTGTAAGTGTAAGGATCTTCATGAACTTATGCTACTTTGCTGGTGCATTATCTATCTAATTTGGTGTAATGGGTTTTCAATTATACGACAAATAATGTTGTTTTAAGGTACCCTTTTCAAGTTATTGATTTAATTTAATCAGCAATAGTCATGTTCAATCGATTTTCAAGATTAGTTTACTTAATTATCTGTTGAAAGTTTGCTGTTAAGTTGTGAAAATGTTAGTGTATGGATCATAATGAACCCTTTCTGCTCTGCTGGAACATTTTTCTATCCAATTTGTTTAGATGCGGCCTTCAACTGTGCAATCAATAATTTTGTTTTAGCTATCCTTATCGAGCATCTTAAATTCAAACTTTTTTGAGCCATGATGTTAAAAACAATGCTGCATGATTGTTTGCAGGATGGATTCACAAATTAAGTTTGCTGTGGTGGTGAAAATTATGGGAAGGACGGGATCGAGAGGTCAGGTGAATCAAGTGAGAGTCAAGTTTTTGGATGATCAGAACCGTTTTATCATGAGGAACGTGAAGGGACCGGTCAGGGAGGGAGATATTCTCACCTTGCTCGAGTCTGAGAGGGAAGCTAGGAGGCTTCGTTGAGCACTTCCTCTTATCTCCGTTTTGTTACGTTATTAATGTTTATGTTGCGCAAGTAGCTAGCTGTTTCTTATTTCTGAGAGGTATCCAAATTTGCAAATCTAGACTTGGATTTTGGGAGACTGATTTAAATGGATGAGTTGTTTTTAAAGCATAATCATTATGTTTAAATGAACTAAGTTGGTTTTTGAGATTATGATTTTCATGTCCCGTTAATTTCTGCAGTTTCAAAATGTTATTCTTTTCTAAAAGTTGCTTGAACGTGACTAGAATCTTTTCCTTTTGTTACAGGTTATGACTCATTTTATTTTTTTAACAATTTTATTATAAATTTTGATCACATCAATTTTTTTATACAATATCTAGAGCTACTTATTACTCTCAATTCATAAATAGTAAGATAATACGTTTTGTGTATTTAAACTCATGTCTAGTAATAATGTTTATACCAATCGGTCAAGATTTAATTGACAATTTTGATTACTTCCAATTAATTTCTTCGCTTTAATTTGATTATATATTTGATTATTTGAAGGTAAGGAATATTTTCATTTTGTTTTCTGATTGAGGATTCGTTTATCATAGAATCAGCTGGTTATTTTTGTGCGCATGGTATAATGTCGGTAAATTCTATTTATAATATTTTGAATATATTACATAGATAAAAGTTGTGAAATATAAATTAATATTTAAATTTAAATGTATAGAAATAAAATTGTAAACATAAAATTAAATTATAAATATATTTTTGTCGTAATTTTACTTTAATATATATATATATATATATATATGATATGTATGATGTATATACATTTTTCGATTTAATTGAAAACATTTAATAATGAATAAATATAATTAATTTCAATGTTTTTTAAATAAATAAATATAATTGCTTATCATGTTCTGCATACCTTTTTGAGATGATAAGTAAATAAAGTTACATTTTTAATTCTTACGAGGAAGGGTAAGAATTTGAATAATTAATTTTAATTTAATTTTAAAATAAAATTATACAAATATTATAAATTATAAAATTATATTAAAAACATGAACAAATGAGTGCTCGAGAGATTATAATAAAAAAATAAATTCTAAAAATTATATTATAACTTATAATAAAGCTAATAAAAAAAAATTCTAAAATTAAAATGATGAAAAAAAACTTATTGTAAAAATAATTTATATATTATAAAATGTTATAATATATATTTATAAAAAGTTAGGCTAAGAAGCATGGATATAATTTATTTATATATTCGTTCTATATATTATAAAAATAATGTTTTATTCATAACAAATGTTGTACTGTTTTTATATCATAATTTATTTATAATTTTTTTAAGTTATGTCAAAAATATATTATTTGTAAGAAATGTCATGAAATTTGTAGATAATCTATATAAATTTTTTAATAAAAAGGTTACATATTATAAATTTTATATTATTTTTTACTTAATTTATGTATTATAGAAATTATATAACTTGACATAAGTTTTTCTCTGAATTAAGTTTATAAAATGTTTTATAATTGAAACTACAAATTATTTGGAGTACAAATTGAAATATTTTAAATGTCGATGTTAATTATACAAATAAAAAAAGTTTTCTTGCACCATATCATAGGGTGCGATACCATTTAAGAGAATAGTGCCAAATATAAGCACCATAGATAACTCGCAATCTCTTTAATTTTAGGCTTCAAAATGTCGTTGAGAATAAATTTATTGTTTTAAAAATATTTCTCTTATTAGCACCACCACCTTAGTATAGCATAAAAAAAAGTTGAATCGTACTAATATGTTGCATATTTCATAACTTCAATTATAGGTGGAATTGAGATGATCGATACTTCAAATAATACATAAAAAAAAAAGATATTGATAATCTTAACGATGCAAATTCAAATTTAGATTGTAACGAACTTGGTCAAAAACCAACAAATGATGTTAAGGAACATATGTTAAACATTAAATAGCGAATAACCTAAAAAATATGCACTAAAACAATTAGATAAAATTTGCATATGATCCTTATTTTTTAATTAGTAATCATATTATAAACTACTTTTTAGACTAACATAAAACATATGATGATTTGGTTTTAATTTTTGTTACTTATTTAGAAAATATTTTTATTATACTAATGTTTTTTAAAATTAATTTATGCAACTGTACAATTACAATTTGCACGACCAAACATGACATGGAGAATACAATGTAATTACATTTTGTCAACCAAACACGTTCAGGGATTTGTAATTAGAAGTGTGATCATTACCCTAGTAATTGGATTTAGGTGTAATTACTTGTAATTACACTAGAGTGACATGTTTGGTAACTATTATAATTGGCAAGTCCCACTGAACTAAATATAATGGGAGCACTTCAATTACACTTTTCAATTCTTAGGGGGAGGGTAAGAATTTGAGTAATTACTCCGATAATTACATTAAAATCAAATTTAAAAAAATATTTGTATGTAAATTACAAAATTGTATTATAGACATGAACATGAATGAATGCTTGTTATGGTCAAACTTTTGTAAATTCTAAAAAGTATATTATTAAACTAAATTGTGTACTTTATAATGTAATAACAAATAATTATATCACTTAAAACTTAAAAAAGTTTGTAAAGTTGTGATTAAAAATTATTATAAAAATAATTTACATGTTATAAAAGTATTATAATATATTTATTTATAAAGAATATGAAAAAATATAGACATAATTTATTTATATGTTCATGTTATATATTATAAAAATAATATACTTATTTTAAAAATGTTATAAATTTTCTTTATCATAATTTATTTGTAAAAAATATTTTATAAAGTTATAGCATAAACTTATATTATTTATAAGATATATTATGAAAGTTATTAAACAATTTATAAAGATTATATATGATAACTTATATATTATTTTTGCATAATTTATATGTTATAGATAATAATATAACCTAGCATAAATCTTTTTCAATTTATGTTTATAAAGTTTTTATAATTAAAGTCATAGATTATTAGGATTGTGAATCAAAATATTATAAGATTGTGCTACCTTGGTGCTATCCAAATAAACCCTAATCAAATTTTAGTGTATTATTGTTTATGTTCAAAGTTTATGATTATTTCTCTTAGGCATGTTATCCCTAAAGATCAAATTTGTGTATTCCTTACATTAAAGATTTGTTAATGATTTTTTCATTTTAATATGTTAATTTTTTTACAGCTGTCATTACATTAGCACACCATAAATTGTGTGAGATTTCAAGGTGAAATAAAATAAAATAAAATCCAATAATTAATATTGGTGATGGATTCCATGTTTATTTCTTTTCATAAATTTTTATAATTTTAGTAAATTTAAAATTTAATTTTTATATTTTTACTTGTTTCATATTTTAAAATTTAAATTCAAATAACACAATTAAAATTATTTAATTAAAATTGAGTTCATTGTAACGTCTTTTTTGTTACAATGTTATTAAGTTTTTTTTCCTTTCAAAATGACATACAAAAAATTTTAATTAAAAAATTAACAACTATACTTGAACTTTAAAATCTTAAAAATATAAAACTAGTCTTTGAAAATAAAAATATAAGAATTAAATTATAAATTCTGAAAAGTACAAAACTTTAAATATATTTTAACTTATTTATTTATTTGTTATATAGCAGAATCCTTCACAGAATTGTGAAAAAAATATTCTATTACATTTCAAAAGAGCAACTATATTATTAAAACTTAGTCTTTATTGAATGATAGTGTTTAAATTTATTAAGTTATATTATTTACGTAAATATAATGTGATTAATTTATTATTTTATGTGTAATATTATGTTAACTTAAATCAATTTAAATAGATATATAAGGGTTGAAAAATAAAGTCTTTACGAAAAGACTCGGGTGGTTAAAATTTAAAATTTATTTAGGTGACACTGGATTAGGATTAGGTCATGGCATTGGCAATCATCAAATTAAAATTTATTTATTTATTTACTTTCTGTTCTGTTATTTATTTTTTATGGTTAGCCCAAAATGTCACAACGAAGAGCCCAAAACCCGAAGCCTAGTCACTGAAAGGTAAAAACCCTAGTCAGAATCTTAGTATAAATGCGAAAGAAGACTAGGGTTTTTCATTTCCTCAACCCCGCTTCGTGCACGATTCTGAAATTTTGCCTGCCGCTCCCTCTCTATATCACAGGTCTCTTCACTTTGCTTCTCTCTCTTTCTTTTTCTTCCAAACCTCTGATTATTATTATTATTATTTTTAAATTGAACCCTATGTTTTGTTTTAGTAGGAATGGCGACAGAAGTTGCAGCCCCCACCACCACCGCACCCAAAGACCCAACCCAACCTCACCTTGAAGTAAAACTCTTCAACCGCTGGAGCTTCGAGGAAGTTCAGGTATTTCTTTTTTTCTTTTCCATCTTTGTTTATTTCTAATCGTGGATCTGCTCTGTCTTTCATTCTGTTTTTGTTATTTCTTGTGAAATATATCGTCTCAATTTTTTTCCTGGATTATTTCGTTTGTGTCTTATTAGAGGTTATATAAGTTGAGCAGCAGAGATAGTTTTGGTGTTTTGAAGTACATTGTATCTAGGTGAATTAGAGAATTGTGTAAAAAGGAATTTGAGTTCGTGCATCATGGCAAGTGACTATTCTTATGAAGGGGATGTTGAGTTGTATGTTTTTGATGTGATCTTTTTCTAGAACTTCTGGTTATGATTTTATCAATGTGTTTTAATTTCTGTATATGGATGTCTTTTTACCCATTTTCTTTTGTCCCTGGTTTGATAGTAGTTATTTGTTGCCTTTGCTGTTAAAGATAATGCAGGATGACAATTTTGTTTTTTTAATACTTCTCTTGATTTCTTTAAATGCATCTTTTGTGGGTTAGTTTTATCATATATTTTCATTGACACTGTTGATTGGCAAGAATTATCTATTTATTATATGTGCTATTCTTGTTAACCTTATTCATTGACATGAATGTTTTATCTGTTTTAGGTTGCTGATATCTCCTTGAGTGATTACATTGGTGTCCAAGCTTCGAAGCATGCTACATATGTGCCACACACTGCTGGAAGGTACTCAGTTAAGCGTTTCAGGAAGGCTCAGTGCCCAATTGTTGAAAGGCTTACAAACTCACTTATGATGCATGGCCGAAACAATGGGAAGAAGCTTATGGCAGTCAGGATTGTGAAGCATGCCATGGAAATTATTTATCTCTTGACTGATCAGAACCCAATTCAAGTCATTGTTGATGCTATTATCAACAGGTAGCCTTTACGACATAAAACTTAGTACATTTTCTTTCATTAGATTAAACTTTAACAAGCTTTGTTGCTTTTTTGTTTGATGTAACAGTGGGCCACGTGAAGATGCTACTCGAATTGGTTCTGCTGGTGTTGTCAGGCGTCAGGCTGTTGATATTTCTCCTCTTCGTCGTGTGAATCAGGCCATCTATCTTTTGACCACTGGTGCACGTGAGTCTGCATTCAGGAACATTAAAACAATTGCCGAGTGTTTGGCTGATGAGCTTATTAATGCTGCTAAGGGATCATCTAACAGGTAAGGGTGATTCTTCTGTATTGTCTCCTTGTTTTGCTTTGAAACAAGGAACTGCCTTTACACATGCTTTCGTCATTTTGGTTGTTATTGACAGTGGTGTTGTGTTGTGCAGCTATGCCATCAAGAAGAAGGATGAAATTGAGAGAGTTGCTAAGGCTAATCGTTGAGGAATTGGAAGAAGATTAAACACCATGGGAGTGGAGAATTTTGTTGTTTTAATCAGTACTTTATAAGCCGTTTTTGTATTCTGGACATGCTATGAATGACCCGTTTTTTAAAATTAAATTTGAGTAATTGACAAGTTATTTTTGGTTAAAAGGGAGTTTTCAGTAGGTATTTTTCAAGAAATGGTCCTGCGTGTTGATGTTGTGATATGCATTGAATGAGAAGTTCCTTTGGTTTTTTCCCTGTTGAAATTGTAGTGTAATTACATTGATGGTCTTAAATATTTCTGATTGCTGAACTTTGCTATTAGTTGATGATATTTTTAACTGTCAGCTTAGCTTCAATCAGAAATCAAACAAAGGTGAAGCCCTTTAAAATTTCAAAATCCTAACTCTGGTAAGTACTGCCACATTTTTATTCAACGAATATGAAGCGTTTTTCTATCAGCTACGTTTGATCAGAAAATTAACGAGAAATTTCTTTTTCCATCTCGTACAAAATCTCGAGGGCTTGCAAACAAGTTTAAAGGCTTCTAATTGTCCTCCTCTGCAAATATTATTTTAAGGTTGTTTTATTATCCGTTGCTATGAAGTACGGACCGATAACACGATAACAAAGTATACCTATATCCTGCTATACTAAGCAATTATTCTAGTATGCCCCAACCCATGCATAATTGGATATTGGCAGATGGCAGTTTCATTTCTATCTATACCCCTTAACCACTGTTATTCGGGTGGTTACTGATCTAGAGAAAAGCTTATCGCTATGAATTGAGATGGACTGGTTGGATTGAAGGTTAAATCAATTTTTATTTTTAATTTTAATGATATTCTAATTAAACCATTCAAAATGATTAGACTTACAAATTGGTGATTTAATTAGTTTAACTATCTGTCTAATTCAGAAAACCTTGTCCTAAACTGCCTTTTGTTCCTCTCTTTCTAGACCAAGTAAATGTGCGCATTCCAAACAATTCTTAGAATTAGTGTTGATAGTCGTACAATATCAGTACCAGTCAGTACCCACCGTTCCAGCCCTCAACCAATATCAAATAGTGTAAGTTTTGTTTTGGATAAAATTTTAGTGTTTTTTTAATTGTTTTGGAATGTTTTTCTCATTTTTTGATAATTTAAATCTAACTTTTGACTTTTTTTTATCTTAATCATTTTATTCTTTTATAATTACATTTAAAATTAAATTATAATAATTAAATTAAGTTGTTGAATTCAATTAATAAATTTAAAATTTATATTTGCATATGCATGTAATTAAATATATTTGCAGAAATATATATTATAATTTATTAAGAAATTAAAAGTTAAAATGAAAATATATGTGTGAAAAATATTTATAGTCACCCATAAGATCGAAATGATATATTAAAATAATAAGTACCAAAAAATGATACGCTGATCGACATAATATTGAATTCCTTAGTTATAAGTGCCTTACCCTTAAGTCTTGTGCAGGTCCATTGAAGCTCCTACTGCCATGCCATAGCCCTTCTATGCATCTCGCATAGCTTGAGAGCGGCCTGCCAGAAAATTGGTGTTCAAAGAATTGGTGGTCTATTTTCTCCAATTCTCCATTACAAAGTTTACACTGTTAGTCTTCAAAATTAGCTTATCTTTTGTTGGAGTCTCCCAAGAATGGTCATCTAAGCAATAATGGAATGCTTGTGCACAGGGAACCAGATAAGTTTGTGCTAGGCCACTTTGTCTTTTTTCATCCTTACCTTGTTCCAAATTTTACTTACAGGGAGTGTTAGATTGTCTTGATTAAGCAATAAGAAAAAAAAATAACGGAATAAATTGAGAAATTGAACACATAAATTTAACGTGAAAAAACTCCTCCAAAGAGGATAAAAAACTACGGGCAAAGATAATTTTACTATAATGGCAAAAGAACGAAGAGTACAAAAGATGGAGATAAAAACTAAACCTCGAAAACCCGAAAACAAAGAACCCTCAAAACGTAAACACAAAATTCTCTAAATGTGTTATGAGTTCTAATATCTAATTAGTGTATATTTCTAAGGTTGTAAAAGAACCTATTTATAGGCTAAATTAGTAAGTCGAACAAATTATGCTAATAACTGCTAAATATATTATACTAATAAATACTAAATCTTCTAGAAAGAAAATATGTTTTGTTTAACTTGACTTGCAAGCAATCTCTTAGAATTTGGGTCACACAACTCTAACAATCTCCACCTTGACACAAATTCTTACAATGCCATCTTTGCCAAAGCCCGCTATGGGCCTATCTTGAACTATGCAGGGAATTAACTGAGTCGAATCTGTGCTTAAAAGCTGGAAGACTTCTAGCATTCAACTTGTGCACTACCAAATCAAAACTTACCCGGGTTTCATTTTCATGAACACACTACCCTAACTTTTCAAAACCTGCATCCAAAAGAGAATATATCTTCAACTAAACGGTCATACGTTTTTCCCTCCTATAACCAAGTTGCCTCCGCCCCAAACGAGTGGACTTCGACTCCGTAACGGACGAGGGACATCTAATTTCACCGGTCATTGTAGAACCTTCTAGAATATAAAGACTACTTATTTTTTTACCTTTTAATAAAACGAGAGCTCTACGAGATACTTTAATGCAACTTGACTCAATATTGATTCTGCATCCTTTCAAGTTTAAACTACTAAAGGAGATGAGATTCTTTCGTAAATCAGGTACATATCTGACATCTGATAGTGTCCTAATCATCCTATTGTGTCTCCTAATTTTAACAGTACCAATACCAATTACCTTACTAGATGAATCGTTTCCCATGTGCACAACTCCACCTTCAACCGAACTGTATGTGGAGAACCATTCTCTATTGGGACACATGTGGAAAGAACATTTTGAATCTAGGATCCACTCGGACGTGAGCTTGGAGTTATCGCTCATTGACACTAATAAGAAGTCATTACCGCTTTCATCGGCCAAATTAGCACCAGCTACATCTTCCTCATTACTTTTAGCAGCTCTTTTATTTCGCAGTTTATAACAATCTGCTTTGACGTGACCTAACTTTTTACAATAGCGATAGCTTTTGTCTTGTTTCTTTGATGCTACCAAAACGGAAGCTTGCTTATCTGCCTTGCTATCCAAACCAAACTCATTGTCGAGTTTGTCTCTACTCAACAAATGACCCTTCACATCTTCAAACGAGAGTTTGTCTCTGCCATAAATCAGGGTCTCCTTGAGAGACTTGTATGAAGGGGGTAAAGAGCGCAATAATAGCATAGCTTGATCTTCATCGTCAATATGAACCTCAACATTCTTTAAATCATTTAAAAGAGTAATGAATTGACTGATGTGATCTCTAAGAAGCTCACATTCATTCATGCGAAACGTAAATAGACATTGTTTCAACACTAAATAGTTAGCCAGAGACTTAGTCGCATAAAGAGTTTCTAACCTTTTCCACAAGGCGGATGAGGATTTCACCATCAATACCTCCTGCAATACCGTATTCGCGAGGCACAACTGGATTGCAGACAAGGCCTTTTTATCAAGCTCTTCCCATTTTGTTTGATTTAGATTCTCAGGCTTTTTCCTGGTAACAACCTTTTTCAAGCCGATTTGAACTAGAATTGCTATCATCCGAACTTGCCACAGATTGAAATTTGTCTCACCATCGAACTTCTCAATTTTAAACCTTGTTGCTGCCATCTCTGAACAGGCTAATCTATAAAAATTGAACTAGCTCTGATACCATTTGTTAGGATAGTCCCGATTAAGCAACAAGAAAAAAAATAGCGGAATAAATTGAGAAATTGAACACACAAATTTAATGTGAAAAAACTCCTCCAAAGAGGATAAAAAAACACAGGCAAAGATAGTTTTACTATAATGGCAAAAGAACGAAGAGTACAAAAGATAGAGATAAAAACTAAACCCCGAAAACCCGAAAACAAAGAACCCTCAAAGCGTAAACACAAAATTCTCTAAATGTGTTATGAGTTCTAATATCTAATGGGTGTATATTTCTAAGGTTGTAAAAGAACCTATTTATAGGCTAAATTAGTAAGTCAAACAAATTATGCTAATAAATGCTAAATATATTATACTAATAAATACTAAATCTTCTAGAAAGAAAATATATTTTGTTTAACTTGACTTGTAAGCTTGTACCTAAGCAATTTTGAAAAGGGAGTTATCCATTTCCCTAAGTTTGAAGATTTTCCTCTAGTTCCAACTCATATAGGCTTTAGGAGTCATTTGCCAAAAATCATTGTCCTTAATAGTGCAAGCCTTCAACCAGGCCATTCATAGTGAGCCTTCACCAGCAAGGAACTTTCTTATGAGCTGAATTATAAAAGCTAAGTTATTTTGAGGACCATTGAGCAATTTTTAGTCGAGTTCTCTCTAAAATGGCCAAGCAATCTTTTTCTCAGTCTTCTAGTTACTAGGAGTGCCCCCCCCAAGTGTGTGACATGGAGCTTCCCTATCTTGAATCCAGTTACCCTCTGGATCTCTTCCAACAACTCACTTTGTACCACAGTACCAAATATCTCACATTTTAAAGCATTAAGATGAAGGCCAGAGAGCAAATAAAATTGGTATAGAATACTTTGAACCCCAATCATCGAATCCAATGTTCTCTAGGAAAAAATTAGGAAATTATCAATGAAGCACATATGAGTCAAATGTATTCTGTGGCATTTTGGATGGAATTGAAAAATTCTAGTAACAGCTGGAGCGTTCAATAATCTGAAGCATAGACAGAATAAACAAGTAAGAAGATAGTGGATCCTATTGTCTGATCCCTTTAATTTTTCTAAAGTGAAAGCCAATCCTCAATTAAAAGGAGATAGGAAATCTTGGACGGGTTATACAATTTTAGATCCACCTTCTGAATTGATCTGGCAACCCTTTAGCTTTAATGTCTTTTTGGGTTATAAAAAGTACTTTTCAAACCAAAAAACAACGCAAAATATTTAACTTTTAGAGTTAAATGTGTTGTTAAAAAAGTGATTTTTTAATCAAACACAAAAGTTGAATTTAGATGTTGTTAGGGTCAAGATTATTTAGTGTTGAAGACTCGATATTTAATCAGTCATTTGACTAGTTAAAAATTTGATTTATGATTTGTGAACGAGATTTATTGTGTATCATACTTATGGTCGAAATTAGAGTTTTAAAGAGAAGTTGAGATCGACTTAATTTGTTAGATAGGACTTGTGCTTATTCTTTGCATTTATTTTGACAGATTTATGGACTTTTGTTAGGAGATTAATGTTAGGAGATTAATTTTATTTTATTTTGAATAATTATGAAAGATAATTCAAGAAATTATATTCGAATTAAAATTTAGAGTGAATTTTAACCTAAAAATAATTGTATAGATATTAAAAGAAAACATTGAAAGATAAATGAATATAAAAAATATTACTTTGACTTTAAAATGCTTTTCCAAAAAAAAAATATAAATTATAACTTTTGCAAAAACAAATTTGTCTTCAAAAACTATTGAAATAGTATTGCTTATTACTCTAAACTGAGATAAAAATTGGTTCTGACTGGTCTTTAACATTTTTAGGTTTTTCACTTTGATTCACATATCATTTGGCAATCACATTATTCTTTCATAAATTCTTGATTCATACATTTCAATTGTACAATCCAATTCAATATCCAATTTCAGTTTCACATTCAATTTCATTCAAAATAAATTTTATTACCAATTCATTTATTTACCCCTATTAATATAATTCGGACTTTTACGGATACACGGATCCAACAAAAACACACCAGTATGGCACCCAGTGCCTCATAGGATAATTCGAAGTAATAAGTTGACACCCAGTGTCTCATCGGCCTTGTCAAGTAAATTGGTACCCAGTACCTCATCGAATTTATCCGAAGTAATAGTTTAACACCCAATGTCTCATCGAATCGTGGTCGAAGTATCCCTGAACTCTTCCAATCCTATGGCATGCCAACTATATCAGACTCAACCCGATATAGTTTTCAAATCACTTTTCAATTTCCAATCAATACACATTTCAATTTAAATAATCACATATACTCATAATTCAATTCAATTCAAAACAATTCAATTCAATACCACAATATTAATACTCACCTCAATACCACTTACCATAAATATTAAATTAAAATATAACAATTAATAATTAGATTCGGATTATAGAAATACAAACCGTAATTTTTGAGCTAATCTTCGTTGACTTTGTCTTTTCCTTTCCTAGACTAGGTCTTCGGCTCTATGTTAGCTACGAAAATCGAAACAATTAAAATTATCAATACAACACTAATTCACATCAAATATTTAATTTATAATTAACTTTTACCTAAATTCCAATTTAGTCCTTAAACAATACTAACTTTATTTCTACAAAACTAATTCCATATCTCCATTCAATTACCACTTAAAACTAAATTTAACTCTCTAATTTCACCATAATCCCTAATTTCAAAATTCTCTCAATTTAGTCCATATTACTTAAAACTTATGATTTATTTTACAATTCAATTCTTTTCTCAATTCTAACTTGAAATTCTATCAATTTAACCCCTAATTCTTCAATTTATTCAACATGAACAACTTCTAAAATTCACTAACTTTCAAAATTCAACTTAAATCAAGTAGTATTTTGTTCTTTTCTTTTGTTTTATTTCTTTTTATTCTTTTGTTTATTATTTAGTTGTTATTATAATAATATATTATTATATTATATACTTAAATAATAAGTAAATACATATATGTATTACAAATGGATGTATGTATTTACTACACATGTACATTATTATTACCATACAATTGTCTTAATTTGGTTTATTTATTTATTTAGTCCTTCAAGTTTTCTTTAATCTATAATTCAACTTTTACCCTTTATTCAATTTAATCCTTATTTCTAATTAACCATAATTCAAACTAATTCACCTAACCAAAACCTAATTAATCACACAACTAACTTCGTAAATATTTTTAATAAATATTTAAGAATCCGTTTTACGAAAACGGAGATCCGAAAATATATTTTTCAATAACCGTAAATTTCGGGTCGTTACAAAGCTTTTCCCCTTAAACCTTCAATGGTTTTTCGGCAGTAACAAAGAAGAAGAAAAACATTCTCCCCCTCCCCACTCACTTTCTTTTCTTTATTATTTTCTTTTGTTTTATTAATTTCCCTACACATTATAATTATCCTATTATAATTATTAATAATATAACTTATATGTATTATTCTCATACTCATCCACTAATAAAACCCATTTGAGTAATGGTTTATTTAATTGCTAAGTCCTTTGGTATTTATCTTCTTTATAAATTTAGTATTCTTTCCCACTTTTATCACCTATTGATTTAGTCCCTTTTAAATAAAATAAAAAATTATTTATTTAATTAATACTCAATTCACTTTTAAAGTAACTCCCCAAAAATATAATAATAATATTTTTGAGCCCGATTTGCCCAGGCAGGGTCCCGGAAGTATGTTTCTAGACACCCCTGACTTATGGGATATTACACACCTAGTCGCCGAAAGCTCAAACTAGCTTTTCCTTTCCTTTTACCTTGCTCGTCAAAGGCTCCAACACCTCTGTATCTTCGCCAAAGTTAACCACACAATTACCATGATTAAAATTAAGCTGTAGACACTCTTAAAACAACCAGAACGTAGGCCTAAATTAGTTCCTCTTGGAACCGAAACCTTCAACATAGCAAACTTGAAACTCAATTATCTCAATCTCCACTTATCCTCTTTGCCTAAAACTAATTCCATTCATCTAATTATTCATCTAAGATTAATTCTTAACCTTCAATCTACATAAAATTACCCAATTCGTGGTTACAAAATTTCAATGTAAAATAGACATTTTTCATAAAAACTCAATAAAACCATAAAATAACTTTACAAAAGTATATAAACCTTCTAATCATGTCAAAATAAGTTTAAAAAACACTTTGAAACATTTTTTTATGCAAAATCTCGAATTTCACCATTAATGACCTAATTTTCAGCTTGTATTCAAATATTTTGATTCAATGGATAAAAACTCAATTTAAAAGACTAGATAAGATAAAAAACCTATAACAGCTCATTTTTTTGGTGTAATCGGAACAGTGGTTTCGGGACCACAAATCCGGTCCGAAAAGAAAATTTATTTTTATTTTATTATATAGTCCGTATTATGTTAGAAAATTCATGTGGAAATTTTGATACAAAAATTTTATCGATTATGTGTTTAATTAGGGAAAGGACTAAATTGCATAAAATGTAAAAGTTGAATTCTAGTAGCTATGGGGATTAAATAGCTATGGAATTCAAAACTTGAGGTCCTTATATGGTAAGTAGACCATTAATGAAAAGTTAGTAGATATTTTTGGATGATTCATCCATGGAAAATGAGAAAAAGGCTAAGGACTAAATTGGAAATCAAAATTATTAAAAGATGATAAATTATTAAATAGAAATAAAAATCATTTTTATCATCTTCTTCCCCAAAGTATTCCATGGAAACCCTAGGAAAGAGAAAGCAAGCTTTCTTGGCCAAATTGGGTAAGTATTCAAGCCCCGTTTTTAGTAATTTTTATATTTTTGAAACCGGGATTGTCTAATCTATCTATTTGGGGATTAATTTGAAAAGTTATCAAAGTATAGAAAATAGGTCATGGATGTATATGCTGAAAATTAGAAATTTATGGTAGAAAATGAAAGGTTGTTGATAGATAAATAATTTTTACAAAGTGACTTTTGATGAAAACATGATTTAGGGACTAAAATGCAAAGTTGTGAAATTTGATGAAAAATTCTGAATTTATATGAATACGTGTGCTGTAAATTTTGAGATGAAATTTTGGTTAGGCTTGGAATCATTTTCCGAGCCTAGGGACGAAATGAGAATTTATGGAAAAGTTAGGGGCAAAATAGTAATTTTGCCTAGAATGAAAATTGAGTCCAATTGAATGTGAAATATGATAAATTGATGTTAAATTTACTCGTATAGATCCGAGTAGACTAAATTCAGAGCTAGAACGAGGAAAAGAGGAAAATGTCCGACTAGTAGATTTTTGCACACGAACATTGTCGAGGAAAGTTCGTGTAACTAAATTGTGTTTATTAACATGCTTGCATTGATTGTGTTTATGTAAATTGCATAAATATCATTAATATGTGAAATGATTACATATCCGATCAAGCTCGATAAATGAAAATGTTTAAATTAAATGATAATACCCGATAGATGATAAAGGATAAAAGATGAGAATGTTACTTATATGCTTCAAATGAATGTACAATGTGTTTGTTTGAATTATATGAATGTTGTGGATGTATGAAATAATCACATGCCTGATAATGCTTGAGAAAAATGTTTAAATCTCGATTGAATAAAATGGAAAATCGATGGATATGTGATTTCCCGAAATGAATGAGGCCCTGCATTTGTTGCTAGAGGGATTTAGCTCGGTCGAGTAATCCTATTGACCTCATCTCTAAAAGGATTTAGCCCAAACGGGTAATCCTGATATAAGTCCTCTCGAGCATATGTTATGGATAAGATTTAGCCCAGATATGTAATCCAGATCAAGCTCTTTAGAGCGTATGTTATAAAAAGGATTTAACCTGAACTGGTAATCCTGTTGTTTTTATATATGTGGCCCGAGATTGTACTCTCTGAAATAGAACCTTATGGGTACCATTGGACATGAATTGACAGATTTTGATTTGTACACCTCGATTGTATTAACTATGTATCCATCGATATTTTGAATAAACTCAACAGGTAAAAGTTAGAAATGAGTTATTACACATATCGGCCTGAAGTACAAGAAAATGATGATACATGACAAATGATATATGAAAACATGAGATGATGATATTTGTACATGGACTTTATTTGATGAATATATGTTCATTCTTGATTATAGACTTATACACCTTAAGTGTACAAATTATGACCTTGATATTCCGAGTAATATGAGTAAAGTTCTGATATGAAATGATCTGAACTCGAAATGAGCTATTATGATAATATACTTCTAATAATGAGATGAATCATGCATGTTGAATGAATACATGTTGTGGAAAGCGTATGTGCTTGGAAACTTGATTGTTGTTGAGCCCATATATGTTTTGATGTTATTATGGAATATATGACTAACAAGTGCAATGAGGATGTGGGTAGGGCTTGAGGTCAAATTGAATGATTGTGTCTTACATAGTTACCTCAAAAATAGAATGAATGGTTAGTTAAGGACCATTGTATACGAACTTCCTAAGCATTTTATGCTTACTTAGTTTATTTCCCTGTTTTATAGTAAATCAGAAGCTCGTTGGATTGGAGCTCGGCGGAGATCACTCACACTATCCATCAGCCCATGTCGGTACAAAATGGTAAATCAAGTATGGTTGTAATGGCATGTATAGGACATATTGGCCATATTGGCATGTAAATGTAAATGATGCTTGTAATCTAGCCATTGGAATGGCTAGTAATGGTTTGTTTTGATATATTTGTAATGTCATACTATGTTAGCTACATATGTGTTAAGTAGTCGATCAAATTATGCCTAACATATGGACTAAACCAAGGCAAGATCATGAACATGTATGCATGTTATGGTATGATATGTTGAATGATAGAGTTTGCTTAACTTGAATGTTTGAAATGGTTGGTATGTGGATGTGAGTTTAAGTGCAGGTTATTTGTTACACCCCTAACCCGTAACCATCACCGGTCTAATGTTATAGGCGTTACCGGAAAAATCTAATTCTTTACGGACAACTCATATCATAATTCGACAAATCAAATCAAAGTGTCCCTTAATTAGGTCTACAAGACCTTAAGCATGCTTTAGAAAGGGGCCGGGACTAAACCAAACACATACTGAAATTCTCAAAAATTTAAAACTTTTTCTAAGTTACAGAGGTCACACTCTCGTGTGGGCAGGCCGTGTGCCTCCCACGGCCTTAGACACGCCCGTGTGTCTAAGCCGTGTCAAAATAGGGCATACATATGACTTGTCCACACGGCCATAGAAACACACGTGTGCCTCACCCGTGGTCACTACTGACTTGCACCATACGGCTAATCACACGTCCCGTGTGTCCAGCCTATGGTCGAGTCTTACTTGTTTTGAAATACAACCACGAGGGACACGGTCAAGCCATATGCCCGTGTGCTCAATCGTGTGGGCAATTATAGGCCATTTTCAAAGCCAAAATGCCACCCACACTTGAGTCATCCCTACAAGCACATACAAGCATCAATCTAACACTCTTTTGGCAAACAAAAACATACCAAATAGTCATCCTATTCAACTTATTCAAGCATTCTTCAAACATACCAACTTATATGCCATTTAACTCAACTTATTCACAACATTTCTAAACATAATTCATCCACAAATTATGACTACAATATGACATCTACTCATCAATAATTTACCAACTTTTATCAACAAGATTACCATTATTTTGTCCATTTCACTAACCATCAAACCATACCAAACCTAAGCATCATAGGACATGGCTACTCATTCATAACACAACCATTTATCTAGCCGTATCCCATGGCTACGTACATATCTCAAACATATTCCAAAACAACTAGCCTATACATGCCATATTTAGTTATATACACATTCAAAAATACCAAAGCAAGATTGGGTAGTGTGATGACGATCCTCGACGATCCCTGAGCCTTCTGTAGCTTTGACGATCTATAAAACAAAGCAAACACACACAAAGTAAGCTTTCCAAAAGCTTAGTAAGCCATATATAAATAAAATTAACATATAATACACATAATCATAATGATACAATGTCATTAATGTTTCTCATTTACAAATTCATATACTTTCCATTGGCTCTTTTGTTTAAACATTGCTTACCCACATTTCATAGCTCAAAGTATCACATTTGCTCATAGCACATTCAAGCAGACTTCAAATCACCAATACGCACTAAATACTCCTGGACATTTTGAGCAAGGACCAAAAACAAAGGTTCATCTCTCAATCTCTCAACATACTCACGAGTGTGTGGATTAATGCACCGCAAGCTCTTGAAGAACTCATTATCTATTCTCTCAAGGAAGGCCACCAAATTTCTCCAAACACGGATAGTTCCATCATAATCTACTCCCTTTTGGGTTTCATTCTCATCAGGCTCAATTATATCATCCACCACAATGTTTGGGTACTAAACAAGAATGTCCAAAATAACAAGCATATTATGTACACATTTCTTCCACACATTTATAGGCATGTGTCCACTAAGACTTGGATTAACATCAAACTGCATGCAGAGATAACATCGAAAAGGATCTCAAGCTTCGGCGAGTCTTGGCAACCTTTGTCAAGAAGGTAAGTGCTCGAATTGTTCAAATTTTCCAGTTCCCTTCCTTCCCTAGCACCACAACCTCTTTAAACTTCTTGTTAACAGATCCGGTGATCTCACTAGGATCTTTCTTAAACTCCCAATCCATCAATTTCTCTTTCTTGCTTAGTTTTTTCTCTCAGCCCCATCATCATCATCATCATCCATATCTTCCCCTCATCATCCTCATCACTAGACTCAGTGAGCAATCTGTGATGGTTCTCCAACTCAAAGCCGATTCATCTTCATCCTCATCTTCGTCCTCATCTTCAAACTTTGCCTCTTCACTCTCGTGATTCTCCTATACATGTTAATCAATTCCTCATATCGCTTATTATTCTTCTTGAACTTCGTTTCATTGCGTTCAAAGCCTTGTGATTATCGCATCAGAAACCCCTACCCGTATTCATCGTAGAAATAGGGTATGAGGCATTACCAAAGTTTAACGAATTATTATTATTATTATTATTATTATTATTATTATTATTATTATTATTATTATTATTATTAACTCAATATAGTCCCTTTATAAATATCCAATCTTTCCGCAATTTAAAACCGACCAATCCAATCCAATTCAATCAATTTGATACCAATTCATACTTCTATTATAATTATACTATTTAGTATATTCATTACTCTTTACTTTAATACAAACAAGTTTTAGTATTTATATGATCATCAAACCATGTACATGCCATATAAATCAAAAAGAAAATTTACAAAAGCTACCGAAAATAATCTTGATAGTGTGATCCTTAGTGTTGATCCGATCCTTCGTATATTTTTACATCAATCTACATGAGACATTAAATACACTCAAGTAAGTTTATAGAAACTTAGTAAGTTCATAGGCATAAAATATAAATCTTACCAAACATTCAAATACTTATGCATTATACACAATTACTAAGTTCACCTGTCAACCACAATTTGGTGAGCCCTCTTGTATAAACTCACTACCATTTGTCCATTTACTTTAACTCTTTTGGGCCCTTTTTGTCACTTACCATCCTTAATCAAATTAGGGAACGATTACGAAAAAATTGAGTACTTTAGTTCCACTTTGCCCTAGTATAACTATGGTCTTACGTATGATCACTTATCACTTTCCGAAGCCATAGCCCTGCCAGGGTCTTACACGGATCACATTTATCACTTATCACTTATCACTAATCAGATAAGTGTAGCTAAAGCTACCACTTATCACTTGTCACTTGTCACGGATCAGATAAGTGTAACTAAAGTTACCACTTATCACTTGTCATTTGTCACTGATCAGATAAGTGTAGCTAAATCTACTACTTATCACTTGTCACTGATCAGAAGTACTCAAATCCGACGTTCCGCTCAATTTGATCATTTAATCATTTTTCACATTGTTATTTTATTCTCAATTTATCAACAATTATATCTCATCATACATGATATAATTCATAAAATTAACATTTAATCATTAAATTTTAGCCATATGAACTTACGGGTCGATTTGTAGAATTTGTGAAAATTAAGGGACTAATCAGCTACTCTTTCTTTTCCTCGACTTGCTTCGGGTTCTCGATCTATCATTGTAAAATCATTCACTTATCAGTATTGACTTCACCTTTACTTTATTTCACATATTTAATGTTTATAACCCGCATATAAGTAACATTATCTATAATTTCACTATTTACTTATATGGATATTCAAGCTGTCCATCCGTGTCACAGTCGCTAAATTATTTTTATCTTGAGCTACAAAACTTTAAATTAAGATCCGCAAATTTTCCTGAAACTAGACTCATATATCTTCTTACCATAAAATTTTTAGAATTTTTGGTTCATCCAATAAGTACAGTTTATTCTTTAAAGTTACCCCTGTTCTGTTGTCTGACAGTTTCAACTCTTCTTCACTAAAAATTAATTATCTCCTTGTACGGAATTCGAATTATGTTACCGTTTGTTTCTCTTGAAAATAGACTCGTTCTTAATTTTAAACATATAAATTTAAGCCATAATTATTTTTTTACAATTTTTAGTGAATTTCTAAAGTAAGAATAGGGGATTACGAAGATATTCTAAACCAGTCTTACAAAAATTTAAATACCTCAATATGTACACTTCCTTTGCTTGCTCTGTTTCTTTTATATGAAAATAGACTCAACAAGCTTTAATTCTATATCTCACTCAACTTCTAATTCAATTTATACCATTTTGGTGATTTTTCAAAGTTAGACAACTGCTGCTGTCCAAAACTGCTTTAGTATAACATGTTGATTTCTATTTTGTCCCAAATTTCACATTTCATACAATTCAGTCCTTGCTCAATTAACCCCTCAATTGAGCTAATTTTATCTAAATTAATACTTTACCTAGACATTATAAGTTATTTCACAACTATTGAAATTCATAATTTCCACATAAAATCCTAACTTCAAATTCTTTTAAAATTAGGTCCCAAACATTCACTTTCTATTCAATTCTTTCAATAAAATCGGCATATAAACAATTTAAAGCTCTAATTCCATGCTAAATCATCATATAATTCCAGCACATATTCATAGAAACTTCCAACTTCATTCATAAAATCTAAAACTAATGAATTCAACAAGTGGACCTAGTTGCAAAAGTCACAAAAAATACAAAATTTTCAAGAAATAATCAAGAATTGAACTTACTTGTAGTAAAAATATGAAAAACCAGCTTAAAGAAACCCTTCTATGGTGTTTTTGCTGATGAGAATGCAGAAAAATAAAGAGCAATCTAGATAATTCCACTTTAGTCCTAGCTTTATTAAGTAAAATTTGTAATATTCCAATTTTACCCTTAATTCTCCTTATTTTCTTGCTGATTTCATGCCCTTGCGTCCAGCCCAAATAGACCTTGGGTCTATTTTCCTTTTAAACCTTCTTTCTTTTATCATTTAAGCTATTTAATCATTTCCTATAATTTTACATTTGTTACAATTTAGTCCTTTTTGTTCAATTAACTATCGGAACTTTAAAATTTCTTGATGAAACTTTAATACTAACTTATTAACACTCCATAAATATTTATAAAATATTTATGGCTAGATTAAAAATCTCCGAGGTCTCGATACCTCGTTTTAGATTCTAATTTTTTTAATTTTTTTCTAGTACACTATTTACTATTTCAAAAATTTTCCTAACTTCACATTTAACCTACACTCACTAAATTAATAATGTTTTCTACTCACTTGTTGGATTTAGTGACCTCGAATCACTGTTCCGACACCACTAAAAATTTAGGCCATTAAAGCTACTCATTTTCTTTTGGGTAAATTACCCAAAAATACCAAAAAAATTAAAAATTTACGGAAAAGGGTCATTTCCCATCAAAACGCGTCCATGTCAGCGTGTTTTGAGGGGAAATGACAGGAAAGCGCGCTCTTGGGGACACACTTTGTGCCACCTCAACAAAAGTGCTCCTAAGTAGACGCACCTGGGCTGGATTGGGACTGGGAAAAGGAAAAATATATGGGTTAGGATACATATAAGGGGTAGGGTATGCACCTGGCATAAAGGGTAAAAGTTGTGATGTCGGTGTCATCGGCTGAACTGATGGGCCTAATGACTGTGTCGGCGTTGTTGATGGCCCCGTCTCATCACCCCTTCTCCTTGGATTTAAGGGGCCCCGACGTTCCCTTTGTTGACGAAGTTGATGTCGCCTCTCTTCTTCCGACAATAAATACGGCTTACCATGGATCCTAAACCATGGCATGTATTCCGGCATGCACGCTAACTCCGGAACGACGATCGGTTCCCGGTTAGGTAAATAGTCATAACGGTTCTCCAATGTTTCGATATGTGCTGACAAAAATCTTGGTCAATCCATGTGCAACTGCCGTAAGTCCACTTTGTGCTCATCATCGAGCACCTCAGGTGGCATGGGAATCGGTTGTCGGAATCCAAATTGTCGCAGAATCCGATCTGACTGGTGCATCTCCACGGTCGCATAGGTGATCAATGGGACCTTCACATGCCAACTGCTCGGATTTTGCAAGAACTCCTCTGGAATTATTACCCGAATTTTCGGATCCTCGTACGGTGTCCATTGAAACTATATTAACATTACCTAAATATTAGTTATATACATAATACTAAACACTAAATACAAAATACTAAATTATAAATACGAAATTCGAAACTTACTTGTGATTCTGACCGTTGGTTCAATAGAAGCCGTATATCTTCAAGCGAGGTAGGTATTCCAGCATGACTCGCCGAATGATTCCACCTAATTAAATAAATTTTTAGCATACAATTATACTATAAATATACGTAATAATTATAAAATATAACATTAAATTTACCTCGTTATCAGTGAGAATGAATATTGGTGGTCGAGTCAAGGACGTAAAAATGGAAATCGAAACCATGCCCATGACTGCAGCATGATGGCAACCTCCGATTTTCGCTTTTACTCGGCCGCGTCGCCCTACACATCTCCCGATACAACCTCGATAGCACGGCAGACCCCCAACTCAATTCACCGGTGGTTTAAAATCAACAAGTTTCAAAGAACCATATCAAGTGTACGAGGTTTCTAGAAAGGTCCCAGATCGATAGCCTCCAATTATCTCGAAGAATGTATGCCCGAGCATGCTGTATTCGCTCTATTTCAGTCGAACCCTCATTTGGCTCCGGGAATGTGTCTCGTAACCAGGCCATCTCGATCCGACCTCCCTGAATTTTATCCAGAATGGCACCTAGAAACTCGTAGCATACGGCCATCCAATCACCAGAAGTTGCGACACGGTGACTCTGGCCGAATCACCAAGCAATCCCAATCAGAATCGCACATTTTTCAGAGTGATTGTACACTCTCCGCATGGAAGATGGAAAGTGTTCGTCTCGGGTCTCCACCTCTCTATCAACGCACTGATCAAAGGCGGCTCCAAAAACCCGCTTCCCGCAGGTAATTCTCGATCAACGGCGATGGGGGACCATGCATATTGCGAATATAACATTGCAATACCCGATCTACAGACTGTTTAAAAAATTATAAAATAAAAATTAATTAAAATTGCATAGACCTAAAAAATATTAAATAATATTGAAAAATTAAAATTAAAACTTACCATTTGCATTTGCTCGACGGAGATGTGCTTGTTGTTTAGACGAAGTAATTCTCCAGCCATTGTAATACGATCGAAAATTTTAAAATTTTCCAAAAAAATATATTAAAAAATTAAAAAGGGCTTTTTTGTAACTAGTAAAGGACTATTTCGAAATTTTAGAGGAAGTTTGAAGGACTTAAAGAGAATTTTGAGAGGAATTTGAGAGGAATTTGAGAGAAGAATGAGTAAGGATTAAAGTGTGAAAAAAATAAAAGGGTGGGGATTTATATAATTTTTTTTGACCGTTGGCCCCCCAACTGTCAAAAAAATTTAACCTTTTTTTTTACCGTTGGAGGCTAAAGAGCGTCCCTAGGAGCGCGTTTTCCTGCCATTTCCCCTCAAAACGCGCTGACATGGACGCGTTTTGAGGGGACATGGCCCTTTTTCGTAAATTTTCAAGAAACTGGTCCAATTCCATAATTTTTTTATTTTTTTGGTATATTTGGGTATTTTACCCTTTTTTTTGGCTTCCTTATTAGCCAAAGCTTCAACTAAAAAATCTTCCAACATAACAAGACACTTAATATAAAGATTCGGAACTCTATCGAACTCGGTAACACGCATAACCTTCTCCAACTGTTTATTAATCTTATCAAAACTCTTTTGCAAGCTAACCCAGTCATTGATTTTCATTGCATTCTTCATCTGATCAACCGTACTTGCCATCTCCTCAAACCTCTTATCTTTGGCGGATCTAACCACCCTCTTTTGCCCAACGGAATCATCACTATCACTAGCATTTGTTTGTAGATATTTGCATCCGGCAGCGGTGGCTGTGGTTTCTCCAGCTCCCCCATTCTCAATTTCATTTCAATATTAGTCTCCTCTTCTTCAGTGTCACTACCACCCTGTCGTAAATTCAAAAATGAAAATGTATGTCTAACCTCCTCAATAAAATATTAGGTAAAGGCTATATATTTAAAATCCATACGTCAGAAAGATAAATTAAAAAAAAAAAAACTGAGTCCAGAATTTAGATGCCATTGGCTTTCACTTCCTTGATTTCAATTACTTCAAAGCTGCAAAAAGAAAATAATCAGGCATTTCAAATAAATAAAATTATACGAAAAGCTGGATGAACAAAATATGAGCTTAAAATTAGCAACAATCAAATTTCGAATCTATTATTCTGTACTGCGATTCAAGAAAGTATTCAAACTTTTTTTTAAATAATCACAACAGAGACGAGATTTTTTTCTCTTTAAATTATCAAGAAAAGAAGAATTACGATCTAGAAATAAGCTTACCTGATCTGAGGCGGCAGCGAGTTCTCAACAGGGTTTTTAGGTTAGCAGCACATCAATATTGTACGTATATATAATTTCAGCTAAGGGTAGTTTAGGAATTCTAAATTTTTAAACTCCATAAATATTTTATAAAAATTAGATATAATAAAACATCTAAAAATAGATATTTAAAATAAATCACAAGTCAATTTTAAATTTATGTGTAATAAAAATTATATCATCATTGTATCAATACTCACTTATTAATTAAATAATTAAAATATTATTAAATTAATATTAGAAAATATAAATGGTACGTTAAGGAAAAGAACAAAATGACCGAATATCCTTAGTAGAATTTTTGTTAGGTAGATGATTATTATTATTGTTATTAAATTTTAATAAGATTATTATTGAAAATAATTTAATAAAAATAATAAATAATTTAACCATATTATAACATAAATATTTTTAAATATAATTTAATAGCATTCTTAATATAATTATTATTATATGAATTAAAAAATAAAATATATAATACTATAAAAATATATATAATTTACTTTATTATTTTTAAATTACAATACATATTTAATGTGCTAAAATATCATTCTTGAAATAAATAATTTAATTATTCTACAATAAAAATAATTAAATATTAAAAGTAATAAATAACTTGAGAATTATATTGAACATCCAATCATAATATTCATATATTAACAAAAGTTACATAATATTCATATACTTATATAATAAGTAAATATACATGTTTTTTTTACAAATGTTTGTATATTAGTATCACAGATGTCACCATATGCACCATACATTTGTCTTAATTTAATTTATTCATCACATAATATCAATTTAATAATAATAAATAAATTAAATATTTACTTAAATAATAAGTAAATGGATACATGTATTACAAATGAAATATTTATTACACATGTATTTTATTTTTACCATACACTTGTCTTTCTTTTATTTATTTAATAATAATTAATTTAATTAATTTAAAACCTTAAACATAAAAAATCCAATAATTAAAATTTTATCTAAGTTTGTCGCCACATCTATAGAAATTGACTCAACTGTCATTTTGGTCCTTTTTATTTTCTTTTAATCTACAACTAAACTTTCACACTTTATTCAATTTAATTCTTTTCTCCTAATTATCCTTAATTTAAGCTAATTCACTTTATTAAACTTTAATTAACCATTCACTTAACTTCGTAAATATTTTTAATAGATATTTACATATCCATTTTTCAGCAACGGAGACCCGAAAATACACTTTTTCGATGACCGTAAAATTCGGGTCATTACAATTATAACACATGATGAATCAAAGGAAAATAAATTATCATTCAACAAGTATAGCACCAAATCACAAAGCAAATCAAAACCTCGTAGGAACAAACACTATAGAGTCTCACAAAGCAAGTATAACAGCTATCAAAGTGGAAGCTATCATAAAAGCTCTTGTAGCTAGTCTATTGGTCCTGCTTGAGATATGGATCTAAATACAGCGTAATGATGCCTACAATATGATCCATGTATCAACCCAACATAAAAGAAAGGGATACTTGTTGCTTGCTTATTCTAACTAATAGCCAAAAACATTTTAATTTGAAAGTTTCTAAGAATTATGAATTGTATAGAGAAATAAAAAAAAACTTTTTAGTATATGAGCCTATAATTTAATACATCAGATAATCTCTACACTGTGTTACCTTTTTACATGGGGTTATAAAAACTTAACTGGAAGTTTATTTGTTAAGCAACTTGAAATCTTAAAACAGGGGAAGAAAGATATACGTAGAAGAAAGAATGGGAAAGAAGGAGCGATTGAGAGATTATGAAACTGAAAAAAGGGATATAAAGAATCTGGGAATTGAAGGGATGTGAACAAAGAAGAAAATATGTGAAAAGTGTTTGTAAGAGAAAGAAATGAGGAAGGAGAAATAAAAACAGTAAAAAAGAAAACGTCTCGGAGGCGAAGATGAAAGGCGAACGTGCTGTTGATTTGGGAAAAAATGTTGGAAGAAATCTAGAGTAAGGGAGAAGAAAGCAGGTTATTTTGGGTGGAAGAAATCCAGAGCAACGGTGAAGAAGCAGGCTATTTTTGGGGATAAATTTTATGCTTGTGGTGTTGAATAGCAATTCAGCGCCCCCACCCAAGAATACTTATTACAGCATATGAGGGAATATGAAGGTAATAGCAAAACTGTGGAATCAAGTAAACGGTGAACCAAACCGTGTAATAGCAAAAAATTACTGTAGCACCCAGAATTGAGCAGGAATGGAATGGCTATTCATGCCAACCAAACATGGTGAACACGACCTGTAGCACGAGCATGTCCCAGGATCACACGGGCGTGTTTCTTGGACCACATGGGCATGTAAGACCTGCACCTTGAAAACATTTTTGAAATGTCACGAAAAATTAGTCCCGACTCGATTCCAATGCTCGTATTGAGCCTCGAGGTCCATCTAAGGGACGTTATGAATAATCTCGGTTAATGAGTAGCGATTGACATGATTTATCTGAAAATGTTCTAAAAATTTTGGTAATACTCCGTAACCCTATTCTAGCGACGGATACAAGTTAGGGGTGTTACAAAAGCAATAGCAAAATGATTTTTAAAACTTTGGTATAATTCTTTTATAACTACCCCTATTTTGCACCCTTTTACAAAATAGTCCTTATTCAAAATAAAAGGTTTTTTGAAACTCATTTAAAAAAATTGATTTAAGGTCTGTTTGTTTGCCATATTTCATTTTCGGGAAAATATTTTCCGTCTTTTACTATGTTTGTTTGACCAAAGAATTGATTTTCCAAAAAATCAATTACAGAAACACGGGAAAATTTCCCTTCTTTGTGTAAAATGTCTTACAGATTTTTTTCTGTAAGGCATTTTCCGGAAAACACACCCTCAGCCGCTCAGTTCCTTCTCATTTCATTTCCTCCTTATTTCCTCTCCGTCCATCAACGTCAGCCTCTCCTCCTCATCGGTGTGCTTCTTCTTTTTGGGTTATCAACAGGTTCTTTTTTCCTTTTCTCTATCTATTGTTTTTGTTCATCGAAGGTAGATTTCTACTCATATTTGTTAGCGTTTTTGGTCTTTGCCTTGTTGTGCTTTGCTGTGAGAGAGAGTGAGTGTTTGCTGGTCAATCTGCAGAATGTGATTTTAATATAGGGGGAAATACAGTGAACGTGCTCTTCTGTCTTTCGAGTCTTAAACTAAAACAACACTCTCACGCTTTGAAGAGAACATGATTAGTGTGTTTTTCCTCCGTGAAATTTCCAATTTTTTTATACGGCAAGAGATAAAACAGAGAAAAGAAGCCAATTTTTTGTAGAGGAAGATAGTGAGATATCTTAGGAATTTGAGCTGTTTTACATCTTTTGAGAGCCATGCTTGTCCCTTGAGAGTTGAAAAGTTTTTCTCTTTCTTGAGTTCTGAGTCTCCCTTCTCCTTTTCTTCTCTTCTTCTTGTGATGTGAAAATTTTATTTCTTTGGTCCATTTCTTCGTGCTAGCTTGTAATTATTTTTCCAACTTTTTGGTTCTTTATCACGTAAAACAATGCTATGATGATACATAAAACTTGAAGTTTTAGCTCATCATGTTCCAGTGCAGGAAAAAATGGTATTTGTTGAAATTGCCTGTACTTACAAGAAAGTTACCTTAGTTATGGTGTATGCATGTTTTCTTGGGGGATTTTTTCTTGCTCAGATATGAAGGGGGTAGTATCAAAGAAAGAAGAAAAGGAAGAAGACATGGAGAAACAAGTTGAGCCGATCTTGTTCTTTTGCTGATGGGTCTTAAGTTGCAACAGAGCTACCACCACTCAGTGACTGTGAAAGTGAATGAACAAATGGGGACCAAAATGGAGGTGATTAGGTTCCTTATTAAATTGCCTTGCTTATTAATTCTTCACTTGCTGTCAATGCATACTTTCCGTGAACAACTTCAATACTGGATTCCTTCAGTTAGTATTGCAACTTTCTTTTGCACTAGCTAGCCTCCCAACCTAGGCTTAATTATTTGTTAAGCACCTTATTGCAATCAAGAGGTCTTGTTGATCCTGAACTTCTTGCAAGAGAGACCGTTTGTATGTTATCATTTTTTTCTCTTCTTTTTAAATATTTTCCTATATTGCTTATGTGATAAATTCAATGCTTTTGCTTGATTTTAACATTTGTTCAGTGTTTCCCCGTGTTATTTTAGTTCTTGTGTCATTCTACTGAAATTTGTTTTTTTGCTTATTTTCATGCAGTTAGTGTAAGTGAAATAGAAGTTCTTTATGAGCTTTTCAAGAATATAAGCAATGCTGTTATAGATGATGGGCTGATCAACAAGGTCTTAGTTTTTTCATAGTTCCCATTTTGTTATATAATTGATATCTTTTGTTACGTTTGTCAAGTTTTTTGGCTTGATGATTACTCCTTGTCTTGAGTTGGTTCTTTCCCTCTCATCTTTGTAGTATTTAAGTTCTATTTATATTACTAACATGACAAGTTCCAATTGGCGTTATTAGAAACAAACAAAAACGAGAGTTTATTTGTTGGTCGGGTATTTTTATCTAATGTTAATTGATAATGTCTCCATCCTTGAAAGAACAATTCTTATTAGCATAATATTGCTTGAGTTGTTGTCAATATATTTCTGATTTCACTGCAGACATTTGACTTGCTTGATACAAAGCATAATGGAATTCTAGGTTTCGAAGAGTTTGCTCGTGCTCTCTCTATCTTCCATCCAAATGCGCCCATTGACGATAAGAATGATTGTATGTGTTAAATATTTTAGTTATTTGTATTCTTCATCTCTATGTTTACCTCTCTTGTTGTAAGTCATTCACAGTCATTGGATGTAAATGACTGGTATGGAAATGGAATTATGGACTTTTGTGCATAGCTGATGTGCCTAAACTATGTATTCTTGTGTATACATATTCTTATGTAATCTATTTTCTTATATTAGGAATTTCTTTTGTAATTGATTTTTAGAGAATTTCTTTTGTAATTGATTTTTTCTCTTTGAATCCTTTTCTTTGGCATTGGTTCTTAATGTTTAATTTGATGTATTTATTTATAAATAAATCATTGCCTAAAATATAAATTTAATAGATATGAAATAAACTCAATCAAACAATGAGAAGACAATAAATTCTTAATAGATATAAATTTAATTGTGGTTTGGAAGCTAATTTATAATTATTCAATCTTTGTTTTTTTTTTTATAACACAATTACAAATAATTTATTTGACTTTGATTGTTTTCAAAATATGACGTTAATATTCTAGCTTAATAATTGAGTATTATTATATATGTAATTTGATTTATTTATAAATAAATAAATTATTGCAATATATGTAAAAATAATTTAAAAATAAAATTTATTAATATGTATATAAATTTATTAATATATGTAAAAATAACTTATCCGAAAATATTTTCAGGAAATTTGCCAAAAATAGAAAATATTTTACACAGATTTATCCGAACACCAGAAAATATTTTCAGTAAATCATTTTCCAGAAAAATAAACATTTTACAGAAATCATTTTTCGAAAAATATTTTACTTGCAAACAAACATACCCTTAATTTTCTAAAAGCTATAGACGAAGACACTTTCGGTTTACCATGCTATGAAATTCCAAGCATAAATGAGCTAAAATTCTCATTTTACCCTCAAAATTCCTAGGCCCAATTTTGGGGTGTGACATGGCACCTTTTTGGCTATCTGTTGATCAAACGTATGTCTGTAGACAAGGGAAAACATCTGAAGTAAAGAAAACACCTTAGTGGTGCAATTTGTGGAATGACCTCGGGACAAAGATTCAATGGCAACACCAAAATGGCGAACTCTAAAGAGAAGCACAACTATCCCGTTTCAAACAAGGAAAGAATGGCAAGAAATGCATAATGATGAGAAGTAGACAAAATCTTCCTTGACCATCAGTAGAAAGGTGAAATGGAAAGTGAGTTTCAGTACCAACCCGTAAGAAAGTCGTATGATACCGACTGAGGTAAGAATGTTTACAAAATATGAATGAGTACAAGATATGAAGAGATTTTATACATGTTTTGCTGAGTTAGATGAATATCTGTCTGGTTCCAAAAAGTAAAGTGCAATGTTTACACTCTATATGAAATGATGAATAAATGTATGATAATACCTCATTAAGTTCTCATGAACTTATTTGATTGCCTCTGATTGTAGGAGTTGTTAGAAAGAAGGGTGGCGAGAGACGATGCCAAGGCTACGCCATAGGAGCGGTAGTTTGTGCTGATATGCATGCAGAGAAGAAAAAGATCGTGGCAAATTTACAATCCATGCCAAGGAAAAACTAAGAGAGTCATTCGATTAGTTAGAAGTATTGGCAACACACGAGTTTACAAGAGAAGCCTTATGGCAAAGTTTAAGTCTAAGCATAAGATGTAATACTTTGTATAGTGATAGACGTAAGGCGAAAATCATAGTCATTTTACTCTGATTGTAAATATAATATTACACTGTACAAGAAGTTATACACAATAAGTAAAACGAGGTATTTAAGCTAAAAAGACTTAGAAATTTTATTAGTTGAATAGTTACATAGGAAAGAAAAGTAGGAGTTTAAGTACGTCAATCCTTAGGCGTAACACTCAAAACTCGGATCCAATTCACCAGGTCAAGTGGAGGGCATTACTTTAGGCATTAAATCATTAAATAAAGTTAGTAAAGAGGTTTAAAAACGAAAGCCACAGATACTGAAGTGAAATCGCAATCATTAGCAAATACTATAACAAACAAAGATAGTGGAGTAGCTCCAGGAACGATAGTAAACCACAATTAAGCAAGGCCTCCATCCATAGAAGTTACCCCTAAAAAGGTTAGTGAAGCAACAATAGAGAATTCAGTCAAGGATGTTGGAGGAAAGGCTCGACCTTCAAAAGTTAGCAGAGGAAAAAACTAGTGAAGATGGTAATGGGACTTCAAACCTTGTTCCTAAAACAAAGTAGAAAGCTAAAGGTACGGCTTGTTGGCTAATAGTTATTACATTACATGAAGAAATCTTCTGCTGCTCATACATATAGCTGCATGTTGACTTTTCCCTATATTCTTTCTTTTCTTGGACTTGGGTTATATTCTTACCCCTTTTTGTTTGCTATCATTCTTTTTTAGCACAATTATCATTACAATTTTAAGAGATTAAATAGAATTTCGTAGGTGAGAATGCAGTTATACGAAGTACCTATGCAATTATTTTTCTTTCATGATTTCATTTTTGGTTAAAATACTAAAAAATTCTTATAACTTTTTTTTTTAAATAAGCACCTATTCTTCTATTGTACCCAATAAGTTATTATCATTTAATTTGTGTTCAAATAATTCTATTTCAATTTTAATGAGACTAATATTAAACATTCTTTTTAGTCAACGTTTGGAAACTAGAATTTTAGATTTCAAAAATAATATAAATTGAGTAGTAACCAATTTAGAAATATAACATTTGTAATTTCTCGATTTTGTGGATTTGTTAGATGTTTATGTAGTAATGAATTTGAAATTCTTAAAATATTTTTAGATTTGACAAATCCATGTTTCTATGCATTTTTAGTATATATTATATTAAATTTCAACTAATTTATCTATAATATCGTATTTATTCTTACCATTTATATAATAAATGAAATTTAAATACAAATTTTAAATTTATATTCTTAAATGAAGCGATAGGTCTTTTTAATTAAAAGTATTTTAGGTCTTTTTAATTAAAGTATTTTCTTAATATAAATTAAATAAATATATATATATATATTAGAGGTTAAGGGTTTTTCCTTTTGATAAAAATTTATTTGGAAGCAATAAAAGTAGAAGAATTTTTCTAAACATTTTTTTCTTTAAGCAAGGATTATGGAGGAAGAAAATGAAAATGTGAAAAATAGATATTTGTAATCTACTAGTTTAGGAAAAAATAAATAAAAGGATTAAGGAAAATGGAGACTTTTTCTCTCATATTTTTGTTTATTAGCAATTAACCTCATCAAATAAATCTTAAAATCTTAGGAAAAATCACAACAACTAAACTATATATAATTAATTGATCACACGGTTAAATAAATTCTATTAACAAAATTAAGAAAATTCAAATATAATAATATTAGCAATTTTTTATTAAATTAACCTTAAAGCTTAAATTAAATATTAAAAGTTAACACTGTTACTTTTGAATATCAAAATACAAACCTTTTGCCAAATATAAATACCACGTATACCGCATAAAAAATGTCAAACTTGAGTACCAAATGATGTAATAAGCCTATAAAATTTTAAACTTTAAATTAAAATTTGAGAAAAATCACAACAATTAGACTATATTGAACTAAATGATCACACAGTTAAACAAATTATATTGATAAAATTATGAAAATTCAAATATAATACTATTAGTAATTAATTTTTATCAAATTAGCCTTAAAGTTTAAATTAAATATTAAAAATTAACACTTATAGATACCGTAATATAAAACTTCGCCAAATATAAGTATCACGTATATCGCAAAAAAAAATGTCAAACTTGAGTATCAAATGATGTATTAAGTCCATAAAATTTTAGATTACATTTAATGTTTAAGGAATTAATTTTAAAAAAAAACAGAATAATTACAACGATAATTAGATAGAATATGCTTTTAAATAATTTTATATTTTGTTAATCATACAATAAAATATCACTTTTTCAAGCAAACGATCTGAATAGAGTACTATGTTTAAGTAATTTTAATTATCTTACCTCTATCCAAGAAAAGTACAACGTGCATATCATTTTCATTTATTGAAAACAGATTTTTGAAATTAGTACAAGAATTATTTTTTGGCATGAACCCAGTTAAAGGTTCGATAAAGATAGGATGTAATATCTCGTGTGTGAAAAAAATTGGCCCACATTTCTATCAACAAATAGAAAGTTGTTGAAGTTACCTACTACCGTGGTTCGTAATCAACAAATCATTTTGACTTTCTCAGAATCAGAAAAGAAGTGGCACTTGCGATTGTAGCATAGAACATCATTATCGGTTGAAAATTTTGCAACTAAACCAGTGGGTTGATGTGAGTACACCTACTTTGATGCAAAAGAAGTAAAGTGTACAATCCTAAGGTTCGATGTGTCAAGCAAGCACTTGAGTTGATAAAATCAGGAATTCTGGTAAATATAAAGGAACATGATTCAACATAAAACATGAAAACGCCATGTCCAACAGCTATTGCATAAATGGCAAAACACAAAATCCAATAATCAAGTTCAACCCCAAGTAAATAACTTTGACAAAATTAGGTTAAGATAACTGCTAAGAAATACAACTAACCGCGGACACCCGATTGAGACTAACCATGCGAGCTGAAGCATCCATCTGGGAACCTCTCATTCCTGAACCGGCTCTCCCAGAGTATCCACCTGTTCCTCGTGATTGACCAGACCGATCCCTTGAAGCCTGTCCTAATGCCAATGGTCTGCCACCGCCAGTATACGCTGCACGTCCAGAACTACCTTGCCTACCCTGATTGTAGGACAAGTCTGGCCACCTACCCGCCGCCGCCACCAGCTGTCCCAGCAGCATATTCCTGGTTATCTCGCCGCCTTAGTGGCAGATCCATTCCACCACCACCGTTTCTAGCCTCAACTGCCCTCTCATTACTCTCAGCAAGTATTGAAAGCTTTTCTGTCAACTGGAATGCCAAGGCCTGCAACCTTGAGTACTCAACATCATGGAAGATGACGCATTGTGTTGGCTGGTCCCAGCTTGCGTGGAGTTCTTCATTTACCAACATCTTGCTAACAATGCTATGAATCTGGCCATCTGAGAGGTCAAACATTTTGGTGAGCTGGTCCAGGCCTAGTGTATCATAGGAAGAACAGTAGGTAAAAAGGTAAGTCCTCAGAGCCTCTTCCTTGATCTTAGCTTTCAGCATTTCAAGCACGCTCTCTCTATTCCTAAGGAGCTTCCAAACATCAAGAGAATTAATGACGTCGAAGGCCTTCTGGAAATCTCCCTTGCAGAGGGCCCGGGTTGCAGCCATTACATGATCTCGCACATTTTCTGGGGGACCTGTAAATGGCTGCCTCTCACTCACCTCAAGCAACCGCCTGAATGTCTTACTTATCACCTTGCGTTTGGCATCAAGGAGTTGGCTGCCATGTTAGGAACCTCAAGAAGCATAGCACATATCAAATGCACAGCCTCCAGAAGCTCAAGGTTTATGTGCATATGGTAGGGCATCTGACGCCTCCTTTCCAACCTTTCCTGATATATCCAAAGTTTAAAAGAGTATAAGTCCTCAAAAAATTGATGAATGTACATAGCCAGTCCCTCTATTATAAGGAATAAATCAAATTAGTCCCTTCACTGTTAAATAGATCAATTTAAATAGTAAACGATAATTTGGCCTTATTCGATTCTTCTTAATAGCATAATGATTAAATCTATCCATTTAATAGTAAAAGATCTAATTTGATCCAATACCTATAAAAAAGGGACTCGGAAGGTATGGTACTTTCACCTCAAAAAATTATATAGTAGCATGTAAGTGAACATTCTATATGTTTAGTTGTTTGCAAATGAAGGGTACGACTTGCACGCATTTAAGTCAGAATTTCACACAATAAGGGCTCATAGATCAACATGAAAATCCCACAATTATTCTTTACAATTATGCCAATAGTTAGACATATAGTAATTATTTCTAAAGTAAAAAGAAGTAATCAGTGGCAAACATACTTCAATAACTAAATTTCCAAATGAATTAATTGTCTTGTAACTGTTGTTTATGCTACTGCATTTGTATCAACTTAAAATATCCAAATGCCTAAAAGAAACATTGTGTCAAAAGAAATATCCTTCCAATCCCAACAGAAACAATACCATCTAACCAATCAATCAAAAACTATTTACTAAAGTCTAAAGCCAAAAAAATAAAATTAGCATGCAAAAACCATCAAATGCAAACAGTAAAAGACAACAAAACTGTACAGACTCGAGGATTATCAGTTAAAGTTATTGTTAATTATGATCTGTCAAGGAATTATATTATGATTGGTACCTGTTCTGGGGTTTTCTCATGATATCGACTTTGTGAAACACCTTGTGCAAGCAATTCCTTCACCCTCCCACCAGAATACAGTTCAGAAAGGCAGCCAAGTCCTTCAGCAATTAGTCCAACACGGAAGGCACAGAGGCCAACCTGAGCCATTGCCCGGTTAAAAAGTATCTGTGTTGAAACATCCATATGCTGAATATTATCCTGTAAATGACTCATCAGTAGCAAATCACGAGCAATTGAAAACTCATCAAAAAGGGCATGATGGTAAATATCACAAAGCATTGCACGGGCTTTGGTCCTCTCATCTCCACTTTTGTATATGAGGGTCACTAGGATATCCATCAATGCTCTACTATTCTCGGGGAATGTGGGCTTCCGGGACACGAGCTCAGGAGTAACAACAAACGCAGATGTACCCCGTGTTTCCTCCACTTTAGTCTCATCGCCATCTGTTTCTCCATCTTTTGATAGCTCAGCCAGTTTCCTCATAGCATCATAAACCTCTTGAGGCTTGTAATAGACAAGTTCAACCCGCCTTAGAGCAACCTTAGCAGCAGACTTCAAATCACCAATACGCTCTAAATACTCCTGGACATTTTGAGCAAGGACCAAAAACAAAGGTTCATCTCTCAGTCTCTCAACATACTCACGAGTGTGTGGATCAATGCACTGCAAGCTCTTGAAGAACTCATTATCTATTCTCTCAAGGAAGGCCACCAAATTTCCCCAAACACGGATAGTTCCATCATAATCTGCTCCCTTTTGGGTTTCATTCTCATCAGGCTCAACCATATCATCCACCACAATGTTCGCGTACTGAACAAGAATGTCCAAAATAACAAGCATATTCTGTACACATTTCTTCCACACATTTATAGGCATGTGTCCACTAAGACCTGGATTAACATCAAACTGTGCAGAGATAACACTGAAAAGGATCTCAAGCTTCTGAGCAGGAGTCTTGGCAACCTTTGTCAAGAAGGTAAGCTGCTCAACCTGTTCAAACTTTCCAGTTCCCTTCCTTCCCCTAGCAGCCACAACCTCTTTAAACTTCTTGTTAACAGTATCCCAGGTGATCTCACTAGGATCTTTCTTAAACTCCCGATCCATCAGTTTCTCTTTCTTGCTTAGTTTCTTCTCCCAGGCCCCATCAGCATCATCATCATCCATATCTTCCCCCTCATCATCCTCATCACTAGACTCAGCAGCAATCTGTGAGGGTTCTCCAACTCAAAGCCAGATTCATCTTCATCCTCATCTTCGTCCTCATCTTCAAACTTCTCCTCTTCACTCTCAGGATTCTCCCTATACTTGTTAATCAATTCCTCATACTGCTTATTATTCTTCTTGAGCTTCTGTTTCATCGCGTTCAAAGCCTTGTGATTACTGCTACTCATTTTCTTTTTGGCTTCCTTATTAGCCAAAGCTTCAGCTAAAAAATCTTCCAACATAACAAGACACTTAATATAAAGATTCGGAACTCTATCGGACTCGGAAACACGCATAACCTTCTCCAACTGTTTATTAATCTTATCAAAACTCTCTTGCAAGCTAACCCAGTCATTGATTTTCATTGCATTCTTCATCTGATCAACCGTACTTGCCATCTCCTCAAACCTCTTATCTTTGGCGGATCTAACCACCCTCTTTTGCCCGTCGGAATCATCACTATCACTAGCATTTGTTTGTAGATATCTGCTTCCCGCAGCAGTAGCTGAGGTTTCTCCAGCCCCCCCATTCTCAATTTCATCTTCAATATCAGTCTCCTCTTCCTCAGTGTCACTACCACCCTATCGTAAATTTAGAAAATATGTATAACCTCCTCAATACAATAATAGGTAAAGGCTATATATTTTAAATTCATAACTCAAAAAAGATAAATTAAAAAAAAAAAAAAAACAAACCTGAGTCCAGAATTTAGATGCCATTGGCTTTAGCTTTCTCGAGTTCAATTAATTCAAAGCTGCAAAAAGAAAATAATATGAATCAGGCATTAATACGGAAAGCTGGATGAACAAAATATGAGCTTAAAATTAGCAACAATCAAATTTCGAATCTATAATTCCGTACTGCGATTCAGGAAGGTATTCAATTTTTTTAAAAAAAGAAGCACAACAGAGAAACAAAGTTACCTGATCTGAGGCTAGGGGTGTTCAAAAGTATAAAACATATAAAAAAATAACCTTGTGATTTGCCAGGTAACTAAACACACACACACTACATTTTCTGTCTTAAATTTGTTCTGTCATGTTATACGTAAAATTCTTTAAAGCTAATACAAAGAACAAAAAAAAGCTATGTCTCTACTAAATACTTCCCCGTGATTAGGGGCAAAACTAAAAATTTTGTGAAAGGTTTTCGATAAAATTAAAAGAATTTTGGCATAAACCCGATCCTAAACTAACCCCAAACACTGTCCATTTATCAGTAAACAAGGCAACTAATTACACCTTGAAAAACCGAGAACCCAGAAAGAACCTGAAGGTAAAAGGGGTTCCAGCAATGATGAGCGACGACAACGGAGAACCCAGAAGAGTGCAAGCTGCTTGAGCCTTGAAATATTGGACGGTGGTCAGTGAAGTGACCAGATGGTGAAGGTGCGTCGATGCGTTGGGTTACGGTAGTCGGAGGTGACTGGTGGCTGTCGGCACACGGTCGGCACACGGTAGTAGGGAGATTTCAGAGGAAGCTAGATATTTGGGGAGATAGAATATTAGGTTGCTGATTAGGGATTTTTGTTTTAGGATATAGATTTTCGGGTTGGGTTAAGGTTATTGAGTTAGGATGACTGGTTATGGATTTTTAATATTGGAATAGGCTTATTGGGTGGGCCGGCGGTTGGGGCTTGGGTGGGCAGTGGACTAATTAGCAAAGTTCTATACATGTAATATATAATATTGATTTTTGAAAGTTCAGTTAATTTGGTTAATTATTTAATTTTAAGTTGATTAACTAATAATTAAATTTTAAAAAAATTATTAATTGACCTTTGATCCAATTAAATTAGTTAACTAATCGATTAATTGAATTAGATCAGTTTAATTGATTATTTAATTTTAATCAAAATTTAAATACTCCTATCTAATAAGGCGAGTAAGTTCACTAGGTATTTTTTATATTAGCAGCACATCAATATTTTATATCTATCCATCTATATATATAATTCAGCTAAGGGTGGAATCTAAAACTTTTTTTTTTTCTTTTTTTAATGTACCATGAGATTTTTTAGAGCGATACAACACTATACTCTATATTATTAAATTAATTAAGAGATTATATTTAATACAACTTTTGGATTCTATAAATGTTTTATAAAAATGAGATATAATAAAATATTAAAAATATATATTAAAAAATCAGGTCAATTTTTTAAATTGTTTATAGAATAGAAAAATACATTATTATTATATCAAATATTCACTCATCTCATTAATTAAAATTAAAAAAATGTTATTAAATCAATATTAGAAAAATATGAATAGCTTTTGAATTTACACATTATTTATTATTAATTAATGTTAGTATGGTTCTCAATCCACATTTTAGATTGGCATAAATATTTATTTATATCAAAGTACAAAGTAAAATTTTGAATATTAAAATATTCTTTAAGTCCTTGTTATTTGAAATTTAATTTTTATTCTTATTTTGAGATTTTAATCTTTTATTTTTGATCTAAAATTCAGGTATAATTGTTTCCTTCATTAAATAGCTAGGGAAACATATATGTCAATGCCATTAGAATAGTGTTTAATTTAAGTAATTAATGTAATGGTATGTAATGAGGAGTTTAGTCATGATACTTTTAGTGGTTTAACTCCATGACTAAATGACTCTATAATTAATAGATGAAGAGTCAAATTTAATTAAAACTATTTTAACCATAATTTTATATTTCCAATCAGCTATTTGTTACTCTATTATAACTCTAAATGAATTGTATAATAAGAACTTTGAATGAATAAGCACAACCACAAATATAAAATAGATTGCATAGATTACTATTTGTAATAAATATATTTTCTCAAAAGGAAATAGATGACTTAAATTTTAAATTATTATTTAATTAGATGAATAAGTTAAATAATTAAGTCCAAAGTAAAACTAATTTTATGTTTTCATTGTAATTTAATTTTATTGTGATAATTAAATAAGTTTATTCATAAATTTTGTAATCATAATGGAATCAGAATTAAGTTAGATAAATTATTTAATTAAAATTAATTAATTTAATTTCGTAAGAATACTAGACCGGACATGGATGGACATCATGGACTAAATGATGATTGTCGGATTGGAAAGAAAGTGAATGTATGAAAACGATGCAGCCGGACACATAAACAAAAAATATCCAAACAAGCCCTTAAGTCGGTTGGTTGAAAGTTGCAAGCTAACCCATTGATTTTCATTGCATTCTTCATCTGATCAACCGTACTTGCCATCTCCTCAAACCTCTTATCTTTTGCGGATCTAACCACCCTCTTTTGCTCATCGGAATTATCACTATCACTAGCATTTGTTTGTAGATATTCTGCGCTCTAAGCAATGGCAATTGTGGTTTCTCCGGCTCCCCATTCTCAATTTCGTCTTCAATATCAATCTCCTCTCCTTCAGTGTCACTACCACCCTATCATAAATTCAAAAATGAAAATGTATGTCTAACCTCCTCAATAAAATATTAGGCAAAGGCTATATATTTAAAATCCATACGTCAGAAAGATAAATTAAAAAAAAAACAAACCCGAGTCCAGAATTTAGATGCCATTGACTTTTACTTCCTTGATTTCAATTACTTCAAAGTTGCAAAAAGAAAATAATAAGAATCAGGCATTTCAAATAAATAAAATTATACGAAAAGTTGGATGAACAAAATATGAGCTTAAAATTAGCAACAATCAACTTTCGAATCTATTATTCTGTACTGCGATTCAAGAAAGTATTCAAACTTTTTTTTAAATAATCACAACAGAGACGAGATATTTTTTATCTTTAAATTATCAAGAAAAGAAGAATTATGATCTAGAAATAAGCTTACCTGATCTGAGGCGGCAGCGAATTCTCAACAGGATTTTTAGGTTAGCAGCACATTAATATTGTACGTATATATAATTTCAGCTAAAGGTGGTTTAGGGATTCTAAATTTTTAAACTCCATCAATATTTTATAAAAATTAGATATAATAAAACATTTAAAATAGATATTTAAAATAAATCACAAGTCAAAATTTTAAATTTATGTGTAATAAAAAATTATATCATCATTGTATCAATACTCACTTATTAATTAAATAATTAAAAATATTATTAAATTAATATTAGAAAAATATAAATGGTACGTTAAGGAAAAGAACTAAAATGACTAGAATACCTAAATGCAAATTTTGTTAAGAAATGATTATTGTTATTGTTATTAAATTTTAATAAAATTATTATTGAAAATAACTTAATAAAATAATAAATAATTTAACCATATTATAACATAAATATTTTAAATATAATTTAATAGCATTCTTAATCTAATTATTATTATTTGAATTAAAAATCATAATATATAATACTATAAAATATATATAATCTACTTTATTATTTTTAAAGCGCAATACATATTTAATGTGCTAAAATATCATTATTGAAACAAATAATTTAATTATTCTACAATAAAAAATAATTAAATATTAAAAGTAATAAATAACTTGAGAATTATATTGAACATCCAAGCATAATATTCATATATTAACAATAAATTATATAATATTCATATACTTATATAATAAGTAAATATACATGTTTTTACAAATTTATGTATATTAGTATCACATATGTCACTATAATCACCATACATTTGTCTTAATTTAATTTATTCATCACATAATATCAATTTAATAATAATAAATACATTAAATATTTACTTAAATAATAAGTAAATACATACATGTATTACAAATGAATGTACAATATTTATTACACATGTATTTTATTTTTACCATACACTTGTCTTTCTTTTATTTATTTAATAATAATTAATATAATTAATTTAAAACCTTAAACAAAAAAAATCCAATAATTAAAATTTTATCTAAGTTTGCCATCACATCTATAGAAATTGGCTTAATTGTCATTTTGGTCCTTTTATTTTCTTTTAATCTACAACTAAACTTTCACACTTTATTCAATTTAATCCTTTTCTCCTAATTATCCTTAATTTAAGCTAATTCACTTTATTAAACTTTAATTAACCATTCATTTAACTTCAGTAAATATTTTTAATAGATATTTACATATCCATTTTTCAAGAAACGAGACCCAGAAAATACACTTTTTCGATGGTAGTAAAATTGAGTCATTACAATTATAACACATGATGAATCAGAGGAAAATAAATTATCATTCAACAAGTCTAGTACGATACAAAAAAAAAATTCAAACACCACCAAAGTTTCATAAACTAGATACATGAAATAACATAAACAACGTAACGTTCACTATTTTTACCCTAAACCTAACTAATTTCTAGATGCTTGCCATTCATTGAACATTTGGTTGGTTAGTTCCATCCTCCAAGTAGCCCATGCATCCGATGGATGAATTAGTAATGTGATAGATGATGATGAACCGAATATTTACAATATTCGTTTCATCATCATCTATCACATTACTAGGTAATCTTTCTTCCAACTCCGCTTCAATAGGATCCATACTCATATAGGTTCTAATAAAATTATGGAGCAAGCAACATGCAATAATGATTCTATTGTGCACCCTCACAGGATAGAATGATAGACTCCTAAGTATTCCCCATCTAAGTTTTAATAACCCAAAACATCTTTCAATAACATTACGCGCTGAAGCATGTTTCATATTGAAAAATTCTTCTGGAGTACTTGGCTGGTAACCCTGACAACACTCATTCAAATGATATCTTTGTCCTCTAAATGGCTCAAGAAATCCCTCACAATTTGTGTGTCCAGCATCAACTAGATAATAACAACCTATAAAAAAGAAACTATTTGTCATGGTTAATATCCCATAAAAGTATGACCTTAAAAATTAATTCAAATTCCTATAATTTTGCACTTTACCATGCGGAACTTTTAGTTCATGTCTCCTACTAATAGCATCTCGAAGAACTCGTCCATCAACAATAGAACCTTCCCAACCAGGAAGAACATAAACAAAATGCATATCAGGTGTACAAACACCTAACATATTTGTTGCTATGTCACCTTTTTTGCGTTCGATATCTAGATTTATCAACTTTTGGAACCTTAATCTTGATGTGGGTTCCATCTAAAGCACCTAAACAATTCTACATCACATGTATTAAACCTCAAGTTAAGATCCTATATTTAAATGTAAATGTATTAAATTATGTACGAGCTATATATAGTATTCACTCTAATACCTTGAACCATTTCCACCTTGGGTCTGTAGAATTAGTTGTAATTGGCTCTGCCTTTTTAAATAACACATCTTGTAAGCGTATGACAGCATTTAAAACATTGTAAAATAATCTGCTAACGGTTTCCCCAGACCTATTAAAGTGATGCTTGATAACTCTATTTTTAAGGTGATGAGAATGATATGTAAAAACATTGCCACTTGCTCATCAACAAGCATGTTCCTTGACGACTTCAATCCCTCTAAAGTTTGTAACATCTCACATAGTTTAAAAAATGCATTTCTATTCATCCTAACTTGTTCAATACAAGTCTCGTCACTAGCATATACAAGTCTTTTCACATTATCTCGTTGTGCATAAAAATCTAAAATATAGGATCTAATCCTTGGTCTATAAGTATGTAGGCTATGGATGGCACCCATTGCAGTTAAGAACCAACTCGCAACAGTACACATTTGCAACCATATTGTAATAGCAAGACCAATTCTTTTACGCTTCTCACTTTGTACAATTAAAGTCAGACGAGCCATAACTGCAATATATTAAAGTGTTACATATCTTCAAATAATAGTAAAAGGGCCACATTTCTTCAATACTAATTTCAATAACAGTAAAACAAAATCAAAGAATTTAATTGCCATATAACTTACAGTGATTCAGTGAATACAAGATGCTCAACCCTGTAACTCCAAAATTCTTTGGATTCACAAACTCTGTAACTCCAAAATTCTTTGTTGCAAGTTTCAATTTGCAAAAATACATTCGTATACATGTATAAATAGAAGAAACACAAGATTTATTACAAAAAAGACAAGCTTGACAATAACCTCTAATTTTCTAGTAAAGCGCATCTTGAATATCTCATATTAATATTAATAAAATACTTTGAGCATTATTTTCTTACGTTACTTACCTATATCAAACTTTTTGATGTCAATATCTCGCCTAATTAATCTAGAGGCGCCGGTGATTTTGCACCCTCGCAACCTGCAACATTGCGATCAAAAGACTAGATAAATAAACAATTTAACATCGGCACTAAAAATAAAACAACGGTGGCAATTTGAGCAGAACCAAAATAAAACAACAAGTGGCAATAACACCATGGGATTATTTGTTTATGATGGATCTTTATCATATAGTATAGATGAATATTCAATGGAGAGATCGAAATTGAAGTCGATGTTCACCTTCATTAAAAAGTGTATGTATATTCCAAGTCGTATTTTTGAATGGTTCTAGTTGTCCAACCACGATATTCTAATAGTTTTCTTCCACGGGTTGTGGTTGCTAAAGAGGATGTGGGCAACCTCGGTGGGATGATTAAGCAACTATCTTTGGATCGGTTTGAAAGCGAGAAGCGGACGGATGATTCCTTCTAGTGATCTCGTCCTATTCTCGAAAAAGTTTTATAGACAAAAGTCTCCTCAAGGCTTGCATAAGAAGGCAAGCATATCGGAATTTATTTGCTTTTCATTTTAGCTTTTTTTAAAAGTAGACTAATTTTATATTTCTATTTCGGTTATTTATACCTTTGCTAGGCCCGTAATTGGAAAGCTCCGACTAATAGGAGGTTTTCTTGGATTCTACGAAGTGGGCGAGCTTTGTTTTCTTCTTGAATGTTTTTCTTTGAATGATTTGATGAATATGGGTTTCCTTCAAGCTGCAGGAGATATTACATAATTTTGATAGCTTTACGCTCATTCAAGTTAGATAATTCATTGTCAACTATCAATGTAGACAAAAGGCTACATGATACTTTTTCCAAAATATTACTCAATGTAGACAAAGTCAAATGAGACCATGGATAGTTTTAACATGGTTTAGGTAAAATTTACATGTACATTTTTTCTTTTACTGCATGAGTATTTTCTTGTGGTGCACCAGATTAAAGGGGAGCTAAGAAGGTTAGCTCAAGAGTTTTCAAGGAAGACCAAGACCAAATTTGATTTCCACAAGGAAAACTTTTAAAAATTGGTCCTATTGGGTTCATTTAATTCTTTTTTTTCTATATATTTTGGGAAATGCAACAAAGCGGTACTAGTACATATAATTATGTTTCTTATAGGGTAATATAAGTCGTAATGTTTGGTAACTAAGTTATCAATTATATTGTAATTTAATAAAACACTTCTCCCACAAATTGTCAAGGATTCACAAAAGTAAATGAATGAAGTTGAGATTTATAAATTATATATGTTATTTTTATTTATTTTATAAAGGAAAAAGAAGAAAATAAAAGGGAGTTGCGAGACTATAAATATCATCCATAAAAATTAGACTAAACAATCAAAGTCAAATCAATCTATCAGTGTGCGGGCCAAAAAAAGTAAGAGTATTGGAGAAATAAGTTGGAGCACTAAGTAAAAGGACAACTTTATTCTTAATCTTGATTAAGACAAAAGTCTTACTCGGTCTAGACATAAGCATTTGATAATAATCTTCATTTCAATTTCTTTTCCAAGCATTGATTAGGAAAGGCGTGATCTGAGAATGAGCAATGGTGCGAAGATAGAGATAGACGAAAAGCTAATAGCAATCTCAAGAAAGTATCAAGAATTTCCATCTTAACTTAAATCAAGCAAATGCAACAAAGCAAAACACGAGTAAATAAACACCAAGGCTTTATGTGATTTGGATTTTACACATTGAGTCTTTGTGACTCACCCTTTATTTTCTCTACTCCCGGATGAACAGTAGATCGTGGACATGAGGCTTGAGACTGACTTGAGGGGCCATCAAGTTCTATTCATTACAAGTTATTTTCTTTTGAGATTTCTTTAGGTTAATTTATTTCAATGTTAAGCAACTTATGAATTTTATAATAAGGTTTATTTATACTTAATAATAGAAATACAAAGAGGTTTATTTTCAAAAGTCTCTCCTTTATTCAAATTTAATTAATTTAAACTTGTGCTTTCAAAATGCGATAAAATGTTATGCATTCGATAACACATTACAACAACACTCATTCAAATGATATCTTTGTCCTCTAAATGGCTCAAGAAATCCCTCACAATTTGTGTGTCCAAGATCAACTAGATAATAACAACCTATAAAAAAGAAACTATTTGTCATGGTTAATATCCCATAAAAGTATGACCTTAAAAATTAATTCAAATTCCTATAATTTTGCACTTTACCATGCGGAACTTTTAGTTCATGTCTCCTACTAATAGCATCTCGAAGAACTCGTCCATCAACAATAGAACCTTCCCAACCGGAAGAACATAAACAAAATGCATATCAGGTGTACAAACACCTAACATATTTGTTGCTATGTCACCTTTTTATGCTCGATATCTAGATTTATCAACTTTTGGAACCTTAATCTTGATGTGGGTTCCATCTAAAGCACCTAAACAATTCTACATCACATGTATTAAACCTCAAGTTAAGATCCTATATTTAAATGTAAATGTATTAAATTATGTACGAGCTATATATAGTATTCACTCCAATACCTTGAACCATTTCCACCTTGGGTCATAGAATTAGTTGTAATTGGCTCGCTTTTTAAATAACACATCTTGTAAGCGTATGATGACATTTAAAACATTGTAAAATAATCGCTAACGGTTTCCCTGCACTATTAAAGTGATGCTTGATAACTCTATTTTTAAGGTGATGAGAATGATATGTAAAAACATTGCCACTTGCTCATCAACAAGCATGTTCCTTGACGACTTCAATCCTCTAAAGTTTGTAACATCTCACATAGTTTAAAAATGCATTTCTATTCATCCTAACTTGTTCAATACAAGTCTCGTCACTAGCATATACAAGTCTTTTCACATTATCTCGTTGTGCATAAAAATCTAAAATATAGGATCTAATCCTTGGTCTATAAGTATGTAGGCTATGGATGGCACCCATTGCAACTAAGAACCAACTCGCAACAGTACATATTTGCAACCATATTGTAATAGCAAGACCAATTCTTTTACGCTTCTCACTTTGTACAATTAAAGTCAGACGAGCCATAACTGCAATATATTAAAGTGTTACATATCTTCAAATAATAGTAAAAGGCCACATTTCTTCAATACTAATTTCAATAACAGTAAAACAAAATCAAAGAATTTAATTGCCATATAACTTACAGTGATTCAGTGAATACAAGATGCTCAACCTCAGAACTCCAAAATTCTTTGGATTCACAAACTCAGAACTCCAAAATTCTTTGTTGCAAGTTTCAATTTGCAAAAATACATTCATATACATGTATAAATAGAAGAAACACAAGATTTATTACAAAAAGACAAGCTTGACAATAACCTCTAATTTTCTAGTAAAGCGCATCTTGAATATCTCATATTAATATTAATAAAATACTTTGAGCATTATTTTTCTTACGTTACTTACCTATATCAAACTTTTTGATGTCAATATCTACGCCTAATTAATCTAGAGGCGCCAATGATTTTGCACCCTCGCAACATGCAACATTGCGATCAAAAGACTAGATAAATAAACAATTTAACATCCGCACTAAAATAAAACAACGGTGGCAATTTGAATGAACCAAAATAAAACAACAAATGGCAATAACACCATGGGATTATTTGTTTATGATGGATCTTTATCATATAGTATGGATGAATATTCAATGGAGAGATGAAATTGAAGTCGATGTTCACCTTCATTAAAGAAGTGTATGTATATTCCAAGTCGTATTTTTGAATGGTTCTAGTTGTCCAACCACAATATTCTAATAGTTTTCTTCCACAGTGTTGTGGTTGCTAAAGAGGCATGGGCAACCTCGGTGGGATGATTCGGCAACTATCTTTGGATCGGTTTGAAAGCGAGAGCGTACGGATGATTCCTTCTAGTGATCTGTCCTATTCTACGAAAAAGTTTTATAGACAAAAGTCTCCTCAAGGCTTGCATAAGAAGGCAAGCATATCGTAATTTATTTGCTTTTCATTTTAGCTTTTTTAAAAGTAGACTAATTTTATATTTCTATTTTGAGTTATTTATACCTTTGCTTAGGCCCAGAATTGGAAAACTCCACTAATAGGAGGTTTTTCTTGGATTCTTCTGAAGTGGGCGAGCTTTGTTTCTTCTTTGAATGATTTTTATCTTTGAATGATTTGATGATTATGGGTTTCCTTCAACTGCAGGAGATATTACATAATTTTGATAGCTTGGTCGCTCATTCAAGTTAGATAATTCATTGTCAACTATCAATGTAGACAAAAGGCTACATGATACTTTTTCCAAAATATTACTCAATGTAGACAAAGTCAAATGAGACCATGGATAGTTTTAACATGGTTTAGGTAAAAATTTACATGTACATTTTTTCTTTTACCTGCATGAGTATTTTACTGTGGTGCACCAGGATTAAAGGGGAGCTAAGAAGGTTAGCTCAAGAGTTTTCAAGGAAGACCAGAACCAAATTTGATTTCCACAAGGAAAACTTTTAAAAAATTGGTCCTATTGGGTTCATTTAATTCTTTTTTTTCTATATATTTTGGGAAATGCAACAAAGCAAGACTAGTACATATAATTATGTTTCTTATAGGGTAATATAGGTTGTAATGTTTGGTAACTAAGTTATCAATTATATTGTAATTTAATAAAACACTTCTCCCACAAATTGTCAAGGATTCACAAAAGTAAATGAATGAAGTTGAGATTTATAAATTATATATGTTATTTTTATTTATTTTATAAAGAAAAAGAAGAAAATAAAAGGGAGTTGCGATCTATAAATATCATCCATAAAAGATTAGACTAAACAATCAAAGTCGTAAATCAATCTATCGATGTGCGTGCCAAAAAAAGTAAAGTATTGGAGAAATAAGTTGGAGCACTAAGTAAAAGGACAACTTTATTCTTAATGCTTATTAAGACAAAAGTCTTACTCCGTCTAGACATAAGCATTTGATAATAATCTTCATTTCAATTTCTTTTTCCGGCATTGATTAGGAAAGGCGTGATACGAATGAGCAATGGTGCGAAGATAGAGATAGCATGAAAAGCTAATAGCAATCTCAAGAAAGTATCAAGAATTTCGCATCTTAACTTAAATCAAGCAAATGCAACAAAGCAAAACACGAATAAATAAACACCATACCATATATTCTCGAGAGAAGGTGAAAAGTGAAAACAGATCGGGAAATAGCTTATGAAGGTTAAAATGAGATACACACACTTAGATTAAAATAAAAGAAAAATTGCAAAACAAGCAACACGAAACAAACTTTCAAACTACTAGAGACCAACAGAACCTTAATTACATATTTTTAGATTAAAATTAGGTTTAATTACTAGTAATTAGTGAGAGATTAGATCCAAAATGGCCACTCCACTCTTTTGAAGAATTTGGAGTTCTCTTCTAGGAATATGCTAGATCAAGCTTTGAAGATGATCAAATTTGAAGATTACTTGGAGAATTGAGCATTTATTTTCCTTTTTATTTCATTTTCCTTTTATCTAGATTTGATTGGATTGATTGGATTAATGTTGCTGCTTAGATATATGATTACTTATGGAAGAGTGTTGAACTAATTTACTAGATTTCAGATTCATGATGAATCTTATTATGAATTCTTGATTGATTCTTGAGTTTTATCTTCACAATATTTTGGCTATTAGACTTAATATGGATTAATTGATTAACCCCCCCAATTAATCCGATTTCATGCTTGTGATCTGGAGAAGTTGGTTCTTCTTGGAACACCCAAGCACCATAAGTCCATGAGAAACACCAAATCAAAACCTCCTAGGAAGAAACACTGTAGAGTCTCACAAAGCAAGTATAGCAGCTATCAAAGTGAAAGCTATCATAAAGGCTCTTGTAGCTAGTCTACTGGTCCTGCTTGAGATATGGATCTAAATACAGCGTAATGATGCCTACAATATGATCTATGTATCAACCCAACATAAAAGAAAGTGATACTTGTTGCATGCTTATTCTAACTAATAGCCAAAAACATTTTAATTTGACAATTTCTAAGAATTGTGAATTGTATTGAGAAATGAACAAAAACTTTCTAGTATATGAGCCTGTAATTTAATACATCAGATAATCTCTACACTGTGTTGCCTTTTTACGTGGGGTTATAAAAACTTAACTTGAAGTTTATTTGTTAAGCAACATGAAATCTTAAAACAGGGGAAGAAAGATATACGTAGAAGAAAGAAAGGGAAAGAATAAGGAGAGATTGAGAGATTATGAACCTGAAAGAAGAGATATAAAGATTCTGGGAATTGAAGGGATGTGAACAAAGAAGAGAAAATATGGGAAAAAGTGTTTGTAAGAGAAAGAAATGAGGAAGGAGAAATAGAAAACAGGTAAAAAAAGAAAACGATCGAGACGAAGATGAAGGGCGAACGTGTTGTTGATTTGGGAAAAAATGTTCGAAGAAATCTGGAGCAAGGGAGAAGAAATCAGGCTATTTTGGGTGGAAGAAATCTGGAGCAAGGTGAAAAAGTAGGCTATTTTGGGGATAAATTTTATACCTATGGTGTTGAATAGCAATTCGGCACCCCACCCAAGAATAACTATTATAGCCTATGAGGTAATATGAGGATAATAACAAAACTGTGAAATTAAGTAAATGGTGAACCAAACGATATAATAGTAAAAATTATTGTAACACTGAACAAGAATGAAATGATTATTCATGCCAATCAAACATAGTGTATTGGACGGATAAATAAATAATAGAACCGAAATTTTTATACATTCGGAGATATTTCAACTAAAATTAACCATTAGTGGATAAGAAACTAAATAAATGTCTTATTCCAAAGTCCAAACATCCCCCTAAAGGAAACCCTCTCCTCTTCCAGTCAAATTGGTTCTTTTTTTGTTTGACACAACCAGAGCCGCCCGCAGCTGCAAAAATGGAACCACAGCTCCCTACTATTAAAAACGTCTTCGTTAACGAAACTGATGATGACGACCCTCCAGCCCTTAGCTCTCATGCACTAGCAGCCCTCAAAGAGTTCCTCGAAGAACAAAGGCAATCTCTTGCTAACCATGAAACAGCAGAAAATGGGGAGGGAACACTTGAACCCGAGAGTGAAGTGGCTTTAGTAACAGAAGATTGGAGGCTGAGCCAATTCTGGTACGACCCAGAAACAGCCCGGACCCTTTCCCAAGAAGTTCTTTCTCTTTGCAGCCATTCCAATTATAAAGTAGCTTTTATTGCTTGCCCAACTCTCTATGCCTATCTTAAGGTAATTTTATCAAAACCATTTGCCCATTTTACTTCTAGTTTTGACAAGAATGTTCAGAAAAATATTATATAGTTCTGGAAATTGATTGAAGGTAATTGAGTTTGTTGATTAACTCTGTATCATTTTCATCTCCGTTATTGGTCTAATTGGGTTTTGGCGTTAAGATATCAGTAGAATTAGTTAGACTAGAAATGTATGTCTTTGAGTTGAAAGTCTAATTGTATGGTTGGAACTTGGAAGAACTGCAAGACAAGGGGACACTGAAAAGTTTCACAAAACAAAGTTGTAATAGTTTGTGTAATTTGTGTTACACAAGGTTTCGAGATTTGCAATAATTTGTGTGATTGAGTTATGAATGCCGTGGTAATTGTCTAATTACAAAGAACACTACAAAAGTTGTAATAATTTATCTATTTAGATAATCTTGTGTGTAATTGGAGCCAATGAAAAGCTTATTTTAGTAGGCTCACCCTAGAACTTCTCAACTCATTAAGACAAGGTTATCGTATATTTTTCACCTGAGATGGTAGGGGTGAAAGTTGTTGTTGGAAGAGTCAAATAAACGATATGCAATCTGGGAGATTGCTGTTTTGAATAATTTAATTAGAGAAAGAACTTGAATCCTTGAATTGAGGTATAGTGCCTCGTTAAGGATGAATGAGAAAATTTAACGGCCTGGGTATAAGTTTACATCACGGTTAAATGCATGATGTCGTTATACTTTTCACATTGAGTGCAGGATGGATTACTGAAATGGCCTTAAACATAATGTAGTCTATGTCCTCTAACTATAGGATATACTTGATGTGGTTAAATGCAAACAATATGTACCATTTTACATAGCACATTTTGGATGAAGGAACTAGTTTGGCCAGTTAATGTTATTTTCTGGTTTTCTATTAAGGATTGACTAAGGCGGATAGACTCAGATTGACATAAGGAAGAGGTTTGGTTGATAAATCTTGTTTCATTTGAGATGTGTGGTTCATAACTTTTTTCTTTCGTATGATTTTCAGAAAATTGATCCTAATATCTCTGTGCAACTTTTGGAGTATGATAAGCGTTTTGAGCAATATGGAAGTGATTTTACATTTTATGATTACAACCAACCCGAAGGCCTGCCATTGGAACTAAAGCATACTTACCAAGTTGTAATTGCCGATCCTCCTTATCTGGTGAGATAAAATATTTGTCAATTTCTTAATCTACTTATTGTTTCTTAAGCATCGGTTCAACTGCTATAAAGGGTTTATTCCTTTTGCTGGTACAAGAGAAGCTCTATTACGCTGTTACATTTTCATTGTTACCCTTAATTGTGGGTCTTGTCTCATAAGCAAAATCTTCTGCTTGCAACCAATCTTGCTGTAACCACTAAGGGAAGAACCTATTCTTCTTGTCTATCTAACGCTTTTTAAACTAGTTTTTTCAAGCAAATATTTTGACATTCTGTTTCTTTGAATTGATTCCAGGTTTTTGAATATGAGGATGAACTTGCTTGTTTATCTTGATTACAGAGTATAAAACCCACTTGCCTATGCTTGTTTATCTTGTGGCCATTAATATGAGATTTTCTTTCTGATGAAAACTGAATCAAAGACTTTTAATTAGTAAATACCAGAGATTCTCTACCACTTTACCTTGATATAAAATTCCTCCTGTGATACGTTTTTAAGTCTGGGAAATCTGTAATCCTATTGATCTGCTTTACAGAGCTATTTTAAATATATTATCGTCGGAGAATGTGAAGATTTTGACATATTTCAATCACAAGACGGTAGGTAAACCACTATTTTGGTCTCATATGGAACATTTAGGGTTAGAGCATCAGTTTCTATTTTTCTCATTATCTCGATTGAGCAGATATTTTATATGGGCACCTGTTTCTTAACTTTGCCATGGCTGTACTGGTTTTCACTTGAGTTCATGTTTGGAGGAAATTTTTGACATTATATTACATATGTTGTGCATGGTTGCAGAGCAAGGAGTGTTTAGAGAAAGTTACTCAAACAATATCTTTTCTTGCTCAACCACAAGAATCTCACTTGCTTTTGCTTACGGGTAAAGTTTTTACTTCCTTTCCAACTGAACATAACTTGCAATAAATGCTGTTAGTCATCTTTACTGCAGTATATGTATAACTCCAATATAGTGCAGAATATAAGTATGGATGTCAATGGTTGTTTTAGTGGCTTTTTTTTTTAATAAAAGCTAAGAGAATGACTTGCAGGAGAGGTGCAGAGGGATAGAGCTGCAGAGCTTTTGGGTTTGCGTGCATGCAATTTTCGGCCACGACACTTAAGCAAACTTGGAAATGAGTTTCGGGTGTTCACAAACTATGACCCTGGGGAGAGATTAGGAGGATGGGAGCAAGAACAATAGGTGCCTTTTTCTTGCCATCGTTTGCTAGGAATATTTTCTCATGGATGAGCTTCATGCAACCTAATTTGTATCCGTTATCAAGGCATTTCCAACACTTACCCTTGGAAAAATTAACCAGCTTTTCTGCTCATTTTCCCTGAGAAAACATGCAGATGAGCATTCTTTAAAACTCAGAACCCTGCACTGTCTTTGCCTGATGATTTGAGATTCAAGATCCAAGTCTTAAAATGGTGTACTTTGTGACCGCAGATTGATGTGATAAGAAACAGAATATGCATATCCTACTTGTCTTCAATACAAGGACCAATACCATGGTTGTCAGCTTAAATTGTTTATGGGTTTTAACTTTGAATGTCCTCATTTTTCTTCTCTTTCTTTTGCAAGTCCCGTCTCTCTCACATTCGATCTAAATGATAAAGGAGTATGATTGGGTTGACAAATTTGATCCACCGAAAAGGGAGGGGGTGAAAGAAAATTTGTAATATTTCAGTCCTCTGTCCAATTTCTTTAAACTGTGAATTGAAGTGAAACCGGGAAAGGGAAATGGATTTTATTTTATTTTTTTATTTAACCATAGGAAAGTAACTGGAATTCAAACGTATTTTGGGAAATATAAGGAAGATGTAAAACGTCATTTTTCTTTTAATTATTTTATGAAAATATTATAATTAGAAAACTTTATTATAATGAACCATCTTCTTTCTTTTTATATAATTTAATCAAACAAAATTTATTTTATTTTATTTTTGTTACTAATTTTAACTATTCAAATAAAATAATGTGTAATAAATTTCTTAGTCTTTCTCTTTTATAAATTTTCTTTTACTTTTAATTCTAGTGTAATTCTTTTTTTACTGAATCTAAATTATATTGAAGTTAAACACTGAAATAATATTTGACTCGTGACACTAATTTAATTAATAAATTAATAAAAAATTATAATTTAAGAAAGCAGTAAATACTACCATGAAGTATGAGCATGTTTTTATTTTTATTTTTAATAAAATTATAAAATAAATTTTAATTCAAATATATCTATAATTTATATAGAAGTATGAGTTAAAATGTTTTTGAATTAATGAGAATCTCTTATTATTTATTATACTGTTAGGTTGCACTAAAATAATAATTTATTAATATATTATTAATTACTATGTGATAATAAAATTAAATAAATATGAGGAAAATTATCAATATAATATTTAAGTTATAAATTAAAATAAATATAATTTGATAAATTAAGATAATAAAATTCGAACTCCATTTTTTCTCTACAAATGATCATGTATATTATGAGATAATAGTGAAGTTAATTTTTGTAATTTTTGAATTGAACGAATAATGTTTTTTGTATACATGTTGTGAATAGTTTTGTATATGAAGTAAAATGTATTAAAATATTAACTTAGTTTAATTAATATTAAGCGAGTTAGATTGTAATGTTAGAATACAATTTATATTAATATGTAATCTAAATTAGTTTAATTAATATTGCGAGTTAGATTGTAATGTTAGAATACAATTTATATTAATATGTAATCTAAATTGTCGTAATATGAGGGTTAAATTGAGTAAAAGTCTCATTTTAGGACTATTATATCGTCTATAAGCCCAATTGGGAAGATAACGGCATGGCTATTAAAGCTAGAATGATTTGACATAAATATAATTGTTTGGATTGACAATACATTAAACATGACCGTTTATGGATTAATAATTCATTTGTAACATTAGTAGTGGGACTTACCAAAAACTTAAGTGAAATGACCAAGTGTGTATGATTTATGTATTTTAATATATTGAAAACATGGACTCTCAAAATAGTGAATTGAAAGTTGATATGTTTGGTATATGATTTATGCATCACTCGACTTTGCTCGTAATAGTGGTAATCATAGCTCAATAAAGAGTAAATGGTATCATCTCGTTGGCATTATATGAGTATGAAAATAAAACATATTATTTGATTTAGGACAAATGATTTAATCATTAGTGGTATAGGTAATGATCAATTTTATTATGAAAGATCTTTGAGACAAAAATAGATTAGATTAGATAAACGAATTTAACCTAAAGGGATCGTAAATGCTCTACTAGAGTAACATATATGTCAATGCCATTGGAATAGAGTTTAATTTAAGTAATTTATGTAATGGTATGTAATGAGGAATTTAGTCATGATACTTTTAGTGGTTTAACTCCATGACTAAATGACTCTATAATTAATAGATGAAGAGTCGAGTTAATTAAGAACTATTTTAACCATAATTTTATATTTTCAATCACCACTTATTACTCTATTATAACCCTAAATGAATTGTATAATAAGAACTTTGAATGAATAATCACAATCACAAATATAAAATAGATTACATAAATTACTATTTGCAATAAATATATTTTCTCAAAAGGAAATAGATGACTTAAATTTTAAATTATTATTTAATTAGATGAATAAGTTAAATAATTAAGTCTAAAGTAAAACTAAATTTTATGTTGTTATTGTAATTTAATTTTATTGTGATAATTAAAGAAGTTTATTCATAAATTCTCTAATCATAATAGAATCAGAATTAAGTTAGATAAATTATTTAATTAAAATTAATTAATTTAATTTCGTAAGAATACCAAATGGGACATTGATAGACATAACTCAAAGTCCAAACCCGAATTTCAGAAAAAATGAGGCAAGACTCGATCTCGTAACTCCAAAGCCTTCCTATTTGCTACCAGTTTTGGTAGTTTCAAGAAGCTTATTTTTGGCTTTATTTCTCAGACGAAGTCATCAGTCTCACAAAGGAAGAAATTTCAACTTGTTTTTTACGTCTAAACGAAAAAAACAATGCCTAACATTGTTTCAGAGGTAAGCTCAGATCCACATTTCTTCCATTTTTCTGTCTCTCTTTCTAGGGTTTTGTTTGTTTGTTTCTAAGGAAATGGAAGAAGCGGAAAAAGCTTGGAAAAGCTTAATGAATCTGAGAAATTCTTGAAGTTCCATTGAATTCAGTTGACTGCGGTTAAATATATCAGTTGAGCTTGCTGCTGTTTTGTTTTGCTCTTTCTTTCGCTGGAGAAACAGAACACGGGATTTAAATTTTAGTGATTGTTTGAAGTGATATTAATTCGGTGGATAATTAATTTAAGCAGATCTTTACAACTAGCTTCTTAGTCTTGTTTTCGTTGCTTGTTATATTCATTTAAAAGAATTAAAACCGAAGAATGATATGTTGTGAATTGATTGGGTTCAAAATTAGGCGGTTGCTTTAGAAAGCTGGATTTTTTTTAACTATATTGATTTTGTTTGGTTTCTCTGATTAGCAATAGAGAGCGTAAGTTTGATTCCTTGTACGAGTTTGATGTGATTAGTAAAAAAAGAGCGAATTTTATTTTGACTATGATTTTGGTGCACAGGCAGGACTGCAAACTAGAGCTGGCCAATGGTGGGATAGTATTCCCTTCCTTACATCAGCCGTGGTTATTGTTTGCGGGGTTATTTACCTCATTTGCCTTTTGGTTGGATATGACTCCTTTTATGAAGTATGCTTCTTGCCAGAGGCTCTTGTATCGCATTTTCAAGGTATGTTCTTTTAATGTAATCCATTTGTTGTGATAGATAAAAATATAGGATGTGTATTACATTAATGAGCTTCCCTGTTTTGTTGTGCTGAGAATTTGTGTAATATTTACTTCCATTTTTGTGGCGGTGCATATGAAACATCTTTGAGATGCAGTATCATTCTAATTTAAAATTCTATAATCAAGAGTAAATGTCTGGGAGCAATATATTAGTTGATCTCTGAGAAATTTTATGAGTCCACTAGAAAGCTGTGCTTGCTGATTCCCTGACCATGATTTAGATGAAGCTTGTCGTAGTTTCACTGAAATTGGTGTTCAACATGCCTGGAGGACCTCTGTTAATTAGCATTCTTTTCAGCAGTCTTGTCTAGGCTGTATAGGCCTTGCGTTCCAGAATGTATGGCATTATAAAGAAATAGAGAGAAAAAGGCCAAGAGAATGAATATAATTCTTTATTTCTGAATTTTCTACAGGCTGTTGCTAAACATCCTTATTATAGTACATAGAGGAAGGGAATCCCCTAATATCCATAAACACGGTATCCTATTTAATTCTTGATTCTATGAGAGATGATATTATGGGATTTGGGAATCCCCTAATATCCATAATGCAACACCCCCTCAAGCTGGGTTGTAGATGTTGTATAAGCTGAGCATGGAATTGAGAATCTTGAATGTGTTTCTTGGAAGAACCTTTGTTAAGATATCAGCCACTTGAGTTGATGTAGGAATATAGAGTAATTTGATCCTCACTTTTTCTATTTTCTCCTTTATAAAATTATGATTGGTTTCTATGTGCTTGGTCCTATCATGATGTACAGGATTCTTTGCAATTTTGATAGATGATTGATTGTCACAAAACATCTTCATGGGATTGCTGATTTCAACCTTTAATTCCTTTAGGACCCTTCCAAGCCATATTCCTTCACATATTACATGTGCCATTGATCTAAATTCTGCCTCGACACTACTTCTGGATGCTATAGCTTGTTTCTTGCTTCACCAGGTGACAAGATTCCCCCAGGCAAAAGTACAATATCTAGAAGTTGACCGTCAATCTTTTACTGAACCTGCCCAATCCGCATCAGTAAAAACTTCGATGTCTCGGCTGGTATTCCTCTTGAAGTAGAGACCTTTTCCATGAGTCATCTTTAAGGACCTTAGAATTCTATAGACTGCTTCCATGTGTTCTTCTTGCGGATCATTCATGAATTGGCTCACAGCACTAACTGAAAAAGCAATATCAGGTCTTGTGTGTGACACATATATCAAATTTCCAGCAAGCATCTGATATATTCTTTTGTCAATTGGATTACTTTCATTAGACCTCAATTTTTGACTCGTATCCATTGGAGTAGTTGCCAATTTACATCTGAGCATTCCTGTTTCTTTTAACACATCAAATACGTACTTTCTTTGAGAAACAATGATTTCATTCTTTGAGTGTGCTACTACCATCCCTAGAAAACACTTGAGTTGTCCAAAGTCCTTGATCTTGAATTACCAGATTTTCCTTTATCATATCTCTTAAAATCATAAACACAATATCCTATTTAGTTCTTGATTCTATGAGATATAATATAATGGGATTTGGGAATCCCCTAATATCCATAATAGCAACAGATGCTAATTTTGGTCATTTTCTAGTTGTATTTACATTTAGCTTGGTTCCCAAGCTGAGATATTCATGTCAGCAATTTATTGACGAAAAGAATACATTTCATTTGCTTTTTTTCTTTTTTGCTGCTATATTTGATGCTTATCCTGTCCTCTGAAGATGTTATAATTCTCAATTTATTCTTGTTGCAGTTTACCGGATATACACTTCCATTATTTTTCATGGTTCGCTGTTACATGTTTTTTTCAACATGTTGGCTTTGGTTCCTTTGGGCTCTGAACTGGAGAGAATCATGGGATCTATTCGATTGTTATACACAATAATTTTGCTAGCAACAAGCAATGCTATATTTCATCTCATCATTGCATTGGTGGTAGCCCATAATCCTTTCCATCCTTTTGAGCATCTCATGAATGAGTGTGCAATAGGCTTCTCTGGAATCTTATTTTCTATGATTGTTATAGAGACAAGTCTGAGCGGAGTTCAGTCAAGGAGGTTAGTTTCAGACAACAATTGTTCCTGACTATTTTTGCTATTCTTTGATTCTTCTTTTTCATTTTTTAAATTTGTTTTAACCTGTCGATTTTTCTGCCTACTATTAAGATATGTTAGTGTACATGCAAAGTATGTGCTAGTGGCAGATGCATGATAAGTAGTTTGTTCCTACATACTGAGAACTTTGCTGCATTTACATGCAATGCATGAACTATGTGCTTGATACAGATGAATATTAAATATTTGTCTCTTGCATCTTCAGAATCTTGGTGCTAAGGTTTTGCTTGTTTGGTTCAATGTAATGGTTGGTGGTTCTTTGACTGATTCATGACTTCCTTTTCCTTGCAGTGTGTTTGGTCTTTTCAATGTTCCTGCTAAATGGTAAATGCAGTTGCCTCTGTAGTGTTTGGTATCTCCTATTTCCTTTTATGTTCTGTGCTATCTAATATAACGCAATATTTGTTTCAGGTATGCATTCATCTTATTGGTAGTATTCCAGCTGCTTATGACAAATGTCTCGTTACTTGGACACCTCTGTGGCATTTTGTCTGGCTTTGCATGTATGTCTCATTTATTTTTGAAAATTCACCTTTCCATCATTGTACTTTCTGCAAATCATGTGATAAATTTGGTTGAAGCTTGAAAAAATATGTTTGTCAACTTTTTCAGATACCTTTGGCTTATTCAACTTCCTTATTCCTGGACCATCCTTTTACACTGCCATTGAGTCCTCATCATGGCTTGTAAGTATTCTGATGAACTGGCTGATAATAATAATAAATTTTTCTTTACTGTGCCTTTCCAGTTGCTTCTCTGCATTAGCTTTTAGTCTGGTTAGGATCTCACTGATTGTATCTGACATCAACAATGTTCTTTTCAACTCAATGTTGAACTACTGATAAGGAACTGTGAAATGTCAACTGTTGTTTATCCTTGTTAGATGATCTTGATATTTACTTAAACATGATAATTGGAATATTTTCTTAGTTTTCAAAAGTGATTTTATGATTAATATGATATATGGCTGTGCAAACCTCTTCAGGCAAGCTGTGTGAGGCGGCCTAAATTTATTTTATGCAGTGGTGGAAACCCTTCAGCTTACATCCCCACTTATACTGCCCAAAATTCACCCTCCAGGTATATTTTTCTTACCTTGATCAAGTCTGCTTTCCTTCCTTCTTTTGGGATTGTTATCTGGTGAATTTTGTTAAACAGTGCACTATTTTCTGGAAACATTTGGAGAAACTTGTCTTCGTGGATGCTGCAGAGGGGGACAACAGCTCAGGTTTTGATTCGATTATATTTGGATGATTGTTTATGTTTTTCTTTTTCTTGGCCAAGAACTTTGTGCTCTATATTATATTTTCATGTGGTGGCTGCTTCTAAGTTTTAACCCTTGCATTTTTTTTTTGCATAAATGTCTTTAAGCATGTTGTTTCGTGAATCATTTCATCGTGGAATGCAACTACAAAGAAAATGAAACAATGATATTCCCAAATTAGTTTTGTGCTTTATCTTGAACTGTGGCACTGGCACCCTTGAGCCTGTAGTTCCAAAAGCCTGGTCAAAGATGAATTAATGTGATCATTCTCAATACATGCAGCCAGCACAAGATGATCCCAGATTTCCTGGGAGAGGCAGAACTCTTGGTTCTGTTCAAAATACTGCTGTAAATTCAGATTCAAACTTACAAGCTAGGCTTTTGGATAATAGTAGACCCACTTGTCCATCAGATATTGCGGCAGCTGGTGCTGGGGAGAGGCTTTCAAATGAAAGGTATCAGGAAATGTTTTTCTCACTCATTTTGTTTTCATTTCAATTACTGTTCTCTAATTGTCTTAGTGATAAGGCCTTTTCTTTTCCTTTTGCTTTTAGTTTGAAAGTTAGCCCATATCAATCTGGCTTATGTCATGCTCTGGTTTAGAAATCTTAGCATCTCTTCCTGGAATTTTATATGGTTTAGTTGTAACTTTTAGGATCTTTTCGGGTCTCTTAATTGTCCCCAAACCCCCATCCCACCACAAGTGTATCACAAGTGAACTTTTTCCAACTCCCTTTGGTTTGTATTTAATAGATGTTATGAAATCAGCAAACTGTGTTTTTGCTTAGGGCTCTGTATTTCAAACTTTAGGCCACTGTAGTTGAATTTAATCTAGTTTTTTATTTACTGTTACTTTTCTATATGATTGAAAAGATGTTACATTTTTCTTGTTCATCTTTCAGGCGGTTACATGTGAATGATGCAGTTGCAGTTGGTGCAGGAGGTTATCCACTTCCTCAGGTTACTTTCTATTATTTAAGAATCATATTTATTTCTGTGTAGAAATTTTTTTAAGGTTAATTAGGTCATTGATTAATTGTTTGGTTTTCATATCTTCTAGATGCCGCAGGTAGCTTCTGAGGAACAAATCCAGAAACTCTTATCAATGGGTTTTGAAAGGGTAACTGTTATATCCCTTTCATTTTGCATGTTTTACAACTGTAGTATAAGTCTATAAGATGTTTGTTTTATCTGACATATATGTCTTATAGGTTCCTTCTTTGAGGAGCATAGTTTTGTGATTCAGCAATCATGTGATAGTTACATATGCTATGACACTTGCATATAAAAAAAATTAAGCTGGTGATTGCATGCTATGTTACTTATACTTGATTGTGAATGTTGGATATTGGTATTCATCTGACAGGATTATGTTCAAATTTTCCAAGTTTTCCATGTATTTGGAATATCTTTAAATCATATCTTCATATCTATGTCTGAAAATACATTGGGTATGTGTTAGACATGGGTGCTTCAATAAAAATGAAGAGGCAGTGTAACATAAGTTAATGCACATTGGCACACTCACAAAACGCACTGTCATGCCTGTGCACAAACTTGTGTTTCAACATGGAGAGTGACAAAAAAAATTGTATTGGGTTTGTTTCAGACACAAGTAGAAGTTGCAATAGCAGCTGCCGATGGAGATCTTAACGTGGCTGTAGAAATTCTTATGAGTCAGCAGGTATGCCCTCGACAGCTGTAATTCTTTAAGTCATCGGTATTTCTTGTTCTTATATCGTGATTTTGTTACAGGGCTGATCTGCAAAAAATGTAAGGTCTTACGATTTTTAAACAACAAATATCCACTTGAGCTTGATTTCAAGCGGCTTAGTTCTTGCACCTTGTGTCCATATTGTAATTAGTGGTCATATCCACAGGAGTCAACAAAGAGCAAAGAAACATTATGATTTGGACTAATTGTACTAAACTTCTGTTTGAAGCTTTCTGCAATACATGACCTTGTCTTCTCAATTTTCCTTGATTTACTACGATACTCTTGTGTTCTTCTCAAAATTGATACGTTTTAGGCACTATAGCGTAAGCAACCACATTTTTTTCTTTGTTTAAAAAGAATATAAAAGAGGTCAATATCTGTTGACACGGAGACGGATTCTAGATGTTGAGAGTCTGCGAGTGTTAATAAGATTTGCAAATTTGGGAACTGCTAAATTGATGTAGTGTGATTGGTTGATTGAGAAAAAAGTGTTGTTAAGGCATGATTCCTCTCCCCTGATTATAAGAAGAATGCCACCAGTTGGAATCTAGATCCTCGAGATAGTTGACCTGATGCCACGCCAAATGAATGGAGAACTTTCACAAACCATCGGTGAAGGGGGAGGTGAAAACGCAAGTGGCATCCTTCCCATCGCTCGACACGTCACTGAGTTGATATTCATCTCTTCTGATGGAAACCCTATATTGATAATGGGGATCCTCGAGCACTCTCCAGTAGAGAACCTGTCGCATTTCTTCCACCTTAGTGGTGCAGGAGGCGCAGTCGCTCATAGCAAGGATGTCATCCCCTCTGTTTTCCCCTTCCCCTTATAGATTTGCAAGCAGAAAACGAAGGAAAAGACAAACAAAGACGATCCAAAGGGTAACAGAGAACAAAGTAAAACTTATCGAAAGGCAAAAAAGCCTAACAAACTTCAAATAATAGAAAAGAGAAATCTCGAGAAAGTATACTTGGAATGCAAAAAATATTCAAGAAACGCGAAAGCACACAACTCAAAATCCATAAGCTTCCTATTTACTGGTATCACGAGCCTAAAGTCAAACGACAATTTTTTTCTTTTTTCTCGTAGGCATGGACAAGACTATTGTAGTCTCTCAATCTCTCTAATCCTCCTACGAAAAAAGTCAATCTTCTCCCACCCTATTTGTCAAACTGCATCCCTCTTCCTCTCTTACCAACCCAAATTCAACCATCAACATGATGTATTACAACTACCGACTCTACTTCTTTTGTGCAACAACTCCTTACAATAAATTCCTCTGGCTCAAGCGCCAATCAAGTTTACCCCCTCCAATTATCAGGCATGGTATACACAATGGCATCTTTGCTCATTGGATATGATTTAACATCATACGCCATAGTACCTGTTAAATGTTTGCTTTAAGGAAGGTTAGTTCATTGTTTTGAAATTCAATAAATTTTTGGTAGTCAAAGCATATCCTATTCTAAATTTAGCTTGTATTTCAGCTATTTAAAGAGCTGAATATTGAATAAAGCAATATACTGATTCCTGCGATCTTTTCTCTCTAGAAAAATTATAACTTTCTTATCTCCAGTAATTCTATTTTTCCTCATCTTCTTTGTTTAAACCTTCAATTTGTATCGGAGCCATTTTTTTATTAAGGGATCTGTGAGTGTAATGGAGATTGAAACCAGTTTTGGTGAGAATTATCAACTTTGGGCATGATAATAGAGACTTAATTTGAAGCTTTGGATCTTTGGGAGGTCGTGGAAGAGGATTATGAAGTTCTTCTGCTGCCAACTAATCCTACCATAGCCCAACTCAAAACTCACAAGGAAAAGAAAACCTGGAAGGCCAAGGCGAAAGCAACTCTGTTCCTTCTGTTTCAACAACAATTTTCACGAAAATTATGTCTATCCAATCAGCAAAAGAAGTGTGGGACTATCTCAAAGAAGAATACGAAGGAGATGAAATGATACGAGGCATGCAAGTGCTGAATTTAATAGGAGAATTTGAGTTGCAGAGGATGAAAGAATCGGAGACAATCAAAGAATATTCAAACATATTGTTTGAAATTGTCAACAAGGTAAGGTTACTAGGCACTAAATTTTTAGAGTCTAGAATTGTTGAAAAGATTCTTGTAACATTGCCTGAAATATATGAAGCTTCAATAACCACCTTGGGAAACACAAATGATTTGTCTAAAATCAGTTTGACGGAATTGATAAATGTATTACAAGCTCAAGAGCAGCGAAGCCTCATGAGGCAAGAGCAAGTCGTTGAAGGAGCTTTGCCAGCCAATCACCATGAAGTTGGAAAGCATAAGAAGAAGACTGACAGAAAAGCACAGGTGACATCTGTAGCAAATTTTACAAACTACCACACTCGAGGTAAGGGTAGAAATTCAAAGAAAAATTATCCACCTTGTCAGCACTGTGGTAAAATAGTCATCCACCACTCAAATGTTGGAAGAGACCAAATGCAAAATGTAGCAAATGCAAACATGAAGCTGTGATCTGCATAAGCAACTTGCAAAAGCTTGAAGAAGTCCATATAAGCTGATCAATACGAGGAAGATCTGATGTTTGTAGCAACATGTTTATCAACTAAAAGTTCTTCAGAAAGCTGGTTAATTGATAGCGGTTGTACAAACCACATGACTCCGGACAAAACTCTCTTCAAGGATTTGAAGTCTTATAAAGTCATAAAGGTCAGAATAGGGAATGGTGATTATATCTCCACGAAATGATCAGGAACAGTGGCAATTACAACAAGTTCAAGTACCAAAACAATCTCAGATGTTCTTTATGTACATGAAATTGATCAAAATTTATTAAGTGTTGGTCAGTTGTTAGAAAAGGGATTTAAAGTAACCTTTGAAGATTTCTATTACCCCATTTATGATGCTACTGGAAAAGAGACTTTGCGATCTAAAATGAGAGGAAAAAGTTTCTCATATGATCCAACAGAAGAGGAGCAAATAGCCTTCTTCAACAAAGCTTTCACCACAGAAATTTGGCACAAAAGGCTTGGCCATTGTCATCTTCAAAGAATGCTGAAAATGAAGAAAACAAACATGATAAAAGGAATGCTAGAGCTTGATGTTCATCTTCCAAATTGTGTTGCCTGTCACTTTGGTAAACAAAACAGACTACCATTTCCAAATTCAACTTGGAGAGCTATTCAAAAATTGCATCTAATTCACATAGATGTAGTCGGACCTCAAAGAACGCCATTGTTACAAGGTAGCATTTATTATATCATTTTCATTGATGATTTTACAAGAATGTGCTAGATTTTTTTCTTGCAATTCAAGTCAGAAGTGGTTGGGGTGTTTTGGAAGTTCAAGAAAATGGTAGAAAATCAAAGTGGCTACAAAATTCAAGTGTTGAGATCCGACAATGGAAAGAAGTACACTTTGACAAAATTTAATTTATTTTGCAAAAAAGTTGGCATTGAACATCAAATTACTTTTCCACACACTCCAGAACAAAATAGAGTTAGTGAGAGAAGAAACATATCAATAATGGAGATGGCTAGATGTATGTTGCATGAAAAAGAGTTGCCTAAACATTTTGGGCAGAGGAAGCAAACACAATAGTTTTCTTGCAAAATCGTCTTCCAACCAAGGCTTTGAAAGACAAGACTCCATTTGAAGCTTGGTATGGGTATAAACCTTCAATTAGCTTTCTTAAAGTATTTGGTTGATAATGTTTTACTCATGTTCCACAGATTAAGCGTGACAAACTCGATAAGAAAGTAATTCCAGGTATCTTCGTGGGATATAGTTCAGTTTCCAAAGCTTACAAGGTGTACCATCCTCAAACAAGAAAAATGACAATCAGTAGAGATATGCAATTCAACGAGGATGAGCAGTGGAACTGGATGATTCCGCAGAAAAAAGACATGTCGTAAAAACCAAAAAGTGATTTTTTTGAAACAACAGATGAATGGCTAAATAAGTTGGAAGATAATCCTTCAATTAGAGGTACAAGGCTACTTTCAGATATTTATCAAAGATGTAATGTAGCGATATGCAAACCTGCTAACCATGAAGAAGCATTAAAAGGTCCAAAATGGAGGAAAGCAATGGAAGAGAATATGTCAATGATAAACAAGAATAAGACGTGGGAGTTTGTGGAAAAGCCTGAAGGAAGAAAAGTCATTGGAGTCAAATGGGTGTTCAGAACAAAGCTTAATGCAGATAGTTCCATCAACAAATACAAGGCCAGACTTGTTATTAAAGGGTATGCTTAAATTTATGGTGTTGATTATTCTGACACTTTTGCTCCTGTTGCAAGATTAGATACAATCAGATTGTTGCTCATAATATCGGCACAAAAAGGCTAGAAAGTGTTTCAGTTAGATGTCAAATAAGCTTTTTTAAATGGCGAATTGCAAGAGGAGATATATGTGGAACAACCTGAGGGATTTGTGAAGTCAAGGCGAAGAAGGAAAAGTTTACTTGCTCAAAAAGGCTCTTTATGGCCTAAAGCAAGCACCAAGAGCTTGGTACAGCAAGATAGATGCCCATTTGTTAAACCTTGGATTTGTTAAAAGTCTTTCAGAATCCACTCTTTATGTGAAACATAAAAATAATGATACTCTCATTGTGTCACTCTATGTTGATGATCTCTTGGTGACAGGAAATAATACAAGGCTGGTTGAAGAATTAAACAAGAAATGATGCAAGTCTTTGAAATGACAGATCTTGGTCTTATGACTTTTTTTCTGGGAATGGAGATCAAGCAAAGTAAGAACAAGGTGCTCATATGCAAGAAGAAATATGAAAAGGAGATATTAAAGAAATTTTAGATGGGCGAATGTAAAGCGACGAGCATACCCATGAATCAAAAGGAGAAGCTGAGTAAAGAAGATGGAACTGATAAAGTTGACGAGGGTTATTAAAGAAGCTTGATTGGGTGTTTAATGTACCTTATTTCAACAAGGCCTGACATCATGTTTACTGTAAGTATTTTATCTCGATTTATGCACTGTGTTAGTGAAATGCATTTAAGAGCGGCAAAAAGAATATTAATGTACATCAAAGGTACTGTTGGTTATGGTGTCAAGTTTGAGATATGCCAAAACTTAAGGTTGTACGATTTTTCGGATAGTGACTAGGGTTGGGTCTATTTGATGATATGAAAAGTACGTCAGGATATTGTTTCAGCTTAGGCTCAAAAATCTTCTCATGGTCCTTAAGAAGCAGGAGATTGTAGCACAATCCACTGCAGAAGCAAAGTTCATAATAGCAACTGCAGTAGCAGATCAAACCTTATGGATGAAAAAGATGTGCGTGATTTACATATGGAGCAGGAAAATAGCACTCAAATTTTTTTGAAAATCAGACAGCTATTGCAATCTCAAACAACCCAGTGTTTCATGGGAAGACTAAATATTTCAACATTAAGCTCTACTTCTTGAGGGAAGAACAACAACAAGGAGAAGTCACTTTAGTTTACTGCTAGTCTGAAGAACAAGTTGCAGATTTATTTACAAAACCACTTCCAGTCAGCAAGTTTGAGATTCTAAGGCAAAGAATTGGAGTTTGCAGTTCCTTAAGCAAGGATGAGTGTTAAATGTTTGCTTTAAGAAACATTAGTTCATTGTTTTGAAATTAAAAAAAATTTTGGTCACTAAAGCATATCCCTATTCTAAAGGGAATTGTTAAATAGTTTTGCTAATGTTTAGGAAGCAATTACTATCTAAATTTAGCTTGTATTTCATCTATTTAAAGAGCTGAATATTGAATAAAGCAGTGTACTAATTCCTGCAATCTTTTCTTTCTAGAAAAATTATAACTTTCTTATCTCCAGTAATTCTATTTTTTCCCATCATCTTTGTTTAAACCTTCAATACCACCTTCCTCTATGCCAACTACTTTTTGGCATTGCCAAGACCAACTAATTTGAGGTGCTTTGGTTGCTTCTCTGTCTTTTGAGGTTGTCTCTTATGTTTTATATGCAGACACTTCTTTTGCTGTTTGGACTAACACTCCAGAAAATTTATTTATGTCCTTCTCGTGCTCGGATTCTTTCTTTGAAAAAGTCTTTGGCTACTAACAAAAAGAGATCTCAAAGCATGGAAGCCTACTTACAACATATAAAAAATAGTCACTAGGCTGTTGGAACATTTTCAAATATTTATAGTATTCCAATAACTATAAATGAATGAGTGTAATTAATCAAAAGATTATATTATTTGATTTTTGAAAAGAATTGTAACTACTTAAATAATATTATTTGAATAGTTATAATATTAAATGAATAATTATGTGTTTATTTTAAAGACATTATTATTCGTAAATACACCTATTGATGAAAGATGTCTCTATGAAGAGACATGAAAATTCTTATAAATATGAATGAGATTTCATTTGGAAATCATACCAACAAATTCTAATATTCTTTCTTTTCTTCTTTCATTTTCTAATATTATTAGATTATTCTATAAAGTATTACTCCAGAAATCCTTTATAGAAATTGAGTTTCTTGTCATACATTGCTCAGTGTGTAATGGGCTATTTTCGTCAGTTCAAAACGTAAATAGTCATTGGCTTCATTATATCCTCGAGGTTAATTTACTTGGAACTCATTTGCACATCGAAAATATGTGGGGGTGAATATAACCTTAAAGATAGTGGCTTGTTACACGCCTTGGAGCCTTATCCTATTTCTTTTTTTCTGTTCGAGTTCCGTTCGTGTGTCCTAGATTTTCTTCACCGGAGATTTGTACTAACAATTTTAAGGTTATAATTCATGATGACTACCACAACAAATGAAAGTGAAACACTAAGAGAGTTGGCTTCAACTTTGTCAAACTTGATCGATTTGATGGTGGCAATTTTCGACGATGGTAGAAAAAAATGAACTTCTTATTATCAACTTTGAAGATTACTTATGTTTTGGATACTCCAAGACCCACAGAGAATGAAAATGAATCTGTTGCTGCAACTCGAGAAAGGCAAAAATGGGACAATACTAATTTCATATGCATAAGCCACATGTTGAATGGTTTTCTAATGGTTTGTTTGACACCTACCAAAACGAGGTCACCTTTAAAGAATTATGGGACAAATTGGAGACAAGATACATTACCGAAGATGTTACAAGTAAGAAATTTTTATCAGTCATTTCAATAATTATCAAATGGTTGATGGTCGTTCTGTTATGGAACTATTCTGTGATATTGAAAAGATGCTGAATCAGTTCAAGCAATATGATATGAAAATAGATGAAATGATTGTTGTATCCTCCATAATAGACAAGCTTCCTCCATCTTGGAAAGACTTTAAAAGAAGTCTAAAACATAAGAAAGAGGAAATATCTCTTGAGGTTTTGGCAAATCATTTTCGTATTGAAGAAGAATATCGAAAGCAAGATCAGAACCTAAATTCTAAAAATGACAAAGTGCATGTTACAAAGGAAGTACAGACTACTAAACCATTCAAGAGAATGTTCAAACAGACTGATAGAGCACCTAAGTTCAAAAAGAAACAAAAGGGCTCATGCTATCATTATGGTAAGCTAGGACATTTCACGAATGAACGTCAATTTTAAAGAAGAAATCATCTTCTAAGGCTGATAATAATGAAAAGTTTGTTGTAATGATATCTGAAATTAATATGGCACAAGATGATAATACGTGGTGGATTGATACCAGAGCAACCAAACATGTGTGCAAAGACAAAAACATGTTCACAAAGTTCACACAATGTGAAAATGACAATGTCTTGTACATGGGAAATTCTTCCACCGCAACAATCAAAAGCAAAGGGTCTGTTGAATTAAAATTCATTTTTGGAAAGTTTTAACCTTTAATGATGTATATTATGTACCAGAAGTTAGAAAGAATTTAGTGTTTGAAAGTCTGTTGAACAAGTTTGGTTTCAAACTTGTTTTTGAGGTAGATAAGTTTATTTTGTCTAAGGGAGGAATTTTTATAGGGAAAAGGTATATGTATGAGAGTATGTCCAAATTGAATATTATTAAAAAGAATAAAAATACAATTTCGCTTATATGGTTGAATCTTTTGTTTATGACATTATAGATTAGGTCATTTGAATTATAGAAAATTGAATGACATGTATAAGTTAGATTTAATTCATGTTTTTAATAATGATATTGAAAAATGCAATACATGTATGTTGACTAAAATTACAAGAAACCCTTTCCCTAAGGTTAAAGAAAAACAAAATTGCTTGATTTGATACATAGTGATTTATGTGACATGCATAATACTCCTACATTAGGTGGAAAGAAATATTTTGTTACTTTTATTGATGATTGTTCTAAATATTGTTATGTATATTTATTGCATTCAAAAGATAAAGTGCTTGATAAATTTAAAGTTTATAAATCTAAAGTTGAACTTCAGTGTGAATCATTTATCAAGGGCTTAAGATCGGTTAGAGGTGGAGAATACTATAATCCAAGTTATTTTGAATCCACTGAAATTGTCCATCAAGTTTCAACCTTTACACACCACAACAAAATGGTGTAGCTAAAAGGAAAAATAGAGTATTGACTGAAATGGTAAATTCAATGTTAACATATTTAAGTCTTGGACAAGGTTTTTGGGGAGAAGCTAGTCTAACAGCTTGTCATATATTGAATAGAGTTCTTAATAAGGAAACTGAAATAACCTCTTATGAACAATGGAAGAAAAGGAAACCAAACTTAATTATTTAAAGATTTGGGACTGTAGAGCTATTGTCAAAGTTCTAACACCTAAACGTAAAAATTTAGGTGAAAGAGGAATTGAATGCATATTTATAGGATATGCACATAATATCAAGGCATATAGGTTCATGGTAATTGAACCAAATGATTCAATTTCAATTAATGCTGTTATTGAATCAAGAGATGCTATTTTTGATGAAAATAGATTTAATTCTATATCAAGACAATTCTGACCACAACAATTGATTCATTCTTCAAATGAGAATGAGATTCCATTGGAACAAATTGATAATAATAACAAATCTTGTCAAGAATTAAGAAGAAGTAAGAGGATTAAAAAGGTCAAAGATTTTGAATAAGATTTCATTATGTTTCTTATGGAAGGAAATGGTGAAAGTATATGAAATAAGATACCTTATTGTTATAATACAAAATCTGATCCTATTACATTTGAAGAGGCAATCAAATCTCAAGACTCTGCTTTTTGGAAAGAAGCAATAAATGATGAGATGGATTCAATAATAGGATATCAAACTTGGTCCTTAGTTGATCTTCCACCGGGTTCCAAACCAATAGGCTGTAAATGGATCTTCAAAAAGAAAATGAAGGTCGATGGAACCATTGATAAATTTAAAGCAAGGTTGGTAGCCAAAGACTTTACACAAAAACAAGGTATTGATTACTTTGATACCTATGCTCCAGAAGCAAGGATTGTTATAATTAGACTCTTAATATCATTTACCTCTATATATAATTTGTTTGTTCACCAAATGGATGTTAAAATTGCATATTTAAATGGTGAATTGGAAGAGGAAGTGTATATGGAACAACCAGAAGGATTTGTTATTCCAGGACAAGAGCATAAGGTATGTAAGTTTGTTAAATCTTTATATGGACTTAAACAAGCACCAAAACAATGGCACCAAAAGTTTGACAATGTTGTTTTAGCTAATGGCTATAGAATAAATGAATCCTATAAGTGCATATATAGCAAATTTGAAAATGGAAAAGGTGTCATAATTTGTTTATATGTAGATGACATGCTCATTTTTGGAACGGATTTGGAACAGATAGAAAACACAAAGAAATTCTTGTCAAACAATTTTGCTATGAAGGATATAGGTGTATAAGATGTTATTCTTAGAATTAAAATAACCCGAGATGAAAGCACTATAGCTCTATAACAATCACATTACATTGAAAATGTGCTTAAAAAGTTTGATCTTTTCAACTGTATACCAGCATCTACACCCATGTATCCTTAAATAAAATTAGTATCTAATGCTAGTAGAAAAATTGATCAATTGAAATATGCAAGTCTAATTGGTTGTCTTATGTACATAATGACTTGTACAAGACCAGATATTGCATATGATGTTGGGAAATTGAGTCGCTACACAAGTAACCCAAGTAGTTTGCATTGGCAAGCTTTGAATAGAGTACTTAGGTACTTAAAGAAAACTATTAACTATAGATTGTGTTATAATGGATATCCTCCAGTTTTAGAAGGGTATTCGGATGCTAGTTGGATTACAAGTTTGGAACATCATGCATATACTAGTGGATGGATCTTCATTCTTGGTGGAGGAGCCATTTTTGGGTTTCAAGAAATAAACATGTATTACTGATTCCACCATGGCATTAGAATTTATTGCATTAGCCACTGAATCTAAAGAAGCAGAATGGTTAGGAAATTTGCTTTATGATGTACTTTTATGGCCTAAGCAATTTCACCTATTTCTATCCGTTGTGATAGTGAGGCTACTCTAGCAAAGGCATATAGCCAAGTATATAATGGAAAGTCTAGACACATTGGATTAAAACATAGTTATGTTTGACAATTAATCTCTGATGGAGTGATCACTATTAATTATGTGAGGTCAAGTGAAAATTTGACGGATCATTTGACAAAAAGTCTTGCTAGAGATGCAGTAAAAAAGGACCTCAAAAGGGATGGGACTCAAGCCCATTAATTAGAGTCACCCATGATGAAAACTCCACTCAACGCTTGATATAACGTCAAGCCTTGAGTTCAATGAGACAAAGTACATCATTAGTATGTGACTATTAGCACTATAAATAAATCTATCCTAAGATTAAAGTGCTAGGTGCTCGTAATGATAAGGGAAGGATGAGTAATGTACTCTTAATGGACCTATAACATAAATATGTTAGAGTATTATAATTACGAGAACACTCTTGATGGGATCCACCTATTTGAGTGGAAGTGTGGTTGCTTCTAGGAGCTCAAGGGCTTGGCTCTGACAACACTTATGAAAAGAGAACATAGACATATGGCCATAATAGTGTCCCTAGATACTGTGCATTGATCGATGTTGAAATCATTGTGTGAGATGTGTTCGGTTAATCAAATGAAATAGGTGGTTCAAAACTTAGTCTACCATGCAATTTCGATTAACTTTAACATGTTTTCACTAAATGAAGGTTCAATTGTAAGATATCTTCATTTATGCAAATTGATTTCCAAGAATATCAAAATCTAAAATATTTTGAAAATGGGGGGAGATTGTTGAACATTTTCAAATATTTATAGTATTCCAATAACTATAAATGAATAGGTGTAATTAATCAAAAGATTATATTATTTGATTTTTAAAAAGAATTGTAACTATTTAAATAATATTATTTGAATAGTTATAATATTAATGAATAATTATGTGTTTATTTTTAAAGACATTATTATTCAAAAGGCACCTATTGATGAAAGATGTCTCTATGAAGAGACAAGAAAATTCCTATAAATAGGAATGAGATTTCATTTGGAAATTATACCAACAAATTCTAATATTCTATCTTTCCTTCCTTCATTTTCTAAAATTATTAGATTATTCTATAAAGTATTACTGCAGAAATTCTTTATAGAAATTAAATTTCTTGTCATACATTGCTCAGTGTGTAGTGGGCTATTTTTGTCAGTGCAAAACGAAAATAGTTATTGGCTTCATTGTATCTTTGAGGTTAATTTGCTTGGAACTCGTTTGCACACCGAAGATAGGTGGGGATGAATATAACCTTAAAGATAGTGGCTTGTTACACTCCTTGGAGCCTTGTCCTATTTCTTCTTTTTCTATTCGAGTTCTGTTCGTTTGTTTGAGATTTTCCTCACCGGAGATTTGTACTAACATAGACTTAATATTGCAAGTGCTAATATCACAATGGATGATGCTACTCTTCACGTTATTCATAATCTTCCACCAGAATACCATTCCTATACGAATACTCTTCGAACAAGAGAACACCATTGACTTTTCAAGAATTGCATGAGCTTTTATGTGATTATGAATATCTTCTCCAACGTGATGTTACCCCTTTTGTTCTGGTTATTGATAAACCATAAAAGTAACATATTTTAGGCTCACATTTAGCATAATTTTGGATGAATTATCCCTTGATTTATATAAAAAAGTGCTCTTAATCCTTTCTTTTCATGTTTTATACTCAAGAAAGCACCCGAGGATAAAAAGGATAAGAAATGGGCTCAAAATGGACTAAAATGGGCCAAACCACGAAATCGATATGGCCTGGGCTCAAGACCACACGGCCGTGCCTCCCTTTCTACTAGAACATGACCTGATCACAATTTACACGGCCATGCCTCCCCTGTTTACTAGAACACGGCCTGGTCACGATTCACACGGGCGTGTGCCATGGGCGTGTCCCTGTCGCGGCCAAGAGAAGTTTTACTCGGATTTGGATACTTGGAGGCAAAGAAACACATTCCAAAGCCTATTCAAACACCCAAGTAGGAACTCTACTTGAATTAGGAAGCTTAGGGGCCAAGTAAGGCATCTCAAAGTCTATATAAACACCCAATGAGGCAACTTGAAGGTGAGTTCAACGGGGTTCGACAGAACCCTTTTGTCAACACTTTAGGGGCGTCCAGCTAGGCCAAGGAGCCGAGCTGAAAAGGTCAGATTTTGGGAATCACTCAAAGATGGCCAATTGATCCATCTCAAGAAGCCGGAATTCTACTCAAGACAGAGGATCTCTCCTTCAATTCCTTCAGGGAGTTTTAGGGATTTCTTATGTTTTGTTTTATCTTTTCTTCTGAGATGTTTTCTTTTATTATTATAAACTAAGCCCTCAGATACCTGAGGGGGATGAAACCTAAGATGGATCTTGTTATTGTTTGCTGAACTATATGATAAATATTTGATTTGCTCTTAATTATGTGTGCTTAATTCTTGTGTTTATATTTCGGGATATTGATTCAAGTTGAATATGCTTAGGTGGTGGAGCAAAAGTACCTACTTAATAGTAGATCTAGCATAATTAAGTGGAGTTGATCGTGCGCCTAGAGATAGGGTGACGAGATTTTTTCGGATTAGGGTGAAACCTAATATGGGAGTCCATAGATCGAGTTAATGCGATTCTAGGGGTTTTAATTAGAAAGAGATTTCAATTAATCAACCTAGGGTTGTTGAAACTATTTTTTAATTTTTTTAAAAAATGAGGATCGACTTAAAAAACGGAAATGGAGTCGCCACCAATCTTTTTTACTTAGGTGTGACTGGATCACTTTATAAAACGTTTTATTTCAAAACCTTGATTCTGGCCTACGAAATACAAGAAAACAGATTCGAGAATCGGTTACGTATAAGGAAGGATTAGCAGCCTCGTAACGCCCAAAATTTGATACCGAATTGATAAAATCATGTCCTAATGTCGAAAATTAAAAAAAAAAAACTTAAAGTTAAGATTTTTAAACAATTGGAATTAAAATTTGAGATTATTTTGTTTCGAAAGAATATAAACATCACATCCAGCACGTTAGGACAAGATATTTTTAAACCCTCGTAACTAAAATCATCCCATGATTTATAAAATTTTATTAAAAAGGATATTTAGTTATTTAGTCAAACGGAAAATTGCAACCCAGCACGTTAGGGCACTATTTCTCGAATTTCTAAACACAAAACATTGCCTTATTTATGAAAAAACTTCTAAATAAAATGTAGTAATTAAAAAATTAATGAATAATAAGGTGAATAATATACTCAAAACAATTAACAAATATTATAACAATTTTTAAAAAAAATTAAAAAATAAAAAATAAGAAGTTAAAAAAAACGCATAAGTCAACCTAACTCCCGCAATATGAGGAATCAACAAAATTCCTCCACCAAAATCTAACTCGAACGGAAGCAACTAAAAAAGAAACGAAGATGAGCGAAGAACAAAATAAGAACAAGCCACAGAAAATAAGAACGCAAGAGGGAGAGAAATTTGAGTGAATGCTCTCAAGAATTCTTATTGCTTTCAAACTCAAGTGTCCTTTTACAATGCAGGGAGAGTCCTCTATTTATAGTTGAGCCTCTCCAAATCCAACGGTACAGATCAATTACATCAACGGATAAGATTAAAAGGTATCTACAAATTAAATCTCTAAGATTACAAAATCACATATTCTAAGATCACATACCATATCTTCTAAGATTGCATATCATATCTAAGATTGCATACCATATATTCTAGGATTGCATATCATATCTAAGATTTGCATATCATATCTAAGATTGCGTACCATATCTTCTAGGATTGTATATCCTTGAAGATCGTATTTCCATAAACGTCAAGCTTGTAGATAGACCTTCAATCCTTTTAAGTAATGGGCCATTCCGATCGGGTCAAATGATATATTTTGGACTGGACTTGGACTTTATTTTATTATTTTGGGTTTATTATTTTTTATATGGGCCTTGGCTAAATTGGCCTATTACAGCTGCCCTCTTTGCTCATTGTCGTGTAACGAGAATAGAGCAAAGACAATAGAAGGACCAATTTTGCCCTGTCTTGGCCGAACTTCAACTTCTTGATCCTCGTCTTCTTGAAATGGCTTCCAATTCGAACTGCATCTTCAGGGATACTGGAACTTCATCTTGATTTCAGTAAGTTTGATAGCTTCAACTTCATGAATGCGGTATCCACTATCTTTTGATCTGCTCCACTACAAACTCAGGGAAACAAGATCTGATGTTTTCAATCTGCTTCTTGGAACTTCAAGAATACTAGATCTGCTATTTTAATCTGCTTAGGGAAATTTTCAATTTGCTTTCTTACTATCTTCAGGAAGACTTCATTCTTCAGTCTACTTCACTAGGGAACAAGATCCAAAATTTTCAATTTTGCTTCCTTACTATCTTCAGGAAGACTTCATTCTTCAATTTGATCCACTAGGGAACAAAATCTAAAATTTTCAATTTGCTTTCTTACTATCTTCAGGAAGACTTCATTCTTCAGTTTGATCTACTAGGGAACAAAATCTGAAATTTTCAATTTGCTCCCTTACTATCTTCAAGAAGACTTCATTCTTTAGTTTGGTCCACTAAGGAACAAAATCTAAAATTTTTAATTCTTCAGTTTGCTCCACTACCATTTCTAGGAAACAAAATCTGAAATTTTCAATTTGCTTCCTTACTATCTTCAGGAAGACTTCATTCTTTAGTTTGATCCACTAGGGAACAAAATTTGAAAATTTCAATTTGCTTCCTTACTATCTTCAAGAAGACTTCATTCTTCAGTTTGATCCACTAGGGAACAAAATCTGAAATTTTCAATTCTTCGTTTGCTCCACTACCATTTCTAGGGAACGAAATCTGAAATTTTCAATTTGCTTCCTTACTATCTTTAGGAAGACTTCATTCTTCAGTTTGCTCCACTACCATCTCTAGGGAGCAAAATCTGAAATTTTAGGTTTTGCTACACCGTCCTCTGAGGGACATGTCTCTGTATACTCAAATGTTTTATGGATGATTTTTTGCATGAATACAGAATGCCATGATAATGATGATTAGGACGCATAATCGGAATGAATCTAATGCTCCTAACTAAATGATATTAGAGATGATATTTGCATTAATGCAGGATGTCATGAAAATGATTTTTTTTTGAAAAATGATTAGGACACAATGATCGGCATAAATCAAATGCTCCTAATTGGAAATGAGAGAATGATCCCTATGGGTTGTCATGGCTCATAGTTCATCAAGGTTCTATCACTGATGCACTACCATGCTTTCTCGTTTAGCTGGTATCTTGGACAAAAATCCAAAGAAATAATCATTTTGCTAAGCAAGCTTGCCCCGCTGTAATTCTAGAGTCCCTTTCCTTAAACCTTAAGGCATAAAAATTTATACCTCCCACTGCAACTTCTAGGGAATAACATTTGGTTTTTTCATCTATTCAGTTATCACTTAGAGGTATGGAATTTTCAATCAACTTGGTCTATTATATCAACCCCTGAGTATAATGACTAGATGTATGTATGTAGGGTATTCCGACAATAATCCCCTTTTATACTTGGATTGACCTTGTTTGTCATTTGCCGATATGGTGTTACCAACGAAATTGTCTTATCCAATAAGAATTTGAAAAGATAATCATTTTTCAATGTTTCTATTCCCTTAGGCTTGGTGAGTTCTAAATAATAGTCCTGTTTTAGATTCTCATATTATTTAGAAGCTTCCAGAGTAATATGCGAAACTCCTTTTATGAAAGTATTAGTCAAATAATCATTATTTCAATATAAAATGCTTGAAAAAAAAATCAATGGACAAGAAAGAAATTAATCAAGAGCATAGCTCGAAATAGATAACCAAGAAAATTGATTGGGGTGTATATTGAAAAGAATAACAAATTCAAAAATGGGTAAAATAGAAGCTAGGTGCCCTAGATATCGCAGCTGGAGCTTCTCTTGTTCAAACTTCTTGAGGACCATTTTAAGCTCAATATGTGTTCAGGGGATCCAGAGTACTTTGTCGATGCCCCAAGACGTAATATACTTCCTCATTGCTAATTCGAACGTAGCAAGACTACTGTATGCCCCGCTTTTAGTCAAAATTTGAGCCGCCCTTTTCGGGTTTTCAACTCAAATCCCTTTGGTCTCAAAGTGCCATTTCTGGGTTTTTTCCTTGGCCTCTCCTTTTCTTTTCTTTTCTTTTCTTTCTCTTTTTTTGAGGCGCCCTTTACGGGTTTTCACATTGGTCTTTCCTTTTTCAGGTAAAATATCTCTTGACTAAACCTGAATTCACCGGATGATAAACCGTAAAAGTAACATATTTTAATTCCACATTTAGTATGCTTTTGGATGATTTAGCCCTCAATTTATGTAAAAAGGTGCTCTTAATCCTTTCTTTTCATGTCTTATACTCAGTAAAGCACCCGAGAACTAAAAGAATAAGAAATGGGCTTAAAATGGACCAAATTGGGCCAACCCAAGAAATTAGCACGGCCTGGACTTCAAGTCACACGGTCGTGCCTCGCCAATCATTCAAAGACATGCCCCAAGCACGATTTGCATGGCCGTGTCCCAATAGACAGACCTGAAGCACGGCCTGAATCTCAACTTACACGGCCATGCCACGGTCGTGCCTCAATCAATAGAATCGACACACGGCCTAAAGTCGACTTACACGGACGTGTGCCATGGCCGTGCCCCTGCTACAAGAATGAGCAATTTCACTCGAATTTGGATGCTTGAAGCCAAAGAAACATACTCCTAAATCCACTTAAACACCTTAATATAATTATACTTGAATGAGGTATTTAGGAGCCAAGTAAAGCATCTAAGGAGCCTATATAAACAACCCAAGGCAGTCATTCTAAAGGGGGAGTTTTTGGGCAGAGTTTTCTGCCAGAACTTTTATTCAGTGAATTACTCAAAGATAGCCAGTTGATCCATCTCAAGAAGCCGGAGTTCTACTTAAGACAGAGGATCTCCTCTTCAATTCCTTTAGGGGGTTTTAGGGATTTCTTATGTTTAGTTTTATCTTTTCTCTTGAGATGTTTTCTTATTTTTTATGAACTAAACCCTTGAGATACGAAGGGATGAAACTATAATGATTTTGTTATTTGATTTCTAAATTATATGATAAGTACTTAGTTTGTTCTTAATTATGTTGCTTAATTTAATCTGATCTACTTAGATGGAGGAGGAATAGACCCCGCCAAGAGTAGATCTAACATAATTAAGCGGAGTTGATCGAGCACCTAGAGATAAGGTTACGAGATTTTCTTTGGATTAGGTGAAACCTAATATGGGAGTCCATTGATCGATTTATCGCTTTCTTGGGGGTTATTATAAGAGAATGAGAGTTCCACTAATTAACCTAAGGTTAGACGTTATTCGCCTCGAGAGGGTTTAATATAGGTTAGGGAGTCTCACAAATCAACCTAAGTAAAGAATTCATATGAATTAAAAGTTAGATGACAAGAGAAGTCATAGGTGGATTCTTCCCGAGGTATCGTCGTAATCAATTGAGTTTTTCCACGGTCTTTTCCCAAAGTTTCGTTCTTTTGTCTTTGCATTTAGTTTAAGTATTTCATTAGTTTTAGATTAATAAACCAATCACTCCATATTTTAGGCTAAATAATAGAAAGAAAGTGAGTAGTAGTACTTTTAGGTTCCCTTGGGTTCGATAAGATACTCTTGCCTAAACTATACTACTGTTCGATAGGTGCACTTGCCTCTATCATTGTCATAATTAGCCTACAGGTTCGATCATTCTTTTTATAAATATTAAAACTCGACTGTTTGACACGATCACCGGATTAGGCAAGTCTTCACCATTCGTTCGTTTCAATATCAATGCTCCTCTAGAATAGGTCCTACATAAGTCCTTCTCAGTTTGGCATATGATTTTCTTTAAAATCGTTTTGTAGAAGAAAATCTTTTTCAACATTAGGTTTCTTCGTAGAATTCCCTAAGATGAAATTCTTTACCTAAGCTTGCATCATCTGGCCATGACAAATAACTTTTAACCTTTTCTTCAAATTGGCAAAACTATTTCTATTCCGATGAGAAATGTGTTGCCCCAACAAAGGTCCTAGCCAACATTTGATAATCATAGAGAATAGTGATAGCTTATTATGCCAATCTTACAAGTCTTAGCCACCTTTTTTTTTTGGCAACTTTTGTTGCACTGTGATATGTTGCTTGATATTTGGACAAACTGTAGACTTTGACTTTGTACAATTATTTAAACGCGATCCTTTATGGCATTTGATCTTTTTTTTTGTGAATTCGATGACTTTGACCTTGTAATATTGGCATATGAAGCTATTTCCACCCTCTTAGAGAAGTAAACAATAACCATGACGGTGAACTAACGTCAACTAGAAGCGTTTGACGAGATTGGCCCCATCACATCCATGCCCCACATATGGTAAATTATTGAAGAATTGGAGAAAGTACATAAATCTTGTCTCCTTAAATACGGTATAGCTGATACCATCCCTTTCTATGTAGATCAGCAGTACCCGATCCTCATGTTAAGCCCGCGTCTTAGTAGCTCAGGCATGTCCTGATATGATTGTGCAAAAACATCTTTGAATAACCCAATGACATCTTGCATTATTTATATGGTGAGCTGGGCTTTAATCTTCACCCCTTTACTAGGCTCATAACATCTGCTGATCCTTTGTTAGTAAGGTCTATTTTTCATCTTGTTTCACCATTCTTAACAAATCAGAAGATATGTTACAATCTCTGTCATCTTCAAAGTCCTTAGATCCCCTAGACCCATATCTCATTCAAAAAGGGAGTCAGAAACAACGTCGCTCATGTCTTTGATATCTGGGTACCTAGGTACGAAGGCAAACAAATCCAAAGAATAAATGATTCTAAAGAGGATTATTGGTATGGTCATGAAAGAATATTAAAAAAAACAAATGAATGTACAGTATGAAATGTAAAGAATAAAAGAATATGTATTCAAAAAGATGCATTTTATTGAAATGATAATTTTGGACATAAGCCTTGTCGAAACCATTTTTTTGAAAACACAAGAATCGATTATGGTTTTGAAAACCTAAAGAAAACAGGGAGTTGCCACCGATCTTTATTAGGTGTGATCGGATCACCTTTGTTTTAATAAAATGTTTTAGTTTACTAAAACGGTGTTTTGGTCTACGAAATTATAGAAAACGGGTTCGAGAGTCGGTTATGTGCGAGGAAGGATTAGCACCATCATCACGCCCAAAATTGGTACCAAATCGATTAATTAGTGTCTTAATGTCGAAAGTTGAAAACCGAGGATGGATTAAAAATATGACCATTTCATTAATATTGATTTTAAAACACTTGAATGAATTGGAATAATCACAAAAGACCATCTCATCTCGAGGTGGCAAAATACCACATCCAATAAGTTAAGACACGGCACCCCGAATCCTTGAGAATAAGCCGGCCTTTTATTTAAAAGCACGTGTATTTTAATATTAAAAGAATATTCAGTTATTTAGATTAAACGAGAAAAATGAAACCCAGTAAGTTAGGACGCGGTCTCTCGAATTTCTAAATACGAAATATTACTATATTTAGAAATTCTTATCTCGAGGTAACGAGATGTCACGCCCAATAAGTTAGGGCACAACATTTTGTACTCTCGGGAATAAGCCTTTTTAATTTTAAACTTGTATTTTGTTTTAAAATGATATTCCGTTATTTAGGCTAAACGAGGAAAATCGAAACCCAGTAAGTTAGGGCACGATTTTCTCGAATTTCCAAAACATGAAATATTACCTTATTTTTTGAAAGTTTTTATTTTTGGATAAAATTAACAAAATATTTAACAATAACATACGTTTCGTAGTTTAGGTTTTAAAGAAACATTATTTAAAGCGAATGGGGTTGTACTTGCCGAATAATGGTAATGAGACACGAATTTGGCATAACGATAACATAATGCACATAATACATGACATTGGAATCATTAATCTAAAATATTAACATGCGTGAATAATAATAACAATAATGGAACAATAAGATGAACAATAATAATGATGATGATAATATCAATGATATGGAAATACGAACAAACAAATCATAATACATGCAAGAATGATAATCACATAGCTTACACTATTTAAATATCAACATTAATAGTCAAAGAATAATGAATTAAACAATTTTAAAACAAATAACACATGAAACAATTCAAAATAATTTACAAAATGATTTTAAGTAAAGAATACATAGTAAAAAAAATGGAATACTTTTAAAATGATGTCAAAATTTAAAATAAACAATATATATATTGTTTAATAAAATAATACACAAAACCATAAAATAAATAACAATAATAATAAAATTTTGAATAAAAATAAAAAAATTTTTAATACAAAGTTGAAAACTAGATTAAAATCAGAATAAAATACTGAGGACCAAAATCGCGAATATAAAAAAAGCAGACAAGGACCACAACGCCACTCGCGTAAACTTGTGAGGACCAAATGGGTAAATAGCCCACCCTGATGCGCTACGTTTCGGAGCAGGACTAAATCACAAATGCGCGTAATGTTCGGGGCAAAATTAAATTTTTTTTTAAAAAAATAATCAGGTACGATTAAATGATAGCGCAACATAGGAGGACCAAATGCGTAATTTACCTATTCAGGGTAAAAACGCACAGATCCCCTGCTATACGGGTCGGGTTTCATGGGTCTCCCCAAACGACGCTGCTTTGGCACTGGGAGACCCTTGAAATCTATCTTGCTGCTTTTGGTGGGCATATTTAAGCCCAAATTTTTTCCTTTTCTCATTTGCAGATCCCATTTCTTCAAAAAAAAAAAAAAACTTCAACCTCTCCTCTCCTTTAGCCCGACGATCGGGTTTTTCCATCCCCGTCGCACCACCGCGCCACCACCATACTCGGTGATTGACGGTGCGCAGAGACGGGCCCCTAGCCCCATTTGAAGCCCCCACTTGAAGGTCAGCCCTCGATGCTCGTCCTAAACGAAGGAGGATACTTTCGGCTTCCCTTTCAAAAAACGATGGCGGCGATGAATAAGCCTTCCGGTCGCTGCGTCCATTGGGTCAGGTGAGTTCGTTTTCCTTTCTTCTTTCGATTCAATTTATAAAAGATTTCAAATAAGTAAAATAAAAAAGGAATAAAATAAAAAAATAGTAAGCAAAAAAAAATTAGAATCAACCTTCAAAGTTTTTTATTGTTTTTGATTTCTCAGTATTCGTAAAAAAGGAGAAGAAGCTACAATGGTGTTGGTTTCGATTTTTATAACCGATTTACAGATTCGATTTTGTCTATTTCTATTTTGTTTTTTGTTGGCTCTTTTTCGTTTCTTCTTCATTTTTGCTTGCATGTCGCCTGTTGCGTGTGTGCAGGTGCGATGGCAGAGGCGTGCGAAGGTGGCGCTGGTGGCTGGTCAGAGGAGGTATGTGGGGTAGCAGGCACCTTGAGGACTGGTCATGCGGCGCGAGAGGGGAGAGGGAACCCTAGGGTTCCCTAATTTTGTTTAGTTTTAGCCACACTGGGCCATTAGGGTTTTGAGCCATTTTCTGTTGTAATTGGACATTTATTTTGGACCATTTATTATTTGTTTATTTTGGTTTTGGATTTGGGCCCCGGGCAGATTTGGGCCTGTTCAAGCCTATTTCACAAAAGAGTTCTTATTGCCTCTAGGCCTAAGGCAACAAACATGTTTTGCACATTACTATAGATCAGCTTTAACAATATAGAGATTTCTTCCTCAATCCCATTATTCAAGACACTCTCAAGTATCCAAAGTGTAACATCCCGAATAGGGCCTATGCATTTCCAGTTTAATTGTATGAAATGATAAGTTTCAAGTACTATGAATAAATTTTGATACTTTTGGAAACCTAGAAATGCATGGAAATGGAAATAAAATGAAAATGGAAATGGAAATGGACATTTTGGAAACTTAGACATTTTGGAAACTTAGACATTTTTGGAAACTTAGACGTTTTGGAAACTTAGGACGCTTTGGAAACCTAAACATTTTGGAAACCTGAACATTTTGGAAACCTAAACATTTTGGAAACCTGAACATTTTGGAAACCTAAAACATTTTGGAAACCTAAACATTTTGGAAACACAAGATGTAAGGAAAATGGCAAGTTACTGAGCCATGAAAATTTTAGGAAACTTAGAAATAAGGCCGAATGACAAATTTTAAAGCCCAAAATAGGAGATAAGGGCAAGAGGGCCTTAAAAGAAAAAGTTGGTGAATTTTGTCATACAATCGAGCTTGGAAAAGTGGCACGAGGTGTCACTTAGGGTTTATGGGAATGGCATGAGTTCGAGTCACTTGAAAGCAATTTTGAAGGTTTAATTTTGCTTCCCAAGGCTAGGGGTGGACTGCACTTGGTAGCTAAAAGGAGAGAGTTTTATTTTAATAAAACTGTTAAATTAAGTGATAAATAAAGGATTTATTCTTCTAAGATAAATGAGGAATTAAAGGATGGATTAAAGACTTTTAATTTAATTAAGTGATAATTAATAGAGATTAAATTATCACTTGGGAGAGAAGTGGCCAAGTTTTGGACTCTTGGTCTAGCGATTTCAGTTAAAAGAGGAAAATAGAGACTTTTCTCCCATTCACTCTCTTTGTGAAATTTTGCTCTCTTCTCCCTCTCATTGCCGAAATTCCCCAAGCAAGGACTCCATCTTTTCTTTCCCTCCCTTTGCCATTGCCTAGTCAAAACTTTTCTCTTCCAAATCTCGGTTAGATCTCCATAGCGGATCTCAAGAACTCCAAGACAAGGAAACAAGTGATTAAAGGTTTCAAGGTAAGTTAAGCCATTCAAATTCCTTTCTTTCTAGTTGCCGAAAGTAAAAGGCCTAATTCCTATTCTCTTTGATCATGGCCAGAATATACAAGGGATCTCGGTTTCCACAATCGTTGAACATAAAGATCAAGGATCCAAGGTAAGAACAATTGATTCTTGTTCTTTAAATCGTTTAAATCAAGGCTTAAGAAAATAACCTCTCTTTGTCTATGGCCGAATGTCAGAGGAGGAGTTTTGGATTTCAGATTCGAGGAAAATTAAGGTAAGACACATTCGGCTAAAGGCCAACTACCACTTATTAAAGTTAGATCAAATCTAACCTATGATCTTTAGGGATTTCGACAGATATTCAAGACAAAAAGGAACTTTCGGATTTGGAATCTCTAAGGTAGCCTCTAAAATATTCGGCTAAGGGTTGTGTGAGTATCTAAATCCATTCCTTAATTTTTGAAAAGCCGAAAAACTAACCATATTGAACTACAAGGTTGGCCGAATATCAAGTAGAGGAAAAACCAAACTTTCGGGATTTATATAATCACCAAATCGGCAAAGGTAAGTTTTTCCTTACAAATCCTACTAGGATTTGGTTTCGTTTTAAGCCAAAATAGGTTTATTAATGTATTTATTTGGTGGGCCGAATATAGGAATCAATAGATCTAAAATTAGATCGGGATTTCCGAGATCTCAAGGAATCTATTAAGCAAAACAGGTGTGTACCCTTACTATCCTTCAATATTATATGGCTAATTATTTAAATAAATATGAATAATAATGTGAATGTGGCTATGTACCACAAATGTGGCAAAAAGTACCCAGGTACGTTTCCTACTTCTGATAGGATTGTGAAAAATGTTATTTAATAACATGCGAATATATGAATATGAACATGAAATTAAGTTATGCAATATATATGTTTTGGGGCATTCGGATTTATGTGAAAGGGGAGAACAGTGTTGACTTGGTCTTACCAACGAAGGTGTTGACTTCGGTCTCACCAACGAAAAATGTTGACTACGGTCACATTGCGAAATTTGGTAACTTCGGTTACAACAGTGTCAAATGACACAACGTTTAAATTTGATTATAGTGTCTAATGACACAACGTGGAGAGTAGCGGATGGAGGGTTGACTTAGTAGTCCCCACGGTGTGAATGGCAGGTACGGGTGGAGAGTAGCGGATGGACCATTAGGATTGGGTTTGGGTTGCATCATAATTTCATTATTATATGGATTTGATGATTTAAACATGAATGCCTGATTTATTGATTGATAGTATAGTGTGCACATTGAGTCTGTTGACTCACCCCATTGTGGGAATTATTTTTCAGGTGATGAGCAATGACGGACCGGGCCGGTGGACCAAGAGGAGGCCATGCTACATGCGAAAATTTCATTTATTTTGGACTTAAATTTTATTTTAGTTACGTTTGTTCTATTTTGGGTTTTATTTGATGTAATAAGGCCTTAAGGCCCAGTGGATTATACTTTATGTTGGCTTATTGTTAAGTTTCATACTAAGAACTTTATTGGATGTATTTCATTAAATGGGCTTACAAAATCAAATAAATGGGTTTCCAATCTAAGCCCAACTGAAAATAATAGTTTTTTCCAAAAATTTACAATTTTCTCTAAGTATCGAAAGTGATTTTGCAATCGGTTTACTTTAGGAACATACCAGATCCGGTTCAGGCTCGTGGGCCGGGTGTGGGGTGTTTCACAAAGGTTTGGAAACATTGTTCCTCAATTCTCTCTTCACTTTCGATTTCTCCAAGGGATCGCAACTTTTTTGTCTCCTCATTCAATTATCACATTTACTGCCTCGTCAAAGTGGTCAAATTTTGATGAATCGTTGACTTGCACAATTCCCATTTTGATGAGCCTCTCAACTACATTTTTGAATGCAGTGCAGTTTTCAATGGAATGCCCCGATATTCTCGCATGGTAATCACATTTAGCGTTTGAGTCATACCATTTAGGATATGGGGGTTGTAACGGCTTTAGATAAAATGGAGACAACATATGCGCATCAAATAAACTTTGATATAGCTCCTTATATGTCATCGGGATTGGCATAAATTAGAGTTTTTCAAAGTTTTGCCTAGGAGAAACCTGATCATTGGTAGTTACCGTCCTTGGCTAGTTCATTGTAATTGCCTCCGAATGGCTCCATTTATACCTACCAGTTCTCTTTTCCTTCTTCCTTAGGGCCTTTAAGGTTCATTATCCTCTCTCTTGTTTCTACTAGAACAACCGGTTTAGCTTTATCATCATTCGGGTCAAAATCTGAACCCATTAGGAACTTCAACAAGGCCGAAGTATCAGTTTGACATCGGGGTTCAATAATAACCGGTCCCCCATGCGAATGCGTGTCTGGTTGAGTCGGGACACCTTTTAGGGAATAAACAATGTCTTCCTCATCATTCACACTATTGACTGTTGAGCCATTCCCTTTTTTAAGTCCTTCAACTAGTAGATGACTTAACTGGTCAATCATATTCTTTTGGAATTCCCACATGTCTTGTTGAATCTTGGTTAATTGCCCCTGCATCTGTATTTGCATTTGCTCTATTCTTTCCAATCTTTGTTCCATGTTTTCCAGGTTAACTAAAACATTTTACCTAATTAGGGTCCTTTTGTAAATGTCTAATGCGAGTGATGCAATGTAATGGAAATGCATGAATGCAAAGAAAGAGAGGTGTTGACTCTGAATTCAGTTACATTAGAAAACTTTACTAGAAAATAAATTTCTTTACACAAAACGGATTGCATACATAGCCTTGTCTTCATAGTCCAAGTGAAAACATCAATTCCCTTCTTCACAAAATTCAAATCTTGCAAACTTCTAATAGATGCCTCCTCTAGCTCCTTTTGCTTAATCTGGACCGCGACTCCTGTTCACTTGTTAGCCTCTTCAAAAAGCCGAGATATGGTAATTCTTGAATAGTCTTCATCAACTTGAATCCTTGGGTGATAAGGTCTTGTATTCCTTCACGGACTATCATTCTTCTCTCGTTGTGTTCACTTGGACTATATTCGGATGACCGTATTATAATCCACTTTATCAAAAAATTAATTTTTTTATGACCAACTTTTCTATTTAACAATCGAATTTGAAATCAACACCTCTTTTCGATGATGTGAATGCAATGCAATCAAAACAAAAGAAAACACGTTAGCATAGGAAAAATAAATAACCTAGAACACCTATCAGGGTGACCACTAGGGTTTGACATAGTTCTACCTAAGGTGGGCTCTTAGGGTTCACTATATGTGGTTTAGTTCTAAAGTTGAGGTACCCGAACCAACAAATTTCTCGATCCTCACGCACTATAGGCTCATATGGACCGAGTTCGGTTCAGGGGAATACATTTCCCTATGGCTGCACGGAGGTGAAAACCTCACGAAGACATAGGTACAGATGTATCCCGAAAGCGATTCACTATCCTGCACAGAGGTGAAAACCTCACGAAGGAGTAGCTTCTCACTCCCACTTAAGGGCGTGACTACAATGGTCATGCAATGCAATGCATAGAAATATATTTAGAACCACATGCAATAAAAGGATCATGTTTTTTAAAAAAAAAATAAAATTTTAAATTCAGACAAAAGGGTATGAAATTATCAATTTTATGGCTTGACTCTCTTATATCCCCAGCGGAGTAGCCAAGCTGTTGAAACCATTTTTTAATTTTTTTAAAAAATGGGGATCGACTTAAAAAACGGAAATGGAGTCACCACCAATCTTTTTTACTTAGGTGTGACTGGATCACCTTATAAAATGTTTTATTTCAAAAGCTTGATTCTGGCCTACGAAATACAAGAAAATAGATTCGGGAGTCGATTACGTACAAGGAAGGATTAGCACCCTCGTAACGCCCAAAATTTGGTACCGAATTGATAAAATCATGTCCCAATTTTGAAAATTTAAAAAAAAAAACTTAAAGTAAGATTTTTGAACAATTGGAATTAAAATTTGAGATTATTTTGTTCTGAAAGAATATAAACATCACATCTAGCTCGTTAGGACACAATATTTTTAAACCCTCATAACTAAATTCATCCCATGATTTATAAAATTTTATGAAAAAGGATATTTAGTTATTTAGTCAAACGGAAAATCGCAACCCAGCACGTTAGGGCACTATTTCTCGAATTTCTAAACACAAAACATTGCCTTATTTAAGAAAAAACTTCTGGATAAAGTGTAGTAATTAAACAATTAATGAATAATAAGGTAAATAATATACTCAAAACAATTAATGAATATTATAAAATTTTTTAAAAATATAAAAAAATATAAAAATAATATGGATAAATAAAAAAAGTTAAAAAAAAAAACGCATAAGTCAACCTAACTCTCACAATATGAGGATTCAACGAAATTCCTCCACCAAAATCTAACTCGACTGGAAGCAACTAAAAAAGAAACGAAGATGAGCGAAGAACAAATTAAGAACAAGCCACAAAAAAGAAGAATGCAAGAGGGAGAGAAATTTGAGTGAATGCTCTCAAGAATTCTTATTGCTTTCAAACTCAAGTGTCCTTTTACAATGAAGGAAGAGGCCTCTATTTATAGTTGAGTCTCCCCAAATCCAACGGTACAGATCAAGTACATCAACGGCTAAGATTAAAAGGTATCTACAAATTAAATCTCTAAGATTACAAAATCACATCTTCTAAGATCACATACCATATCTTCTAAAATTGCATATCATATCTAAGATTACATACCATATATTCTAGGATTGCATATCATATCTAAGATTTGCATATCATATCTAAGATTGCAAACCATATCTTCTAGGATTGTATATCCTTGAAGAATGTATTTCCATAAATGTCAAGCTTGTAGATAGACCTTCAATCTTTTTAAGTAATGGGTCAATCCGATCGGGCCAAATGATATATTTTGGACTGGACTTGGACTTTATTTTATTATTTTGGGTTTATAATTTTTTGTATGGGCCCAGGCTAAATTGGCCTATTACAAGGGTTAGACGTTATTCGCCTCAAGAGACGGTTTAATATAAATTAGGGAATCTTACGGATCAAGTCAAATGAATAAATCGTCTGGTTCAAAGTTAGATAACAAGTGAAGTCTAGGTGGATTCTTCCTTGGGTTCGTCTTAATCAATTGGTTTTTCTCAAGTTATTTTCCTAATTCATTCTTTTTGTCTTTACGTCTTTAGCTTAGTCATTAGTTAATTTTAGATTAATTCACAAATCCCTTTATTTTAGGCTAGATAATAAAAAAGAGAGTTAGTATTAGTACTTTTAGTTCCTTTGGGTTTGACAATCCGGTCTTGCCTTAATTATACAACTGTTCGATAGGTGCACTTGCCTTAAATCATTGTCAGAGTTAGTTTCCAGGTTCGATCATTCTATTTAATAAATTTTAAGACTCGATAGACATGATCAAGTTTTTGGAGCCGTTGCTGGGGAACTAAAATATTAAGAAATCTCAATTTTTATTACTTTAGCCATATTTTTTTATTGCAATATATTATTATTATTATTTTTTTACTTTTCTAATTTTTCTTTTATTTGCTTTTGGGCAAATAATTTTAGTTTATAGAGAAGATGGCACTGAATAATTATCAATGGCAAGTCATGAGGACAATTCCTACCAAAGTAGCCAGTGCCTTCAACCTCGACGTGTTCACCAGGTTATCTAACCAGCTAGATATGATGAATAAAAAGATTGATGGTTTGTGCAGTCTCTTGCAGGTACACCTAGTAATAATATGACTCGAATCCAGGAGGCGTGGCGAATCCTGAGAACCCACCCTACGGATATGGCATGGAGAACGAAAAAGTCCACTATATGGGTAACTATTCTAGGCCTCAAAATAATTTTTATAATGAAACTTATAATGCAGGTTGGAGGTACCATCCGAATTTCTCGTGGGATGATCCGAGTAGCCAAAGATAAACTTTGTCCAAATTTTCAACAACCACCTCACCAACAGGAAGATAAGTCGAACCTTGAAGAGATGCTGGCAAAATTCATAGCAAACATAGAAACACGCCACCAAAATATAGAAACAAAACAAGAAGCATCGATTCAAGGGATCGAGGATCAGTTAGGTCAGCCTGCCAAGCTGATCTTAGAACAACCACAAGAAAGCTTGCCAAGCAACACTGAAACTAACCCAAAAGAACAAATTCAAGCCATCACCACCCAACATAGTGAAGGGTTAGATGAACCAAATCCAAGGAAGAACTTGTGGTAAGTGAAGGTAAGGTTGAGGTGAGCCATGAAATACCAAAATCGGCAATTACAGAGTACCAACCTTGTATACCATATCCTGAAGCAATGAAGAATGACAACACAGAGGAACAGCTTGGTAAGTTTCTAAAACTTTTAAAGAAATTACATATTAACTTACCATTTCTCGAAGCTCTTTCGCAGATACCCGATTATAGAAAATTTTTAAAAGAGCTATTGACAAACAAACAGAAGCTAGACGAGGCATCGCATGTGGAGCTAAACACAATGTGCTCAGCAATTCTACAAAATAAACTGCCACGGAAACTAAAAGATCTAGGGAGTTTTACAATTTCATGTTTAATTGGTAGTTTATCTATTGATAATGTTTTAGTTGATTTAGGGGCAAGCGTCAATGTTATGCCTTATAAAGTGTTTAAACAACTAGGTCTAGGAAAACCAGGCAAACTAGGATGAGCATTCAATTAACTAATAAACCTATCAGAATTTCGAGGGGTATAATAGAAAATGTTCTAATCAAAATTGATAAATTTGTATTCCCAGTAGACTTTGTCGTTTTAGACATAGATGAGGACAATTTGATTCCTTTAATTTTAGGAAGACCCTTTCTAGCAACTGCCAGGACTAAAATTGATGTTGGTACAGGAGAACTCATTCTTCATATAGGTGACTAATCAATCAGTCTACAAGCTTTTGACTCGACCAGAACATCGACTGATGAAGGTGAGAAAGTAAATTCAGTTGATAACAAATTTGTTCAACCTTCATCACAGGAAACACCACTAAGCCACAAACCTGAGCCAAATCATAGCCTCGTGCCAATAAAGAAGAATTATATGAGGAATGAAGCCTTAAGGTCGACAAACAAGAAGAGTGGAAGACACACTTTAAAGAGAAACCGAAACCGCACGAAGAAAAACCAAAGCCACACTACGAGTCAGAAAAGTTTAAAATCGGAGATCAGGTATCGTTAGATAAAGCAGACCCATGAACACCTCCTCCTGATCCTATCACGAACAAAGAAATACCTTTCAAGGTACTTCATGTCTTCCTATACGGGACAGTCGAGGTAAGCAATCCTAACTTCAGCACTTTTGAGGTAAACACTACTCGACTTAAACTTTATATCAAAAATCGAGCTGATCCCATGAGAAAGGATTTTCACCTCCTCAAACCACCATAACCATACGAATGAGAGGTAAAGTCTAGCTTAAGACTATAAACGAGCGCTTCTCGAGAGGCAACCCGAGCACTAACCCCATTAATTTTTACATTTTTTATTTTACTTTTATTTTTTCTTTTAGCACCTAACTATAAACTAACCAAAGTACATATTTCCATACCCACACGGCCTTGCACACGGCCGTGGCCGTGACCGTGTGAACACCACGGGTCGGACAAGGGCGTGGACCGTATCACTATTTAACTATTTATTTTTCTTTTATTTTTTTTTATTTTTTATTTTTATTTTCATTTTTATTTTATTTTTTATTCTTTTATTTTTATCATTATCTTCTTTATTATTTTCTTTTTATTATTTATGCCATTTAGATTTAGCTTAGGACACAATAAAATTTGACATGCTGCTTCGAGGATTCAATTTCAAACGGTTCGAGACGCTTCCCCACGTTCACCTCCAATCCTATCCGGTTTCTTTTCATTAACTTCATCCAAAATTCAGGAAGTTCACATCTCTCCCTATCTTTTGATTTTCTCACTATAGTGTCATTTTAGCTATCTTTGTACATTGAGGGCAATATACATCTTAAGTGTGGGGGTTACCTATAGTATCATTTGAAAATCCTTGAATTATGCCTTGTTCTAAAGTAAGCTTCTCATATTATGATTAGAATGAAATTTCCCGGATTTATGATTTTTATTGATATGTTTTAGATTAAGTCATAGTTAATTGTGCATTGATAATTTAGACTTTAAGAGACTAGAGAATCAAGCATGATAAGTCTATTTTTCAGAAATTAAAAATTTTTTAGGTTGTCTACCTGAATTTAAATATTACTTTGAAGTTTGAAATTTACGAGGTTGACATCAAAATACCCATAATTTTTGTGAGATTTTGAGCTTTATAGAGCATACATTCTTTCATTCTTACTTTTTGATTATGAGTGTGTCAACATTGATTTGTTATTCTAGAACTTGCATCAATTATACATGTCGAGACCACACTTTTGATTTGATATACAGAGATGATAAAGGCATCTAGTGTAACATCCTGAATTAGTGGGCCTGTGCATTTTGTGTGTTGTAGGTTTAATGTGTTAGTTTGAGAATTAGAGGTGCGAGTTAGGCTCGAGTTCAATGAGGCCTTGGTTAATTTTCTGTTGGGGCACTATAGGGTTTAAAGGTAGGTATTTGTGTTTAAAAGTAGCAAAGTGGGCTTGAGGCCCAAAGTTAGGTAGTGCTACAAAGGAGCAGAGGGTGGCGTCACTAGTGGATGGAGAGAGCCCAAGGTTGGCCTCTTGGAGCCCAAGCTTTTGGGCCAATTTCGGCACTTAAAAGGTAGCAAGGGGGGACGGCATCAAGGCTAGAGAATAGGGGTTTTTAATGTTTTAGAATATGTGATATTATTCTGATAAAGGAGGGAGGAAGTGGTGTGATGTAGGACATTTTTGGATAGGTGTTTTGATAAAGATAAGGGATGGGATGAGGATCTATCAAGGAGGCTGGTGTTGGCCAAAAATCAAACATAGGAGAGGGGGGAGAATCGGTTTGGTATAGGCAACGGGTATGCCAAAAATTTGTTTACTAAGTTCTTGTCATCTTTTTCTTTTCTGCCAAAATCACCACTCCATTCTCCCTCTCCACTTTCTTTTCTTTTTCCTTCTAGCCGAAACCCTCTAAAGTCTTATTAATTACCGAACCTATGCTAATTGCTTTCTCTTTTCTTTCAAATACTTTAGCTGAAATCTCTAAGTCTCAGCATCACTCTATTCGTTCTCTTTTCCCGAAGTGACCTCCATAGCCGAATCATCATCTCCGGGTTGAAGCTCAAAATTCCTAGATCTCTAATCTTCTACGCTTCAATCTTCTTCTATGATTGCCGAATCTTCCTGCAAAGGGGTAGCCGAAACCTTCTGTAGAGGTAAATGTCAATTTGTGTATTCTTTCGATCTTTTTTAGATTTTGGAGACCATAGCCGAATGGCTAAATAGTTGACTAATCTCGTGTTTTCTTTCATGGGCAGAATTTTAGGACTTGAAGGAGATCTAATCGCCTAGGTTTTTAAATCGATAGCACTCAAATCATACTACTTCTGAGATTTAATCGATTTGGGTAAGAAGATTCATCTTAGCCATTTGGGGTGTTACAATTTGGTATCAGAGCCTGGTTCAAAACTTGACTTTGGGGTTTTGGGCTCAAAACATTTTCTAAAGATGGGTTTTAGAAACATACATGTTTATAAATAATACAGGATGGTTTTTTCGGCATGGCACCTATGTCTCCGGACCAAGTCCACCAAGTAAATAATCTGAACTCACTATGTGATATATGTATGTGAGCTTGATGGGCTTTATGGGACGTAGATTATCTTAATTAAGACTTGATGGACTTTAGGCTTAGCTTAAACAACTTCTTAAACCTCATAAGACTTAATCTAATTAAACTTGTCCGTGAACAAGTCACAAGGTTAGGGTGTGGCAACAGGCATACGCATGTCTAGGATTGGATCTAGGGAGAGCTTGGTATTTAAGCGGTCCTAGCGACTCACCTCCTCTTTTCTGGAATCCTACCGGTGCGTAGTGTCTGTTCACTTTAACCATGAGGACTTGTTGACGGGCCAAAGTTTCTAACTAAAACCCGAAAGGGACCAGCCACCTTATTTTTACAAAATTACTAAAGTGCCCCTAATCTTGAAAAAAATTACCAAAATGCCATTGGTTTGAAAAACTACCAAAATGCCATTAATTTGAAAAAATTACCAAAATGACCTTGATTTGAAAATTATTGAAATTATCGAAATACCCCCTAATTTCTAAAATTATTGAAATACCCCTAATTTACAAAATTATCAAAATACCCCAGATTACAAAATTTCCAAAATACCCATGCTTCACAAAATTATCAAAATACCCTTATTTTGAAAAAATTACCAAGATACCCTATTTTGAAAAAAATTACAAAAATACCCCTGGGTAGTGAAATGAAGAAAGTACCCCATATGTGTTGAATGTGGGTTCATGGATGTTGTCTGTATGTTGATTGTTGAATGTATGTAGTTCCCAAAATTAGGAAGAGTAGACTTAAGACTGGAACCTGTAGACATAAATTTGAATTCGAAAGAACCACTATCGAAATGACTTTTCATAAGATTGTTCGTGGATAATTAGTGGAAAAAATTAATAATTCATAAATTTCTAATCAGATAAATGCCAATCGGAAGAATGAGTACAAGGGGTCGAGGACGTCCGCCGCGTGGTCGTGGTAGGGGTAGGATGACTATGTCAGAACTAGCAGGGTCTAGCCACGGGTCAGGAAACGAGATGCCGGATCTGCCAGCTGTGAAGTGAGAATTTCAAGACTAGACGGCCGGAGCTGATGCGATATCTCAGGTGATGTTGTGGGTTCTGAAGAGAGTTGTTGGGGCAGGCACGGGTTCGAGAGCTCAGAAATCTGTGTCTGAATGACTCCTAGCCAACAGAGTGAAGATGTTTAGGGGAGTTTCTAGCGAGCCCTTAACACAGCTGAGTATTGGTTAGAAGCGAGTGAGCGCATAATGGATGACCTAGACTTCCCGGTGGATGAGAAGTTGAAAGGGGTCGTGTCTCTTCTTCGAGACGAGGCTTATCAGTGGTGGCTCACGGTAAAGGAGGGTACTGTCGCAGACCAGATTGACTGGAATTTCTTTAAGGAGTCATTTCAGGGAAAGTACGTTGGGGCCAGCTATGTGGATGGCAGAGGAAGGCATTTTTGAACTTAGTGCGAGAAGCAAATCAGGTCCGAATATGCAGCGATTTTTTTGCGTTTGGCCGAGGAATTGTCGAGAAATTATAGCGGTTCAAGATGGATTGCGGGATGAGTTGAGAGTGTTGGTAGATGGATTGTGAGAAAGAGAAGTTGCCGTTCTAGTCGAGAAAGCTAAAATATCTGAGGAGGTGAAGCGGACTGAGAAGTAAAATAAGGATAAGGATCGAAATAGGAATAAGAGAAATTTTGGGCCGTCGAGATCATCTGAGAGATTTCAAAAAGGCCTAGATTTGATGGGCCAGCTCGTGCTCTGACATCTGCTACTAGGAGTTAGAATCGATCATGTAACTTGTGCGAGAAAGTACATTTCGGGGAGAGTAGAAGGAGAATTGGTGGATGCTTTATGTGTGGGTCTATGGACCATATAGTGAAAGAGTGTCCACAAGTGGATCAAGTACAGCCAGCTGGACGAGGTTCTGATCAGGTTAGGGGTTGGTTAGCCATTACCGAGGGGTTGTGGCCCAGCCAGAGGAGAAAATGGGTTTGGTCGGGGTCGTGGAGAACGTGGTAAGGGTGCTGGTAATGTAGATGCGAGACAGTCGGGTCTAGTTTATGCAGCCCGTCGATGGAAGGATGGTGACTCACTGGATGTCATAACCAGTATGTTTCTTATTGCTGATAATCCATTTCTTACTTTGATTGATATTAGATCAACCCACTCTTACGTTGCATGCTTAGTATCTGAGAATTTAAGTTTAGAATCTGAAATAACTGCTAGGAAGATGACTATGATTAGTCCGTTAAGACAATCTAAGATAGTGGACAAACTATTTAGGAGTGTACCGTTAGAAACTCAAGGAGTAGTGTTTTCGGCAGACCTAACAGAATTACCATTTGAGGAGTTTAACCTTATCCTGGGAATAGATTGGTTGGCTAAACATCGTGCTAAGCTGGATTGTGAGACTAAACGCATGGTGTTGAGTACCCTGGAAGGCGGGAAGGTGATTGTGCTAGGGGAAAGAAGGGATTATTTGTCCAATGTAGTATCTGCATTGAAGGCTGTTAAGATGATTCGAAAAGAATGCAATGCATTTCTAGCTTTTATCAGTGCTTTGAACGCTAAAGAGGTGATTGTCGATGAGGTAAGAACAGTAAAAGATTTCATAGATGTCTTTTCTGAGGAGTTTTCAGGATTACCTCTGGATCGCAAAGTGGAGTTTGAGATTGAGCTACACCCGAGTACAGCTCTAGTGTCCATTGCTCCTTACAGAATGGCGTCGAAAGAGCTGGTGGAGCTCAAAGCTCAGATCCAGAAACTATTTGATCGAGGTTTTATTCGACCGAGTGTGTCTCCGTGGGGAGCGTCGGTCCTATTTGTAAAGAAGAAGGACGGATCCATGCGTATGTATGTGGACTACCATCAATTGAATAAGTTAATGATTAAGAACAAGTACCCACTACCGAGAATCGACGATTTGTTCGATCAGCTCAAAGGAGCTTCAGTTTTCTCTAAGATTAATTTAAGGTTGGGTTATCATCAATTAAAGGTAAAGGAAGGGGACATTCATAAGACGGCATTTCGAATTCGCAATGATCATTATGAATTTTTGGTGATGCCGTTCAGGTTAACAAACGCGCCAGCAGCATTTATGGATATGATGAATCGGGTGTTCCAACCATACCTTGATCAGTTCGTTGTGGTGTTCATTGACGATATCCTAGTTTATTCCAAGTTCGAGGAGGAGCATGATACACATCTTCGTGTGGTGTTGCAAGTTCTAAGGGAGAAGCAGCTGTTTGCTAAGTTCAGTAAGTGTGAGCTCTAGCTAAGGAAAGTAACTTTCTTAGGGCATGTGGTTTCTGCAGAGGGAATTAGGGTTGACCCTCGGAAGATAGAAGTCAGATTGGATTAGAAACCACCAAGTCTCGTGGCGTAGATTCAAGTTTCTTGGGATTGGCAAGGTACTACAGAAGGTTTATTGAGGGGTTCTCATTAATTGCGCACCTCTAACTAAGTTGTTGAGGAAGGAAGTACCGTTTGGTTGGACCGACAAATAGTAGGAGAGCTTTGAGAAACTAAAGAAAATTTTGACAGAAGCCGGTGTTAATTTAGCCAGAGGCTGAAAAAGAGTTTACCATCTACTGTGACGTGTCACACACGGGTTTAGGATGTGTGCTGATGCAAGATGGGAAGGTTGTTGCATATGCGTCCCGATAGTTAAGACCGCATGAATTGAATTACCCTATGCATGATTTGGAATTGGCTGCAGTAGTGTTCGTTCTGAAGATCTGGAGACACTACCTGTATGGGGAGAAGTCTGTTATTTACACCGATCATAAGAGTCTGAAATACCTCCTTACCCAGAAGGAGTTGAATCTAAGACAACATAGGTGGATTGAACTTTTGAAGGACTATGACTGCACGATTGAATATCATCCGCGTAAGGCTAACGTGGTGGCTGATGAGCTGAGTCGGAAGGTGATAGCGGATTTGAAGGTGATGTTCGCTCGTCTCAGCCTGTATGAAGATGGCAGTTTGGTAGCTGAACTCCAAGTGAGACCAGTGTGGACAAGTCAGATCAAAGAGAAGGAGCTTCTAGACGAGGTCTTGAGTGCTCGACTCTGCAAGTACAAAATGGTGAAGGAGAGGACTATAGTTTGAATGGTGATAGGGTTCTATATTTCCATAAGAGAATTTGTATGCCAAAGGATGTTGAGTTAAGGTAGATGATTCTACGGGAAGTGCATAGTAACCCATACACTATGCATCTTGAGGGGTTAAAATGTATCAAAATTTGAGAGAGCAATTCTGGTGGCCAAGTCTGAAGCGAGAGGTAACAGAATTCGTGGGTAAATGTTTGACATGTCAGCAGGTGAAGGTGGAACACCGATGCGCCGGGGTTGTTGCGACAAATGAAGACCAGATGGAAATGGGAAAGAATCACGATGGATTTTGTTAGTGGGTTACCTCTTACGCCTACTAAGAAGGATTCGATTTGGGTGATTGTGGATCAGCTGGTGAAGTCTGCTCACTTCATACCGGTTCATGTGGATTATTCTCTGCAAAGGTTGGCTAAGCTGTACATGGCTGAGGTTGTGAGACTACATGGTGTACCTGTGTAGATCATATCAGATAGAGACCCTAGGTTCACGTCACGATTTTGGAAGGTTCTGCATCAGGCAATGGGAACAAGGCTAGACTTCAGTACCACCTTCCATCCGCAAACTGATGGTCAGTTTGAGAGGGTAATCCAGATCTTGGAGGATATGTTAAGAGGTTGCACAATTGATTTCAGGGGTAGTTGGGAGGAACATTTTTCTCTGGTAGAATTCGCGTACAATAACAGCTACCAATCTAGTATAGATGGCGCCTTATGAAGCGTTATACAGACGGAGATGTCGTACCCCTACTTGTTGGACAGAGTTGGGTGAGCGTCAGGTGTTGGGTCCAGAACTAGTTTTGGAGACGGAAGAAAAAGTTAGGTTAATTCAGGCTCTGTTGAAGGAAGTGTCTGATCGATAGAAATCTTATACGGATCTAAAGCGTAAGGAGTTGGAATTTGCAGTGAGAGATCAAGTCTTTTTGAAAGTGTCACCGTGGAAGAAGGTAATGAGGTTTGGTTAGAAGGGTAAGCTAAGTCCCGATTTATTAGACCTTGTCGGTACTAGAACGTGTGGGGCGATGTATGATCGATTGAGTTGCCTCGTGGTTGGAGTAGATACATAACGTGTTTCATGTCTCGATGCTAAGACGTTATCTGCTCGATCCATCGCACATTGTGCCGATGGAAGAGATTGAAGTAAGGCCGACTTGTCCTTTGAGGAGGAGCGATGCAAATCTTGGATCGAGATGTAAAGGTGTTGAGAAGGAAGTCCGTTCCTTTGGTTAAGGTTTTGTGGCGAAACCACGACGCAGAGGAAGTGACATGGGAGCCAGAAGATGTTATGCGATAACAGTATCCCCATCTCTTCTGATCAGGTAAATTTTATGGCCGAAATTTCTCTAAGGGGGTAGAATTGTAACATCCTGAATTAGTGGGCCTGTGCATTTTATGTGTTGTAGGTTTAATGTGTTAGTTTGAGAATTAAAGGTGCTAATTAGGCTCAGGCTTGGGCTGAGGCCTTGGTTAATTTTCTGTTGGGGCACTATAAGGTTTAAAGGTAGGTATCTGTATTTAAAAGTAGCAAAGTGGGCTTGTGGCCCAAAGTTAGGTGGCGCTACAAAGGAGCAAAGGGTGGTGTCACTAGTAGATGGAGAAGGCCCAAGGTTGGCCACTTGGAGCCCAAGCTTTTGGGCCAATTTCAGCACTTAAAAGGGAGCAAGGGGGGACAGCATCAAGGCTAGAGAATAGGGGTTTTTAATGTTTTAAAATATATGATATTATTCTGATAAAGGAGGGAGGAAGTGGTGTGATGTAGGACACTTTTGGATGGGTGTTTTGATAAAGATAAGGGATGGGATGAGGATCTATCAAGGAGGCTGGTGTTGGCCAAAAATTAAACACAAGAGAGGGGAGAATCGGTTTAGTATAGGCAAGGGTGTGCCAAAAATTGTTTCTTGAGTTCTTGTCATCTTTTTTTTCACTGAAATCACCACTCATTCTCCTCTCCACTTTTTTACTTTTTCCTTCTAGCGAAACCTCTCAAGTCTTATTAATTGCGAACCTCTGCTAATTGCTTTATCTTCTCTTTCAAATACTTTAGCCGAAATCTCTAAGTCTCAACATCACTCCATTCGTTCTCTTTTCCCGAAGTGACCTCCATAGTCGAATCATCATCTCCGGGTTGAAGTCGAAAATTCCTAGATCTCTAATCTTCTATGCTTCAATCTTCTTCTATGATTGCCGAATCTTCCTGCAAGGGGTAGCTCTGTAGAGGTAAATGTCGATTTGTATATTCTTTCGATCTTTTCTGGCTTTTGGAGACCATAGCCGAATGGCTAAATAGTTGACTAATCTTGTGTTTTCTTTCATGGGCGGCATTTCGGGATTTGAAGGAGATCTAATCACCTAGGTTTTTAAATCGGTAGCACTCGAATCATACTACTTCCAAGATTTAATCGATTTGGGTAAGAAGATTCATCTTAGCCGTTTTATTAATCGATTTATCTCCCATCTGTTAGTTAACCTTGTTAGGTGATTCTCAAATCATATCTCTTGTAGTAAGTCTTTGACCGGCAGAATAGTGATCTGATAATCTCGATTTCGGCTAGGGAGAGCATCAATTTCGATAATATAGCGTTAAACGTAATCAGGTGTGTAATTTCTCACACCATCTCTGTTGTCTGTTAGTATATATATAAGTCTGTTTATATTCCGTTAAATGCTGAAATCCCGGGATGACTGTTGAAAACCCGTGAAGGGTAAAGGGCAACTCATCAGGTTAGTGATTTCTGTGATTTTCTTTAAGTAAAATGATTCTGTTGAGTTGACATGATATACATGCATGCCATTTTCTATGTTTGCTCAAGGTTGGGCAATTGATGTATATGAAAGGAAGTGTTACATTGTAGTGGCTCGCCACGATCATAGTAGTGGCTCGTGACTATGTGACTATGTCACAATCGACGATGAGCGACTAATCGCAGACATGACTTCCATCGGTGGTGTGTAGCGGTGAGGTGATTGTAGAAATCCCCATTGGTGTGATTGGCGGTAATGGTGGTGTGTAGCGGATGGATCTAGGATTGGGATGGGCTTTGCTTAATTTCGATATGTGATATTCGTTATTTTATTCTGTGGGGCTAAGGCCCAGTCTGATGGTGCAAGAGGGATTGCACGCTGAGTCTTGTGACTCACCCCGTTGTTTAACATTTTTTAGATAGCACTTAGTGCATCGGACCTGGCTCGAAAAGAGCGCAAGGTAGCCATGCATGGATTTATTTTGACTCAATAAAGGACGTTGTTTTAATTATTTTCCCTTAATACTTTCAATTTGTTTGGTTTTATATTTTATTGTAATAAGGCCACTAGTTATTGTGTATTGGTTTTATGTTTTCGATTTTCGGGTTTTCATACACTTAGATTTTATGATTAATTGAAACTAAGGCATGTGTTTAAATAATAAAACTCAGAGGCAAAAATTTTGGTTTTATTCATTAAGGCATTAATTAAAACTTATTTCTTTTACAAATTATCAAATTATTAAGTTTTTCCGTATAAATGTTTAAACTATGCTTTTCAAAAAAAAATGCGACATGTTTTATAAAATCTTCTTAGTGACATGCCAGATCCGATAGCAGGATGTTTGGGCAGGGTTTGGGGTGTTACACCTAGGATCTAACCCATTCACTCCACTAAAAAGCCTACCTTCATAATTAACCCCTAGTGAACCCCGTTGATCCTAACAACCCTTTCATTGACTTACCTACTAATGTTAAACCAAAACCTTTCGTTTTGTTAACACCATTCCTTTTGACTACCCTTATGACGAGATTGAATTTGATCATTTACTTGATTATTTATCTATCTTATATTATTCTCAAAAAAAAAAACACCGAAGTATATCCATCAAGAAGTGAGTTTAAATATAGAATTTCTACATTTTGAAGAAGCTCGTATTAGTAGTATTAGTATTTCAAGTTTTTAGTTGATGTAATTGTTATTATTTCCAGTTATGTAATTATTCAGGATTAGTTTATTTTTCCAAGTTAGGCAATTTGTCAATTCAATTCTCGATTGTAACCTTCTAATTCAGCCTTTATCCACACCTTTAACCCAAGCCCCGTTACAACCCTCTTAAAGACCTTTTGATTTGTGTATCATCTTATATTTCAGTGGTGGAGATTTGATTTTCATGCAAGCTTATGGGATTAACTTTTCATGTTTGACTTTTGAGTGCTTAATTTTGAACTTTAAACACTTTGAGTGGTTTGAGTGAATCTTTAGTGAGGATGTCAATCATTGTCGATTCTGAATCAAAGGTAATTATTTAGACAAAGGGAAACACCTATGTTTTCATGCTTCAAATATATGACTTATATTGTTTGAATTATCCATGTATAAATTATCTATGAATTATGACAAGGCATCATTAATGAAGATTATGAATTGTGGAAAGTTCGTTTTAATTGTAAGTTGAGAATTTTGCTTGAGGACAAGCAAAAGCTTAAGTGTGGGGGTATTTGATAAACCATAAAAGTAATATATTTTAGGCCCACATTTAGCATAATTTTGGATGAATTATCCCTTGATTTATATAAAAAGGTGCTCTTAATCCTTTCTTTTCATGTTTTATACTCAGGAAAGCACCGAGGATAAAAAAGACGAGAAACAGGCTCAAAAAGACTAAAATGGGCCAAACCATGAAATCGACACCGCCTGGGCTCAAGACCACACGGCCGTGCCTCCCTTTCTACTAGAACACAGCCTGATCACGATTTACACGATCATGCCTCCCCTGTTTACTAGAACACGGCCTGGTCACGATTCACATGGGCGTTTGCCATGGGCGTGTCCCTGTCACGACCAAGAGAAGTTTTACTCGGATTTGGATACTTGGAGGCAAAGAAACACATTCCAAAGCCTATTCAAACACCCAAGTAGGAACTCTACTTGAATTAGGAAACTTAGGGACCAAGTAAGGCATCTCAAAGTCTATATAAACACCCAAGGAGGCAACTTGAAGGGGAGTTTGACGGGGTTCGACAGAACCTTTCTTTCGGCACTTTAGGGGCGTCCAGCTAGGCCAAGGAGCCGAGCAAAAAAGGTCAGATTTGTGGGAATCACTCAAAGATAGCCAATTGATCCATCTCAAGAAGTTTGAATTCTACTCAAGACGGAGGATCTCTCCTTCAATTCCTTCAAGGAATTTTAGGGATTTCTTATGTTTTGTTTTGTCTTTTCTTCTGAGATGTTTTCTTTTATTATTATGAACTAAACCCTCAGATACCCAAGGGGATGAAACCTAAGATGAATCTTGTTATCGTTTGCTGAACTATATGATAAATATTTGATTTGTTCTTAATTATGTGTGCTTAATTCTTGTGTTGATATTTTCAGGATATTGATTCAAGTTGAATGTGCTTAGGTGGTAGAGCAAGAGTCCCTGCTTAAGAGTGGATCTAGTATAATTAAGTGGAGTTGATCGCGCGCCTAGAGATAGGGTGACGAGATTTTACCGGATTAGGGTGAAACCTAATATAGGAGTCCATAGATCGAGTTAATGCGATTCTAGGGGTTTTAATTAGAAAGAGATTTCAATTAATCAACCTAGGGTTAGACGTTATTCGCCTTGAGAGAGTTTAATATAAATTAGGGAATCTTACGAATTAAGTCAAATGAATAAATCGTCTGGTTTAGAGTTAGATAACAAGTGAAGTCTAGGTGGATTCTTCCTTGGGTGTCATCTTAATCAATTGGTTTTTCCTCATGTTATTTTCCTAATTCATTCTTTTTGTCTTTGTGTCTTTAGCTTAGTCATTAGTTAATTTTAGACTAATTCACAAATCTTTTTATTTTAGGCTAGATAATAAAAAAGAGAGTTAGTATTAGTACTTTTAGTTCATTTGGGTTCGACAATCCGGTCTTGCCTTAACTATACTACTGTTCGATAGGTGCACTTGCCTTAAATCGTTGTCAGAGTTAGTTTCAGGTTCGATCATTTTATTTTATAAATTTTAAGACTCGACAGACACAATCAGTTATTGCCAACTTTTCCAGTCGTACCAACAATAATGGCAACCAGACTAATAACCGAGTGTCTCATTCATGTAATGGTTAAAACCAACGATCCAACTGCCCTTGACAAAATTATCATCATTCTACTCCTCAAGGGACCAATAATTGAGTTATTTGTCAGCTTTGTGATAAACCTAGCCATACTATTAAACAATGTAGTAAGTTGCAAGCTGTGTATCCATGGCTCATTGTTCCCCCTTCATCATCTTTTAGATCTATTGCTCCTCAAGCACATTTTTCTTCACCTACTTCTGGTGGTTCTTCGAATAGGTTAGTTGATTAGGGTGCTTCACATCACATAACTACAGATATTTAGAACTTATCTCTTCATTCTGATTATGAAGGTGGTGACGATCTTATGATTGATGATGGTAATAACTTACAAGTCACCCATAGTGTTAAGCCTTTACATTTATCTAATGTTCTTTGTGTTCCTGCTATGAAGTAAACTTTAATTTTTGTTTATCAATTGTGTTCTTCAAATTTTGTAACAATTGAGTTCTCACCTTTCTCATTTGTTGTGAATGACTACTGCGGAGAGCATCTAGTAACTGAAAAACCTAAGAATGGTGTGTATAAATAACCCTTACACATTTCTAAGCTGCTTTCATCACCACTAGCATATTCTATCCAAACTTCTCAAATGTCAACTTGGCATTGTGGTCTTGGTCACCCTCCAATCCAGTTATGAATCTTGTTTTTAATTCTTTAAATTTTTAATAAAGTCTATTAGTTCTCGTTTCTTTTGCAATTCTTGTAAGTGCAATAAAATGCATAAACTTCCATTTATTATATGTTCGATAAAAAGTTCCTCTCCTTTGGATCTTATTTATACTACTAATGTTTGGGGTCCGACACCTATTTCTTCAATTGATGATTTTCGTTATTATCTTATATTTGTTTACCATTACACTAAATATATTTAGCTATATTCATTACAATATAAGTTTAAAGTTTCTGATATTTTTTCTAAGTTTAAAGCTATTGTTGAAAGATACTTCCAAAAGTCTATTGTTTCTTTTTATTTAGATAATGGTGGGGAGTTTACTCATCTTCGTGATTATCTTTCCCTAATGGAACTTCTTACTTCCTTACTCCACCTTACACGCTTAAACACAATGGGACTGCTGAACGTCGTCGTCATCATATTGTTGAAACTAGGCTTACTTTACTTCATATAGCTAAAATATCTTCACGATTTTAGTCTTATGCATTTCTTGTAGCTACTTTTCTTTATCAATTGGATGCCAACTTTCATCTTAAATAATGATTCTCCATATCCTTGTTTGAAACCCTACTCTAGAAAAAAGTTAGAACCCAAATCTAGACCTTGTATCTTTTTAGAGTATGCTTTAAATCAAGCTGCTTACAAGTGATTTGATCCGTCAACACATAAAATTTATATTTCTCATTATATTGATTTTATAGAGAATATTTTTTGATCTTCATTCTACTCGTCCTTTTAAAAAGTCTTTTCATGTTTAAGTTTCTCACTATATTCTTTCTATAACATCCACTTCTTCAGTTTTATCTTAGGTATCTCATGCACAACAATTTGATGGGCTTTTAGCTACTAATGCTTCTTTTGGTACAATACCTTCATCAAATGACTTGGATAATCATCAAGTTTCAGATTCAGGTGCACAATCCCCTACATTATATATTGTGCCTCAAGATAATTTACTGAGCCTTCATTTGACACTTCCATGTCTCTACCACCAAATTCACCTCCATCAATGTCACCAAAACAATCCTTAGCACAACCTTTTCATCCTATGATTAACAAAGAACAAAATTCGAAAAACCATATATCTTCTTTTCCTTAACACCATCAAGCCCATTCCTACACCACTTAACTTGATTCTCAAATCAATTCCATAAACCCGCAACCCAAGCCAAGAGAAGTGGAACTACGAATAGTTACTGAAGCATTGAAAAGTGAGAAATGGCATCTTGTTATGGTTGAGGAGATTAATGCATTCAAATCTCAAGGTACTTGGTATCTTGTTCCTCGACAGATGTCTAACAATGTTGTTGGTTCTAAATGAATTTTCAGGATCAAATATAATTCTAATCATACAAACAATAAATACAAGGCTTAACTTTTTGCTTATCGGTTTATTCAATATCCTAGCATTGATTATATTAAAACTGATGCTCCGATGGCTAAACATACAATTGTAAGAACTGTTCTTCTTTGGCAATTTCAAATGATTGGTCCATTCGTTAATTAGATGCTAATAATGCGTTATTGCATAAGACCTTAACTGAAGATGTTTATATGTAATCTAAGGATTTTATTGATAAAGAACATTCTACTCATGTTTACAAATTTCATAAGTCACTTTATGGTTTTAAACAAGCTCCTCGTACTTTGTATTTAAAATTGTGAGATTATCTTATATCATTAAAGTTTGTTATTGTTACCTCTGATAATTATCTCTTTATTTATTCAGCAAATGTTGTGACTATCTATGTGGTTCTTTATGTTGATGTCTTGATAGTTATGGGTAATAATTCTGATGCCTTAAATTAGTTTTTCATTACTCCTAGTCATCGATTTTCTATTAAAGATATTAGTGAGCTTCATTACTTCCTTATAGTACAAGTTTCAAGACATAAAGATTGTTTATTTCTTTCTCAACTTAAATATATTGAAGATATTATTAAGAAAGTCAATATGCAATGAGCTAATCTTGTTACAACACCTTTAGCCACTAATAATAATTTATGTCTTGAAGATAATGCTCATCTTGATAATCTTTAAGAGTATCATACAATTCTTGGTTGTCTTCAATATCTTAAACTTACAAGACCAAACATTGCTTTCTCTGTGAATAAATTAGCCCAGTTTTCTCACCGACCAATGTAAAAAACCATTGGGAAGTGGTTAAAAGTGTTAGTACAAAACTCCGGTGAGGAAAATCTCGAACACACGAACGAAACTCGAACAGAAGAAGAAATAGGACAAGGCTCCAAGCGTGTATCAAATCACTATCTTTAAGGTTATATTCGCCCCACCTATTTTCAAGTATGCAAAGCGAGTTCCGAGGCAAATTAAGCTCGAGGATACAATGAAGCCAATGGCTATTTGCGTTTTACCTTTGAGAATAGCCCACTACACCTCGAGCAATGTATGACAAGAAAACCAATTTCTATAAAGGATTTCTGCAGATAATACTTTATAGAACAATCTAACAATACTAGATAATGAAGGAAGAGAGAAAGAATATTAGAATTTTGTTTGTATATCTCCAAATAAAATCGATTCCTATTTATAGGAATTTTCATGTCTCTTCATAGAGACATCTTTAATCAATAGGTACCTTAAGAAAAAACATTATTATTCATTTAATTATAACTATTCAAATAATATTATTTAAATAATTATAATTCTTTTTCAAAAAATTAAAAGATATAATCTTTTAATTAATTATACCCATTCATTTATAGTTATTAAAACTATAAATATTTGAAAATGTTCCAACAATCTCCCCATTTTCAAAATATTTAGATTTTGATATTCTTGAAATCAATTTGATAAATGAAGGTATCTTACGATTGAACCTTCACTTAGTGAAAACATGTTAAAGTTAATCGAAATTGCATGGTAGACTAAGCTTTGAACCAACTATTTCATTTGATTAACCGATCACATCTCACACAATGATTTCAACATCGGTCAATGCATAGTATCTAGGGACACTATTATGGCCATGTGTCGTGTCCTCTTTTCATGAGTCTTTGTCGAGCCAAGCCCTTGAGCTCCTAGAAGCGGCCACACTTCCACTCACATAGGTAGATCCCATCAAAAGTGTTCCGTAATTATAACACTCTAACATATTTATGTTATGGGTCCATTAAGAGTACATTACTCATCCTTCCCTTATCATTACGGATACCTAGCACTTTAATCTTAGGATGAATTTATTTATAGTGCTAACAATCACATACTAATGATGTACTTTATCTTATTAAACTCAAGACTTGACGTTATACCAAGCGTTGAGTCGAGTTTCCATCATGGATGACTCTAATTAATGGGCTTGAGTCCTATCCCTTTTGAGGTCCTTTTTACTGCATCTCTAACAAGACTTTTTGTCAAAGGATCTGCCAAATTTTCACTTGACCTCACATAATTAATAGTGATCACTCCATCAGAGATTAATTGTCTAACATAACTATGTCTTAATCCAATGTGTCTAGACTTTCCATTATATACTTGGCTATATGCCATTGCTAGAGTAGCCTCACTATCACAACGGATAGAAATAGGTGAAATTGGCTTAGGCCATAAAGGTACATCATAAAGCAAATTTCTTAACCATTCTGCTTCTTTAGATGCAGCGGCTAATGCAATAAATTCTGCTGCCATGGTGGAATCAGTAATACAAGTTTGTTTCTTGGAACCCCAAGAAATGGCTCCTCCACCAAGAATAAAGATCCATCCACTAGTAGATGCATGATCTTCCAAACTTGTAATCCAACTAGCATCCGAATACCCTTCTAAAACTGGAGGATATCCATTATAACACAATCCATAGTTAATAGTTTTCTTTAAATACCTAAGTACTCTATTCAATGCTTGCCAATGCAAACTACTTGGATTACTTGTGTACCTACTCAATTTCCCAACAAGATATGCAATATCCGGTCTTGTACAAGTCATTATGAACATAAGACAACCAATTAGACTTGCATATTTCAATTGATCAATTTTCCTACCAGCATTAGATACTAATTTTATTTGAGGATCCATGGGTGTAGATCTTTGGTATACAGATTGAAAAGATCAAACTTTTAAGCACATTTTCAATGTAATGTGATTGTGATAAAGCTAGATGCTTTCATCTCGGGTTATTTTAATCCCAAGAATAACATCTGCTACACCCATATCTTTCATAGCAAAGTTGTTTGACAAGAATTTCTTTGTGTTTTCTATTTGTTCCAAATCCGTGCAAAAATGAGCATGTCATCTACATATAAGCAAATTATGACACCTTTTCCATTTTCAAATTTGCTATATATGCACTTATCGGATTCATTTATTTTATAACCATTAGCTAAAACAACATTGTCAAACTTTTGGTGCCATTGTTTTGGTGCTTGTTTAAGTCTATATAAAGATTTGACAAGCTTACATACCTTATGCTCTTGTCCTGGAACAAAAATCCTTAGGTTGTTCCATGTACACTTCCTCTTCCAATTCACCATTTAAAATGCGTTTTAACATCCATTTGGTGAACAACCAAATTATATATGGATGTAAGTGATATTAAGAGTCTAATTGTAGCAATTCTTGCTCTTTGGAACATAGGTATCAAAGTAATCAATACCTTGTTTTTGTGTAAAACCTTTGGCTACCAACCTTGCTTTAAACTTATCAATGGTTCCATCGACCTTCATTTTCTTTTGAAGATCCATTTACAACCTATATGTTTGAAACCCGGTGGAAGATCAACTAAGATCCAAGTTTGATTTCCCATTATTGAATCCATCTCATCATTTATTGCTTCTTTCCAAAAAGCAGAGTCTTGAGATTTCATTGCCTCTTCAAATGTAATAGGATCGGATCTGTATTATAACAATAAGGTATCTTATTATATATACTTTCACCTTTTCCTTCTACAAGAAACATCATGAAATCTGGTCCAAAATCTTTGACCTTTTAATCCTCTTACTTCTTCTTAATTCTTGACAAGATTCATCATTATTATCAATTTGTTCCAATGGAATCTCATTCTCATTTGAAGAATGAATCAATTGTTGTGGCTGTAATTGTCTTGATATAGAATTAAATCTATTTTCATTAAAAATAGCATCTCTTGATTCAATAACAGTATTAATTGAAATTGAATCATTTGGTTCAATTACCATGAACCTATATGCCTTGCTATTATGTGCATATCCTATAAATATGCATTCAATTCCTCTTTCACCTAACTTTTATGTTTAGGTGTTGGAACTTTGACAATAGCTCTACAACCCCAAACCTTCAAATAATTAAGGTTTGGTTTCCTTTTCTTCCATTGTTCATAAGGGGTTATTTTAGTTTCCTTATTAGGAACTCTATTCAATATATGACAAGCTGTTAGAACAGTTTCTCCCCAAAAACCTTGTCCAAGACCTGAATATGATAACATTGAATTTACCATTTCAGTTAATACTCTATTTTTCCTTTCAGCTACACCATTTTGTTTTGGTGTATAAGGGGCTGAAACTTGATGGACAATCCCAGTGGATTCAAAATAACTTGGATTATAGTATTCTCCACCTCTATCCGATCTTAAGCATTTGATAAATGATTCACATTGAAGTTCAACTTCTGATTTATAAACTTTAAATTCATCATGCGCTTCATCTTTGAATGCAATAAATATACATAACAATATTTAGAACAATCATCAATAAAAGTAACAAAATATTTTTTCCACCTAATGTAAGAGTATTATGCATGTCACATAAATCACTATGTATCAAATCAAGCAATTTTGTTTTCTTTTAACCTTAGGAAAGAGTTTCTTGTAATTTTAGTCAACATACATGTATTGCATTTTCAATATTATTATTAAAAGCAGAATTAAATCTAACTTATACATGTCATTCAATTTTCTATAATTCAAATGACCTAATCTATAATGCCATAAACAAAAAAGATTCAACCATATAAGCAGAAATAGTATTTTCATTTTTATTGATAATATTTAGTTTGAACATACTCTCATACATATACCCTTTCCCTACAAAAATTCCTCCCTTAGACAAAATAAATTTATCTGCCTCAAAAACAAGTTTGAAACCAAACTTATTTAACGGAAAGACACTAAATTCTTTCTAACTTCTGGTACATAATATACATCATTTAAGGTTAAAACCTTTCCAGAAGTGAATTGCAGTTCAACAGACCCTTTGCCTTTGATTCGCTGCGGTGGAAGAATTTCCCATGTACAAGACATTGTCATTTTCACATTGTGTAAACTTTGTGAACATGCTTTTGTCTTTGTACACGTGTTTGGTTGCTCGAGATCAATCCACCATGTATTATCATCTTGTGCCATATTAATTTCAGATATCATTGCAACGAACTTTTCGTTATTATCACCTTAGAAGATGATTTCTTCTTTAAGAATCGACATTCATTCTTGAAATGTCGACTTACCACAATGATAGCATGAGCCATTTTGTTTCTTTTTAAACTTAGGTGCTCTATCATCTGTTTGAACTTTTCTAGAATGGTTTAGTAGTCTGTACTTCCTCCGTAACATGCACTTTGGCATTTTGAATTTAGATTCGATCTTGCTTTCGATATTCTTCTTTAATCGAAGATGATTTGCCAAAGCCTCAAGAGATATTTCCTCTTTCTTATGTTTTAGACTTATTTTAAAGTCTTTCCAAGATGGAGGAAGTTTGTCTATTATGGAGGATACAACAATCATTTCATCCATTTTCATATCATATTGTTTGAATTGATTCAAGATCTTTTCAATTTCACGAAATTGTTCCATAACTGAATGACCATCAATCATTTGATAATTATTGAAACGACTGACAAGAAATTTCTTACTTGTAACATCTTCGGTCATGTATCTTGTCTCCAATTTGTCCTATAATTCTTTAGCGGTGACCTCATTTTGGTAGGTGTCGAACAAACCATCAGATAAACCATTCAATATGTGGCCCATGCACATGTAATCAACATTGTCCCATTTTGTCTTTCTGAAATTTGCGAACATGATTCGTTTTCGGTCTCCTCGTGTCTTGGGTATCCAAAACATATGCAATCTTCAAAGTTGATAATAAGAAGTGCATCTTTTCTTCCATCGTCGAAAATTGCCACCATCAAACCGATCAAGTTTGACAAAATTGAAGCCAAATCCTTAGTGTTCCACTTTCGTGAGTTGCGATGAGTCATTGTGGATATAACCTTAAAATTGTTAGTACAAAACTCCGGTGAGGAAAATCTCGAACACACGAACGAAACTTCGAGCAGAAGAAGAAATAGGACAAGGCTCCAAGGCGTGTATCAAATCACTATCTTTAAGGTTATATTCGCCCCACCTATCTTGATTGTGCAAACGAGTTCGTGCAAATTAACCTCGAGGATACAATGAAGCCAATGGCTATTTGCGTTTTGCATCGAGCGAGAATAGTCCACTACACACCGAGCAATGTATGACAAGAAAACCAATTTCTATAAAGGATTTCAGTATAATACTTTATAGAACAATCTAACAATATTAGATAATGAAGGAAGAGAAAAGAATATTAGAATTTTGTTTGTATATCTCCAAATAAAATCGATTCCTATTTATAGGAATTTTCATGTCTCTTCATAGAGACATCTTTAATCAATAGGTACCTTAGAATAATAATGTTTTTTAAATAAAACATTATTATTCATTTAATTATAACTATTCAAATAATATTATTTAAATAATTATAATTCTTTTCAAAAATTAAAAGATATAATCTTTTAATTAATTATACCCATACATTTATAGTTATTAAAAACTATAAATATTTGAAAATGTTCCAACGTCCGATATCTTTGTGGTACTCTAAACCATGGTTTGTTTCTTCACCGATCTTCTTTAGATCTCCATACATCTTCAAATGTTGATTGAACATGTAATAAGGATGATCCACACTTCTACTAGTGAAAACATTATTTTTCTAGCTCTAAAAAGCAACATTATGTTGCTCGATCTTCGACAGAAGCTAAGTATAGTTCTTTAGCATCCACTGCAACTGAGTTGTGTTGGATTCAAAATCTACTTCAAAAACTCTATATTTTCTACTCTTCTCGACCAGTTATCTATTGTGATAATCTGGGGGTTACTTATTTGTTTGCAAATCCTAAAAGTTTTATTCTCAAATAAAACATATTACAGTCATATAATCATTTTGTGCAAACCTTGGTCCAACAACAGAAGTACTCATCTTTCTACTAAGTAACAACTAGATGATTCGCTTATCAAAGTAACATTATGATTTTGAACAATTAAGTTAATATTAGTGTATCTGAAAAATCACAATCTTTATTTATTTCACTTAGTTTTGTTTCTTTTTATTTTATCTCTTGCTATTTTGATTTGATTAGAATATTGAATAAGATTTTATAGTGATATTGTTTAAATTTCCTATTTTGAAATATCTACTTCATGTATAAAATCATTGCAATATTAATAATCATTGCAATATTAATAATATCTTATGAGTTTTACTCATTCATTAAACTTCTTCACCATTTATATATAAAGAAATATCTAAATGTTGAATACATTAAAAAGACAATACTTTAAATACTACATAACCATTTGAATGATAAACGACGCCACATATTATGGCCATTAAAAGTGTTGCTTCGAAATTTTAAAAATATTGTGCAACCCTTGTACCCTGACGCTAGTGCCCAAACAACAATGACCCTTGCCCCCTAGAGGAAGCATCATGCTACAAGTCTAAAAAAACTTCACTTTATAAACTTCTCTTTGACAAGTCTAAAAAAATTTCACTTTATAAACTTCTCTTTGACTAGGGGCAATTACTATACTCATTCGTCAAGGTAACATTAGAGAAAGAGCTTTTATTGTAATACCATTAAGAATAATTATCACATCTAGTTCAATCTCATTTGATGATCCTAACTTTTTAAACTTAGCAACCTCTGAAAACTATATTCAATAAACCTCAATAAAGTTATATCCAACCAACATTTTGAATCAGATTTAAAAATGAGGGCTCGCACCAAGTCTTTCCCATCTATAAATCTTTTGAAAAAAATTTCTTTTTAAAAGGAAAATGCGAGAAAAGACGAGAGCGAAATTCTACTCTTAACATCTCTTCAACTTTTTTCGGCAACCAGACCAAATAACTTTACGCCCCTATATATTATGAATCACTCTAAAAATAAGAAACTCTTTACATTTTACTTAGTGTAAATCCTCGTTGTAATGTTTAAGATCTTAATGTTATAAAAAACATCAAAGTTTGATGTTATAAAACTCTCCAACGTATTTCCATTCATTCACACTAATTTAAAAAGAAAACAAATATAGGGCTTACAAGCAAACATATAACTTGTATATATATATATATATATATATGATATGAAGGTGTCAAACTCAAGACAAACTTGTTTTGGTATAAAAAAGTTACACGACCTAAAACCGACGATGACATGAAGCAATAAAATTTAATTATTAAATCCAGGTTCAGTGTCAACATTTTTAGTCCTTGCTTTTACTGGCCGGCCATCTCTTTCGGTGGCTTAACAATCAGGACTGGACATTTTGCGTAGTGTGCACAATAGTCACTTACACTTCCCAAGAATGCTCTGCAATCACCACAACAAAGCCACAAACATTTGTCGCTCAAATTAATTTTTCATAAGGGAAGACAAAGACAACTTCATGGGTGCAGAGGAAAAGCAGTTAAAATGCGAGTATGATTAAAAAGACCTTTGAATCCTGCCAAGGCCACGGTTGCCAACAATAAGGAGGTCAACTTTCATTTCCTCGCTAATTTCACATAACTTATCCTTAGGATTTCCTTCAAGAATCAGAGTTTCTGCTTTCATCTGTAGCCATTAATACCATTTTCAGTTTTCAATATTATATAGAAAAGATAAATAATTAAAAGCTTGAATTGAATGACTAAGCTGTGTAGGAACATTGTTGATCTATTCTACGAGAACGTACGTACGCATACCGACCTTGTTGTCACACATCTCTAGAGCACGGGAGAGTATACGAGCTGAAATTTGTTCTTGAGATTTCCTTACAGAATCCACCAGCGCAGTTGATGGATAAGCTGCATGCATCCATGCTTTATTAATTAACTATTAGAAACAGATAAGTTCTTGATTGGACATTAATTAATTATTAAGTGGTGAAGAAATTAGGTGTGTATAAGAAAGAAGAGAACCCGCGACTCCTGGTCCAGCAGGGAAGGCAGAAGGGCCGACCCCATAGTGCTTGGATGGTTGGTGTACATGAACCAGGGTTAGCAAATTACGTTCCCCACCAGCAGCACTGTTGATCAGCACATTGAAAAGGTTATTCACCGTCCATTGGAGAGCATACAAACTCTCATCACTCTCATCAATACCCACTATAACTCTCATTTTCTTCAAAATCCTTAACAAAATTATGAACCAACTATAATTTTTTCTTATTATTTATATATGTATATATGCCATTACATGTGGTGTTTGAATCTTGATTGCACACTTGGAAACATGGGAGACGTGGAAGTTTAGGATGATGTTTATGAAAAGAGCTGGCTTCAGTTTTGGGCTGGATGCAACATGCCGATCGGGGTGATTGTCTTGTCAGAGCAACAGCAGCCTAGCTTGTCTTGTCCTTAAGGGGTGGCCAATCAATATTTTGATTACCCTCCCACTGCCCTACAAATCTGACCGCTTTCCTTTTGCGGCACCGATTCATAAATAACATATGTTCTGTAATTGCAAGTGTCGTAACGTACGGCATACGGATTTTTGACTGCCACATGCAAAACCTTAAATTAAGAAACAGCACCTTTTCTTATCTCTAGGCGGCAGTAACTTATTAATCCTATACTATATTAATTTTGAGTTATTTGTTAAAAGTTAAAGTTGCAATTAAAATAACACTTGAAAGAGTAAGATGTAAAAATGGAGACACGAACGAGGTTTTTTTCTTTAAAAGTAATCATTATAAAAATAATAATACAATATTTACTTCCAACAAATAAGTTGAATTAATTTTATAAATTTTTATTAATAATTTATTTAATTAAAATTAGATTAACAATCAAACCGAAAGTTGTCGCAACATCTATTAATATAACAAACCTTTACTTTATCGACTCTCAAATCCCAGAGGAAGAGACGAATCTTGGTCTCCATGATCAATAGAATCATGTCTACCACTTCACCAAAGAGAGTGGCCCAAATCAAATGGAAGGCAATTATGAATGAACTGACAAATTTTAAAAATGGATCTAGTTTTTATAATAAAGTTTTATCATTTTAATTTACAAATTTTAATAATAGATATTTAAATAGATATATTTAAAACTCTTAATTCAAGATAAAAATAAATTTAATTGTTGTACTCAACTTCAAGTTCAATTATCCATACTTTTGCTATAATTCAAATTAAGTTTTTTCAGTACTGATTAAAAAAACTCGAGACTCGTGAACTAAATGAGCCATGAATTAGTTCATTTTCATTTGATAATTCGAGTTCAATTCAACAAATTGGAATGTTTCTGAATTGAACGCAAAGCTAGATGTTTCGTTTCTAGATGGTGTAATCATTTTGATGTTGCAGAAAAGGTAGATTAGCCTTTTGGTGGTGTCTACTTTGATCCAGTTTAGAGTATGGAAAACCGGTATGGTTCATGCGCCCATCAGGTTGGTTCTAATTCACAACACTCGATAAGAAATCCGCCCATCAATGGTCTCCACAATAAGATGATTCATGCGCACCAATAGCAGCAAGTAAGCTCGTCCTTTAGGCCCTGTATGTATCAATCAGAACTTGTCAACTCGGGTTTTAGATGTTAACCATTTACATGCTATGTTTGAGGTTTAGACAAAATGAATTGGTCATCTCTGGTTGAGGATATATCCGGATTGCAAATAATTAATCTAGGACATGCTTTGTTCTAACTTCTAACAACACAACTTGCCAGTGCAATAAGTGTTCCCCGATTAAACCAAAGGAATATACTGATTATGTGGCTTCTAACTTTACATTTTTCTTGAAATATCTGTATCTGACACATGCATACAATGCATATTCGAATATGGCTATAAGTATATAATCCTCCCAAGACACGTATCTGGACATGATCCTCTTAAGACCCATCTAAGTATATGAAAATCTTGAAAAAGAAACTGCATATATCATGCCAGACAGAAATCCATGTTCAATGTTACACCTAAAGCCGTAGGAATATAATAAAATATAATCAAACTACAGACAAATAGTAGGATGCGGTGCAGTACCTAAGCCCAGGGCTTCAATTTCATCTTGGTATAAGTAATTATAACCTTTTGTTTTCTCTTTCTTGTTCAAACTTGAGTTGATCTTCTCCACAGCTGCAAACAGATCCTGAAAGCGCCCCCCCAACCCCCCCAAAAAAAAAGTAAAAAAAAAAAATGAAGAAAGCATTTTGTATTAGATGATTATCATCCAAGAAGGCAGTGGTTATGCTTTCTTTAAAGAGAATTCGCAATTAAAAGAAAAAAAACCAAGAATTTTGTGTTCAGCATATTTCATGTTGTTAGCACCTATAAAGAGAAAGCTTTAAATCAGTTAATACCACAATTCTAATGCCTTAGCTAAACCAGGTCAGGTTCACTGTTCACATACAAGAAGGAAACAATCTAAGCATCATACCAGGGACATGGCTCCATGCATTCAGTTATAACCCAAAAGAAACAGAATTGTGCATTACTATGCAAATTGGTTTTTGTTCTCAGCCCTGTCCCTCACCCCATAATACATTTGAATAGCACAATGTCAAGAAGCAATTGTTTCAATTCAACAACAGGTTGTAATTTGGGTTTTTACCATCTTAATTCTGCTTTTACAATTTTCAAAATTTTTATCATGTCCTATTTAATGTGCAAAGAGTTCTTTGAAAACCTTCTCGCCAGTGTGGCTCAACCACAAGAGCACAACTCTAGCATAGCATTTTATGTTTAAAACATTAGTTAGAACAGAATCCTCAAAAACCAAAAGCATGAGCTGCATACCTCCCACGATGCTAAACTAGTCATATACGAAGGAAGACTTTCATAACCATCCTTGGATACTTGTAATATTGGCCTCTTAACTTCAACTTGATTTGGGTCCTTTTCCCCTTCTGCTATGTATCATGGTGTAAAATAAATAACACTGATTAGAGACTTCTACTGCTAGTCATAAAACCAATAATGGATTGTCAAGGGCAACTTAAAAGTGTACAAAAAGTCAGTAATCTCTACCTTTAGTTACTTCTATGGAATCCGTAGCAGGCTTATTTGTAACCTTGATGTTGTTTGTTTTATCTCCATTATACCTACAATTTTAGGTTCAGAGTTAGTTCTAAAGGAAAGAAAAAAAATATCAGCAAAAGAGAGAGTGGCTTTTATACGATATAAAGAACTTTCAACACTCCAAAAACTTACATATTTTCTCCAAAGGATAAATCAGAGTCATCAACCTTTTGATTAGCTGTGGAGACAAACATGGCAATATAGAAGCTCATTCATCATCTAAAATGGTAATTAACTTTAAACCCCTTTCGAAAGGGTAAAAGTCCAATCCATCTTCTATAGATTGAAACTGGGTTTTTAACTCTAAACCCCTCAAAAAAGTGTGAAAAATCAGTTCATCTTCCATTGACATAATAAAAAGTAATGGTTCAAACACTGCAATGAAAGGAGAAAACTAGGAAAGAGAAAAGTAAGTAAATTTTGCAAACCTTGAGATGCTAAAGTGGCAAGACAAACATCAGAGAGCCCGAAATTCTTTAGACTTATTGATTCATCAAGACTACAACAAATAACATCAAGGGAAAACACTGATTCCATTTTCATCAGTTCTTAATAATAAAGATTTTGCTAACCAGTGTGCAGTTAATAATAACAGTTTTAGATAACACGTAATAATTCAAGGATACAGTAAAGGATCCTCATCCAAGCTCTTAATTGCTGAATTTGTGACGGAGAAACATCTGTCATTTGAATCCAAAACCTCTTCTTCCTCTTCCTCATTTTCAATTTCAACTTCTAATTAAAATAAAAAAGTTAAAAAGTTGCAAATGATTTTCTTAAAGGAAAGTAAACAAAAATGTTCGTACGGGGGAGATAACCGAGAGGCTTGAGGTGATCTTCGAGATGGAGAAGATGCGTTTGGTTATTGTTGAAGATTTGATAACAGTGACCTAAGAGTTCCTCGTAGGAAACGGTGCCGAAGGACATGGAATCGAGAAGGTTGAGGTCGGCGGTGGCGGTTGAAACGCGGCGGTTTAGGCATTGGACGAACGTCGATGAAGCCGAATCTGAGTCCCGAAAAGTATTATCAAAATAAAAAAAGAACAATTTCGTTAATAGAAGGGGAAAAGTACTTCAGAAAAAAGAAAAAAAAAAAAAAAAGAGGGGGTAAGTGGGTAACCAAGAGGGATGGGGCGGCGGTCGATGGATTGCTTAAGAGCGTCGCAGCTGCTTTGAAGGTGATTGCAGAATGAGCCGAGGCTTTTACTCAAATTTGTTATCAAATCTTCCATTTTCTTTTGAGATTGTCCCTCCCCGTGTTTTGAATGTGACTGTAGAAAAGCCGAGGCTTTTACTCAGTTTGGGATTCAACTTAAAGCGCCAAACTCCCCATTTTCTGTTGTTTTTTTTTTTCAAATATTATTTGTCTATGCATACTTTATCCTTAATGTATTCCGTTTCTTTCACTTTGGTCCTCATTATTTTTTGTCGTTCCTAATGTTATCAAACGATCACCGGTTCAACTTTTTGGACTGTAAAAAATCGACTAAATATCTATCCAATCATAAATTATCATGGATTAGATGATGATATATTCAGTCTCCAACTATGGTTCTATGAGTTCACAAGTTTGTTGCTGTCCACTAATCTAGTTGAAGAACCGAATTTTCGATATGAAATCTTCCGAAACCAAAATTTATTTATATTTGTTTTCAGAATCCAATAATGGTGTTATATGTACCATAAACTGCAAAAAGCAATCCACACAAGAAAACGGAAACATCCAAGGCTTTCTGCCACAAACTCAAAGATGAACCTAACAATGTGAGGTGAAACGAGGCTGGCAAAACAAAAGAGATCAATGCACATACACTACTCCCCACAAGCGACACAAAAACACCAAATCCCGGAACGAATGACGCCAACACTGCCAACACAATTACCAGAACTGCTCTGCCCATGTATATTCCCAACTTCTCTAATCTCGTTATCGAATCTTCAGCATCATTGTTGCGAAGCTTCTCAAACCAAATGTTCTTCAACTTCCCTTCCACTATTTCACTAACTGGATGGACCATGATTGGGAATGTAAAAACTAACCCCAGGCACAAGCCAATCTGTTCCAAAGCACCACAAGTTCTGTATTATGAAATTGCAGCATCAAATAACTGGTTTGATTCAAAGCTCAGTTTTGGCACATAACCTTGAACACTCAAAAGAATATGTAATCTAAATGTTATGCTTTGTGTAAGATATTTGTTTAGCAGTAGATATGCAGTGATGGCACAATCCTTAAGGTGAATAAAATCTAAAACTCCATATGGTTTTTCGTTTTCGTTTTCGTTTTTATTTTTTTTTTTTCAGTTCTCTGCTTTCTGCGTAGTCAGTCAATGGCTATAAAGATGATCTACTAAATATTTTTTTTTTAAAATATTATATCCTCTAGAATGAGATAATTGCATGCAAAAGACACCCGTAGTACAAATTCCAATGCCAGCAGCAACTAAAACAATGGGGACAATGACAAAGAAGACAGATAAGCAGGGCAGATCATTATGTATAGCAACAGATTATAAGAACTACTTAAATGATTTTTGAAGATGACCCCAAGGAATAAATTAAGCTTCTTGAATTGATGGTGGGGGCACAATAGAGCCTTTTACATTATAATGAAGTAACTGAGTATGAATACTTAAGGTATATTAGTTTATAAGCTCTAATTTTGTGCTTAAAAACTAGATGTATGGTTAAAGATATCTGCAAATTTACCTGGACTGCAATGGCTGTCCAATCCCTGGGAAGATTCAGTGTTATGATATCTTTTGTTTCTTCACCATAAGCCATGTATCCAAAAATCCCAAACAAAATATACACAAGTGTGATCCATGTAAAAGACATCGCTAAAACCTTAGGAAATGTTCTCCTCTCTCTCATGGATTGCTCAAGGGCCAGTGTCATTCCTAACCCCTCGAAACAGTACACTGCCATCCCTCCTGCAAATGGCAACCCTCCCAAGTTATCAGTGAAGGCTTTCCTATCTCTAAATGAAAAATTTCCCCCAATCGCCTGTTGTACGTCTTCTTTAACAACAAACGCCATCGCCAACAGATTGCATACATCGGCGAAAATGCTGAAGGGTGCAAAAGCCGAGAGGGATCCGATCCATGACAATGCTATTTCAATAGGGACTAACAGGAATATGTAAGATGCAATTGTGAGGCCATGAAGTTTGAAAAGTGATGCAAGGTTTTGGCCAATAAATACCAAGTATGCCACGGATCCTCCACACTGGGAGATGAATATGAGAAATTCTGTCAGGTATCGGCCTGGTTTTCCCATGCATCTGCAACCCAAATCACCATAAGTTGTTGTTTCCTTTAATTCTTCTTCTGATGCTAATTTCTCCCTGCACTGAATCTGTGGATCAAAGTTAAAAGGCAATTTTTCAATTCAGAAAAAAGGAGTTCAACTATTGGTTAGGATTCTATATGAATCATGACTGATTACGTTCAGGGTTCTATGCAAAGTCAGTTTTGAAACATATATAATATCAGTATCTCTAAAGTAAACAAAACAGTATTAAGGAAAGAAAGAAATGAGTTGATACTAACAAGAAGAAGCATGCAGTAGAAAGTAGCCAAGCCAGTAATGACAACACCGATTGATCCAGCAAGCCAACCGGCGACTCGGAAAGCAAAAGGAAGGCCTAAAACGCCGGTTCCAACTATTGAAACTATAATGTTCCCGATGGTTTGAAGTTTGGATGCAGTTCCTTGTGTTGATGACGACGGTGATGGGTTGATCGAAGGGATTGTATCACATTTCTTGTCCCTCATCCTTTTTTTCTTTGAATCTCTGTAGTTTGAAAGCGATTGCCTGGCTTCTATTGGGCTGTTTTCAAGATTCCTGGCAAAGACAAAAAGGTTAACAGGGTTCAATGCCCAACCAGTCCCGTAGCACACTAGGGAGATCTAAGGCCACTCTGGCATGAACTGTTCAATGCCACGTTGCTGTTCTGAAGTTGTAAAGGACTTGAAGTTCATATTGGAGATGTAACGATGAGATTTTTTTATGAATGGCTAATGAGACAAAAGTGGGTTTAGATAAACTGATAGGCTAACTTTGTCAACAAAATCCATGATAGGATTTTTATTTTTTTTATTTTTATTATTTTGAAACTGATACACAGATTTTGATCAAACCGATTACGAAGGGAAGATATGAAAATAAGGAAATTCAAAGAAAAAAAATGTGATCTCTATTATATATATTCATTTTTGCTGTAAGGTTTCCTAGTTAGGTATAAACGGCCATAATATCATGGTAGTAAGTACTCTGTCGGAGACATATTATTTCAGTCGTCTATATCGATTTTATTTATTTGTACCTACCCTTTAATTTTTCTATAATTATATTTAATTTATATAATTATTAGATTAACTTATTAAAATTAGTTTTTTATCAAATTCTCGCACCTGCTCTTGCCACATATTGAGAGATTTGTTGACAACTAGTTAATTTTAAAACTTATATTGATATGTAAATATATTTAAATGAACCGACTTGAGATATATATTCTTGTATATATGATATATAATTTATTAATAAACCAAAAGTTAGATTATAAATATATGTACAAATATTTATAAATTGAAACACATCGATTTTGATATCAAGATAAAATGATACTTATATCGATATGGTATCGATTACCTTATTTCATCTTTGTTAGGCTCGATTAAGCAACAAGAAAAATAGCGGAATAAATTGAGATTAAGCAACAAGAAAAAAAATAGATGAATAAATTGAGAAATTGAACACACACAAATTTAACGAAAACAAAGAAAAACTCCTCCTAAAAGAGAATATTTTCTAAAAGCCCACATAGGTCAAAAAGATAATTTTACTATAATGAAACAAATAAACAAAGTTTAACTAGAAGAGTACAAATAGGAGTCATACTTAACAAATCTCCACCTTGACTCATATTTCCACAATGCCATCTTTGCCAAAGCCTGCCATGAGCCTATCTTGAACCATGCAGGGAATTAACTGAGTCGAATCTGTGTTTAGAAACTGGAAGCCTTCTAGCCTTCGACTTGTACACTGCCAAATTAAAACTAACCCGGGTTTGATTTTCACGAACACAGTGCCCTAACTTTTTAAAATCTGTATCCAAAAGAGAACCTCTCTTCAACGAAACGGTCATACCTTTTTCCCTCCTATGACCAAGTTGCCTCCGCTCTAAATGAGTTGACTTCGACTCTGTAAAGGACGAGGGACGTCCGATTTCACCAGTCACTGTAGATCCTTTCAGAATATAAAGATTGTCAGTTCTTTTACCTTTTAACAAAACGAGAGCTCCACGAGATACTTTAATGCCGCTTGACTCGATGTTGATTCTGCATCCTTTCAAGTCTAAAATACTCAAGGAGATGAGATTCTTTCGTAAATCAGGTACATACCTGACATCTGAGAGTGTCCTAATCGTCCCATCGTGTATCCTAATTTTAACAGTACCAATACCAATTACCTTACTAGATGAATCGTTTCCCATGCACACAACTCCACCTTCAACCAAACTGTATGTGGAGAACCATTCTCTATTGGGACACATGTGGAAAGAACATCCCGAATCTAGGATCCACTCGGACGTGAGCTTGGAGTTATTGCTCATTGACACTAACATGAAATCATCACAGCTTTCATCGACCAAATTAACACCAGCTACATCTTCCTCGTTACTCTCAACAGCTCTTTTATTTCGCAATTTGTAACAATCTGCTTTGACGTGACCTAACTTTTTACAATAGCGACACCTTTTGTCTTGTTTCTTTGATGCTACCAAAACGGAAGCTTGCTTATCTGTCTTGCTATCCAAACCATACCCATTGTCTAGTTTGTCTCTACTCAACAAATGACCCTTCACATCTTCGAACGAGAGTTTGTCTCTGCCATAAATCAGGGTCTCCTTGAAAGACTTGTATGAAGGAGGTAAAGAGCACAATAATAGCATAGCTTGATCTTCATAATTAATATGAACCTCAACATTCTTTAAATCATTTAAAAGAGTAATGAATTGACTAATGTGATCTCTAAGAAGCTCACCTTCGTTTATGCGAAACGTAAATAAACGTTGTTTCAACACTAAACGGTTAGCCAGAGACTTAGTCGCATAAAGAGTTTCTAACCTTTTCCATAAAGCGGATGAGACTTTCTCCATCAATACCTCCTGCAATACCGTATTCGCGAGGCACAACTAGATTGCAGACAAGGCCTTTTCATCAAGCTCTTCCCATTCTGTTTTATTTAGATTCTCAGGCTTTTTCTCGGTAACAACATTTTTCAAACCGAATTGAACTAGAATTGCCATCATCCGAACTTGCCACAGATTGAAATTTGTCTCACCATCAAACTTCTCAATTTCAAACCTTGTTGTTGTCATATCTGAATGGGCTGATATATGAAAAATTAAACTAGCTCTGATACCACTTGTTAGGATCGACCCGATTAAGCAATAAGAAAAAATAGCGGAATAAATTGAAAATCGAACACACACAAATTTAACGTCAAAAAACCCTTCCAAAGAGGATAAAAAACCATGAGCAAAGATAATTTTAATATAATGGCAACAAAACGAAGAGTACAAAAGATGGAGATAAAAACTAAACCCCGAAAACCCGAAAACAAAGAACCCTCAAAACGTAAACACAAGATTCTCTAAATGTGTTATGAGTTCTAATATCTAATAGATGTATTTTCTAAGGTTGTAAAAGAGCCTATTTATAGGCTAAATTCATAGGTCAAATAATAATAAAATAATCTAAACTAATCAGTGTTTGATTGAAACAAATAAATAGAGTCTAACTAGAAGCTTACTTCTCAAATTTGACTGAAATATGAGTCATACTTAACACATACATTCAAATATGTTATTCAAAAAATAGAAAAATAAATCAATTCTGAATACCCTTCCTCTTATAGTATTTTATCGATATAAAATTATTAAAATCTATGTTATTCTTGGAAAATTTTATGATCCAATCTCTTTTACCTTATGTCACTTATCATAAATATTAGAGTTTAATGATCCGAATCCTTATTAAAATAAAATACAGTGGTAAAATTAAGGGATCTGTGTAGGGTTTAAAGCCGAGGGCCAAAGAATAACATAGATGTTTTTTTAAAATCATAATGATTACGGTATGATAGACTAAAAAGTTGGGTAGTGCCATCAATATATCAAATGATATGGGTGATATTGTAACAAAAACCCCATTTTTCATAAAAAAAAATTGTTACCCACCCCTTTTTTATAATTAATTAATTTTTAATATTATTTTTATAAAAAACCATTTCTAAAATTATTTTAAAAATTATTTTGAGTTAAAATACAACTATAAATTAGATTTGAAATACCAAAAAGTATTTTATATTTGAAAAACAAAATTACCTACACCTCTATTTCCAACAACCACTCCGGATTCTGAAATGGCCACTTCGGACTTATTTTGTACACTTGCAAGATGATAGTCCAAGCCATATGTTTAAAAGTTAAAACTTTTGATTCCACAAATTGTTGTATTTTAAAAGGTTTAAATATAAGAGAAATGTCTGTTATCTTTTAAAACTTAAAATTTAATTTTTATGCTTTAATTTTGGGATATTAATTTTGTATTCTTTTATTTAAAATTTTATTAATTTAATTTTATTCTTTAAAATTATATATTTTTAAAAATTAAAAATTAATTCTTTTTATTTTAAATAACTTTTTTCAAATTTGAATGTTTTAATTTTAATAAATCTTAATTGGATGTGCCAAATTGCACATATTTTAATTGGTGCCATATCTCAATCAGTTTCTTTTAAATGATTTGATAATTTAAATATTAAAGTCTGATAAAAATAGATAATAAAATAAGAAAATATATTTTTTAATAATCTTATTATAAATTTTTATCATTTTTTTTTGAGAGAGAAAATTTCTGGTGAATTCGATCTTTTTTTAATGGTTTAAATTCTTGTTTGATTTTAAGATTTCCAATCAATTTAAATTTAACTGTGGAAAATACATCATTTTTAAATGAAATTTGAATTTTATCAAAGTAACGCAACAATGTTATTCTTCTCTTGATGTACTGTTTTGGGTTTTGAATCTGTAATTTGATTGGTTCATTTCTATTTTTTTTTTAAATTTTGGGTTTAGGGGTTTTAAAAAATATTAAAAGTTAATATTTTTATAAAAAGATCAGTTAATTTAATTAATAGTAACTCGAGTCCAGATTAAACATTTAAGAAGAGATACTAAATCTTATTAAAATTTGATTTTCCTTCCATCCAAACTAAATAACATTTAAAAGGGATGCAGTCCAGGCTATATTAATAAGTGTAGCCCTTTCCAGTGTGATTCACTTGGGATTTTTCTTCACTTCACAAAATTTTTAGTAGGTTGGAAGATTTCTCTCAGAAAAAAAAAAAAAAAAAACCATGGAAAATGTCAAGGAAACAATAGTAAACCTACCTAAAGATGATGGCTGGAACGCTGGGTATTCACTCAACCAATACCAAGGCTTTTGGTGCAGCCCTAACTTCATAGAAGATATAATATTGTCTGAAGAAGGCTTCAAAGCTGAACCAACTGATATCTTTGTGTGCAGTGCCCCCAAAAGTGGCACCACTTGGCTCAAGGCTCTCACCTTTGCCATCGTTTACTCAAACCCGCTACGACACTTCCACCAGTCCTTTGCTCAGCAAGGTCTCTCACGATTGCATTCCCACGTTATCCAATTCCGGCAAGAAGCTAGATATCTGAGAGCCTGGACTTCCTCTAATCGGCACCCACACGCCCTACCATGCCTTGCCAAAGTCTGTCCTCAACTCTGACTGTAAAATTGTTTACATTTGTATGGAGCCAAAGGATGCATTCGTTTCACTGTATCATTTTCTAGCCAAGCGAGCTCCCAACAAAGATGATTACCTTTCCCTGGAGAAGGCTTTCGATCTTTTCTGTGAAGGCAAGTCTTTCTATGGACCCTATTTGGACCATGTTTTAGGGTTTTGGAAAGCAAGTCAGGAGAAACCACACAAGGTTCTGTTCCTCAAATATGAAGAAATGATGAAAGACACAGAGCCATATGTGAAGAAATTGGCAGAGTTCATGGGGTACCCTAGGTCACGGGAGGAAAAATAAGCGGGAGCAGTGCAGGAAATAGTGAAGCTATGCAGTTTTGAGAATCTGAGTAACTTGGATGTAAACAAGACGGGGGTAAGGCAACAAACAAAGGCTAAAGTTGAAAACAATTTCTACTTCAGGAAAGGCAAGGTTGGGGATTGGAAGAATTATCTAACAACTGAGATGGCGGAGCGTTTAGACAAGCTCATGGACCAAACTTTTGCTGGAACTGGCTTCAGTTTTCATGATTAACCCCTCCCATGGTAATTAGAGTTAAGCCATCGTGGTTGAGTCTGATTATAGCTTGCTTGCTGTTAGTTAATAAAGTTGAAGATTCCAATCTTCTTGAAATGTGTTGTGTTTGTTTGCTTGCTTGCTCCATTTCCAATGTATTGTTGAAAATGTGAAGTTAGTTCCTTGTTTTGAACCAATCTGCTGTGATTTTCAAGACTGAATCAACTCTACTTTCTACTTTTAACATTATTACTACGTACTAGCCAAACATGGCTGCTTTTTTTTTTTTTTATGATATGTGAATAGTAAGAAGCTGGCTAACAATATTGGAAAGCCAGAAGCACCTATGAATTCTGATTAAATGCTCTTTATTATCGCACCTTTTTTTTCCATTTAATCTTATCATCCACACACTTTTTTACATTTTTTTATGGTATTTTTAAATATAAAATAATATATCATGAGCAGAAAAATGCTGATTTTAAAATATATTCAGAGAAATATACCATTTATATATATATATATATATTCAAGGGAATAGGTCGATTTTTAGAGGGAAACAAAAATACATAAGGCACATTTTTTGACTCTTTCAATATATCAATTTTTGGTCAGATGATTACATATTAGTGATTTTGTCCTTACGTCCCGAGTTTAATTTCTTCTCTTACTCATATTTATATTTTTATTTCATGTTGTTTCAAGCTTCTTCTTTTTTTTTTTGGTTTTTAATTACTATTTTAATACATTAATTTTTTGGTTAGATAGTTAAATAATAGTAATTTTATCATTGAGTCTCAAGTTTGATTCCTCTTTTAAGCATATTTATATTTTTTATTGCGGTTGTTTTCAATTTTTTATTTTTAATTTATCTTTTAATTAATGACTCTTTTATTTATAAAATAAAATAATTATTTTCAAATATATTTATATGTGTAATATTTATTTTCAATCCATGTCATGAGTGTAGCTAATTTTAGTAAATTATATATTTTTGTATGTGTATTTAAAATATTTCACATATAAACATAATGACATTTGATATAATTAATTGAAATATTTCACATATAAAAATGTTTGAAATATCATGCCCACAATGTAGATGAAAAAAATGATATTTAAAATATTTTATATATAAAATAATAATAATATTTGAAATAGTTATTTGATTTTATAATATTAGACATCACCATACCCACAATATAGATGGAGAATTTGACATATATATAATATATAAAGAAAAACATATATAAAAAAATTAGTTGATGCTTTTAAAAATAAAATATATTTAATATAATGATCAATGTCAATTTTATCAAAAATATATTTTTATTATATAATCTGTAATAATTATTTGATTTTATAAATAAAAATTTATTAATTAAAATATAAATAAAAATTAAAAAACTTGATAACAATATATTTATTCATTAAAAATAAAAATACAAATGAGTTTAAAAGAGGAATCAAATCTAAGACTTAAAATAAAATCACTATTATTTAACCATCTAATTAGAGGAACTCATGTGTTGAAAACAATAATTAAAAATAAAAACAAAACTTGAAACAAGGTGAAATAAAATACAAATGTGAGAAGGAGAGGATTCAAACTCGCAACTCAATGACAAAACCATTAACATTTAAACATCTAACCAAAAGAGTTGATATGTCAAAAAATTCAAAAAGCACACATTGTAGGATACGAGGTGGCTGAATGCATGCCCTGTAAGACGAGCTTTCATCTTTGCTCTCTAAAATCAACCTATTTCTCTAATCTTTCTTTAAAATTCGCATTTTCATTGGACATATATAGATAAAAATAAGTTGATAAATATAAAATACAATAAAATTTGTCACTGGCTTAAAATTTTGGGCCCTTAGAAATGGATCTAATCAATTTGGTTTGAAATTGGACTAAAATAGATGGACTTTGGACCTTAATCCAAACATTGAATCTAGGCCACGATTGATCCTTTATCATTTGGGCCTATGAAATCGAGTTTGGGCAAAGATGAAATTAGACCCTAAACGAAATATGTTTTAAAAAATTGGGCATTGGTTTTAACCTGAATGAATTTCATTTTAACCATTACGTCAGAACATAATTTTCATTTCAAACCTGGCCATTACTTCAGTTTCCACCTCCAAAATTTTGAATGAAATTCACCTTGAAACCAACATTTTAATTTTAAACCTAAAGCTAAATTAATAATTAATTTAGTTACAAGTCTATTTTAGCAAAATCAAAGCTCCATAAATTCAAAATTGAAAAGCCTAGACAAAATTAAAAGTGTACGTACGATATTTGACACCAAATATTATTTTTGTATATTGAAATTTCAAAACATTACTTTCATATCAAAGAAAATAAATAAAGAGAGAAAAGAGAAAATTTACCAGCCAATGATAGGATCACTCTTTCACACACACACAAATTAAAACTAAATGTTTCGACATACATGCAATATTTCTAGTAATCTAATTTCAAGAAATACCACCCGGAAAATAAAGAAAAATCTAAATCCAAAATAGCTACATATGTTTTTAACATATTAAACAGAGTTGGCAGACCTAAATGTATTGATAAGTTGTAGAGTTTGAATTGCAGCATCAGAATATGGATGATTATTGAAATAACCATGCTCTTTGCCATGGAACTCGACGTACTCAATTTTCTTGCCCATGTCTTTTAATCTGGTGGCGTAATCCTCAGCCCTGTCTTTCAACAACTCACTGCCGCCCACGATGACCAAGATAGGGTCAAGTTTCACTCCTTCCAGACTAGGGCTCCAGGGCCCAAATGGATTCACTAATGGGTGGTCTCTTGTCTCTCCTATTGGTATTGATAGCCTCCAAAACCTGCTTCTCATTTCAGTCAACAATATAATATATATGGTTTGTAGGTTGTAATTTTGTAACCCACATACATATATAAGTTAAAGAGAAATACTTCAAAGAATATGGAGATAGATTTTTATTTTTAATTTTCACACTCCCACGAGATTGATAAAAGTTGAATTAATTTTTATATAATTATCTTTTAAAGATAATATTGAGCGAGTATGTGATTTTAAAGCTTGGAGTCTCAAAAGATATGATAATCCCTTTCCATTATTCAACATTATGACTTCTTTTGGATCCATACATGATTTTTCATTGAACAGTAAAGAGCAATAAGATTGAGATTGCGGCAAAATGAAGAGATTGTTGACAAAAATACAAAAGGAAGAGGAGGAGGGAATCAAATGAAGCATGCACAAAGGACTCCAAATTGCGAACTTTCCAAAACATCACAACTACATAATCCTCCTACAGTTTTTGATACCTATCATCCCAAAAGAAAAGAAAAAAATGTGATAGCGATGGAAAAACCCCTTTTCAAAGATAAGGACAAAGAGAGATTTTGATGATTATCTGAAATGTTCTGGGGGAGTGCTGATCAGGATTTTAACCACCCTCTCATTTTATTATTCTACACTCTTAATCACATACCTCTTTACCTCAAATCTAATTCTACACTCTAACATGTATACCAATAGATTAAAATAAATGTCAAATTAACAAATTCTCAATAATTTTATATTTTAATTTAAAATTCTAATCTAATCATTATCATCTTGAGTTAAAATTTATCAAATTAACATATTTATTTTCTATCAATCATATTCTACCTAACATGAGGGTAGTCTAACCAACAAACCAAATTAACAAATTTTGACGGACAATACTTATATAAATTTAATAATTAGATATTAGATTGAGATTCTTGAATAAAAAAGCAAGAAGATTTAATTTTTTACTTTTTAAATATATGAACAATCATAAATTTTATTTTATTAAAGTATAGAGAATAATAACATATTTAACTAAGTATTATTAGTTGAATTAAAATTAAGGAATTTCATAAGTCAAAACCAATTAATATAAAGACTTGTTTAATAAGATGTAGTATTTTTAAAGGTTTTTTTATATATATATATATATATATATATATATATATATATATATATTAACCTATCATTAGTTATTAGAGTGGAATCTGTTAATTAATAAATCCATTTAAAAACTGAAAAAGAATTTAACATTACTTTATTTTCTAAAATTAAAGAAATATATTTTAATTCTCTTTTGCAATGTATAAACATTATATGTATCAATTAAATATATATTATATTTAATTTTCATAAATTTGTACAAATATTTTTAACACTTTAGAAATACCATGATTAAGAAAGTAAAAAAAATATAAATGCATGCTTAATTTTTTTAAAATCTTTATAGTTTGTATTATGATGAATACGACTTAAGAATGAAAATTTAATATTTAAAATAAACTTGAATTAATAATTATTTGTGATAGTATATTCATATTTAAAATTTTAAATTATTTAAAATATTATATAAAAATATACTGTTAGATTTAAAATTAATTAGCATGAACATATACTAATGTTGTTGATTTAGATATTAAGTTATTTTTGGGTGAATATAAATGTATAATTTTCAATAAGGTTATATAAATACTAAATTTAATAAAACCATGTTAAAAAATATTAACAATTATTCTTTTTCTAATTAGGTACTAGAAAATTGCTTAATTAATTTATTTAAAATACAAAATTATGTGTTATTTAATTTTAATTTAATTTACATGTGATATCTGAAAATAAATGTAGAATTGCATATTATTAATTTATTAACGTTTAACTTTTAATATTTATTAGTTAAAAAATGTTAAATAAGTGGAAGGATCACGTGTTAAAGAGGTGATTGATAATTTGATATTTATGTGGTGTAGGTGAGATTGCCTTGCCTTTTTATTGATAAGAACCTCCACCATTTCTGCTTTTTTGGACAGCCGGCTTTGTTTCATACCAGATTTTAGGGTTTTTTTTTTTTTTTTTTTTTTCTGAAAATTGTAAATCTGTATGAGATTATTTGATTTGTCTTTTACTCTTTTTAACCTTTTAAATCAAGTTTGTTTATTTTTTTTTTTTATAATCCAAGTATTTTATAGTTTTATAATTATGTTTTGTAATAATATTATTTATAAAGTTTCAATATGTTTTTCTTTCTAAAATAAAGTATGTCTTATCATTACATTGATTCAACATGATATAATAGAAACTTCTTTAATTTACTTCAATATATATATATATATATATTAGCCACAACATAAAAATATTTTTAGCATAAATAAATTAAGCCAAAATTTTGGAATAAGTGTCGGAAAAAGCCAAGTTTTCTACTTGTTTTTATTTAAATTGAACTTTTATATCCTTGAGAATATCAATATTTACTTGTCAATAAAAATGAAATTCACTATGAAGGCTGGCAACCAACATATCCAATCCAACTTGCTTAAGACTTTAAGTGAGCATATATATGATCAAGATTCTCATTATGATTAACTAGACTTTAAATCACTATTCGTGGGATTCAACCTCTCATCATATTTGTAAACCTGTCCTATTATACAAAATGATAGTCAACTTAAGTTCTTAGCTTATTTATATTTTTGGAATTTAGTTGTTTTATTTTATTTATTTTTAAAATTTTAAAAAATAAGTCTAATTTTTAATATTGTTGAAATTCTTTTATTAAATTTAGGTTTGAAATAAATTATAATATTACCTTTTCGGTACACAGTTATTAAATGAGTATTTTTTTATTTCAAACTATGTCAACTTAACAAAATAATTTTAATGATTGAATTTTTATATATAAAGTTATGAAATGATATAAAATCAAACAATCATAAAAGAGAAAGCCAAAAATTAACTCTAAATCTGTTTCAATGAATCATTATTAATTTCATTTAATTAGTTATGCATAAGTTCTGTTTCATTCCCTAATTAAATAAGAATACCTATATATGTAGATGAGATATTAAACAATGTATTCATAAAATAGTTCTTTAAATTAACAACAATCATATATTCTTATGATTTAACAAATGTCTTAAAAATATTTAATAAGAATTTTAATTATGGTTATATTTATTAAACGATGAAGGTTAAACTTATATAAATTTATATAAGATAAATTATGAATGGAGTCTAAATAATTAAATGACAAATATGAGTAAATTCTATGTTATTGACATTTTGTTAGAATTGGGTAATTAAGGAACCATGACAAAGTACCTGTCAAGTATATCAAGATTCAACAAAGCTTCGCTAGGCCCCGACTCTGACCTTGTCCTCACCACCCCACCAAAAAATGGCGCCAACAGCACATAACCTCGTACGCGAACCGGAGCCAGCTCGGTCGAACCAGCACCCAACCTAACTGCCAAATGGTGTGCAATATTGCCACCTGACGAGTCACCCAAGACAAAAACCTGGTCAAAGTCAACCTCGCCACTGTTCAACCATGCATCACTAACCCCATTTTCTCTCAAAGCTTGACTTTGCAACCACCTCATGGCACTGGCTGCGTCATCCATTGCTGCCGGCAGCCTGTGCTCCGGGGCCAACCTGTAGTCCGGCGCAATGACTAGAGCGTTGAGTCCGGACGCGAAGCGTAGGCAAGAATTATGACAGGTAGGCCACGTACGAGAACCTAGGCAAAAACCACCACCATGAATGAAGACGACGATGGGGAGCTTATGAGGACGACCGTTGGGTGGAAAATTAGAGGCTGATGCGGGCTTGTAAATTCGAAGATGGAGATTATGGGTTTTGTCAAACATGGCGTCTTTGAAGTCCACAGAGTTCTGATGGTGGATGACAGGCATGTTGAATTGTATGGTTTTGGATCTGAAAACGGTGCCATCACTCAACACTTGGAGGACTCCCAAGCAGTCTTCCACTATGTGAGGAAATGAACCCATGATTGTTTAAGTTATTGGGTGAAGATGGTTGGGAATGGGTGGGGTTTATATAGAGAGAGAAAGAGAGGGTTGAAAGTGGAGAAACTGTAGAGTGGAGAGGGGGTGATGGTGTGAATGGATGATAGTAATAGAGGAATGGTTCAACATCATGTGCTTCAATTTCCTTTTTCTTTTAAAATATGGACCATAGATAGATAAGCTTGGCTGCCTTCTAATGTTTATTTGCAAGGGAATTTTGTCATTGCTTCTTTGTGTTCGTCTTTTTCTTTTTCATTAATTATATTTTATCACTTGATATATATGAATTAAATAAATAGAAATAAATTTTTAATAATAAAACATATCAATATAAAAAACATGATAAGCAAAATATATTTTTTTTTACATTTAATTAATTTAAAGCTAAAAACTATTATTTTCATCATTTTCAGGTTTACAAAACAATTTTAATAAAAATTATTTTTATTATTTTTAATTTTCATATTTTTATTTTTAAATATTTTTAAAGCAGAAAAAAGCCCACGCTTATGATTTTTCCAGTAAATCCTGCAAAGATTTCAATAATTTTTTTCCTTTTAATTAGTTAGTTACTTTTAATTTTTAAATAAATTTATTTAAATTAAATTAAATTAGAAAATATATCATATGCAAATAAGTTTATAATAACAATATCTTGGAACATAACGTTATTAGTGCCTAAAAGCCTCTCTTTTCATAATGATCCTTGTTATACTGCCCACATAAAGAATGCTAAAGGCCCAAGAATTACATGACCCATGAGGTCCAAACCACCAACAAAAGGCTGCTGGCAGCAAAATATCTCAAGAGAACAAGATTTCAGGGTAAAAAACCAACTCTTACTAAAATGAAAAAAAAAAACAATTGAGCTCTTAAAATATATATCTTATTGAGTCTTTATTGACAAAAAAAAAATAATTAATCAATTTTTTCGTAATGTAACATTAGCTGCGGTTTCACTATAAAGTGCAATTATTTTAAAATAATTATAAAAATATTTTAAAAATAATTAATAAAATTATAAAAGATTGTAAAAATTTAGAAATTATTAAAAATTACAAAATATTAAAAAATTAAATTTTAACAAAATAAGTTATATATATAAATTTTATTAATAATTTATATATATTCAAAATTTAAAAGTTGAAATTGAAAATTTTGAATTGAATAATTTTGTATATAGATTTTTATATATGCAAAATTTGAATATAAAAATTATTAATTCAATTTTTAATTTGAGTATATATTATTAATAAAATTATATATATAAATTTTGAATTTTTCAAGTCTTTATAATTTCAAATCTATACTATATATTAATAAAACTTCTAATTGAGTTGGTGTCACCTTCAACAAGATCACTAACTCGCTTAGAAAGTTACGAGAATGACATTTGGTAATTAAAATAAGTAATATCATTTGAGGGTATTTTAGTCTTTTCACTTTAAAATACCAATAAAATATGCATATAATGGGATGTGAACCCACGCCAATTATATTAATAAAACCTTTAATTTATCCTAAACTAAATCTTTATTTTTATACATTTTAATTTTATTAAACACTTTATTACATTTATCAGTTGTATATATTAATAATGTATTTGATTGAGTTGCTGTCAGAAGTTAACTCGACATCGACTTAAGATTGATGGCAACACCATGATAAACAATTTAATCTAAATTTTCAATTTATTAACATACATATTTAATGTATTATTAATAATTAATTTTAAACTATACATTTTATTATTGTCGAAACCATTTTTTTGTTTGGAAAACGGGCCGACTTTAAAAAGAAAAACGGAGTCGCCACCAATCTTTTTTGAAGTGTGATTGGGTCACTTTAGAAAACGTTTTGGTCTACGGATTTTAAGAAAACGGGCTCGGGAGTCGGTTACGCACGAGGAAGGATTAGCACCCTCGCAACGCCCAAAATTGGTACCGTGTTGATTGATTAATGTCCTTAATATCGAAAATTAGAAAATATTTTAAAATATTAATCTTTAAAAATATTTGGATAACTCGCATTGGATATCGAAACTCTCTTGTTCTGAAAAGATGAAATACCACATCCAGCACGATAGGACACGATGTTTCAAACCCTCAATACCAAGATCGTTCCATGATTTCCAAAATCCCTGCATCCGATTTAAAAAAGGGTATTCCGCTATTTGGTCAAACTAAAAGTCAAAACCCAAGACGATTAGGCACGATCCTCAATTTCCAAACATGAAATATTGCCTTATTTAAGAAAACACGATAAAGAATCTTTGAAGGATATTTAGTTGTTTGGACGAATAGAAAATCGAGACCAAAGACGATTAGGCACGAATCTCTCAAACTTCCAAACACGAAACATTGCCTTATTTTCAAAAATATGATCAAAATCTTTAAAGAATATTTAGATGATCCGAACGAAAAATCGAAGCCCAAAGATGATTGGACACAATTTCTCAAACTTCCAAACACGAAATATTACATTTGTGAAACCCTTTTTATGAATTTTGAAAAAAGCAAAATAAAAATATCAATAAGAAAATAATAGTAATAATATTAGAATTAATAGTGGTAATAATAAAATGATGCTAATAATGCTAACGAACCTAGTAATAGTAATAAAGTAAAAGGAAAAAAATATTAAAAGCAATAATGGTAATGGCCACATTAAAACAAGAAGTACAATAATATATATTTAGAGATAATTGATTTGAAAGTAAAGCGAATAGGGACTAAATTGAATTTAAAAATAAGCACTCGGGCAAAATTAGAAATAAAATTAAAAGATGGACCAATTAGAACTTGCGAGTAACAAGGAGGGCTAAAGGAAAATATCCCCACCCTCCAAAACGGTTGTCACTGTCACACCGCTAAAGATACTACCGGTCAAACTAAAAAAAAGCTTATTTTTTCGACGATCTCAAAATGAGTACGCTTCTACCTCTCTTCCGTATTTTCGTTTATTCTTAAAAACAAGTGTAAAAAATGAATAAAAGAACAAAATAAAAGAACACCTTGAATATTTTGAATCATCTCAAAATTCTTTTCTTTTTGTGTACTTGATTTCGTGTATTTGTAACTATCCGAAAATAGTAGAAAAAAAAAACCTCCCTTCTTTACAATTGTTTTGAATGGCTTTTATAGCCAAATTCTATAACTTATGCATGCAAGTGGGGTGATAGAGTTAGTGGGATGGTGGAGTTAGTGGAGTGGTGGAGTTAGTGGTCGGTTTAGTGGGGTGGTGGAGTTAGTGGAGTGGTGGAGTTAGTGGTCGGTTTAGTGGGGTGGTGGAGTTAGTGGTCTAGTTGGGTTAGGGTTACTTGGGCTTAGTTAATATGGTTTGGTTTGATTTTGTTTTGGTTTGCTGTTTGGGCTTTGGTTGGGGTAAAATTGGGTCATACAGCTGCCCCTCTTTGCTTGCTGTCGTGTAACGGGAACAAAGCAAAGATTCTAAAGGAGCCAATTTTGCCCCATTTTTGCTGAGTCTTGATTTCTTAGCGCTTCTTCTCTTGTGTAGCCTTGCTTTGACCTATTGCATCTTCGGGGTATAGAAATTTTGTTCGATCTATTCCACTCTCGCTTCGGTGGAGATAAAATCGCAATTTTCACTGTTACCCCTCTCGCTAGGGAATTAAGGCTCATCGTCTTCGATCCATTCCACTCTTGCTCGGTGGGATAAGATCTTCTTCTTTGTTACCCTACCGCTTGGGAATTAAGGCTCATCATCTTCGATCTGTTCCACTCGCTTCGGATGGGATAAGATCCGCTTTTAGCCGCTTATCCCTCTGCGTAAGGAATTAAGGCTCATCGTCTTCGATCTGTTCCACTCCTTCGGTGGGATAAGATCGCTTTTTAACTGTTACCCTACCGCTTGGGAATTAAGGTCGATCGTCTTCGATCTATTCCACTTCGCCGATGGGATAAGATCTGCTTTTAGCCTGTTACCCTACCGCTAGGAATTAAGGCTCATCGTCTTCGATCTGTTCCACACTCGCCGGTGGGATAAGATCAGTAACCTTCAAACTGTTACCCTACCGCTTGGGAATTAAGGCTCATTGTCTTCGATCTGTTCCACTCCGCTCGGTGGGATAAGATCAGAACCTTTAGCCTGTTACCCTACCGCTTGGGAATTAAGGCTCATCGTCTTCGATCTGCTCCACTCTCGCCGGTGGGATAAGATCTCGCTTTTTAGCTTGTTACCCTACCGCTAGGGAATTAAGGCTCATCGCCTTCGATTTGTTCCACTCTGCTCGGTGGGATAAGATCCTTCTTTAGCTCTGTTAACCTCACCGCTAGGAATTAAGGCTCATCGTCTTCGATCTGCTCCACTCGCCGGTGGGATCAGATCGCTTTTAGCCTGTTACCCTACTACTTAGGGAATTAAGGCTCATCGTCTTCGATCTGCTCCACTCGCTCGGTGGGATAAGATCTCAGAACCTTCAAACTGTTACCCTACCGCTTAGGGAATTAAGGCTCAATGTTTTCGACTGCTCCACTCTCGCCGGTGGGATAAGGTCTGATATTTTCGACCCGTTACCCTACTGCTTAGGGAATTAAGGCTCAATGTTTTGACTCGCTCCACCTCGCTTCAGTGGGATAAGGTCGTAATCTTCAGAACTCCCATCAATTTTGCTACATTGTCCTCTAGGGAACCTACACCAGAATTGATTTCATGGTATATATGTTTATGCCAAATGATTAGGATGTCGGAAAAATGTTTCCAACCATATGTATTATGAATGTTATGAATGAGTGCAAAATAAGAATGATCTATTTTAACACTTCAATGTCATTGCTTGTTGTTTATTAAGGTGATATCCTCGACGATGTCTTCTTTGTTCAGTGATACCTCTAACAGAGAATCAAAATGTCACACCGCTAGTCCTTTTCTCAAGTGCTCGAGCCCTTTAAGCTCGGTTAGTTCAAACAATTGTCCTGTTTTGGATTCTTGTATTATTTAGAGACTTTCGAGTAATATGCAAAACTTCTTTTGTGAAAGCATTATTAGTTCAATAATCATTATTTCAATATGAAATGCTTGGAAAAGATTATAATAATGGACAAGAAAGAAACTAATTAGAGTATGACTTAAAATAAATAAGATAGCAAAATGCAATCAAAAGGAAATTTATTGGTAATGTATCTTGAAATGAGCAAATTCAGGATGGGTAAGATGGAAACTAGGTGCCCCAGATATCACAAACTGAGCTTCTTTGTTCAAACTTCGAGGACCATTTAAGCTCAATATGTGTTTAGGGGATTCGAGTACTTTGTCGATGCCCCAAACGTAACATACTTCCTCATTGTTAATTCAAACATAGCGAAACCATCAGATGCCCCATCACGATTTGATCATAATTTGAGCCGCCCTTTTTTTTTTTGGGTTTTCGACTCAAAGCCCCTTTGGTCTCAAAGTGCCCTTTGCGGGTTTTCACCTTGGCCTCTCCGTTTTTATTTATTATTTTTTTTGCGAAAAACTTCAAAGCGCCCTTTATGGGTTTTTGCCTTGGCCTATTTCCGTCATAAGCGAAGCGTTTCTTGGCTGGGTCCGCATTAATTGGGTTTGACTGACTTTTGCCGTCCATCTCGGCAAGTATCCATGCTTCTCCAAAAAAAACCTTCTTTTCAACATAATGTCCTTCACAATTAGGCATTTACTTTCCCCTGAAGCCCTTTTGCATAGGGAGGATCTTTTCAATACCAAGTCTCTTTCATGAACCTCTCTGGGGTGGACTTTTTGTTGTAAGCCCACATTATTCGCTTCTGGTACATTTGACTATGACGGATGGCTCTTAATCTTTTTCCCCGATCAGATTCAGTTGATCATACCGAGATTGAACCCATTCCGCTTTATCCAACTTCGCTTTGATGAATCAAGAAAAGAATCTCAACTTCGATAGGCAAGACCGCATCCATCCCATAAATCAATGAGAAAGGCGTTGCCCCGGTGAGGGTCCTGGCCAACATTTGAGTAGCATAGACGGTAAATGGTAACTAGTCTATGCCAATCTTTACAAGTTTCAACCATCTTTCAAAATCTTTGGATAGCTTCTTTTTTTTTTGTTTTTTTTATTTTGAACTCGAATTTGCATTCAAAATTGAAATTGAATTTGATGACGGTTGTTTTTGTAACTTTGCCATAAGAACCGTCTTTCACCCTCTTAGTGAAATAATTGACAATCATGAAGATGAATAGGTGTCGACTAGATGCTTTTGACGAGATCGTCCCTGTAACATCTATACTCCACGTATAGGAAAAAATAGAGGAAGCATATAAGTCACGCCTTCTCAATTTGGCATTTACGACATAACTGATGTAACCTCCCTTTCATGGTAGACCAACAATACCCGAACCTTATAATCAACTCGCTATCGAAATCTCCTAGCATGTGTCTTTCCGAACACTCCATAGCCTCCTCGTGCCTAGGCATATCTTGATGCGGTCATGCAAAGACATCTTTGAATTCTTGGAATAACTCGATGGCGTCTTGCTTTATTTCGGTGGAGAGCAAGGCTTCGATCTTCACTCCTTTCCTAGACTCACAATGTCCACTGACACTTTGTACGATAGAGTCTATTTTCATTTCGTTTTACCATCCTTAACAGATCAATGGGTAAGTTGTAATCTCTGACATCTTCAAAATATTCAGATCCTTTTAGACCCATATTTTACTCAAAAGGGAGTCCGTGACAGCGTTGCTCATGTCTCGATATCTGGGTACCTATTGTAGGTACGAAGGTAAATTCCAAAGAATAAATGGTTCTGAAGATGATTATTTATAATCATGGATGGAAAATGAAAGAACATTCCAAAGAACAAAAGAATATATAGTATGACATGGAGAGAGAAAAAAAAAGAGAAACTATTTACTCGGCATGAAACACAAAAATGCATTTTTATTGAAAATAAAGATGTTTGAACATGAGCCTATTTCAAAAAGATTCTTATTGTTTGTAGGCTTAAAACAACAAATGTGTTTTGAACATTACTCTGTGTTAGCTCTAAAACTATGTGAATTTCTTCCGCAATTCAAATTGCTCGTAACACTTCCAGCTCAAAGGCGAATGCCTCTTAGGTTTCCTTCATTCGATCCCTCATCGAATCTGGCGTTGATGCTCAAAGTTTTCATTATATCCTTAATGTTTTTACATCCGTGTAGTAATGATGTTCCAAGGTCACTATAATATAATCTCCAAATAATAGGGTTCTTTTATGACATTTAATGCATATGATGTGATGTGATGCAAATGCATGATATAAATGCAAAATAAAGGCATCAATTCGGTTCAATTTCTTTTAGAAAACTTATTTAAAAACAAAATCCTTTACATAAAAGAGTCACATATACGGCCTATCCCTTCTCGAGTCTGACCATATACATACAGCTGCATTATCTTCTACTTTATCAAGGAATTCGTTCTCCATAACAAGCCTTCTAACTTAGAAATCAAAACAGGAATTGACGCCTTTTAAGTATGAAATGATATGCAAACATGGCCAAAATAAAACAGGTTAGTATCGCACAATAGCAACCAAAGCAAGTAAAAATGTCAAACCAATCGTAAGTGTAACCACTAAAGTTTAGCATGACTCTACCTAGGGTAGGCTCTTAGGGTTCACTATATGTGGTTTAGTTCTAAGGAAAGGGCACTGAACCAGCCAGATTCCTCAATCCTCACCCATTATAGGCTCATACCGATTGAGTTCGATTCTGGGAATACATTTCCCTATGGCCATGGAGGTGAAAACCTCACGGAACCATAGGTACGGATGTATCCCTAAGCGATCCCCAGCCCATGCGAAGGTGAAAACCTCATGAAGGCATAGATTTTGCTCCCACTTAAGGGTGTGACCACAACGGTCATGCAATATGAATGCAAAATATTCTATGTGTCCCAAACCAAAGCATATATATGACGCAACACAGACTCATGCAAATGAAAAACGAAATAAAAAAATTATTTTCAATAAAAGGACATTAATCAATCAATTTTACGGCTTGACTCTCTTATTGGTCCCTAGTGGAGTCGCCAAGCTGTCGAAACCATTTTTTTGTTTGGAAAACGGGATGACTTTAAAAAGAAAAACCGAGTCGCCACCAATCTTTTTTGAAGTGTGATTGGGTCACTTTAGAAAACGTTTTGGTTTACGGATTTTAAGAAAGCGGGCTCGGAGTCGATTCATACGATGAAAGATTAGCACCCTCATAACGCCCAAAATTGGTACCGTGTTGATTGATTAATGTCCTTAATATCGAAAATTAAAAATATTTTAAAATATGAATCTTTAAAATGTTTGGATAACTCGCATTGGATATTGAAACTCTCTTGTTCGAAAAGATGAAATACCACATCCAAAGACGATAGGACACGATGTTTCAAACCCTCAATACCAAGATCGTTCCATGATTTCCAAAATCCACGCATCCGATTTAAAAAGGGTATTCCGCTATTTGGTCAAACTAAAAGTCGAAACCCAAAGACGATTGGGCACGATCCTCGAATTTCCAAACATGAAATATTGCCTTATTTAAGAAAACACGATAAAGAATCTTTGAAGGATATTTAGTTGTTTGATTGAATAGAAAATCGAGACCCAAAGACGATTGGGCACGAATCTCTCAAACTTCCAAACACGAAACATTGCCTTATTTTCAAAAATATGATCAAAATCTTTAAAGAATATTTAGTGATCCAGACGAACGAAAAATCGAAGCCCAGCACGATTGGACACAATTTCTCAAACTTCCAAACACGAAATATTACCTTTGTGAAACCCCTTTTTTATGAATTTTGAAAAAAAGCAAAAATAAAAATATCAATAAGAAAATAATAGTAATAATATTAGAATTAATAGTGGTAATAATAAAATGATGCTAATAATGCTAACGAACCTAGTAATAGTAATAAAGTAAAAGGAAAAAAAATATTAAAAACAATAATGGTAATGGCCACATTAAAACAAGAAGTACAATAATATATATTTAGAGATAATTGATTTGAAAGTAAAGCGAATAGGGACTAAATTGAATTTAAAAACAAGCACCGGGCAAAATCGAAATAAAATTAAAAAGATGGACCAATTAGAACTTACGAGTAACAAGGAGGGCTAAAGGAGTAACAAGGAGGGCTAAAGGAAAATATCTCCCACCCTCCAAAATGCGGATCCATACATGATTTTCATTGACAATAAGATTGAGATTGCAAAAATACAAAAGGAAGAGGAGGAGGAATCAAATGGTGAAACTCCAAAACATCACAAAAAAAAGCTATTTTTTTCGACGATCTCAAAATGAGTACGCTTACCACCTCTCTTATTAGTATTTTCGCTTTATTCTTAAAAACAAGTGTAAAAAAATGAATAAAAGAACAAAATAAAAGAACACCTTGAATATTTTGAATCTATCTCAAAATTCTTTTTTTTTGTGTACTTGATTTCTCGTGTATTTGTAACTATCCGAAAAATAGTAGAAAAAAACCTCCCTTCTTTACAATGGTTTTGAATGGCTTTTATAGCCAAATTCCACAACTTATGCATGCAAGTTTTGGTACACAGTTATTAAATGAGTATTTTTTATTTCAAACTATGTCAACTTAACAAAATAATTTTAATGATTGAATTTTTATATATAAAGTTATGAAATGATATAAAATCAAACAATCATAAAAGAGAAAGCCAAAAATTAACTCTAAATCTGTTTCAATGAATCATTATTAATTTCATTTAATTAGTTATGCATAAGTTCTGTTTCATTCCCTAATTAAATAAGAATACCTATATATGTAGATGAGATATTAAACAATGTATTCATAAAATAGTTCTTTAAATTAACAACAATCATATATTCTTATGATTTATCAAATGTCTTAAAAATATTTACTAAGAATTTTAATTATGGTTACATTTATTAAACGATGAAGGTTAAACTTATATAAATTTATATAAGATAAATTATGAATGGAGTCTAAATAATTAAATGACAAATATGAGTAAATTCTATGTTATTGACATATTGTTAGAATTGGGTAATTAAGGAACCATTGGGGTGATAGAGTTAGTGGGATGGTGGAGTTAGTGGAGTGGTGGAGTTAGTGGTCGATTTAGTGGTCTAGTTGGGTTAGGGTTACTTGGGCTTGGTTAATTGGGTTTGGTTTGATTTTGTTTTGGTTTGTTGTTTAGAGCTTTGGTTGGGGTAAAATTGGGTCATACAATTATTTTTATTAATATCGTTATTTTAAACAAACATTTGTGTTCTAAATTTATAGTTTTCAATTTATTAATTTATCACGCATATGCATGTGATAGGACTTTTAGTAATTATTAATATTTTTTATTAATTGTTAATCTTTTATAGTTTTGAACTCATATAGAATAAATTGACAAATGGTTATTGATTCAAATGAATATGAACAACCATATGCCCAAATTGATTCTAAATGCAATTTTATTAATTACTTTTAAATTATATAATTCACTTTTTTCTTGTAGAATATTTAATAAGGTAGGTCTAACTTTTAAGCACAACTATTTTGTTTTTATTCCATCTCGTTAACATAAACATGTTTGTAAAAATTAATAAGTGAATAATTGATATACATTTTAGCACTCTTTTACACTTATTCTTAGAGTTAAAACAAATGTTTTAATACCTTTTTTTTTTAAGAAACCATGCATTATAGTTTATAATTTAGTGCATTTCTTACCTTTCTTTAATTTGTTAGTGTTTAAGTAAGATATCATATTATTCATGCTTATCTCATGGGCAAAAGGGCCCAAAAATATAGAAGTAAGCTAAAACAATAGTAAGGGTCGCGACACGTAACCACTAAAGGTTGTGACCCTAAGCTTTGAACCAAAATGCAAAGCTGAGATGGGTATTTGTGTCTCGGCCACGACGTTAAAAATTGACTTGGAAGAACTTGTGCACAGTCCTGCCTCAATGTCACAACATAACTTTTAGTTGCATTGCGACCTTCAAGATTGTTTGAAAGGAAGCCCAATCATCCAAGTTGAGTCAGGAAGCGCATACTTCATTGACAAGAGAAGACAGTTTGTCATTTGAAAGTTGTAAGGGTGTGTAAAATTTAGGTAAAATTGAAAAAATTTAATTAATTGATTGAATTCGGTTAATCGGTCAGTTAACTGAATTTTTTCGGTCGAGGTCGGTTAATTATTTTGTGATTTTTTAGTTAACGGTTAATTCGGTTCGAAATCGGTCGTTTAACTGAATTTTTTGATTTAACAGAAAAAATTAATAAATAAAATTATAATATATAAATAGACCCACTATTCACCTAAACCCAATTTTAAACTCAATTCAAACCCAAATATCCAACCTAACCCAATTACATAATCCAACCAAATCATAAAAATTACAAATAATTTAATAAATAAAAATAAAATTCTAAAACTAAAACTAAAATTATGTAATCTTTTTAATTATGTAGTAATTCATTTCGGGAATTCGGGTAATTAGGTTAATTCATGTAATTTGGGTAATTCGGTTAATTCGGGTAAATCAGGTAATTCGGTTAATTTTTACTAAAAATAAAAAATATATAATTTTCGGTTAATTCGGTTAACCAACCGAATTAACCGAAAAAATTTTGGTTCGATTAATTTTTTTGAAAAACTTTCGGTTCGGTTAACGGTTAAAAATTTTAAAAGATCGGTTAATTCGGTTAATGTTATTTCAAGTCGGTTAACTGACTGAACACCCTAGAAAGTTGTGATATTCCTTGTATAATGTCACCAGACAATTACCAAAGAAAAAAGTGAAGAAATTTGAGGCAAAGTCATGAAGCTCATTGTGCAAGGTTGCGACCCTCTATTCAAACCTTAGTATAAAAGGGCTATTTTTCAACTATTGAGAGGAGAGAAGTCTGATAGATAGGATAGTCTTCTATTTTTGTTATTATTTTAGCATAGGGTTTTCTTTAGTTTAATACCCACTTTTCCTTTATTTTTGCAAAAGTTGTAATTTCCATTTCAATACTTAAACAAATTACAAGGCGTTCTCTTTATTTTAATTTTAAGCACTTTTCTTTTCTTTTTAATTTGCAATTGAGTACTGAAGTAGTAAGAAAAATCTTGGATTCTACACTTGGATACCTAAACATTGAGCATTTTCTAAATTCAATCTATTCACTTTTATGGCTCAAATGGTGATAATATTTGATGTTGTTGGTATTGTTTGCATGGAATCCATGGATATCTAAATCTTTAAGAGACTAACAGTATGATGAAGTATGTGAATTAATTTCAACTTGTTTGGTTGACCATGCATGTCAAGTGTGTGTTAATTAATTGGATACACTTAATGGCTTATGAGTGACAACTTCTGTATGAACTTATTTAGGGAAGATTTATGAAAGTTGATACTTACTAAAACCATTAAATTATTGCCTTGAGCATTAGATTTGAGAAATGATGTGTATCATGGTGATTGGTTTCGCATAGATTCAAGTTGTATCAGTTGATATCGTTTAGTACTAAAGTAAAATAAATAATACTTTTTTCTTCATCGGTAAAAATTTCGGTCCGTATTAGTCGCATCAACTCATTCCGGCCAATTCCGATCACACAGGTTAGAATATGGTGCATACACCAATGCATGAATAAAATTTAAAAAATATAATTGCTATTATACTAAAGACTTAATTGGAATGTACTAATCAATCATAAAAGACTGCACTACACTGGAAAGTTTAATTTAACATTTTAAACTTTAAAAATGAAAAATTTGGGACATACTTTCACACTTAAAATATAATATAAAAAAAGGCACCTGATCATCAAAGAAAAAACCCCATTCACCAATAACTATTGGAGTCATATTAGCACGTAGTCACTAATTTCGTATTTTTCACGTAGCTCTAGCGTTAAGATTTAGTCGTTAATTTCCATTTAGTCTTAGCACATACATCGATAATCTGTTCAAAAATTTGAGCTCAAATTCCTATTTTTAGTTTCTATCTTTAATTATTTTACTCCTAATGAATATTTCAATGTAATATTAATCGAACAAACAATTGTGCGCTTCAAAATATTTTTAATTAAAATTTATAGTCTTGAAATTAACGCATCAAATTTTTGATCTTTGGATTTAATGGAAATTTTGAATGGTTAGGGTTTTAAAAACATTACAGCAAGCCTAGTATATCACAGAGAATTAATCAATGCATTGATTTTTTTCTGTTTTATTTTATTTTCCTTTGTTATAAAACACTTGTGTTTGGAAACTGATGCTGCTTGTATTGTGGTTTGTGACTATGAATGCGTAAGGACAATCAAGAATTAGTGCCATTAGATCTTGAAATAGAAAATGCCTTAAAAAACTTTAGAAGAACCAAAAATCTGGTGGAAGAACCTAATATTGACTTATAGATGTTTATTGATGATTATTCATATTTCACTCGGATATGTTTTTTGAAGCACCATTCTAAATTACTGTGTTTTTATATTAAGTTTGCCAATACGAATTAAAATCCTTCAAATTGATAATGCCATGGAATATAAAGTCTTATTTGCTTCAATTCCTTAGTCAACAAGGTACTATCATTCAACGTTCTTGTCAAGCAGACTGGGTGAGGTGAGTGTAAACATCTTTATATCCTTCATTCTATTCGTGCTTTTCCTCTTTCTGTCCTGAAAAGTATTTGGGGTGAAGCAGACCACAATGTTGTGTATGTTATTAATCGTCTTCCTACCTTAGTATTTCAAAATCTTTCTCCTTAAATATTGCTTATAACTCAAGTCCTTGACATCCTTATGAACACACCAAATTAGAGCCCCATGCATGATTACGTAGTTTTCTCAGATATGGGGCAGAACAAAAAGGATATAGGTGTTGAGATCCTATCTTTGAAACAAACATTACATATTTCTCGGCGTGTTACCTTTTAGGAAAGCACCATGTTTTCTTCTCTCTCAAAGTTTCATCAATTAGACACCTCTTGAAACACCCCACACCCGGCCCACGAGCCTGAACCGGATCTGGTATGTTCCTAAAGTAAACCGATCTCAAAATCATTCGATACTTAGAAAATTGTAGATTTTAGAAAAACTACCATTTTGAGTTGGGCTTAGATTGAAAACCCATTTATTTAATCTTGTAAATCAAATTTGATGTAACATGTCCCAAAATAGTTCTTAGCAAAATATTAAAAAGTAATGTAAAACAAAGAATAATCCATTGGGCCTTATGGCCTTATTACATCAAGTAAACCCAAAATAAAATTTAAAAGTATTAAAATTAAATAAAGTCCAAATTAGAATGAATTCTTCAAGTGATGCATGGCCTCCTCATGGTCTACCGGTCAATTCTCGCTCATCACCGAAAAATAATTCCCACAATGGGGTGAGTCAACAGACTCAATGTGCACACTATACTATCAATCAATAAATCGAGCAATCATGTTTAAATCATCAAGTCCATATAATAATGAAATTATGATGCAACCCAAACCTAATCCTAATGGTCCATCCGCTACTCTCCACCGTGCACCGCCATTCACACCGTGGAACTACTAAGTCAACCCTCCATCCGCTACTCTCCATGTTGTGTCATTAGACACTATAATCAAATTTAAACGTTGTGTCATTTGACTTTGTTGTAACCTAAGTTACCAAATTTCGCAATGTGACCGTAGTCAACATTTTTAGTTGGTGAGACCAAGTCAACACCTTCGTTGGTGAGACCAAGTCAACACTGTTCTTCCCCTTTCACATAAAACCCAATGCCCCAAAACATATATATATAGCATAACTTAATTTCATGTTCATATTCATATATTCGCATGTTATTAAATAACATTTTCACAATCCTATCGAAGTAGGAAACGTGCACAGGTACTTTTGCCACATTTGTGGTACTTAGCCACATTCACATTCTTATACATATTCATATATTAAATAATAGCCATATGAAATATTGAAGGTTAGTAAGGGTACACACCTTTTTCGCAATAGGTTCCTTGATATCACGAGAATCCGATCTAATTTTTAGATCTATTAATCCTATATTCGCCCATCAATTAGAACACATTAATAAACCCCTTTTTTTAGACAAAACCAAATCCTAGTAGGATTTGTAAAAAACTCACCTTTGCCGATTTGGTGTTTACACAATCCCGAAAAACTTCGTTTTCCTTTACTTGTTATTCGCCAACCTTAAAACTTCACAAAAATTAGTTTTCTTTTAATAATTATGGATCCGGTCTAGGTAACCACATGAACCTTGGCGAATGTATAGACTTTCTTACCTTAGATCCCGAAGTTGATCTTTATTTCAAATTCTGCCAAATCACTTGTTAGATTAGATCTATTGTTTGATTATGAAAGGGATCTCTTAGCCGAATGTACATTGATGTACTTACCTCGTTTCGAATCTCGAAAAATCCCTTATGCTATTCGCCATGAACATGAGGAGGATTAGTATCCAATTTTGGTAAAAAGAAAAGAATAGAAGTTGATTGATCTTAGATCTTACCCTTTTGATGTTGTAACCCTGACTTCTCCTTTACTTAGAATCGACAGAATTTGGCCTTGATGGTAGAAACGGAGGAGAAAAGAGAAGAAACGAAGATGGTATTTTGTTCAAGGAGAATCGGCAAAAAGAGAGGGGAAAGCTATGCAAATTTCGCACACTCTAGGAAAGATGAGAGGATGGCCTTGATTTTCCTCTTTTAATCGAAATTGATATGCCAAGAGTCCTTGACTTGGCCACCACTCCTTTACAAGTGATAATATTATCATTTAATTATCACTTTAATTAAATTATAAGTACTTTATCCATCCTTTATCTCCTTATTTATTTTATTAAAAGAAATTCCTTTACTTAACACCTAATTAAACGAGTTTTAATCAAGTGAAACTCCTCTTATTCAACATGCTTGTGCCGTCCCACCTCCTAGCCTTGGAAGCAAAATAAGGCCTTCATTATTTGCTTCTGGATGTCTCAAACTCGAGCCCAAAACCTTTTGCATGTGGGCCATTTCCTAAGGCCTTATGTGGCATCTTGAGCCACATTTCCAAGCCCGTTATTGGGTCAAATTTCATGTACTTTATATCTTTAGGGTCACTTGGCCCTAAGTTCCCCTTTGGGCTCTTAAATTCAACATTCGGGGTCAATTTTAAGTTTCCTAAACAAAATGTTTAGTTTCCTATTTTGGCTTGGTTTCCAAAATGTTTAGTTTCCTCTTTGGCTTGGTTTCCAAAATGTTCACTTTTCTAATTTACTTGGTTTCCAAAATGGTCACTTTCCTATTTTAGTTTAGTTTCCAAAACTTAACATTTCTAAAGCATTTCCTTACATTTCCATACATCTCCTTACATTTCCACACATTTCCATACATTTCCATATATTTCCTTACATTTCCATATATTTCCATACATTTCCATACATTTCCATACATTTCCTTACATTTCCTTTCATTTCCTTTCATTTCCTTTCATTTCCTTTCATTTCCTTACATTTCCTTTCATTTCCTTTCATTTCCTTTCATTTCCTTACATTTTCCTTACTTTTGCTTACATTTCCCTACATTTCCTTACATTTCCTTACATTTCCTTTCATTTTCTTTCATCTTAGGGTTCTTGAAACTCTTCAGAACACATCCAACACACCCACTGATCCCACTATCTCATGAATTATGCACGAACGCATAACCCATAATCTAGGATGTTACACCTCTTCATCCTTATTCTTTACTAACCCTAATGTTGAGTTATTTCCTAGTTTTGATGATCTCAATGAGAATCCTTCCACTTTTAAGTCCACTTCAACTGATCCACGTTTGATATCACAAACATTCGGCAGTCAACTTGGGTAAGAGAAACTCCCCGTCATTACCATTGTTATTCAGCTCTTTTGACTCATCAAGACCTTTATTCCTCTTTGGTAGCAAGCTATGAATGAAGAACTTCAAGCTCTAAAGAAAGCGCACATGGGATTTGGTTAATCTCTCTCCCGATAAGACCTTTATTGGATGCAAATGGGTTTACAAAATTAAGACTCATTCTGATGATACTATTTTGGTCACTAAAGGATACAATCAAGAGTATGGCATAAACCATGAAGACACCATTGCGTCAATGGCACGATTGACTTCTATGTGCAGTCTATTGGCTATTGTTGTTGTGCGAAAATGGAAACTACTTCAAAAAAATGCATTTCTGAATGGAGACTTGCAAGTGGAGGTTCACATGCATCCTCTTCTTGGCATTTCCCATCCTACTCACAAAGTTTGTCAACTCCGCCAACCAAGCACCCAGAGCTTGGTTTACCCAATTTAGTTCTGCTACTATTACTCATTTTGGTTTTGTCTCAAGTCCTCATGATTCTGCTTTATTCATTCATCGCATTAATCGTGGCCTTGGTCTACTTCTTCTCTATGCTGATACTATGATCAAAACAGGCGATGATACCTCATGCATTTCAGAGCTACATACAATAGTATCTACGCAAACATTTTGAAATGAAAATCTTGGTTCACTTAGTTACTTTCTCACTCGGTCTTGAAGTTTTTGTATTTCTCAAGCTAGGTATGCTTTTGATATGCTTTCTCGAGGAATTACAAACAAGAAGACTATATCTACTCCTCTGGAACCTAATTTTAAGCTTCATTATATTGCACTCTCTTGAAGATCCTACTTCATATTGTCTGTAATACCCCAAAAATTACTACAGTAAGAAAGTAAGATATTATCTTTGATATAGTTAAGTAAGGAAATAAATTGACAAAAAGAGAAAATTTTGGATTATGTTAACATTAGGAAGCATATTATGATATATTACATTATTAATTCAAGAAAGGACTAAATTATAAAAGCGAGAAAAATTTTGTTGCCCAAGAGTAAATACTAAAAATTTGAGGGGTTAAAGTGTAAATATGAAAAAGTTAAAGGACCAATAGTGTAAATATTTTAAGGTGGAATAATTTAGAAACTAAGGAAAATGGATGAATTAGGACCAAATCGAATAGGTGAAGAATTGTGAGGGACTAAATTGTAATTTTTCCAAATTAAGTGATGACTCAATGATGAAATTTTAAAAGATCATAAGGGTAAAATGGTCAATTAGTAAGAGAGAGAGTTCTAGAATGTAATGATTATGTTGATAATATTTTAAATTAATTAATTAAATAAATATTACTTTATTAATATTTTAATAAGATAATTATTATTTTATTATTTTATTTAGTATATATATATATGTGTGTGTCGGGAAAGAAAAAACAACAAAACACACCATCCATCTTCTTTCCCATGCACCAACGTGAGAAGAAGAGAGAAATAAAGAAAGTTTTGCTTTCTTTATAATTTGGTCCTTTCACCAAAAATCCACCATTTTCACTTAAAATTCAAAAGAATTTTCATAGCCATCAAGAGAGAAAGATGTCAAGGAGACTATGGGGAGCAAGAATATCAAGTTAGATTTAAGAAATAGAAACTGGAGGAGAGAGAAAATCAAATTAAAGATTAAAATCAATAAGACAAGGTAAGAACATCAAGATTTCAATATATTTTTAGTTTGTTATTATTGAAAAAGCATAAAATGATGTTATAGTGGAGTTTTCTTATATATGGTCCTATGTTCTTGATATGCTAGTGAAGGAAAATAAGAGAGAGTGATGGGAAATATTGTAGAGAAAGTAAATAAAGGTGTTACAAACTTAGTAATTAACATTTTGTACTAAAACAGTTTTAGACAGCAGTAGTAGTCTAACTTTGAAAAATCACTAAAATTTTGGAAATTAAATTAGAGGATGAATAAAATATGAAATTAAATATTTTTGAGTCTAGTTTTTCATAGAATAAGCGGTGTAAGCAATGGACTTATAAATTATGAGTTATAGTAAATTTTGTGAGACAAGGTTAGAATGATTTTGGGTTCTCCTGTTCTGAATTTGGAAAATCATCAAAAATTGGAGAAAAATAATTAGGGGCTTAAATTTATATTTTTAAAATCCTGAATTAATCTATTTTCAAGATAAATAAAAGGGAACATCATCCCAATCTCGTATAAGGACATAATTAATTTTTAGTGAAGAAGAGTCGGAATTGTCAGACAGTAGAATAGGGGTGACTTTAAAGAATAAACTGTACTTGTTGGCTAAACCAAAAATTCTGAAAATTTTATGGTAAGAATATATGTGAGTCTAGTTTCAGGGAAAATTAGCGGATCTTAATTTGGAGTTCTTTAGATAAAAATAATTTAGCGACTGTGACACAGATGGACAGCTTGAATATCCATATAAGTAAATAGTGAAAATCATAGATAAATGTTACTTATAAGCATGTAATATAAATTAAGGATGTGGAATGGAGAGGAGGAGGAGGAAAATATATATGAATATTCGGCTAGCATTGCTAATTTGCATGTTTTAGACTTAGGGACTAAATTGAATAAAAGTAAAATTTTAAGGGCAATTTTTGTAAAATATAAAAATGACCAAATTGAGTGAAATGCATTATTTATTTTGTCTAAATTAATAAATTGAATGAAATTATTAATTTAGATCAAGATCGATTGAAAAATCGATGAAAATAGAAAATTACCAAAATGCCCCTGAATCTTGGTATTTCTGCAATTTAGCTAAGTAAGTTCGTGTAATCTAATTATGTGATATAAGAAAATACGAGTTGATGGTATATGAAATATTGATATAATGAATTAATTGATTTATGTTTATGAAGAAACGGCAAGAGAATAATATTTATCATGACATGGAAATATGTGATTATCTTTGATACGTTGATACAAGGAAATTAAGTATGCTGAGAGGAGTAATACATTCAAGTAAGACATGTCGAGAAAAATAAATATGTTTAAGGGACAATATGTTTAATCTTGATTGGTTCCAAATATGAATGCTAGATGAAATAAAATGTTTGATAAATAAATTTGTAACTCCAGTAATACTCCGTAACTCTATTTCGGTGACGGATTCAAGTTAGGGGCGTTAGCTTGCTGTAAGTCTTATTTATCTTACTGTTACGCCGCCAGATATTATTTATGCAGTGCATTTGGTTAGTCGGTTCATGACGGCTCATCACACTGCACATTTTGCTGTCGTTCTTATTCTTTGTTCTGTTAAGGGGAAACTTTTCCATGGTCTTCATTTTTTGGCCTGGTCTTCTTTGACACTAACTGGTTACTCAGATGCTGATTAGGCAAGAAATCAAACTGATCGTAGCACTGCAACTGGATATCGTTTCTTTTTGGAGGATTCTCTAACATCTTGGCATAACAAGAAACAAACTATCATTTCCAAATCTAGCACAAATCCGAGTATTGTGCTCTTGCTGATGCAATATCTGAATTAATTTGGTTTTGTTGGTTGCTAACAGACACATTCAAGAGCCACAATCCTTTATTGTGATAATAGAGGTGCCATGCAAATTACTTATTATGATGTCATCTATGATTTTTGTTTGCCATCATGTCAATCATGGTACCCTTTGGTTGCTCTATGTTACCACTGCCAATCAAACAGCCGAGACCTTTACCAATTCTCATTGTTCTAGGTGATTCCACGATTCATTGAGCAAACTCAAGTCCACTATCCCACCTTGAGTTCGAAGGGGTTAGCATGATTTATGGCAAAAAATTTATAGGATTGTTTATGCTTGCTAGGATATTATTTTGTACATTTTCTTTTCTTTTTATTATTATTGCAACTTGCTCTTGCGTGTGTATATAGGAGACGTTATTTGCACAAGAAAGTGATGAAATACAAACGTCATATTCTCTCTGCATTTTCTTTCATTAGTATGGAAGTGAATCCGGATGTAAACCAAAAGCAAGGCAAGCCACCTAACATTAACTCATATACTTTGCTCCCTTTTATACCACAATCCATTGAGTTCAAACCCAAATATAACATAATAGGCTCAAGTCTTAAAACACAACATTTACTGAGTAAAAAGAGAAACCTATAAGCCCAAATAGGCAATTCGGCTCAACAAACTAGGAGTAGGCTCAAAACCCTCGCATAGGATTTCAGTCCCACAAGCTCAAACGTTTGTATACATGGCATAACCGTATGCTTCTCTCTGGTCTGGTTAACAAAAGAAGCTTCTACAAAAAGCTTCACCAATTCAATCACTCAGTAAAATCAAGGGCTAACGTCCTTAAGAAAGCAGGAGAGATGAACTAGCTAATAAAGATGAGCAGTTAAATCTAAGCACAAGCTCGGGCAACTTTGGGCAGCCCCACAAAAGCTATATATATTAAGACGTACGATGAGATTACCCAGGTAGGACCTCTGTATAACTTAGCACCATTTCCTATCGGTCATTTCAGCATCGAAGGATGCCTCAAAATAGTAACTCTGGTGCCCTCTAATATGTTTCTGGCTTCGCAGATCACCTGGAGCACAAATTCAGCTCAATCCAGTACCCACTACAAAGTAGACCTTAGCACACCCCATAGGTTATAGCATCGGTAGGGTTGTACCATAAGATGCTACTGCACATGCAAAGCAAGGAGTAACTTGCTAAATCTACAAAGTAGGAAAAAGGTAAAGGAACAATGGTTTAGTAATAATAAAGCCATCTGACAATGAAAATCTTAATATTTTTCATGAGCTAATTTATTGTTGCACTGTTAGATTACAGAGTTTTCTAATTCCAAGGAACAAAGAACAAAGACACCGGGATGTATCCAGGGATAGCTTATGAAAAGAAATGATGGATGACAGCAACATTACTGCTCACTGCTATCCAACCAGTGAGAACTGATTCTCTGGTTGGTGCAATGACGAAAAATAGCTTCAGCAAAATTTTAGCAGAACAGCCACTGAATAGCACGCATGCATTTAGCAACAGCAACTGATGACCACTGCTTCTAGAAACAAACATGGGGAGGAATTAGCTTTCCTGGATTCATGATGTTGTTAGGATCTAGAGCTGTTTTGATTCGTTTCATCGTCTGCAAGGCCTCTATTCCAAGTTCCTTTTCCAGATACTGAAAACATAAACCAACATGTTAATAATTATGTTTTCATGAACATATACCCTTCAATTTACCGCTTTATTTAAACAAGTCCCTATAAATTTTGTACACCTGAATAAGCCTTCAGCCTTTGTAACTTGTACTCAGATAAGCCCTTCATTGACCTTTTTCACTTGTACCCAAATAAACTCCTAACTTCTAATTTATACTTAAATAAACCCTTAACTTAAATTAACATGAAATAAGGAGTTACTTAGATACAAATCAAAAGTTAAGGGCTTATGTATAAGTAAAAGTAAGTATAGGGGCTTATTTAAATAGTGTGATAAAGTTCAACGGTCGTTTTAATATTTTAGCCTAAATAATGTATACATGGTAAAAATTTGAACATTTATTATTGGTACTAAAAGATAACAATTCTTGGCCTGTGAATTGTAAGGGTGACCTTGTTGAAGAAACCACCAAAAGGTGGCATCTTGGAAGTCCAAATCAAACCATATGAAATACAATGAAATAGAGAGATATACCTTCATTTTCCCAGTGCCAACACCGTGTTCGCCGGTGCATGTTCCTGCCCATTTATAAGCTCATTGAAATTAAATTTAATATTAGAATTGATTCAGCAATACCATAGTATGCTGTATGCATGAGCTAAAGTAATATACTCTCTACTCTGTAAGCGAAAGATAATTCTGAAGCTAATAAAAGTATTCTAATTACCAGCATCAGCATATCATGAGCAGAATTAGCTTCAATAATTCATTATCTGAAATAAACTGACATAGTGCCAAGAAGAGAGTATGAACCTTCCATTGACAAAGCTGTATAAACCATAAATTGATTTAGCCTTTCAGCTTCTCTCCTTTGCTCTTCTTGATTAGGATCAAAGAGAATGACTGTGTGAAAGTTCCCATCACCAGCATGGGCAATAACTGTACTGTAATTATGAAAAACAAAAGCATCTGTGCATTATCAGTATCGGGTCAAGTCAACACTCAAATAACAAAAGCAAGTCCCAAATGGAAAACCAAGAAGAATATAGTTTGAATATACCAAACCAGTGGTGATGCATCCAGCTCTTGCTTGGACCTTGATATTAATTCTGCAAGGTTTGATAGGGGAACACAAACATCCTACATGAAGAAAAAGCAGAATGTGGTAAAAATGGCTCCTTCCAACCTTGGAAATCAGGCAATGACAATTAAATAATTTTAAATCAGATTACTTGACATCCATAAATGCTAATTCTTGTATTCTAACTTACAGAAATCATTGCTTCAAAATTGGGCTCCATAGCAAAGCATGCCCATAGGGCTTCCTTCCTGATCTGCAGGAACCAACATATTAAAGATGAGTAATCAATGACATCTTTATTTGGATAATGTAAATATATATAACTCAATATCTTATTCAAAACAATCAAATTAATAATATATATAAATGAAAGGAATTATCATCAAATATGGACATTGAGAGGACAGGTATGATTTATGTCAATAAACCCAAGTACTGACTTATGAAACATAACATGTAAGTCCAGTCAGTCTTGAGACATTTTAGGAATAATTTAGTACAAACTTGTAAGTCCAGCCAGTCTTGAGACATTTTAGGATTACGTAAACTCCCTCACTCCTAAACCCTAGGTTCCCCTTTCCCTCCTTTATAATTCCGGGTTCTATGAGCACAATAATATTATCCTGGCATGCATTATTGCATCCGTATCCTGCCTTTCCCTCTGACATAAAAGCATATTCACTACTCCATAGCAACAATCTGAACAGGTAGTTTCCTCCTCGTAAAACATTATGATCAGGAGAATGATAGAAACAGAAACTGCACAATCAGCTTCCCTTCTTAGGTGAATCCACCCACCTAGTAAAATGAATGTGGCTTGTGGACAAGTGCATAGTGCACTCAGCTGCTATTAACTGGATCAGGTCATTTTTCTACTTTCAATAAGCCTCCCGGTGTTTTTCTTCTATATATGCCTAATGTCATACATACTCAGCCCTCAATCAACTTTAAATGTGCCAGTCAACTGGGTTCTATGAGAAAGAAGTCCTTCATCCTTCTTTTAAATATGAAACGTGCTCAATACTTGCTCTTGTCAAATGGCATGGAATAACAAAAAGGGCAAGCTAAAACAATCTCACTTCTATTCTGGTTTGCTTCTAAGGACCTGTAAGTCTAATGGTTGTTCACCAGGATTAAAAAATCATCAAAAATATTTCCATAAAAAGAATTACTGATAAGGATTCTTCAAGTTGTCTAACCAAGTTCTTGAACATCACTTAATACAAATCAAGTTTCATCTTTGACGTAATCAATACCAAAATGACAGATAGATAAGCTACGAAGGAAAAGAGAACTTGAAAAACATACAAAAGAGGTATCAGCCAAAAAATATACAACTGAAGTGTCAAACACTAAGCTATATTACCTTCCAAAGTTCTTTTTTAGCTTCAGGATCTTCTGTAAAAACAAAATCCGAGCCATTGTGCTCAGAAACAATTCTTTGAACAATTTGCGTTTGCTCATGGGAGTATGCCTCTAACAAAAAATAATAAATATTTTAGGATCCAGGACAAGTAACAAAGAAAAAGCTTAAATATGACAACTGACTCAAGCTCCGATTCAAACAAGCCACAGGCTTTGACTCTCTTCCGGCAAAATCAAAGTGCATGTAAGCTGTTTTTGTTCTTCTATATTTCTTGCTATATGACTAACATCATGGATGTACTAAGATCTTTAAAAAAGAAAAATAAAGATCAACACTGAGGAAACCTTCCAGTTCAAATACTAAGACTAGAACCCAACATGCCAAATTCATAGTTAACTTGCTTTAAGGTTTTAATGAAGTAGCAAGGCCAAATTATTCTATCCAAAAGCTTAGCAATAGAAATTCTCCCCAACTTGACATTAAAGAAGAAATTAATGGAACAAATTCAAAAAAGAAAAAGGGAGCAATCCCGTAACTCACCGGTGCCAATAAATTCAAACATTAGAGTTGGAACTTCAGGCAAATTCTTCCCATTAGCAATATTGACAGCCCTTACTTGGACTTCATCCAATAATTCAACCCTTGACACCTAAAATACATGGAAACAAATTCTAAGAAACTGATTTAAAAGTGCATAAATTTTACAGGTATAGCCTACCTGAATACCAGACAACATGGTGTCAATAGCAACATCTGCAGCATCCTTAATTGTGGGGAAGTTGCACATTGCAACCTGCAATATTATAAAATCAGTCAAAATGCATAAAATTTAAGATCTAAAGTATAACACAAGAAGCAGCACACCCCCCTCCCCCCCAAAACCCAAAAAAGAAAACTTATAATAGTACAAAACCCAAAAGTAAGAGTCAATAGGTTGTCTCTTTCTTCTACTTGCTTGCACCTAATTCTTATGCACCTATAGTAATTCAGAAGCTCACACTAAACTAGTAGTTCTGTGAAACTTGATTTTCTTCCTTATTCAGAACTCTCCAACCTTAAATCCTACAAATTTCCTGATGAACTATTTTGTTTCTTTCTTCTTGTTTGCACTTGTAACTTTTAAAACATCTATACCACTGACATAGTTTTCAGTTTCCAACCATTCATTTGTAACCAGATCCAACTGAATTAAACCAGTCTTTTCAAAGCCAACAGAAAACACCAACAAGAAATAAAAGCTCAACAGTCATAATCATTTATTTACGTAGAACACTCAGATGCGTCCTTAAAGGTTCACTTGCAGAACAGACTTTAATGATTAAGTTGAGTACGTTAAAAGAGTCAAATCATTGTACATTTTAAATCCCATTATCAAAGGAAACAAGTTTAAATTGCAAAAGAGATGCCTTCAAGCAGAAAAAGGTCAATTTACCACTGAATGCTCTGGAATTTTCTGAAGCCGTAGAGTGACTTCTGTTACTACACCAAGGGTCCCCTCACTTCCAATCATCAGGCGAGTCAAGTCATACCTTAAAAAAGCAAATCCAATGAGAATAAAATCATACAAAAAAAAAGGGGATAAATAAACACAAAGTGCATAGTTTGATTAAGAAAAAGGTGTCATAACAAAATGCCGATAATCTTTTGCATGTCAAACTACTATATCATGCTAGCTTGACTCAAGCAGTAAAAACTTGGATTAAGAACAAAGCCCAGCTCCAAGGACTCTGTCATTTATGGCCATTGTATAGGTGTCAAAACATGTCACTGAATCTGACACCAAATATGAATCTGGCACATTACCTAATTGATGCTAAATAATAGGGTCTAGAAGGAATGATCAACAGAAATTTGATAAAATAAACATTTTCAAAGAAAAAAATTTTATTACTTTTTGTAAAATTAATAAAAGATTCTTATTTATAATGTGGTAATGCAGTATATATTTCTTATAAATATTTAATATCATGTATCAGTGTAGCCATATCTTACTCAGAGAAATGCTTTAAATGAACCATGAGTCCAAAAATTTGAGCAAGTGAAGAATCACATGGTTGGAGACACATAGAACATTGGTACCCTAGTCTAGATAACACAAACTTAAGTCTTGAAGTCACTGACCATTTCTCTTTTTGACCCTAATACCCTAAACACATAGAGAAATTGAGCAACCTGAAAAAAATTGAAGGAATGCCTAAAATATCCCAAGAACACAAAGAAAATTATCTTGGGCTCCAAAAGTTCCAAGTGCCTTTAAAAAATGCAAATGACAGCGCTAGAAGTATAAGCACGTATCCGGGAGGAAAGAGAGAGAGAGATGATTCAAAGACATAGGTGATAGGACAACATACCCAGCAGCACTCTTCCGAGCACGAGAAGCTGTCTTAACAATATCTCCATTAGCAAGGACCACCTGGAATGTACAATATATGAGAAATACATCACTGATGAACAAGTTAATCCATCAAAAGAGTAATTGACAAACCTTGAGACTGATTACATTGTCACGCATAGTGCCATACCTACATGCTAAAAGCAAAATCATTAAATCCAATAAACAGTAAAACCATATAAGCATTATACACATTTAATGAAATAATATGTGCAACTAAGAGACCATCCACCTAATGCAATGTTAATGAATTTCAGTTCTTTTCCATCAAACACAATTATTAATGATTGTTTTATTTAAAAAAAAAAAAAAAAACAATTAAGAAATCAAAGCAGAAAAAAGATTGCTCATTGAAATACATGTGTGACCATTCTTTACCAACACATGCATATATAAAACATATTTACCAATTTTAGAGGCATTCTTGATCTTGTCATTTGAAATCTCAAGAATTAGAAAAAAAGGACTTATATTTTTAAGGTAAATATCCTTCAGTTCAAGGATCCTCAAGTCCCTCTAGATTAAGGAATCTTCAAGGTGTTAATATTTTAAAATATCAATATTCCCATATCCTACAATCAAATTTCACCAAAGGATCACATTCATAGTGAACATTCATTTTTTTGCACTGTGCATGATTCTGAAAGATGATAACCAATTAAAGGGTACCTATAGCCTTCATTGACAGTTTTCTTAAAATATTATTGCATCATGTTTGCACCTCAAAGAAAGGTTAATTTGAGATATTATTAGCAATATTCACCTTCCAGCCTTGTAATGCATCAGAACATGCAGGACAATAATGAAGTTTTCTTCAGGAAACCAATGGCATCTAACTTACCGAGCTAAGAAACTATCACAGGCATGCATTTTACAATGCAATGTCACGATATTGAAGTCTTCAACAGGTACCCTTAAAGCAAAGAAAGGTTATATAACTACTGTTCTGCTGAAAAAGGTCACTAATGGCACTAGCTGACTCCTCAGTATGTGAGGCATTTAAACGTTTTTAATGTTTGTTCTTTATCAAAAGGGACACAAAAGCCCATAGAACATTGTTTAACCCATGATGAACTAAAACATGGACTATATAGGCATTGAAGATATAAGTGCCCTAATTGCATAAAATGTTTTTAGTGAGGAATCAACGCCTATGCATTCTTTCAGAAGTTTAAACACAATCCTGAAGCCACTTCCAAACCCTTTTTGTCTATTTCAGGCTTCATCAACAGAGATATACATTTTCCAGGAGAAATAACATCCATAATTTCATATCTGAATACACTTGTTTGGTACAAAATTGCTGAAATGAAAATTATACAAACCTCAGTAAGAGAGATTTCAGATGTAATTTTTCAGCAGACCAAGGGGTCAACTAGGGAATGCAAAGAAAGACAGTAGTAGTGTAGCAACTACCTCACGGCTAAAGATCCAGAGCAGCGTGTTGCACACATGCCTCCTATTGTTGCACCAGGCCCTGCAGGTCAACATGGTTTAAGATGATCATGTTACACTCAAGCCAATAAATAATATATAATATATATATGGTGCTTTTATCAAGGAGTGTAGCTGACTGTTGCAATAAGTTATTTTTCATTAAGAAAAATGATATGTTGCAAGGATAACTCTAACAAACTGACCTGGATCAAGGGGGAAAAATAAACCATAAGGCTCCAAGTATTCATTAAGTTCCATCCATCCAATTCCAGGCTCAACTACAACATCCATGTCCCGAATATGCAACGCCTTAACTCTCTACAAATTTAAAAAAATCACTCCTAGTATCACAAATTAAAAAACAAAATGGATAGAACTGAAAATTCATTTTACACGAAGGAACATTGATGATTTTATCACAAAATTAATTACAAATTTAAGTCAAATAATTGTCAAAAGAGTGTTATAATAAAGCTTCAGCTCAAATAATACAAAACAGTTTTAGAATGAGTGCCACAATGACTAGATGCTAATAAAGCCCATGTCGCAGGGCAAACTTCAGTTAGAAGCCATTACTAGGAAGCACATTAAACAGTATCAATAAAATGCATGGTATAAAATTAAAGAGTTTATTCCAATTTTTTTTTTTAATTCATCTAGGAAATATGATTAAATATACCTTCATTAAGGTCATGTCAATGCAAACACCTCCATTAGGAGACAAAGTGTGCCCCTCAATAGATGTAGCTCCACCATATGGTACTATAGGGACCTGATTACAAGCATAAAAGAACAAATAAAATTTTATAATTGCTCAAGAAGAACAAAGACATTTTTGTTGTACCCTGGCAAAGCTCATACTCTAGATGACACTGTCTGTCACCTGTACTAAGAACATTCTTGTCATTAACCAATGCATTCCATTCAATTCAAAGAGAATCCCAAAAACATGACAAATTGTACTTAAAGTGGAAAAAGGAAAGAGAAATGCATTATTGATGAACCTATATACAAACAAAGAAACAAACCTTATGTTTATTACAAGATTTGACAATCTGGGAAACTTCCTCCTCAGACCTGTGCATATGAATTGTGAATAGAAGTTGAAAAAAAATACAGAAAATGTTGCACATATATGGTGAACAGTTCTCTAACTTCTGGAGTGACCCAGGTTTTTGTAAAAAAGCACCATGATCAATGCATTGCATCCTATCGAACTAAAAGGTTTGTTTTATCAAAGTCATTATTTCTCACTCAACAGTTACCAAACATATCTGAGAAATAACACCTGAATCTGGGAGTAGAGAATTGCTTTAGTTATAGCTTAAATCATGCTAATAAAATACAATGAGACTCTGCAAATGGTTTATCATAAAGTACTACTAGAAGCCGACCTATGTAAGAAGTTTCCAGTTTTGCTACATATTCAAGTTCAACATAATCCTAGTAGTAGTTCCATGACATTACAAAACATCTTATTCAGATGTGACATCCATGTAAGGTGTATGATCAGAAGAGTTCATTCCAAATGAACAAGGTAAAGCCCGTGCCTGAATATGCATGTCAAATTCAAAGATCTTTCAAAATGATATCCATTGTTTAAATATGCCAACTGGTTCAGGGTTTCTGAGACATACTAATCAATGCTGCATTTATCTGTTTTAGTATCATAGTTGCATTTTTTACTCAATTTCCAAAACAGCTCTTAGCTTTACAAGTACATAATCCTTAATAACAACTAATGCTGCAATTATCATGCCTACTTCAAATTCTGCAGTCCACAACTAATAATAATAAGAAGGACTCCCAAACCCATGAAATTAAATTTATAGGGACTATTTAAGTTAATTCATTTTTAATTAGTGATTTGCATAAATCATTGTGTTCACAAAGAAAAGCAAACTGATGTCTTCTTTACAAATTAAAAAAAAAAAGTACCAAACGCTGAACCCCAAAGATCAAGAATCAGACTCACCTAGGGAAAACAACCACATCAGGAATATTTACTGCTTTATGAAAGCTGTTCTGTGGCTTCCCATGGTAGAATCTTTCATCATAATCCAAAGTCATATTATCCTGTAAAGTAGTTTATGTCACCAACTGTTACATGAACAAGGAATTTAAATAACCAAAAAAAAAAAAGATTAAAAGAATGTAAATCACTTGACATATAGCTTTCAGTTCATCAATAAGCTCTTGTGGAACTTCTTTATGAGTGCCCTTCACCACAAACTCTGTGCTTGCCTTCCCACCAATAGTCACTTTCCTTAAAAGCAAAATTAAAAAAAAAAACATTTATTTGGATGATTTCTTAGTTATCCAAGAAAAAAAAAAGGCATAAAAAAAAGAAAATTTTCTACTGAAACAACAGTTGAAACTCAAATTTCACTCAATCAAAAATGACAAAAAAAAAAAACCAATGGAATATATTAAAGAAAACAAACCGAGAATCCAGATTAGAGGGTTCGCAGAGTGAAGGATGATTGTTGTGGGATTGAAAAGTAAGGGATCCAGCAGAAACAGCAAAAGCCAGAGGAAGCAAACAGCTGGACCATGAAAAAGCATGACTATTGATTTTATCAGCAATGGTGGATGGTAAGTTCTTCTGACAAGTATTAAGCTGAGATTTATAATGGTAAAAAGAGTCCCGAAAAGCATTGAAAAAAGCTGATTTGTTCGAGCAAGAACGCCAGCGAGCGAGCCAGAACGAAAAGCCCATGTTTGGAACTTACAATCTGATAAGTTTTTCCTTTTTTCCGGAAAATAGATATAATAACTTAAACAACTGGCGAACTTCAATTTCCCCTTGATTTGGATTTCTTGGAAGTAGAGGTGTGTATCGCCGGGCTCGTCTAAAAATTTAGTCCTATTTGTTAGAATACAGCTCGACTCAATAGGATTAAATTTTATTCAAGTTTAATTTGAATAAAAATATTAAAATTTGAGCTCTATATCTATTCGTATTAATTTTATATTAATTTTATATAATTTTAAAATATATATAATATATTAAAATATTAAAATAAATATTTTTAATAAATTAAAAATAAAATTTAAAAATATGTATAATTAAATAACATCAATATAAATTTAATTTAACAAGTAAATGTATCTAAAATAATAATAAAATTAATAAATATCTTTAAAATAATAATAAAATATTAACAATATAATAGTAAAATGTTAACAAAATAGAGAGAAAATAATAATAAAATAATATTAAAAATAAATTTTATTGTCATTTAGTGAATTCGGGCCGAACTCAAGCCAAAAATGCTTTACCCAATGCCCGAATCGTTTTTAAAACTGGCCTTATTTTATTGTCCAATCTCATTTTTATTTTATATTTTTATCAAAAATCTCACATTTCGAGCGGGCTTGAGGCAAGGTAGGGTGACCCAACCTATGAACAGGTCTACTTGCAAGTATAAGTATAAACCCTTCAAATTGCTTTGGATATCCTGCGCATGGGTGCACTATTCACTTTGTTAGTCTTATGCATGTATCTCATTTTAAACTAAACTCACCAAAGCTGTGAATATTTAAGCGACTTGCAACAATTTATTTATAGATGGGATATTACAACATCGTATTTTTAGATGGCTCATAGATAATTTTTGCTTGTCATATCTTATCACCGATGAAAAGTTGTCTCAATATTATCATTTTAACAAATAATGTACATTAAAAACTTTTGGAATAATTTATTAGGAGAATTACGACTTTCCAACTTTTGATTTAAGTTTAAGTTATATTAGATTGAGTCACTATCTCTATCGAAAAGTGAGATGATTTAGATAAAAATATAAGCTTAAAAATTAGGTTTGAATAAAAAATATAAACTAACACAAGATTTTTAGGCTTGGGTTTGGCCCGAATTTGATAAAAAATTTTCTTGCTGTTATTATGTTAATGTTTTGCTGATGATATATTGTTGTTTTCTACAATTTCACTATTATATTATTATTATTGTTATTATTACTTAGATATATATATATATATATATAACTTTTGTTTTATTGTTATTTTTACTATTATTTTAGAGACATTTACTTACTACATTGTAACTATATTAGTGTTATTTGAGTATAATTTTTTTAAATGTATTTTCAATTTATTAAGAATCATTTGTTTTAATATTTTTACTATCATTGATGTATTATATTTTAAAAAATATATTTATATAAAAATAATCTAAAAAATTAATACAAGTGGGTCGGGTCGAGCTCAAGTTTAACATTTTTTATCTACACTAAATTTGAGCAAAATTTTAAACCAATTTTTTAAGCTATACTCAAACTTACTAAATAAATCTAAAATTTTACATCAACCCAAACCCATGATGCAATCCTCCAAGTTATAACCTTAAGCCTCCTTAAGAAGCTTCTTACCTAGTGTTTAAAACCACTAATGAGTTAAAAGCTCGAAGAGCTTAGTAAGTAAACATTTATTTCTATTTCCTATCTCACCTTCTTCTATGGGCCAAGTCTTTTGTCAACCATGTTTAAAAAGTTCAAATATGCTTAAGTTTTTATACTCAAATTTTAGTCCTCTATTTTTTCATATTTAAAAATCAACATTCAATTGCTTTTTTTTTTGTTACGTGATTATTAAATGAGTATTTTTATATTTCAAAAATTACACAAATTTAGTAAAGAAATGTTAATAATATTAACAATTAAATTTAAATTTTAAAATATGAAAAATAAATAAATTAAATTTAAAAAACTAAATTCTAAATATACAAAGAATAGACAATTTGAAGTATATTTCAAATTAAGAAATTGTGACTTTTATTGTATTAAAATCAATCAAAGTTAATTATTATTTATTGAATAAACATAAAATATAATAATAGATAAATAATTTAAAATACTAATAGCAAAATACTTAAAATATAAATTAAAGAATAATAAAAAATGGCAATAGTAAAAATAGTATTATAATTCAGGTATATAATATAAGTTGTTATTTGAATTCCATGGGTTAAATAAGGTTAAGAGATGGTTAGATATACCACTTCTTTAGTTAATTAAATTTTCTTTTTTGGTGCACTTTAATTAAATACTTGAACAATATTTACCTATTATCCATAATGTTGATTAGTGGTGAGTGTGTAGGAGATAAAATTAACTTAATTTAGCTAAACAATTTTGATTAAATTATCCAAAATTAGCTCAACAATGTAACCCTAAACAATCATTCAAGTTACCCGTAAACAACATCAACGGATTTAATCTCTACCGTCCCTTTTTCACCTGTGGTGAAAATCTACCCATCCATGGCCTTTTCCTTTTTATCTTTCCAAGTAATGCTTACCTCATTTTCGCTTACGGTCGACACGGGGATGAAGAAAAAAAAAACATCTTTAAATAAAAAGCAAAAAAGCTTAATTAAAAACAAATAAATTCTCCCCCACTCACAAAATATTGGGGGGTTTCCACTTCACCATCCTTTTATTTTTACAATTTTCTTTTCCCCCGCTCCTGATTTTCCTTCCCTCCAAACACTATTGCAAATGTTGCCATTTCTCCCTCTTGGAGGCATTGCTTTGTGACGGGCGATTGAATTCTTTTTTTTTTTCTCTCAAAAGAGAAGTTTAATGGAATTAAAGATAAAAAGGGGTTGATTTTTCTGTCCTGGAGGCTAGCTTTCCCGGGAAATTTTGCCTCCTTTTTTCAAATACTCTCTCTCTCTCAGCTTCCACGGTTAGTTGCATTTTTTTTTCCCATTCAGTCCTCTGTTTTCTAGAAAATTTATATTTCGGTATTATTTTCTTGAGAAATGTTTTGATTCGAATGATAAGAAAAATATGTTCTTTTTCCTCCAAAAAAAAAAAAGAACTTTTATTTACGTATCATTCATTTATATTCTTCTTTGTTGCAGGAACTTTTCTTTTTGATCCATCGATCCAAGAGGAATTTATGTAGTCGTGGATGGATTTAAAATGTAACGGAAGGAAAATTTCATTGGAGGATCTAAGATTCATGAGAGAGAGAGAGAGAACTTTTAATTTATTTTCGTTGTTTTGTTTAGATTTTTTTAAAAAAAAATTTAGGAAATAATAAGATCGCTTGAACTTGATATATGGAGTCTGAAATATTTTCACCTCCAAGAGATTTGGTAAAATGTTGTGATTGCGCGTGTCCCACTTGTTCTTTGATTGGTAGACCTTCAAGTACTTGGTTTCGATCTGTGAAGCGAAAATATGATGAATTTGAGACTGGAGATCGGTTTTATGTTCCGGGACTTGATCTTTATTCAAATCCCAAAGTCCAAATTGAGAATGAATGTGCTGCTTTGCGGGAGACTGTTTGCAGCCAACAAGAAAAAATACAGGATTTGCATGCAGAATTGGAGAAGGAGAGAAATGCGTCATCCTCGGCGGCAACCGAGGCGATGTCGATGATATTGAAGTTGGAGAAACAGAAGGCAGAGATCCAAATGGAGGCAAGCCAATTCAAGCGTTTCGCAGAGGAGAAAATGGCACACGATCAGGAGGAGATACATGTCTTGGAGGATCTTTTGTATAAGAAAGACCAGTCTGTTCAATCTCTTACTTGTGAAGCATTGGCTTACAAGCATAGGATGATGAGTTACGGGCTTACGGAGGCCGAGGCTGAAGGTGACAAGGATGGAGAGATTCGGAATCTGGGTATGGCTGAGGACTTTGATGCGCAAGTTGATCTTCCCGAATATGATTATCCACAGCTCAAGTGCAATATGAATGAGAATCCTGGTGATGATGCTGAAGATGTTGAGAAATATGCATTCGGAGAGACCCCCCATGCTCGAGATCAGTTGAGGAATTTGGAACAAAGGATCTTCCAAGTTGAGAGGAGTTCTGGCGGCAGTCAGCTGGATCGAGGATGTTCCGGAACAAAGCATGTTTTTGAGAAGGTGATTGTCGGTCACTCTCCTAGGCGAACAAGACATTCGAGAAGGTTTTCGATCGATAGTTACAATTCCTTCTTGGCTAAAGAGTCGGCTTCAGAGTTTACCATTGATTCTCCCAGGTTTCACATTGGTTCTCCCAGGTTTAATGCTAGCCACAAGAAGATGGAGTTCATTTCAAGGATGGATGAGATTTCCAGCTCCAAAAGAATGGATAATGCTTCTGAAGTTGAAGACGATACAAGTGACAGAGTTTATACGATTGATCCTGTCCATAATGGGGCCGTATATAATGAAACTCTTGACTCTAAACCTGGAGTTGGAATTACCGATGAGTATGCATCCACTCCAAGGGGGCAAATTAACCTGCCTGATGCCTGTGATCCTGATATCAAGAAGCTCTACACCAGGCTTCAGGCCCTTGAGGCTGACAGGGAATCAATGAGACAAGCATTGCTATCAATGCGAACTGACAAAGCACAGTTAGTTTTATTGAAAGAAATAGCTCAACATTTGTCCAAGGAAATGCCATCAAATAGACAAGGTGTTGTGGCAAAGCCATCTATTCTTGGTAGCTTGCCATTCATGACAGTCTTCAAGGTAAAATCTTCGTTAAGCTAATATGCCTTTTCTGTATATATTTTCTAGCACCCATGGTGTATATATTTTTGCATCGTTTGATTTCATTTTGCTTTGAAATTTTACAATGTAATTTGGCTGCAATTCTCTTATCTTTCATCCTTTGTTGAATCAAAAAGTTTGCCAGCCATTTAATATCAACGCCGCTCTTTACTTGTTGGAAGCATCGTGAGCATGTGATCATGTTTCATCAATAGAGCAATACTATATGTTATCCATTAGCTAAACATCCTTGTATTTCCTTTGATGTATTTCCACATTGCCACTCAAACTTAATTGTGCATTGATCTTTTTTATTTTCCAGTGGATTTTATCCTTGATTGTCTGGAGGCCGAAAGCTCGCCGAAGCAAGTAAGGAGAATTTTTGTTATATGCATGGAGATGCTGGTGTAGAGAGAGAGCGTGAACTTAGATACATAATTTTATATATCGTGATCTGTTTGTTAAGAACTGACATTCAAAAGTTTAGTATCATATTATATCCTGGGTTTGATTCGTTTTTGTTTCATGTTTCTTCATCGATCATGATATAGGTGCCTGTATGGATTATCACCAAACAATGTTGGCTTGCTAATGCTATTAGACAAGGGCCCTCGACTGAGGCAGTGGCGATGCATTTCAAGCACGCAGGTGTGAAAAGCTCCCATGTCCAGATGAAGACTATAATAGTAACTGTGAATGCTCAATGGGTTTTGATCAAGCTATCATGTATAGGCTTTGCATCCATTTTTTTGTAATGGATTCCTTTGTGCAGAAGTTGGTATATTGTGCAGTGTTAATTTAATTATTTATATTCGTTTTTTTTTTTCCTTTCTTTTTGGGGTGGGATACATTTTGCTGGCGTATCAGCAAAACAGGGATGCTTGCGAGCATACTCGCTCATAAATTTGTTGGATTTCAGGTTGAGGTATGTGTCTATTGTGGATCTCCTCGTGTATATTTCAGATTCTTGTATGCTTCTTATTCAAGTAATGAAGTGTTTATAGTTTTCAAAATCAAGCAATGCTCAGTTCATCAGAGTTGTTGGTTTAGTTGCAGTATCTATCATCAAAATCATGATTTAGTAATGTACCATTTATATATGGGAAGCACATTTGCCTTGTCTTATCCATAATGTTCAAAACTTGGTCCAATTTGCTTCATTTTTGAATTTAATATATTATCAATATTCTCATTCCAACTTACCTCAACTATGAACTTGTCTAAGCTCAATGTTTCTGACTTTTCAACCCTTTTGTACAACGTGCATCATGAGATTTACAAGATTTTAGATTTCTAGAATACACTTATTCTCTCAAATTTTAGAAATTTGTAGCTTTTATAATTCATTAGTTTTTAAAATTATTTCTTTCCAAATACAGAAATATGTAGCTTTTACAATTAATATTTATATATATTAGAAAAGAGTTGTCTATATTATAAATAAAAATACTCAAATAAGAAGTGATAGGCACTATACATTTATGCTGAAGTAGACATTCATTACAGTTTATGTTTGCCTTTGCAAATCTCTTCCTTTTGTTCTTTCTTTCATTGAATCATCAGAACTGGTTCAGATCCAATTTTCAACTTTTAATTCAATTAACCAAGCAATTAATTATTTTAAAAATCCATACTATCTTTCAACTATTCATTAACATAATATTTTGATTAATAAAGTAGCAAAATCATCTTAATTAAATTACATGGCTAATATGAATACATCTATTTTTTTATTAATTTACTCAATCATGAAGGCAATAATAATAATAATAATAATAATAATAATAATAATAATAATAATAATAATCTAAGAAAAATTATGTGTTGAGTGTTTTAGTTTTTAATCAAAGAAACTTAATTTATTAATTCAAACAAGCAATTAATTCATAGAAGGAAAAATACATACACAAGAAAGAAGAAAAGTGTTATATACATATATATGGTATAATATCACTTCAGTTAAATATAAAAAAAAATTAAAAATTCAAAAGTAATTATAGCCAGCTAAAGTGATAGTTTGTTGTTGCTGTTATATTTGCCTACCCCTTCACCTCTTGTTGCATTTGTTTATCACTTAATATTAAAATGATAAAATTATGCAATTTAATTTCGACAAAAAATTTTCTGAATATGCCCTGTTAACACCTTGTTCCACTAAGGATTTTTAGTTCTACCTATTAGTAGTCTAATATCTTCAAATGTTAGTACAAGCTTCCAACTATCTCCTGTCTTCTTGTTTACAATATTGGTCTATTTTTTAGCTTTGTTAAGAAATTTTGCTTGAAATATCCCACTTTCCTTCAAATATAAAGATTCCTACAAATAATTATTGAATTCTCCATTGAATCTTTTATTAGTCTCGCTGTTATTGTTATTATGGTAGTCAATATTATACCGATATCGATCATATTGACTATTTTCTCTTAAAATATTCTCTCTAAAATTTTAAGTATACTCTCATAAATTTGGAAATAGAATCACAAAAAATAACCTCTCTCAAAGGTTGATTTACAAAGATTTAAACTCACCCAAAAACGATCCAATACTTGAAATAGTGAAGGAAATAAATCCTAAGTGTGTATTAGTGAAAAATGAGAATAACAAAGTAAAGATTGGATTTTTGCATAATAAGCTTTGTAAACTTATTTCTTGTCTTCATATGAGTGCCATTGATATCTATTTATACTCTCTCATTGATTTCTAGTCGTTTGGAGTAGTTAGAAGGAAATTAGAGTCATTAATTTGAGCATTAAATGTAGTTGCAGAGTAGCAGAGTTTTTTACCATTTTAATACAAAAAAAAAACAAAAATGGGGTATGCTTTTCAAAAATTACCAAAATGGTATAGTGAGGGTGGTTGCGCCTCTGTCAGAGGCGGCACCACCCTCTGTAGGCCTACTCTTTTTTTCACTGAAATTAAAAAAAACATTTAAAACAGAAAAAAATACTGAAAACGAAAAAAAAACATGAAGTGACGGGGATTGGTGCAACCTGCTACAGTGACAAAGAAGGTGCCTCTGTAGAGGCGGCACCATGATGATGTGACACTGCATGCATTTTCGTCCATTTGTGGCTTTGGGGACCTTATAATGGTCCCCAATTTCAGCTTCAGCAGTTGAGAAGAAGAAGAAGAAGAATAAGAAGAAGAAGAAAAAGAGCAAGGTGGTAAGTGATTAGAAAAAAAAGGAAGAGAAAGGAGGAGAAAGAAGAAAAAAAATAGAAGTATGTAATTTTTTTTTTAAAATATGGATGATGTTGTTGTTTTTATTGTGTTGATTATTATTATTATTGATTTTTTGTTGTTGTTTTGTTTGTTTGTTATTTTAGTTTAGTTTAGTTATTGTTAGTTGTATTATTAGTTTAGTTTAGTTATTGTTAATTTAGTTTAGTTTAGTTTAGGTTATTGTTAGTTTAGATTAGTAAAAATGTTTAACACTACACCAAAACAAACTTTTAGCAGCGTTTTTTATGGCTTTTAGCGGCGTTTTTAAGCGCCACTAATAAAAGCGCCGCAAAAAACGCCGCTAAAACACGCCATAAAAGTTAGCGATGTTTATTGTGAAAAATGCATTAAAGACCACACCTTTAGCGGCGCTTTTAAGAGAACGCCGCATTAAAGACCCGCCTTTAGCGGCGCTTTTTATAAAACAACGCTAAAAGTTGGGCCTTTTAGCGGCGTTTCTTATAAAAGCGCCGCTAAAGGTATGGTCTTTTAGCAGCGTTTCTTATAAAAGCGCCGCTAAAAGTCAAGACTTTTAGCGGCGTTTCTAACAAAAACGCCACTAATTTGCCTGATTTGCGATGCTATTTTTCTATAATATCCTACCCTCCTGCATTAAAACCAACCAAAAAAAGATAATTGCATATAATTCCAACCCAAGGCGACAAATAAAGCGTTTAAATCTCACCAAAAGCATTAAATCTAAACGATACTTCAAATTTAATAAAAGATATATGATATTTATTAATAAATGAAGCATAATTCAAACAATTTTACAATAATGTTAAGCGTAACAATGTTAAAAAAATCTTACAACAATAAAACAAATGTCTAAGAGGCGGCCTCTGCGATCTTCTTTGGAACAAGCTGCATCATAGTCTGCATTTGTGGTGGAGTTCTTCATACTTTCATTTTGCTCTGCCTCTGACTTCTTTGCCTCCGCTCTAAGTTGAAGCGATATGCTCGCCTCCTCATTGTTGCCTCCTCTCTAAGTGAGAAATTTGCTCGGTGTGTTTCGCTTCCATCGAGATATTTGGTCTTTCGGTCTACGAACTTGACCGAGATTGACTCCGGAAGGCATGTATTGCGGGAGCGGATCAAAATATTAAGTCGTGGTAACACGATCCTTGACATCGAACCCGACCATACCTTTTAAGACCCAAAACATTAGTGATAATTTTTTTATAAATATACTCAAGATTAACAAAACTATCAATCGAAGCGATCGTACCTTTCGGGACCCAAAACATCGATAATAATTACATTATCAATCTCCTCGAGATTAACAAAGCTGTCGAACAAAGCAACCGCTTCATACTCCGCCTTCTTCTCCTTTAGTTTATCATAATAAATCAATAAAAAGCTAGAAACGAAATATATAATAAAAAGGAATGGAACATAACTTAAAATTATAAATTTAAAACTACAAACTACAAGCGATGAATTAAACTATTGTAATTAAACATTATAAATATTTATAATAAATCAAATTTTATTAAGTAAATATACCAAAATTTACTGACCTCGGATGTCATCGGAGATCCATCCTTCTTCCTATGCGTAATGTCAAAAAGCTGAAGGCGTCCAACTTTTTGACCTGACGAAACTTCCTACATTATAGCAGAAAAAATATAATTTAATAGTATAAAGTAATTAATATTTGAAAGAAGTAATAAATTATAATACCTCGGCCTCAGCTACACGAGCAAAACTTCTGAAACACTGCGTGTAAGTGAATTGTTGTTCGTCTTTGTTTGTTCCAACTCGCTCACGGTCCTACATAATGGAATTTGAATTATGTATATAGTAAATATGATAAACCGAAAAATTTATAAGACTTTGAAAGTACGTAATACCTCTCCTTTCTTTGAATTCTAGAATCTAACTTGATCTTCCCATTGGTACCTCAACATTCCCGGCGGGACATTTCACAATTTTTACGTCGAGGCTTATGTCTTTCTTAAAATATTGTTTTTTAGGGTGCTTTTATTATCTCTCCATTTTTTACCCAACGTCTTCTTAACATAGTCATCGGAGACCTCTAAAGCAAATTTACCTAGAATTTTTTTTTAAAAAAGTTAATATAAATGAAGGTTAAATTAAAGTATTATAAATTACATTCACCTTTTATTATCTTAATATTATCGAGAGCACGATTTTTGTTGGCATCGAGCACGTGATGCCATGATTAAGTAGTTAATGGGCAACATATTCGCATTTCGTGCTATAATGCCCAAATAGCACGCCAACAATCGAGCTTTAGATCCGATAGGTGGCCATGATTGTTTCTCCTTACTTGAACACGCTCGGTAGGCTCTAAGTCGTATGAATCAGTAAGTAATATCGTCTCAGAGCTCTGCTCGTCCCACCACCATCAATTTGAAAATGATATATTATTATATTAAAATTGAAAAATGAATCAATAATAAAATTCAACATGCATGTAAAATAAACTTAACATTACTTTGGAATTGTCCATGCTCGTCATCTATGTCCGTGAGACTAGAAGATCCAACAAGCGTATCTTGTCCACTATTTACTTATTCGGATTTGGAGTATTAGGACAATATTTAAACCTCGTAATCGTCTTCTAGGCATTTTCCCTGCAATACACATAAAATAGTTCAAAATTTTAGTAACAAATAAAAACAATAATAGGACATTTAAAACAATTAAATTATATAACATGACCAACATGAAAATTATAATATAACATATAAATAATAAATCATTAAATCTTACTACATCATATTTCGTAAATATCTTCGTCCACATCCTGACGAATCCATTGAAATTGTTGACTAGTACTAGGGATATTTTCAGTTAAGTCTTGTTCTGGAAAAGGCAAAGTTTCTAATCTTTCGACTATGTCATCTCTACTTCCACTGCAAATGTCGAACAAGTCTCTAGGGGTGTTTTGAAGTACAACGTACCAACCCTCATCAGTTGGATCTTCGGAGTAAAAAACTTGTTTAACTTGAAAAGAAAACACATACGGTTTTCCGGTTCATCCCCCAAACATTTCAAGTGAAAAAGATGAATACAGAATGACAGTTTGGAAAATTTTGATCCCTCATATAGTTCTTCATTCATTTCACCAAGTAACATGTAGAACCTCGCCGCTTCTTCATTTGGCTGTTCATCCGGTACACTTCTTCCCCTTTCGGTGAAAGTATTTCCACCAAAATTATGATCATCGGTTGCACCCAAGTTAGGTGGAAATGACCCGAAACCATCACTGCGCATATTAAAAGCATCCCGCAACATGCCTTCCATATTATCGTCTCTAACATTCTGATTGCAAGCACTATGAGGATACCCCAGATTCATCGATGAAGATGCTCCACTAGATGTACACTCTCCATGAAAAAACCATTTTTTGTAGCCCCGGACAAAGCCATTAACAACTAGATGTTCGTAGACCACTTCACGATAATGCCAGTTAATATTTCAACACGTCTTACACGGGCAAAGAATCATATTCTCTTGGCTTGCATTTTGAAATGCGAAATTCAGAAAAGTTTCTACTCCATTTCGATAGCCGTTGCTTACCCTTGACAATTTCATCCAACTCCTATCCATTTCGTAGTTGTTGAAGTCTAAAGTTGACAATAAATTACACGGCTAAATTGTTAATTAATAATTTATGTAAGTAATGATATTATCATATATATAAGCGAGTACTATATAAGTTATGTAAATTATGTAAGTTATGAAGTTTGATCTTAACTTAAAATTATGTAAGTTATGAAATTTGATCTTAAACTTATGTAAGTTATGTATTCTTTAAGATTAATCATCGTGGCATTATTACACCTAGGGAGGATCCATTATATCTAATCGTGAGATATAAGGCAACCCGTCAGTTTCCGACCTATATACTTTGAATCTTTTTTTTCTATACAAGTATTATGTAAGTTATGAAGTTTGATCTTAACTTAATATTATATAAGTTATGAAATTTGATCTTAAATTATGTAAGTTATGTATTCTTTAAGATTCATCATACGTGGCATTGTTACACCTTGGGAGAATCTATTATATCTAAGCGTGAGATATAATGCAACCCGTCGAGTTTCGACCTATATACTTTGAATCTTTTTTTTCTATACAAGTATTATGTAAGTTATGAAGTTTGATCTTAACTTAAAATTATGTAAGTTATGAAATTTGATCTTAAACTTATGTTAGTTATGAAATTTGATCTTAAAATTAAGTAAGTTATATATTCTTTAAGATTCATCATACGTGGCATTGTTACACCTAGGAGGATCCATTATATCTAATCTGTGAGATATAAGGCAACCCGTCGTTTCGACCTATATACTTTAAATCTTTTTTTTCTATACAAGTATTAAGTAAGTTATGTATTCTTTAAGATTCATCATCGTGGCATTGTTACACATGGGAGAATCATTATATCTTGATGAGATATAAGGCAACCGTCGGAGTTTCAACATATATACTTTGAATCTTTTTTCTATACAAGTATTAAGTAAGTTATGTATTCTTTAAGATTCATCATACGTGGCATTGTTACACGAGGAGGATCCGTTATATCTTATAGTGAGATATAAGGCAAATCATGTTTCCGACTATATACTTTGAATCTTTTTTCTATACAAGTATTATGTAAGTTATGTATTCTTTAAGATTCATCATATTAGCCTTTATTACACTTGGGAGGATCCGTTATATCAACGTGGCATTGTTACACTTGGGAGGATCCGTTATAATTGAAATTTGTGGTGATGATGTTAATCTCTTATTAACTTGGAAATATTTATTAAAATATGAAATTTATGTTAAAATATTTATTAAAATATAAAATTTATGTTAATCTCTTATCTTAACTTGAAAAATTCAACTTTGTATTATCATTTTATATCATCTTATATGCATGATTTTATTCATTTTATTTTACAAATTTTAAAATTTAGGTCTCCTTATTATTATTATTATTATTATTATTATTATTATTTGTTAAATTAAAGTTAATCAGAAACGTAATTTTTACTTTTTAAAATTTAACAACAATAAATTTAACAAAAAAAAGTATAAGAATTAAATTTAAAATAAAAAAATTATAACTTATTTTAAAATAAAAAAGTGAGAGAGTGTATGTGCAAGCATCCTAGTCTGCTGAATTGCAGCCAAACTTTCTATATTTCCTCCTCTCATTTGATCTACAGATGTTAACTGAGCTTGTTCCTGTATGTTTTAGCTCATTAATTGTGTTATGCAAGAAAAGCAGGCTAAAAGGTGACATGCATGTAAAGACTACTCAAAGCACGAGATACTAGCAGAAAGAAAAGGAAAGATAAAGCTAAATTGGAAGGTATATCCATCTGCAATAGCACAAGGAGTTAGATATAGTTCCCTGGTAAAAACACATTAGCATGTCCTTTCAAATTTGAACATTATGCATTGTTAGAGAAACCTACATATCGAATAAAGCTTGAAAACATACCACTGAAAGAAATGAATGGGTTTAAGGTTTAGAGACTTCAGGATCATTTCCACTTATATTGTTCTTTTTTACTTCGTCTAACTTTTGTAGCTTTTAAGTGGTGTGTAATGCTTGAACCTAATGATCCGGTTTAAAAAATTTAAAACAATTCCTAAAATTTAAATTAAATTAAAGTTTATTAAAATTATTTTCTTTTAAAACAATTACTTCAAAATTAAATTGTTTTGGTCAAAAATATTTTACTAATCTTTTAAAAATTAAATTTGATCCAAAGAAAATTTACTTTACTTTTGACAATTTAGAAAACAACAACCAAATAAAACAACACGCATCAATGTTATTCCAAACAAAACCATGAGATTGTAGAGAGATACCTTGGGTTGATATGAATGGCCGGCGTCCTCAAAAAAGAAGCCTTCGTTTTCTACACAATTAACAATACCAAAGCAAAAGATGAGTAATCTGGATTTTTAGAAAAATAAACCCGATGTCTGATTCGAATATAAAACTTTGCAAGAAAAGCTGTCATTGTAAGATCAAAAAGGCAAATATCTTGCATTGTTCATAAGAAAGAAAACAACTCATAGTTAACATCTTCTAATGCAACACAATAACCACTCGTAACTACTTTGTAATATAAAACAACCTTTTAGGTTAAATTGCATCCCTAATTCCAGCCATGCCATGCATTTAGATATTACACGAATATTTCAATCAAAATCCATTTCCAAATCATATAAGCACCAGACACAAACAATTCCAACTAAGTTCATCAATGAGCTCCACTCAACTATTTTAAAGAAAATCTACCCTGATCCTTACTGAAGAGTACAAGCACCTAGCAGTGTGAAAAGAAAACTAAATATGCATTGATTCATGGACGGACTAATATGCACCACCTTAGCACCGGATAAAATAGCAGACTTTTCACTCCAAATATGACCATGTTCTTCTAGTTAAAATTGATGTTAATTGATCCCAAAGTCTCTTACTTTCAATTCTATTAGAAAACAAACAACAATGACATACAAGCTGCATTTTCCTTGAAAAAGGAAATCAAACAACACTTGTATAAGGAAAGTGGCCTTAAATATTTATTAACTAGTAATTAAATGAAAACGACCAAGTGTTCAAGAAATTGGAAGCAACTATTCCACGACCTTAAATTTATATAAGCGTAGATTAAAGAATATCAACCTCATTTACACTCAAGATTAAACTTACCGATAAGCAGAGTAGGCTTCCCTAAAATACCTATATCTTGACGATTCGGAAAATTAGATCATAACTTTTTCAAATTGTGATTCGAAAATTTTGAATTAAACCAAAAAACCACAAGAAGATTGTTCAAAGAATAATTGACAAACCAATTAATCAACACGTTGTCATCCTATTTTCTTTGTGAAAGACAAAAGAAAAGATCACTTACATGGCGTAAGAGAAAGAAAAAGGTAGAATGTTGAGTTCTTTTTGCATCGCTTTATAATACAATGGTTTGGAAAATCACTTGGACCAGTGCATTAGCGAAGGAAAAGAACCATCAATCACAAAAGATATAACAAATTAGTCGATTAACGGTAGCTCAATTCGAATACATTTTAGCGCCATTACCGCACCCTCGAAGCAACTTTATTTCTAAAAACTACACCTCAAACTAATGACAATAAGCGAACAAACACACTTAAAGATCACAAGGAGATAATTTCTAAAAGATTTGTTTTGTTTCAAAATCCATATTGTGTAATTGAAAACAAGAAGTCACATTCTCATGATTGGGAGTTACAATCCGAAATTACAGCGCCTGAAAACAATCCTTGCCATCAAAGGATAAATAATAGAACAAAGAAGTTTTCCTTTCTATTAGAAGCAAATCATGTTAAAAGCTAAAAATGATAATACATGATAAAATTTCACCGAATTTTAGTTCCCAATCACCAATGGATGTTAGGAATGTCATTTGTATCAAATTTGTAAAAAAAAAAAAAAAAACAAATCTTTTGAATCTAAAACAAACCTACAAATTACAAGCGAAGAAAAACAAAAATCAATGAATGAAATAGTAAAGAACACAAACAGAATTTAGGCTCGTCCGTACCTTTCACGGAGGAAACAGAGAATGAAGACAGGTTCTCAAGATTTCCAATGAGAGCGGTAGGGGATTTGGGGAGAAATTAGGGATTAGGAATTCATTTTTTTGGGGGAGGGGGGGATGACTCGGGGTAATAACTGAGCAAAAAAACGGTGACGTTTTGTCAAAAGCAAAATACATTTTGTGGCGTTTTTTATACAAGCCCCACTAATTGACATTTAGCGGCGTTTATCAAGTAGCGCCACTAAAACTGTTGCATTTTAAAAAAAACGACGCCGTCCCGCTTATAAGGGGTCTCCGGATGGACGGTAAAAACGACATAGTTTAAACACTAAATTTTGCGGCGCTTTTCAAAAATGCCGCTAATGTACGACCTAAGTAAAAATGCCGCTAATGCATGAAACGACACAATTTTCGCTAAGTTTTTTACGGCGTTTTTTGTTAAAAACGCCACTAATCTCTTTCATATTAATAAATTTTAACAGTTTTATTTTTTATTAAATTCCTTTTTAAACTAATTTTGCTTTGTTTCAAACAATATACCTTATTATTTGTAAAAAATATATAATTTACAATGAAATCATTTTAACTTAGCCAATAAAATTAATTTTTTTAAATTGAGTTTAAGCAATCTAGTTTAATTAATATATGATTTCTTTTACGTTTAAATAATTAAAACTATAATGAAATTTTAATATAATAATACTAATATTATATTTTTGCATTTATATAAGAAATTATTTAATATATAAATTTAAAATAAATCGATTATATATACCCATATATCTTTATTATTATTTTAAATAATTGTATTTTCATTTTTTTCATTTTAACATATATTTTCTATGTTATTTATTTCAATTTTTTCTATGTGTTATTAATTTTTGTAAAGATTTTAAATATTAAATTAAAATATTACGTTTTAATTAATATAATTAAACTAGTTAAATAATAAATAGAAGAGGCTATATGAAAGAGTGCTTGACTTTTATTACAATTTTGGCTCATTTAGTCAAAATCCTAAATAAATGAACCACAGCTAAACTCTAAACATTCAACCATAAGCCTAAACTATAACCCCAACACATAAAACCTTAACACTTAACCCTTAAACCCATAAACCCTTAATCTTAACCCCTTCGATAGAAAATTGCACGACTTTCAAGAAGTTGGTGGAAAAATTTGTCAAAATGGGTGTTGTGGAGATAGGCGACGCACTTCAAAAAGCATGAACCTAAGAGCATTTTAAGCAATGAGACTACGGAAGAAATTCCTATAGTATTTAGAAGCTTACCTAGAATAATGTGTGAAGTATACTTGTTGCTTTAAGCCTAGAAGCAATAAGATCTCTTTGTGAAATAGGCTCATGTTCAATTACTACTTCAATAAAATACATCTTTTGGACCAATATTTTTATTTTTCCATGCTATACATTCTTCTTCATTCATAAATAATTATTCGCTCTCTGAAATTGCCTTCATACCTGGATATGGGTCCCGATATCAATGACCGAACGACGTTGTTCTGAACTCCCTTTCTAGTGAGATATGTGTCTAGAAGAATCTAAGGACTTAGAAGATGACGAGATTGCAACTTACTAATTTGTTAAAAAGGCGAGAACCTACCTTTGCGAGATATTAGCCAACACTGCAAGCCAATGAAGGAGATGAACATGGAAGCTTAGCTCACCGCAAGAATAAGGCAAGAAATTATCGCATGATCACGATTAGACACATTAAGGCCATCAAACGTGGACTCCTACATGTGAGCATGGGCGCTATCAAGCCGGTCTACTCAAGAGCTTTGAGCTAACATCGGTTCATATTCATAGCCTTTGGTTACCTTACTAAGAGGGTAAAGGCCGCTTCACATGTCAAAATTACAAAGTCAAGATCGGTGACTTCAACTTCAACTTCAAATTCGAAAAAGGCAAAAAAAAAAAAAAAAAAAACAAAAAGAAACACAACAAAAGAAAAAGAAGAAGAAGAAAAGGAAGAATAAAGAGAGAATGGCGATAAAGAATGCCAGAAAGAAATGCGGTAGCACTAATTTATAGTCTGTCCAAAGATTAGACACCACGTCGGTCAAAGAAGATAGCCAAACCATTCAAAATTTTGGAAAATGGTGAGACTTGTAAGCGTTGGCATAGAGAAGTTACCATTTACCCTCTAGGTTTTTAAAAGTTGGCCAGGACTTTCACCGGGGCATCTTTACCATTGGTTTATGACAAAAATGTTCGCTCAAAAGAATTTCAGGAGAAAGACCCGGCATTAAGAAGGGTCCTTCGTATTCAAGAGGACTCTAAAAGGAAAAGTAAATACAGCAAAAAGGTTTGTTCTGGGGAAACATGGATGGATGGCGTGGACCACCCAACCGGTGAGTTCAAATTCAAAAAAAAAAAAAAAAAAAAAAAGGGTGAAAAAAAGTGAAAAAAAACAAAAAACGAAAAAAGAAAAAAGGAAAAGAGAGGTCGAGGCGAAAACCCGCAGGGCGCCTTGGGATCAAAGGAGATTTGAGTTGAAAACCCGGAAGGGCAAATTAAATTTTGATCAAAAGTAAGGCGTCATGGTAGTCTTACCACGCTTGAGTTAACAATGAAGAAGTATGTTGCGTTTTGGAGCATCGACAAAGTACTCGGATCCCTAAACACATGTTGAGCCTAAAATGGTCCTCAAGAAGTTTGAGCAGCAGGAGCTCAGTGCGATATCTGGGGCACCTAATTTCTATTTTACCTTGCCGATACATCGCCAATAAATTTCTTTCCGACTACACTCGCTATTTTTTGCTTAACCTTGGTTTCGAGCTATGCTCCTAACTAATTTCGTTCTTATCCATAGTTATGATCTCTTTCGGACATTTTGCATTGAAATAACGATTAATGGACTAACGACACTTCCACAAAAGAGTTTCACATATTACTCTAGGAAACTTTTAAGTAGTATCGGAACTCAAGCAGACCATTGCTTAAAACTCCTCGAGTTTTGAGGACGAGAATAATGATGGAGGAAAACTCGAAGCGAGGCTACCTCTTGAATTGAAAGCGGTGATTGAACAAATGACGAGGTATTACGTAAAAGTATCATCTCGATAAAAATGGCGATATATAAATGGGGAATCATTCGCAAGAAAAACGATTTTGTATCCACACAACATGAGTGCACACCGTCACGATCCACGGGGAATGAAAAGGTGCAGCAGACCAAATCAACAAATTCTATACCCACGAGTCGTAGTGGGATTGATCAAGATGACATAGATTCTACACCCCGAGTCGTAGTGGGATCGATTGAAGATGATACAATTTCTATACCCTTAAGGCACAATGGGTTGATCTCAAGATAGTATAGGCTTTAAAGTCCTCAGATGGCAGTGGAGTGCGACTTGAAGTCACATTAGGGCAAACTATTTGAGCAAAATATGATTGTTTCTTTGAGTTTACGCAAAGGTATCAACAATAGCGAGATATCGAGGTTGTGCGACTACGGTGGACGACGAGCAATGACAACCCTAAGCATAAAAAGGGTCATTTCATTTTACATCCATTCATCATCATTAGGGCGTGCAATCATCGTGATCGTGATCCTTATACATTTTAACAAAGAATCATTCTCATGACATCTGCATTCATGCAAATGTCCTCCATAATATCATTTAGTTGGGAGCATTGATTTATTACAATCATTGCACCTTAATGGAAAATCATCATTCTCATGACATTACGCATTCATGTAAGTGTCATTCATAATACAAGTTAGGAGGCTTTGAGTCATTCTAATCGAGGCGTCCTCACCATTTGCATAAACATAAGCACATAAAATTAATTCTACGAGACGGGGTCCTCAAAAAACATGTAGCAATATCAAAGTTTGATTTCGTTCCTCAAGATGGTAGTGGGACGATCAAGATTGAAGTCTTCCTAAAATAATAAGGAAGCAAATTGGAAAGTTCAGATTTCGCTCCTTGAGATGGTAGTGAGCAGTGAAGATTGAAGTCTTCACGAAGATAGTAAGGAAGCAAATTGAAAAATTGAATTCCAGAGCGTTAGGTGGAGTAGGTTGAGATTACAAATCCGTCTCCTCGCATTAACAATGAGGTTATATCCTTATTTCTTTGGAGTTTCAAGAAGAGAAGATGGAGATTACAAATCTCTTCTCCACAATTCCTATTTCTTGAAGTTCCCATGAAGTAAGAAGTAAATCAAAGAAATCAGTCTGGTGATCCCCGAGTTTGCTGGGATCAGATTGATGAAAGCAAATTTAACCTTCCTGAAGTTGCAGGAAGAAGGTCGAAGATTCAGTCTGGTGATCCCCGAGTTTGCTGGGATCAGATTGATGAAAGCAAATTTGACCTTCCTGAAGTTGCAGGGAGCGGGTCGAAGATTCAGTCTGGTGATCCTTGAGTTTGCAAGGATCAGATTGAAGAAAGCATATTTGACCTTCCTGAAGTTGCAGGAAGAAGATCGAAGATTCAGTCTGGTGATCCTTGAGTTTGCAAGGATCAGATTGAAGAAAAATTTGACCTTCCGAGTTACTGGGAAGAAGGTCGAAGATTCATCTGGTGATCCTTGAGTTTGCAAGGATCAGTTGAAGAAAGCATATTTAACCTTCCGAAGTTGTAGGAAGCGGTCGAAGATTCGGTCTGGTGATCCCCGAGTTTTTGGGATCAGTTGATGAAAGAAAATTTGACCTTCACGAAGTTGCGAAGCGGATCGAAGATATCGATCTGGTGATCCTTGAGTTTGCAAGGATCGGATTGAAGATAGCGGTTTAGACATTCCTAAATTTGCAAGAGCGGATCGAAAATAAATAAGTCACGTCCCATTGAAGTCGCCGCAAAAGTAGATTGAAGCCACATATTAGTGGAGTGGATCGAAGCAACGAGATGCGGTGGGGAAGACGCCACGAAGGAGAGCACCGAGAGGCCAAGACTTCGAGGCCTGTAATATTGGCTTAAAGTCTTTGCTCTATTCTCGTTACGAAAATGAGCAAAGAGGGCACTATACAAAGCCCAAAATTACCCGCCCAATTAAAAATAAAGTTACAACCCAATTTGCAAACAGCCCAATAAGCCCAAACCCTAATGGAAAAAACAAAATAGAAACCCTAGGTGCGCCGCACCTAAGGCCACTCACCGCTTTCTGACGCCTTGTTACGACGAATTGAAAATAGTGCCCTAACGTCTTTGGGTTGCGATTTTTCGTTTAACTAAATAACTTAACATCCTTTTCACGAAGTTCATGAATCACGAGACGACTTTGATTTAGAGATTAAAACATTGTGTCCTAACGAATTTGGATGTAATGTTTATATCTTTTCGGAACAAAGAAATCTCAAGATTTGACTCTAGTCTTTTTAAACTAACACGATACGATGTATTTTGTAAAATTGATACTCCATTTAAAAGTTTTGAAATAAAGGCAATGTTTTGTATTTAGGAACTCGGGGAATAGTGCCCTAACGCTGCTGGGTTACGATTTTCCGTTCGACTAAATAACTAAACACCCTTCTGGTAAACTTCATGAAATCATGAGATGGCTTTGATTACGAAGGTTTAGAATTTCATGTCCTAACGTACTGGATGTGACGTTCGCACCCTCTCAAAATAAAGACATCTCAAAAATTCTAATACCTTTCAAAAGATCCGTATTTTAAAACCTTTTCGAATTTCCGACATTAAGACATTAATTAATCATTTTGGTACCAATTTTGGGCGCATCGAGGGTGCTAACCCTTCCTCGTGCGTAACCGACTCCCGAACCCGATTTTAAAACTTCGTAGACCAGAAACAGTGTTTTAGTAAAACAAAACGTTTTATTAAAATAAAGGTGATCCGATCACACCAACTAAAGGTCGGTGGCGACTCCCTTTTTTTCATTTTTAAAACCCAAAGCGAACCCCTTTTTGTCGTCTTCCAAAAAATGGTTACGACACTAATATTATCTTTTTTGCATTTATATAAGAAATTATTTAATATATAAATTTAAAATAAATCAGTTATATATACCCATATATCTTTATTATTATTTTAAATAATTGTATTTTCATTTTTTTCATTTTTAACATATATTTTCTATGTTATTTATTTCAATTTTTTTCTATGTGTTATTAATTTTTTGTAAAGATTTTAAATATTAAATTAAAAATATTACGTTTTAATTAATATAATTAAACTAGTTAAATAATAAATAGAAGAGGCTATATGAAAGAGTGCTTGACTTTTATTACAATTTTGGCTCATTTAGTCAAAATCCTAAATCGTAGACCCTGGCTAAACTCTAAACATTCAACCATAAGCCCTAAACTATAACCCCTAACACATAAAACCTTAACACTTAACCCTTAAACCCATAAACCCTTAATCTTAACCCCTAACCACTACCAGTACTTAAACCTTAATATCGTTAAACACTAAGATCTTAAACCCTTAAGATTAATCCCTAAATCATAAATCCAAGACCCTAAACATTATACCCTAAACCACAAACAACAAAACATAAACCTCAAACTAAAAACCCAAAACCATAAATCTTAGACCATTAAACTCGAACCCTAAACTCTAAACTGCAAACCTTAAACCATCATCCGAGACCAACTTTTTGGGATTTAATGTGGCCAATGTTAGTGTAATACAAAACATATATTTTAATAGCTAACACATTAACCATAAATCACTCACGAGGGATTTTAGTTTCGGGATTTTGGGTCAAATAGCTAACAGTTAAAATCTTAAACCCTAAAATCCTAAATTTAAACCATAAACCCTAAACTCAAAAACCTAACACATTAATCAATTCACCCCAAACCCCTAACCCTAAACCCATAAACCATAAACTATAAACCCTAAACCCAAAACCCTAACCAATTAACCATTTTCCCCTAAACCCTAACCACTAATTAACACTTAAACATTAATACCAATAAACACTAAGATATTAAACACTATACAATAAACCCAAACAACAAACTTTAAAACACTAAGCCCATACACCAAAATAACAAACCCTAAACCATGAAATTAACATACTAAACATTAAACCCTAAATCAATTTTAATATGCTTAATTTGTAACTTAAATGAAAACTTGAAATTATTTAGTTAGCAATTTGTAACTTTTTATAATTAAGTAACTAAAATGAAACTTTCTCATTGCTTATAAGTGATTTTATCAAAATAAATGTCAGAGCATTAGCGGCGTTTTCTCAAAAGTGCCGCTAAAGATCGGAGCAGAATTAGCGGCGTTTCCTCAAAATCGCCGCTAAATGTCGGAGCATTAGCGGCGTTTTCTCAAAAGCGCCGCTAAATGTCTGAGAATTAGTGGCGTTTTCTCGAAAGCGCCGTTAAATGTCGGAGCATTAGTGGCGTTTTCTCAAAAGCGCCGCTAAATGTCTGAGAATTAGCGGCGTTTTCTCTAAAGCGCCGCTAAATGTCTGAGAATTAGTGGCGTTTTCTCGAAAGAGCCGCTAAATGTCGGAGCATTAGCGGCGTTTGGTCAAAAGCACCGCTAAAGGTCAGAGCATTAGCGGCGTTTGGTCGAAAGCGCCGCTAAAGGCCGAAGCATTAGCGTTTTCTCAAAAGCGCCGCTATAGGTTGAACATTAGCGTTTCCTCAAAAGCGCCGCTAAATGTATGAGAATTAGCGGCGTTTTCTCAAAAGCGCTATAGGTTCGAGCATTAGCGGTACTTTATAAAACGCGCTATATATACTTTTCATGGCGTTTTGAAATAAACGCTTATTATTGCTCGTTTTGTTATGCATTTTCCTTCAAACGCCACTATTGTGTAATCTTGGTGGCGTTTTTATTTAAAACGCCACTAAAAATGCCGCTAAAAGTCGATTTGGTATAGTGTAAAAAGTATTTTAGTTAGTAGTATTGTTAAATAGTTATTATTATAATTAGTTTAAAATGTTGAAATAATAATTTAATTAGTAAGTTATTAGGATTAGTAAGAAGTTAGTAATTTAGTTAGTAATAATATTGTTAGTTAATATTATAATTAATTAGTTAGTTAAAACCCTAAAATAATAATTTAAGTAGTTAGTTAGTATAAATTATTATTAAGATTAGTAAAAAGTTTAAATATTAATTATATTGTTAGTTGTTAGTTATTATTATTATACTTAGTTAGTTAAAAATCCTAAAATAATAATTGTTAGTTAGTTACTATTGTTAGTTATTATTATGATTTCTAAAAGTTTAAATATATTAATTATATTGGATTATAATTAGTTAGTTAGTTAAAAACCCTAAAATAATAATTTAATATATTGTTAGTTAGTTAGTTAGTAAATTGTTAGTTAGTTAAAAACCTTAAAATATTATTTTATTTTAGTTAGTTAGTATATTGTTAATAAAAATTAGTATTATTATTGTTAGATTAAACTATTATTATTTTAGTTTAGTTAGTATTATTATTGTTAGTAAAATTATTATTATTGTTAGTACCTACCTTAGTTATTAATATTGATATATATATATATATATATATATATAGTAAAATATAAAATATACATTTGAAACATTATGTACTAAAATAATATAAAATAATAAAATTCAAAAATTGTGTATTTATATTAAGTAATATAGTTTAGAAATAAGGAAAATACAAACAAATGGCTAAATAAGTGGTTTTAACTAAATTTATATTAAAAACATTAAAATAGGTACATAATAAATTAAATTATGTTATATTTTTGTTATATTAAATTATGTTATGTTTTTGTTATATATTTTTATTGGCATGTTATTTTTTAGTAATTTAATATAAATTGAATTTTTTTATGTAGGTTAAAAATTAAATATCTACGACGACAATGGCTCGATTTATTAGTACAGATCCACACATATCTGACGCAGCTAATAATATGGTAATATATTGTTATTTATTAATCTTGGGTTATATTTACAAAATAGGCACATAATAAATTATGTTATAATAATAATTTTTTTCTGATTTAACACTGTCAAGACTCGTACCGTACATTAAGGGGCCGGGTGAATGGCTTAAGAAATCCCCCGAATGTATGATTGATGCCGTATTTGGAGCAAACTGGATTCGGGTCAGCAACACTGATCCGGACGTTTGACTTGCGGTATGATTTAATATCCGCACTAGTCGAGCGTTGGCGCCCGGAGACCCACACTTTTCATTTCTAGTGTGGCGAGTGCACAGCCACTCTAGAAGATGTTGCACTGCAGTTTGGGCTCCCAATTGACGGGAGTACCGTTACGGGCGTCAGTGCGATTGCTGACCCATTTACACTTTGTCAGAGCCTACTAGGGGCCTCGTACGGCGATGATGAAGAAAATTTTACGGGCTTGAAATTTACATGGCTGCGAGGGAGGTATGAACAGTTATCAGCTGATGCCACTGAAGCCGAGTTGATGTGCGCTACTCGAGCGTACATTATGCACACCATAGGGGGTGTACTGATGCCCGGTGCAAATAATAATAGAGTTCATATTCAGTACCTACCCCTATTGGCTGATCTGAGTAATGCTCGCTCGTATAGTTGGGGCTCCGCAGTCCTTACGTGATTGTACCGCGAGCTTTGTCGGACTACAAAGCCAGCGGCCGTAGACATAGGCGGATGCCTTACACTATTGCAATCATGGGCTCTGTATCGGATGCCATTCTTGGCATTAGTTACCCACCAACCATACGTATATCCGCTAGTAAACAGGTGATAAAATATAACTTGTTATTAATTGAAAATTTCTTTATATTGATACTATTTGACTTGAAATTTATTTTCTGTACGTGGAGTATTATCCGTGTATCGAGAGGTCGTACACTGTCCCGATATACCGGCTTATGATTGAACAATATTCCGGGGAAGGGGTAAGTGATTTCAATATTGGTTACGTGGTAGTTTGTATATCTTACGCACACCATGTTTAATTTTAACAATGTTATTAATCGCGCAGTTTATATGGATGCCATACCGTAGACCGGAAATTGCAGCCGTTATACCCCCGTCCGCGTATATTCACTCATATATGTGGTGCACAAATGCACCAATTGTCTGTTTCAATGTAGTCGAGTGGTACCACGAGGATCGAGTGCTGCGCCAATTTGGTTGCATCCAATATATCCCGGATCCGCCATACCAGGTGGAAGAGGTTTATTGCATAAACAAGAGAGGGAAACAAGGCTCGGATTGGGGGGTTAGGCATCGGGGATTTATTGCGGTGTGGAATAATCACATTTTCTGAATAACCCAAATGGAAATGGCTTCCAGTTTTCAACCTCCATTAGAGTACATACAATGGTACTCTAGTATGGGGAAGCCACATATACTCGGAGGGCAATCGACTGTAGTCCTCCCACACGTACAGTGAGATGGGGCATACGAGCCAGTTGTCGATATGGAGGCCAAGGCAGCTGTAGATCCTAATCCCGAGCCGGAGCCCGAGCAATCACATTTACATTCGAATGCACATTCGCATCATCCAGATGTGTCGGGCAATGACTACTTCTCGAGATCGTCAGGAGGTGGATACCAGTACGGGTTTGATATATTTAGATCCTACACACCGCAGTACAGCACTCTCGGCTCGCATCCACTGCAGGATATGAGGCCTCCTGGGTCGTATCCACTGCACCACGGCACTCCTTTTGGCTCGAGTTCATCTATGCTCTTCGAGCCACATGATTTCTCAGCCATGTTTAGCACACCCCCACCTAGACCCCTACCGGAGCCTGAAGAGGATGTTGGTCGTCGCGGGCACCCACGACGTGAACGTCGACCACCGCAGAAGTACACACCTAGGACCACACCATCGAACCATCAATTTTAGGTGTTTCTTATGGTTTTGATTTTCCTCAATTTTGTATTTGTAAATATTTCAATGTTTGTACATTATTTGTATAAAATTAACTTGGTTGTTTGGAGCTTTAAAATTTCGTAACAATATTTGACCATGCGATTGAATCTTTAAGTTTGATTTTTGTTCATGTATATATATATAACCATGAGAAAATATGTATGGTATGTTTGGTAATAGATATTATGCTTGAATGATTGACTAAATAGAAGATATGTTTATAAAGGTTAGAAGATATTATGCTTGAATGATTGACTAAATAGGTACAGTTGGTAATAGATTAATAATGATATATATATATATATATATATATATATATCTTTGAGACAAGTTTAAGTTTATAAATGGCATTAATGTTTAAGTCATGTGGTTTGGACATTTTATGTATTAAGTACTTTTAATATGACTTTTGCATATTGGTAAATTGAATATGTGATTATATAAATGATATTAACATGGTTAAATATTGAAGCATGATTTTGGTAAATTGATTTTGGTTGATTATGTGATCCATATATATATCCCCATGGCTTATATACATTCAACCCAAAATACAACATTTATTATATTACCCATATCGCACAAATGGAAATCCATACAAATCCATATTCATACAAATCCATGTGATTATTTTTTTGCATTTTAGTCCCTAAATTTATTTTTTTTTTACAATTAAGCCCTAATTAATCAAAATAAAAAAAATCTGAATACAAAACATGTTAATCTAAATAAGCTCAATTCCCACTCACCCGTGATGATTGGCCAACATGATAGTTCCGCTACGGGCATTTACTTCGATTATGACCATCTAACCTGCATATTCCCAGACACGCAACGTACGCTCGAGCGTGTACACATCATCTAAAAATTGTTCAGCATTAAGGTTCGCCTTAGCACACACTGCCACGACATGTGCACACGGATAATGAAGTGTTTGGAACCTCCTGCATTCGCACTGCCTGTTCCGAAGATCGACTTCATAAGACCTAGGTGGCAAACTGGGTCGACGACCGATGGACTCAGTAACTCGAAAAGTTTCCATGCGTCGTGAATATATTTCTACAGTCATCGACCTCGCAATCCGACGGTTTGCAATCAATGCATCCCTGACATCTTCCACAAACACGTGTCCCGCATCCATCTGGTTGACTTGCTGTTCACCCATTCTTGGCATCAAGGTTGCCAATCTGTAGAATGTGGCCGAGAAGACAGATGAAATTGGAAGATGTCGTGTTTTCAACAACATAGCGTTGAGCCCCTCCACCAAATTCGTGGGCATTTGACCATAACGAAAGCCCTCGTCAAAACTTTGAGCCCATTGCCACGGCTCCATTGTACCCAACCACTCTTGAAAAGATTTGTTCGTTTGCCCTTCCATGTCACTCTCAAGTCGAGTCATTCTTTGGCGAAAAATATGTGGCTCCAACTCGTACGTTGTATATGTTTTAATAAAAGATAAGTTACGGTAACTAGATAACATAAAAACATTAAACTTATATTAAATATTTAAGGTTATCCTTTACCCATTTTCACTACTTGTCTCTTTCAGTCTGCATTCTTATACTCTCGAAGGAAGTTAGCCGCAATGTGACGGATGCAGTAAACGGATCTCTATGGCACACCGGAACGCCTAATTACGGCAATTAATCATTTTCCTCTATCGGAGATGATACAAATATTATCGTTACTAATAACATACCTCTGCAGTTTGGTAAGGAATAATTCCCATGACTCCATATTCTCCTTATCTACAATGGCAAACGCTATTGAGAGCACGTTCCTATTGCCGTCTTGAGCAACCGCAATAAGTAAGATCTGTGTGTATTTTTCGTATAGCCATGTCCCATCCACCTGCACAAACGGCTTGCAGTGTGGAAATGCCCGCACACATTAATCAACCGTCCAGAACATTCGATAAAAAATTCCTTTCCCCGATTGTAATTGGTCATCTGGGCCGTAATAAGGTCATGTCTATAACTCAATCACAGTTCCCAGTACGTACTCTCGCATAGTAGCTATCTATCCCTGTAGCTCGTTATACGATGAATCGTAACCTCCATACAGTTGCTCCATTGCCATATGTTTAGCTATCCACGCTTTTTGATATGATACTCGATACTGAAATCGTGCTTGTATTTCAGCAATCAGTACTGAAACTTTAATGGTCGTCATGTCCTTCACCATTGGAAGGATATACGTACAGATAGTCTTGGAATCAAGTTTTTTATGATCTTCTGTCATACTTGTCGATCTACATGTATAAGGTCCAACCAATTTTCGTATCTCCCACATCTGTGAATTTTGAATGAACGCAGCTCGTACCCGCTAATTGTAACCTTTCGCTGCCTTCCAACACTCCCCAATATAAATCGTCGGTTTAGACACTACGACTCTGTAATCCGCTGATATATCCATGCTATACCGTTTAATAGTAGATACGCACTCTTCTTTACTTTCGAATATCTGGTCTATGAATAACTCATGCTCAAATTTACGGCCATCCGGTGAGTAGGATATATTTTAGGGTACCCTGAGAACTCAGCTACACGCGCTGCCTCGGGGTCTATAAGCGACATGTGTGGCCCAGGATTATTGTGTACCATAATACATTGCATCTAGTTCCCGACCGAAGACGCGCTAATGTTTCCATCGTCGTTCACGTCTTCATCATCAATCTCATCTGGTATATCGTCCATATGGGGTCACTTGTCACTATCGACCTCTTCCTCATAATGATCACTACTATCGAGTCTATCATCACCAACCACATCAATATCGGGTGTAATATTAAGATCGATATCGATCCTACGTATATTCGATTCAGCATCAACATACGATATTGGAGGCACCATGCATAGTTCTTGAGCTCCATGTTCTTCACCATATGCATTGATGTCTTCATTTGCCTCAATACCGACTAGCTCAGCAAATAAGTGAATCGGTGCATTTTTGTTACTCTCATTCCCACAGTAAAGAGCGATCATTATCTCCACGTCTTAGTCGTCTACAAGTTCTATTTCTTTGAATTTGATCGAATCTGTCGAAATTGGAAACATGTAGAAAATTCTCGAAATTGTTCTCCCACAACGTCTAACAATTTTTGCGTTTATCCTTCCCTTCATATCATCCAACGAGACATTTCTATTAAATCTCATTGCTATTTGTTTCTGACATTCAAATATGCATCCAACGGTTGTTGTCAAGATGATTCCATCAAAATAAACGCATACGAAAAACTGATCATCCATCTTGAATATTCAATCTGTTAAAAAATAAACAAAATTGCTCAAAAAAATTTCGTTCTGTATATACTATTCTTAAATAAAAAAATTAATGTTTCAATAAACTATTTTTTTTTCATTCATTCTTAAGCTCAGGCTATTACAGTTATCATTTTGTACATGAACAACATTTATCTTTACATCTAACCACTTAAAGTCAGTTCTACATTTTATTCCATCTCCGAGCTTGTATCTTCCTCTGGGAAATACTGTACAATCCAATTTAGCAATATTTGATTCTCTTCGTATTCATCTAATTCAATCCAATTTGAAGTTTCCTCGGGATCTTCTTTGTAATATCCCATATTAGGGGTTATGCATTTGGCGCATAATTCATGAATTAATAGGCTCAGTGTGTGGGTGAATGTGTTTAAGGGGTTTGGAGAACCTTAGGAGATGGGGAAAATGCATTGGAAAAATATTGGAATTTTAAGTGAAAAGAGGAAACTAGGCAAAAAGGCCCTTAAGGATATTTGCGTGGGATTTATGACACAAGGAAGTCATGTGGTAAAGTGGCTTGGGACGTTACCCTAGAGGGCATGAAAGGTTGCGTCACATAGAGTGCCAAGGGGAGGAGGTTCGAGCTGCAGAAATGGCACTTGAAAGCTTTTATTTTTGGCGTTAAAAAGGGGAATTGGGCTACGGAGGCCTTAAGGAAAATTATGGGCGCTTTTGGACATGAAAGAGGGCTTGGTAAAGTGGCTGCAAGGCATCACTTAGGGCCTTGGTGAATGACGCCATGAAAGCGGGGAGAAGGGCACTGGTTCGAGTCTTGACGACAGCATAAGTGTGTTTTTATTTTGCTCTTTGCGTCAAGAAGGGAAGCTGGGCTAAGGAGGTTTTAAAAGAAATTCTGGGGAGTTTATGTCACAAAAAAATGCCTTGGCAAAGTGGCCTGGGGCGTTACCTGCAGCTTGCATCCAAGGGCTCCAACAGGTCTCGGGTTCGAGGCTTGTGAGCAGCAAGGGGAGTGTTTTATTTTGCTTTTGCGTCAAGGTAGAGTTGGAAGGAGTTGGATGGCATGGGCTTCCAAAAGATAAGGATAAAGCTTGTTTTTATTTTAATTTTCGACTGGAAGGAAGGGATAAAGATTTGTTTAATTCAAATTATTTTTGAATGAGTTTTGAAGAGATAAATGATGGATAATTGAAGGATTATTTTTATTAATTTTAAACAAAGTGATAAAGGAGGAAAATATGGGAGAAGTGATGGCCAAGTAAGGGACACTAAGCTTAGTAATTTCGGCTAAACTAGTAGAAGGGGATAGCCGAAATTATCAAAGAAAAATATTCATCTTTATCTTTTTAATTCTCTCAACTCTTGCCTAGCCGAAATCTTTTCTCCCTAAAAAGATCACCATTATCGATTTCTCCCAAGTCCCATACTCTTTTATTTAAGCAGAATCTCCATCGTAAATCTTCTTCTTCTCCTTTTGCAAACCCCAATCAAAAGCCGAAGATAAGTTTCAAGACCATAGCCGATTGTTCATTAAGTCTCTAAGCTGAATCTATATGGTGCCAGGAAGAAGGTGTAACCGATTTCATCATTAGGGGGTAAGAGCAAGTTCGATTTTTATTTCTTTTAGACTTGCCGAAAACAAGGTACTAATCTCCTTAGGGTGCTTTGCCAAATCTTTGAAGGACCTCTCGGGGATTGTTTGCCTATTGTCGACTTTAAGGAATGATATTCAGGATTTGAGTGATAGGCAAAGCGGCACCAAGGTAAGCCTTGAGTTATAACCCTAGTAGGATTTAGACTTATAGCCGAATGGCTTTGTACTAATAAAATTAGTGTTGGTAGAATATAAGCGATTAAGGATCTAAAGCTTAGATTGAGATTTTGGGATCTTCAATAAAGCACTAAGTAAATTAAGTGTACCACACTATTTCTTAATAAGTTTAAGGCCTTTATTTAATATGTATGTATGTTATACGAATGTGGAAAATATGGCTAAGTACCATGTTATGGTACACAGATTACTAAATACGTTTTCCTACTCCTACTATGAGTATGATAAGACTTGTTATGCCATGAATATGAATATGATAAGAATGTGAAATCAGCCTAAGGCATTATGTTGCATGATTTTGTATGACATGGGCATATGGGATATTATGAAAAAGGGAAGTGAATGTGGTGACCTAAGACCACGATATCTCGAATGTGGTGACCTAAGACCACGATATCGAATATGGTGTCTCATGACACAAAGTATGTATCTGGTGGCTATGCCACAAATTTTATAAGAGGCGATGAGCACGTCACCGCAATGACGCCTTCGATGGTGTGTAGCGGATGGAGGGTTGACTTAGTAGTCCCCACGGTGCAAAGTTGGTACGGGTGACATGTAGCGGATGGTAACTAGGCTTGGGTTGGATTGCATCATTATTTATGTTATTATATCGTATGTATGATTTTGTATGGTGAATCTGTTTGAGACTTAGTGTTGATTGTACACATTGAGTCTGTTTGACTCACCCTTGTGGGACTATTTTTCGGTGATGATCGGTGATGGAGCAGGTGGGTAGGAGCTCAGGGGTGGCCATGCAAAGCTCAAGGATTGATTTATTTTTATTTATGTTTAAGTTTTGAATTATTCGGGTTTTTATTTGATGTAATAAGGCCAAAGTATTGAATTGTTTATGCATGCTTTTAAGTTACTTAATATGATACATCTATTATCGAATTTAAAGTTTAAAAGTTAAATTTTCTTAAGTATATTTATTAAATGTTTTGACACCAAATCAACGAGGTGTTTAATTTTCAAACCCAACCCAAATCAAGAGTTTTCAAAAAAAAAAATACACAAGTTTTAGCAAAGTTTTCAAACAAGTTTGAATGGATTTTCTTTAGAAGCATGCGGATCCGGTCAGGGCTTGTGGGTCGGAGTTTAGGGTGTTTCAGTTTGGTATCGAGCCCAGTTCAAAACTCGGGTTGTGAAATGGGTCTAGAAATATTTTAAAATTTTTTTGGTTCGAGGACATGGCTTTAGTCTCTCAACCCGATCCACCTGGTATGTATTCTAAACTCTTGCTGTGTTATTTATGTGGGCTTAATGAGCTTTATGGGACGTAGACTATCTAGGTTAAAACTTGATGGACTCTAGGCTTAGGCAAACAACTCTTCAATTCCATAAGACTTAACTTCACTAAAACAAAACACGTAAGCGAGTCACAAGACTAAGGTGTAGCAGCATATGCATGTCTAGGAGTAGATCCAGGAAGAGCTTGGTATTTAAGCGGTCAAGTGACTCACCTCCTCTTCTGGTGAATTTACAGTGCATAGTATTGCTCACTTTAGCCATGAGGTGTGGCAATAGGCATCACGCATGCCTAGGAGTGGATTCAGGGAGAGCTTGGTATTTAAGCATCCTAGTGACTTGCCTCCTCTTCACGGGAATCTTACAGTGCGTGGTATTTATTCACTCTAGCTACAAGGACTTGTTCATGAAATTTGAACTCAATAAATAAAACCCGAAAGGGACTAGCCACATTTTATGGAAACCCTAGTTTTAAAAGTCAACAAACTACCCTTTTGAAATTATGAAAATTATTATTTTGGAAAAACTTTCTAAAATTTTTACTTTACAAATTACCTAAATACCTTTAGTGGTAAAAATTCTTTGAAATGCCCTTGATTTTCCAAAATTACCATACTACCCCGATTTCAATGACAATTTTGGTTTTACAAAATATCCAAAAACTTCACAAAATATCAAAGACACCACGATTTGAAAAAAATTTACGAAATTACCCCTGACTTTCAAAATGGCCAAAATACCCTCAGTAAGGAAAATTACCGAAGTACCCTCAAATTAGAAATCTTTAAAAAATGCCTTATTTTGAAAGTCACCAGGAACCATATTTTTGCAAAAAATTACCAAAATAACCCTGGCTTGTAAAATTACAAAAATACCTCTAGTGTATAAATTACCATTTTACCCTTGAAATTTGTCCAACAAGTATTTTAATTTTGTAAAATATCAACAACCTCTATTTTACGACATTTTCAAATATTCTAATTTGAAAATTACCAAAATACCCCTATAGGATAAAATTACGAAAATACCCCTAGGTAGTGGAAAACAATAAACAACAACGATTACAACATTTCTCTGTAATGAACATAAGTTCATATGTGTGATTAGATGAATGGTGTGAGACTCATGTGTATGAATCGAAAGAACTACTCCTTAAAACTATTAAACATAAAGCTGTTCATGGTTAATCAAGTGGAACCAAACTAATTTATAAAATTCTTTAATCGGATAAGCATAGCGAAGTATGAATTCAAGGGGCGTGGTAATGTAGCGTGCGTGGCCGTGGAAGAGGCCGAATGATCGTGTCCGAACCTGATTAGATCGGTCAATGATCGAGAATGAAATGCCACCACCACCCCAGTGCGATGTGGAATATCGGGACCAAGCGGGGATGATCACGATGTCTGGCGATCTGCGGGTCTTGGAAAGGGTAGTAGAAGTAGGTGGAGGCATGGGAGCTCGAAAGTCGGTACTGAGTGACTCGAGCCAAGCGAGCTAAAGTATTCATGATGTATCGGTGTAGCACCAATACTGTTGAGTATTGGTTGGAGGCGATCGGCGGATTATGGATGAGCTCGACTTAAGCGGCGAGGAAAAGTTGAAAGGATTCACGTCACTTCTCAGCGATTATTCATATCAATGGTGGCTCACGGTGCGAGATGGTGTTACGACTGAGGAACTCACATGGGAGTATGCTAAGGCAGCATACCAGAAGAAGTATGTGGGCACTCATTATATTGATGCCCAAAGAAGGCTTTTCTAGGACTAGTTCAAGAAAACAAGTCCAGTGGTGAGTATGAAGCTAAATTCTTAAGGGTGAGCCGTTATGCTCGAGGCATAGTATCTCTCGAGCATGGCGGTGTGTCCGGTTGAAGACGGACTAAGAGATGACCTAAGGTTATTAATAGCCCAAAGCAGGGCGAGTTTCATGTGTTGGTGGAAAAGGCCAAAGTGGCCGAGGGTATCAAGGAGTCCGTAAGGGAGAACTCCGATCGAAATAGGCAGAAGAGAGAATTTAGATCGTCAAGGCCATCCAGGAAGGAGCAAAAGAGGCCTAGAGTTGAAGGGCCGCGAGGTCAGCAAGCTGCTACTGGAGGGCAGTACCCTACTTGTGATCAATGTGGGAAGCAGCACTTAGGTGAATGTTGGAAAAAGACGGAAGGATGTTTTAAGTGTGGGTCAAAGGACCATATGATTAAAGATCGTCCGATGAGACGGATGGGAATCAACCAAGAGCTCGAATGTTAATCATTTGGTAGAGGTGGACAATGACCTCAACGGGGTCGTGGTCGAACCATGGAGGAAATGGTTTGGTAGTGGTCGTGGAGCACCAAGCGGAGGTCTTGAAGGTTCAGATCTTGAGGCAACCAAGGTTGGTTTATGCGATCGACCGTCATGAGGAGAGTGATGTGCCGGATGTGACAACGGGTAAGTTCTTATTTTTGGAATACCCTTCGTTGCCTTGTTTTTATAGACTTAGTTCGTTCTTGTAATGCTAGTGAAGTATATGAAACCTTGGATGTGAATTTTGTAGGAAATATGTTAGTTTTAAGATCGAGTCTTGTGACGAGAGTGTAGTGTGGTGAGTTAGATTGTACGATTGTTCGTTAGTAAGTAATTTCGAGGACGAAATTATTTTTAAGGGGTAGAAGCGTAATATCCCAGTTAGGGTTATGCATTTGGCGCATAATTCATGAATTAATAGGCTCGGTGTGTGGGTGAGTGTGTTTAAGGGGTTTGGAGAACCTTAGGAGATGGGGAAAATGCATTGGAAAAATATTGGAATTTTAAGTGAAAAGAGGAAACTAGGCAAAGAGGCCCTTAAGGATATTTGCGTGGGATTTATGACACAAGGAAATCATGTGGTAAAGTGGCTTGGGACACTACACTAGGGGGCATGGAAGGTTGTGTCACATGGAGTGCCAAGGGGAGGAGGTTCGAGCTGCAGAAATGGCACTTGGAAGCTTTTATTTTTGGCGTTAAAAAGGGGAATTGGGCTACGGAGGCCTTAAGGAAAATTATGGGCGCTTTTGGACATGAAAGAGGGCTTGGTAAAGTGGCTGCAAAGGCGCCACTTAGGGCCTTGTGAATGGCGCCATGAGTAGGGAGAAGGGCCTAGGTTCAGTCTTGACTGGAAGACAAGTGTGTTTTTATTTTGCTCTTTCGTCAAGAAGGAAGTTGGGCTAAGGAGGTTTTAAAAGAAATTTTGGGAGTTTATGTCACAAAAAATGCCTTGGCAAAGTGGCACAGGCGTTACTCCTGCAGCTTGCGTCAAGGGCTCCAACAGTCTCGGGTTCGAGGCTTGTGAGCAGCAAGGGAGTGTTTTTTGCTTTTGCGTCAAGGTAGAGTTGGAAGGAGTTAGGCGGCATGGGCTTCCAAAAGATAAGGATAAAGCTTGTTTTATTTTAATTTTAATTTGGAAGGAAGGGATAAAGATTTGTTTAATTCAAATTATTTTGAATGGGTTTTGAAGAGATAAATGATGGATAATTGAAGGATTATTTTATTAATTTTAAACAAAGTGATAAAGGAGGAAAATATGGGAGAAGTGATGGCCAAGTAAGGGACACTAAGCTTAGTAATTTTGGCTAAACTAGTAGAAGGGATAGCGAAATTATCAAAGAAAATATTCATCTTTCTCTTTTAATTCTCTCAACTCTTGCCTAGTCAAATCTTTTCTCCTAAAAAGATCACCATTGCCGATTTCTCCCAAGTCCCATACTCTTTCATTTAAGTCGAATCTCCATCGTAAATCTTCTTCTTCTCCTTTTGCAAACCCCAATCAAAAGCCGAAGATAAGTTTCAAGACCATAGCCGATTGTTCATTAAGTCTCTAGCGAATCTACGTGGTGCGGGAAGAAGGTGTAACCGATTTCATCATTAGGGGGTAAGAGCAAGTTCGATTTTTATTTCTTTTAGACTTGCCGAAAACAAGGTACTAATCTCCTTAGGGTGCTTTGGCGAATCTTTGAAGGACCTCTCGGGGATTGTTTGCCTATTGTCGACTTTAAGGAAGGATATTCGGGATTTGAGTGATAGGTAAATCGACACCAAGGTAAGCCTTGAGTTATAATCCTAGTAGGATTTGGACTTATAGCCGAATGGCTTTGTACTAATAAAATTAGTGTTGGCCGAATATAGGCAGTTAAGGATCTAAAGCTTAGATCGGGATTTTCGGGATCTTCAATAAAGCACTAAGTAAATCAAGTGTGTACTCCACACTATTTCTTAATAAGTTTAAGGCACTGTTTAATATGTATGTATGTTATACGAATGTGGAAAATATGGCTAAGTACCATGTTATGGTACACAGTACTAAGGTACGTTTTCCTACTCCTACTATGAGTATGATAAGACTTGTTATGCCATGAATATGAATATGATAAGAATGTGAAATCGGGCCTAAGGCATTATGTTGCATGATTTTGTATGACATGGGCATATGGGATATTATGAAAAAGGGGAAGTGAATGTGGTGACCTAAGACCACGATATCTGAATGTGGTGACCTAAGACCACGATATCTGAATATGGTGTCTCATGACACAAAGTATGTATCTGGTGGCTATGCCACAAATTTTATAAGGGTGATGAGCACGTCATTGCAATGACCTTGCCGATGGTGTGTGCGGATGGAGGTTGACTTAGTAGTCCCCACGGTGTGCGAGGTTGGTGCGGGTGGCGTGTAGCGGATGGTAACTAAGCTTGGGTTCGGGATTGCATCATTATTTATGTTATTATATCCGTATGTATGATTTTGTATGCACGAATCTGTTTGAGACTTAGTGTTGATTGTACACATTGAGTCTATTTGACTCACCCTTGTGGGACTATTTTTCGGTGATGATCGGTGATGGAGCAGATTCGGTAGGAGCTCGGGGTGGCCATGCAAAGCTCAAGGATTGATTTATTTTATTTATGTTTAAGTTTTGAATTATTCGGGTTTTTATTTGATGTAATAAGGCCAAAGTATTGAATCGTTTATGCATGCTTTTAAGTTACTTAATATGATCTGACTATTATCGAATTTAAAGTTTAAAAGTTAAATTTTCTTAAGTATATTTATTAAATGTTTTGACACCAAATCAACGAGGTGTTTAATTTTCAAACCCAACCCAAATCAAGAGTTTTCAAAAAAAAAAAAATAATACACAAGTTTTAGCAAAGTTTTCAAACAAGTTTCGAATGGATTTTCTTTAGAAGCATGCCAGATCTGGTCAGGGCTTGTGGGCCGGGTTTGGGGTGTTTCATTCTTCCTCTTCAATCTTTATAATAGGTATTGAATTTATAAATTCTCTTGGTAATTTCCTAACATCTAGTTTATCCATCCATGATATGTCAAACACACTTTGCTTCCTAGTCAAATTCCGTGAGCCTATACGTTGCCGCACTGTTGTCCTAGCTCCATAAGAGATTATAAACTTCACAAAGCGTATACTAGGTTCCAATAGGTTTGTGGTACCAATGTCTTCCAAAGTTCGTCTAAAATTAGTTGATGCTCTCGTTCTATTAATGTCCCTCTAAGGGTTAAGTATTGCACTTTATTCTTCCTAATCATTTTATGACCCTTCCAAAACACTTCTTGCATCTTTTTATTTACGGTAATAAGGTGTTGAACAATGTCTTCTTCTGGTTTCATTCTGTAATGTTGCACTTCTCTCATCATCTTATCGACTTTCTCCTTTGTCTTTGAAGTTATTATCTCATCGAGGCAATATCCAATATGTTGCCATTTCTAACAATATCTACATCGAAATATTTTCAATTTTATCACTAATTAACAATTACTTTATGATAGTTTTACCAATATAAAACTTTCAAATATATTAAAATTTTAAAACATAATATTCACAATAAAAATTAATTAATATAAACACAAAACTTACTAACAAATCAAAACTAAATAATAACAAAAATAATATTTAGGGTTTCTTACTAACAATATCTACTAATACTAACCAAAATATAATATACTAACTAAAATATTAATATACTAACATAGTCAATATTAACATATTAATATACACTAACAACATTATACTAACTAACATATTAACTAAAATATTAATATACTAACATATTACTCATACTTGTATATATTATTTTAGGGTTTTAGGGTTTTAACTAACATATTAACTAATCCTAACACAATATACTAACTAACTAACTAACAAAATTATTATTTTAGGGTTTTAACTAACAACTATAATAATAACTAACAATATAATTAATATTGTAACTTTTTAGTAATCTTAAAACACAATTTACTAACTAACTAACAATATACTAAATTATTATTTTAGGGTTTTAACTAACTAACTAACTATAATCCAATATAATTAATATATTTAAACTTTTAGTTATCATAATAATAACTAACAATAGTAACTAACTAACAATTATTATTTTATGGTTTTAACTAACTAAGTATAATAATAACTAACAACCAACAATATAATTAATATTTAAACTTTTACTAATCCTAATACTAACTTATACTAACTAACTACCTAAATTATTATTTTAGGATTTTAAGTAACTAATTATAATATTAACTAACAATATTATTACTAACTAAATTACTAACTTTTACTAATCCTAATAATTACTTACTAACTAAATTATTATTTCAACATTTTAAACTAATTATAATAATAACTATTTATTAATAATACTACTAACTAAAGTAGTTTTTAAACATTTTACTTTACTAATATTAATCTAAGAACTAACTAACAATAACAAATAACAACTAACATTTTACTAATTTTAATCTAACAACTAACAATAACTAAACTAACTAAACTAACTAAACTAACAAACAAACAACAACAAATAAAAAATAAAAATCAATAATAATAACAACAACAAAATCATCAACACAAAACAACAATATCATCATCCATTATTTAAAAATAAAAAAAAAATACATACTTTTTATTTTTTTTTCTTCTTTCTTTCTTCTTTCTCCTCCTCTCTCCTTCTTTTTCCGGCGCCTTCTTCTTCTTCTTCTTCTTCTTCTTCTTCTTCTTCTTCCTTTCCTTTTCTCAGCTGCTGAAGCTGAAATTGGGGACCTTATAATGGTCCCCAAAGCCTCTAACCTGCGAAAATGCATGCATGCATGACACATCAATCACGGTGGTGCGCTCGATAGAGGCACCTTGGTGCCACTTTGTCAGAAGGCTACACCAGTCCCCTGTCACTTCATTTTTTTTTGTTTTCAGTATTTTTTATTTTAGATGTTTTTTTTAATTTCAGTGAAAAAAAGAGTAGGCCTGCAGAGGGTGGTGCCGCCTCTGATAGAGGCGCAACCACCCTCACTATACCATTTCGATAATTTTTTAAAAGCATATCCCAATTTGAATATTTTTATTTTTTATTTTGTATTAAAATGGTAAAAACCCCAGAGTGGCATGTTTCAATACATGGCTTCTAAATTTAAATACCTGTCTTTGAAACAAATGTGACTATTAGCTCGCATGTACATGAACCTAAGGTCGTTCTGATAACTTTATGTTAGGTTCCAATACCTTTGCAATTATGCTTCGACATCTTTTGTTATCTTGAAATCTTCACTGACTTGTTATGTTTCAAACCATTGAGAGGTATGTTTCGATACCTATGCTTATAGTTTTTGGAACATTTTAAGTCAATACCTTATTGACTCTCAATATTCTAATACATTTAAAATATGTATTGGAATAATGTTTCAGACTTGCTGAAAACAATTTCCAATAACTTTTGGGAGAATTTTAAGAATTAAAATATTACAAATTATTTTAAAGAATTATTTTATTATGTCAAAAATCAAAGCTAACAATTATATTACTATATTCAATTTAGATTAATTTTTATTTTTATTATTAAGCTTTACAAATTAAAAATATATATTAAAATGTACAAATCCTGACCTCTAGTCTATGCTTCTATGGGTGAGTAAATTTAATTTAAACAAACCTAACCCTCCAAACTGAGCCGCCAATTTGATGAAATATGTTCGCTTAAATCGTTTTTTTAGGCCGATTAGATAAATTAGTTTAAATCAATTTATTATTATTGGATAATTATTTAGTACTATAGCGGTAAAAAATTTTAACTCCAGATTTTAATCTATTTGTATTTGTATGTAGTTAAAATTTTTTCCTACTTCCGCACTAAATAATTACCTTTGTTAAATTAATATAAAGTTAGTAATTGGTATATTGACAATGTATTCTTTTTTATTTTACAAACAATATTAAAAAATTATCATGTGTCTTTCTTTTTTAAATATTTTATTATACTTCTATAGAATATTTGCCAACCTCTTGATTCTGCTTGTGGAGCCTAAAAACTTCATTGATAATGTTCCAAATATTATTCCATCAATATATTATATTATCATATATTTTATATAATTATTAAATTTAAGGATTAGTATTTGGTATATTGATAGTGTACTCTCTTTTTTATGTCACAAGTAGCCTTAAAAATTTGTCATGTGTCAATTTTTAAAAATATTTATTTTAATATTTTACTATACTCTTATAAAATACTTGTCATTCGATATTCTTTTTATGGAGTCTAAAAACTCTGCTGACAATTAAATCCTGCAAATATGAATAATTATTAATTTTGTATACATATATAATGATTGTATCAAAAACACTTTATATTCATAATTAAAAAATTGTTTTAATTAATAATTTAACATAAACATACATTATTAACTACTTTTATTGTTAATAATTATTAATATAAAATGTAATATTTATAAATACATTTTCATAAATTAAATAATTATCATTGATTAAATTTTATTTTATTTCAAATATTCTATTTAATTATAAATTCGAAAATTTGAGTTTTTGGATCAGATTTATGGAACTTGAACTCAGATGAACATGGGCATTCTCAATCTGAAATTTCAGCTAAGCAAGTTTTAGATATGAAGCAAGCTGAAACTCAGACGAACTGGAATAGATATGAAGCAAGTTTTAGAGTGGTAGCTATATCTCTGTTCCTATGGGTGGGCTTCCTAAATTAGGATTGAAATCCTTCTTGAGGAAGGTTATGGAATTCCCGAGCCCATTTCGGGATTTACTATTGAGCTTTCTTCGGTAGTTGAGTTGGATTTCAGAGGCCATTCATCCGGCTCTTAATTTATATCTGGATACAATTTTGATCGTACAATCTGAGATCCCTGTTGTGATTTCAATTATCTTTCCCGCTGATACTGCTTGTCAAAATTGTCTTCACTTATCACTCCATTGTGTATGTACTACTCTCCCATCCTTAGCAACATTAAATGAACCATGGAGATATACATGAATCGGAATGTTGAATTCATTGTGGCCCCAGATTTGTTGACCTTAAATTCACTCATCGCTGGGATTCATTTGCCCTCAGCTGGAAAACATATAAGGTTAAGCATCAGATGTCATGTAATGTAATGTATGTTTTAACCATTTATGTCATGTTTGATTCCAAATCCATCCTCTGTCTGCTACTCGATGCTCTGGTGATGAGTCATGTCAACTCAATCTCAGGGTACGTCATGTCCCTTACCATATGCATGTACCATACAGGCACAAATGGTATGGATGTCATGTGATTTTTGTTCTGGTGAGATTGTCTTGTTGTGACAATGGACTGCACATGGCCACGGGGAAACCCATATTTCTGCACCAATTCAATGGCGTGTGTAGCAGGTTTTCCTGGCATTCAATAAAATTGATATGCCAGAAGTGAACCACTTGTTTTATTTTACTTTTTATCATCCATGGAAATTGGCAAAACTAACTGAAAAATTTAGTAGATGATTTAGGGTTAAACCCAGTAAAACAATATAAAATTTGTTTTTAGAAGGGTTGTATAAATAAATTGAAGTAAACTCAAAACAGCAAGAAGATGAAGATAGATATGATAAAGAAAAGAATGATAATGACAACTTGTTGATTTCTTACCTCACAAGGTCCATGAAAACACAAAGAGACAGCAAGATAAAAGGGTTTTCATCTTTTTTTCTTAAAATCAAAAAGATCCAAGTCAGAAATAGGGCTTTCAAGTAGAACAATCATGAACCTCTCCTAATACCATTTTCCATGCAATTAATAACCTAGTATGCCTCTCATCTTTTTATTTTCTTCATTTTCCCCCATTAATTCACCAAAGGCCATCAAAGCACATGACATCTAACCTAACACACAGTCCTTTTCATTTCATCTAAACTTGAAAACTTTCTAAGACCCTCCATCAGACACAAAAATAAAAACTTTTTTTTTTTTTTAATTTCAGCTCTCATTTTCAAGCTTTTATGGGACTAATGGAGGAAAGAAAAGGTGGGGAGGAGTTAATTAGTTCCCCACCATTTTTGACACTTAGTACTCATCATCATCACCAATTGTCAAATATCAATTTCAGCTTTTGCATGTAAATGGACGATCTTGTTCCTTTTTCCTTCTTTTTATCATTACGTTTTAAGATATAAACGTTGAAATATAATTAAATGATAATGGTAGAAAACAGAAAGGAAACAGGTTGGGTTGGATCCAAGCTCAACTTCACCTTTTTCGTCATTGCCCCCTCCTGATATGGCACATCATTGCTAGGCAAAGGGGACACCATGCAGATAATGCCACCGCTCCTATTCTTTTTTTGAAAAGAAGAAAAGACTTTATATTTGTCATTCTAATATTATGACAAATCAGTTAGCAATACAATAGGTCGATGGTCGGCAGTCGTTTCTCTATTTATGCCATCATTTAGCATTAACATATTTATAATTAGCCTCTATTTTATTTTAGAAAATTATATTATGTTCATATAAAAAATTTAAAATAACCCATAAATAAATCTTTTTACTTATACTTTTAATTAATAAAATAGTTTGGTTAACATATGCTCTTAGCCTATGTATTTAGATAAAATTCGATATTAGTGTCTATACTTAAAAGTTAAATTTTTATTTTTATGTGTTAAATTTTATTTTTATGTTTAAAAATTTTAGTCAAATCATTAATATAATTTAATATTTTCTATCAAAATTTATTAACTTAACATGTTAATTAGACTATTCTTATATGACATGACACGATTGATGTAAAATAAAAATATTAAATTTGATAATTTTGGTAAAATAAATACCGATTATACTAATGATCATATAAGAATTTAAATAAAAAAAAACAAGTGATGAAATAGACCAAATAACTCATTTTGATCAAATAATCATATGTAAATCTCAAATTCTAAAAAAAAAAAAAATTCTACAAAATACATGCTAACAATATATTTAGATCAAATAATCATATATATATATATATATATTATAGTTGAAGGTATTAGACCCCAATGTTGAGCTAGACATCCTAATTTAATGTCACGTGAAGCGTCTTGGTGAAATATCCTATAATTCAAATTTGCATCCTAAAAATTATAGTTGCAATGTGGATTACAATAAGAAAATCAATATTTTAAAAATTATAATCATAATTCTTATTTTTAAAAATCAAAATAGATCAAATAGCTCATAAATTTCAAAGCATATTAAAAACTCAAGTTTTCTGTGGAATATCTCAAAATAAAAACTTCGCAACAAATATTCCAGTATTTCTTAAACGAATTATTTTTAAATTATAGAACAAAATCAAAATCAGATATTTCAGTATTTCGAAAATTGTAAAAAAATTGTTATTTGAAAAATAGATAAACCACTAAAAATATATAAAAAAATCAAACTTTCTGGTATTTAAGCTAATTTTTAAATACATCCACCAATTTTTTTTCCAATAGATAAAACCAAAAATTTTGACCAACTGAGATAATCCCCTGATTTCTGGTTTGATTTTGATGTAGTAATTTAGAAACATCGAAATATGTAAATTTTAAAAATGAAAAAGAATGATAAATGTCTGTATAAAATTTACCATCACAAATTTCCAAATTTAATTACATAATTATTCATTTCAAATAAAAAAAAGGATTGGATTAAACGGTTTAATCATCCTAAAATTAAAATTCATTTCTTGTTACAAATATTCACTTGTAGATCTTAATCGATTGGCATAATTTTTTTACTGCGTGTACATTCTCAAAATGATAATGTTTTTTCAAAATCAAATTTTATTGTTCAACATCTTGGACCAGTCATCCCTTTGAAGGTGTGGTTAAAAGATAAATCAATTCCTAATGAAATAAATGTAGCAGTGACTTGCTAGAAACTCAGAGTTTTTACTTGATCTAGAATGTGTGATGTATATGCCATTTTAAAGTTGTCTATCAATATGCTAATAAGCCGTCTAATAACAGTTCCATCTATCACTTTATTGTGAATTACTAGATGCCATAAATATTCCCTTATTCCATTGAGCGGATTTTGTGGTTGAACTTGTACTAAACGATTATATGATAAAAATTTTATTAAAAAAAAAAAACCTTTGTATCATTTAAATTAGTAGAAATATTTTTTTTGTTTGTTTACAATGTAATTAATTAAAACAAAAACGGGGTACAAACATGTCTCAATCTAAATAACCTTATTTGCCATTTTAAAACTTTATATTAATTAATGAAAGGTATAATAATTTATTTGACCCTTTAATTTAATATCATTTTAATTTTTATTTAATTTTTACCTCTTTTAATTTTTAAATTTTCAGTATTTATCAAATCACTTAAAATGTATTTAAAAGTTAATATTTGTTTATTTTGTTAATGTGGCATACACGTGGATGCCATATTAACAATTAATTAATTTTTAAAATTTAAAATTTCATATTACTTATGATTAATGTGGAAAAAATATTATATAACAAATATGTTATTAAAACTTCATGTAAAAGATAAAATAAATTATACAAATAGTCACTTAATTATTAGCACATTTCTATTTTGATAATTCAAATATAAATTTTTTGATTTAGATAGTAGCGTTAATATTCCTTTCTGTTTTGGTCAGCCACTCTTAAAATAATTACATAACTTTTTCTAACTTGTATAATAACATATTTAGCCCTCAATACTTACATATTATATCAAATTGATCCTAATTTTACTTAATTTAATAAATTTAACCTTTAAAAATTAATAAATTTAATCTTCAAACACATATAATTAAATGATTAAATACCAAAACTTAAAATGTAGAATCAACATAATTTAAGGAAAGAGGAAACTTATGAACATTAAAAAAAACCTTCGCAATTAAATTAAATATGTAAATACCGTTTGAGATTTTGTAATTTGTTGGCAAAGCGGGTAGGGGAGGCCGAGGCTCCATTTAGGGTCTGTTCTTCTGTGTTTAAAAAAAAATATTTCTGACTTTAAAAGTACTTTTTGAAGAAAAGTTATGCAGAACAAACTGTTTTTTTGTTAGAATTTTTGGCTTTTTAAAAGTGTTTTTCAAAAGCATTTCTGAAAAAGGTAAGTTAAAATTTTTAGCATTTTTCTTCTAAAAGCACTTTTAATGTTTAATTACTTTTTTACTGTTCAATAATATAGTACTCTCCCTTTTTTTCTTGATGCTTAATTACAAATGTGTTAAAATCGTTAATTAAAATAAAAATATTTTAAAAACACTAATTACAAATATTTAATGGTTGTATTTAAATATTTAAAATGTAATTTATATATTATAATTAAATTTTATAAGTAATTAATATTTATTACTTAAAAATATTTAAAATTTATATTTCATATATTAAAATATTAACAAGTTATAATAATTTTTTATATTCTTACTAAAATATAATAATATTAACTAATTTAAATTTTATTTAAATATGTATTTGTTACTTGATAATAACATGTTTAAAATGAACATTTTATTTCTTAAAAGTACTTTTTAACAGCAATATTAAACACTTAAATTTTAAACTAAATTTTTTAAAAAACACTTTTAAAATACTTTTACACTGCACTTTTAAAAATATTTTTTAAAATCATTGTCAAACTAAGCCTTACAGAATTTTTTAGCTGGTGAAGTCGAAGAAATGAACAAAATAAAAACACACTAGCCGAGCTCTCTGTTTCAGCAACCAAAAAGTCTCAACAATTGAACGAGTTAAAAAGGAAAATTGAAGAGAAATTTTTAGCACTTGGCGAAGAGAAATAACGATACCCACCATCGCCAGTAAGCTTCACTCTTTAATCCCACCATAGCACAAACCTCAAAGAACAATGCTTTCTTGATCTCAGTATAAACTTCGCCGTGAAACAACATGAAGGTGACTCCGATGGCTGAAGCAAAGCCGGTGACGGAGGCGATGTTGGGCATCGGGAGGGATAACAGAGCGGCGATAAGTTCTAATTGTTTTTATTTATAATTTATTAAAATTTTTAAGTTTTATATTTTTAAAAATAATACTATATTTTGTACTTTTCATAATATAACAATCATTTGATTATATTTATAATTTAACTATATGTATTTAAGCACTAAGTTGATAGAAATTGTAAATATAAAAGTTAAATCTATTGAATTGTTTAGAGTTAAAACCAAATTATTAGAATGTGTAAGTGTTAAAGATTAAATATATTTTTATTTCGATTGAAAAAGGTCACATTATCATTTCTGTCAACAATTTAACAAAGGGTGACAAAAATAAACAATTAAAAACGTTAGTGTCTAACTTGAAAATTTTTATAATTAGATGAAAAAATAGAAACACACTAATAATTAAATGACCATTTGTATAATTTACTCAAAAATAAATATAACTTTAATTGAAATAGCAAAACTAAAAGTTTAAGATTTATTATTTCGATTTAAATCTCATAATTTTTATTGATTTATAAAAAACATTAAATCATCCTTATAATAAAGAAAAACTTATTATAAAATAATATTTTTAAAGTAATTTTTTATTAAATTGGTATCTAATTAATTTATGTAACTCACGATAAAAATATTAAATATGAGTATAAATAGATGAATAATTTTAATAATTTCTTAATTAAATTGATATTTAATTAAGTCATCACACGAAGATAATAAAAAAACTCATTAAATCTACACTTAAAAAATGAATTAATAAAATGACGTGGCGGATGGTTCCTTATCACCAAATATGTCCTTTTGGGGCCACTTTTCTTTTGTCCATATCAATTCCGACCAAGTGCCAACTATATTAGCCACTCATCTTCCCTTCGCAAAGTCACGTTCTGTGCATTTACGATCCTACCCTTCACTAACCTATCAAATTATATTTGGTTAAATTTATTTTTAGTCCTTGTACTATGCTTAAGTTGTAGATTCAATCTTTATACTCTAATTTTGATTATGTTTAATCCTTGGACATTTTGAATTTTGAAATTTCACTCATGACCCACATAGGAACTATTAAATCTATTAAGTTAAATATTGCTATTTACAAAAGTTTGTGGCTAACATATTATCAATTTTGTAATGCTATGTCAACTTAATATTTCTACATAATACTAACAAAAATCATATCACATTAGCTAATGGATTTAACGGCTATTGGATTAAAATTTCAAAATTCAAAAGTATATAGCTTAAAATGATCATATTGGAGAACATTAAGTAGATCTACAAGTTATACATAGTATGAGACTAATAGTAGAATTTGACCTAATACATTTAATTGCTATTATTAAGATCGAACTAAAATTTAAAATTCAAAATTGAAATGTGCCAAGACTAAATTTGATTAAATTAGAGTACAAGAATTAAATATACAACTTACATATATGACAAATAACAAAATTTGACGGATTATACTTTCCATATCCATGTATAAATATATGAATGTTGTTTTCTTCAAGGAGATTAGTTAATATGTAGCTTTTTAAAGGTAGGTTTTTGAAAGAATTTATATAAATTATAAAAAGACAAATAATTTCATAACAATATTATTTTAAAAAGAATTAGACATTTTTTAATTGAGTATATAGATTAAAAAGTATAGGTATCATGTGGGATAGTAGGAGAGGTACTGTAGAGGTTGAGACTGATGCTGGGTACTCTGTTGTTGGTTAGAGTTGAGAAGTAGTTTTAAAGTGGTTTGAGTAGGCTGTTGAGTTTGTTTTTGGGTCGAAGAGAATTTTGAGTTTTAATTTGCAGCATTTCTTGGGACAAACGGTGGAAGAATGAACCGTGGTGATTCGATCCATACTCATTGTGTAAGTACTCAATTTTGCTCGGGTCAATAAATAAACTCAACAAAAATAAATAAATAAATATTTTTTTTAGTCCATTTACAAACCCAATACCAAAACCTAAACTTAAACCCCAAACAAACTAAACCCTTAGCCCAAAATTACCCGTGGCCCAATTACACCCCTTTGACCCAAACATTAACCCAACCTACACGGCCCAAAAATGGCCCAACTCTAAATCGAAATCAAGGGTTTCTAAAACCCTAAGTTTCCTGCATACAATAACACCAGTGCCAACAACAAGGCCACCGACCTCGTCAAGCCACGAATTGCGCCGCCATCAATGCGCTTCGTCGCCAGATTTTTCGCCGCTCTGCACTTGCACAAAAAAGGAAGCAGATCACAGCAAGCATGGCAGTATTTTATTTCCTTTTTATTTGTTTATTTCAAAGGCTATAAAAAGTCTTACAAAACCTGTAAAAGGGAGACCAAGAGAATACACGAGATACACAGAAACAAAGTACTAAAGTTTTACAGAAATAAAAACACTCAAACAGAGGTGATTTCTTTTTTTTTCATTCGCATCATTCAAAATTTTTTATTATTTTCTGCAAACAGTAAATACACAGGTGATAAAATAAAGAAAAGGGAGTTTACCTTTCGGCGGGCTTGAAAATGAGAGGTCTGGTGTAATACCCCGAAAATTTTTACAGTAAAATATTATATTTGATATAGTAAAATAAGGAAATAAAGCGACAAAAAGGGAAATTTTGGAGTTATGACAACATTGAGAAGTATATTACGATATATTAATTCAAGAAAGGACCACATGGTAAAAGTGAGAAAAGTTTTGTTGCCTAAGAGTAAATATTCAAAACTTGAGGGGTTAAAGTGTAAATATGAAAAAGTTAAAGGACCAATAGTGAAAATATTTTAAGGGTGGAATGATCTAGAAACTAAGGAAAATGGATGAATTAGGACCAAATTGAATAGGTAAAGAATTATGAGGGACTAAATCATAATTTTACCAAATTATGTGATGATTCAAGGATGGAATTTTAAAGATCACAAAGGGCAAAATGGTCAATTGGAAGACAGAGAAATCTAGAAAGTAATGATGATGTTGATGATATTTTATAATTATTTAATTAGATAAATATTATTTTGTTAATATTTTGATGAGATATTTTATTATTTATCATTTTTTATTATTATTTATGTTGTATATAAGGAAGGAAATATGATGAATTTTATCATCTCTTTCCCATGCAAACCAACGTGAGAAGAAGAGAAAGAAAATAAGTTTTCTTTTCTTTATAAATTGGTCATTTCACCAAAAATTCACCATTTTCACTTAAAATTCAAAAAATTTCTATAGCCATCAAGAGAGAAAGATGACAAGGAGACTATGGGGAACAAAAATATCAAGTTAGATTCAAGAAATAGAAGCTGGAGGAGAGAAAATCAAGTTAAAGATTGAAATCAATAAAACAAGGTAAGAACATCAAGTTTTCAATATATTTTAAGTTTGATATTGTGGAAAAGCATGGAAATGATGTTAATGTAGAGTTTTCTTATATAAGGTTTTATGTCCTTGATATGTTAGTGAAGGAAAATAAGAGAAAGTGATGGGAAATATTGTAGAGAAAGGAAATCAAGGTGTTATAAACTTGGTAATTAATATTTTGCACTAAAACAGTTTTGGACAGCAGCAGTAGTCTAACTTTAGAAAATCACCAAAAATTGTAGAAATCGAATTAGAGGATGAATAAAGTATGGAATTAAAGCTTATTGGGTCTAGTTTATTATAGAATAAACTTTGTAAGTAATGTAATTGTAAATCACGAGATATAATGGGTTTTGTTAGGCAAGGTCAGAATAATTTCGGGTTCCCCTGTTCTGACTTTGTAAAATCATAAAAAATTGTAGAAAAATAATTAGGGGCTTAAATTTATGTTTTTAAAATTATTAATGAGTCTATTTTCAATAGAAACAAACAGAAATATCATTCGAATCTCGTATGAGGAGATAATTAATTTTTAGTGAAGAAGGGTCGGAACTGTCAGACATCAGAATAGGGGTAAATTTAAAGAATAAACTGTACTTGTTGGATAAACAAAAAATTCTGAAAATTTTATGGTAAGAATATATGTGAGTCTAGTTTTAGGGAAAATTAGCGGATCTTAAATTGAAATTCTGTAGCTCAAGATATAAATAATTTAGTGACTATGACGCAAATAGATAACTTTGAATAAATTTATGAGTAAATAGTGAAATCATAGATAATGTTACTTGTAAACATGTTATATAAATTAAGGTTGTGGAATGGAGAGGAGGAGGAGGAAAATATATATGAATATTCAACTAGCATGGCTAATTTGCATGTTCTAAGCTCAGGGACTAAATTGAATAAAAGTAAAACTTTATGGGTAATTTTGTAAAAATGTCAAGAAATGACCAAATTGCATGAAATTGATTATTTTATTACTTAAATTATAAAATTGAATGAAATTATTAATTTAGATCAAGATCGGGTGAAAATATGTTTTAGGGATTAAATTGAAAAGTGTTGAAATTATGGAAAATTTTGATATTTCATAGAATTCATGGGCTGTTATCAATATATATGATAATAATTAGGCTTGAAACAAGGATTAAATTACAAGAATTTTATTTTTCTGAACCTAAGGATGAAATCGTCATTAATTAAAAGCTTAGGGGCAAAATGGTAATTTTTGCCTAAAGCATTAATTAAATGTATCAGAATCTGAGATGAATGAAAATGATGATCAATTTTATTAATAAAGATCCAGATAACTCAAATACGAGACTTTAACGTGGAAAAGAAAAGTCATCGGATTAGTGAAACTATAAACATGAACAAGCAATGAGGTAAGTTCATGTAACTTGAATTATCTTCTTAAATGCTTGAAATGTATGTTATTGATATGAATATAATTTGAATGTTCATTGTATGAAGATTGATGAAACATTGATATATTTGATAAAATGGAAAATAAATCTGGTTGAATGAAAGGAAAATTCGATGGATCTACAAAAGGAATTGACGGTAAAAGGATCTAGCAGGAGGGTGATCCTATCTGATATAGCCCTCGAAAAATATGTGTGAAAAGGATCTAGCCGGACGGGTGATCCGATATAGCCCTCCAAGAATATGTGGAAAAAGATTTAGCCCGGACGGGTAATCCGAATTAGGATCTCAATTTAGCTTTGGATCGATAATTGGATCCAAGCTCATTAGAGTAATTGTCGTTGGGATTTAGCTGGACTGGTAATCCCGACAATACTCTTTGAGCATATGTTCTGAGGATTTAGCTTTGATGGTAATCCATTGTAAGAAATGAGGTTCATGGAGTGTGCTTTCTTCTGGGATTTAGCTGACCGTAATCCATTGTAAGGATGAGGTTCATGAGTGTGCTCTCGGAAAAGGGTGTACCCATATGTGTACGAATTGATGGACCGAATTGTACACTATAAGTGTACTCTTGGAAAATCTATCGAAATTCCAAGAAATTCAACGGATAAATATAGAAAATGGCAAGTACTTGAAATCATGAAATTAAACTTGAGATACATAGAAATAATAATTATTTGATATATTGAAATATGACATGGAAAATATATGTATGTGAAATTTGCAGATAATTATGCATATTCAAGATTATGAACTACTGCTAGAACAAATATATACTAATCTCATGAAAATGATGGTACATGAAACATTGTTATAATAAATTGAATAATTTATATTTATGAAGAAATAGCAAGAAAAGCGATATGGATCATGACATGTAAATATAAGACTATCCTTGATCGTTTTATAAGGAAAATTATGTATATTAGGATAAGTAATAAATTTAAGTGAGACATGTCAAAATAATAATAATAATAAATTTGTTAATATTAAAGTATGCTAACCAATGTAGGAAAATTTTACGATTTTGCGAAGAATTCTCTATAATCCCAATTTAATCCCAGTAGGTTCCTAATGTATGTTTTGGGCTTTGAGGACCCAATAGAGGGATGTTATGATTATTTTCAGAATATGAATAATAAATGACTCAGAATTATTCGAAAATGTTCAATAAACTCCGGTAATGCCTCGTACCATATTTCGACAACGGATACGGGTAGAGGGTGTTACATTTGGCCTCTGGCCACCGCTCGTGGTGGCGCGTGTTGCGCGTGAACTAAGAAACTCGAGGGTCTAGTGACCATCCCCGAACAGAGGAGAGGAGAGTCGAGAGTGTTTTCTAAAATTTTTTTTAAAGGGTTCTGAAATGAATTTTGGGGCTGAATTTTAGCTTTTATAGCCCATCCACACGACGTCGTTTTGGAGTGGTCAGGTAAGGACCAAAACGACATCGTTTCACGAAGTCGACTCGAGACCCGACCCGTTACATCAGGATCCGCGTGTTTTTAACTTCGAGTGGATTATTTATATGCGCAGTCCCTTCGTTTTTAAGCTTATTACAAATAAATCTTTTTTTAAAATTTTAATTTGGCCCCAAAATTTATATTCGGTTTCTTTTTAATCCTTGAGCTCTTTAAAAGTAAAAATCGTAACGACGCCGTTTTAAAAAAAGCTTAATTGCCATATTAATCCCTATGGTTTAACGCGTGTTCTTAATTTAATCCTTTTAATCAGTTTTAATTGTTATTTTAACCCTTCTTTTTTATTTTTTTATTTTATTTTATTCTAATATTGTTTTTAATTATTTTATTATGTTAAAATATTTTATTTTTCTTATTATTTGTATATTAACTGCTTAACTTATATATCTTATTACTTATTGTCCTTGTTTTTTTTATTTGATTATTTTATTACATATTATTTTTAGATTAATATATTAGTTATTATATTTTATATTTTTTAATATTTTGTATATTATATTATTTTATCTAAAATAATTTATATTGTATAATATATTATTTATTTTTAAATGTAGTTTTATATGTATTAGATTATTATAAATATATTTTATAATTTATTTATTTATTTTAAAATATATTTTTCTTTTCTTTTCAATATATTGGTATAAATTTTTACATTTATATATATTTGCATGAAAGGTTTAATATCGCATGTGAAATTTTCATGTTTATTAAGTTTTATTATTTGTACATTGTATAAGCCCAATTTTGGCCCGGGCTTCAAACCCATTTTTACAAAACAAAAAAAATAATAATAAAAAACGGACCCATTTTTAAAACGGCCTAGAAGGCCCAAAAATAAAATTTTTTCAGATCGCTAGGGTTTCGAAAACCCTAGTGCCGAACTACCCACGACGCTCGATAACATCGACCCTTCACGCCTCCGCGCCTGGCAGCCTCATCCCGACTGCTCCCGCCTCGCCCATGCCCTGCAAACGAAGACCAACACGCTAAAGGCAACATATAGCAAAAATAATAAACGATGTATTTATTTTTTTTTCCTCTTGCATACTCGGTTATAAAAACCGAATGGAAAGCTGTAAAGGATTCCTTTTTTTCCTTATTCAATCAAAAAAAAAAGATTTCAAAACGCCAAAAAAAAGAAACAGAGAGATTCAAGCAAGCAAAGTTTTTTTTCAATCGAAAACAGTGGTTCAAATATTCAGAAATCGACAGAGACAGCGAGCAAGAATCAACACTAACTCTAACAAAGAAAACGAGAATCAAAAATAGAAGAAAGGGTAAAGTCGCTGCATTTTTGATCTTCTTTTTCGCCTTTTTTATATATACACATATATATATGTATAAAAAATAATACATAAAAAGCGGAAAATCATAAAAAAATAAAAATTCTTACCTTTTCCCGGCCATCAGTATGTGGTCGAACTCCCAACGACAGTAGGAATCCTCATGGAATTCCCCACCGCAGAGAAAAAGAGAAGCAAGGATCAGTTTTTTTAAGGGATGGGAGAAATGAAATTTTGTAAAAATTGATTTTATAGCCAAATCAAAACGACGCTGCTTTGGCCAAAGTCAAAAAGCCCCAAAACGACGTCGTTTCACCACGAGCAACCCGACCGATCCGACCCGCCTAGGATCCGCGTGTTTTCTTGGGAAAATGGGCTATTTTGCCATGTCCCTCCGCCTTTTATAATTTTGCAATTAAATCTTTGTTAATTTAAATTTGGCCCAATAATTTGCTTTGATTTGCAATCAACCCCCTCTGTCAGCATTGCTTTTGACCAAAGGGCTTATTGCCTCTTTGGTCCCTCCAATCTGTTTGCGCATATAAATAGCCCCCTCTCCTTTTATTTTATTTCGAATTAACCCCTAAATTTTTATTTTAAATACAATTTAACCCTATTTCAGTTATTTTGTAAAATTTTTCAACCTTTTGATAATATATTGTTATAATTATCATCACTATATTTTTTTTAGTTATTCGATTTGACTATTATTTGTTTTTATTATTATCACTTACTATAGCATATATTATTTATTATTTTGATTTTATTTTCACTATTCTTTATTTATATTATTATTATTTGTTATGTACTATTATTAGGGTTGAGATGATTGTTTCATCTATTATCTTTTGTTATTTTCATTATCATGGCTATCTATTTTACTAATATTTTGTCTATATTATTACTATCATTATATCATTTTATTTTTTGACATGTATATATTTTTATTCTATATATTATTTCATGTATTAATGACAATAATCATTTTTACGTATCATCATCATTATTTCATTCTTATATACCATCCCTACCATTTTGTTATTATCATTTCTCGTCTTATTTGTTCGCTATTTATGTTTATTTCTTTTATTATTATTTATTTTCATTACCACTTTGTCATTATCATGTTATCATTATTATTATTATTACTATTAATATTATTATTTGTATTTCTTTATTTACCACATTCACATTTACATTTGTTATCTTCATTTTGTATTATATTATCGAACGAAACATCATTCGTAAAATTGTTGTATTTCATCTAAAAGATTTCAAAATGAGGCAATGTTTCGGTATTTAGAAACTCGAGAAATAGTGCCCTAACGTGCTGGGTTGCGATTTTTCGTTTGACTAAATAACTTAACATCCTTTTTACGAAGTTTTGCGAATCACGAGATGACTTTGATTACGAGAGATTAAAACATCGTGTCCTAACGTGCTGGATGTGATGTTTATATCTTTTCAAAACAAAGAAATCTCAAGTTTTGACTCAAGCCTTTTCCTAGAATTAATCCGATACGATGCATTTTGAAAAGTCGCTACACTCTGTTCAAAGATTTTTAAAATAAAGGCAATGTTTTGTATTTAGGAATTCGGGAAATAGTGCCCTAACGTGCTGGGTTGCGATTTTCCGTTTGACTAAATAACTAAACATCCTTTTGATAAACTTCGTAAAACCACGAGATAGCTTTGATTACGAAGGTTTAGAGCATCATGTCCTAACGTGCTGGATGTGATGTTTGTATCCTCTCGGAGCAAAGAAATCTCGAAATTCTGGCCCTAATTATCCAAACATTTTTTAGAGGATCTGTATTTTAAAACATTTAAAAACTTCCGACATTAAGACACTAATTAATCATTTTGGTACCAATTTTGGGCGCGTCGAGGGTGCTAACCCTTCCTCGTGCGTAACCGACTCCCGGACCCGATTTTCAAAACTACGCAGACCAGAACACCGTTTTAGTAAAACAAAACGTTTTATTAAAATAAAGGTGATCCGATCACACCAAATAAAGGTCGGTGGCGACTCCCGTTCTTTTTTAAAACCCCACGTCGAACCCTTTTCCGTTTTCAAAAAAATGGTTACGACGACTTGGCGACTCTAATCGGGGACATCTTTTAGAGAGTCAAGCCATAAATTGATTATTTTCATCTTTTGTCGGAAATTTAAAAATTTGATTTGAAAAATTATAATCCTTTTATTACATGTTGTTTTAATCTCGGCATTGCATTGCATGACCATTGTGGTCACACCTTTAGGTGAGAGTGAGAAACTACTCCTTCGTGAGGTTTTCACCTCATGCGGGATAGTGGATCGCTTTGGGATACATCCGTACCTATGTCTTCGTGAGATTTTCATCTCCGTGCACCATAGGGAAATGTATCCCCGAATCTGAACTCGGTCTATATGAGCCTATAATGGGTGAAGATCGAGGAATCACTGGTTCGGTACCCTCCTTAGAACCAAACCTCATATAGTAAGCCCTAAAGAACCCACCCTAGGTAGAGCCATGCCAAACCCTAGTGGTTAACAAATTAGGTACTTTTATTCTTTGCCTATTGTATGAAATCTCGATTTGCTTTATTTTTATTTTTGCATGGCATATTCATCAAAAGGTGTTGATTCACGTTCAATTGCCCAAATAGGTAGCTTTGTCATGGAAAGGGGTTTCTTGATAGAGTGGAGGACAATGCGTCCGTGGGATATGGTAGGACTGCATGACAAGAAAAAGGTGATAGTCTTACGTAAGGGCACGTGTCGTAATTATGGGACTTCACGCGTATTAGTGTCACCCAAAACAATCTTCAAGAGATGAAAGAGATATGGGTCGATGGGATCATGAGATCAAGCAATTATTCTCTGTCATTATGGAGATCGCCATATCGTCGAATATCAAGGTAGACCAAGACCTATTTTGAGCTATAGCCCAATTTTGGAATCCCGCTTATAATTTGTTTTACTTTCGGAAAGTGGATCTAGTGCCTACTATAGAAGAATACACGACTTTACTTCGTGTCTGAAAATTCAAGCCGACAAAGTTTATACAAGACCTGTTAACGTTCCCACCTTCTTAAAAAAGCTGATGAATATTACGGGAATGAGTGAGCAGTGGGTTGCAGCACGGGTAAAACAAAAAGGAGATTGTAAGTGTATCCCTTGGAGAAATTTAAGGGACTTGATCATAGCACACCCGGATGTGAAGAAAAGGGTTGACATCTTTGCCTTGAGCATTTATGGATTGATTATTTTCCCTAAAGCTCTAGGGCATGTAGATGAGGCAGTCTCAGATCTATTCGACAGATTGGATAGAAGAGTCACGCCCGTTCCTGCGATTCTGGCCGAAACTTTTAGGTCTCTAAGCGCGTGCCGAAGAGCGGGCGAAGGAAGATTCACCGGTTGTGTACAGCTCTTGCTAGTATGGTTCAACAGTCATTTTTGGAAGGCGGAGAAGGCACCAGGTCGAATCTTCTCCGAAGATTATTCCCCGCTAAAGGAATTAGTAGCTACACCAAGGCGAGATGATCTTACGAAAAAAAATGGATGACGATTCTGCAAAACCTACAAGAGGAAGACGTGGAGTGGAAAGCTCCTTTGATGATCCTTGATGAGATCCTGTATCGATGTGGAAATTTTGACTGGGTTCCTCTATTGGGGGTATGGGGAGCCGTCGGATATGCTCCTCTCCTTGTGTTGAGACAGTACAGATCGAGACAGTTTATACCCGCAACACAAGGTCTAATTCAGTGTGAATTTGAATACAAAGGGGATCATTGTAAGAAAAGAGTTCATAAAATAACAAGCGCTTGGAGTCAGACTCATAGAATGAAAAGGTTTGCCACAAACCCGATGACAACTCCCGAATATGACCGATGGAGAAGCCAAAAAATCAACGACAACATTCCCACACCAGGCCAGGAAGACACTCGATCAATGGAGGAACACCTACAGGTAATCCCATCAGAGCTCGAAATCATCAAACAAGATTTTGAGAAAAGGAATGCGGAATTAGGGAAAAGAATAGAACGGTTAGAAGAAGAGAAAATGCAGCTGGGTTTGGACGTCGACATTCAGAAGCTGGAGGCCGAAAAGTTGAGAAAAGGGAAAAATAAAGCTGAGGAAGATCTGGACAGTTTGAAAATAGACTATAAGAAGCTGCGAAGGTCAATGAAGCTTGCTGGATTAGGAAAAACATCAGAGCAATGGAGTCAAAAACTCAGGGAGAAAAAAAATAGAGCTGGTCAATGAGAAAGAGAACTCCGAGATATTCAAGCTCGAGAAGATACTCTGAAAAGAAGTCTGGTAAAAGCCCAAAGCGAGAAAGAGGAATTAAAGGCTCGGGTGGCAGAATTGGAAAGAACCTTGTATCAGTATCGTAGCCGCAACTCTGCAGTTGAATTAAAAGCTAGCCTGAGTAAAATTGAAGAAATGAAAGCGAAAATCGAAGAGCTAGAGTCTGCTTTACATGGTTGTGAGCTACGGGTGGAACTGCTGGAAGTCAACGAGGAGCGTTGGAAGCAACAACTTCATCACTCCCAAAATCAAGTCAGGGATCGGGATTACATCATGGGGGAAGCCGTGACTCAAGTGCGAGAGGTCGCGGAGCATTTGCAAACCTTAGGAGTCCAAGTGATGTACTAAGTTTATTTTATGAATCAAAGTCGAACAAGGGCAAGAGTTAGCTAGGCTTGAGGAAGTCAAGGCCTTAAGCATTAGGGCGAGGCCTTATATGTAATCCATTCTATGTAAAGAAACTTGTTTTCTAGAAAAGTTATTCTAATGGAAATTGAATCGAATTAATGCCTTTTTGCATACATTTCATGCATTAGCATTACATTACATCATGTGCATTAAATCTTACAAAAGAACCTTAAATTGTGACAGTTACCCTGGAACATAGCTACAATACACGAGGAAAAACTAAAATTATGGATCAAAGGATAGAAAGACTAGAGCAAATGCAAAGGGAAATACAAGAACAGATGCAAGAAAGATTAACCAAGATGCAACAAGATATGATAGAACGGATGCAAGAGTCCCAAAACAACATGATAAGCCAGCTGGCGCAACTATTGGCCAGTGAACGAGGAAAGGGCGCCGCTGCTAGCTTAGGGAATAATGATGACCCTGCTTACCCTCCGAGATTTACCCCGCCAAATACCCAAGCACCACCAGAAGTATGTCCCCAAAGGACACCTTTTGTTATCAGGCCACAGTGCCAGGTTGAGACCACAATACCAACAAGACTTCCCATGGTTCGAGCACTAATCCCGGAGAAGGTCCGACTAACCCTATAGTCTCCGATTTTGATGAAATGGCTGAAATGGATAAGGTAAAAGCTAACTTTCCCGGATAACTCGAGGATCGTTGCGGATGGTTAGAAGAAAAGTTCAAGGAAATAGAAAGCACGACCATCGCTACGGGTAGACGCTAAAGACTTGAGCCTAGTCCCGGCACTCGTACTTCCGCCAAAGTTCAAGACCCCAGATTTTGAAAAATACAATGGGACCAGTTGCCCCGAAGCGCACATCACGATGTTCTGTCGACGGATGGCGGGATATGTTAACAATGATCAACTGCTTATTCATTGTTTTCAGGATAGTTTGGCCAGGCGCACCAAATGGTACAATCACTCGATCGTACCAGATCAAGTCATGGAGGACCTAGCACAGGCCTTCCTAAAACAATACGGGCACGTAGCCGATATAGCTCCTGATCGAATCACGCTCCAAAACATGGAGAAAAAGCCAAATGAAAGTTTCAGGCAATATGCCCGGTGGAGGGAAGTAGCCACACAAGTTCAAACCACCGCTCTAGAAAAGAGACAACCATCTTTGTTTGTCAATACGTTGAAAGCTCCCTTCATTAATCACATGCTTGGAAGTGCCACTAAAAGTTTTTCTGATATTGTGCTGTTAGGGGAAATGATCGAAAATGCGATCAGAAGTGGTAAAATAGAGGCTGGAAAAAGTGCTAGAAAGACGATCCCGAAGAAGAGGGAGAATGATATAAACAACATAGGTAAAAGTTATTCAAAGCCTATTATCTTGGAGCCGCCTAAGGGTCATGTGACCCCGAGCATCAGACCCCCTTTAGACAGGAGTCCAACACAAGGTAAAATACGGAGAAGATCCAATTCACGCCTATCCCGGTCCCATACAAGGAAATGTACCAGAAATTATTTGACGCCCACGTTGTCTCCCCTCACTACTTAAAACCCTTGCAACCCCCGTACCCTAAGTGGTATGATGCGAACGCACAATGCGAATACCATGCAGGAATCGTGGGGCATTCTATAGAGCACTGTCTCGCTTTTAAGAAACTAGTGGAAAGGCTCATCCAGATGGGCGTTATAGAAGTCGATGACACCTCTAGCAAGGGACACCCGCTACCTAATCACGGGGTCAACATGATAGGCGACGATGCGAGAAGAAGAGTTAAGAGGGATATTTCTGATGTGAAAACCCCAATGAAACAGGTCTGGAAGGAAATGAAAAAAAGGGGATTGGTTGTGACATGTCCAAGGGGAAAATATAAAGAAACACGGAAGGGCTGTGAATTCTATAACTTGGAAGGGCACGAAATCCAAAGTTACACTGAGTTCAGAATGCTGGTGCAGGCGCTGATGGACAATAAAGAGTTAGAATTCTTTGAAAGCAATGAAGGCCAGAAAGAGGGAAACATCTACACATTGGAGGATGAGTTAGCAGTAAAAGCCTCGGAGGTGAGCTATCCTTTAGTCGCCATCTCACGATCAAAGGGCGATGGAGTAAAAATAAATCCAAAAATCATGATTCAAAGCTCATCGCTTCCATCCAAGACAACCAAAAGACTCCCAGGGGTTATAACTGCAATGTGACGATTCCTAAAAAAAGAAGTCCGTCCACAAAAGGGAGCCAGGAGTATCCTAAGATCGTGATCCGAAAACCTGTAGCCTTTTCATACAAGGATGACAAGAAGGTCCCCTGGAACTATAACTGCAATGTGACGATTCCTGATAGGGAGATTTGCCCAACACTACAAAAAGAAAACCAAGAGGAAGGTGCTACAGCGCAGAAGGGAAAGCGCCACGACCATCAAACACAAGAACGAGCACGCAAAAGTAAAAACTTGATGAGCGAATAGAAGAAAGAAAAAGGACCAAGCAAGAGACACATGTAAATAAACCGGTGAAGGAGGAAGAAGCTAGGGAATTCTTAAAGTTTTGAAGCATAGTGAATACAAGGTGTCGAGAAGCGACTACATAAACAGTGGCTCGCATATCAGTGCTAGATTTACTATTAAGCTCTGAAGCACATCGTAACGCGCTGATGAAGGTATTGAATGAAACCTATGTTGCAAATGATATAACAGTTAACAAAAGTGGATCGCTGGTCGACAACATAAGTCTTGATAACTTTATTTTCTTCAACGATGATGAGATCCCTCGGAGGTACGGGTTCCGGTCAAGGCTTTCTACATTACCACGGTGCAAAGGATACACATTACGGGTCTGTCGATAATGGATCGGGCTCAATGTTCTACCACTATCGACACTGAATCGATTACCCGTTGATAGTTCCCACATGAAGGCCTGCCATAACGTAGTAAGGGCATTCGATGGCACTGAGAGGAAAGTCATGGGAAGAATCAAGTACCTCTTTTAATTGGACCCGCACATATGAGGTGGACTTTATCGTGATGGATATCCTACCGTCTTATAACGACTTCTTGGGGAGACCATGGATACATTCAGCAGAGCGGTGCCTCATCATCGCACTAAAAGTTAAAATTAATCTCGGAGGCCGTCTGGTAACCATAAACGCCGAAGATGATATCATAGCAACTGTTACCAACGAAGCGCCATACCTAGAAACAAATGAGGAAGCCGTTGAATGTTCCTTTCGATCCTTAGAGTTCGTGAATGTGACTTTCATTTCAGAAGGAAATAAAGTCCCGTCACCTAAACTATCCAAGACTACCAGGATGGGATTACAAATGACAGTGGGAAAAGGAGCCCTACCCGAAAAAGGACTTGGAAGGTACCTCCAAGGAGAAATCGAGGTCCCAAGACTAAAAGAAAAGCGAGACTTCTTCGGTCTAGGATTCAAGCCAAATGCAAAGCAAAAAAGAGAAGAGTCAGAAAAGAAACAAGAAAGAAGGAAGGCACGCCTGAAAGGAGATGAGATGAAATGGCAACCGATGATAATTCCTCATATTCGGGAGATCTTTATATCAGGAGGGGTTATCCATCCGGGACGAGAAACGCAAAATGAAGAAATCGTGCATGTCAACGCTATATCGGAGGGGAAAACTGATGAAGAAAATCGAAATGGCATCCGCCCTTATGAGCCAGGCAGCGTTCTAAACAACTGGACTGCAGAGGAGATTCCTGTAGCTTTTAGAACTTATTCAGAGTAATACTCGGAACACACTTATTGCTTTAAGTCTAGAAGCAATAAGAGTCCCTTTTGTGAAACATCATTTTGTATGAGACATCGTTATTTTCAATAAAATACATCTCTCGCCATCTTTTGAGCAATTTTCTTTTATGTTCATTTCATTCATTATTCTTTCTCTAGATATTCTTCTAAACATTTCTATTCTTCATTTATCATACCAATAAACATGCCTAGATTCTATGATTCTATGAGCCTTTATTCATTTCCGTAACAGGTCCCCAGATATCAATGATTTGAGTAACACTACAGATGACTCAGAATGTCCTTTTGAGCAAGATATGGGTACGGAAGATTTTCAGGATTTTAGAGATGACCAAGGCTGTGATTTAGCTCCTGAACTATTAAGAATGGTAGAACAAGAGGAGAAACAAATCGTACCTCATAAAGAATCAGTGGAAATAGTGGACCTAGGAGATGGGCAAGAAAAGAAAGAAGTGAAGATTGGAGCCAGTATCACTGCAGAGACAAAGCAAGACCTCATTGAGTTACTCCAGGAATTCAAGGATGTCTTCGCATGGTCATATCAAGACATGCCCGGGCTAAGCACTGATATCGTGGTACACCGGTTGCCCATAAAAGAAGAATACAAACCAGTCCAACAAAAACTTCGGAGGATAAGGCCAGATGTTTTACTGAAAATAAAGGAAGAGGTCAAGAAGCAGTTTGACGCAGGGTTCTTGCAAGTGGTTAAGTACTCGGAATGGGTAGCCAATATTGTCCCCGTCCCTAAGAAAGATGGGAAAGTACGAATGTGTGTGGACTACAGAGATCTAAACAAGGCTAGCCCGAAAGATAACTTTCCGTTACCTCATATCGACACCTTAGTGGATAATACGGCGGGTTATTCATTGTTCTCGTTCATCGGTGGCTTCTCAGGATACAACCAGATAAAGATGCTTCCTGAAGACATGAATAAAACCACATTCATAACCATGGGGAACCTTTTGCTATAAGGTGATGCCATTTGGGTTAAAGAATGCAGGGCAACATATCGTAGAGCCATGGTGACCTATTCCATGACATGATGCACAAGAAAATCGAGGTTTACGTCGACGATATGATTGCCAAGTCTCGGACCGAAAAGGAGCATATCCAAGTCTTAAGGAAATTATTTTTGAGGTTGAGGAAAGTCCAATTAAAGCTTAACCCGGCAAAGTGTACCTTTGGAGCCAGGTCAGGGAAACTGCTAGGATTTATAGTCAGTGAAAAGGGGATTGAGGTTGACCCAGACAAAGTCAAGGCTATACAAGAATTGCCTCGCCCGCACGCAAAAAGAAGTTCGGGTTTCTTAGGAAGATTAAATTACATTGCTCGGTTCATTTCACAACCGACCGAGAAATGTGACCCCATATTTCGCCTTCTTAAAAACACAATCCGTGTGTGGAACGAGGAATGTCGAAGACCTTCGACAAAGTAAAGCAATACTTGTCCAATCCTCCCAGATTGACGCCGCCTAATCCGGAGAAGCCTTTGATCCTCTATTTGACAAGATGCTTGATAATTGATGGGATGTGTGCTCGGCCAAGATGATGAGTCGGGAAGGAGAGAAAAACAATATATTACCTTAGCAAAAGTTCACTGAGTGTGAAACAAGGTACTCACCGATTGAGAAAATGTGTTGTGCCTTGGTGCGGACAACCTGAGATCGAGGCAAGACATGTTGTATCATACGACCTAGCTCATCTCGAAGCTAGACCCATTGAAATACCTAATGGAGTCGAATACTTTGAATGGACCGATGGCCCGATGGCAAATCTTACTTTCCGAGTTTGACATAGTTTATGTAAACCAGAAAGCGATAAAAGGAAGTGCAATAGCGAATTTTCTGGCTAGTAGAGTTCTGGCAGATTATGAGCCTCTGGACTTTGATTTCCCTAATGAAGACCTAATGTATGTAGCAACCACTGAAGAGGGTACCCCGGAAAGTCATCATTGGAAACTGAACTTCGACGGGGCATCAAATGCTATGGGCAATGGAATTGGGGCAGTTCTGGTGTCCCCAAACGGAGATCATTACCCATTTACTTGTAAGCTGGATTTTGATTGCACAAATAACATGACAGAGTATGAAGCTTGTATCATGGGTATCCGAGCTGCTATTGAATGCAAAATTAAGGTGCTGGAAGTATACGGAGACTCGGCGTTGGTAATTTATCAACTTAAAGGAGAATGGGAGACGAGGGATCCCAAATTGGTTGAATACAAAAGATTGGTCCAAGAATTGATAAAGGAGTTCGAGGACATCACTTTCAGTTATCTACCAAAGGACGAAAATCAGATGGCTGACGCTCTAGCCACATTGGCTTCTATGGTACGAGCAAACAACAAGAAGGATATGAGGCCTATACAAATGAGCATTTATGAGGCCCCGCCCATTGCTACAACGTGGAAGAAGAGGAGCAAAATGATCACCGTGGTATCACGATATACTACAACACGTGAAAGATCATAAATACTCGATCGAGCAACAGAAAATGACAAAAGACGTTGAGAAGACTAGCTTGCGACTATGTCTTAGACGGAGAGGTCCTATATAAAAAAAGAAAGGATCAAGTGCTATTGAGATGTGTGGATGGTGCCGAGGCTAAGCAGATCCTAGAAGAAGTCCATGAGGGTGTCTGTGGAGCACATGCCAATGGGTTCGCAATGGCAAGACAAATCATGAGATTCGGGTATTATTGGTCTACCATGGAAAGAGATTGCATTGAGTATGCTAAGAAGTGTCATAAGTGCCAAATTTATGGGGACAAGATTCATGTACCACCCTCACCTTTACATGTTATGACCTCCCCATGGCCTTTTTCTATGTGGGGCATGGACGTCATTGGACCAATCTCACCAAAAGCTTCTAATGGACATCGGTTCATCTTCGTGGTAATTGATTACTTCACTAAATGGGTGGAGGCCACTTCGTATGCCAATGTGACAAAATCAGCGGTCAGCAAGTTCCTAAAAAAGGAGATCATATGTCGATATGGAATGCCTGAGAGGATCATATCTGATAATGCGTTAAACTTGAACAACAAGATGATCACTAAGTCATGAGACAATTCAAGATCGACATCACAATTGTCACCGACGCCTAAAGATGAACGGTGCGGTTGAAGCGACTAATAAAAACATCAAGAGGATAATAGGTAAAATGACTGAAACTTACAAAGATTGGCACGAGAAGCTACCATTCACCCTTTTCGCCTATCGAACGTCAGTCAGAACCTCCACCGGGGCAACTCTTTTCTCATTGGTTTACGGAATGGAAGCGGTTCTACCCATCGAAGTTGAAATTTCGTCCCTTCGAGTATTGTCCGAATTGAAATTGGATGAAGCAGAATGGATCCAAGCACGATATGATCAATTGAATCTGATCGAAGAAAAGAGGCTGAAAGCTATCTGTCATGGTCAGATGTACCAAAAGCGAATGATGCGAGCATACAACAAGAAAGTGCGTCCACGAGAATTCCACGAGGAGACTTAGTTTTGAAAAGATTCTCCCATACAAAATGATTTGAGAGGAAATGGATGCCGAATTGGGAAGGACCTTATGTGGTGAAAAAGGCTTTCTCGGAGGGCACCGATCTTGGCCGAGATGGACGGAAAAATCTACCCAATCCCATAAATTGATTCGGTTAAAGTATTATGCTTGAAGAAGGAAAGGTTAAAGCGAAAACCCGTAAAGGGCGCTTTAAAACCTAAAAAAAAAAAAAACGGAGAGGCCAAAGCGAAAACCCGTAAAGGGCGCTTTGAAACCAAAGGGGCTTTGAGTCGAAAACCCGATAAGGGCGGCTCAAATTTGCACGGAAAAGGAGGTATGTAACAATCTTTTTCCCCCAGAATTAGCAAAAGGTGGAACGTTACACCTCGGAACATCTACAAAACACTGCAGATCTCCCAACTTCTATTCAGCTTAAATGATCTTTGGAAGGATCCAGTGGTGAAGCTCATGCTGCGATATCTGGGGCACCTACTTTTTCTTTTTACCCATTTTTTGTACCCCAATAATGTATACTTTTGTTGATTTAAATCCAATTCCATTCTTCATAAATTCCATTGTTATTTTAAATCCTTGAATTGTTTGCAATTGAAATAACGACCCACTGACCCGTAATGCTTCCATAAAAGGAGTTCCACTTATTACTCGAAGCTTCTAAAGCAAGAGGAACCTAAAACAAGGCTGTTGTTTAGGAACCACCACACTTAGGGTTGGAAACATTCAAGAAGAGTAGTCCAAAATCATGGCCATTTCTTCAGATTCGCAGGCATAGGTATCAGACAAGATGTTGCGTGCGTGTCGTGACCTTGACGAGCGAACGAGCAATTACTGCCCTAAACTTTTAAAAGAGATAATTCTCATGACATCCCGCATTCATGCAAATGTCTTCCGTAATAACATTTAGTTAGGAGCATTCGATTTATTACAATCATTGCATCTTAACGAAAAGTCATCATTCTCATGACATTCTGCATTCATGCAAGTGTCATCCATATCACACGTTAGTTAGGAGCATTTGAGTCATTCTGACCATAGCATCCTCACCATTTGGCATAAACATAAACACATCAAAATCGAGTCTACAGGATATGTCCCTAGAGGACGGTGTAGCAACACTATTGAAGATTATCCTATTATCATCGACCAGTGGTGGAATGGGTGGTCCTATTGCCATCAACCAGTGGTGGAATAGGTTGAAGATTGCCTTATTGCCACTGACCAGCAGTGGAATAAGTTGAAGATTGTCCTATTGCCATCAACCAGTGGTGGAATAGGTTGAAGATTGTCTTATTGCCACTGACCAGCAGTGGAATAAGTTGAAGATTACCTTATTGCCACTGACCAGTGGTGGAATAGGTTGAAGATTGTCTTATTGCCACTGACCAGCAGTGGAATAAGTTGAAGATTACCTTATTGCCACTGACCAGCAGTGGAATAGGTGGAAGATGGTCCCATTGCCATCAACCAGTGGTGGAATAGGTTGAAGATTGTCTTATTGCCACTGACCAGCAGTGGAATAAGTTGAAGATTACCTTATTGCCAGCGACCAGCGATGGAATAGGTGGAAGATGGTCCTATTGCCATCAACCGGTGGTGGAATAGGTTGAAGATTGTCTTATGGCCACTACCCAAAGGTGGAATAAGTTGAAGATTATTTATTGTTAACGCCCAAAGAAAGGAATAAGTTGAAGATTACCTTATTACCACCGACCGGCAGTTGGAATAGATGGAAGATTACCTTATTACCATCAACCAGTGATGGAATAGGTGGAAGATTGTCCTATTGCCGTCAACCAGCGATGGAATAGGTTGAAGATTGTCCTATTGCCACTGACCAGCAGTGGAATAGGCCAAAATTGTAGATCTTGTCGCCTAACCAAAGAGTGGGGCAAGATCGGCTAATCTTGGCTCTCAACCAAGAGAGAACATGATTTTGGCCACCGTCCTATTGCCATTGACCAAAGATGGAATAGGCCAAAATTGTAGATCTTGTCGCCCTAACCAGTAGTGGGGCAAGATCGAAGGCAAATCTTGGCTCTCTAACCACTAGAGAACATGATTTTGGCCACCGTCCTATTACCACTGACCAGCAGTGGAACAGGCCAAAATTGTAGATCTTATCGCCCTAACCAGTAGTGGGGCAAGATCGAAGGCAAATCATGGCTCCTCAACCGGTGGGGAACACGATTTAGGCCACCGTCCTATCGCCACTAACCATCAGTAGAGTAAGTTGAAGACGATCCTATTTTCATTGACCAGTAGTGGAATAGGTCAAAAATTGTAAGTCCAGTTGGTTTAAACAGTGGTGGAACATGCTCATCCTATCTTCTCTGGCTAGCAGAGAGGAAGTCAAGATACAAATCTTGTCTTAAAGCCACGGTAGAGCGAGGTTAAAATAAATCTCATACCACAAGTTACAATGGAGCAATAAAGCGAATCGAAGTCGCAAATCCTGCTTTCTAAGGAGACGATGAGTAGATCAAAGCGAGAGAAGATGGACTAGAACGAGGCTATTTGGAGAAAAGCGGATCAAGAAATCAAGGCTTAGCCAGGCCCGGGCAAAATTGGTCTTTTGAAAGTCTTTGCTCTATTCCCGTTGCACGACAATGAGCAAAGAGGGACACCAGATAAGCCCAATTTTGGCCCCGCTTCAAACCCATTTTACAAAACAAAAAATAATAATAAAAACGGACCCATTTTAAACGCCCGAAGGCCCAAAATAAAATTTTTTCAGATCGCTAGGGTTTCGAAAACCTAGCGAACTACCCCGACGCTCGACAACAACGACCTTCACCGCCTCCGCACCGCACTGGCAGCCTCATCCCCGACTGCCCACCTTTCGCCCATGCCCCCGCAAACGAAGACCAACACGCTAAAGGCAACAGATAGCAAAAATAATAAACGATGTATTTATTTTTTTTTCCTCTTGCATACTCGGTTATAAAAACCGAATGGAAAGCTGTAAAATGGATTCCTTTTTTTCCTTATTCAATAAAAAAAAAAGATTTCAAAACGCCAAAAAAAAAGAAACAGAGAGATTCAAGCAAGCAAAGTTTTTTTTTTTCAATCGAAAATAGTGGTTCAAATATTCAGAAATCGATGAGACAATGAGCAAGAATCAACACTAACTCTAACAAAGAAAACGAGAATCAAAAATAGAAGAAAGGGTAAAGTCATTGCATTTTGATCTTCTTTTTTGCCTTTTTATATATACACATATATATATATATAAAAATAATACATAAAAAGCGGAAAATCATAAAAAATAATAAAAATAAAATTCTTACCTTTTTCCATCATGGTGGTGTGGTCGAGTCCGGCCGACGGCCGTAATCCTCGCTGAATTCCCCACTGCAGAGAAAAAGAGAAGCAAGGATCAGTTTTTTTTAAGGGATGGGAGAAATGAAATTTTTGTAAAAAATTGATTTTATATTGAATCAAACGACGTCGTTTTGGCCAAGATCAAAAGCCCAAAACGACGTCGTTTCACCCTAGAGCAACCCGACCCGATCCGACCCGCCTAGGATCCGCGTGTTTTGTCGAAAAAATGGGCTATTTTCGCGCGCGGTCCCTCCGCCTTTTTATAATTTTACAATTAAATCTTTGTTAATTTAAATTTGGCCCAATAATTTGCTTTGATTTGCAATCAACCCCCCCTCTGCTGCTACGCGTTTTGACCAAAGGGGCTTATTGCCTCTTTGGTCCCTCCAATCTGTTCGCGCATATAAATAGCCCCCTCTCCTTTTATTTTATTTCGAATTAACCCCTAAAATTTTATTTTAAATACAATTTAACCCTATTTCAGTTATTTTGTAAAATTTTTCAGCCTTTTGATAATATATTGTTATAATTATCATCACTATATTTTTTTAGTTATTCTATTTGACTATTATTTGTTTTTATTATTATCACTTACTATAGCATATATTATTTATTATTTTGATTTTATTTTCACTATTCTTTATTTATATTATTATTATTTGTTATGTACTATTATTAGGGTTGAGATGATTGTTTCATCTATTATCTTTTGTTATTTTCATTATCATGGCTATCTATTTTACTAATATTTTGTCTATATTATTACTATCATTATATCATTTTATTTTTGACATGTATATATTTTTATTCTATATATTATTTCATGTATTAATGACAATAATCATTTTTACGTATCATCATCATTATTTCATTCTTATATACCATCAATACCATTTTGTTATTATCATTTCTCGCCTTATTTGTTCGCTATTTATGTTTATTTCTTTTATTATTATTTATTTTCATTACCACTTTGTCATTATCATGTTATCATTATTATTATTATTACTATTAATATTATTATTTGTATTTCTTTATTTACCACGCTCCCATTTACATTTGTTATCTTCATTTTGTATTATATTATCGAACGAAACATCATTCGTAAAATTGTTGTATTTCATCTAAAAGATTTCGAAATGAGGCAATGTTTCGGTATTTAGAAACTCGAGAAATAGTGCCCTAACGTGCTGGGTTGCGATTTTTCGTTTGACTAAATAACTTAACATCTTTTTTACGGAGTTTTGCGAATCACGAGATGACTTTGATTACGAGAGATTAAAACATCGTGTCCTAACGTGCTGGATGTGATATTTATATCTTTTCAAAACAAAGAAATCTCAAGTTTTGACTCAAGCCTTTTCCTAGAATTAATCCGATACGATGCATTTTGAAAAGTCGCTACACTCTGTTCAAAGATTTTTAAAATAAAGGCAATGTTTTGTATTTAGGAATTCGGGAAATAGTGCCCTAACGTGCTTGGTTGCGATTTTCCGTTTGACTAAATAACTAAACATCCTTTTGATAAACTTCAGAAACCACGAGATAGCTTTGATTACGAAGGTTTAGAGCATCATGTCCTAACGTCTTTGGATGTGATGTTTGTATCCTTTCGAGCAAAGAAATCTCAAATTCGCCCTAATTATCCAAACATTTTTAGAGGATCGTATTTTAAAACATTTAAAAACTTCCGACATTAAGACACTAATTAATCATTTTGGTACCAATTTTGGGCGCACGAGGGTGCTAACCCTTCCTCGTATGAATCAACTCCGGACCGATTTTCAAAACTACGCAGACTGAACACCGCTTTAGTAAAACAAAACGCTTTATTAAAATAAAGGTGATCCGATCACACCAAATAAAGGTCGGTGGCGACTCCTTCTTTTTTAAAACCCCACGTCGAACCCTTTTCCGCTTTCAAAAAAATGGTTACGACATACATTTATTATTATTATTTTATTTTATATATATATATTGCCATTTATTTATGATTGACTTAATGTGATTATTTTTAATTGTTATTTTATATTTTTATTGTTTGTATTAATATGATATTTTCAGAGGATCATCATTTTAAAATAAAATGTATTTTGCAAAATTACTATACTTTATATAAATGTTTTAAAATAAGGCAATGTTTTTTTATTTAAAAATTCGGGAAATAGTGACCTAACGTGCTGGGTTGCGATTTTCTATTTGGCTAAATAACTAAATACCCTTTTAATAAATTTCGTAAATTATGAGATGACTTTAATTACGAGGGTTTAAAAAATGTCGTGTCCTATCGTGCTAGATGTGATGTTTATATTCTTTTGGAATAAAGAAATCTCAAGTTTTAAATAAAAAAAACCTATTATTGGAAATTTAAAACATTGTATCCTAACTTACTGGGTATGATGTTTTTGTGTCTCGAGGTAGGAATTTTCTAAAATAAAGATGTATCTAGCTTCGAAGTTATGAGATGCTGTATCCTAACTTACTGGGTATGGTATTTTTATTTCTTTGAGATAGGTAAATCTTGGTTTACCTTCTAGTAACAGATCTTATTTTAAAATTTTTTAGATTTCAAACATTTGGACATGATTTTATTAATTAGGTACCAATTTGTGGGCGTTATGAGGGTGCTAATCCTTCCTCATACGTAAATGACTCCCGAACCCATTTTTTTAATTTTTTTCGTATACCAAAATCAATACTTTGAAATAAAACGTTTCTTAAGGTGATCCAATCACACCAAAGTAAAAGGATTGGTGGCGACTCCATTTTCGTTTTTTAAAGTCGATCCCCGTTTTTAAACCGATTTTAAAATGGTTTCGACACACTGCACCAATTGTTGATACAAGGTTTCAACAGGTGAGAGTGTAAGCAGGAAAAGGTGGTGGATATAGAATGGTTGGTTCACCTATGAAAGGTAGAGAGTCGAAGAAAGAGGTTTAGGAAGGAAAGAAAGGAGAAGACAAGAAAGAGAATACTTAGGTTTTTCTTGGGGAAGAAGAGATCCTATTCTCTCTCATGCCTTGAGGTATATATAGAAGGGTGCCTTCTTGTTTGGTAATGTCATGTAGTCGACAATATGAAGGGTAGGCTTGCTCATGCGGTCGGCTAGGTGGCAAGGCTGTTTCAGATTAGTTGTCACCACATGTGATACTCTGTGGTCTTACTATAACATTCTTTATGCTGAGATTCTACGAAATTGTTGTGTCTTTATGGTCCCATGGAAGGATTGTAGCAAATTTTTATAAGGTAACTTAGGTAGGGCTCACGGGAGATCAATCATGAGCACTCCTTAGTAGAGGGTCCTTGATAGGCCATCTCATATTCTATCACGTGTCATTATCGTAGTAAGAGTATAACAAATATATAAATTATAAATTGAATTGAATTGAATTTAAAATTATTTGATTTGATGACAAAAATGACCAATTTGTGACGTTTGTGATGATTAAAGATGATGATAAGGCTTAAAATACAAGTCAAGTGGGAAGGTGTTATCACCATCATATCATATATGGAAGAAATTGGCAAAACTAGTTTTAGTTGACGCAGAAAAAGAAAAAGAAATATCGAAAATAGAAAAGAAATAAAAAACAACTTTTGTACAAAGCTCCAAAAGTAATAAAGAATTGGCTTCCCTAATAAAGAGGTAATGTAGTCAATAATTAAACCATCGCAGACATCAAACAAACAATTGCAAGTCCTCGTCTTTGTCTGTATGTACCCCTTCTTCATTAGGCGGCACTCACCTCTTTTATTCGTCCGCTGTAATTTGGATTTTTCTTTTAAAAAATAAAAGAAAAGAAAATTCCCTTCTTTTCTTGTTTCTCCATGATTTTTGATTAATAGTCACTGAGGAGCATGCCTTGATTTTGAGCGATTAGTTTGTTGTGATTATGTGTAATATATTTAGATTTATTCTGATATATTTGAATTTATTATGCTTTAGATCTAAGATAAAGTCAAGGGAGATCGACCGGGGAAGTATTATCAATTCATTTTAAATTCCTTAATCATTCGAATAAATTTAAATTTATAATTTTAATCTCTCCTAAAATTAATTATATAATCTAAGCCATTTTAATTTTTTTTTAAGTTTTGGCCCTTACAATTTTAAATTTGTATTTCTCTCTCAAAACAAATTTTTGACTTCATCCCTTATTTAGATTATGTTCGATATGTGCTTTGTAATGATTAATTTTGCTTAAAATAATTTAGATGTATTATCTTTATATTTTCAATTAATACTTGTACCCTTTCAAAAACTTTTTTATATAATTATATTTAAAATTTAAATAAATTTTTATTGTTTAAAATGATTGGATCATGTCTGTTAACATTTATAAAAAAATTTGTCGGCTCTGTAATAGATGTAGGAGCACACCACTCAAATAATAAAATAATTAATCAAGGTTTAACTCCGTTACATTTCAAAACTTAAATTTGTTAATACTTAAATAAGGGCTCAAACCCATGGTCAGTAAACACAGTCCAAGCTCTAACTAAGCTAAACTTTTTTCCTATTGTTTTAGACAATATAAATGATTAAAACGATGATCGATTGATTCATTAATCGCTAACTAAGCTAATGAACCTATACGGATTATATTGTTTGCCACTCTTAGTTAGGAATCTCCTCTCAGTCTCATCCTAGATTAAAAGATACCACCTAAGCTCTCCTTTTGGTCTCACCTAGGCATATAGCCCTTCTATTGGTCTCACTATTCAACATCATTATATCGAACTATCTAATGATAAACTCTCCTTTCAATCTCGTTTATCTAAATTTTCTACTAGAGACGTCAATTCTAGTGTATTAAGCATTTGACAAAAAAGAACAACCAAACAATCAAGCATAGACATTAACTTGGTTTAATAATCAATTCATCTATTAACCAACAAGTAATATCATCACATAATAAAGCTTAACACCCAATAGACACTTCATTGAACAATTGATATGCACAATAAAAAAATAAGGGTAAGAAATGTTCATTTAGATGTGGAACCAATGACACCCAAAAGCTTGATTCATCTTCTTTTACAAAAAGTCTTTAACAAGAAAAAGAAATAAAACAACAAAAGTAAAATATACTCTAAAAAAAAAGGAAAACCTAATCTAAAAATGAAAAGAAAAGAAAACATAACCTAACACTACGGAAACGAAAAGAAAATGTTTAGCCAACAAAATCTGAAATCAAAAGCTTATAAAGTGGTATTTATAGTCTTCTGACATCTAACCTAACATTGTCCATTATGCCTTTAAATGAAAACAAAGACTTAAGACTGTTTAGATACAAAATTACCCTTGCAGCGTTTTTCACCTGTCAGCAATGGTATCGCGGTACCCAAGCTCTGGTATCGTGATACCCACAACAGTCTTGAATTAGGGGGTCTTGGGGTGTCTCGATATCGTGATACCCATGCTTGGTATCACGATACCACTAGAGTGACCTCACTTTTCTTCATGTCAACACTGTCAAGGGTATCACGACTTCCATGCTTCAATGTCGCGATACCCCCTTCTAGATGATGTTTTCTTCAAGTTCGAGTCATTATCAACTCCCTACACCACTCAATCATATTATTAGGCTTCCCATGGCACAATTGGCCAATTTGGATCTCAAAAGAGCATAAAACTCACAAAAATAATTTATTAACAACAAAAACTAAAAATCGAAAAAAGTAAATAAAAGACACCTAAATTGCTTGAGAATAAGCTCTTTAAATGTAATGGAGAACCTAATTTGACGTATCAAATTACGACATATCAGAGCCGACGACAAGTGACGTTAACTTTTGGTTTGTATCTCTATGACCCGAGACCAATTTAGTTATTGTATATTCATGAAATTTTGCATTACATAATATTGAGGTGGGTTATTAATGGTTATTGAATTGAAATGCTATGGTAGAAATTAAATATCAAGACAAAGACTAAATTGAATAGGATAGAAAGTTGTATGACTTAACTGATATAAGAAATTGGTATGAAATTGAGCTGAATTATGTTATATTATATGATGAAATGATAAATTGAAGTTGAATTGAGAATGATAGGATGTAAATTGAACTATGTGATGAAATTGGAAATTGATTATTCTATTAACTGCTTAGGTCTATACTTTGATTTATCTGGTGATGCACTTACGTGCCAGTATAATTGCTTCGGTATATCCGATGATGCACTTACGTGCCAGTATATTTTCTTTGGTACATCCAATGATGCACTTACGTGTCAGCATGATTGCTTCGATTTATCTAATGATGCACTATGTGTGCCAGTACATTTCCTTCAGTTTATTTGATGATACACTACGGTGCCAGTTTGAGATGTAAATTGACTAATTTGAGTATCCATCTTGAAAATCCGATGATGTAAGTTTGAAATGTTAAGCAAATTGGCTTACCTAATGGAATATGCATGCTTACACACACACACACACACATATATATATATAAATGAACTTAAATAAGTTACAATTTGAGTTCACATACTTATTGCCATGCTTTTATATAAAATTATAATTTCTTGAATCATAAAGGTACCACTGAGTCCTATTGCTCAGCTTACAATTTGTTTTCTCCATACGTAGGTTCATGTATTCCTCGAAGCCCTAGAACTTGAAGTTAGCATCTAAACAACCATTTTCGACTAAAAAAAGTTATTAAAGTACCCTTTCAATTGTAATTGGCATGTACCTAGGGTTTAAGTTGGTTTTGTATCGAAAATGGTCAACTTGGAACTTAGTTGCTTAATGTCATTTTGAAGTTTTGGATTTGGCATGTTTTGTCTCTTATGCTATTGTAATAGTGTTGTTTAGTTGTAAATGAGATTATATAGGTTAATACAGGTATGTTAAACTTGTTTCAAAATGGTCCATTTTAAAAACAGTGACTCACGTCGCGACGTGGAATTTCTGAAGTTGCGATGAGAAACAACAAAACTTTAAGTGGTGACACTGTTACTTGAGGTCATGACGAGCACCAAATAGAGAGTCATGTTGCGACGAGGAAACCTCAACATTGTGACGTCAACCCAAGAATTTTAAATTGTTACAATTTGGTCCTAATTCAACCTTAGGTTAGCAATAGAACTTTCGTAAGCTCGTATAAGACTCGAAATAAACACAAAACGATTTATATTCATATTTAACTTATATTGGGATGTTTTATGTTATAAATTGAACTATGAATTGATCGTAGTTGCTCCGGCAACGAATGTAACACAATGTAACTCGGACCTGACGATAAAATCAGGTATGAAGTATTATACCAATCGTCCCAAACCATCCACCCAAAAATCACCTAAACAAATTTCATTTCATCTTTTTCATTTCATAAACTAATTTATTTTACTTCTTATTATCTAAAAATTAGAAACTTAAAAAAGTCTCAAGTTTTAATTCTTAAAATATCCAAACTTTTGTTTTAATTTTCTTGTTTATTAAGATTTTCTTATCGTATTAAATACTTGCAATCACTCTAAATATGTCGTCTAAGTGTTGACAATTATCAAGATGTTCTATTGATGTTGAGGCTAAAACCTTTATTATATTGATGAAGCTTGTCCTTAACCATCTACAATGAGTATTTGTTATTTTTTTCTTAATTTGTATAATTCCATTCATCGAATGAACCAATGAATTTACCTAAAAAAACCTTGAAAGTTAACATCAAACTAATATATATATATATATATATATATATATATACATAAAAGAAAATTTCCATATAAAAAGAGCCGCCAGATATACACGTGTACGATAAAAATACAACACCCAATGGGGAGTGATGGATGCTAGTAGACCTATACGTATCTTATATTATTAATTAATCAAAGTGAAGAAGTTATTATCACAAAATTATTGGATTATATGGCTGTATTTGTAAAGTTGGAAAAGTTCAAGGGTGTTTTCGTAATTTAAATCTTCCTCTTCTTTAATTGCACCTTATAAGTACTAATGGTATGCTGAGAGGGCCATTACAGTTGAAGCACATCAAAGCTCCAAACATAAGGAATAAACTGTTGTTGTTTTTTTTTTTTTTCCTTCAGCTTTCGCTCTTCCTCTGGTTTACCCCGAAAAAGGTAAATCTTAATATTAATTTCATGAAAATTTCAAAACTAAATTATCACCATTTTTCATTGGAAGAACTCTGTGCTTTCCCAAAGCATGTTCCTGTTCCAATGAAAGTGTTTTTCTCTATGGATTTTTCTCATCAAACAAACAAAAGACTTGGGTTTTTTTTGGCCTCAACATGATGATGAACAAGAAAACCAACATTATAAATTTGCAAAAAATAGTAAATTAAAGAAGTAATTTCGTACCTATATTAAGTTTTTCTTTTACGTGATTCTTTGGAATTTGTCATATGTTAGTTACCAGTTCATGTGGCAACCCATCCTTGCCATACATTTCCTCCTTTCCATCATCTGCATTTTTTTTTTGCGAAAAGCATCAAGAAGAAGTTAAAACTTAGTGTTATGCTCTTGCAGTTGTTTTCTGTATGGAGAAATCGATGAATTCAACAACTTTAGCTCGAACAAAATCGGAGCAACTGGTGATTGAGACGCAGGCGGCGGCGACGCAGACGTCCAAGTCACCAACGATGCAAAATGAAGATGCACCGATAACATCGGAAAGCATGGGAACTCTGTCGCGGAAGTCAAGCCAGCGGATGGTGGTGGGTGCATCGCCGGGGCGGAGCAGCGGCGGTAACAAGAATAACACCCACATTAGGAAGGCTAGAAGTGCTCAGGTGAAGCTGGACGTGGAAGAGTTGAGCAACGGGGCTGCTCTCAGCCGCGCCTCTAGCGCTAGCTTGGGCTTATCTTTTTCCTTCACTGGCTTCACCGTCCCACCTGATGAAATCAGTGATTCCAAACCCTTCAGCGACGACGATATTCGTAAGTGTATATTTATATTCTTTTATATTATAATCGATGTCACTGAGTTAAATATACACAAACTCATTTAAATAATTAAAATTTTATTTTTTTAAATAAAGTAAAATTGGTGTTAATCACAACTCTTCATATATTTTAATTATTTATTTTTAAAAAAATTGAATACTTAAATAATCTTAACATGTATTAAAAAAATTATGAAGCATCACATCATACTCCTCATCTATGGGAGATATATGGTTTGATAGTAGACCGTAGGTCAAGTCTAGAATGTGTGTTATTTTAATTACATGGAACAAAAATATATATTTAAAATTCAATATAAAATATATATATATACATTTATTTCAGTATTTTAACCATAAATAAATGTTTAATTAAATTATTGAATAAGTAAAATTATTTGATTACACAAATCTGAATCAAAATAAACAAAGTGTGGGGTCATCATGTAGAAAGAATTGTTGTGGACTAATTAATAATTTGATGGTACAAATTGGACCCATGTTCGTAGTTGTACAACTTGCTTCTTTGACAGGGAAGGATCTCTTTGGTTTCTCCAATTTCGCCCACACTCACTCACCTAAATCCGACTTCCACATGTACATTCAGTTTTAGACTTTTTGGTTCCAATGTTGTGACTAACTGATTGAAATTGGACCAAAATATATACATTGAAAATGAATCATTATGAAAGATTACGCGTATTTGGTTAAAAAAGAGATGCATTTTTATTTTATATTGTTTTTTTTTAATTTTCCCATATAATTAATCATTGTCCAAAAAAAAAAAAGAAATTTCTCCACCGTTTTCTATTTTATCCCCTCTCTCTACCTTTTTAATCTTTATTGCAATATCTTCTTCTACAATGAGCACATTTAGCAATGACAATGGTGAGATATATCATCAATAAATATACTTTTACGTTTTTTATTTGGTACCTCATTTAGATATCTTAGTTGAGCTTTACTTTATTGACTATGGTGTAGGTATATGATATGGTAACTGTAATAAAAATGTTAGGGTAATCTCATAAACATAACTGCAATAGCAGAGGTTTCAAGTATTCAGTCGATATTAGATGTTAAGCGACGAATCACCAAGCAAAACCATTTTCACTTATAAGATCTCTTAAGCCTCAACTAAATTTTCATTGCAGCTGAAGACATTGAAGCTGGCACCTGTAAGCCGAAATTTCAGACAGAACCTACTTTACCAATATATCTAAAGGTAACACTTTCTGAACATGCAGGATCTTTTCCCCCTGCATTTATTCCTCTTTTAATCTGCACCAGCATCTTCGGATCTTGAAACAAGAACATGGAGGATTGTATCTGAAGTTTAACATGCGTAAAACCAAAATTACATGGAAATGGATACGGAGATATGACCCTCCAAATGCACCCGTATCCGAAGTTCAAGTACCAAAGAAGGGTAATTATTCCGAGGATATTCGGATGAATACCAATTACTTTAATTAATGAAGGTTTACTTGTTTTCCTGAAATCTGCAGTTCAGTGATGTGACTTACAAGGTGATCACTAAAGGAATGACAACTTCTAAAGAGAGGGATATATTGAATGGAATCACCGGTGCTGTAAGTCCTGGGGAAGTTCTGGCACTTATGGGACCTTCAGGAAGTGGGAAGACCACACTTCTTAATCTGCTTGGTGGCAGGTTAATTCAGTCCACTGTAGGTGGTTCAGTCGCATACAATGATCAACCCTACTCCAAATTCCTCAAAAGCAAGTAGGACTCTCAAACTTTGCTCACTCTTCATCAACTGCACTTTGTGTTGATTTCTTAAGTTCCATTCAAAGTAACTTTAATTCCCTGTTGAACCTACTTCACCTTTCTGCTCATCATCTGTGATGAAAAACATGCGTATGTGGCAGGATCGGATTCGTGACTCAAGACGATGTCCTGTTTCCTCACCTTACAGTGAAAGAAACATTGACCTATACAGCCCGGTTGCGACTGTCCAAGGCTTTATCGAGACAGCAGAAGGAAAAGCGAGCCATAGATGTCATATATGAGTTAGGCTTGGAGAGGTAAATCACTCTCTTATTCACTCTGCTACTGCTATTGAATCTCTGACCAAGTATAAACATCTAAGTCTAAAATAACTTAACTTATTCTTGCAAATGATGTGCATATATAGATGTCAAGACACCATGATAGGCGGCTCATTCGTCCGTGGAGTGTCCGGTGGAGAAAGGAAAAGAGTTTGTATTGGCAACGAGATCATAATCAACCCTTCCCTTCTCTTTCTTGATGAACCAACCTCTGGTTTGGATTCCACAACCGCTTTAAGGACAGTTCAAACATTACAAAACATAGCCGAGGTTTGACATCCCCATATGCAACATCTGAAGCCAATGTTGTAGTTTCAAAAACCGAAAGCGTGTGTGTGTTTTTTCTTGATTCTAAATGTCTTCAGAGTTCTCATTGCAGGCCGGGAAGACTGTGATAACAACAATCCACCAGCCGTCAAGTAGACTGTTCCACAAATTCGACAAGTTGATTCTTATAGGGAAAGGCAGTTCGCTTTACTTCGGGAGAGCTTCGGAAGCAATGGCTTATTTCTCATCTATAGGTTGTTCCCCTCTCATTGCCATGAATCCAGCAGAGTTTCTGCTTGACCTTGCAAATGGGAACATAAATGACATATCTGTGCCATCGGAATTAGAGGACAAAGTACAAATGGGGAATTCTGAAAGTGAAACAAGAAACGAGAAGCCACTACCGGCAGTCGTTCATGAGGTAAAGTTTTCTACGGCTCAAAACACTATGAATATAAAATCTTTATGCAAAATCCTCCAAACCCTTATCAGTCTGCTGAAAGGCAAGGTAAATAGACAGCATTTTGAAGGAGCACACATAGCTAATTTCTCAAAAGGCATCAAAACTGTAATCAGCCTAATAACGTTTTCATTTGGAAGTAGTATCTTGTCGAGGCCTACGAGTCGAGAGTTGCAGAAAATGAGAAGAAGAAGCTTATGACTCCTCTTCCCTTGGATGATGAAATTAAGTTAAAAGTGTTTTCTTCGAAACGGGAATGGGGGGCAAGCTGGTGGCAACAATATTGCATCTTATTCTGCAGAGGGATCAAAGAACGAAGGCATGACTATTTTAGCTGGTTGAGAATCACCCAGGTTCTTTCTACAGCAATCATCTTGGGATTACTGTGGTGGCAGTCTGATAGTAAAAGCAACAGAGGCCGTCAAGATCAGGTAAACTCATCATAGCAAACTACGTAATAGTCACTTTTTTAATTGGTGCTGCATGAACAACAGCTAGGTTCCACTATAATAGTTGTTTCTTATCATCACAAAAAAATTGCTGGAATGAGCATATCATGGAACCTTGCAGGCAGGGTTATTGTTCTTCATTGCTGTCTTCTGGGGATTCTTTCCTGTCTTTACCGCAATCTTCACTTTTCCTCAAGAGAGAGCCATGCTTAGTAAAGAAAGAGCAGCTGACATGTACAGATTGAGCGCATATTTTTTAGCGAGGACTACAAGCGACCTTCCACTTGATCTAATATTACCAGTACTTTTCCTTCTGGTAGTCTACTTCATGGCTGGCCTGAGACTGAGTGCCGGCCCCTTTTTCCTCAGCATGCTTACGGTTTTTCTCTGCATCATTGCCGCCCAGGTATGTGCATTTGCAACCACCAGTTAAAAGCAAAGCAATAACAATTCAAGACTGAGTGTAAAACCATGGCATGGGTGCTTTGATAGGGTCTTGGACTAGCCATTGGTGCCACACTAATGGACTTAAAGAGGGCTACAACTGTGGCTTCAGTAACTGTGATGACCTTCATGCTGGCTGGTGGCTATTTTGTGAAGGTAGGCATCAGGCAACCAAATATTACTCACAAGTTCAAAACTGCATAAAAAATACTAGCTTTCATATGATCAATGCAATGAGTTTACTTTGGATAAGCTGCCTGATTACAAGCTTTAAGAGCAGAAATATTAACTCGTCGTCATCATCTTCTTTAATTTTGCAGAAAGTTCCAGTGTTCATATCCTGGATCCGCTATATGTCTTTCAACTATCATACTTACAAGCTTCTTCTCAAAGTACAGTACCAAGACATTACGCCTCCAGTAAACGGGATAAAAACAGACAATGGCTTATGGGAAGTGGGTGCTCTGGTAGCAATGATCTTTGGCTACCGTGTCTTAGCATACCTGTCTTTGCGGAGGATGCAACTTCACCGTGGAGCTTAATGATACAGTGATTTAGAGGAGTGTCTGATGAAAGAAGCTTCTCGTTGCCACTATGCCGAGGCCGTAAGGATAATTCTGAAAAGCTTGGGCATTATCAGAGAGAAGAGCAATAAAAGAGGATCAAGAATCAGCAGCACCTTGGGATTTTACCTTAAGAGTTGGTCAATGCTCTCATATAACAAGGGATAGTTTTGACGAGAATTTCACATCATAGTATAAGCAAAGCAAGCATGAAGATTTTAGTATCAGGAGAATCCTGCTAGTCCTAACATATGCTTTTGAATTAAGGATAAAATAACTTTAACTTCATGGGGTTCTTATTCTTAGTCATACACTGAAAGGCAGCCTTTCGATTTGTAAGTAACGATTATTTACCAATTATCTTTGGAATTTGGTAACCAGTCTATCAACAGAGAGAGCGCTATAGAAAACTGCAAGATGAATGTTAGTCTTGAGGCTCTTATCTCTATCTCATGCATCATTTTTCTGCATAAAATAATGTATCAAAAAGATGGTTTCGCAGCTCATAGAAAAGGGTTTCATTGGGTTATGATTGATTGCCTCTGTGTGACATATGTGAAGCTAAGCTCATCAGTTTTGATGAAGAAAACGCAGGGTTTAGGTTGTCTAAACATTTATAGGATGGTCAGGGTTTGCCATCCAACCCAATGTTACCTCAAACACGGTTCAGTTAGGAGCAATAAACAAACATAAGGAGAAAGGATTGAATGAAATAGTGAGAAAGGATTGAATGAAATAGTAAAGTCACGTTATTTGTATTTTTTTAATAAATTTATGTCATATCAATATTTTTATCCTGAATTTTAACATTTTATCTTGAATTTCAGGATTTTAATTTGGATTTAATTTTTTCAAGATAAAAATATTAAAATTCAGAATAAAAATATTGATGTGACATAAATCTATTGAAAATGGGTACAGAATGACGTGGTGTCACTATTTTATTCAATCATTTTCCATTTTATAAAACGTAATTTGGAACAAATATCCTCTGCCCCTCCACATTATTTTGACACGTGTACTATATATATATATTTATATATTTTTTTTTACTCTTAACTTCTTATGATTAGTCTCCAACAAAAATAATTGTAAACCAATTGAAAAATAACTAAAAAAATGAATCTCATGATTTATTACTAAAATTTATTTTATATAGAGATTGAGACGAGATCCTACTAGAATATATGGATATTAAAGAGATAAATAATCTTCTTGATATATTCCAATATTTTATTAATAAAGGAACAAACAGTCCTATTATTAATAAAATGTTTAGAATATGTCTATATAATAAATGTAAACAAATTTTATCACCAAATATTTTTGAAAAAATAAATAGAGCTATTTGCAACCAGCAAGCTCAATATTTCAAAATACTTTTTACAAGCTTATGTTTTTACTAATGATATAAGAGAACAATTTCCTACTATCAAATTCAGGCTTGATCATGAATCATTTGATATAACAAGTATTGAATGGGGATTTGTTAAAGAAATAACAGTCCAAAATCTTTCTTTTATTTATTAAAAGATTTTCCTGCTATGTAAAATCTAGATTAATAAATTTTACAAATATAGATGATTTTGTCTATTATTTTCATATAGAAATAAACAATTTTATTGGTATTCTTTGAAAAAGAAAAATTTTATCAGCCATATCAAATTTGGACTATTCGTACAATGCTTTGGGAAGATCCTCTCAAAGATAGAATGAAGATAATCAACACTTGGCAAAAACCATTGACAAGTGTTATAATGATTTTTCTAATTATCAAATCCAAGCCGAAATTAATTTAATGACCAAGGCCCAATATCTACTTCAATAAAACACTTATGTGTTCTGGACCGATGGAAAAAGAATTCTAGCCTATGACACTGGAAAAGTCCAGGAAGAAAGAAATGAAGAAGCTTTTCAGTTATTAAAAAAGATAGCTGATATGAAAATCGATGATTATCCGAAAGCTACGGAGATCAAAGACACGTGGGAAAGTTGGAATACACCAGTTCTTTCACCAGAGTCATTACATCTCGATGAAATCGAGGAGATGAATTTCAGAAATATCCAAGAAGGATAACGATAAAACACAACACGTGGAATAATGACATCCAAAAAAGGAGCATTCAATTTTAAAGGTGACTTAAAAAGAAGAAAATCAGCATCCATAAATGAATAAGACAAAGATGATGCAAGCATGATGGAAACAACCATTAATGCAAGAGAAACGTGGAAACCACCACAACAATTTTGATAAAGATGGAAGCAACCATCAAATCAAGTAGGCTACGTGGAAGAAATCATGAAGCCAACATTTAAGTTATCATTATCAGGATACTGTGCGAACTTAAATTGTAAATGAATTAGAGTTTAGAATTTGTATTATAAATAGACATTGTAATAGCCTAAACAAAGCATCGATTTCGGGACAGAGAATTCAATCTTTTATCCTCTCTTAGAAAAATACTCTCGATCTTGATCATCCTTGTAAATTATCTACTACCTTTTGAGCAATAAAATCCTACGATATTAATAGTAAATCGTATTCTTTACATGCTCTATTAGATACAGGAGCTACAACCAGTAGTTGTAAAAAGAATGCTATTCCTGAAGAAAATTGGAAACTTGAAAAAAAGATAATAAATATTAATGAAATAAATGGTAATAAAACTACTATTCATTATAAAGCAAAAATATACCGATTTATATAAATAATGTTAAATTTATAATTCTAAAAATATTATGTTTTCCGATATGTATCGTGATATTTTACTTGGACATAATTTTATAAATCAATATTTACCATTTACTATTAATAAAAAATCAGTTTAGTTATCTATAGAAAAACTTCTATATAAATAGCATTAGTAGAAAATCCTAAATTTATTTGTACTAATGATTGCTTATTTTCTTAGCAGGCCTTATGGATAGAGGTAAAAAACCTCTAGAAATAGTTGGAGAATGGACAACCGTCCACAAAAAACCCAACAAAGGGAAAACAATGGATCCTAAATAAGGATTTATTACTGCACCTGCTCAAGTACCATTTTATCCTAATCATGTACCATATCCAATGGTAAGCCAACCATTTGGAATACAATCACCAAACCCAGTGAGTTATTTTAATTTTTCTCAAGATCCAAATTCAATATCTCAAACCAGTTATGCTGAAATTTTAAAAGAAACAGAAAAATTGTTGAAACAACAACAAATTCCTGAAATAAAAGATTTTTATAATCCAGGTTTACCTTTAGAATATTATAATTTTATAAATAAAATATAGAAAACCCATATTCTTGAACAAAAAGCAAACTTTAGAAGAGCTCTTACACAATTTTCAAATTTCTTAGTTGAAAAACAACTAAAGAAAATGAATCTCATGATTTATTACTAAAATCCATTTTATATAGAGATTGGGACGAGATCCTAATAGAATATATGGATATTAAGGAGATAAATAATCTTCTTGATATATTCTAATATTTTATTAATAAAGGAACAAACAGTCCTATTATTAATAAAATGTTTAGAATATGTCTATATAATAAATGTAGACAAATTTTACCACAGATATTTTTGAAAAAATAAATAGAGCTATTTGTAACCAACAAGCTCAATATAAAGAAACTTTTTCAAAATACTTTTTACAAGCTTATGTTTTTACTAATGATATAGGAGAACAATTTCCTACTACCAAATTTAGGCTTGATCATGAACCATTTGATATAGCAAGTATTGAATGGGGATTTGTTAAAGAAATAACAGTCCAAAATATTTCTTTTCATTTATTAAAAGATTTTCCTGCTATAGTAAAATCTAGATTAATAAATTTTACAAATATAGATGATTTTGTTTATTATTTTCATATAGAAATAAACAGTTTTATTGGTATTGCTGAAAAAGAAAAAATTTATCAGCCATATCAAATTTGGACTATTCGTACAATGCTTTGGGGAAGATCCCTTTCAGCAGTAAATGAAGATAACCAACACTTGGCAAAAACCATTGACAAGTGTTATAATGATTTTTCTAATTATCAAATCCAAGCCGAAATTGATTTAATGACCAAGGCCCAGTATCTACTTCAACAAAACACTTCTGTGTTCTGGACCGATGGAAAAAGAATTCTAGCCTATGACACTGGAAAAGCCCAGGAAGAAAGAAATGAAGAAGCCTTTCAGTTATTAAAAAAGATAGCTGATATGGAAATCGATGATTATCCGAAAGCTACGGAGATCAAAGACACGTGGGAAAGTTGGAATACACCAGTTCCTTCACCAGAGTCATTACATCTCGATGAAATCGAGGAGATGAATCTCAAAAATATCCAAAAAGGATAACGACAAAACACAACACGTGGAACAATGACATCCATAAAAGGAGCATTTAATTTTGGAGGTGACTTAAAAAGAAGAAAATCACCATCCATAAATGAATAAGACAAAGATGATGCAAGCATGATGGAAACATCCATTAATGCAAGAGAAACATGGAAACTACCACAACAATTTTGATAAAGATGGAAGCAACCATCAAATCAAGAAGGCTACGTGGAAGAAATCATAAAGCCAACATTTAAGTTATCTACGTGGAAGAAATCATAAAGCTAACATTTAAGTTATCCTTGTCAGGATACTGTGTGGACTTGAATTGTAAATGAATTAGAGTTTAGAATTTGTATTATAAATAGGCATTGTAATAGCCTAAACAAGGCATCAATTTTGGGATAGAGAATTCAATCTTTTATCCTCTCTTAGAAAAATACTCTCGATTTCGCTCATCCTTGTAAATTATCTACTACCTTTTGAGCAATAAAATTCTACGATATTAATATAGCCTTCCGTTTGTACATATACCCTTCCCCCCTATAATTGGTATCAGAGGAGCCCCAGAGTAACGATTTCTGGAGTAGTAATATCGTAGTACTCATTGTAAGTTTCTCTCTTTTATCTTCTATTTTGTTTGTTTCACTGTTATTTATCTTAAAACCCATATATCTATTTTTCTGTCTTCTTTTGCCGTTTGAGTCCGTGTGGGACATTGTAGGCGTTGTGTGAAGACGTTTAAGATAACAAAAGGTCTTAGGTACCAGAGATAAATAACATGGAAGAAATGGATTGTTTATATAAAGATAAAACTTGTAATCATACTATGCATATTGACTCTAAGAATGAAAATAATGTTTCGGCTCTTAGTAAAGGTATCAATAGTTTAATAGATATGACATCTATATATTTTAATAAAATATATAATAAAGTTAGTAAAATAGAAGAAAAATAGATAATATGGGAGAATAATGATTTAGATTTGAACAACAAATCTAAAGAACTTTTATCGATGTTAATAATAAATTAGACCAAGTTATTAATAATAAAAATATAGAGTCGATTTTAATTTAGGACCTTTATATTATGGTAATAGTAATGTTATTTTAGCTTTATCGGATGAAGACGATTCTTGGATGAATCTTCTACCTATAATAATAATAAAAACAAAAACAAAAAGAGAAAATGTTAAAAACAAGAAAAATATGACTTCCAATCCTATAAAACACCTATAGAACATTGGAAACAAAAATTTTCTAAAAGCAGAAGATAAATATGAAAGAATAGAATATTTAAAATTAATAGAAGAACTTTATGAAAACATAAAGATCTATTTACAAAGTATAATTATCTCTATATATTAAAATATGATACTACAGAAAGTAGTAGCAGTTCTAATAATTCAGATGTAGATATAAATGTTATGAGTCATAATTCTGATGAAGAAAATACTTCAACAGAAGAAAATATAGAAATTCCAGAACCCATGGATACTGAACAAACAGATCCATATGATTATAAAATACCGAAACCTAGGAAAATTGATAAACAAGATCCTTATGGTAAAAGGAAAATAGATTCAGATCTTCAAACAGATGATTATCTGAGATCTATTAATAAAAGTTATGAAAATGTTGAAAACACAACAAGAATATTAAGTAATCAAATAGAAACTATAGCTACAAATGAACTAAAACCTGAAAACCCAGGAGCAACTAGTAAACCTACACCTATACCTTATAAGGTTGATGACTTAAATAAAAGAAATGTTGCTCAAGGAGGAGTATATTTAGACTTAACTAATATTCCTTTATCAGACTATGAAAAAACTATAGATGATTGGGCACAATTAATGACTATTGTTGTAAACAACAACAGTACAGTTTGGTCAAAAGAAAAATTTCTAAATTATTTTGTAGGAACATTCTAAGGAGATGTTCTACAATTTCTTAGACGTTGGGAAGAATCCAACAAAGGAAAAGAACAAAAAGGGTCAACTTATTAATCAATAAGCATCCCTAAAGATTTACTAAAAGGGTTAACTTCAATTCTAAAAATAGAATTTTGTGGTTACACTAATAAAAAAGATCAGGATAGTCAATCCATTATATTCATCAAAATTAAAATTATGTGATATAAGATATTTAGAAGAACTTTCTAAAAATTTCTTCATAAATATCAAAAGTTAAAAATGATAGTATAGATTTTTGAAAAAACCAATATTTTCATAAATTACCACCACCTTGGGATGAGATTTACATAAATAAATATGTTTCTTTTATCGTAAAACATAGTAATGATACTGGAATGGATTTAGCAAATATAAATTCTATAGGTAATAGAATTAATTTTGCTAAAGAAAGAATAATATTATATTGTTTACAAAGTAAAGCTGCTAAACAAGTCAAAAATAAATTAACTCATAAATATTGTTGATTTAATGACCAAGGCCCAGTATTTACTTCAACAAAACACTTATGTGTTCTGGACTGATGGAAAAAGAATTCTAGGCTATGACACTGGAAAAGCTCAGGAAGAAAGAAATGAAGAAGCCTTTCAGTTATTAAAAAAGATAGTTGATATGGAAATCAATGATTATCCGAAAGCTACGGAGATCAAAGACACGTGGAAAAGCTGGAATACACCAGTTACTTCACCAGAGTCATTATATCTCGATAAAATCGAGGAGATGAATCTAAGAAATATCTAAGAAGGATAACGACAAAACACAACACGTGAAACAATAAAATCCAAAAAAAGAGCATTCAATTTTGGAAGTGACTTAAAAAGGAAGAAATCACCATCCATAAATGAAGAAGACAAAAATGATGCAAGCATGATCGAAACAACCATTAATACAAGAGAAACGTGGAAACCACCACAACAATTTTGATAAAGATGGAAGCAACCATCAAATCAAGAAGGCTACGTAGAAGAAATCATAAAGCCAACATTTAAGTTATTCTTATTAGGATACTGTGTGGACTTGAATTGTAAATAAATTAGAGTTTAGAATTTATATTATAAATAATCATTATAATAGCCTAAACAAGGCATCGATTTTGGGATTAAGAATTCAATCTTTTATCCTCTCTTAAAAAAATACTCTCGATTTCGATCATCCTTGTAAATTATCTAGTACCTTTTGGGCTGTGCATATACCCCTCCCCACATATTGGCGTCACTGTAAAACTGATATTTCTTCCACCTTTCCCCCTGGTTTCTCTTCATATTTCTCAATTGTTTCCTCCATATTCCATTGTTCATGGTTGTTCACTCATACAATCCAAGTTTACATCTCAATGTCGACTTTTTCAGCTTTGATTTTAGTTGAAAACTTCAAATTAAGTCGATAACGATGGAGGCGCTGAACATCATTAAGAAGAAGGAGGCTTTGAAACCAAAAATAAAGAGTTTGAAAGGGAGGATCTAGCGAATAAAAGAAAATATGGGAAAGATAAAGGAAGATCAAAGGAATATAAGAGAAAGTTTTGGAGATATTATAAGCCAATGACAATGTCAGTAATATCCAAGGATGTAGTATTACAGTCAGTTTTTCTTCGTAAATTTGTCTTTTCTCACTGTTTTTCTCCATTTGCTGCAACAAAAAATGGTTTTCAAATTGGAATGGAAGATAGCTCAACTTAACACACTAACAAATCAACTTAAAATCCAGCCAGAGACATTAAAATATGGAGTTGTTAATAGCTACAAGGTTAAAGAAAATCTCATGGTAGTCAATACCAGGTTGTTGTACATAGTCTTTCACCATTAACTTGGCTTATCGTGCTTCACTTTGTACACCCATTTCACGCTAATAGCTTCTTTGTCATTTGACTTTTTAACCAACACCCATATTTTGTTCTTTTCAATTTGCTAATTTTCTTCCAAGCATCCTCTTTGATTGCTTCGTCAAAGTTTTCTAGTTATAATATTACACAGTAGTTACATCACTTAAAAACTCCTCATTTTTCTTGGAGTGGAGCTAGGTGGTGAAGACGGAAAACTTGGTGTAGAATAGGTTGGTTGCTCATCAACATTTATTGGATGCATAATCATAGTTGTAACGGTTTTCTCCTTGACCTTTCCTTCTAGCCAATTACAATTATCATTCTCGACAATGATCATCTTCTTAGTTTGAAGTTGTAAAGTTTATAGCACTTCGACATAGAACTATAGCCAATGAAAACACACTTCTCACTGGTTTCTTCAAACTTTGTCCTCTTTCAATATCATAATTTTGCATGCTGGTTGTAATTATTGTGACTACTGACTCATATTCCGATGGAAGACCATGTAAGATTGCATAAATGTGTTGTGCTTCAGATACCTTCTCCCCCACAAACAACTAGGTTATCACAAACTACCTTGATTTGTCTAAGATAACCCCTCATTGTCTGGTCTCTCTTCTTTTGAGCTGCAAAGTCCATTTAAGATTCATAATTTTTGTTGTAGACTTAGCAAATTATAACTTTTGTATAACATTCCAAATTGAAGTAGTTGAATCACAACTTACAAGATCTGTCAAAATTTCTAAACTAACAATAGACAAGAACCAAGAACATGAAGAACTATCTTGTTAACCACAAATTCTGCAGGAATGACATTTGTACCTTCCAAACTCTTATCTGTAAACAACACGGAACATTACTTTCATCAAATTGAATATTCATTTTCTTGTAATTAAAATTCTTTTCAGCTGATTATTGATGTTCATTACTGTTAGTCATGGCTATACAAAGAATCTTTCTTTCTACGGCACAACAAAACCATGAATGCAACTGGGATCAAATCTTGAAAAATCATATACACGAATTTGTAGCTCTGATGCCATATTAGAAGCTTGTATTTATGAGTAACGTTTAAGTGAAAAGAAGATTTGTAGAGGAAGAAGAATAGTAATTGATTAACGAAGAAGAAATATAATTGATGTTTTTGAAAACTTGTATTTACAAAATCTGAAAATAGACTTTATATGCTTACTACCTAACTAACTGAATTAAGTAAACACAATTAACTGATCTTTTATGTTGTTTAATCAGCTTAGCTTAGGTAGCAGTTTAGCTTATGCAACTCAGCTAAGTTACTTGTATACTCTTAACAGTTTGAGGATGCGCCTAATCATATCCACCCTTTACAAAATGCGAGATTATGGATAATTTAAGATTTGTGTAAAATTTCATCTTGGGATTTTTGGCCCTCCAATTTTACAAAAAAAGTGTTATTTTAGCTCTCTATTTAATTTATTTTTTTTTAACCCTTAAACTTGCATTGCTTATCAAATCACTTTATAGATTAAGAAGTTAATGTTTGTTAACTTTGATGACATGACATCCACAATTAATAATTTTAAAAATTTAAAAATTAATTAATTGCTAATATGGTCAACAAAATTAACATTCTATCAATTTGAGGTAATTTGATAAACAATCTAAATTCAAAGGTTAACGGAAACGAAAAATTAAATTGGAACTAAAATAACTTTTCTTATAAAGTTTAAAAGCTAAAAAGTCATTACATACCATTAATGATTGGGTGACTTAAAAGAAAATACATTATGTTATATACATATCTTTTTATGAAATGTCATATACACGTTGTCGAAACCATTTTTTTTGAAACGATCGTCTTTTTATTTTAAAACAAAAACGAAAATGGGAGTTGCCATTGATCTTTTTTATGAAGTGTGATCAGATCACCTCTGAATTTACTTGTTTTAGTAAACAGTTTGATTTATTAAAACAACGATTTTGGTATACAAAATTCAGAAAATGGGTTCGGGAGTCGGTTACGTACGATGAAGGATTAGCATCCTCGTAACTCCCAAAATTGGTACCTAATTGATTAATTAATATCTTAGTGTTGAAAAGTTGAAAACTTGAAAAGAATTTAAAATACGATCGCTCTTTATTAATGTTATTTTTTTTAGAAATCACTCGAATAGATCGAAACGTGCGTTAAGGGTTCTTCTTATCTCGAGGTAACAAGAGGTTATATCTCGTAAGTTAGGATACGACACCTTGAGAACTCCAATAATAAGCTCACTAATTTCTACTATTTAATTAAATCTCATTTTATTTTAAAAAGATATTCGGTCGTTTAGGTTCAACGAGAAAATTGAAACCCGTAAGTTAGGGTACAACATTCTCAGATTTCCAAATACGAAACGTTGCATTAATTTTGAAAAAGTTTGAATAATAACAAGTGTAATATTTAAACGATTTGTATTTCAAGTGTTTTATTAAACGATTTGTATAATAAAGAAACAACCAATTACCTAACGATAGTATAATGGTAATGATGGAATGTATTAAAAATAATAATATTAACTTAAAGTATTAAAAAATATGAATACTTGACACAAATATAGGTGATATGGATTTTAAATAAAAATACAATGTAATAGAATAAACAAATAATAATAAAGTAAAAGAAATAAATAAATAAATAAATAAATAAATTTATAAAAGGCTCAAACCAAGTAAATAAAGGATTCGATTGAAATTTAAACGAAATTAGGAGTATAAATTACGAATAAATAAAAAATGGAAGTTACGAAGGACCAAAATATGACGCGTGCAAAGAATGAGGAACTGATTGGGAAATTATTCCCAGCCCCTTATGCGCAGCGTTTCAGTATGGGTCAAAGTGAAGCAAACGCAAAATTATGTGGCAAGATTTAAAAAATGAAATAAAATAAAAACAAACAAGGGTCGAATTGCAATGTGTCGCAAAAGCGGAGGGATCGCGCTCAAATAGCCCATTTTCCAAAGAAACACATGGATCCTCAGCCTGTGTCGGTCTCGGGTCGCCAAAGCAAAACGAAGTCGTTTTGGGGTTTAGGGACGCCGACCAAAACGGCGTCGTTTTGTATTGTCTATATAAGTTAAAAAAATCCAAAAAAAAATCATTTTTTAAGCTGCTTAAAAAAATCCAAATCTTTTTTCTTTTTTTCTCTGCAACCCCCCTTTGGCCGGCCAGACTCCGATGGGCCACCGCCGCCAGCACCGCCATATACGGAGGTCGAAAGATAGTAAAGGTAATTTTTTTATTTCTTTGCTATATTTATATATATATATATATATTGTTTTTAAAGGAAAAATAAACAAAATATAGATGTATGTATGTATATTCGAAGGAGGAAAATAAAGAAAAAATTAATAAAATTAATAAAAAAGAAATGAAAATAAAGACCTTAGCACGTTTTTATTTTCTTCTACTGCTTGTTGTTTTTTCGATTTGTTTTGTGTGTTTGAATCTTTTTTTTTGGTATTCATTCAAAATCCCCTATTACATTCAAGTTCTTCTGGCTATGTAGCCGAATACATATTATTTTATACATTTTTTTGCTACTCTCTCGCTTCTGCTTCTGTTGTTTCTTTTCTGCTTTGCGTGTTTGCAGATGGCGGTAGAGGTGATTGGACAGGGCGCCTGTCTCGAGGGTTGTACTCGCTGAGGCCGGCACATGGGGATTGTGGTGCTAGGCTTTTAGGGTTTGTTTTCTGAAAATTTGTTTAAGGTTGTTGGCTAACGGGCTAGGGTTGATTTGGGCTATATTGGGCCATTGTAATTTGGGCTGTAAACTGGACTTGGACCATTTTTATTTAGTTTTATATTTTGTATTTGGATTTTGGTTTGGGCTTTGATTGGGCCCGAAAAAATTGGGCTGATTATAGGTGCCCCTCTTTGCTTGTTGTCGTGTAATGAGAATAGAGCAAAGACTTTTAAGAAAGACCAATTTTGTTCGGTGTCGTCGAATCTTGACTTTTTTAGTACTCTTTCTCTCCAAATAGCCTTGTTCTAACCCACTGCAACTTCAGGGAGATAAGGCTGGTGGCTTCAATCTACTCCACTGCAACTTCAGGAAGATAAGATCCACCATAATTTGTAGCTTTAATCTGTTCCACTACAACGCCAGAGAAATAAAATTCGTTATCTTCAGTCTGCTCCGCTACAACTTCAGGGAGATAAGGCTGGTGGCTTCAATCTGCTCCACTGCAACTTCAGGAAGATAAGATCTACCATAATTTGTAACTTTAATATGTTCCACTGTAACGCCAGAAAATAAGATTCGCTGTCTTCAGTCTGCTCCGCTGCAACTTCAGGGAGATAAGGCTGGTGGCTTCAATCTACTCTATTGCAACTTCAGGAAGATAAGATCCGCCATAGTTTGTAACTTTAATTTGTTCCACTGTAACGCTAGGAAAATAAGATTCGCTGTCTTCAGTCTACTCCATTGTAACTTCAGGGAGATAAGGCTAGTGGCTTCAATCTGCTCTACTGCAACTTCAGGAAGATAAGATCCACCATCTTTGATCTACTCCACTGCAACGCCAGGGAAATAAGATTCGCTATCTTCAATCTGCTCCGCTGTAACTTCAGGGAGATAAGGCTAGTGGCTTTACCGATTTTGCTACACCATCCTCTGAGGGACATGACCTGTAGAATTGGTTTCATGGGTCTATGCTTATGCCAAATAATTAGGATGTCATGATCAGAATGAATCAAATGCTCCTAACTGATGTGTATGAATGATATTTGCATGAATGCAGAATGTTACGGATGATCCCTTTTTTAATGTTTGGGTTGTCATTCTCGTTGTTCATCAAGGTTCTATTACTGATGCAATATCCTGTCTTTTTGTTCAACTAATATCTTTGATAGATAATCCGAAGAAATAGTCACGATTTAGACTATTCTTTCTCAAATGTTTCCGACTCTTAGGTTTGGTTAGTTCTAAATAATAGTCCTGTTTTAGGTCATTGTACAGTTTAAAAGCTTCCAGAGTAATATACAAAACTTCTTTTGTGAAAGTATTATTAGTTCATTAATTGTTATTTCAATGTAAAATTCTTGAAAAAGATCATAATGATGGACAAAACTAAAATTTATCTGGAATAAAATCTACAAAAAAATGAATTAATCAAAGAAAGCAAACATTGCTGGAATACAAAAAAAGTGAGGAAAATAGGTACCCCAGATATCGCAGCATGAGCTTCTCTGCACGAACTTCTTGAAGACCATTTTGAGCTCAACATGTGTTTAGGAGATCAAGAGTACTTTGTCGATGCCCCAAGATATAGATACCTCCTCCTTGTTAATTCAGGCATCGTAAGACTACGCATGCCCTTCCTTCGATCAAAATTTGAATTACCCTTTCACAGGTTTTCAATTCAAAACCCCTTTGGTCTCAAGGCGCCCTTTGCGGGTTTTCGCCTTGGCCTCTCCTTTTTTTTTTTTAAGTGAAGTATTTCTTGACTGAATCTAAATTTACTGGATTAGGCAAGCTCTTTCTGTCCATCTTAGTTAATATTAACGCTCCTCTAGAAAATGCCTTCTTTACCACATAAGGTCTTTCCCAGTTTGGCATCCATTTTCCTCTAAAATCTTTTTGTATGGGAAGGATCTTCTTCAATACCAAGTCCTCTTATGGAATTCTCTAGGGCAAACCTTTTTGTTGTAAGCTCGTATCATTCGCTTTTGGTACATTTGACCATGATAGATAGCTTTCAACCTTTTTTTTAATCAAATTTAACTGATCATATCGGGCTTAGATCCATTCTGCTTCATCCAGCTTCAGCTTTGAAAAGACTCGAAGGGAAGGAATCTCAACTTCGATAGGTAAAATTGCATCCATTCTATAGACCAATGAGAAAAGAGTTACCCGGTAGAGGTCCTGACTAATGTTCGATAAGCATAAAGAGCAAATGATAACTTCTCATGCCAATCTTTATAAGTTTCAGTCATTTTCCCACAATCTTCTTGATATTCTTATTAGCCGCCTCAGCTGCACCATTCATTTTTTGGCGATATAGTGACGAGTTGTGGTGTTTAATTTTAAACTGACTACAGACCTCTATTATAGTGCTGTTGTTTAAATTCAGTGCATTATCCGATATGATCCTTTCTAGCATTCTATACCAGATATGATTTCTTTCTTTAAGAACTTGCAGACTATTGTCTTTATGATATTGGCATATGAAACAGCCTCTACCTACTTGGTGAAGTAATCGATGACCACAAAGATGAGTTGATGCCCATTAGAGACTTTTGGCAAGATTGGCCCAATGATGTCTACGCCCCAAATAGAGAAAGGTCATGGAGAAGTTATAACATGAAGAGGTGAATGAGGTACATGAATTTAATCTCTGTAAATTTGAAACTTGTGATATTTTTTGGCGTAACTAATTCAATCTCCTTCCATTGTGGACCAATAATACTCGAATCTCATGATTTGTCTGGCCATTGTAAAATCATTAGCATGTGTTCCACAGATACCTTCATGGACTTTTTCTAAGATTTTCTTAGCCTCGACAGCGTCTACGCATCTTAGTAGCACTTAATCTTTTCTTTTTCTATATAGGATCTCCCCGTCTAAGACATAGTCACTGGCTAACCTTCTAAAGGTCCTTTTATCATTCTCAGTTGCTTGGTCAGGATATTCACGATTCTTCACATATCGCAGTATATCGTGATACCAAGGGTGGTTGTCCTTTTCTTCTTCTTCTTCAATGTTGTAGCAATGAGCTAGAGTCTCATAAATACTCATCTGGATAGGCTTTACATCCCCTTATTTATTCGCTTTGACCATCGAAGCCAAGGTATCCAGGGCATCAGCCATCTGATTTTCATCTCGTGAGAGGAAATAGAAGGTGATGTCATCAAACTCCTCAATTAACTCAAGAACCAACTTTCGATACTTGATTAATTTGGGATCTCTTGTCCCCATTCTCCCTTGAGTTGTAGATTACTAGTACAGAATCCCCATATACCTTTAGCATTTTAATTTTACGTTCTATGGCCGCACGGATTCCCATAATACATGCTTCATTCTCTGCAATATTATTTGTACAATCAAAATCCAATTTGCAAGTAAATGGATAATAATCTCCATTTGGGGATATCAAGACTGCTCCAATTCCATTACCAACAGCATTTAATGCTCCATCAAAGTTCAATTTCCAAGGATGATCTTTTGGAGCTTCTTCTTCGGTAGTTTTCACATACATTAGATCTTCATTAGGGAAATCAAAGTTTAAAGGCTCGTAATCTTCTAGAGCTCTACTGGCTAAAAAATCTGCAATTGCACTCCCTTTTACTACTTTCCGATTTACATAGACTATGTCAAATTTGGAAAGCAAAATTTGCCACCGGCCATTCTTCCATTCAAAGCAGTCGACTCCATCATGTAATTTAGTGGGTCTAGTCTCGAGATTAGCTAAGTGGTATGGTACAACATGCACTACCTCAATCTTCAAGTTGTCCAGATCAATGAACAACATAACTTTTCAATTGGCGAGTATCTCATTTCACACTCAGTAAATTTCTTACTGAGGTAGTATATTGCCCTTTTTTCCTTCCTGACTTATCGAGTTGGTCAAGCATACATCCCATAGAATTATCAAATACTGCCAAATACAGTATCAATAGCTTATCTAGACTAGGTGGCGTCAGGACTGAGGCATTGGACATGTATTGTTTTACCTTGTCAAAAGTTTTATAGCATTCGTCATCCCATTTACTTGGATTGCATTTTTTAAGAAGATAGAATATGGAGTCACATTTCTCAGTTAGTTGTGAAATGAACCGGGTAATGTAATTTAGTCTTAATGTAATTTAGTCTTCCTAAGAAACCTCAAATTTCTTTTTGAGTGCGCGGGGGAGGCAATTATTGTATTGCCTTGACTTTGTATTGGTCAATCTCAATCCTCTTTTCACTAACTATGAATCCTAACAGTTTTCCTGACCTAACCCCGAAAGTGCACTTTGCGGGATTGAGTTTTAGTTGGAAATTTTTTCAATAACTTCCTCAAGACTTGTACATGTTCCTCTTCTGTTTGGGATTTGGCGATCATATTGTTGACATAAACTTCAATTTTTTTGAGCATCATATCATGGAACAGAGTTACCATGGCTCTCTAATATGTCGCTCCCGCATTTTTTAGTCCAAATTGCATCACTTTATAGCAAAATATTCCCCACATGATTATGAAAGTGATCTTATCCATGTCTTCAAGATGCATCTTTATCTGATTGTAGCCCGAGAAGCCATCCGTGAAAGAGAATAGTGAGTAACATGTCGTGTTGTCCACTAATGCGTCGATGTGAGGCAATGGTAAATTGTCTTTTTGGCTGGCCTTGTTTAAGTCTATGTAGTCTACGCATATTCGTACTTTTCCATCTTTTTTAGGGACGGGGACAATATTAACTAATTGCAATAAACCAACATCAAATTGCTTCTTGACCTCTTTTTTTATTTTCAGCAAAACATCCGCCTCATCCTTCAAAGCTTCTGTTGGATTGGCTTGCACTCTTTTTTTATGGGTAGCCGGTGTAGCACAATATAAGTATTTAGACCGGACGTACCTTAATACGACCATGTAAAGACATTTTGAACTCTTGGAGTAACTCAATGAGGTCTCACTTTGTCTCTGCGATAATGCAAGCTCCGATCTTTATTTCTTTCTTTTATTATCTGTCTCCCAAGTTCACAATTTCTACTAACTCTTTGTAAGGTAGGATCTATTTCTCTTCTTGTTCTACTATCCTTAACAAATCCGGAGACAAGTTACAATCTCTGTCATTTTCAAAGTCCTGAGATCCCTCTAAACACATATCTCGCTCAAAAAGAGATTTTAGGTCAGTAGCAGCATTGCTCATATCGTTGATATTTAGAGACATGTTGTAGGCACAAAGGAATATCCAAAGAATAAATGAATTTAAGAAAAGTTATTTATGTGGTATGAATATGAATGAAATAAAGGAATAAAATAATATTTCCTCAAAGGGAGACACAAAAATGTATTTTTCATTGAAATAAAGATGTTGGAGCTATTTCACAAAAGGATTCTTATTGCTTCTAGGCTTAATACAACAAGCGTGTTTTGAACATTACTCTGAATCAGCTCTAAAAACTATAGAATCTCTTCCGCAATCCAATTGTTCAGAACACTTCTAGGCTTATAAAGAAAAATGCTTGATAAATTTTCTCTTTCAATTCATTCTTCGGATATAGCATTGATGCTCTAATTTTGAACATTCTTTCGGGCCTTCAAAGAATTCTAGTTCCTTATTATCCCTCAGGCCTTGGACTAAGGCTCTGAATTCACTGCAGTTTTGAATCTCGTAACCCTCTTCGCTATAGAACTCACAATATTTCCTTGCTTATTTGGGTTTTCCCCCTAAATTCTATGTAATTAATCCATTTTCTACCATTTTCTTCCAAACCCCTCTTAGTGGGGTTTTCACTTCTACTATATTCATCTTGATTTTTTCCTCATATTCTCGATTATCACGTTTACCCCTTTGTCAAAATGGTTTGGTAATGGATTTTTGCACCAAATAGATCATCGAATTTCACAATACTTATGTTGATGAGCCTTTCGATTATCTTTTTGAAAATGGTGCAGTTCTCGATCAAGTGTCTTGTGATTCCCGTAAGGTACTAGCATTAGGCGTTCGCGTCGTACCATTTGGGGAACGGAGGTTGTATAGGTTTTAGGTAGAAAGGGGATACTATATGTGCATCAAACAAACTTTGGTACAAAACCCCATACGTAATTGGGATGGGCGTGAAATAGAGTTTTTCTGAGTTCGGTCTTGGATTGGAATCTTACCTTGGGGGACCTGATGGCTAGTAGTTTTCGTCCTTGGCTGGCTTACGGTAATCGACTTTGAATAGCCCTTGTTATTCATACTCGCATTATTCACCTCATTTTCTCTCTTCCTTGGGGCCTTTAAAGTATTGATTTAGGAGCTCCTCTCTCGCTTTTCCGTTTGTAATGACCTTCAAATTATTTTGGGAGCTTCATTCTCGCCTTTTTTATTTTCGCTAGATCATATAGATCAAGGATAATAGGATTGATTGGATCATCCCTTGGTTTGTGCTTGGGTGTTTGTTGGGGTAAAGCCTGAATAATAAGCAGGGTCCTCATTATCGTCCCCGGAATTAACCATAGGGCTCTTTCTTTTTCTAATCCAGCCAGCAATTAGGTTAACTAGCTCATCATATTTCTTTGGAATTCTAGCATCTGATCCCTCATATCTTGTTGAATTTTAGCCAATTGTTCTTGCATCTGTATTTGCATTTGCTCTAATCTCTTCAACTTTGGTACATTGCTTCAGTTTTCCTCATGTACTATAACGATATTCCAAGGTAAGGGTCTTTCGTGAGTTTTATTGCATATGATACAATGCAATGCTAATGCATGAAATGAATGCAAAAAAAAAAGATGCGTTGATTCTGATTCAATTCTATTAGAACAACTTTTCTAGAAAACAAATTTCTTTATATAAAACGGATACATATACGGCCTTGCCCTTATACTCTAGACGAAGACATCGATCCCTTTCTTCATATCTGAATGTTAAGATCAAACCTCATAAACTTTCCAATGGATGCCTCTACTAGCTCCTTTTTACTTTATCCGGGCTACGACCCATTGCTCACTCATCTCCATGAGGCTCATTAGCTTCTTTAAAAAGTCGGGACATTAACGGCTTTTAAATAATCTTTGTCAGCTTGAATTTTTGGGCAACGAAGCAAAGTCGCGTACTCATTTGTCAAACTATCATCCTTCTTTCGTGTTTTTGCAGACCATAGTCGGACGGCGGTATTGTTTTCACTTTATCAAGAAATCTATTTTCCATGACAAGCTTTCTATTTAGCAACTGAATATGAATCAATACTTCTTTTTATAATGAAAATGCAATGCAATCTTAACCAAAACAAAAGAAACACGTCAGTACAAAAAACATAAATAACAAACAAAGCATCTATTTAGGTGACCACTAGGGTTTGGAGTGGTTCTACTTAGGGTGGGCTCTTAAGGCTTGCTATATGCGATTTGGTTCTAAAGTAAAGGTACCTGAACTGGAAGATTCCTTGATCCTCACCCATTATAGGCTCATATGGACCAAGTTCAGTTTAGGGGAATACATTTCCCTATGGCCATGCGGAGATAAAAATCTCATGAAGACATAGGTACGGATGTATCCCGAAAGTGGTCCATTATCCTATGCAGAGGTGAAAACCTCACGAAGGAATAGTTTCTCACTCCCACTTAAAAGGGTATAATCAAGTGGTCATGCAATGCAAATCTGCAGAAATATATCAAGAACTCAAACCAGAAAAGCAAACCAAAATGATGAAGATCGTAATAAAGACGGATGAAATGTAACGAAAGGATCGTACATTTAAACCGAGTTTCTAATTTTCGACAAAAAGACAATAAGTAATCAACTAGTGACTTGACTCTCTCTTATTTTGCATCTCTAGTAGAGTCGTCAAGCAGTCGAAACTATTTTTTTGAAATGGACATCTTTTTATTTTAAAACTAAAACGAAAATGGGAGTCGCCACCGATATTTTTTATGAGGTGTGATCAGATCATCTCGTAATTTACTTGTTTTAATAAACAATTTGATTTATTAAAACAGCGATTTTGGTCTATGGAATTCAGAAAACGGGTTTGGGAGTCGATTATGTAGAGGAAGAATTAGCATCCTCGTAACGCCCAAAATTGGTACCTAATTGATAGAATATCACTTACCTTAGTCAATAGAGATTAGTAAAAGAATTATTTCAGTCGGTTAGGCTGTTATGAGTTTGTTGAAAGAGCAGTTGGTTGAACTCTCTATAAAAAGGAAATGAACGAATGAATGAGGCAGGGATTTTTCAATAGATTCAAACAGTGAAATAGAAGTGAAATATTAGATTCATTTTTAAGAATTCTCTCAAATATACTTTCTAGCATGGTATCAGTCGCCATTCAATCCTAGGACCTATGGCTTTACACTCACCGATTTCGGCTCGCAGATGGTGGTGGTGCGTTGTTCACCGGTGAGAAGGTCATCACTTCATTTCCTCGTCATGACGTGGTCAAGCTAGACGACGGAATGTTTCTGCAGTGGCAACAACAGGTACGGTTAGTTCTTGGTGGTTATGATTTGTTAAATTTTATAGATGGTACTTTACCTGCACCGATGCGGTTCATTCAATCGGCAGATGGTGTTCTTGTTTCAAATTTGGCCGCCACGCTTGTTTTTCTCGTCAAGATCTTCTTCTTGCGTCGTGGCTATTATCCACGATCCATAGTTTATTTTTGTCTTCTTTTACAAATGCTCGAACCTTGACGGACGTTTGGCACACAGTAACTAGTTTGTTTGCTACGAATACCGGTGCCAAACAAACAAAACTCGACATGAGCTTCATTCTCTCAAGAAGGGTGCTATGTTTGTCAAAGAGTTTGTGGATAGAATCAAATGTCTCTATGATTTACTTGCGACTTTCGAAGCACATGTATCGAAGGCGGAGAAGACGGAGGTCATGCTTGCGGGGCTATCACGTGAGTTTGATGCCATTGTCTCTTTGGCGTCTTTGTCATCGGAGCAAATACCGTTCAAATGGTTAGTTGACTCATTGCTCCACTGTGAACAGCGTCACTTGAGGGCTGTTCAGGAGCTTCCTATGCAGGCTAATCATGTTGCAACACCGCCGCAAGATCATGAAGGTTTAGTCCGTGGTGGTCGTGGTGGTCGTCCTCCATCCGGCGGTGTGGGAGAGGATTTAGGCCGCGAACCTAATGCCAAATTTACAGTCGGTTCGGCCATGTTGCACAAAGATGTTTTTACCATTTCAATCGCGAGTTTGATGGGCCGAGAACTAATTCGTTGCCCGCTGACATGGCTCAGTCGTCGCCGGTGTTGAGGCCTTCTTATGAACCGATGTTTGGTGTTCCCTCTGAAGAAAATGGTGAAGGCGCTGAATGGCCTTCTCAAAGGCTGTGGTATACAACATTTAAAAGTCAAAATTGGGGTTCCTTTGGTCAAAATCAAGGTAGATTGTGGCCTCCAGCTGTAACCAACTTTCGACCAAGTTATGCTTAGAAGTTGGGCCCACCAATTTATTTGTGAATGGATATGTACCTCATGCACCAGCTAATTACTCACGCAGGCCAAGTGTTCCGCATTATTCAAGTGGGCCTAGGCCGAATGTTGTCTCCGACCTAATGGTGTTGGAGTTGATGATGGGCTTGGTAATTTTGACAATGCAGGCTCAACCGTAAATTACATTCATTATGGACCTGAGCCTTGGCGAACTAAGCCGCGAGCCCGTGTTTATTCCGATTCTGATCCATGTATCAGGCTCCCTCGTGTTGGTGATTTATCTGGTTATTCTAACTCGTCCGCCTCGCATGTTAATACGTCTCAGTACGATTCGAATGATAGTGAAGATGATTCATATATACCCGTGCCAGTGGGCTCGGTATAGTGGTTCCCTGATTCGGGCGCAAGTAATCATGTTTGTCGTGACGAGTTGGCACTACAGCACACCACTCCATATCTAGGTAAATCCTCTCTTTTGATGGGTGATGGGACACCTGCCTCGATCTCTTCCGTTGGTTATGGCGTTTTACCTACACGTTTCAAATTACTTCGTTTGTCAGATGTTTTATGTGTGCCCCGAATTCGGAAAAATTTGTTATCTATCTCACAGTTTGCTAATGATAACGGTGTGTTTTTTGAATTTTACCCCACGTATTGTGTTATTAAGGACCTAATGACCCGAAAACACTGCTGAAGGGCCACATACATGATGGGCTGTACCAGTTCTCTCTGTCGACTCTGTCTGCTCATACTATTAAAGCTCTAGTTTTTCTTCTACTTTACATCAACATAAAACTGATAATTGTAATGTGTTGAAGTTGTGGCATAATAGGCTTGGCCATCATTCTATTGCTATTGTCAAAAGTGTTTTAAATAAGTGTAATGTTGTCGTTCAATCTGACACATGTATTGATAGTATATGTTCTGCCTGTCAAAAAGGGAAAGCTCATAAACTTTTATTTTCTACGTCCACTACTGAATACACAAACTCGTTTGATTTAGTTGTCTCTGATCTTTGGGGTCTAACTTCTGTTTCTTGCGGGAATAATTAGTACTATATTTCCTTTATTGATATGTGTACTTGATTTACGTGGGTTTATCTTCTCCGGCAGAAGTCTCAGGCTGTGCAGTGTTTTATTCAGTTTCAACAGTTAGTCAAAACTCAGTTTGAGAAAAACATCAAACAGTTTCAAAGTGATTGGGATGGTGAATATAGAGCGTTTACACCCCTTTTGGTGTCTCAGAAGATTATTCATCGCTTAACGTGTCCTCACACGTCTGAGCAGAGTGGTGATACAGAACGGAAGCATCGTCATATTATTGACATGGGCATCACGATGTTGGCTCAAGGAAGTCTTCCCATGCAATTTTGGGGATATGCTTTTTGTTGCTAGTACATCTCATAAATCGTCTTTCTACTCCTATTCTGAAGGGACAATATCCGCTTAAAGCTCTTTATGGGAACGATCTGACTTATGATCATCTGCGTGTATTTGGCTATTGTTGTTACCCCTATCTAAGGCCATTTTTGACCCACAAGCTAGATTTTCGGTCTTAACCTTTCACTTTCTTAGGATACAGTTCTCAACATAAAGGGTATTTGTGTCTTTTACCAACTGGCAGGATTATTGTTTCGCGTCATGTGGTATTTGATGAGAATAAGTTTCTCTCAATACCGGAGCCGTCGTTACCTATTAAAAGTCAGCTTGTTTCGACATTCATCCCTGTGGTGCGATCTAGTGTGTCTGGCATTTTAGAGCCCCCGGTTGCTGTTTCTTCTTCTATATGCTCTCAACAAGGTACTTGTTCATTCTTGCCTTCTTCTGTTCCTGCTCAACCTGATGTTGGAACTGATCGCGCCTCTCATAACTCCTCTCAGCCTGACCCTCAGTCTGATCTTCCATTTGAAGGAGGCCTTGGTTTCTCTTCTAACACTCAGACACCACATTTACCTGAGGTTAATATCCACCCAATGGTAACTAGGTCGAAGGTTGGAATTTTCAAACCAAAAGTTTTATCTGTCGAGGCTGTTGAACCTCTACAATAGAAGAAGCCTTAAATTCCTCTGAGTGGCGGGCTGCAGCTCAGGCAGAATATGACGCGCTTATTTGAAATTCTACTTGGAAGCTTGTTCAGCGACCGCAAAATTACAAGGTTATCGGGTGTAAATGGCTATTCAAGATTAAAAGAAATTCGGATGGTACTGTGGCTCGTCGAAAAGCTAGTCTAGTAGCCAAAGGTTGCTCTCAAGTTCTTGGGTGTGATTTCAAAGAAACATTTAGTCTTGTGGTAAAACCTGCTACTGTGCGTGTTGTTTTAACCATTGCTGTCTCGAGAGGGTGGCAGTTGAGGCAAGTCGACATCAACAACGTTTTTTTAAACGGTGAGCTTGACACTGAAGTTTTTATGCATCAACCTTCTGGTTATGAGCAGTATGGTTCTGATGGTCGACCTCTTGTTTGTCGTCTGAAGAAAGCCTTGTATGGTCTTTGACAAGCCCCTCGCGCTTGGTTTGAGAAGCTTAGAGAATTTCTCATCTCACTGGAATTTACATTTCCAAGTCTGATTCATCGTTGTTTGTGCGAATAATAGATGACTCCACTCTCTATGTTCTCGTTTATGTAGATGACATTATAGTCACTGGCAACTTGTCCACGTCTATAGACTAGTTTGTTCGGTTGCTGAATAGTGAGTTTTCGCTTAAGAATTTGGGTGATCTCCATTACTTTCTTGGGCTCGAGGTCACTCGTGCAACAGACTGTCTTCATTTATGCCAACAAAAGTATATTCGTGAAATACTTGGACGGTGCTCGATGCTCAATGCAAAGGGAGTTCATACTCCGATGGTCAGTTCATCAACCATGTCTAAATCTGATGGTAAACCTCTGGAAGATCCAATCGAGTATGTGAGCCTTCTTGGTGCTCTTCAAAGACATTGTTCGACTAAATTTGGACATTGCATATGCTGTTAATAAAATCTGTCAGTTCATGCATCGTCCTACCACGATTCATATGGTGGCTCTAAAGCGAATATTGTGGTATTTGTCTGGCACTCTGGATTTTGGTTTAGTTTTTGTTCCTCTAGTCGTTTGTCTTTGGTTGGTTATGCCGATGCGAATTGGGGACTTGACTTTGACGACAGGCGTTCTACCTCGGGATACTGTGTCTACTTCGGATAGACCCCAGTCTCATGGGGGTCTAAGAAGCAGCAAGTAGTTTCTCAGTCCACGGCTGAAGCTGAATATAGGAGTCTTATTGTGGCAACGAGTGAGATGACGTGGTTACTTTCGTTACTTTAAGAATTGCGAGTTGTGTCTGATGATAATCCTACTCTTTGGTGTGATAGTTCAAGTGCGGTAGCAGTTGCTGCAAATCCTATCTTACACTCCAAGTTCAAACATGTTGAACTAGATTTGTTTTTTGTCCGTGAAAAGGTTGCCGATGGGTCTCTTCTGGTAGGAGAAGTTCCTGCGTGTGATCAGGTTGCTGATATATTTACAAAACCTTTGTCCGCAACGATTTTTACTCGGTTTCGAAACCTTTTGTATGTCTCACAAGTAGTGAAGCTGGGTGCATGATAGAATATCACTTACCTTAGTCAATAGAGATTAGTAAAAGAATTGTTTCAGTCGGTTAGGCTGTCATGAGTTTGTTGAAAGAGTAGTTGGTTGAACTCTCTATAAAAAGGAAATGAACGAATGAATGAGGCAGGGATTTTTCAATAGATTCAAACAGTGAAATAGAAGTGAAATATCAGATTCATTTTTAAGAATTCTCTCAAATATACTTTCTAGCACTAATTGATTAATTAATGTCTAGTGTCGAAAAGTTGAAAACTTGAAAAGAATTTAAAATATGATCGCTCTTTATTAATGTTATTTTGTAAGAAATCACTCGAATAGATTGAAACGTGCGTTAAGGGTTCTTCTTATATCGAGGTAACAAGAGGTTATATCCCGTAAGTTAGGATACGACACCTTAAGAACTCGAATAATAAGCTCACTTTCTACTATTTAATTAAATCTCATTTTATTTTAGAAAGATATTCGGTCTTTTAGGTTCAACGAGAAAATCGAAACCCCGTAAGTTAGGGTACAACATTCTCGGATTTCCAAATACGAAACATTGACTTAATTTTGAAAAAGTTTGAATAATAACAAGTGTAATATTTAAACGATGTGTATTTCTTTTATTCGGGGTATAGTAAAGAAACAACCAATTACCTAACGCATAATATAATGGTAACGATGGAATGTGAAGTAGCTATACTGAATAGAACATCTATTAAATAACAAATAAATAGATAAATATTATGGTAATAATGATATGAATATAATAATAATGGAAATATTAATTTAAGGAATTAATCAACAAAAATAAATAAAAAGTGAAAATGAAAAGTGTTTAATGAAAGTGAGGTACAAATAATATCCAATTTAAATATTTAAAATGGGAGAATAATAAATAAATAGATGGAATAAATAATAAATAACATCAAATTTAAATATTTAAAAGTAAAAGATATATATATATATATATATAAGTACAACAAGTATAAATAATGTAATGTCTAACTTAAGCGTTTAAAAAGTAATAGAATGATAGATAAATAAAATAAATATACATAATATTAGATTTAAATGTTTCAATTGTAAAAGAAAGATGAATAAATTGATAAATTGATAAAGCAATTATAATTAATATCAAATTTAAATGTTTAAAGGAATAATGAACAAATAAGTCAATAAATTCAATAGATATGAGTAGTACTAAGTTTAGGTATTTAAAAAATAATATTAACTTAAAGTATTAAAAAAATGAATATGTGACACAAATATAGGTTATATGGATTTTAAATAAAAATACAAGGTAATAGAATAAACAAATAATAATAAAGTAAAAGAAATAAATGAATAAATTTATAAAAGGTTGAAACAAAGTAAATAAAGGATTCGATTGAAATTTAAACGAAATTTGGAGTATAAATTACAAATAAATAAAAAATGGAAGCTACTAAGGACCAAAATATGATGCGTGCAAAGAATGAGGAACTGATTGGGAAATTATTCCCAACCCCTTATGCGCAGCGTTTCAGTATAAACCAAAGTGAAGCAAACGCAAAATTATGTGGCAAGATTTAAAAAATAAAATAAAATAAAAACAAACAAGGGTCGAATTGCAATGTGTCGCAAAAGCGGAGGGACCGCGCGCGCAAATAGCCCATTTTCCAAAGAAACACGTGGATCTTCAGCCTGCGGGTTGGGTCTCGGGTCACCAAAGTAAAATGACATCGTTTTGGGGTTTAGGGACGTCGACCAAAACGGTGTCGTTTTGTATTGCCTATATAAGTTAAAAAAAAATCATTTTTTAAGCTGCTTAAAAAAAATCCATACCCTTTTTCTTTTTTTTTCTTTGCAGCCCCCTTTTGGTTGGCCAGACTCCGATGGGCCACCCTTGCGCGCCGCCGCCGGCATCGCCGTATACGGAGGTCAAAAGATTGTAAAGGTAATTTTTATTTTATTTTTTTGCTATATTTATATATATACTATTTTTAAAGGAAAAATAAAGAAAATATAGGTGTATGTAGGTATATTCAAAGGAGGAAAATAAATAAAAAAGAAATGAAAATAAAGACCTTAGCACGTTTTTATTTTCTTCCACTACTTCTTGTTTTTTGATTTGTTTGATGTGTTTGAATCTTTTTTTTTTTTTTTTTTTGTATTTGATAAAAAACCCCCCTATTACGTTCAAGTTTTTTCTGGTTATATAGCCGAATACATATTATTTTATACATTTTTTTGCTATTGTCTCGCTTCTGCTTCTATTGTTTCTTTTCTGCTTTGCGTGTTTGTAGGTGGTGGTGGAGGTGATGGGATAGAGCGCCTGTCTCGGACGTTGTGCGCTCTGAGGCCGGCACATGGGGGTTGTGGCGCTAGGCTTTTAAGGTTTGTTTTCTGAAAATTTGTTTAAAGTTGTAGGCTAACGGATTAGGGTTGATTTGAGCTATATTGGGCTATTGTAATTTGGGTTGTAAATTGGATTTGGACCATTTTTATTTAATTTTATATTTTGTATTTGAATTTCAAGTTTGGGCTTTAATTGGGCCTGAATAAATTGGGCTGATTATACACGTTAAGCAATAAAAAAATGTTAATGAAATTTAATTTTTTAAATATATAAATCTTATTAAATTATAAAATGAGTTTGGATGTAGCTAAAAATGTGAGGGAAAAAAATAAATCCAAAAATGTCGTAAAAGAATGAAGTAAAGGCAGGAGAAATTGAACTGCTGAACGTAACTAAAATAAAAATCATCGACTTTTAGTTTGTAAACATATGCATGGAATTTGGTGATTAATCTGAAATGTGAAGTTGGTTACCTTAAATATTCTGCTGTAATCTTGTTGTTTTGGTATGTCTTTTTAGAATTTATATAATTCAAAATAAATATGGAGAAATGAATGGAATTTCAACGGTTTTCCTTAACAGGAAAAAAAAAAAAAACACATTGTAAGCAAACAAGTCATTCTTCATCGTTATTTTTAATGTGTTTTGCGTGCAAAACAAGTTGTCTCTCCTCAACTCCCCTTCGCTTCATCCATTTATTTTTTTCTTTATTCTATAAATACTCCAAAACACACGTTATAGGGTTGTAGAAATGGAAGCAGCAGGGTTGGTGGCAGTGTTTGCAGTTTCAGCAAGTGTAGTTTTCATTGCACACCAACTCCACAAACGTCTCCTCTCAGATTTCATGAAGAAGATTGAATTTGAATTGTGTGGTAAACATTTCTACATTTACACCACTTTTATCTTTTTTTACAGTGCGTTGCATTCTGGGTCTCGTTTTCTTTTGTACATGTGTGTGTGTTTGTTTCAGGAAGCCGAAAATATGAACAAAAGAAAAGGGTTAGGTTTGCAGACGATGTGATGAGGGAGCCATCATCCAATAACAAAGAATACTGCAAGATGAACCATAGCCTCAGCCTACCAAAGCTGCAGGGTAATAAAGCAGCTGGTGAAGATGATCATCAGACTGATCAGGCTCAGGCTCAGCAGCTCCTGGAAATGTCAAATTCCATGCCCCTCAACAGGCAGGTTTTGTACAAAGGAATGCTTCAATATAAGACCGTCATATTTGAAACCTCCTTTTCGTTTCTTGCTCTTTAGGAGATCAAATCAGAAGTTAGTACAACTTCTTTATTGTTGAGTCAAGTAGGAGATGAAGTTCTGATTTTAGCAGTAGGGTAAGTTCTCTTTTCATCTAAACATTCTCTTTTCTTTTTCTTTGGTGTGTTCATCAGTTTTCTTGCTTAAATTATCTTTGAATTATTCAATTTTTTTCATCTCTAAGAAAAAAGGGCACCCTCTGGAAATGGACAATGATTGAAACTTTCTTGTTTCTTTGACTAAAACTGCTTTTTGCCAATAACAGAACTGCTTGTTTGTGTAGGCATTTAATTGAAGAAGGTAAGATGGTAAGAAATTTTCCATTTAATTACTTTATAAGTTATACATCCACAAGTAAACATTTGCTGCTTTAAGTCTTCTTGACGTAAGGAAGAATTGCCTACTATTTTTTTCGTTGACAAACAAATATACATCTAATTTAGGTTTGATATTACTTTAAGGTGACTGCTACAATGGAAACTCTTCCCATCACAACCATACAAACTTAATTAATTACATCTAAAAATGTTTTTAGTTGGACCAAATACTTTAATGGCATTAGACACTTACACATTTTTGGGTTTGTCTGTTAAATTTTAATTCTGGCCCCTATACTATGCTAAAATTTAGATTAAATCCATATGCTTTAATTTTTATATAATTTAGTCTCTCTGCTTTTATAATGTCATTAGTTAGTCAATATTATTAACTATTTCAATTACAATGCATTCATAATTTTAAGAACACTATTCTAAAAAATTATTTTATAATGACAAATTCAAATGGGTGTTTTTTTTTTTTAAAAAGTCACTTTAATATTTTTAACACTAGTTTTTTACATCACTACCAAGTAAGTTTTAAAAAACAAACCAATTAATTTAACTAGAAAAATTTAACTATATGGTAACAGTTAGACTTAAATTTTAAATTGAAAAGTATAGGCTAAATTCTGAAAATAAAAATAGGAGATTAAATTTCAAATGTATGAAGTGTATAGGAACTTAAAAGACATTTTAATCCTTAATATTTACTCTATAATTTGGCATAGACAAATAATTAACTCAATGCAAAGCATAGGACCATACTAGTTAGTATAAGGTTGTATTTGTTTCACTGAAAACAACTTCCAGAAAATGGATTGATTTTCTAAAAAAAATTGATATTTTCTAGTGTTTGGATGATTATGTGTAAAATATTTTTTGTTGTTTGGCAAAATTTCCTGAAATCATTTTCTAAAAGTTGTTGTTAGTGACACAAACACAACATAAATATATTTGTTACAAAATATTGTAGTAGCATTTCCTTTTAATAACTAATATCATAAATTAACTTAATAATAAAAATGCCTAATTAAAATTTAATTTATATTACATATATGAGAGTGGATAGTGACACATTAGAGTTAGAAAAATAAATGAAGTTAAGAATGGCCTAAACAAATACTCATATTTATATAATTAAAATATTCATATTTTATACAGCAAAACATTTATTAAATATTTATAAATTGTAATATATATTTATTATTAAAATATTAATATAAATATTCTTAAATAATATATTTAAAATATTATTTGAAATTTAAAATCAATACTGTTAAAATTTATTATTAAAATAAAATTGTAATATTTAAATTAATTTATTAAAATAATTAATTATATTATTAAATATTTATTTTAATAATATTAAACATTATAATATTTTATATTAATATTTAAATATTTTTAAAATGAAAATTATTATTGATATAATAATACTATATTTGGTTCAAGTTAATTTTTATATAAAAATAAAATTATCCATAAATGAGCATTTTTCAAAAAATGACTTGAGTTTTCTTCATATGATACATTTAACGTGAAAGATGAGAGTAATTAAATTATTTTTAAAAATAAAATTATAATATTTAAAGGGTAAATTTTTAAAAAAAACTTAATTTTCTATTACATTTAAGTTATTTTGATTGACCCAATTAATTTTCATGAAAGAAACATAAAAAATAGAAAAACAAACACAATCTTAATTACAATTAATATAGTACATTTAACGTGAAAGATTAGAGTAAATAATTTATTAATTTATTATTATTTACAGTTTTATGCCTTCGCCATGATGGAATCTGTAGGTTTTTTTAAAATACAAAAATAAGATAAAACTTAAATAATAAATACATTTAACGTGACTCGAACTTAGATCACATTTAAAATAGTGAAAACCCCAATTATCAGGCCATCACATAAGTTTAGAATCTACAATTTTTAAAGAGGAAAAATAACAAAAATATTGAAGATTCTTCCTAATCCAACAAGTGGTGAATTAGGATTCTAGAATTTAATTTTATGTTATTGACATTAATTCGATGTTAGATTTACTAATTATTTATTTAATTTTATTTCAATATGAAAATTAAAGAAAAAAAGAAATTAAATGTCCACCTGTTGATCGCAAAAGGCTATATATAATTCACGTGAAAAGGCACAAAACCACTAATTGCCAAAAGGAAATATGAAAAAGAGATGAGCCACCAATGTTATGGATATTGTTACCAAAAATAATTATTTGTTTAGTTATTTATGGCCTCTTTTGATATTTTTATGAGATTTCGTGCAGTAAATTGGGTATAATTTGGAAAGACTTTCTATTAAATAACTCAAAAAAAAAATAGTGTCATTATCTTTACTTATTTACAAAATATGCAATTGAGTGGCTTAATACATAAATATTTCTTATTATGTGGTCTAATTGAAACAAAATTCTAGAACCTTATTTTGATCACATTAACTTAGGTTATAAGGACTACAAACGTATATACATAAACATAAGAGATCTCCTCATACAGTGTTTAAAGTTATTTAGTATTTTAACAAGTCAACTGTTATCATTTATGATCACATAATTTATATCAAATTTGATATAAAATTAAAATTTTTAACTATTTGTTTTATATTTAAAATTAACTATATGTTTTAGATCAATATGATAGAGATATCGATTGATTCGAAAATTTACATGCATGACAAGTACAATTATATTAATAAATTCAACGGTTGAATCAATAAAATATTGATAATATAAATAATTATGGAAGTATGTAAAACTATTTTAGTTTTTACATTATGTAAGTGGATCTCTCCCCATATAAATATATATATTGAAGACAAAACTTATGGTTTTGTGTGTGGAATATTTATGAGTGCAATTATTTTGTAGTAAAATTGTTTTATCAGTCTGAGCTAAGCTTTCATTGGAGAAAGTTTTAGTGGGAGAGTTCCTTTATTACTATTGTATGAGAGTGAGGTTGCAACAACTGTGAGTGAGATTGAGCTTTAATAATCTCTTGTACCATAGAAATTGTATTGCATTACTATTTGAGAAAGATCTTGTAATAGTCTAAATTTCAGTGATGTCAGAAATAGTGGTTCAAGACTACTAAATTCGACAAATAAATTTATAGATTATATTATTTAATATTTACAAGCCAAATGTAGCTTTTAAAATTTTTTGAAATAATAAATTGTATTTTATAAAGATTTATTTGGTCAAGAAATTGAGAAAAAGAGGTATCGAGATCTCAGTATTATAAATTGAGCCATAAATATTTTTATGAATATTTACGGAGTGTCAATAAGGTAGTATTAAAATTTCGTTAGAAAACTTTAACATTAGGGTGGTAAATTAAATAAAAAGGATTAAATTGAAAAAAGTGTAAAAGTTGCTAGAAGGATTAAATAGTGAAATTGTCAAATGAGGAAGGACCTAAAGTGAAAATAAGCCCAAAGGATATATTTTGGGCGGTAATAGCTGAGAAAAATCAGGAAATGAGTGAATAAGGGTAAAATTGGAAAATTGCCAAAATTAGGTAAATAAAAATGGGACCAAATTGGAATATCTAGAATTCTCTTCATTTTCATTAGCTGAAAAACAGCCATGGAAGAAGGTTCAAGCTTGATTTCATACTCTAGCTTCATGTAAGTTGAATTCTTGCTTTCCCCTTGAAATTTCTATGTTTTGGACTTTTACAATTGGGTCCAACTTACTATGTCATTAGTTTTTGATTCTATGGATAATTTTTAAAGTTTCTATGAATGAGTTCTGGAAGCATATGATGATTAAAGATATAATTGAAGCTTTAATTTTGATATATGATAAATTTATCAAGTCAAATTGATGGAAATTGGTTTTAAGACCTAATTGTGAAAGAGTTTGGAATTAAGGTCTTATGCTAAAGTTATGATTTTAAAGGGTTATGAAATAGTTTAAAATGATAGAATAAAGTACTAATTGAGAAAAATTATCCCAATTGATGGGTTAATTAGATAAGGACTGAATTGTATGAACTGTAAAATTTGGGGCAAAATGGAAATCAACACTTTGCACTAAAACAGTTTTGGTCAGCAACAGTATTCTAACTTTAAAAAATCATAAAAAATTTATAATTTGAATTAGAGGATGAATAAAATATGGAATTAAATCTTATTGAGTCTAGTTTCTTATAGAAGAAATAGTGTAAGCAATGGAATTGTAAATCATGAAATATAATAGGTTTTGTGAGACAAGGTCAGAATGATTTCAGATTCCCCTGTTTTGAATTTGGAAAATCATAAAAAAATTGGAGAAAAATAATTAGGGGCTCAAATTTATATTTTTAAAATCCTGAATGAGTCTATTTTCAATAGAAACAAACAGGAACATCATTCAAATCCCGTATGAGGAGATAATTAATTTTTAGTGAAGAAGGATGGGAACTGTCAAACAGCAGAATAGAAATGACTTTAAAGAATAAATTGTACTTATTGGCTACACCAAAAATTCTGAAAATTTTATGGTAAGAAGATATCTGAGTCTAGTTTTAGGGAAAATTATCGGATCTTAATTTGGAGTTCTGTACCTAAAGATAAAAATAATTTAGTGACTATGACAAGGATGGACAGCTTGAATATTCACATAAATAAATAGTGAAAAATTATAGATAATGATAATTACAAGTGTGTTATTTATACTAAGGATGTGGATGGAGAGGAGAAGGACTTGTGTATAAATTGATCACATGCCCGATTATAATTGATAAATGTTGAATTAGAAATGATATAATATTTTATTTGAATTATTTATTATTTATTATGATTATCGTTATAATACAAAATTTGAACTCGTGAGTTTATATGGCTAAATTTTAGTGATCATTTGTTAGTTTTATGAACTTCATGATGTGTTATTTCATATGTATTGATGATAAAATCGTGAATAATGTAAAAGCATGAAAATTGAAAAAATGATTAAATTGAGCACTTCAGTTTAGTGACAAGATGAATTGGCGGAAAAGACCATGGTTGAACCATGACAACAGGTGATAAGTGATAGCTTCGGCTACATTTATCTGATCAAGGACAAGTGAAAGTGATAAGTGGTAGCTTCGGCTACCTGATCAGTGAATAGTGGTAGTTTGGCTACAAGTGACAAGTGATTTCCATGTAAGACCGATGGGCTCGAAACTAACTAATATTTTGACAAAAGCAAGCGCACCTATCGAACAGTAGTATAGCCTTGGTGAGTCTAGAATATCGTATCCTCAAGGACTAAAAGTACTAGTAATTACTATCTTCCTATTATCTAGCCTAAGAATTGGAATGATTTCTTTTAAACAAAAATTAATTAAAAGCACGACAGAGAATGAATTGGGGAAATACTTTTAGACAACTTTATGAAAGAGACAATACCTAATGAAGAATCCACCTAGACTTCACTTATTACTTTTGATTCCTACAATTTATTCACTTGACTTAATCCGTAGAAATCTCCAAATTATGTTAACATCTCTTTCGAGACTAAAAACAACTGACTTTAGGTTGATTAATTGAAATCTCTTTCTAATTAAAACCCCTATTATCGCATTAACTCGATCTATAGATTCCTTATTAGATTTAACTCTAACCCGGCAGATTTACGTCGTCCTATATCTAGGATTGCATTCAAATCCGCTTAATTGTGTTGATCTACTCTTAAACAGGGACTTTTACTCCTCTGAATAAGCACATTCGACTTGAATCAATAACCTGAATTATTAAAACAAGAATAAGAAATCACAATTAAGAATAAGAACAAGTATTTATCTTATAAATCAAATAGTAATAAGACCCATCTTAGGTTTCATCCCCTCAAATATCTAAGGGATTTAGTTCATACTGATAGAAAAACATCTTAAAATAAGGAAAACTACAAAACATAAGAAAACCCAAAAACTTCAAAAGAAATTAATAGGAGATCTTCAGTCTTGACGGAGATCTTTCTTCCAAGTTGTTCCCCAAATGGTTGTCTTCAAGTATTTTCTACTTTCTACTCTGTATGTCATTTTAGGTCCTCCCCTAGGGTGTTTATATAGGCTTTGGAACACCTTTCTTGGCCCACAAGTGGTCTTTTCCGAATAGAATTAGACTTGGGTTCGGTAGGGACACGCCCGTGTACGATAGCTTAGGTCATGTTCGATTCTGCTCGTAACACACGGCCGTGTGGTCTGCCTGTGTGCTATAGTCCCAGCCGTGTTCGATTCTGCTCGTCACACACAGACCTTGTGGTCTGCCCGTATGTGATAGTCCGGTCGTGTTGATTTCTGAGGTAAGCCCATTTTGTCCCTTGTTGGCCCATTTCTCATTCTTTTCGACTCCCTAAGCTCTCTTGGGTGTAAAACATGAAATTAAAGGATTAGGAGTATCGAATTCATCAAATTTAATGAAAATTCATCCAAAAATAAGTCAAGCATGGGGTCAAAATATGTATAAATTATGGTTTATCAAAGACCATATCTGGGATATGGAATCGGTGTGATACGTGTTTAAGATGTAATACCATAGCAGGGCTATGGCATTCTAGTGAAAAGTGATGAATTGACGGATAAGTCCATGGTTTCACCATGGCATAATGATAGTGAATATGTAAGACCATGGCTGAGCTATGGCATTCTAGTGAAAAGACCATAGCTATGTTATGGCATCAGTGATTATCAGTGAAATTCAAAGGCATACGGCAAGTGAGACCAATTCCTTAAGACGTTCACTAATTTGACAAAGTTTGATAAGTGTTACATAGAATTATGTGATATAAGGAAATACGAGTTGATAAGACATGAACATAGAACTTGATTGATGAATGAGTTCATTTGTGATTATATATTTGTACACCATTGAGTGTATTATCCATATGAATTGGAATTCCAAATGAGTTAATGAGAAAAGTTCTAATATGAAATAATCTGAATTCGAAATGAAATATTATGAAAACATACTTGAAATACATTGATATATCTTGTATATGTTATTTGAGTTCATAATTTGAAAAGTAAATGTATGTGGAAATTTGAGATGATGATATCTGTACATGGGATCTATTAGTGATACGTACTTCCAAATTTATATGATAAATTTTAGTGAACATTGAAATTGGACTCAATAAGTGATTTGTCAATTTAAATTGTGATTGGCAAGAAGAGTTAGTGAGTTGTATGTTTATGAATTGTTACTGAAATACGAGGAAATGATGGTATTTGATACATGGAAAATATGAGACTGTGATATATAAAAACATGGAATATGTTTGATAAATGTGTTTATTCATAATTATAGAATTGTACTCCTAAAGTGTACTATTTGTGTAAAGATGATGTTCAAATAATTTGATGAGTAGAACTCAAATATGTAGTAGTTAGAAACCAAGACAAATTGTTATGGAAAATGTATATGAAATACGAGGTATGATTATTATAAGTGATATGAATACATAATGTGAAAAAGTATAGGTGTAAGAGGAATTTAATAAGAATTGAGCCTATATACGTTTCTTGTTATTTATATGAAGTGTACGACTAACAAATAGTGATAAGTATAATGCTTAGTTGAATATCTTAAATTGGTTCTTGACTGTATTAAACTGTTGGTAAAGATAAAGGATCAAGTGAGTGAGAAATATGGCTTGGAAAATAGTCTAATTTTCGTCCACACAAGTAGACACGGGCATGTGTCTGGGTCGTGTGTGACAAGCGGCCTACCCCATGGGCATATGGTTCGACTATGTGTCCTCGTCACACGGGCGTGTAACCCTTATATGCGAGAAAAAATTTAAAAGTTGCGAAAAATTTTCTTGATGATCCGGTTTAGTCTCGACCTGATCTTAATGCATGATTTGGACCTCGAAGGTCTGTTAAAGGAACAATTATAATTAGCCTCGGTATTTGAATGATAATGATTTTAAATTATCGTAAGTGTTCAGACTCCTTGGTAATGCTTCGTAACCTGCTCCAAATGATTTAATACGGGTTGGGGTGTTCTGAGACCCATAAACGTAGGATTGGATCTGAATTTCATAACCAAGTGATTGTGTTCATTGTTTGCTTTTCAAGTTTTAAGTTGTTTTTATAAGTTGCAACTCACCATAACAACTTAAACAGTAAATTAACACTTACAAGTTGTCTCATAGCTAGACATCAAACAGATTCGATGAAGATCATATTGTTGATTTGTTGAATCATGGAAGTAAGTTCAACACCCCTAATCTGGTCTGATTGTCGAACTCGAGTTATAGGATGCTACAACATATAACGGAATAGTTACAACCAAAACCAACATTTAACAATCAATCCAAACATTAAACACTTTATAATTTAAGTATGCCATGATTTATAATCAAATCTGAGTCTCAAATGAGTTTACGAAAGCTCTTAAATCAATCCGAAACAATCAAGGACTTAATTGAACATATATAAAAAAAAGTATGAGAATTTCTGAAAACATGGGTCACAAGGTCGTGTGGCCAGGCCATGTGAAAGGTTGTGACCATGTGTGCAATGAGCACACGACTATGTGGCTAGACTGTGTAATTAACTGTAACTATATGGGACACATGCATTCCAATTCCAAAATAGCACACGTCCGTGTCACTAGCCCATGTGAGACAAAAAGAGGTCATTTGAAGCATAGCACAATCATTCTCAAGATAGGACCTAAAGGCACATTTTAACCAACATCAATTGTCTACTTAAACATACACATATCAAGCCAAAATATACCTTGCAAACATCTCTAAATGCTTAACCAATATGTCACATTTGACACCACAATATAACAAAGTTAAATCAATCCATTCATGCATTGCCTATACAACCATCATATCAACCTTATTTCAATTCACTAGAACACATTCAAATTAATCATACCCATCTTCACATCATATAAACATATGTATAACTCAACTATCCAAAACAACATCATAAACTTTGCTTTTATACATACACATATACTCATATCAAAATGGGTAAGTTTATATGTTTTAATCCTTAACACATATAAACATATTTACATCTATTACATACCACTTATAACCAGTCAAAACGATTACAGTAATAATGCCCATGTGAACTTTGTAAAGGATTAGGATACATATGGCATGCCATTAGGCTCGAATATAAAAACGATCAGGGGTTTACATGGTTATTTAAAATCCAACATTTGTTGCAGATTCTCGATTCATAAATGTCAGCTTGTGTAAGCAACTCTAAGCATTGTCAGCTTTGTGAGCACTATAGTCTTGTGTATCAGACTTTTCAGATTACTAAGGTTCCCTCAAGCAAGAAAATGGTAACTATATGGAAATGAAATGGTTGAAATGATTGAATATGAATGGAATTATATGTGCTTGCAAATTGAGTATGATTTGGTTAGTATATGATATAAGATGAATTGTTACATACGTATATGATTGTGTTATAAGTTCATGACATGTAAATGAACTAACCTGTTGGATGCATTTGTTGACTTGCATATGAAAGTATATGGATGTCAAACGATTGCAATGCTTTATTCCAACGTGTATTAATAGCTTAATTTTTGAAATTTTAAGGTAAGATAAGTAAATTTCATATGGACTTACTAAGCACTAAATATGCTTACTCCGTTGCCTCCCTTTTTCCATATAGATTGCTGACTTAGGAGCATGTTTATCGGATCGTCAAGAAGCTCACACTATCTCGGTTATTGAATATTTAGTCTTTCAATCGTTTTAAAACTCGATTTTGTGGTATATACATAGGCGTTTGTTTTGGTTAACTTTGTATAATGACATAGCTTGAAATCTATGTTAGGTATGATTGAAATATAATAAAGCTTGCTAATATGATATGCTTTTGGTTAACTGGAATGAGTTGTGTGAATGGCATGCTGAGTATGAAATGGTATATTGAAATGATTATATTGAATGATCAAATGTATGATTGATTAGGTTGAATTTGATTAAGTTAGATTGTAATGTTTTTTAGGCCAAATTGATGTTATATTGGATTGATTGGGAAATAGTTAGATGCAATGCTTGGAATGTGTTTTGGTATGATTTTATGAAAGTAAGGTTGTGCAATTATGCACCAAACTTAAAGTTGGATAGGTGGACATGAAATAGATACCAAATGGCCTAATTTGTATCAAAAATAGAGTCCACATCATAGCACCAAGCAATAGTCGTCGCGACAAACTTTAGACTTCAAGCCACGATGTGATGAGGAACCCTATCGTCATGATGAGGCTAAGTCAATATGTCACATCGCAATGAGGAACTCCCTCACGCCACGACGTCGACCCGAAATTTTAAAACTTCTACAAATTTATCCTTGTTCGATCTCGGGCTAATTTTAGAGTATACATAGGCTCGTATAAGACCTGGGAAAAGGTGAATATCATGTTTATTATTTGAAATGTTTATGTCTGCATGTATCATGATGTAATTTGAATGTTAAATGTTTATAGTTGCTCGGTAATAGATGTGACATCATGTAGCTCAAACCCGAGGATCAGGTCGGGCAAGGCGTGTTACAGTGTCGTTCCTTCTATGAAGATCATTCTAATGGGAAACAAATTATTGAAGATTGGATAAAATATAACTATGCAAGTTGGATCCCCTACTTTATGGAGATTAGATCGAATGACTTAATGGAAAATCTTAAATATCTCTTATTTATCTTAGACTTTATTAGGATATTTGTAGTCCTATTTTGGAGGCTATTTTGTTGGGGATTTGTATTGTAATTGATTCATATGTTGGCAAGCCTTAAACACACACACACACACACACACACACACACACACACACACATAAGGCTTGTGTAGGTTAGAAATATGAAAATTTTAGCACTTAACCTATTCATCGGGAACTTGTTTTGGTAGGTTCATTTTGTAAGTAAAACAAGAGAGTCATTAGGTTTTACAAGCTAAGTTTTCAAGGGGAAAACTTAGTGGAGAGTAATCTAGATCTTAAATACAAGTGTGATGCTACTACACTAGTGAGTAGTAGGCTTAAATCATTCCTTGTATATGGTTGAAGATGGTAGATTGACTATCTAGCTAAGGTCCCATAGACTTAGGTGATTACTGAACCGCGTAACCAAATGTTGTGTTTCTATTCTTTAGTTGTTATATGCCTCAGTTAAGACCAATGTAGTCGGTCGCACCGATTCCAGCCAGTGTGCACCATTATCAGTGCAACCAACTCTCTTTTCGACACTAGATAAAATTTTGGTTTGTATTAGTCGCACCGGCCCGTTTCACCCAATTTCGATTTTCCAACAATCATTGACAAAGCAACGTGAGGGTGATAAGTGGAGGTGGTATAAGAGAATTTAGTCATTTTCCTTTGGTATTAGTATACTAATTTATAACTAATGAGGTTTTGGTATTATTAATCAAGGTGGAAGCATGAATTATTTTTATTTTGTTTTTCATGAAAATAATATATTTGTAATTATATTATAATTGTGAATGTATTAGCTTTCATTTAAAAGTAAAGTAATTAGTATTCCATCAAAAAATTATAGTATTTTATATGTTTGTATTATTTTTAGTTTAAATTTTATTATTAGTCCTTATACTTTATGAAAGTTGTAGATTTAATTTTTATATTTTAATTTAATTAATTGTAATCTTAATACTTTTTAATTAATTACTATACTAATTTGTAGTTAACATGTGCGAAACCATAAATTATTTCTGTTTGGTTTTTAGTCAAGTATGTGTATTATTGTAACATCCTAGATTAGGGGTTATGCGTTTGTGCATAATTCATGAGTAGTAGGTTTTGGCAGTGTTTGGAAATGAATTAAGGGTTTTTAAAATCCTAGGATGGAAGAGAAAGCTTTTGACAATTATTGGTTTTTAAGTTAAAAACAAGAAGTGATGTGGAAAAGTGGCAAGGGACGCCACATAAGGTGCAAGGGTTATGGCATCAAGTGAAGTACTTTGAGGGAAGAGGTTCGAATCCCATTGTGTGCATTTTTGCTTAATCTTATGAAATAGCATGTTTACTATGATATGGATGTGTGGTGTGCATTTTTACAACCTTGGAAATGTAAGGAAATGTATGGAAATGTATGGAAATGTAAGGAAATGTATGGAAATGTATGGAAATATATGGAAATGTAAGGAAATGTATGGAAATGTAAGGAAATGTATAGAAACGTATGGAAATGTATGGAAATGTAAGGAAATGTATGGAAATGATTTAGAAATGTTAAGTTTCAAAAAGAGGAAAGTTAATATTTTGGAAACCTAAGTAAAAAAGGAAAGTGAACATTTTGGAAACCTAAGTAAAATAGGAAAGTGAACATTTTGGAAACCTAAGTTAAAAGAGGAAAGTGAACATTTTGGAAACCTAGGAAATGTCAAGTTTAAAGAGCCAAACAAAAATTTTGGAAACTTAGAAATGACTTAGAAATGTCGAGTTTTAAAGTTTAAAAGAGGAAATTAAGGCAAGGTGGCCTTAAGAGAAAAAGTATGTGAAATTTGACACACAATTGGGCTTAGAAAAGTGGCTTGAGATGCCACTTAGGGCTTCTGAAATGGCGCCACATGCAAGTGTATTTGGGCCAGGGATCGAGTCACTTAGGAAGCAAATAAAAGAAGTTTTATTTTGCTACAAAGAGCAGAGAGGTGGACGGCATGTGGGCTCTTAAAAGAGGAGTTTTATTTCCTTTAGAATTTCAGCTAATTAGGAGATAATTGTTGGATTAATTCTTTTGATAAAGTGATAATTATCACATAGGAAGAGTGGTGGCCAAGTAGGGGACTCTAGCCTAGTAATTTCGACTATAAAAGGGAAAGAAGGCCATTCATTCATTCATTCACTCTTCCTTTGCCAAATTTCTTAAGCAGATTCTCCTCTCTCTGCCAAAATTCCTACAATTTTATTCTTCCTTCTCTTTTCTTTCTAATTCCTCTAAAAGCCGAAAGTTGTGAGAGTATCATTTAGCCATAGCCGAATCTCTGAAGGTTGAAGTGAAGGTGCAATCGATTCCTTCAAATAAGGGTAAGATCCAAGTTTAGTTTCCATTCTTTTATAGTTTAGACTTATCGAAATTTAGGGACTAATTTCGATTATTAATCTTAGCGAATCATGGAAGGAGAAGTTCTTTTCCGAAGGTACACCATAGGCAGCGTGTTCCCTAGTTATTCGGTGAATTTTGGGATTTAAGATCCTTAAGGTAAGTGACTATGAATATTCGCCAAGACCCTATTTTTGTAGTAGATCTATTATTATGTGTTTTAAGTGAAAACTAACCGATTCAAGGGATCTAGTGAGTAGCCGATTTCAAAGGGGAAGAATACAAGTTTTGGATTTGATTTTTTATTCAATCGGCATTAAGGTAAGTACACAAATCCTACTAGGATTTGGTTTTATGGTGAATAGGCCTTTGCTAAATATTACCATGTTGGCGAATGTAGGCATTAAAATCTAAGGTAGTAGATCGAATTTTGGGATTTCAAGTGAAATTGTTAAGTTTAATCGTGTGTACCCTACCCTAAGTTTTAATACGTTCATGGTTATGTTTTAAATTAAATATGTTATTAAGAATGTGAAAAGCATGGTTAAGGTACCGTGTAAAATTTACACTAATCTTAATAGATTTATGGCTTAAACTTGATATATGTGTTAATATGAAAGTGTAAGAATGTGGCTAAAGTACCATGTTATAGTACAAAGTACTGTGCACGTTTTCCTACTCCTACTAGGATTACGAAATATGTTATACTTAACATGTGAAAAGTGACATGAATGTGAATTTAAGTATGATATGCATGATATGAATAATATGGGGCATTCAAGGTTATTTGAGAAAGGGAAGTGAATGTGATGACTTGGTCTCACTATCCGAATGTGGTGACTTGGTCACATTATCGAATGTGGTGACTTGGTCACATTATCCGAATGTGGTAACCGGTTACATTATCTCAATGTGGTGTCTCATGACACAATTATCCGAGTGGCTATGCCACGAATTTTATATGGACGATGAGCACGCCGATCGCAGTGGATCGCCTTCGATGGTGTGTAGCGGATGGAGGGTTCACTTAGTAGTCCCTACGGTGTGCGAGGATGGTACGGGTGGAGTGTAGCGGATGGCATTAAATGTGAAATTATGATACGTATGAATATGATTTGTTATGCTGAATTTGTTAAGACTTAGTGTTTGTGTACACATTGAGTCTGTTTGACTCACCTCGTTGGGGAACTTTTTCTTCCGGTGACGATCGGTGATGGGTGGTAGAAGCTTAGGGATGGCCATGCTCAGCAAGAAATTTACGACTTGGACTTTTATTTTATTTTAAGTAATTTAAAGTTTATTTTGGTTTTAATTTTGGGAATTATTTGATGTAATAAGGCCTTAGTAGGAATATTTTATTCTGTCTTTAATTGTTAAGCTTACGAATTTTTATCAATTAAAGATTAAGTAAATCTATTTTCATACAAAGCCCAAACGTTTTGTCACCTAAAGTAAAGGATTTTAATAATGAATTAAACTTGTTTTCAACTCAAGCCCAACCCAAAATAATCTTTCTTTCAAAACACACAAGTTTTTCCCAAGTAACAAAAGAATTTGAAACAGTTTACACCGGGAACATACCAGATCCGGTCAAGACTCGTGGGCGGGTGTGGGTGTTTCGATTTAGTATCGAGCCAGCTTTTAAACTCTCGGCCTTGGGTTTAATGCCCAAAACGTTTTCCAAAGAAGCCCAAAAGGAATTTTCGAAAAATTTTAGGTTTTCTAGCATGGCACCTAAGTCTCCAATTCATGATCCACCGGTAAGTACTTCGACTTCAAGTGATTTGAATATGTGAAATGTATGGGCTTTTATGGCAACGTAGATTAGTCTCGATAAGTATTTGAACCCTAGGGCTAGTTACCCCAACAAATATATAAGACTTAAATATCTAATTAAACAAACCCGTGGTTGAGTCGCCGAGAGTTAGGGTGTGGCAACCATGGTACGCATGTCTAGGATTGATTTGGTGGGAGCTTGGTATTTAAGCGATCGCGTGACTCACCTCCTCTCCACTCGAATCCTACAGTGCGTAGTAACGGTTCACCCTAACCAAGAGGACTTATTCACAAAGCTAAACCAATAATTAAAACCCGAAAGGGACTAGCCATACTGTTTTATAAACACCTTAGTTTTTTTAAAATCCTTAAATTACCCCTTCAATTTGTAACAAAATCTATTTTGAAAATTTCTCGAAAAATTTTTTCGGTTTGCCAAATTACTAAAATGCCCCTATGTTGTAAATTACTAAAATACCCTTAGTTTTTAAGATTTTCAAAAATACCCTCGACTTTTGCTAAAATGTTTCTACTTTACAAAAATACCAAAAACTTTTGTTTTACAAAATATCAAGATACCCTAATTTGGAGAATTTACAGAAATACCCCTGACTTCCAAAATTACCGAAATAACCCCGATTTCTAAAATTTTTGCAAGATCTCTGATTTGGAAAACAAATTTTCAAGATAACCCCCGAGGTTTTGTAAATTCTGAAATGCCTTTGATTTGTAAAATATTTTCGAATTGACCCCGATTTATTATCGAAATACACCTGTAATTTCAAAATTTCTGAAATACCTCTAGGAATAAAAAATTACCAAAATACCCTTATTGACAAAATCACCAATGAACTATATTTTGACAAATTATGAAAATACCCCTATAGGGTAAATTACGAAAATACCCCTGGGTAGTGGAAAAACAACAACAATGAAAACTACAACATTTCTCTGAATGAACGAAAGTTCATAATTGATTGATGGATGTATGAATGTAAAGATTGTGTGCATGTATGAATACGAAAGAACCACTTCTAAAAATTCTTTCCATAAAACTTCTTCGCAGTTAATCGGTGAAACAAAATTTTTAATACATAAAACTTAATCGATTAAATCGTGACGTTAGAAATGAGTTCTAAGGGACGTGAACTTAGAGATTGTGCTGGAAAGTATGATGGTTCTATTAAGATCGAGTCTTGTGACGTAAGCATAAGTGCCGTGAGAAGGATTGTACGATAGTTAGTAAGTAATTTCGAGGACGAAATTATTTTTAAGGAGGTAGAAGCGTAACATCCTAGATTAGGGTTATCGTTTGTGCATAATTCATGAGTAGTAGGTTTTGGCGGTGTTTGGAAGTGAATTAAGGGTTTTAAAATCCTAGGATGGAAGAGAAAGCTTTGGAAAATTATTGGTTTTTAAGTTAAAAACAAGAAGTGATGTGGAAAAGTGGCAAGGGACGCCACCTAAGGTGCAAGGGTTATGGCAACAAGTGAAGTACTTTGAGGGAAGAGGTTTGAATCCCATTGTGTGCATTTTTGCTTAATAGCATGTTTACTGTGATATGTGGTGTGCATTTTTAGAACCATGGAAATGTATGGAAATGTATGGAAATATAAGGAAATGTATGGAAATGTATAGAAATGTAAGGAAATGTATGGAAATGTAAGGAAATGTACGGAATTGTAAGGAAATGTAGGGAAATGTCCTGGAAATGTAAGAAATGATTTAGAAATGTTAAGTTAAAAGAGGAAAGTGAACATTTTGGAAACCTAAGTAAAATAGGAAAGTGAACATTTTGGAAACCTAAGTTAAAAGAGGAAAGTGAACATTTTGGAAACCTAGGAAATGTCAAGTTTAAAGAGCCAAACGAAAATTTTTGGAAACTTAGAAATGACTTAGAAATGTCGAGTTTTAAAGTTTAAAAGAGGAAATTAAGGCAAGGTGGCCTTAAGAAAAAAAAGTATGTGAAATTTGACACACAATTGGGCTTGGAAAAGTGGCTTGGAGATGCCACTTAGGGCCTCTGGAAATGGCACCACATGCAAGTGTATTTGGGCCAGGGATCAAGTCACTTAGGAAGCAAATAAAAGAAGTTTTATTTTGCTACAAAGAGCAGAAAGGTGGACGGTATGTGGGCTCTTAAAAGAGGAGTTTTATTTCCTTTAGAATTTGGCTAATTAGGAGATAATTGTTGGATTAATTCTTTTGATAAAGTGATAATTATCACATAGGAAGAGTGGTGGCCAAGTAGGGACTCTAGCCTAGTAATTTCGGCTATAAAAGGGAAAGAAGGCCATTCATTCATTCATTCACTCTTCCTTTGTCGAATTTCTTAAGCAGATTCTCCTCTCTCTGAAATTCCTACGCTTTATTCTTCCTTCTCTTTTCTTTCTAATTCCTCCAAAAGCCGAAAGTTGTGAGAGCATCATTTAGCCATAGCAGAATCTCGAAGGTTGAAGTGAAGGTGCAATCGATTCCTTCAAATAAGGGTAAGATCCAAGTTTAGTTTCCATTCTTTTATATTTTAGACTATTTAGGGACTAATTTCGATTATTAATCTTGGCGAATCATGGAAGGAGAAGTTCTTTTCGAAGGTACACCATAGGCAGCGTGTTCCCCAGGTTATTCGGTGAATTTTGGATTTAAGATCCTTAAGGTAAGTAACTATGAATATTCGCCAAGACCCTATTTTTGTAGTAGATCTATTATTATGTGTTTTAAGTGAAAACTAACCGATTCAAGGGATCTAGTGAGTAGCCGATTTCAAAGGGGAAGAATACAAGTTTTGGATTTGATTTTTTATTCAATCGGCATTAAGGTAAGTACACAAATCCTACTAGGATTTGGTTTTATGTGAATAGGCCTTTGCTAAAATTACCATGTTGGCGAATGTAGGCATTAAAAATCTAAGGTAGTAGATCGGATTTCGGGATTTCAAGTGAAATCGTTAAGCGAATCAGGTGTGTACCCTACCCTAAGTTTTAATATGTTCATGGCTATGTTTTAAATTAAATGTGCATGTTTATAAGAATGTGAATATGGCTAAGGTACCATACTATGGTACAAAGTACCAAGGTACGTTTCCTACTCCTACTAGGATTACGAAATATGTTATACTTAACATGTGAAAAGTGACATGAATGTGAATTTAAGTATGACATGCATGATATGAATAATATGGAGCATTCGGGTTATTTGAGAAAGAGGAAGTGAATGTGATGACTTCGGTCTCACTATCTGAATGTGGTGACTTCGGTCACATTATCTGAATGTGGTGACTTCGGTCACATTATCTGAATGTGGTAACTTCGGTTACATTATCTGAATGTGGTGTCTCATGACACAATTATCTGGTGGCTATGCCACGAATTTTATATGGGCGATGAGCACGTCGATTGCAGCGACTGCCTTCGATGGTGTGTAGCGGATGGAGGGTTCACTTAGTAGTCCCCACGGTGTGCAGGTTGGTACGGGGATGTGTAGCGGATGGTATCTAGGTTTGGGTTTGGGTTGCATCATTATCTTGAATCATTAAATGTGAAATTATGATACGTATGAATATGATTTGCTATGCCCGAATTTGTTAAGACTTAGTGTTTGTGTACACATTGAGTCATTGACTCACCGTTGTGGGAACATGTTTCAGTGATGACGGTGATGGACCGGGTTCGCGAAGCTTAGGGATGGCCATGCACAAGAAGAAATTCTGACTTGGACTTTTATTTTATTTAAGTTATTTAAAGTTTATTTTGGTTTTAATTTTGGAAAATTATTTGATGTAATAAGGCCGTAGTAGCGTTTACTTTTATTTGTTAAGCATACAATCTTTATATTTATTAAAAGTTTAAGTAAAATTATTTTAATTCAAAGCCTAAACGTTTTGTCACCTAAATCAAAAGGATTTTTAATAACGAAATAAACCTGTTTTCAACTCAAGCCCAACCCACAAACAAACTATCTTCAAAACACACAAGTTTTTCCTAAGTAACAAAAGAATTTGAAACGGTTTACACCGGGGAACATACCAGATCCGGTCAAGACTCGTGGGCCGGATTTGGGGTGTTTCAATTATATTTTAGATAATTAAGCCTTCAGAAAAAGAGTATAGTAATTTGTATCCATCAAAAAGAAATTATAGCTTTTGTATGTTTGTATTATTTTTTAAGGTTAAATTTTGATATTAATTTTATGTATTTTTCGGAAGCTGTGAATTTAGTTTTTTTTATTTTAATTTAATCAATTTTAATCTTAGTATTTTTTGAATTAATTAATTTTAATTCTTATACTTTTTAAATTTCCTAATTAAAACATAGCAAAATTAAGATGATATATGTTCTAAATTTGTATATATTAATATAATAATTTTATATTGTATTTTAATTGTTGTCATTTTTGTCTATGAAAGAACTAAAATTAACTATGGTAATAGGATTATGAAAATGTAAAATTAAATGTTGGGTATGCTATATTACATTCTTTAGTTCATTTGAGTGAAATTTAAGATTTTGATTTTTGGTTAACAAGATGTAAGATTACCAAAAAACATATTTTATTAAATTCTTCGTTATATAATTTTTTTAATAAGTTTAGTTCATTTAATAATTTTAATCCCAATTTTCATAAAATTATAATACTTTATGCTTTTTATTACAATTTATATGGTAATAAATAAACATATAATATTGAAATAAATTTATAAATAATAATTATAATAATTCATGAAAAATAGTTGTTTGATCAACTATGATTTATAAATATAAAAATAAACCTAATTAAGAGATTAATATGAAATGTAATAATTATTGTGGAGTTATGCCTTACATTTCAATCAGTGTGTGATGTCGGGACGAATCGCAATGAGAAAATATTCTTCGTCCCAACAAACAACTAACGTCACGACAAGAAGAGAGCCTTCATCCCAATGACGTGATGCCCCCTCATCCCAACAACGCGAATGCCACATCACGACAATGCGACGTATTTCTTAAGTTTCTTGATTTTCTTCTCTCATTTAAATTATGTTTTAGATTTCCACTTAAGCTCTGATTAACCTAGAGATATTCTAGTCATATATGCTACGAATTTAAGCCAATATATGGGCCTTAGTTACTCTATGTTTCATATAACAAAAATATTTAGATTGAGAGAATTTTGTTCTTTGTTTTGTACAGTTTTTATTTCGGGGCTTCGGGCTTTCTTTTGATTCCCTCCATCTTGTGTATTCTCCTTTTATTATAGTGAAATTTCTTTTTGTCCGTGAATTTTTATTCTCTTTTGAAGAATTTTTCCACACAAAATTTGCGTGTTTGATCTTTTTGTTTTTACTTTATTTACTTGTTCGTTGTATACACGAATTATTTCTCTACAATTATAATTTTTAAAGTATGACTTCTATTGTCTAAAGAGAGAATTTTGTTTTAAATAGATTTAAAATTTATTTAAAAAAAGAAATTAATTAAAATAATAAAAACAAAAGGTAAATTGAGTTAAAATTTTAAATTCCATCCATTATCTCAAATAATTTAAAGAATAGATGGTATTGAGATTACACTTTATATTTTGACGTATTGATATTATTTGATAATATACAATTACAGGTAGTGAGAATATTTCAAATCTAAACAAAAACAATTTTAATCCGAAATATGATATTATAATATGTAATATTATATAAATTAGTCCCTATATTTTTTGAAAGTTGGGCACTTAGTCCATGCACTTTTATTTAGTTATTTGTAGTCTTTGTAGTTTTCTAATTTTAAAATTTTAGTTTTCACCAAATGATTAGTATTAAATTTATTTAGTTAAATTTTGTTATTTTTAAAATCTAATGTAGCAAATATATTATTATATGTATAAAGTCAGATCAATTTTTTATTTAATGCATTACTTATTAAAAATAAAATTAATAAATTAATGATTGTGATTTATGTCAAAATAAAATTTTAAAATTCAAACCATATATAAATTTAAAATAATTCAAATAATCTAATAATTAAACTTAACGACTACCACATCAAATAATATTAAAACTTTAAAATTCAAAAAATATATTACATAAACCTCCAAACAATAATGTTACTCCTACTTGTACTATTTGGTTGTATACGTGTCAATACAGTGAAAGTTCTGGCATCTTTTTTCACTCATTCAGTCGTACACCTTTGGGTGAAGCTGTTGCTTGTACCAAACGCGGAGAGGCGCGTGACGTAGCCATTCGATGTGATAGGTTTCTATAAGACAAGTATGATGGCGGAATCTGGGCCCCACGTAGGATAGTCTGGAAGAATATAGATGTCTTCGTTTCATCATTGAATTTTCCTTACGCGCTTCGTTAATCCATGGTCTTAATTATATGCAAATAGAACCAATGCTGCGGCCACCCTATGTTTTTTGTGGACCCTTGTCGAAAATAGAAGCCAAATTATTTCAGGGTAAATTGTACTTTAGGTCCTTGCACTTTTTAAACTTGAAATTTATTTTTTTATTTTCAGTAATTTTGTTTAATTTAAATTCAATTATTAACACTATTAAAAATATTATGTTAATTTTTTGGTGTAACATTTTAAAATTTTAAAAATTTATTTAATAACCATATAATAATAAAATAACGTCATAATGAATTCAAATTTAATAAAAAATTAACAATGTTAATAATTAAATTTTATTTTTAACATAAAAATTAAAAGACTAAATTCCTTGAAATAAAATAGAAATTTAGTTCAAAATGTATGAAAATTACAAAAAACTAAATTTCAAGTATGTTTAACCAATAAAATATACAATATTCCTTTTTGCTTTTTTTTTTTGGAAGAAAAAAACCATAAAAGTTTAATCTAGATTTACAATATCAAAAGCACCACTAGCCTTATATTTATCAATGACTTCACTTAAATTTGTTGAGTGATTTGTCATCACGTTAACACCTTCCACGTTAGTAGGAACCATCTTGGCAATCTTGTTTGTGACAAAATTAAACTCCTTAGGGATGTGTCTTATCACCCCAAAGGTCTTTATTATGTAACAGTTGTTGAAAATGTCTAACCAGAGTTGAACTCAAACATTCTAGATTCCTCCTTTGAATTGCTTGGACTATCTCAGAGCTATCTGTCTGAATTAACACATTGTCCATGCCTTAATTTTGTAAAAAAAATCAGCCAATTCAAAATACCCTAAAACTTAGTATCAATGACAAAACAAACCCCAAATAATAATTGAAGCCCAAAATCCAATTATCTAAATGATTCCACATGTAACAAAAAAAAAAAAACGAAACTTAATCACATTGTGAAAGGCAATTAAAATATTAAACAATCAATGGAGTCAAGGTCCACATAAACATGAGAGAGGCTATTAGAATATTAAATAGACATCGACGCTTGTGAAAATTTAGATCAAGGTAATTAGTATCGTATCAATGGACATATTATTTTTGTCTTGTAATGCTATGTATCGGTATTAACATTTTTCGGTATAATATTTTAGATTTATCGATATTTTAAAATATTTTTCGTTTTAGTTTTCTAATAAACTGTATATATATTTAAAGATTTTTCACATATATATTAATAATCTAGTTTCTAGTTTCTTAAGAAATTATATAATATATATACACAAATATATTTCAATTACATCCATATAAATATATTTATATATAAACATAAATTTTAAAATCATTAATTAGATTGAATAAATTAATTTCATAACTATTAATTTTAAATGTGATTATAGAAAAATTAAAATAATTTTCCTTCAAAAAGAAAATAATTTAAAATTAATTTAAAATATCAAAATTTTGGATTAATATAAATTGATGTTGACCTAAACTAATCGAAACATACAGAAATTTTAACCAGAAAAGGACATAAATTACTTGATACTAAATAAGATATCACCTGAAGTTGTTTAAATAATTAAAGGTAGTGATGATAGAATGTTGGGATTATTGAATAGTTTTTTTTTAAATAATAAAATATTAGCTAAAGTTAAACGATGCTAGTATTGATCTTCTACCATTAGTGTATGCATTGCATGATGTTATCATTTTCTAGTAGATTTCTCACATATTCGGATGGACCTGCATAGATAATTAATTGCTCCATTTCGTCTCTAGTCTCTTTAACAATACACTTAGTTATTCTGTTGTTGTCCTTTAAAATCTCGCATAATAACACATCCCAATCTGGGGAAATAGTTTTAATTTACAAGTGATTTGCATAAGCAATGTTGTTGTCCCACATGTATAACATACCTACTTCTCAATGCTTACAAATAAGATTTTAAGTAGTCCTTCAAATAATTAAAGGAAGTGACGATTCGTGGTTTTGTGATTTGAACAGTGATTTTAACTTGTAAATTTTTTTTTTGGAACAAACTTTAATTACGACTTTAGATTTGATATGTCAACTACATCATGAGAAGCAACAAGTGACTTGTACTTTTAATTCTAGTATATAATAAATCCATTCTTTATTACTTGACAAAGGATTTGGTTTTGTTGGATGCCATTAAGTGTTAAAATTAGCACAGAAAAGTTGGTCAGAGAAAGAGAAAATCTAAATTAGAATATTAAACATTTGATTTAGTAGTTGAAAGATGATTATAATAAGAAAAAGTCATAATTAGTTATTATTTTGTTGAAATAAAAGAGATGATATTAAGTCATAGAATAATTAGGAAGAGGGCCGGCTAAACCGAAAGAGAATCGGGAGTTGTGAAAGCACGTACGTTGGTAGGAAGGAGGAGATGATGGCATGGTTGAATGGGACACTTCAAAGCAAAATAGTGCCGTGGAAGTCGAGTCATGATGGCCCATGCCTTTATAAACACAAACTCCCTTCCATCTCTATCCAAATCTAATCATCACCCTAAACACTCACAACTCGCTGTGTTCCCAGGATACTCGTTTAATCCATCATTTTTCACCTGATAATTTCTCAAGCACCCGAGGGGTAAGTAGTAGAGCAAGTGGACACACCCCCGTGGGCTCGATGAACTCAACTGCTATCACATTTATCTTGTTTTGGCTTCTTCTTCGCCCCAGTCTTTGATTTTCTGTTTGACTCGGAAAAATATATATTTTTAATACTACTCCACAGAACAGCCTTTATTATCGAAGATAGATACGAAATACTTGGTGTGTGAAATCCTAGTCACACAAATTCAGAAGACAGCTTTCATTTTATATTTTTCTTCTTCTTCTTCTTCTCTTAAGCTGTTTTCCCTGTTTTAGCAGTGTACGCCTCTTCAGAGCCATCATCAACCCAAGAACCCCTCTCTTCTTGTCTCCCTCCTCTGATTCTTGGTGGGTTCTTGTAATCTTAGATTCTTAAAGAGAAGAGGTTCGATTTCATTTCATTTGATTTCCCGTTTTTTCAGATTGTTGGGTTTCTTTCAAGCAGTTTAGTCAAATCTTTTCCTTCATTTTGGGGGATTTCTGTCCACTGTTTTGAGATTCGAGAATCACAAGGTCGAAGCCCGTGGAAAAGTGGCTTCTTTCTTTCATCGTCTGTATCATTATTTTAACCGACCATTTTTTCAAATTCCAAATTTCATTTTTGTTTCTTTTAGAATTCGACAGTTCCCTTTGTTGCAAAAAGGAAAACAAAACCAAAACATCATTTTTTTGTATTAAATAATGTCTCGCCAGATGATGTTTAGGACCCCAACGTCCGTCCAACGGCGGCAACCCTTGCTGCAAAGCGGTTCTTCTTCCAATTCCTTCTGTTCCTCCAGTACCGACGACGGCGGAAGCAGCAGCAGCACCACAAGGAGCAATTCCAGGAATAGTGCCAAGTTCGGGGAGTTTTGTGGGGGTACCACAGCCGAGTGTGCGGTTATTTGTTGCTGCTGTCCTTGCACAATAGCAAACCTCCTAGTTTTAGCATTTTACAAGGTTCCAGCGGGGCTATGCCGCCGTGCTCTCCGCCTGAAACGGCGGCGCAAGTTGAAGGAAAAAGGGTTGCTTCAGCCGAAAAACCACCGGCCTCATTGTGGAATTGAAGATAATAGCGAGTTGCAGATTCACACCGTGGTAGTGGAGGATTTTTTCCCAGATGTGGAGGCTTCTGAAGAAGCAGAGAAAGCGGTGATGGAACTGGAAAAAGAGATGTGGCAAAGATTCTATGGTACTGGATTTTGGAGAAGTCCTTCTCAGAGAGAAGGAGAGCCACCCAGAATTAAACAACTTAAACAAAAATAAAGACAAACAATTCCCTCTTTCCTACGATCTGGGTGTATATATTCTTCAATGAAGAAATATTGTAACTGGCAAGATTTTGATATCATCAACGACATTTATGTAAATGAGATTGTGATTGTCGCCTTGAAAGTTTTTGTTGCTTGTTTTTGGATTCTTGATATGGGTTGACATTAATTCTACGGGATTTTTGGATAATAATCTTATCAACTTTTGAGATTGGTTTCAAATGTAAGATTGTGTTCATACTAATTTACCTCCTAAACTGTTTTCAATAGCTTAGTCCTAAAGGTTAGAAAATAAACAGAAATTTTGTGGGGGCATTGAACGATTGAATAAACATCAAAATTGGGTTTTGAAATTTGATACTTCTGGTTTGAAAGATCACTCTTTCTTCAACAATCATATCTTAATGCTCCCTACTTTCAAAAGACAAGAAAATTAGAATATATAGAGCCAATGAGACTTTGGCCGCCTATCCTTGTTCTTAGTTCAACTCAACCCCCCCCCTGTTGCTGAATATCTGTTTGAAGGCTTTCTAGGTCTGCAACTAGGATTGGTCAGTGTGTTAATGTTTTTCCCCAAACTTTGCAAATGGTTTTGTTTGGAATAGAAAAAAAAAACATTGTAAATATAGAAATTAGAATATCAAATTATTGAATCTAATTTAACTTTGCAGATGATTTTTGTATTGAATTGGATACATAATATTCATGGAAGAGATTAGGGCAGGATTGGTTCTTTCATTTTGGGCGTAGCTAACAATTTGGAAAGGAGTAGCATCGGACGTTATAGTAATTTAGAAGTAATAAATGATATGACGGCTAAGTTGATATTCCATTTGGTGGACAATGGGGACCGTCAGGCTGCGGCATAAGTTTCTGAAATATGTATACTCATTGTGACCAACTCTACAACATGAATTCAGCCACATGAATCATTTTGGAATTGTCACCTTCCGGGGCTTTCTTATGGGCCATCCTTCCAAAACACCCTGGGTTTGCTTCTTCTTTTTTTTTTTTTCACTTCCTCATCTTTGAGATGTCAAAAATATTTACACAAATGTCCATACTCACCTTATTTCATTTATTCTTTCCATAATTCATACCATCAAAAGAATGAAGGGTAAATTTGAATGGTATTTTGTAATGATTCTAAATTTAGTGGTGTCGAAAATTAATATTACGAGATTTTATTTTCGGAAATTGAATCTGTAAATATTAAATAAAGATATTTACGGAGTTAGTATATTGATGAATTGAAATTTAGTTAAGTGATAACCTAAATTGTGGTTAATTAAGGCCTAGGGACTAAATTATAAAGTCCAATCGCACTAAATTTTTAATTAGAAAATGGCTTGGGGACTTAAATTGGAATTAACCATGATAAAGTGTGTCTTATTGGATGGTGTGATTGCATAGTCATCAACTTAAGTAAATTAAACTTTGTTTAACTATATTAAGGTTAATTAACTTAATTAACAAATTAATCCCATTATATAAGCCAAATTTTCGTGGAAAGAGAGACAAACTCATCTTCCCCAACTGAATTGAAGAAAAGAAGAAAGACTTAATGCCATTTTTAAGGGTTTTCAAGCTTTTAACTTCAATTTCAAGGAAGTCCCTAGCCATTTTCCTATGATTTTTATAGATTTTTATCTCGAAAGCTTGATTAAGCTAACCCAATGATCAATTTGATCAATTAGTGAAGTTTTGATGTGCTGTCATTGTTGAGAATTGAATGTTTTAGGTGTTAAATTGATAAAAATTAAGCTTAGTTTAAGAAAAGAACTAAATTGTAAAGATTAACTGTTAGTTTCGTACATTAGGGGCCAAATTGAATAAAATGTAAAATTGACATGAATTTTTTGTAAGAGTAAGAAATAGGAGGTCCTTAGTGAGTAAATGTGAAATCAGATTTCAATCCGAAGCCTTAGCTTGAAAGTTATGTTTGTCCCGGGTAGAGGTGTGTGGCATGGTCGGGCCGGGCCCAACTAAAAATTTAGGCCCGTTCATTGGGCTCAGCCCCGACTAGGCCCAAAAAATGGGCCTAAAATTTTGTCCAAGCCCGGCCCATATAAAATACTAAAACCCGAGCCCGGCTCACCCGTATTAATTTTTATAATTTTTATATAATTTTAAATATATATAATACATCAAAATACTAAAAAAAGTCCAAATAAATATTTTTCAACAAATTAAAAATAAATTTTAAAAATATGTAGACTTAAATAACACTAAAATAGATGCAACTTAACAAGCAAATGCCTCTAAAATAATAACAAAATTAACAAATGTCTTTAAAATAATAACAAAATTAACAATAAAATAAGTTTTATATAATATCTAAACAATAACAAATAGAAACATAATAGTAAAATGGTAGTAAAATAAGGAGAAAACAATAAGAAAATATTATTAAAAATAGTTTTTTTCATTTAATGTATTGGTAGAAGTCAGGCCTAAATCAAAAATGCCTTACCCAAGCTCGACCCATTTTTTAAACGGGCTTTATTTTTTTGTCCAAGCCCATTTTTCATGCCTATATTTTTGCTCAAACCCTCCCACATTTCGGGCGGGCCTTCAGGCCGGGCCGGGCCGCCCGGCCTATGCACATCTCTAGTCTCGGGTTTAGGGACTAAATTGAATAAATTACAAAATATGCATGACTTTGAATTTGAATGTGATTTGATATGGAAATTGATATTGTATTATTATTGAATTATTATTCGTAGCTAAAGACGATGTAGGACCGTCTAGAAGGAAAAGAAAGGCGGGAGCCGACGACGAGTGACACAAGTTTTCGGTTTGTAGCTCTATGACCCGATATCAATCTAATTACTGCATAATCATGACATTTTGCATTATATAATATTGAGGTGAGTTGTTAATGGTTAGTAAGTTGGCATGTTATGGTTGAAATTGAATATCAAGATAGGGACTAAATTAAATAGAATAAAAAAAATTGTATGACTTAACTAATATAGGAAATTAGTATGAAATTGAGCTGAATTATGTTATATTATGAGATGAAAAGATGAGTTTATTTTGAGTTGAGAATGATGCGATGTGAATTGAACTATATGATGAAATTGGAAATTCGTTACTTTATTAATTGTATAGGTTTATACTTCGGTTTAGCCAATGATGCACTTACATGCCAATGTATCTGCTTTGATTTATTCGATGATGCACTTATGTGTCTCGATGATGCACTTATGTGCCAGTATATTTGTTTCGGTACATTCGATGATGCACTATGCGTGCTAGTATAATTATTTCGGTTTGTTCGATAATGATCCTCGTGTGTCGGTATAATTGCTTCAACTTGCCCGATGATGCACTATGTGTGCCAATAACTTTCTTTTGGTATATCTAATTATGCACTACAGTACCAAATTGAGATACAGGTTGTCTATTTCATGTATCAATCTTGAAATTCGAGTTAGGTTAATAGGGGTCATTAATAATAAGTTTGATAACTTATATCGAAATGAACTAATATGATGCTTGACATTTTGAATATGTCCATATATTAATTCGAAATGAGAAGTATGTATCTTATTATGCAAAGCAAATGGAATCAAGCCTTAAAGGCTGAAACAAATGTGAACCAGTCGGTAGACTCCGGAAACAGATTGACCAGTAAGTATAAGGTAAGTAATAGAATAGATCATGAAAAGTTGATTAAAGTAATGCCTTTGTTAAGTATAAAATTGAAAGGTGTGTATCAAAAGTATAACTTTAAAAATAATGTTGAAATGTTAAGCAAATTGGCTTACCTAATGGGATATGCATATTGTTAGCTCAAATAATCAAACTGAAAATGCTAAGAGGGGGATGAATTGACTTTTAACAATTTTGTAGATGGTAGAAAGAAAGGATAGAAAATTGAACACAAGAATTTACAGTGGTTTGGCCCCAATTGCCTACTCCATTACATTAGCTTTTCACAACTAAGGATTTTCTCAAATTCACTAATTTGATAACCTTTGAGGACAATATTTAACCTTACAAATCCCCTTAAAGTTTCTACCTAAACCTTAAGACACAAATCCTTTCAAAAATATACAAAAAAAAAAAAAAAAAGAAATAATCCTTACAAGATCAAAATATTTGCAAATTAAGCTTAATTACAAAGAAAAACACTTTGAGCTAATAGAATAGCAATGGGGCTCACAAGTGTATGAAAGAAAAGTATGAAATATTTGGCACAAAGGTTGTTTAATTAATCTTTTTGCTTGAATATTCTTTCTTGTTTTTGTAGGACCTTTAGAAGATGATATTTATACCCTCTAATTCATTTTCAATTGTTGTGGCTATTGAGAAAATAAATAGAGCCATTGGGGATAAAAATATCATACTGTTAAATTCACCTGCAATAAAAAGTATCGATACTTTTTCTACGACTATCGATACTAGTAACATTTGATGTCGGGTTCAGTGACCGTTAAAGTTAGTTTACAACAATACCAAAGATGATTTATTCATACCTGGTAAAAGGTATCATTAAATTTTAATGGTTATCGATACTTTTTGTCATTGTTTGAAAAATCATAAAAACAAAATAAAAAAGTAGTATCGATATAAAAAGATAGTATCGATAAAATTCAATAAGTATCGATATATTTTGAAAAGTATTGATACTTATTGCTTTTATTCAATTTTTTATTCAAGTCAGTGAGCAATTTTGGTATCAATAAAAAATGTATGGTATCGATACGTTTTGGAAAATATCGATACTTTTTGCAGAGAGCAATTTTTCAATTGATTTAAAATTGTTTCAATCGAGTTTAAGAGTTTAAAACGGTTTTTGAACTTTGTCCAAAATTTTCTAAGCGTTCAAAACAGTTTCTAAGATGTTTGGAAGTCTTGAAATGATTTTTATGCTTTGAACTTAATAATTTCTTAGTTCAAAGACAAATTTTATTCAAAAACATTTTATTTGTTATATCAAAATAATTTATTAAATAAAGCTAGTTCAACAAATACTTTTGTATATATATATGAACTTATACAAGTTACAATTTGAGTTCACATACTTATTTTCATGCTTTTATACTAATTTATAATCTCTTGAATCATAAAGGTACCACTGAGCCCTATTGCTTAGTGTACAATTTGTTTTCCCCGTGTGCGGGTTTAGGTATTCCTCGAAGCCTCAAAACTTGAAGTCAGCATCTCGACTATCATTTCTGACTCAACAAAGTTTATAAAGTGTATTTCATTTTGGTCATTTGGCATGCACCTAGGGTTATTTTGGTTTAATGTCTCAAATGAATAGGTTTTCAAGTTTGATCTTATGTAAATGTTTAGAAATCATGTTTAAGCGTGTTTCTAAAGTTGATTTGGAGCCTTAGAGTTAAAGGATATGAAATTCTATATGTGTTTTGGTTGGTTTTTGACAAAGTAGATAAATAACTTATCAATGGTGTGTCCACCATAGTTTTGTAAAGCAACATTTTAAGTTAAACTAGTTTTTAAGCTCTAAACAAGGTTAAATAAATAGCTTTTCAAGTTAAAAAGTGATTTTTAAACTAAATTTTTAAGCCAACTCAAAAGACTAAAATTTCTAACTTCTAACTTTTTGAAATTTACTTTTTACTTAACTTGTTTTTTACATTACTTACACCATATTTTGTGGGCACGTAGAATCACAAGAGAATACTTAATAGGCATTTGCAGATGGTCCTCTACTTCACATCACTTGGTTAGTTTCCTATTTGAAGGTCATCGTCACGGTCTCCCATCTTACATCACCTGACTGGTCACAGGGTGACGAGCCACCCAGACGCCTTGTCCTTTAAGCCACCCGCTTTTAGCGAGAATGCACTCATCTCCATAGGGGACCACTATGCGTAACAACCTCGTACTATCTAGGAAGGAGAATATCAAAGTCATATCACAAGTGATGTGTACCCACATACAAAATAGCCTTGCCACCTGCCTGGTCGCATGATCACCATGTCTTAGATTTGTCGGTGACGTGGCATTACTAAACACGAGACCTCCTTCACCTATAAAAACCCTATATAACGATGAATGGGGTATCTCTCCTTTTGGCCTTCTTAGCAACCCAAAGTGTTTACCTGCACTCAGTCTCCTTTGTTCCCTTACTTCACTCATTTTCCGACTCTTTGCCTATCCAAGTGAATTAGTCTCCTTTGCACCACCTCCTCATCCTTTCTCCTCCCTTGCCATACCTAGTATCAACATATCTAAAATAAACATTTTATCTTTTTAAAAAATATTTCTGGATAAATATTAAACATGTAAATCTTAAATCAAACTTTACAAAAATTTTCAAGAAAACTCTTAAAATGAATATTGAAAATAATCCACCTATTATGTTTTAAGAGGTTACAAGTTATAACGCACGGTTGTATTGATAACTACAATAACATGAACATAACGTAGAAACCGACCCATAAAACTTTGCGAATTCAATATTATTACGATGAAATCAATACCATCCACAATAATCTAATCGCTTTTCGCTTTTATTTAATGTTTCATTATTAAAATTTTAAGTAGAAAATGCAATGATGAAATTTGGTCCTCCATAAATATCATTCCATTATATTAAAAATCTTGACCAGTTGAATCTAAAAGTCATAATTCTATCAATACAATGTTTTTTTTTCCTTCAAGTTTCCATTTTCTATCAGTCAACCCATAATCTTAAAAATCTGGCCCTAACTCTACTTTCCTTTTGGGCTTAGGGCTGGCCTCTTATGTAATATTAAACCATTGTAATTTATGACTACATTTCTTTTACATAATCTCATATATTTTTTATAAAAAGATTTATTATGGTATTTATATTTTGAAAATGTTGGATGTTGTACTTAAACTTTTAATCTATTTTTATTATAGTACATAAAGTTAACGCCACTTGTGAATGTTAAACCGGTCAATGAAAAATTCAACATGTAATTTTTTTCCCAAATCATTAAGTCTACATGAGAAATTTTTCAATTTTGTTTCTAAAATTTTCGAGTGAAGAGAGTAAAGTCTTTTGGAAAAAAAATTGAGAAAATGAAGATCAAATTTTTACAATTAAGGTTTTATGTGGACTAAACTTGATTTTAAATAGGAAACTATTTGAAAAATATGATATTAGTATTTATTTTAATCGAGAAGATGAAGTTTTTGTTTATGTAAGTTTATCTAGTATGTGGTTTAATATTAGTTATTAATTTAATCTAAATTTTTTATTTAATTTTTCACATAATGTTATATTATCCATATGAAATTGATAATTTAGAAAAAAATTTCATTTGCTAGTTTAAAATTAAGCTAACGATGTTAACTCCAAATACTATAATAATACATAGATTGATAGTTCATGTACCACATTAATCATTTTCAAAATATTAAACATTTTATGAAAGCACAAATAATTTTATATTGACAATAATACCTATAAATAGGAGGATAATACATTTCAACGCACTCAAATTATCGTCTTTTTATATTGATAAAATACTCATATCAATTAAATTAAGGGTGAATCCACTCCGACATAAAAAGTTTAATTCTTAATACTCAAATATTTTCATCAATACTATCAGGACATCATTTAAAATGGGATGAATAAGTTTAGAACAAACCTAACGATATAGAGAAAAAAAAAAAATCAAAATTTGAATTCACATATTTTAATTTTCAAATTAAGAGATACAAGTCATTCTTTATCTATATTATTTATAATCAATTTAATTGAGTTTTTATTATGTTATTTCAAAAGTAACACATTGACCTCCTTATTTTAAATAAATTACCAAAATATTGTTTAATTGTTTATTTTATATTTATGATTTTTAAATTTCGGTTAAAATATATCATAAATTTTATATTCTTTTAAATATAAAATTGAGTCCTTATATTTTTATTTTAAAATTTTAAAATTTATTATTTAAATTTAAAAATTAAAGTTAATTAAAATTTATTACAATATTATTATTTCTCTAATGTTTTGTTTTATGGGGTTGGGATATTCTCTCGGAACTAGAGGTGTGCATGGGCCGGGCCGGGCCGGGTTTGGGTCGGGCCCAATTAAAAATTTAGGCCCGTTTATTGGGCTCGGGCCGGGTCGGGCCCAAAAAATGGGCCTGAAATTTTGCCCAAGCCCGCCCATATAAAAATACTAAAACCGGGCCCGGCCCGCCCGCTCAGATTAATTTTTATATTATTTTATATAATTTTAAATATATATAATACATCAAAATATTAAAAAATTAAAATAAATATTTTTCAACAAATTGAGAAATAAATTTTAAAAATATGTAGACTTAAATAACACTAAAATATATGCAACTTAACAAGTAAATTCCTCTAAAATAATAACAAAATTAACAAATACTTTTAAAATAATAATAAAATTAACTATAAAATAAGTTTTATATAATATCTAAACAATAACAACAAAATAATAGAAACATAATAGTAAAATAGTAGCAAAATAAAGAGAAAAACAATAAGAAAATAATATTTAAAAAATATTTTTTTTGCCTTTAATGAATTCGGGCGGGCGGGCTGCCGGGCCAAAAATTTTACCGAGGCCGGCCCATTTTTTAAACGGGCCTCATTTTTTGTCCAAGCCCATTTTTCGGGCCTATATTTTTACCCGAACCCTCCCATTTTTCGGGCGGGCCTTCGGGCCGGGCCGGGTGGCCCAGCCCATGCTCAGCTCTACTCGGAACACATGTTTGCTATTTAGGCAATCTTTATTGCCTGATTTGTCTTGGTAACACGTCTTCATTTTATTGTACTTAATATGGGTGATGTGTTCTTTGCTATTGTTTTGATTAAATGATGGATTTTTAAGTCTTAAATTAGCTACTTCTTCTTCTTTTTTTAATGAGATGGGGTTTAAAAAAGGAATGCGAATATATATTCGATTTTATTTTGCTTCAACGTTGAGTAATGTTTTAAATTTACTTCTTCTTTTTATTATTATTTTAATTAATTAATGGACTTAAAATGGAACGAGGTTGTTTATATTTAAATGTGTTTAAATCTATTATTGAAATAGTAACGATGTCTATTTTGGCATATCTTACCTATCTTTTCTATGGCCTTTTAATACTATGTGTTTTAATTCTTAAGGCTTTTGTTACCTGCATTGATCGTTGATTCCATAATTTAAATTCTTATCCTTGTTATGCCACTATGTTTTTATTAAAGGAGGATTGTTGTGTCAATTGCGACAATATATTATAACTTGTCTTATTTGATTGCCATGTTTAGGTCGAATATGTTCAAATCTTTAAATTTTAAATTCTAAAGACTTTTAACAATTTGACTTTACAAAGCAAGATTTGGGTTCATTTTTTCAATATAATCAAAATTCAAATAAATTGAAATTTTAATCTTCAAGGAACTTGATGATTAGAAGATCTCAGTCGAATATAAACTTGATTGAACACATTTTCAAATGACTATTGTAGTGGAATTAGAGATTAATATTGATTGCACTTTAACAAGCCTCGTGTGTATATATATACTAAACATGTTGTTTAGATTAAGTGGATGAGAGGAAGAGCACTTGTTCAAATATGAATTGTTTTTTAGTGTAAACTAAGTTGAGTTCATCAATTTATATCCAAGTTTTTAAGGGGAAAGCCTTAGAAGATGAGTGCTCTAAATTAAAGTATATGTGTGAAGTTGCGGTTTGACAAGTGAGTTGAATTTAAATAATTTGTACTTGTTGATTATATAGTAGATTACTATCTAAGTAAAGCTTTATAGATGTAAAAAGTTTCTGAACTACATAAACAAATTGATTGTGTCCATCTTTATTTTCACATCTAATAAGGACTTCGTCCAATTGCAACTAAACGAATATTTGACGATAAGAATCAATAAACTCTCATATCATGTATTACTTAATTAATGTTTTATCTAATTTGTTGTTATGGTTTAATTTGTAAAATTAATTGTGTTTATATTTTCAATACACAATATTTTGATTCTAATTTATCTCATATTTTACATAATTTCTCATAATTTTAAATTTAATTAGATAAAATATTAAACTAATAATTATTCAATAAATTTTGATAAAATATTATTCAATAAAATTAAAATAAAAATTAATTTTTAATTATATATATATATATATAAATATATAAATGTAACAAAATAAAAAGATTGGACTAACATATTTACTATACTTGGTCTTTGCATAGATTGAATGTTGCAAATAAATGAAACAGTAAGAAAGAAAATTCAAGTCCATGTTGGATCAAAACTTGCCTCCCATTTTTGAATTAATTTGGTGATGGACCAACAATTCTACATACCAACCAACCATTAAATTTTATGCCCTTGAATTCCTGCATTTTAATTTGTTGAATAATACAAAAACAAAATTCCAAATTGACCAACACATGTTTTGAAAATTCTTCAACCTTAATTGGATATTAAATCATGGGTAAATTCTTAGTTTTAGGAAGACAAATTCTAAAGTTCTGGAATATCGGTTTACAAATTTGAATTTGAATTTTATTTATTAGATAAATAATAAGAATGAAATGGAAAATTATTTGGTACAGTTTTCGTGAAGTTTTAGATTACAATAATAGGGTTAAAGATTTACAAATATTTTACAGAGACACAATAAAATATTAAAAAAAGGAGACACGTGACAATTCCATAAGATTGCTTGTGAAAAAATAATATACTATATGTATTTTATATTAACCTTAAATAAATTAATTAAAAAATACATAGATTTTTCAAATCTAAAACCATTTAAAGAATTTACATCAAAACAAACTTAAGGGAATAAGAAATTATCATAAATATTAATTTTAAATGATTTATTATTTAATTTATATTTATTTTAAAATTTAAATCTAAATTTTGAAATCCAAATTTTCAAACATTAGATAAAGAAATTTGAGTATGCAATAATTGCTCTTTTATGTGTCTAAAAATTGAATACAGTAGTAATAAGCGGTAAAAGTTTTGTAGTTGACTTGAAAATATGGATGGAAAAATGGGAGAATAATTGGGCTAATTTATTAAAATGTACTAAATTTATAAAAAATTACGGAAAAGGGCCAAAGATTTAATTATTTATTGAAAATGGCTATTTTCCCCCAAAACGCGTTCACGTTAGTGCATTTTGGGGGGATGTAGCAGGAAAGCGCATCCACGAGGGGGCGCTTTGTGCCACATTAGCTAAAAATGTGTCCTTGAGGGCGCGCTTTGCTGATGTGCCAAAAGCGCTCCCTCGTGGACACGCTTTTGCCCTCCACCCATCGATTGGCTTTTCAGTTATTTTTAGTGTTAGGGTATGAGTTTTTAGGGTTTTAGGGATACGATATAGGGATTTTTAGGGTATTATGGTTTAAGGTTTTTAGGGAAAAAATAATAGACTAGATTTTAGGGTTAATTAATTAGAATAATTTTAATTTTAGTGTTTTGGGAAAAATATATCAGCAAAATAAAAATTATTTGAATTTTTTTTACAGTTGTATTTGGAAATATAATTTGAGAAGACGTTTCTGAACAAATAGTGACCAAAACGCTTCAAGCAAGATGCACTGTTAGCAAGAGTACTGAAACAAGCTCCCACGTCGGCGCTCTTTTGCTACAGTAGTATCTGGTAAAATAATTTTGAGAAGACGTTTCTGAATAAATAGTGATCACAAATCGCTTCAAGTAGGATGTACTGTCAGCAAGAGTACTGAAAAAAGCTCCCACGTGGACGCTTTTTTGCTATAGTTGTACCTGGAAAAATAATTTTGAGAATATGTTTTTGAACAAATAGTGGCCAAAACGCTTCAAGCATGATGCACTGTCAGCAAGAGTACTGAAAAAAGCTCCCACGTGAACGCTCTTTTGCTACAGTAGTATCTAGTAAAATAATTTTGAGAAGACGTTTCTGAACAAATAGTGGCCAAAATGTTCAAGCAGGATGCACTTTCATCAAGAGTACTGAAAAAAGTTCCCACGTGGACACTCTTTTGCTACAGTAGTTACTGGCAATCCTTAGACTATAAATCAGCCAAATTTCATTCTCAAGTTGCATAACAGAAATTGAGGCAAAAGTAAAATAGAAACTGAAGATGAGTGTAAATATTAATGATGTTATTTACTATGATGGTGAGGTTTGTGACACCGAAAATGGTGTTATTTTTTATCGGAGAACACAGCACGACTAGGTTTTAATCGGAACATAGATTTGATATAATTCGGAAAAGAATTAGGCGTAAAATCTTCGGAACAATGCCAATGAAAGTTCAGTCTATTAAGTATAGATTTTGCGCTTCGATTAATCCGGTGAGATATGACTCATTCGACATCAAAGGTCCTCGGAGCTTGGAGGCAATGGTGGAGACTCATCTTGCTAGTGGATCATCCTATCTTGAGGTATATATACAATTTTCATCGCCAATTGATTTTCTTTCAACTTCAACATCTACTACTGTTCGAGGGGAATAGACGACCCCAAGCCGACACTCTGTTAGTAGGAGGCAGAATACGGAAGTGCCTGTGTTTGGTGGTAGTATGGAAAATACAACCCCTACACGACACTCGGTTGGTGGATGGGACATGCATATCCTTCCTTCAACGTTCGATGCTAGAAATACGTATTGGGGAACGTCATCAACTTCTAGTGGTTGGCAATCCACATATGATTGGGAACATTACAAAAGTTGTTTAAGAAGGGATAATGTACTCCCACGACATCCACCGGCGAGGGCCCTCGTTCGTTACAGATGATGGCGGGTCGGATGATGAGTTCGATGTTGATCAACCTCGAGAGCCCGACCGATGGTGTAGAAGTTGCATTATTTTCTAAACCAGAGCCTGTTCCAACCATAACTAAAGATGTTGAAGGCGGTTCAGATGAAGAAGAAGAAGATCCACTATTTAGGACGTACTCGCCTTAAGCCCACATGCACAATGTCGATCTATCTTAAGACGATGCATTGGAGTTTTTGAACTACCACATAGAACCCGTGACCGTATAAGTTCGTCGTTGGATTCGGAAGAATTAGAAGTTGGTAAAGAGTTTTCCAACAAGGATACTTTTCTTGATACATTGAAATAATATAGCATCAAGAACGGGTTTAACTACAACATGGTTAAATCTAAACTCGATAAGTACGAGGCAAAGTGTGCAGTACAAGATGGTATATGTTCATGGAAAATCATGGCCTCGTTGAGAAAAAGGACAGGCTTGTGAGAGATCAAAAAGTACAAAGGTCCACATACATGTCTTGCCTGTACAGTATCACTAAGTGTTCAAGGTTTTTGAATAATACCAATATTACATAATTTTGCATTATTTAACATACTTCGTTGACAAGTGTTTCACAAGATTATTCGAAGATGGATTCAGAGATATTGGTGACTTAATAATACCAACGGTGAAGGCGGATCCCAATACTACAGTGTCGGCCTTAATTAGCAATATTTGTAGCCAATTAGGGTACACGCCCTCTTACCGAAAGACTTGGATAGCCAAGCAGAATGCGTTGAAAAAGTTGCATGGTCGGTGGGACGCTTCATATAATTAAGTGTGGCAGTGGTGTCAGGTGCTGGAGAGATATGTCCCAGGCAGCATAACAGACCTTGAAACGGAACCGGCGTACTACAACGATCAATTGCTCCGTGGATGCCAAGTGTTCAAGCGTCTATTTTGGACATTTAAGCAATGTCGAGACGTATTTATATACTGTAAGCCATTGGTACAAATTAACTGTACCTTTATGTATGGTGGATATACGCATCAATTATTACTAGCTGTGGCACAAGAGGGCAGTGGGAGAATCTTTCCAATTGCGTTTGCAATAATACCGGGGGAGTCAGCTGATGACTGAGATTTCTTCCTGTATAGATTAAGGAGGCATGTCTGCCCCCAACCTAATATATGCGTTATATCGGTTAGGTCCCTGGAATACTAGCCGCAATAGAGCGACAGGGAAGCCTGTGGCATCGTACATAACATTGGTGTGCGAGAGACATATTTTCATTTAGCGGCACTATTTTTGAAACGAAGCGATGAGTTATAAAGGCCAAATGTAAGGAGGCCATGTATGGTGCGCGGAAGTTTGTGAGAAATTAACAAGGGGAAGGCACGGGTCAACACCATGCACACAGTGTGTCGTGATCGCGACAACCTATGGTTTCGTGTGACGGAGTTTGACAGACCGAACCAAGGTATTGTTGGAGGGCAATATCGTGTACACTTGAGAAATAAGACCTATGACTGTGGGATATTTGATGCACTTCGTTACCCATGCGCTCATGTACTTGCGACTTGTCAGAATTTCCGTCTGGATCCTATGAGTTATGTCGATGAAGTGTATAAAATAGAAAACATGTACAACGTGTGGAACACGTATTCCACCGATCCCAAATAAGCGTAAGTGGCTTACATATCGCTTACCTTTGTATAATTATTCGGATAGACAATTGCGGTAAAACCAAAAGGTCGACCTTGCTCGACTAGAATAAACAACAATATGGATATCCGAGAAACGGCCAACCAACGGAAGTTATGTGGATGGTGTAGGAACCCATGCCATACATCTCGCTCGTGTCCAAATTAGAATAGTTGATAGTCTTCTTAGCATTTTGTCTCTTGGTGGCTATGTAAATTCTATTTATTTCTTGATGAAAATGATTAACTTTTGTAGAAGGACTAAGTTGCAAAACAAAAAAAATAAAAAATAAATTACAATACAAAAATCTTGGACTTTTATTTTATTAAAGATATAAAAATTAAATTACAATAAAAAATAAAAAACAACTTATATTTAATTAAAGATATTAAAATTAAATTACAAAAAATAAAAAACAACTTTTATTTTATTAAAGATATTAAAATTAAATTAAAAAAATAAAAATAAATTTTATTTTATTAAATATATTAAAATTAAATTACAAAAATAAAAAACAACTTTTATTTTATTAAAGATATTAAAATTAAATTACAAAAAATAAAAAATAACTTTTATTTTTTAAAGATATTAAAATTAAATTACAAAAAATAAAAATAACTTTTATTTTATTAAAGATATTAAAATTAAATTACAAAAAAAATTAAAAATAACTTTTATTTTATTAAATATATTAAAATTAAATTACAATAAAAAAATAAAAAAGGCGGTCAGAATCAATGTTGGTGCCAGTCGGAATCAGTGCCACTGGGGGTGGTCAACGGTTACGCGCTGGATTCCTCCTTCTTCTAGCTTCTAACGGGGGTTGTAGAACTTCAGACGGGGATTCTGGTTCTTCCGGCATGGAGTCTGGTTGTGAGTGTTGGGAGGACGACCAACCTTGATAAAATAATGATTGCAGAAGTATTTGCATAAACCATGGCGGGGTATCTGAATCCCATAAGGCGAAAGCAACTGGTAAAAAGAAGAGCTCTCCGATGGTGCCTCATGCGATGGCGGCCTCAAGATCGACTGGCTCGGGAACAGATTTGAACCGGGCCATGCATTCCAACCTGCCGTGGGACTGGGAAAAGGAAACATATAAGGGTTAGGATATATATAAGGGCTAGGGTACGCACTTGGCATAATCTGAAAAGGCTGTGATGTGGGTGTCGTCGGCTGAAGTGTTGGGCCCGGTGATTGTGTGGGCGCTGTTGATGGGCCCGATAGTTCTGTTGGTGCTGTTGATGGTCCCGTCTCATCACCCCTTCTCCTTGGATTTAAAGGGCCCCGTCGTTCCCTTTGTTCACCAAGTTGCCGTCGCCTTTCCTCTTCCGACAATAATATGGCTAGGATCCATGGCATGTATTCTGGCACGCACGCTAACTTAGGAACAATGATCGGTTCCCGAGTAAGTATATAATCATACCGGTTCTTCCACATTTCGATATATGCTGACCAAAATCTTGGCCAATCCATATGCAACTACCGTAAGTCGACTTTGTGTTCATCATCGAGCACCTCAAGTGTCACGGGAATCGGTTGTCAAAATCTAAATTGACGCAGAACCCGATCTGACTGGTGCATCTCCACGGTGGCATAGTTGATCAATGGGACCTTCACATGCCAAAGGTTCGGATTTTGAAAGAACTCTTCCGGAATTACTGCCCGAATTGCCGGATTCTCGTATGGTGTCCATTAAAACTATATGAACATGATAAAAATATTAGTTATATACATAATACTAAATACTAAATATGAAATATGAAACGACTATTTTATTACGAACAAATATTTTATTTAATACTTACTTGTGATTCCGACCCTTGCTCTAATAGAAGCCGTATATCTTCAAGCAAGGTAGGTATTCCGACATAACTCGCCGAATGGTTCCACCTAATTAAATAAATTTTTAGCATACAATTATATTTTAAATCTACGTAATAATTGTAAAATCTAATATTAAATTTACATTGTTATGAGTGGAAATGTATATGGGTGGTCGAATCGAGTACATAAAAATGGAAACCGAAATCGTGCCTATGATTGCAGTAGTGATGGGCAACCTCCGATTTTCGCTTTATTCGGCCGCGTCGCCCCGCACATCTCCCGATACAATTTTGCTAGCACGACAGACCCCTAACTCAATTCACCGACTGCTCTAAAATCAATGAGTTTCAGCAGCTACCTCAGATGTACGAGATTTCATGACAAGTTCGACATCAAATAGCCTCCAATCAACTCAAGAATGTATGCCCGAGCATACCATATTCTTTCTATTTCGGTCGAATCATTATTCAGCTCCGAGAATGTGTCTCGTAACCAGCCCATCTCGATTCGACCTCTATTAATGTTATCCGGAATAGCACCTAAAAGCTCGTAGCATACGACTGCCTAATCACCAGAAGTTGCGGACCTAGTGACTACATACCCATCCACCGGTAATCCCAATTGCAAATGCACGTCTTCCAGAGTGATAGTACACTCTCCGCATGAAAGATGGAAAGTGTGCGTCTCGGGTCTCCACCTCTCTATCAACGAACTGATTAACTTCGGGTCCAACTTGCACTCCCGGCCTATCGTGGCCACGTGCCAAAAACCCGCTTCCCGTAAGTAATTCTCGATCAACGGTGATGACGGACCAGACATATTGCGAATATAGCATTACAACACCCGATCTATAGACTGTTTAAAAATTTTAAAATAAAATTTAATTAAAATTACATAAACTTAAAAAATATTAAAACTTAAAATTAAAATTAAAACTTACCATTGTCATTTGATTGACGAAAATGTGTTTATTGTCGAGAAAATTAATTCCCTGGCCATTGCTAATACGATCGAATATTTTAAAATTTATCAAAAAAATATATTTCAAAAAATTTAAAAAAGGGTTTTTTTGTAAATATTAAAAGACTATTGTGAAATTTGAGAGGAAGTTTCAAGGAATTTAAGAGAAATTTGAGAAGAATTTGAGAGAAAGTTGAGAGAAAAATGAATAAGGACTTTATTGTGAAAAAAATAAAAGGGTGGGGGTTTTTATAGGTTTTTTTTTTTACCATTGCACGGGCAAAGCGTGTACACGAGGGAGCACTTTTGCCACATCAGCAAAGCGCGCCCTCAATGACGTGTATTTTGTTGATGTGGCACAAAATGCTCCCTCGTGGACGCTTTCTGTTAGATCTCCCAAAACGCTACCGACGCGACGTTTTGGGGAAATGACCATTTCAATAAATAATTAAATTTTTGACCCTTTTCCATAATTTTTTTTAAATTTAATATATTTTAGTAAATTGCCCAAATAATTGAGAGATTTAGACCAGTTCTTGAAGCAAAGAATTGTGCAAAAATTATTAAAATAAATTACTTGGATCATTGTTTTAAAAATACTTACCACTTAATTTAAAGTTATATTTTAAAAACATTACTTAAATTTTAAAATGATAAAAATCTCTCATAGATGATAAATTTATCATTATAATAATATTTAGTTGTTTTAATAAAATAAATAGTTATTTTAGTAATCTCAATTCAATTAAAATTTAATTGATGAATGATATAACACAGTCAATCCTTTAAATAAGAGTATAAATTTAATAGTTAAATTTTTAATGACAATTAAATTATTAAAATATTAATATAAAAAATTAAATTAGTGATTGTATTGATTAGAGTAAATAAAATGATATTTAAGGGATGTTTATGAAAATAGGTTAAGTGGATTCTATATTTAATATGTATGATTATGTTAAGTCAGTTTATAAAATCTTATCTAAATTATGGAAAGAGAGAATAAATTTCATAAAAGAAAAAACAGAAGTTAAAACAAACCCAACCATAATGATTTATAAAGTAAAGGCGGTCGTATCTTTTCCTTTCCTATTCTCTCTCTCTCTCTCTCTCTCTCTCTCTTTATTTTCTTCCTATTTTATGATTGGGTTATCATTTCCCCGCTAAATTATGTAGGGTTTCCGGTTATTCTTTAATGGACCTTTAGCATTCCCTTGGGGTTAAATAAATAGAAAGAGAAGGAGAATTTACAAAGGCTCTAATTTTCGTCTTTTGGTGGCATTTCCTTGATTCCTTTCATTTTTCAAGAATTCTCCAAAATCATATTTTTGGAGGTAAACCCGTCTTTTTCGTTCTTGTTGTTTATGCATTTATAACCTTTCTTTAATTTTAGGACCCATTTCTCATCTGGGTTTCATTGGTTTATGTGTAAAAAGGTTTAATTTTTGTTTAATTCAATGGATTATGTATCTGTTATACCTGTTCATGGAATATTGGTTTAATTATTTAGCTCATATTTGTTGGAATTTATATCCGTTATAGTGAGTTTTACGTTTAACCAAATTGTATATATTTCACATGTATGTTTTTTCATTCAAGACAATTATTCAGGGCCCGATTTTGAATGGTTGGGGTGGAATGATTGTGTAAGATTATCCAATGGTTGAATTTTCTGAAACATAACTTTAAAACTTATTGCTTCATTCGGATTAAATTTGTGAAAAGACCAAACATAAATGTTTGCTAATTTTCACAAAATTGGACATCGTTTCTGTTATTTGTTGATCATGTCTGGAAAGGACAAAGAAGGTTGAATTAATCGGCAAGGAAAAGAACTGTTCACTAATTTTTGGGAAAAATAGTGTTTGGATGTCGAGATAGTTTGTATTGTGGTTTAGTTGAGTTGAGATTTATGATTTAGATGATAGGTATTGTTAGCGCATCGTGCTGATCACATGAAGGTATTATCCTCTTTGGATGTCACTACATTGAAGAGCAACAACCCTCAAGCTTTTGACTCCGGCTCTAAAGAGAGCCTAGGGGCACCTCTTGAAGCCGTTGAGAGAGGAATCCATGGCCATCGAAGAGTGAAAGTGCATGGTGCTTTGAACTCAAGACCTCTAGGAATATAGAGGTACTTTGGGAAACCATGTTACCACTTGGACTCCAAGTTAGAACTACCATGTACTCTGCTGTTCAATGACCATGGATTTTGCTCTTCAGCGGCTTAAGAGGCGCCCCTAGCCGAAGTCAAAAACCCTGTGGGTGCATCACTCTTCAGCAGTCACTATGTAGCACGACACTCAAAGAGGATAATACCTTTGTGTTATGAGCATGGTGCTTATTGCTCTAACAGGTATAACAGCTTTCTTGTCTCCCTCGAGAATAAAACCTTTTTGTATGGACATATTTTTTCTGTATTGATATTTAGTCTATTTTAATAATATTAGCTTTGCAGCTTATGAATTTTTGGAAGTTAGATGTGGTCAGGTTTTCGATATGATTAGTTGCAGTCATGAAGCTAAAGAAATAAAAGAAGGTTTTCTGTTTTAGCAGGATATAATTGAGTTTTATTATGCTTTCTATAAATTAAAATTTCTGGGGTTTTTAATCATGAAGGTTCTGAGAATGGAGGCGCAGAAGCTAGACAGTCATATGCCATCAGCTGCAGCTTTTGTGCAAGGGGGAATCCAGGATGCCAATGACGATTCTTGTAGCATATGCCTTGAGGAGTTTTCTGCTAGTGATCCTTCTACGGTAATACCTAAATCAACAGATTCATTTTATTAACCCCTTACTTGGTAATGGGATCTTATGCTATTTTCCTTAATCTTAAATTTGTGTGCAAATGCCTCATTTTGAATTCTTTGCTACCCTTGCTTGCAGGTGACTAATTGTAAGCATGAGTTTCACCTCCAATGTATTCTTGAATGGTATGCATCTTGTAAATCTCAAAATACTTATCTTTTTCACTCTATTTGAATTCATTGTTCATGAATTATATATATGAAGTCATGTTGTTGCTGGGAAAAGAGGAAAATAGAGACCTCTATAAAAACCTAAGGACAAATGAATGCTTTCTGCTACATTAAAGGTCTAATTTTTATGTCACAAGTCACAATATGTCTGGACAGATAAACTTGACATATAAAGTTATACGGTATGACTATGATCAATTGACCGTTTAATGAATCTGGTTTAGATGTGACTATATGATGTATATCATTCTTTGTTCCATTTTTTATATTTAATTTGAGTTTGATTGTCAGTTAAATTTTGCTTCCCTCTCAGTTTTTTCTTTGCGACAACTGTAACCTGAGTTTTGATTGATGAAGATGACTTAGTTTCTTGTTTGATCTATCCTGAGTTTTTTTTTCCTTCAACTTCTATCAGTTAGTATTAGACGATGCTTTAAATTCTTTGACAGTTTTTAAGATTTTAGGATATCTATTGTACAACCACGAATGGAATGTCAAATTAATATCTATGTTTCCAACAAATCATGCACCAATAATAGCTGATACCCTTTTTCAGAAAGAGAAAAAATATAGATACAAAATTGTAACTTTAGGAATTATAGTTCATAATTAATTCACCATTTTGTTTGTTATCATTTACCACATTGTGTGAACAAGTTGCTGATTTGATCTGGTCTGGAGACAATGTCTCGTCATGCAAGTTAAGTTTATTTGGATTTTGGAAGTATACACTCTGGAGAAGGAAGAGTTCTCCAAAAAAAAGCTTAAATTTAACACATAATTTTTTGATTTGTAGGTGCCAGAGAAGCTCACAATGTCCAATGTGCTGGCAAGCCATTAGCTTGAAGGACCCTGCAAGGTTTAACATTTATTAGAACACGTCTTTAGTCTTGAAAGTTTTTTCATTGTAGCATCTATGGAGTAAGCTAATAACTTGTAAATTGTGACAGTCAAGAATTGCTTCAAGCAGTAGAAACGGAAAGGAGCATTAGGGTTACTGCACCAAGAAATGCTGCCATATTTCACCATCCCGCCCTTGGTGGTTTTGAATTGCAACATGTATGCTGCCTTTAAGTGTTCATATCAATAATTTATTATTATTTGGTGATAAACTTATTATGACATCCATCCATTAAACTGAACTTACACAATCTTTGCTTTGTAATGCAGTTGCCGGTTGGTGTAAATGACCCTGAACTTGAAGAGCGCATAATTCAGCACTTGGCTGCTGCTGCTGCAATGGGAAGGACCCACCACGCTGGTAGGAGGGAGAGCCAGAGAAGATCTGCTCATAGTCACCCGCACTTCTTGGTGTTTTCTCATCCCAGCACACAGCACCCTGGTTCTGGATCATCAGCTCAGACACAGACAGCAGGAGAATCTGAAGCACCTGCAATCACCGTAGCCAGGACATCCGTCCACTATCATCTAGAGATGAGGCTTCTCCGTTTCCTTCTAGTCAGAATACATCAGCTTCTGGATCTACTATCAGTCCTGTGAATAGACGAGGATTTTCCTTTAATAATCGGTATTTATGACTTATCCTTTCATGCATTTTAATATAACATGTATTAACTTTTGTTTGCAGCACTTGTAGTCATTTTCTAATGGTGCGTGTACTGATTATTTGTCTTTGTTTGTAGAAGCACTTCCAGTAATTCCTCATTGCCAAATCAAGAGGGAGCAGGACCATCAGAGTTTCAGTCATTTTCGGAGTCTATAAAATCAAGACTTAATGCAGTGTCCTTGAGGTATGGTGGAAGAATACAAAATTCCTCTTATAGCAACTCTTTAGAGGTATGAAACTAGAGAGTGCATGATTTTCCTCGTACGTTGCTAATTTATTCGTAAAACATCTTGAAATGAAGATATAGGGAGTCAATTTCAAAGAGTACAAGAGGCTGGAAGGAGAGGTTGTTCTCACGTAGTTCTTCTATGTCTGATATCGGGAATGAAGTTCGTCGAGAAGTGAGTGCAGGAATAGCTGGTGTATCTCGTATGATGGAGCGTCTTGAAATCAATGGAAATAGCAGAGAAAACCAAGCTGCTTCTCTGTCACAACATTTGTCTGAATCTTCTGTTACAGAGCAAGACAATCAGCGTAATACAGGGCCGTGTGGCATTATCCCTTCACGACCTCCGCATGCCACTAGTTCTCTTTCTAGATAAGAAAAATTATTTCTGCAAATTGAATCTATCCTCAGCTTTTCATCTCTGTAGGTGAGTTATCAGGTTGCTTTGCATCTTTTTGCGCATTATGTTATTATTATTATTCAGGCATTGCAACCCACTGATAAAATATATATTAAACTTGCTTCCACCATCCCTATTACTATCCAGCAGCCACCTTTTTTAGTCCTGTAATGTTTCTACCGCTTGAATCATGTGATTTCAGAGCCATAGGTGACACTGGAAGAATTTTTTGTTCAGACCATTTTTGACCTACATGAGTAGAGTAACATAATTTATTAGCACACTGCAATCTTTTTATTAGCTGGAACCGATGCATCTTCCGATGATTGTTGATTCGCTTCAATCCTTGTCGAACATTGAATGATTTTTGTTTGGGTTTCCAGGTTCTTGTTTCTCCAGAGATGACAATCTGAGGAAAAGATGGTCCTCATGGACAAAGATTCCTGGAGGTTATTAAATGGAAGAGGATGTATGAGCAAGAGCATTTCCATCTCGATATATATAGAGAGAGAAAGTGAAAGACTTTATATGGTTTTATGATGTATCTGTATATGTATGGCCTGCTTTAGTGCAATATATGTATTTATGTCTGGTGACTGTTGGCTAATTTGAGTGCGTGAAAGATGGAGGGAAACAATGATACTTGATGGATTATGAAACAACATCCTTCAAATAATTTGCTAAAAGGTCTCTCTCTTTCCATTGCAATCCTTAGCTATGTTTAGCCCCAGTTTTATTCCTCTCTTTCTTGTCAATACGTTTATTAGTTAAACCTTCTAAGACATGCCATGGCTTGTAGATTCTGGGTTTGGATTTTGGAGGGAGGTTTCAAATTTTCACAAATTTGTGATGTTAAATTTCCCACCCAACTCAGAATTTGCGCTTGAACATGTCTCTAACCTTTATATATAAATCTGGGGGTTTGAGCTGGAAATTGAATGGCATATAAAAAGGAGACAAAGAAAGGTCCAGGTGGTTGATTAGAGAATAAAAAGAAGAGGAACATGGAAGTGGGGGTGTGGGTGTCTTTCATTGCGGAATCCAATGAATATGGGACCTTTAAACCTTTATATGATTGTCACTAACCTTTCCAGTTATGTCAAATATCAAACAACATTCCACTTCTTCGATTATTGCAAATTTTTTTCAACATAATTGAATATTGAAATATTAAAAAGGGATTGTAAAAAATGAAGAATAAATTCTGTACTGCAGTAAAACATAAGTTTTGAGTCACATTTTCACACGTGGGTTTGAAAAAATATATTCTATTTTAGTCCACCAACTTAAAAAGATGCTCAAATCTCATCTTTTAAATGCGGATTGTCTTTTTAAAAAATAATTAGTTATTATCATCATCATCATAGTGCACCGTCATTCATGAATGAGCAATCAAATAAACTAGGTAAACAGTGTATCGCATTATTTGAGAATGAAGGGTTTGATATGAAATTAGGCTTCACTAAAATCAAGAAAATATATATTTTAATAAAATGAAAGAATCATCTCAACTTCAATCTACGCGGCTGACTTGAAATTAAAAAAACCAAACAATCTATCATGAATGATTATGTAATTACTATGTTTTTCAAAAAAAATAATTATATTCTTGTTTCCTTAAATAAATTTTAACCAAACACTAAGTATTTATTATTTTGGAATATTAATAATGTTTATTTCATGTGAATGGGCTCTATTATTGTACTTTTTAGGATGGAAATCCAAATTTCATAGTTAGGTTAAACATATTTATAAACAAAGTTAAAATTTATACATGAATGGGTAGGTAGTTTTAAGAGAGAGAGTGGCGGTAGTTTTAAGAGAGAGAGTGGCAGAAGGTGCATGGACTGGGAGTGACTTGGAGGGGAAACTGAAAGTGACACACAATCTAACGGTGGCAGAGGTTGACGCCACCGGCAAGACTTTCATATATCATTCAGGTAAAATTATTCTATTACCCCCTCTACTTTACACAAGTTATGGATTTAGTCCTCATTTTTAATCTTTCAAGTTTTGGTCCTCTAACTATTAATTTTGTTAACTTTTGCTATTTCAAAGGAAATTTTATGTCAGCTTGTTGTTTCTGCATATTAGTCATTAAAAATACAATTAACGGATTAATAATTGTCTATCATTTGTTCCAAAACTAAAATTTTAAAATTTGAAAAGTATTGAGACTCAGAATCAATATTGATTCAAAATATAGTTGTCCACGTAGTACTAGACTAATAATTGAATTTAACTAAAAGGGTTCAACTACAGTACTAAAATATCAAAATTGAAAAGAAAAGAGACTAAAATTGACTAATTCGAAAAATATGATGACTGAAATGGATCAAATTAAAGCATAGAGACTGAATCCAGAGAATTTTCAAAGTACAGGGACTATTTCCAGAATTTAACCTATGATATATAAAATAATAGCAAGACTCTTACTTTTCTTTGCGTTAAAACAAAGGGGCACCAATTTTGTGGTTCCCCTTTTTCAATTTTTTCTTCATTTTGGGACACCGACAGCTTGCTATTGCCTCAGCTTGAAGCCAGCCAGCTTTTGTGTCGGGAGCCTTCTCCGTCACATGCCCCTTGTTTTTTGCCCACCGCATTTATTAATTGCTTCATTAACACAGTGGACAAGCTCTAATTAATTGCTGTATCTATTAATTATCAACTCTAAATATTGGATGTTCATTAAAAAAAAAAAAACATTTTGATGGACGAGGTATGTATAATTTGGACTTTTCTAAAGCTTAATAAACTAGCTAAGTAGGTTATCCTCAAACCCAGAATTGAGTACCAAAAACGATGGGAGTTGTGTTCAACTCCTTTCTTTTTACATGTGAAAAATTCTTGTCTAGAAGAAGAAAAAGAACTTAAAAGCCTTGGATGCTCTTATTTGATAATAATCCTTAACCACAGCCACAAAAAATAAGTAGAAATGCAAACAAAAGGTTCCAAGAAAGATAAACCCCACCACCAGCCTAACTCCCTCTCAACACTTTTTTATAGTCAAAAGAAGAAAATAATATTAAGAAGGCATGGCTTAATGAACTAAGAAGCCGAGCCGAGCGAAACAAAGGCCTGACAAAGTGACAGAAGAGGTCGCCTTCTTCCCCCTGTGGTCCCCCTTCCAGGCTGTCTTTAGCTCAACCCTTAAAGAAACTTGTCTCTCCCTCTCTTTCTCTCTCATTCACAAGCTTATTCTCTCACTTCCCCTGCGCCAGCAAACCCCCAAAAAGCCAGCCCACAGCCCTTCTCTTCTTCTCCTCCATTGCTGCATTATTGATATTACCACCTCTTCTGGTTCATTATTTTCTAAGCCAAAGCAAAGCAAAGCAATAGTCAGTCCTTCACCAACCTCTCACTTCACTCCTCCTCCTCCTTCACCACCCTATCTTCAAATATCTCTATCTTATTTGAGTTTGTTTGTTTTTCAGTTCCCTTTTGAGCACCATGGGTTCTTCCATCTATGGTGTCTCTTTCTCCCACATCTTCCTTTTCCTTTTCTTCTCCTTTCTTTCGCTCTCCACCGCTGCATTGCCTCAAAACCCATCTGGGAAATCCTCACCTTCTGGTCAGATCAACTCCAACTCCGTCCTTGTTGCTCTTCTTGACTCGCATTATACTGAGTTAGCTGAACTCGTCGAGAAAGCTTTACTTCTCCAGACGCTTGAAGAAGCGGTTGGCAAGCACAATATTACCATTTTTGCCCCTCGCAATGAAGCCTTGGAGCGTCAACTCGACCCCGAGTTCAAGCGCTTCTTGCTTGAACCTGGGAACCTCAAGTCCCTCCAAACCCTTCTTATGTTTCACATTATCCCCAAAAGGGTTGGATCCCATCAATGGCCTGATCCCAAAACCGGTCCTGTCAAGCACAACACCCTTTGTAACGACCATATACGCTTAACTTCCCAATCCACCGGCAAAAAGACTGTTGACTCAGCCGAGTTGGTCCGACCCGACGACGTGATCCGACCCGACGGAGTCATCCACGGGATCCAGCAGCTTCTCATTCCCCGCTCTGTCATAGAAGACTTCAACAGGAGGCGTAATCTACGGTCAATTACGGCCGTATTACCTGAGGGTGCGCCGGAAGTGGATCCTCGCACCCACAGGTTGAAGAAGCCAGCGCCGGTTCCAGTTGGAGCTCCACCGGTACTCCCAATCTACGACGCTATGGCTCCAGGTCCTTCTCTGGCCCCGGCCCCGGCTCCTGGTCCCGGCGGACCTCGCCATCACTTCGATGGTGAAAGCCAAGTCAAGGATTTCATCCAAACTCTATTACATTACGGCGGGTACAACGAAATGGCTGATATTCTAGTGAACTTGACATCTTTAGCAACGGAAATGGGGAGACTTGTTTCAGAAGGATATGTTATAACAGTTTTGGCTCCCAACGACGAAGCCATGGCGAAGCTTACTACGGATCAGTTAAGCGAGCCAGGGGCGCCGGAGCAGATTATTTATTATCATATCATCCCCGAGTACCAGACGGAGGAGAGTATGTATAATGCGGTTCGGAGGTTCGGGAAAGTGAAATATGACACACTGCGGTTGCCGCATAAGGTAGTGGCTCAGGAGGCTGATGGTTCGGTGAAATTTGGGCATAGTGAGGGTTCAGCTTATTTGTTTGACCCGGATATTTATACGGATGGGAGGATATCGGTTCAGGGAATCGATGGGGTTTTGTTCCCGGAAGAAGAGACCCAAACTGTTAAGAAACCGGCTGCTGTTAAGGTTGCCTCCAAGCCCAGGAGAGGTATGTTCTTTTTCTTGTACTTTTGATGTTAACCCCAAAACTCTTGTTTGGTTAATTGTTAATTAATTATTTTAGGATATAAATTCATAAATGTGATAACGCTGACATATACCCCCTTAAGCATATATACGACAGTCTCTTAGTTTGGAAAAATTAGTTAAATGGGGTTTATATTTTATAAGAGGATGAAAAGAATGGAAATTTGGAACTTGATAGTGGGAATTCAATTAGTGGTGTGGAATTGGTTCTGGGAGTGATTATTAAGTTAGAACAATTGGGGACAGTGTGCTTTTTCCGATGGTTGATGTTGTTAGGTGGTGGGGACATATAGGCATCATGGATTACGCGTTTAGAAATCGTGGCCTCTTTTTGATGATGATTGGGGGGGGGGGGGAAGGTTAACCTTTAAGCATATGCGAGTGTATGGAAAGCAAAGCTGGGAGCTATCTTTGCTTATCATTGCAGCACTAAGCCAGTACCGCTGTGCCATATTAAAGGAATAATTAGATTAATTTTGTCAAAAGTGGTGGAGGATGACACAAGGTTGATATGGGGTATCGGCATCCTTCTCTGGCCGGAAATGCTCTTAGTTGTAGTGGTAAAGTGTACAAAGTTTTGACAGGAACTACTTGGTTTCACTTTCGAATAAGGGATTGGATTTGGGCAAGTGGGAACTTGTAAATGGTGTAGAAAAAGCTTCTCAGTGCTTTAAGCTCCAATATACTAGTTATTTGGTACAAGTATAGAAGTGGTTAGGAGGAGGATCTTTAACTAATCATTTCTTGTGCTCATTGCCTTGGCCACCGACGAGATCATGTGGAGTAAAACACCTAAACATAAAGGCTAAAAGTCCAGGGATGCCCAGCTGTTAGCCACATTTGTCTACCCCACCACAACTTCATTGCCAACAATACCTGAAATATAATTAATTCCCATGCCGTTAGTATCATATATATATTTTACTTATCATTAAAGCTTTTGCAGCTAGCTGGCAAGATTTGTTGTCTGATTGCTCTCTCTATACTATTTTGTTATTTGACCTTAATTTTATATAGGAGTTTGGTGGTTGCTAAGGAATACCATTCAATTATTCAATTTATGCCACTTAATTGCCTGATTTAATGTGATGTAGATGCTTAATTACGAGTTAGACATTAACTGTGTTTGGTGATTGATAAAGCAGGTAAGTTGTTGGAAGTGGGATGTTGGATGCTTGGCAGTCTTGGAGGGGGCTCAGGATTCCGATGGTGTCAATGAATATAAAAAGCAATTGGTAGTGTGGATACTTTTTCCGGGTAAAAACATGCATTCTCATCTCATCTGCAGTTGTAGGGTTAAGATTTTGTGTCATAATACAGTGGAAGGGAAGGGCCTGGCCTGGTGAATGCTCGTTTCATATCCTCAAAAAAGCAGACGAGAAAAAAAAAGTCCCCAGAAGCAAAAGCGAAAAGTTTGGTGTTATTTTGTCATAAATACTGTAATTACATACCATTTTTTTAATTTTTTTTTTGTGTATGAATCATTGCCTCTTATTATATAATGCATAATGATAATAAATATGAACAACCTTGGAAAAACCTAGAACTTTTTTTTTATCATCACATCAAAGGTTCTTTTCATTCTTTGTTGGCCTGTGTTGTGCATTTTGTGCTAGCTTTACCTACTATTCTCATTGGTTGCTTTTCCTTGCAATAAAATAATAATCATCATCAATTATGAAGACTTTTTGACAATTTGGAAAATACTGGACAGTTTACTAACTTATCTATTGGGTTAATAGGCATTTTCAGCAAGCGTTACCTGCACGGTGGGGAAAATTTTTAAGTGAATTTTGGGCTATGAATCCGGCTTTAGTCTTACCTTAGAAAATTTTGGTATAATGACAAAAGAAAAAAATAAAGGCAAAAATAAAATGGAACATGGAGTTAGTGATGAAAAAAAGAAGAAAGGGAACATGGAGTGTTGGTAGAGCGATGAGAGTCAATGCTGCTTTGCCCAAAATGTGGCTGGAGACAGGCTGTAGACATCGGCTTGGCTCATTGGGTTTGGCTGTCTGTGGTGGGGATATTAAATCATACCCCCCCACAGCTCACATCACACGCCTTGGAAATTTGCTGACACTCTAGACAAATGGGTCGAATCTAAATCACAGTGTTGTTGGCTCCAACATGAATTAGCTGATTTTTCCTAATAAATATAAAAAACATTTGCAAGAAAAAAAAAAAGAAAGGATATGTCAAATCTCATATATCAACAATATTCATACACTCATGGATGGGATTTGTGACCTTGTGCCTGCGTCCTCTGTTAGAGGTTCGAAGCTTACATTATGTCTATTATTGGCTCTTTAGTCACATGTTTGTAGAGATTGAACTTTCAAATCACCATGTTTTCTATAAATTGTAAGAATCATTGTCACTTATAGATTGTTGGGTTTGGGGAGTTGATTTAAATCCATCCACCATACATTTTCTTTTCTTTCTAAAAGACAATTACTTTGTATTGAATTTTAATACAATTAGTATAGCATTTGACACATCTGAATTTTCATATAAAAGAATCGTAGCTTTGAATATAAATTTAGGATGTGTCTAATGTTACTTGGAGTCTTGTTTTGTAAATTTGGCTTTTAAGGTGGCGGCAGCCAATGCCTTGTGCACAAGTGACCCTTTGGGACCAAAAAAAAAAAAAAAGGGTTTGCACCTAACAATTCATACCACAACACTAATAATCAAAACATAATAAGTGGGGGTTTCTACCTTTAATCAAAGCTAGGAAAAAGAAGAAAAGATAATTGGGAGGGTCCACCTTCCCCTTAGTTGAGCTTCTTAAGGAATTGCAGGGGGGTTTATTTTATACAAAATGGTCAAAATTCATGTGCTTTATATCATGAGAAATGGTAGGTAATAAATTGCCAAAAAGTTAGGATCACGACAACGTGAACTCGTTGAATTCTAACCCCTCTTCCAGTATTAATGAAGTGAATTTGATATTAGACATTAGGCACCAAAGCCTTTTTTCTTCTTCTTCAAAACAGCTTGAATTGCCATCAAAGTTGCACTACTTTATCCGTCTTTAACTCCTAAACATTAATAATTATTTTGTAAATAAAATGCAACACAAATAATAATAATAATAATATTCAATAAGAAAATGTATTTTATTAAATAATGCAAATTTTAATATAAATTCAAGGGTTACATGTCCATACCTCATCATACAATAGTATTTCATTAAAAAAAAGTTAAAAAAGTAAATTTTAACAAAATTTTCGATATTTACCTTCTTAGTAACCCTGCGAAAAAGAATGTCATCGTCAACTTACAACTGTTATTCACAACAGCATGAAACTTGAATCATAATTATGGTTTTGGTAGAAGCATTATGTTGCTGGTTCAAGGATGGGGTAATGCTTGAACTGTCACCATCTGAAGGGTTGTTTTTGCAGCAATGCTGGTCTTGTGCCTTCCAAGCTTGGCGATATAGCACGCCTTGCTGGCATCTATGACAATTACAATAGATGTTAGATGATTGTAGTATAGATGTACATTATCCCCAGTGCATGTGAAGGTCATAGTTTGTATGTTAAAGAAGCAAGTGATGGGGGTTAGCTAACAACCTAACCTAGCCAACAATACATCGTCTCAGTTCAGACCACAAAAATTGAACCCGTAATTACAAGACTACATTGTGAGTGAATGCAGAGTAATGAAATAAAAGTTTGTTGATGTAGCAAAGATACCTAATGACGACGGAGGATCAACTTTATTTAAAAAATTCAATAATGAGATTTTTTTATAAAAAAAATAAAATTAAAGAAGGATTTAGATAAAATCATATATGTAAAAACCATCTTAGGTCGGTGATCTCAAAGTTAGTGCCAAAGATGAATGCTTGAAGGTTTGTTTTGTAGAATTGATTCTCAACGCATTGAACAATGCCTTATGCACAACAGACCCATTGGAACCAAAACAAAAACAAAAAGGGTTTGCACCTAATAATTCAGATCACAACACAAATAAGTGGGGGTTTCTACCTTTAATCAAAGCTAGGAAAAAGAAAAAAAGATGATTGCAAGGGTCCACCTTCCCCTTTGTTAAGCTTCTTAAGGAATTGCAGATGATATTAATAAATTGCCAAAAAGTTAGGATGATGACAACGTGAACTCGTTGAATTCTAGTTAGATTAAGAAATCTCCCATTAGTAATGAAGAGTTGATTGTATTTCAACAATGGAAGTTTCAAAAGCATGATCATGTTTTTAAATCAAAACTGATTGGATTTGTTATATTTAAGTTGTCGTGCTTTAATCAATTCTCTTTAAGGGTAGATTTATGCCTTATACCATAGGTTTTCTTGGAAAGCTATTATACTTGTATGTAGGGTCAATCTGAGGAAAGTGGGTGTCAACAATTGTATATATATATCATGTGTCTTTGGGTGATTTAAAGCTTTAATTATTGAGTGTGTTTTTGATAATTATTTAATAGATTCCACCCAAAAAATTATATCAATTTAAAATTAATATTTTCAATAGTTTATTTTTGAACTTATTTGATAATTTATAATCAATGTTAAATGATAGATTTCTTTAATCAAAAGTGTGAAAAATTGATAAATAGATAAGAAACTATTGTAGAATATTTTTTTAATTTTTTATTTCTTTTTTTAACATTAATTTTATTATAGGTCGTTTTATCATATCATTCTTTTTGATACAATGTCTAGAATCGCTTATAACTCCTCTCTAACACTTAAATAAGAGGATAATACGCTTCAGCGCACTTGAACCCATGTTCTCCTACACTGGTAACAATGTCGATACTAATCAAGCTAAAATTCAATTGACTATTTTAATTTTTCTTTAACATTGCAATACCGTTTTAAAAAAATTTTAAGTTTAAAATTTATATTTATTTAAAATAACGTGAAATATTTTAAAAATATAGATGAAAACAAAAATAAAAGTTTTCATAATTTAAAATTTAATTTTATCAAATATTAAGTATTTAATTTTAATTAATATATGAATAAACTTTATAGCTTAAATTTAATAATTAATTTTTTATATAGCTATGGTTTCGCTCTTTAGCAATTTTGGTCTGTTATTGCTTCAAGAGATAACATGAAATAGGGGAAAACTTTATGGTTAGACCTATTACAGGTTGGGCTACTCACCTAAATTTGAAGGTCCGTTCGAAATTTGAGAGACTTTTAGTAAAAATATTAGGCATGTCTAAAATATTGGTTGCGCTCAGGCTTGAATATTCAAGGCTCAAGTCCGCCCGACCTGAACTGTTTTAAATTTATAATATTTTATATTATATTATTTTTATATATTATGTAGTTCGTAATTGCTCTTTTTCTAAAGCTATATGGGTAGTAGTGGTTCCTAGGCAAGATCAGAGTATCTTTTTTTCTCTGCTGTTTAAGGAGTGACTTTTATGGAATTTGTAGAATAAAAGCAACTTGAGTAATGATGATATTGATTGGCAAACCCTATCTATAATATTGTGTTGGCTAATTTGAAAAAATAGAAATATGGATGTTTTTTTCTAATTGTCACAAGTGTACCCAAGTCATTGTGGATACAAGTTACAGTTGGGTCAGAAATTATCTGAATTCGGATGTGAAATGAAACCGCCAAGATCTATAAGGGCATTTTCGAGTTGGTTGCCTCCTAAAATGGGTTGGATAAAGATTAATTCTGATGGGTGGTGTCAATTAGTGGGCAAAGTGCTTCTATTAGAAGAGTGTTAAGGGATTCAAATACAAATTAGTTGTAGGGTTATACGATGAGCTTTGGTAAAGAATCAGTTTTTAAAGTTGAGACAAGAGCGATGTTGGAAGGCCTTTTTATAGCTTGGGAAAAGGGGTTTAAAAATGTTGAAGTTGAGTGTGATAATGCTCTATTGGTAGAATTAATATTGTTTGGTGGAGGAGCCAATAGTAGCTTAGTGGAATTATAGTTATTACATCAATTGTTGCATCAAAGATGGGAGGTTTGCGTCCGACATATTCCAAAGGATTAAAATGGGGTTGCGGACACATGGCTAAATGTGCTGACACAAGAGATTCTTTGCTTCGTATGACTGTAGTTCTGTCGGTTTCAGTTAGAGACTTGTTGGATGAAGGCTGTTATGGGTCTAGATCCGTTTAACTTATGAATTGGTTGTTGTAATCGCTTAATGCTGTCTTTTTTCTATAAAAAATAATTAAAAAAAAACCTATACTAAATATATAATATTACTCTAATGTAAACATTAAAATAATGTTAAGATGATTATATAAAAAATTTTAATAAATAAAAATGTATAAAATTATTAAATATTAAAATAAAATAAAATAAATATTTTTTAAAAAAATAAAAAAATAATATGGGCGGGCCTAAAATGAACTTGAGTTAATATTTTACAAATATGAGCGGGTTTAGACAATTTTAGGTTCAAATTTTGAATTGAACCGAACCTGGACAAATATAAAATATTTTAATATCATGTTTAAATTTGACCTGAACTGTCCTATAAACACCTCTACTTATGAGTGCGGTGCACTTTAATAGTCCTTTTTAGTCCAACAACATCCAAAGAGACTTCAACCTTGTTTTGTAGCAAAAAATAGACTTCAATAGGACTATATTTCCTATATGATATGCTGATTCGGATGTGCATTTTAGTCATTTTGTATGCATCGAAATGTTTTAACCTTTCTAACATGTTTAAGTGCATTTTAGTCATTTTGTATGTTATTTTTTGTTGTTTTAATGCTATTTTTTCTATTTTGTTGCAATTTCACTATTATATTAATGTTACTATTATTTTATTGTTATTGTTTGGTTGTTAATTTTTTATTATTTTAGATGTATTTACTTGTTAAATTACATCTATCTTAGTGTTATTTAAGTATACATATTTTTAAAATTTATTTTTAATTTGTTGAGAAATATTTATTTTAATGTTTTTAGTATTTTGATATATTATATATATTTAAAATTATATAAAAAAGTTAATACGAGTGAGTCGAGGGTTTAAATTTTAACATTTTTATTCAGGTCGGGCTTGAACAAAATTTTAAATCCATTTTTTAAGCCGGGCCAACATCTTTAATTATCACATAACATTAATAATTTTTTTATTATTTCAATTTTATAATATAATTAACTCTGTGTGCAAATTTTTTTTTCCAAATTTATAAGAGAGCATTGGAAACACTTAAAATAGCAATATGAGTTTAAAAAGTGATACACTAGAGCATAAATTGTTGATTCATACACTCCTTCTATGAGCTCAGCATTGGCCTCTCTTCTTTCATGGTGAATTGCGGTAGTATTTTATCCTAAAAAACAAGAATATGAATGGGTGTAGGGAATGGCAAAATATGTACAAATATATGTAAGGAAACCCGACATCTGGTCATCAAAGGATTGCGCCTGATAATCCTCAAACTTTGAAGAGCTAAACTAAAGCTAAACTCTAAAAAGTTGGGAAGAAACTAAGAAAAGAAAAGGCCCTATGTGACGCCTATTTGTCAAGAACCTGGCAATGCCTCCCTAAATCCAATGCTCAAACCCTTACCCTCACGACCCCTATTACCAACTTCAGGATTCCCTTTCTGCATCATCGCTACAAATTCGTTGTAATCTATCCGGCCGTCCTGAAAAAAGTACACAAAAAATGAGTCCAACACCAAAACTTGTTCAATAGAAAGGAATACCACTATTTTCATGTTCTGAATCCTTGTCGTTTGGCTTACATTGTCCTGATCGACTTCACGCATCATTTCATCCATGCGGATATCCTTGATGCCAAACTCTTGACAAGCTTTTTGAAGCTCATCTAGAGTGATGTAACCACTGCCGTCTCTGTCGAAATACGAGAAGGCAGCCATCAGATTATCTTCATTCTGGATCATATTTAGATGCAACGTTGCAGCTATGAACTCCTGATAATCGATTGAACCACTGTTATTTAAGTCCGCCTGCCATTTCCAAACAAAACCAAAAGGAGGTTGATTAGATTAAGAGGGATGCACAAATAGGATAATCTTGTTGTCTTCCTGGTAATAAATAATTTCAATCAAAGAATCTTTTCTTTTTTAACTATTTGATGAAGCATTAATGATTAAGGCCTAAAAAGTGACAGGATTCTGAAATGAAACTTACAGCCTGCATTAGAGCTTGAAATTCTGATTCAGGAAGACTAGCACCAAAGCTTTGCAATCCAGCTTTGAGTTCTTCAAACGTTATTTGACCACTATTATCCTTGTCTATCATCTTAAACATTTCCTTCAATCCCCTATTTCTTCTTGAGAAAGCCTTTGTGCAATGACCTAAAAAGAAAAAAGGGATAGGTCATTTTAGCTACTGAGATTTGTGCATTGAAAGAATTTCACTTAATATACTCGGATATGTTTTTCTAACTTCTTTCCTTATATTTGGAGGATCTTACTCCCATACCCATATATATGAAAGAGAGAGGCCTATTCTCACGGGTAGAAACTTACTCTTAAGGCCATTTTCTTGAGCTTGTTCATTGAAGAAAATTGCTTCATGCGTCCTAGGACTAAAGAATCAAGTGGGCTGTCCGGTGCCACCCCATCAGCCTGAACCCAACTGTGGCCTGCAAGGAACCAAAATCGAGTTGGCTTCGCCATTCTGATAAGTAATATATTCTTTCATACTTTGTCCCTATAGCAACCTAACCCTAATAATCAGGCATCCTTTCATTGACAACAACTCTCCCACAACAATGGTGAACAAACAAAGATATTGATTATTTGGGTTATCAACAAATAAAACTATATCATCTAAGTTCAGCAATACTCATCCAATGCTATATAGTAAAAGGGGACTTACGTAGTACTTCGTGTGCAGTTATCCGCTTCTTGGGGTTTCTAACAAGCATTTTTGCTAATAGATCTTTCGCACTTTCAGATATACTAGGCCAAGGATCAGATGTGAAGTCAGGTTCACCATTCAATACCTCATCAAATATTTCTTCTTCCGTTTCTGCACCAAAACAGCACAAATACACCAAATTTATCTTAAAACTGCAGTGTTGAACAACAACGATCACATATTGTCTCAAATTGATAAGTCTTACCACCCCAAAATGGAGGCACCCCACACAGGAGAATGTAGATGATCACCCCAGCACTCCACACATCAGCTTCTGGACCGTAATACTTGTTTAAAACCTCAGGTGCTACATAGTATGGGCTTCCAACCACAACAGAAAAGGTATCCCCTGAAATTTTAACACCTTCATTAACAAAACTACTCATTGCTTATTGCATACGCAGCTTCACAATATTGTGGAAATTTCTCTAATTTTGTTTTCCTGTTGGAACCAATTCAACAGGCTACCAAGAATACTTAATTCAATTTGGTATATGTAAACTAACATCGAAGTCTGCTACATCCAATCCTAAACATCATTTTTCAACTCTTACAAGATTTTTAAAATATCACTTGGGTATTTCAATATTTATTTGTTTTATTCCATATATATAAAATGAAAATGAGTACACCAATTTAAATATAAATGTTCGTGTAAACCTAAATATAACATATGTTGTTATTCATGTAAGTTGAAAATTTTCAAAGAAACATTTTCCTTTCATCAAATGCAATCATCAAATACAAGTAGTTAAAGAATAACAAGAAGAAAACCTAAAGTTGTGAAACCAAGCTTTTGAATATAGATAGATAGATATAGAAGAATGTATGCAGTAATTTCCATTCTAATTTTAAGCTAGCCAGTTCATGGAAAGTGAACAAATTAAGCTTTAAATTCAACATGAACCATTCACCTACAAATGTTTACTACAAATTTCCCAGGGTGAGGTAAGGCTAAATTAATCTTTCAGAACAGCAATTGAGATGGACTACAAAGAAACCAAAAAAGCAAAGAATTTAGAATATACCAGGCTTGAAGAATATTGATAATCCAAAATCAATGGCTTTAAGAGGTGAATCCTCCTCTTCATTGACAAAAAGAAAATTTTCAGGCTTAAGATCCCTATGCATTACACCCATGGAATGACAGGCTTCAACAAAACCAACAATGACCCTTGCTAATTCTGCCGCCTTCCTTTCAGAATAATGCCCTCTCTTAACAATCCTATCAAAGAGTTCCCCCCCTGCACACAAATCCATGACAACATGAACCGCCATGGGATCTTCATAAGCCCCTTTGATGGTCACAACATTAGGGTGCCATGACATGTGATGCATTATCTGAATTTCCCTTCGCACGTCTTCAACATCATCTAGAGTTGCCAGTTTCCTTTTAGCAATCGATTTGCAAGCAAACTTATTCCCAGTACCTTTCTCCACACATACAAAAGTTGTCCCAAACTGTCCATTCCCTACCTTGGTCCCCAAGCTATAGTATTCCTTCAAATGACCTGTTTTGGTCTGTAACACTGAATCTATCTTCAGTCCTGCGCATGACTGCCTCTTAACATTATGGGGTCTCCTTGGTGTTTTTCTAGGCTCAACCTTATGCTCTTCCTCGTTGTTTATAGCAGTCTGTGTTGATACCTGTGTTGGTTTGGAATCAAGTCTTTGAAGCTCACACTTTGATTGTTGCATTTGGGTTTCTTCTTTAGATTTCCCTTCTTGTTCCCTTTCTGTCCCTTCCTTAACAATCTTTATTTCTTCAGGGGGCTGGTTCTGAACATCAGAAGCTCCTTTTTCTTTACTTTCTGACTCAGCAGTTACATTTGGAACCTCATCTTTTTCTTTCTCCTTTTCTTCTTCAGATGGTCCACAAATGGAATTTGAGATTGTTTTAAAACAATTATTTCCCATCTAAAACTACTCTCGATTCTAACACCTTCCCTTATATATGTACATCTATAAAAGAAAGCTTTCTTCTATCCCTTAGGCTTTAGCCAAAATAAACCAACCCTAGCACTTTCAGCACCATGCAACCAATACCAATGATTCAATGATCTATGATCAATAAAATGTATCAAAGAGATGAATTATCCCACACAAAAACAATTTCATCAAAGCCCAAATAAAAAAAATAAAAAAGAAAAAGAAAAGAAGAGAAATCTCAGAAAACTTCCCACGTAAATAGAATGTTCAATGGTCGTAAAAAAAGAAGATGAAGAAAGAAACTTCCAATAAGGCAATGCAAACAAAAGATCACAATAGGAAAATTCAATGTGAAAAGCAAATATTTGGAATCATAAATAATGGGAAAAAATATAAATATCTTGGGGAGGTAGGGATTGAGGTTTTTGGTTAATTCATTTGTATATAATCAAAGACAAAAAGGAAAAGAATGATTGCTGAAATTTCTGCCTTGTTATTATTTCCCGGGGAAGAAAGAGAAAATAAGGAAAGGCAGGTTTATATATTGGCGTTAGATAAATTGAAAATTGAACGGGTTAAAATGGGTTCCGAGAGGGTTTAGCTAACCAACAGTGAGGGTTTGAGTGCTTATTAGTTATTACATACAACATTACTGTTGGCCTCACATGGTGATGGACGGCTTACATATTTTCAGTTTTGTGGGTTGTTGGACCGGCAGTAGTGAACCGTCACTTTCTTTCTAATTATAGCAAATCTGCATATTACAAACTAAAAATTGTTGGGGCTGAAGCAAGGGATAAACTATAATGATCAAGACATAATATCTCTATTAGTGCATGATAAACCAACAATCTATTTATCCAAGGAGTCTGTTGAAGCTATAGAAACTATACCCATTGGTCAAGAAAGGGGAAACAATGATGGGCAGTATGCATGCTGTGAACTTAGGAGCCAAATGGGGGCCATCTTCTTCTCCTACAAACCATTTAAGGGCTAATGTTTCTGAGCTTTGGATGTGAGAAGTGACACAATTCAAATGAAAGTGATTCAAAACTTTATTAAGGTTATATATTATAATTTTATATTATTTTTTTTACCTAATTTAGCTCTTATAAAAAGCTTTATAACCTTTCTCTAAATTAGATTTATATAAGTTATTATAATTAAAGTTAGATAGATCATTTGCGTCGTGAATCCAAATATCATGTGATAAATGCTAGTTAATAGTTATGCAAAATACAAAAATTTTTCTTGTATCATATCGTGGGGTACGATACCATTTGAAATAGTGGATGCAGACATAAGCACCAGAGTCGATTTGCAAACTTTTTTAATTTGAGACATTTAAAACTTGGAAATGTGTTTGAGAGAGCATTTGTTGTTTTAAAAAAATTTACCATATTAACAACATCACCTCAATATAGTATAAAAAATAGAATTATATTTATACGTTGCATACTTCATAACTTCATTCGAAGGTGGAATTGAGATTATCCATAACTTTGAGGAGCACATGGAAGAAATAGATATTTATAATCTACAAATGATGAATAAAGAGTATATGTTAAATGTTAAAGAGAAAATAATTCAACAAATATGGAAGGCTTGAACAAGTAAATAAAATAATAAAATTACATATGATGATTTGATTTTAATGTTTGTTACTCATTTAGAAATCATTTTTATTGTATTGATAATTTTTATAATAAATAATATTTTTAAAAATATAAATTATATAACTATATAATTACAATTTATCTTGTCAAACATGACTAAGAACATTTAGATATGAATACGTCTAAAAATTATAATTATTTATAATTACAAGAGAATGTAATATTCATAAAATTTAATTCTTGATTTATTTTATTTTTGTCATGGTTTTTTCTCCAAGTTCAATGTACTTTTATTTTGTTTATTCATAGATTTTTTTCTTCAAAATGAAACATGTAAGGTTTTTTCCTATATATGCACGAGGAGTTTTGTCAGGTTTCTTATAATGTGTATGTGTATCTTGTATGTAATAATTATTAAAATTCAATTTATTCTTATATATTAGTATTACATGAATTAAATTTAATTGTGTTTTATTATTGTTTTAATTGCCCAATAAATATTTGAATTTAATTGCATTATCATTTTAGGGTGCCAAAAGCAGGCAAAGAAAAATGCAAGAACGTGCCATCACTGCCATGAAAGTGGGTGTTTTGTAAGGAGGAAACCAATGGTTTAGTTGGTTAAGAAATTAGAAAATATTTTGAGTGAGCTTAAGCACAGGGATGGCATAGTCCTTGTCTGAAACACTGAAAACATATTTCCTTTCATTTATGGTATACCAATTCTGGAAGCCATTTATGACTTTTCGATTCTTTGGCAGACTGCATTGCAAAAGGAAAACAAGAAAACTTCGAGTCTAATACCGTGTCTGTTGAGAAGATCCCTTCACCTTCATACCCCACAAATCATATGGCACGAAGTTGTTAAAATTGGTACTTAAAAACTTATTTAGGGTTACAAATTACAACATCTTATTGTATAAGATGTTACGTTACAAAATCCACTCTATTAGGTCTTATTAAAATGAAATGCCTTGCTTTCATCCATCTAAGGTCTGTCTTCTTCCGGGGTGGAGGCTAATACCTACCTGAATTGAAACCAAAGCAACAGTGCCTATGCTTTCTCCACTTACTCGGCTTTTCAACACCCTTTCATGAAACCCATTTGTCTTTATGGTTCCATTCCCACAAGAATTCAAACCAACCTGGTTACCATCCATTGGTAGCATTGATGCATTTTGATGAGGCGATGCCGGCACTACTTTGTTATGGTGTACTTCCCTTGACATAGAATTTGGTCCACCAGACCTGCAAAACAGATGAATCCCATCATTTTGGTTTTGACATTAAACTAGGGGAATGGTGAAAAAGGCCAAAGGACGACGGGGTGACTCTCCTCCTCCCCTCAACTTACTATTCAAGTGGATACATGTGAAAATATCTTAACATGATTACCTTGTGTTGTTTATGTCATTGCTATTCTTGGAGTTATCCGAAGTTATCTCCAAATCCTCCGCGAATTTTTTGGAGCCAGCTTCATGACCAACCTCGACTTTTGAACAAACATTGGCTTCTGCAGAAAAAGTTGAGTCTTCTACAGCACCCTCTTCAAAATTTGCAGTTTCTTCATCAGAGAAACTAGAAGATCTGCCTTGGGCATTAAATCTATATTGCCGTACAATTGAAATGGCCTTCTCCAATGTTCCCAGAGCTTCTTCCACCTCTGGACGAATAGAAACCCTTTGTTTAGCATTTACGCCACTTGAATCAGCAAAACTATTGGTTGAAGGTTGATTTGCAGCCTTAATGCTCTCCTCCAAGCATGTACTCTCTTCACCTTCTTCTTCCTCAATTTCACCAAAAGCTTTTCTCTTTGCATCTTGTGCTATCTTCGGTGGAGATTCACCAGCAGGTTCATTAGCATGAACCTCTGGTTCTGCATCGTGTGTGCCATCTTGTATGTCTACAATTTCATTCTCGTTAGGCAAAATTTCATTCTCCTTAGGCAAAATATCAGGTTCCCTTTTAATTTCTTGTGCTTCAAGAACTTCGCCTGATTTGTTATTGGAAAAAAGAGCTCCACGAATTAGGCAAAACAGAGGGTCACCCAAGGCTTTGCTGTAATCCTCATCGCTATTAGTGACAGAAGCCACAGTCTGTAAGCATTGTAGACTGGAAAAATGTGAGAGATCAATCGGTAGGGTAATAATAATCAGCATCATGAAAAATGAAGTTACTAATCTGGAAGCTCTCAGCAATGGAACCTTTTAAGACAAATGATGGATTGATTTTTACCCATTACTTCATTGCATATGTTGACGAGCCAAATGAGTCACACTTAATTGGTAGCAATTAAAAAGACAGATAATCATAAACTACTTGCAGGAAATGAAGGTGCCATGTCAGAAGAATGTGCGACCTTCTGATAGAGTCTAAAACCATTTCCAATAAGCTGCCTTGCAATGAAGTTTATAAGGGATGGAGGGACAAAATCCAGCTTCATATCCATATTTGCTATTGTCCTACAAAAAAGGAAGAATCATGAGAGGAATACGACCTTCAAAAGGTGATATCGACACGGTTTCTACAGCCATGATTGCAAATGATCCTCCCGGTATCTATAGATAGTCACATTTCAGAAAGAAAATACTTGGTAATGCCTATTTGACACTCAATGCCACATAAGGGAGGAAAAATAAAGCAGCCATTTGAAATAAACTCCCAAGTCCTTATGATTAAAAGTGACCTGTATTCAGATCCAAACAAGAAAAAAGCTGGTTGTGTAATACAGTTGGACCGACTGCCTTAGCAGATCCAATGACCCTAGTTCAGGCTCTCCTAATCACATCTCCGATCAAATGGAGTCATCGAAGACCAGTATTTAGCCAATGCCAACCCCAAATATATTAACATCTCCATTAATGTCTTACGAGTCATACTCTGGGATATTTGAAAAATAAGCTCCTCAAGCATATGCCCCATTGAGATTTCAAGCAACAGCAAGAGGCAAAGCCACAATTATACGAGGCATCTGCTATCTTTGCAGGTAAAACTCTTTGGTGCTTGTAGAGGGGCCTAAATCTGTTGACCCTTTTCTCGCCCAGAAATGCATATGGCAACATTTACTTGCCTATATTAATATGAAAGCTTAAAGTATTGCAACTTACCTAAAGTAGCTTCTCTCGTTGTTCACCTTCTGCAAAGCAAAGCCTCCAACTACATCAATCCTTACAACATCTTTTGCTTCAGGGATTCCATCATTAGTAAATCCATGAGTTGCTTTATCAATATCGCTCACATCTGATATCTAAAAGCATAAGAACAGAAGTATTTAGATAGATTTCCAGTATATGGGAAGAACGTAAATTGCAAAGGAGGGGAAACCATATTCGAGTCTTTGAAGTGACTACCGTGTTCACAAGAATAACAATCAGATCATCTTGAAAGTACTCAAAGAAAAAATAGTGTACTAGAGCCTCCCTAGCTGACAGCGGCCATGCAACCTTCACCCTTTCTTCCGAAAATACAAAGATAAGTAAGCATTTTACAATTTCAGACTTCAACATACTACTGAAAGAAGGAAAAATATCTAAATGAACTGTTGTAGTTCTAGGCTTAACAAACCTCACTAGAGCTATCTGTTCACCAATTCGGATCTTTTGCAAACAGGTGGAACTAGTTACTTTGAAAGGTGGAAAGCTAGACTGAGGCCACCTAGGAAAACCAAACAAAGATTATTTTCAAAAACATACACATTTTCACTTGAACTGTATGAAGTCTTAAAATCAGCTACATGTTATTGTTAGATATCAAGTATCCTCTCCCCTGTCTGTCAATCTTTTGTGACAAATTCTCACCAATTATCCATTTATAATTATACAAGTGCAATTACATAGATATTGTACTAGTGGTGCAAGAACAGAATAGAAATAGGTGTCTACAAAACATTCTGATTTGTAGAGAGATTTTCTGTAACAACACACAACCAAGGTCATTGATACACAACATATTACTTCAACAGAGGACATAAAAAAGAATGAAAGCATGCAGGTTACACAGTTTTACCAGTCATATAGAGCAATGCTAATTCTACATTAGAATCAAGTGCAAGAATGAAAACAATTCTCACCATTTCTTGTATAGGGGTGACTCCCAAGATATACATAAACCTGCAATTAAGTTGCTCATGAAAAAGTTTCTTATACAATCATGAGTAGTATTTAAGTCTTAAACCAATTGCAATTTCATAGTCTTCTGCTCATGATTCAGGAGGAAATTCAAAAATAATTAAAGCATGGGCAGAACTTACAAACATCCAAAGGCCCATCTACATAGCCTTCAACAAGTAAAGTATGAAAAGGGGTGCCATGAGGTCCTTCACGGTACATAACACGGAACTCTTCATTATCATGCTTCAACTGTAAATAAAGGTTGGCTATATATCTTGGTGAACAATAATCATGATGTAGAACATAACATGGTTCATTCCACTAAAATATGCTCAATAAAGGCATTGATATAAGAGAAATAAGGAAATCTAAACTGATAGAGCATACCTTCCATTCCCCATGTGATCTCTCACTGGATTCTGACACTTGATGATCATCAACAGAAGTACTCCTTAACATGTCGAGAAAATTGGATACTTCCTGAGCCCTTTTGTCCAATAAATGTTCACTAAATTCTGTTGACCAAAATAAGAAAGAAAAAGTTGGACAGTATATACTTGAAAACAAACACTTAATTTAGTAAGGAATGTACATAGAGGGATTCAAAGTACACATATAGCAGCTTAAACATTAAATTGGAATTAATGCTCTAAAACCTTCTTTCTCATGTTGTGCATATCGTAAAATCTGATTCTTGACAAGGGTTTTAAGCGTCATGGGATCAGTCAGTTCAGCAGAGGACAGAGTGTTGTCCAGCCTCTCTCTGTATTGAGAGATTGCCTTTTTCTTTTCCATTTTAACATATGTAAGAAAACAGCATCCAGCTCCCCCTCAATCACTCCAAGGATCAACTAACCTTGCAACTAAAAACCAATTTTGTAAACACGTGCGTTAAATTTCCAGACAAAACAGGTAAGGACAGCTGCAAAAAAAAAAATGAAAAAAATAGGTTTCTATCTGCAGAATATGCAAAAGACAAAGTTCGTTAAAGTTTTCATTCATTAAAACATCCATGTGATTGTACAGGCAAAAGCCTCATCTGCGGAACAAACTAAATAAATCAAACCACGAAATTGACACAGAAAAAAACTGCAAAAGCTACGGGGACCACGGCTGAGGAATTCTATAAAACAAGAAAAAACATTCATATCTCTAACCTCATAAGATCGACAAGTCATATTATCAGTCAAGGCAAGCAATGAAAGAAGTTCAACTTACATGAAGCTCAAGAAAAATCAAAGGAAGAAAAAGAAATTGATCTCCAATGAAAATTATAAGAAGGAATAATCAGAACCAGAGACAAGTGAAATTACAGAAACCGAAAAAAAGAATGGTGCAGATCTCAATGTTAAAAGCTCCAACAAATCTCTATATCTTGATGGTAGTAAACAAAGCAAGAGAAGGTTGAATGGGAGCGCCTAGACGCAAAATAAACATGGGCTTTTCTTCTCGGGTATACCGGATACACGACAGTCGGCAGAATCACTAAATCAAAAAATTACAGCTTTTTTATTCTGTTAAACAAAATTAAAGTATTTGGATGCGTGACGGATTTTAGGACAACTAAGAAGGCGGGTCCCACAGCACTTAAAACCCCCACCAAACCTTATTACCAAATAAAGCTTTGTTACGACTCTACTCTACACTTTGCACTAATCCAATTAGTTTAGTAGGCTGTTTTAAGTTTTATTCCACTAAAATCTACTATAATATTTTTATTATTTTACTGTTTTGTTTCCTGAAAATTAATTATTAAAGAAAATTATTTTTTAAATAAAATTAAGAATTTTTAAAGAAAATGTGTTACTAAAATTTTGTTTGTGTAAGATTTTTTTAAATTGATAAAGCTTTATTTATTGTCTTTATTGTCGAAGAAACAAAAAGGAGAAGCTTTGAAAGTAACAAAAGGGAAGCTCTCTTCGCTGTCAAAGAAAACGGTCTCTTATCTTCTAATTTTATATTTTTTATGATTTAGTCCTTAAAATTTAAATTTTTACTATTCTACAATTTAATTCTTCAAAAATAGATTTTTTTATTCTACACTTCAATCCTAAATCTTGTTTTGTACAATTCTGCTAAACAATTCATTTTCTAAAATTTTCAAATTTTGTAAATAGTCCTTACAACTAAATTTGTCAAAATTTTCAAATATTAGTCCTTGATTTTTGAACAATTAAACTTTCATATTATATTTTTCAGAATTGTAAATTCTCAAATAATGTAAATTAGTCCTAAAACTCAAGTTTTGAAATCTTTACAATTTAACCCTATAGTTTCAAACTTTACTATTTTATGCTCAATTTTCCAAATTTTCATATTTCATAATTATAAACTATAGTTACTAAATCAATATTTCATATTTCACTACTCAAACCCTTAGAATTAAAAATTTACAAATTTAACAATTTGTTCCTTCCATTTTATTAAATTAAATCATTTTTCAACTTACTCGTCCAAATAATATTCAAAATAAATTTTTCTACTTTCTACTTAATTAAACATAAATTTATATTCTCAAATATACAAATTTAACAATTAAGCTTAATTAAGTAAATTAAAATTGATTAAAACTAAAACATGATTAATTAAAGTATAAATAAGCTTTCTAAAATAAACTTAAACAATGAAAAGATAATAAAATCTCAAATGTATGTTTGTTTTATTGAAAACAACTTTTATGAAATATTTTCAAAAAATCATCAAAAACGAGAAAATATTTTTTACGAGTTCATCCAAATATCGGAAAATATTAACTTTTCCAAAAAAAGTAAATCATTTTGTAGGAACTATTTTCCATTTCAATTGAACAAATAAAGCATAAATTAAATGCGTTAAACATTTTCATTTATTAAACACTTAATTCTCCGTCTACCCTCCAAATTATACTCTCTCTATTACACTTTAGTATTTAATTACTTTTTTAAATTTCATTTTAGTACTTAAATTATTATATAATTCAGTTCAATACATTTATTAAAATAGTTTTTGTATAGATATTAAAAATACATGTAAACTTTATTAAAATGTACTATGTAACACCTTTCAACCATTTAAAATGTTAGACGCGACATTTTATGATTATTCAAATTAAATTAAATATAAAATGTTTTAAAAGTTTAAGTATTTTAGAAGATATATCATTGACTTTAAGACGAGTCATTAATCGAAATTTTATTTGAATTTTTCAAAATTTAAGAATTTCTTTTATAAAACTTATATATACTTTTTTTGCAGTTTTTTTTAATTATTACAATCTTTTGGAATTTATCTCCTTTTTTAATTATTTTTCAAATTTTGAGTTAGACTTTTGAATTTTTAGAAATTTTGATATATGATGTGGTGTTTTAGAAAATAATAACATTATTACAAATTTTCTAGAATATATATATATATATATATATTGAAATTTTGAGGTTTTTTTTACTTTTCTAAACTTTTGACTCTTTTGAAATTTTTTATGTTGTTACGATTTTTGAATTTTTTTAAATTGTTACGATTTTTGAATTTAAATTTATATATTTTCGGACTTTCTAAAATTTTATTTTTAAAGGAAATCTTTTTTAATATTTGAATTAATGATTTGATATATAAACGTTTTTTAATTAATATATTTTACATAATATTTAAAAATAAAAGAAAGCCATCTAATAGTGCCACATGTTAGTTTTTTTTAATGTTGTGAGTTCAATAGTGCAGCGAATTGAAGTAGGACAAAAAAAAATTAGGTGTCAAAGTGTCAAACTTAGCAGTAAACTTAAAGTAAATATTAGAGAAAGAAAGGGAATGATGTTGAATGAGAGAAAACAACCACCAAAGTCAATCACCGAGGGTGGGCAATCACGACCAACTTCTTGAAGTAGGCAACAATGGGAATGCTGCTAAGGAGGAGGAGGAACCACCTGATGCCTCAGACATGGTCATTATTTCTAATACGAATGAAGCTTTCGTCTCTTTCTAGGGCAAATTGTTGAACAGTTCGGTGGAGACAAAAGATAATGAGCTGATGTCTCTACTCTTAAAGGTACTAATTAATGACACGATTTTATCTTGAACGTTTTCATTCATTATACAGTTTTGATTTATCTATCTATCATGTTGACATTTAAGATTTAACTTTTATATTTTAATTTGACATAATTTAATTATTTATTATTATAATGATATTAGTTCGTCCAAATAATTAAAATGATGATATAAATTTCTCTAAAATTTATTATTCTAACCCAAAATATATATACATATTTTTGCATGAAGTTAGGACAGGTATTTAAAAAAATTAACCTCAATATTTAACCATAATAATTAAAGGCATAAATTAATTTAAATAACTAATGATATTATGTAGAGGAATTAATTATATCAAATTAAAGTATAAATACTAAATTTTAAATTTAAACATATTAGAAAACTATAAACATAGTTTAATCTAAAATAAATTTTGTCTAACACATTATTTTTCATTTGATTCAATAAAAGTTTGATTTTTAAAGATTATTTTTAATTTAATTTAATCTAATTGGTATATAACTATATATTAAAGCATAGAAATTTAAATTTAAATTTAAGTATAATAAAAAACTAAACATTTTTAGAAAAAAAAAAACCAGAAACGCATAAACAAGAGGAAGTCGCTAACAATCATCAACCTTCTTTTAATAGTCATATAGGATTAGCTGCATGATGAATGGATTTTTGTTTTCTTTTTCTAATTTTATTTTTCATTACTTGAATAATAATGGAGTGAATGACATAATGGCAATGACCCGACAAATAAGTAGTTGGCGATTTCCACGATGTTTTTCATTGATTTTACTACTCTTGTTTTAATCAATTTAAGATGGGTGTTTGTTGGGATTAAAAATAATGAAATATTATTATTCTTTATTTCTGAATTTTATTTTTTATATGAATTAAAATATATTATATTTTTTTTTTGAAATTTGTTACAAAATTGGGTGGATATTTTTCAAATTGAAATTCATTTATGTGAAAGAGCAATGCATAGAGGCAAAGGTGGTCCTTAGGCAGTGACCAAGATAAAAGGGAATGGTAGAGGCTAAAATTATTTTTATTTTTTTAATAATTTGATTATATATATTTTTTTGATACAATGTTTAGTACTATTCATTGTCCATCCCTAATTTATAAATAAGAGAATATTGCATTTTAGTGTACTCGAATTTTCGTTCTCCTATATTGACAATAATACTCATACTAATCGAGCTAAAACTCAATTGGCCGAACTCCAATTTTTTAACCTTCCAACCTTTCTTTCCTCAATAATTTTTATTACATTTCCAATCTATCATATGAAAATAGTTACAAGTCCAAAAAAAATTATGACAAATTTTAAAGTGTAATCAATATACAATCAAAGTACAAATATAAATATATGTCTGAGTAATCACAAGTATTAAGTTATTACATATAGAATGTCTGAGTAATCACAATATAGAATTAAACCATTACAAGCACAAATGAACAGCGTTGCCTGTATCAGAGGAGTGAGGAGGTGTATCAACACCTGGTGCTGTACCCATGAACAGAAGATGAAAAAGAGAGAAAGAAAAAAAAATCAAGTCAAGAATTCACTGGCTCTTGATACCATGTTAAAAGAAACAGAAAGAAGTTTCAGAAGATAAAACTTTCCCATTCCATTCATCAAAGCAGGTCACTGCATTTAATACACATGCAAGTGTACGTAAACCTAATGTCTTACTTTAACTGCTCTAACAGTTACTAACTAATTGAAACAATTAGTAACAGAAACTCTTTCTTCTAACACAATCCAAACTAAAACTAACAAACTAGACTAATTAGACCAAAATTCATTCATGACAATCGCACATGATGAAAATCAAAGACCTATGCATATAGTTGCATATGATAGGTCTCAAACCTAGATACTCAATACTCAAAGCCTCCACTTTACCAATTAAGCTAAAAAATTTAATTTTTTATAACAAATTTATATGCTATTTGCAATATTAATAAGAGATATAATATTTAAATTTAGTGTGTTGTCTTCAAATCAAGCTAAACATTTAATGTGGAAATGTAGAAGTTGATACCTTAAAAGACTTTCTTACAACGAAAAAATAAACTGACGACTTAAGTGAGAAAATAAGAGATATGTTACGACAAATGTAACAGTCCGATTTTGACCCTAATCGGAACGGTGGTTTCGGGGTTACGAATCCGAGTCAAAAAAAAATCTAATCTAATATTATTTTTTTGTTAAATATTTATGATTGAGTATGTGCTAAAATTTCGTGAATTTATTTACTCGTTTGTATGCTTAATTTAGGAAAAAGGATTAAATTGCATGAGTGGTGGAATTAGCCAATGGTTTGATTGAAGGGTTAAATTAATGTGTCTTTATTTTAAGAGGGTTTTATGTTGCAATTAACTCTCTTATAATGATAGTGGACGGCAAGTGATTATAAAATGCCTTATTATATTTATTTTATGTGTTGAAATGTTAGTAATGATAAGATATATGCAAAAAAAAAAAAAAAAAAGATAGAAAGAAAGAAATTCATATTTTAATAAAAACATGAAAAGAGAAAGTGGAGGTTCATCTTCATTTCTTTCTTGTTATTATCGAAATACAGAAGAAGGAGAAGAGCTTGAGCTCTCAATCATTCGCTTTGCATGCTCAAATTTAGGTAAGTAATTAGATTAATTTTTTTATAAATCTTACATTTTTGGATAGTTGATTTGCATTTTAATTAGCCCATGATTTAATTTTTGTTGCGGTTGTGATTTTTGTAAGAAGCCATGAATGGAAGCTTGATGCTCATGATGTTTAAAAAAAAAGATATGTAAATGGCTGACTAATAATGATGTATTTGTTATGTCTGAAATTTGAGAAAAGGAGTGTTTGATACTGCCTTTAATGTAGCTGAGAAGGTAATAAAAGACCAATTTAATGCTACAGAATTTATGTCTTAAGTGTTAGTTAATGAGTTAGTTATATGGTGATAATAGCTGTATGTTTATATTGTTTGGAGTGTTTGTGGACTATTAATTTATGTTAATTAGTAATTAATACGTACTGCATCAATAAGTTAACTGTTAATTATTATTAAAGTTAGTTTTAGTGGATTAATTGGGCTGCTGTAATGCAGGATTTGAATGCTATCTGAATTGGTATTATGTATTTAATTGTACTGCCATATTTTTGTATAGTAATGTTGTTTATTAAAGAGTATCTTAATGCTATCCAAATATGAAATCTTTGGGACTTTAAATTTCATGAACTAATATAAATTCCTACTGTATTCATGTTGTCCAAATTGGAATGAATTGAATAATTGTTGTGTGTGTTGACCATTTGTGAGGAATAAATACGTTTTTACTAATTGTAAGTAAATGATAGGACTGTTTGAGTTTGAACTTGAACTTGATTTGATATTTGAGTTAGTTAATGTATTGATTTATTATTATGCTTTGATCGTGAAACAAATAGATTGATTATAAATTGGGGGAAAAAAAAAAAAGAGAAGGTCGTGGAATAATCATCTATGGCTTGAGGTAAGTCTATAAGTAAATGGTTGTTCTTAATTTTAAATAAATGTAAATTATTCATCTTTGAATTGAAATGTTTATAATTATATTTGGTATTACCGAATGTGAAGGATGGTAATTGATATGTTCAAGGAACTATTTGAGTAAGTTTTAAGCAATGGAATTAATTTGAAGTAATGCTTACTTATAAGTTTAAATTGAATGTTGATGGTTATTCAAGGCATTGCGAATATATATATATATATATATTATGCATATTGAGGGAATAACAAGTTAAGAGAAGCATACATTGAGTAATACGGTTCAATGAGTACCATATGTGTAAAATTAAGTAACGGCTCGTGTGAGCGATACGTTACGATAAGCATTAAATAACGGCTACGTGAAGCGATACGTTACGATAAGAGTTAAGCACCGGCTCGTGTGAGCGATACATTACGATAAATGTGAAGTAACCGCCTGTGTGAGCGATACGTTATGATAAATGTGAAATAACGGCTTTGTGTGAGCGATACGTTACTAGAAGCAAGAATAGTAATGGCACTAAGTGTGCGATCGTTACATCAATTACACTTTGTAAAATGGATTTCTGGATTTTACAGAGATATAATCCAATGAATGGAGCTATCCGAAAAGTGATAGATAGGTAAGGGATGTATGATAATTGTGTAATTTAAATATCAATGAGGTAAATTGTTCTTGTATACGAAATTAAAGTATCGAGAGGTGATTATTAATCTATGAGTTTGATTGAATGAATGAATGGTATGTTGGTAGTTGATTTTGAGACCTATTGATCTAGATAGTTGTTGAATGGTAGCATGATATATGTAATTGCAATTCTGAATCCGTTATCTTCAAGTAAGTTGATTTAATTAACCTTATAGGTTCGGCCACAAAGGTATGTGCATATGTGATGATGAATTGAATTTGTGTATAAGTGGTTATATGTGATATTATATTAAATTCAAATATATGAGTACATGTGATAGTTTAATTAACTTTGGATGATCGATTATATATATGATAATGGATTAAACTAGTATATTGGGCCATAAATGATGGTATAATGAATCATGTGTATTTGATCTAATAAGTAAGTTTTAGATGTTGAAATGAAAATTTTTATATCATATGTATTTATATGTGAATTATATGGATTGAAAGGTGAGAAAGAAAATTAGGTAGTTAATATGTATATCCGTGAACAAATGTATATGTATTTGTTTTGAGATGGGAAAGTGATTTATAGATCTATGTGAAATCTATTATTGAATGTATGAGTGTTTGGCCTTAAGGCTATAAAAAGTGAAAGTTTACGAATGATGATATGAATTATGAGCAAGTGAAGTTACTTAACGAGGAACATGGATTATATGAGAAAAGTGATTGTACATGTGTATGTGATTAACCAAATTTGGCCTATTTAAATTAATTATATATGTTTCTATGGTGAATTATTTGCTTATGGCTTACTAAGCTTCCAAAGCTTACTTTGTGTAATTTTCCTATGTTTATAGAGTTTCAAAGACTTGCTCGGGTTGGAAGTCGAAGGAGATCTCATCACACTATCCAATTTTCGCCTTTAAATAAATGCTTGGAGATTTGGTTATGTGGCATGTATAGACTAGTTTTGATATTGCTAGTTTTGAAGTTGTATATATTTGTATAAGCCATGCAAAATGGCTTGTCCATCTCGTTATTCTTGGAATTTATATTTTGGCTTGATGATTTTGTTTGATTTGGTTTTGGTATATTTATAAGTATGATTAATGTATAGAGTTTATATGAAATGAAGTAAAGATGTTATGATCTAAATTTGAGTTTTGTAACTCGAGTTATAGTCGATTTAGTCAATATGATCTTGATGGACAGTTTCAATTTTATGCCCCAAATTGGTAGTTAAGTCGGTAATACCTTGTAACCCGTTCGTGACGGATAAGGGTTAGGGTGTTACATTTTATTGGTATCGAGCCACGGTTTAGTCGATTCTAGGACTAACGTAGCGTGTGTGAGTCTAGCTATACATGTCATATTTAACCTGTGATAGTGTGATATCTCTCGACTCTGACGAAAATTGTTTTAATTAGACAGATATGCTTTCCAACAGAATTAAATTCCGATAGTATGGAATGTGTACTCAAATGTTTGGGTAAAAACATATTGGTGATGAGTTGACACTCGTAAAGGTATGAATCAAAGTGTATGACATTTTTGTTACTAATAAATGTTATAATTATATGAGCATATGAGTTATGACAATTGAATTATGATGCTATATGAGAATTTCGATTGTGAATTAGTGATTTGAGTTGGCTTATGAACTATGTGTTAAGAATAAAAATGATTATAGGTAAATGCTTACTAAATGTTTTGAGAATGTGAAATTAGAAATGAACTGGCTATTTGTGATAATATATGTTACATGCATGTATGTGTAAGTTAAATTTGAGGCTTTACTAATCTCACCCCTTATCGGTGAAATGTTAAAATGAAATCTATAAGAATTTGGGATTAAAAAGCTCATGAGTGTGGAGTTATAAGTTCGTGCTTGAAAGATTAGTAATGTGGTCGAAAAGAGAATGAATCAACAAGTGAAGACAAGATTAAAAGAAATATTGGATAGTTCAAGATTATTCGGATTATGCGAGCCAACGGTGAATAAGAACTTAATTTCGACTAAATGACATATTCGGTATATTATCTAAAGAAAGTATTAACTGGAAGCTTTTCCGATATTTACTTTTGTTAATAATGGGATAATGTGAAAATTTCCGATGTGAGTTAAGCAGGTTGAATAATGTTTATATTGTATTGGTGGTGAGTGTAATGGTTATAGTCGGGTAATTACTATGATTCCTTCTGGGCATTTTAGGTGTACATTTATTCTCAGAAGCATAAGTGACTGCTTAATTCTAGAAAGAAGATTCTTATCGTGTGAAAACACTAGCTAAATGTACTGATCGACGAAAGCATGGTTGATCTATTTGGGTTACGTTTGATATTGCTATGTCTTCCTCTGGTATTTATTCCCTTGTGTGGATATGAAAATCGACGGTAAATCTGAATGATACTAATACTCTATATGTGAAGATTATATTACTTATGTTACTGTGGATTTCAATATTTATGAGTGACATTGTCCTTCGGACACTTTCGGGATATTATCTAATTAATATCATTCTATCTGGGTTGTAATTTTGGATATCCTGAGTTTGAAATTTCGCTATTCTGGTTTTCTTGTGAATTTATGTGATTATCTGTAAGAGATATCTATTTGACAAAAATGGCTATATCGTTTATAATTATAATTTTGGCTGAAATGTGATAGTCAATGATGCAGTTCTCGAGTTATAGAAGTTGTGTTTATGCAGAGGTTCTTGATAAAATCACATTTGATTCTTCTCTATGTTCAAATACTTCATTAACAGTAGGTATAATATTTACTTATAGGGTTGAGACGTCGTTCTTATTAAGGCCCAATGGTTTTTAACTAATAAAGGTGACACAATATTGTTTAGAATATCGATGATTAATAGATGAGACCGCTTTATTATAAACTCTTTTCTAGTTCTCGTGAAAGTTTGACATTGATAAAAGTAAAAATGATTAAGGATCAAGTTCAATCTGTGAAACGATATGGTTGGGTTATCTTTTTTAACGAGAATAAAAGATTTCTTCGAAAAGACTGATTTAGTGGTCTAGTTTGATTTGAACTATTTGATTGAAAAGATAATTGGGTTATTTGTGTGCGGATCTATCTACCGATTTGAAATAAACTTTGAATGTATATGTGAATGGAAGGATAGTATGGAAGAAGAATTTGTATTCTTGAAGATTTAATCTGTAATTTTATCTATTGGAACAATTCTATCCGAGAAATGTTATGATAAATTAAAGTTAGTTGAATGTTGAAGCTTCCTTTTGCACAAAGACATTATCAACCGAAATGTCGGTTCTAGTTCCGTTTGAGTTGAATAAAGAGTTTATCATCCTCAGTCATATGTTAATGAATGGTTTGAAGTGTGTTCTAATGAAAAAGAGTGTACAGAGATATCTTGTGATTGCATATAGTTAAAGATACATGAAAAGAGTTATGTGATATATATGATGACTATGAGAGTGTAAAATGTTTAATGTCGATAAAGATCTGAATTTGGCACGAAAAGTTAACTCAATCGTCGAAAAACTTGTGAGTCTGTAAGTGATTCTTATCCAGAAATGATTATAGTTTGGATGTTTTGAATGGAAAACTTTTGTGTGCTTTTGAGCGATGAATACGTGATTGATCTTATCGATAATGAATAGTTGTTAGTGAATTAAAGGCTAAATAAATGTTTATTTAGAAAAGTTGTCAAATTCAAAAATGTGTCGTTGAATTAGAAGTTAAAAGGGTTCAAAGATAAATTGATCTCGATTCGGAACTTCGACGTGGAATCGATGATTATTTGTTCCTTTGAGATAAAGTGCCAATACCGAGAAGCTCAAGATCGTATAAGCATTGTTATAAGTGGCCTACAAGTGTCAATTAGTCCGATCGACGAGAGTAACATGATGCACCTAAATTTGAGATATGATATTGATGAATAAATGTGAATTGTGATATTCTCGACTTTGTGGATTATAGAAATAAAGTGTTGATGAATTTTGTATCGAGATTATCCTTATTATTGAAAAGTGATAGAGTTATCATTTCGAGATGATAAGTCTACACATGGTACTAACCATCATTGTTTTGATTGAGATCTGAAACTCATATTGTGATTCGAGGGAAATTACGAGAATCTATGAGTATGAGACGCATTGAAATCGAAAATGCAATTCAAACTCTTGAAATATTTATTAGTCAACGTGTTTTAGAGTTTCAAAGCAACTAAGAAAGAATTCTTTGTTATAAGCAATTCTAGAACTTTGTTATTTAAGGATCGAGCTTTATGAGAAAATGATCCAAGGGTTAATATCGTCAAAGAAATTGAGCAGAAAATGGAAACAATTTAATATAGTCATAAGCAGTCTCAACTAGAGATGATGTACAGCGAAAGTCAGATCAGAATTTCAATTGTGAGATTAAAGAGATTTGAAATCTGAAGCTATGTATGAATTTGAAATGTATTGTGTGGAAGTAAATCCTTAAGCTACTTTCTGGTAAGATTTTCGAGGACGAAAATCCCTATTGGGGGAGAGTTGTAACAGCCCGATTTTGACCCAAATCGGAACGGTAGTTTCGGGGCCACGAATCCGAGTCAAAAAAATCTAATCTAATATTATTTTCTTGTTAAATATTTATGATTGAGTATGTGCTAAAATTTCGTGAATTTATTTACTCGTTTGTATGCTTAATTTAGGAAAAAGGATTAAATTGCATGAGTGGTGGAATTAGCCAATGGTTTGATTGAAGGGTTAAATTAATGTGTCTTTATTTTAAGAGGGTTTTATGTTGCAATTAACTCTCTTATAATGATAGTGGACGACAAGTGATTATAAAATGCCTTATTATATTTATTTTATGTGTTGAAATGTTAGTAATGATAAGATATATGCAAAAAAAAAAAAAAAAAAGAAAGAAAGAAAGAAATTCATATTTTAATAAAAACATGAAAAGAGAAAGTGGAGGTTCATCTTCATTTCTTTCTTGTTATTATCGAAATACAGAAGAAGGGAGAAGAGCTTGAGCTCTCAATCATTCGGCTTTGCATGCTCAAATTTAGGTAAGTAATTAGATTAATTTTTTTATAAATCTTACATTTTTGGATAGTTGATTTGCATTTTAATTAGCCCATGATTTAATTTTTGTTGCGGTTGTGATTTTTGTAAGAAGCCATGAATGGAAACTTGATGCTCATGATGTTTAAAAAAAAAAAGGGATATGTAAATGGTGACTAATAATGATGTATTTGTTATGTCTGAAATTTAAGAAAAGGAGTGTTTGATACTGCCTTTAATGTAGCTGAGAAGGTAATAAAAGACCAATTTAATGCTACTGAATTTATGTCTTAAGTGTTAGGTAATGAGTTAGTTATATGGTGATAATAGCTGTATGTTTATATTGTTTGGAGTGTTTGTGGACTATTAATTTATGTTAATTAGTAATTAATACGTATCGCATCAATAAGTTAACTGTTAATTATTATTAAAGTTAGTTTTAGTGGATTAATTGGGCTGCTGTAATGCAGGATTTGAATGCTATCTGAATTGGTATTAAGTATTTAATTGTACTGCCATATTTTTGTATAGTAATGTTGTTTATTAAAGAGTATCTTAATGCTATCCAAATATGAAATCTTTGGGACTTTAAATTTCATGAACTAATATAAATTCCTACTGTATTCATGTTGTCCAAATTGGAATGAATTGAATAATTGTGTGTGTGTTGACCATTTGTGAGGAATAAATACGTTTTACTAATTGTAAGTAAATGATAGGACTGTTTGAGTTTGAACTTGAACTTGATTTGATATTTGAGTTAGTTAATGTATTGATTTATTATTATGCTTTGATCGTGAAACAAATAGATTGATTATAAATCGGGGGAAAAAAAAAAAAGAGAAGGTCGTGGAATAATCATCTATGGCTTGAGGTAAGTCTATAAGTAAATGGTTGTTCTTAATTTTAAATAAATGTAAATTATTCATGCTGAATTGAAATGTTTATAATTATATTTGGTATTACCGAATGTGAAGGATGGTAATTGATATGTTCAAGGAACTACTTGAGTAAGTTTTAAGCAATGGAATTAATTTGAAGTAATGCTTACTTATAAGTTTAAATTGAATGTTGATGGTTATTCCAAGGCATTGCCGAATATATATATATATATATATTATGCATATTGAGGGAATAACAAGTTAAGAGAAGCATACATTGAGTAATACGGTTCAATGAGTACCATATGTGTAAAATTAAGTAACGGCTGTGTGAGCGATCGTTACGATAAGCATTAAGTGCTTGCTCTGTGTGAGCGATACGTTACGATAAGAGTTAAGTACCGGCTCTGTGTGAGCGATACATTACGATAAATGTGAAGTAACTGCTCTGTGTGAGCGATACGTTATGATAAATGTGAAGTAACGGCTTTGTGTGAGCGATACGTTACTAGAAGCAAGAATAGTAATGGCACTAAGTGTGCGATACGTTACATCAATTACAATCGTAGTGTGGATTTACTGGATTTTCTGAGAGATATAATCCAATGAATGGAGCTATCTGAAAAGTGATAGATAGGTAAGGATGTATGATAATTGTGTAATTTAAATATCAATGAGGTAAATTGTTCTTGTATACGAAATTAAAGTATCGAGAGGTGATTATTAATCTATGAGTTTGATTGAATGAATGAATGGTATGTTGGTAGTTGATTTTTGAGACCTATTGATCTAGATAGTTGTTGAATGGTAGCATGATATATGTAATTGCAATTACGAATCCGTTATCTTCAAGTAAGTTGATTTAATTAACCTTATAGGTTCGGCCACAAAGGTATGTGCATATGTGATGATGAATTGAATTTGTGTATAAGTGGTTATATGTGATATTATATTAAATTCAAATATATGAGTACATGTGATAGTTTAATTAACTTTGGATGATCGATTATATATATGATAATGGATTAAACTAGTATATTGGGCCATAAATGATGGTATAATGAATCATGTGTATTTGATCTAATAAGTAAGTTTTAGATGTTGAAATGAAAATTTTATATCATATGTATTTATATGTGAATTATATGGATTGAAAGGTGAGAAAGAAAATTAGGTAGTTAATATGTATATCCGTGAACAAATGTATATGTATTTGTTTTGAGATGGGAAAGTGATTTATAGATCTATGTGAAATCTATTATTGAATGTATGAGTGTTTGGCCTTAAGGCTATAAAAGGTGAAAGTTTACTGAATGATGATATGAATTATGAGCAAGTGAAGTTACTTAACGAGGAACATGGATTATATGAGAAAAGTGATTGTACATGTGTATGTGATTAACCAAATTTGGCCTATTTAAATTAATTATATATGTTTCTATGGTGAATTATTTGCTTATGGCTTACTAAGCTTCCAAAGCTTACTTTGTGTAATTTTCATATGTTTATAGAGTTTCAAAGACTTGCTCGGGTTGGAAGTCGAAGGAGATCTCATCACACTATCCAATTTTCGCTTCGGTAAATAAATGCTTGGAGATTTGGTTATGTGGCATGTATAGACTAGTTTTGATATTGCTAGTTTTGAAGTTGTATATATTTGTATAAGCCATGCGAAAATGGCTTGTCCATCTCGTTATTCTTGGAATTTATATTTTGGCTTGATGATTTCGTTTGATTTGGTTTTGGTATATTTATAAGTATGATTAATGTATAGAGTTTATATGAAATGAAGTAAAGATGTTATGATCTAAATTTCGAGTTTTGTAACTCGAGTTATAGTCGATTTAGTCAATATGATGCTGATGAACAGTTTCAATTTTTATGCCCCAAATTGGTAGTTAAGTCCGGTAATACCTTGTAACCCGTTCCCGGCGACGGATAAGGGTTAGGGGTGTTACAACAAAGGTTAAGAGGAGGGATGAGCTCCCCATGTTTCCCAAGACCTACACAAAGTACTTGAAATATTCAGCTTGGGTGTCCTCACTGGGAAATGGCCGGGTGGGTAAGAAGGACCAATTTCATGGCCAAACTGATATAAGGATGCAATTGGATGTTGAGGTTAGGCAAATATATTTCAATCAAAATCTGTTATAGACTCGTTCGTTTTCAGGGACTTCAAAGGATTTATAATGACGATAGTAATTTGGAAGATTATCAATGTAATAAACGCACGTAACAAATTGTGTTGTACATGAGCTTGCCAAACTAAGTTCTTGTAAGGGTGTTCAAACGGTCGGTTTGGTTATTAACCCGAATCGAATTATTTAAAATGTAAAAATTTTAATCGTTAATTAAATTGATTTTTTTCAAATGCATTAACCGAACCGAAATATTTCAGTTATATATTTTTGTCTTTTGTTAAAATAAATATAAAACATATAAAAATTACATTGCTAAATTTCAATTCTTGTTTTCTAATAGTTCAAAATATATATTATATATAATAAATATTATTTATTTCGATTAATATAAAATAATTATTCAAAAATATATTGCTAATATAAAATATATTATATATAATATATATTATTTATTTCGATTAATTCAATTAATTATTTAATTTCAAAACGAATTAATTGATAACCGAAATTTTAAAAAATCATTAACGAATCTTCAATCAAACTAAATTCGGTCACCAACCAATTAATCAAATTAAATTAATTTGATGAGTTAATTTAATTTTAATTAAACTATGAAGACCCTAAATTGTTCCACCTACATCATAATTAAATGACCGGTGGCATTAACATCTTATAATGGATTAAGTTTTTCTCCACACTCAAAATAATAATAATAATAATAATAATAATAATAATAATAATAATAATAATAATAATAATAATAAAGAAAACTAAGGTGGAAAAAATAAATGAAAATATGTTTGAATAATTTTAACAATTAACAAAAGTATAAAATTCCAAAATTATTTTAAAAATTTAAAAAGTTCTAAAATTAATAACAGTGTAGATGAATTTTACAATTAAATGTAAAATGTAAGTAGCTAACATCCTATTCAGTTATTCTTTTCTTACAATTAAATTGCCCTATTAATTTGAAATACTAAACTATTCTTTTCTAAGTAGTTTACAATTAGGAGGAACTAAATTCCTCCTTATCCTACCGTACAAGGACCTCCAGAGTAGATATTCCAAAAGGAATAACAACAATTAGAAAAAAAAAATTCTCACATTTCCGGTTGAGCCCCGGCTTACAAGCTGACTCCTTACTGACTCTCACTAAGCCTTACACCATAACCAATCTGTACATTAGCAATTCAATCCAAAAACAATAATAAGTTAGCAGACTCTAAAATCTTATTTCTTTTAAGTGTCAGCTTTTTTTTTCCTCTCTAGATTTTGAAGATTCAATTTTTCCCTTTGTTTTTAGTTTGATCTTCAAAGTTGTTAGTTGGGTCTTAAGAATTCTTTTAACTACTTGTTTGTTTATGTTTTATGGTTTTTGTTGGCTTTGGGTTATTACCATTGTGAGTGTGACTTTGGGTTTGTTTCTTTACCCTCTTAGCTGTTTGAGAGAAGTCCTAAAAGAGTAGGCCGTTTCGAAAAACATGGTGGGGTGGCAGAGGCATTTGCAATGTGCACTCCGTCGAATTCGAAGAAGACTGGAACACAATTATTCTCAGTCTTCCAATTACTCTTCCACTTCCACTTCTCGCTTGAGCTCCTCCCTTTTACCTAGTGAGTTTGAATAACTTGGTTATTGATACTTCATATATTTAGCTTCTTTCATTCTCATGGGACCTCTGTTCCACTTCGTTAATTGTTTAATTAGTATTTTCTATGTGAAGTTGAAGTTAAATTTGAATTTGTTATTGGGGAAGTAAGATTGGCAACACTTCTTAAGCGTTGTTTTTTTTTTTTAATTTCAATATTTAAAATTATTTGAATTATTTATGCAGGCGAACTGCCTGGTATTCAGAGATTGTGGAAGCCACCTTCTGCTGGCATCTCATCGCCTTTATATCAGTATTTCCAGCAATTGGTAATGCTAACTTGTTCTTTGCACTTGGATATGATTTTGGTAAATTTGATGTTTTTGGCTGTTTTCTAGTTTCTCTTGGCAATGATCATTATTTCTATTTCCAAGAGAACTGTGAATTTTGTGTTTTGCAAGTCATAAAAACTAGACATGTAATCTAATGCAACTTTTCTTGTGAAATCTGAAGTAGAACTTGTGACATTTCATGTATGCTGATGCGAATTTTGGATGCCTTGTTTGTTTACTGATGAATAGTATACAGAGGTAAGTGAGGAGGATATTGTCATATATCTTGGAAAGCAATAAGTTCATGTGCTTTCTCACTTTTGATGGTGTAACTATTATTGATTTGTAAATGCTTGTTTTCTTGTATTTAAGATGCCATGTTGCTTTCATCTTGATATCATCCCTATTCAGTATGATTTTTATTGCCTATGGCACCTATCTGCAGAAGATCAGGGTTTTTTTTCTGTTCATCGTTGTAAGATGCCCTTTGTTTAACAATTCCCGTTGGAGACAATGCCAATGGTTTGAATTAGTGTCAACATATTGAAGATCAATGGGACGCTTCTAACTGATGAATAAACAATTCTTAGTCAATGTCACAGGGGGTTCATAAATGAATTATCTATATAATGTTTGCGCCACATGGATGTGTCATTATACGCTGTTATAATATTTATTCCCTCTGGCAGCATCATATTAAAGTTATTAAGGCAATACTTTTCAGAGTATATTATCAGTTGATCTGAGCCAAAAGAATTTATTGTGACAATGGCTTGTTTTTTATTCCATTTTTAAACATTCGGGTTGCTATTGCAAGCTTTTTCAATTTTTTCCTTATTTTTATTTTTTGTTGTTTTCCATTCATAAGTTGTCTTATATTTACATGCATAGGGAATTTCCACTTCAAGGAAATTACTAGCAGGTTCTTCTGAAGAGACACCCATTTCATCACCATTAACTTCTGTTTTGGCAATAGATAGTGGAAAGACTGAAGAGAAGAAAGTTGTTGCTAATCACACAAAAGTTCAGGCGGCTTTAAAGAAAATAAAACAGGTAACCACCCGAACTATTACCAGAAATTTCTAACTTCATTCCATTTGCTTATTTCGGTATTCTGCAGTCCCACTTGAAGGTAAGAAAAGAGGTATATAACTTAAATTGGCAGGGAACTATAAAAATCTACATTATTATTGTAATGAAAACCCAAGGAAGTTGGTGATGTTTCATGATCAATGATCCTCTACATGTAATAGTTTCCAATGTTCAATAACTACATGAAAATTTACATGGCTCTGGATCAATAATAATGAATGGAGCATACTTTTCCATGCTATGCCCTTTCACATGAGACTCTTGCATTTTGCAAACCACTTCTGTAAGTTATTCAAACGTGCTAGAAAGAGGAATGTTTCCAGCTTTAAATGAGTTTGATTTAGCTTAATTGATGGGACACAATATGTTGGTCTTGACTTCTGCACAAAATTCTCTTTCCTCTGATTAGTTGAAATAAATGGGTATTTTGAGACCTTTAGTGTGATAGAAACTTACAATCTTTTGTGGACCCAAAGCAATAAGTCAAGTAGATGAATTTTTCTAATGCAAAAACCTAAAACTGAGATGACTTTCCTTTATGCTTTAGGAGATTTACAGAAAAATTAAGCTGAAACAAACTTTTTTCTGAATTCTGTGCTTAAGCTTGTGCTTGAGCAGTGAGAACATACCATGGAGCATCCGTGCAACTAATTGATTGTTAGTAAATCTTTGTTAAATTAAATAGAGGCTGGTTTATAAAGTTCCAATATCATCTTCATTTGCCTCAATTTCTGCATGAGTAACTGGCCTTTTTTGCTGCATCCAAGTTAGTTCCTAATGATAAAGCTAGTGAAATTTTAGTATTAAATCAATTGACCCTACTTGAAACTGCTATTGAGCTGTAATAACAAGAACAAAAGGAAGTAATATTTAAAGCTATTATTGCATCTTTAATATGGCCCCCTAAAACTTCCCTCTATGATGCTGCATTGCCATTGCTTCTGTGTTGCTTTGGTCGTAGAATTTACATATGGTTGACTTGCTTGTTTTAGAGTCCTAAGAAGGTCAACTTGGTTGCTGCACTAATTTGTGGTATGCGTGTCGAAGATGCATTATTGCAGTTGCAAGTGACAGTATAGCGTGCTGCTAAAAAGTCTACCAGGTGATTCAACTGCTCTAATCTATGAAGTAGTTGTGTTGTTACTTGCTGATGTCTGGTCTAGAAACTACCTAAAACTCATCTGATAAGCTGCTATAGGTGCCACAAAAGGAAACCCAGAAAACAGAAAGAAACAGAAAGTTGTACTCACTAAACTATTCATTAATGGAGAAGAAAGATGCAGTTTCTTGAAACAGATTGAGGGGCTGGCTTGATCAGAGAAAAAAAAAAGAATGAAGGACAGGCATATGTGTGCGCCTGTTTTCTGTTGCCCTTTACTTTCTTTTATATTGGGTCTTGTCAGTTGAATTTTTTGCTTTGTCGGTGAACAATAGAGTTTAATAGTTTATAATGAAAACATTGCTATTGTAGGTTATTCACTCAGCTCGAGCAAATGCTACCCATAATCATGGATTGGATCCTGATCGTCTGCCAGTTGGTAAGCAGAGGAAATGAACTTGCTTGTATAACTTTGGGAGTATTTGTGCTTGTATTCATCCTTCTTTTATTTTTTTTAAATGTTAAACAGCTGAGGCATTTATTGGAAAGGGAATGTTTCTGAAAAGAGTGCCGTTCCATGGGAAAGGACGGTCCGGCATTAAAGAGAGACCGGAATACCGACTAACGGTGGTAGTGAGGGAGATGACAGCGGAAGAGGAGGCTGAGATAGCCAGACTGAGAGTAAGCAAGTTTCGCAAGCTTACTAAGCGAGAAAGACGACTTGTACCCCATAAGCTTATTGAAACCACTCCTATTTGGAACCGCAAAGGTAAAGCCAGCAGCCAGCCAGCCTTGAACCAATTGGCTTGACTCCATGAGATTTCTACACCCCATGTGTTTTTTTTTTCCGTTTCAGCATATGGTTTTTAATTTAAGTAATAAAAGGCATCGTCGAAATGTAGAATTTAATTATTTTCAGTGGCTGGATAGATTTTAGGGATCTTTTTACCATTCATTTAGAGTCAAAAGCTGCTTTTCATTAATATATATATGAAGCTAAGATTTAGAACTAACGTGCCATGGGTACTTGTAAATCGGATACACAAATTTATTGATTTTTTATTACTATTTAATTTCTAATAAACCAATCGAATATTTTCATGCCTCGAAATATTCTAGATCTTCAACGTGACAAATTGCTGCAAAATTTGATGTTCCATCGATGTTGTACCCAGATTCTCATCAATAATATTTTATAAACAACACAAATAAGCATATAAATCCGGTAGTTAAATTGAGTGATTTCTCTTTGCTTTCCGCAAGGTCCTCAACGAGTATCTTTATACAAATCTTCATCTGGTTTGCCACTAAAATAAGTTTAATTTAGCTCCTGTAAGATTATCAATTCTAACAAAGCTTCATAATCACAAGTTTAGAATTCACACATTCAATGGAAACCAAGGACGACAAGAGAAGCATCCCCTTCTACAACAAAATTGGCGTTGCTCCAAATTTTTGTTTTTTTGGATAATGCTTATGTACATGTAAAAGACAATTTGATCATTGCAAGAATTTACTTCTTTTCGATCCTAATTTCCGAATCTGTAACTCTGATGTGTTTCGCTCCTATTTTTCCTCGAAACCGTAAACAAAAACAGTCTTGTTTTTGATACCTTGACTTTCAGTAGATTCTGTATTGGCTTCATGGGGTTGGCACATTTATTAAAACCCCGGTTTGAGTTCTGCCTTTAAATTCTGATATATGTTTCACTACGTTAAAATTACATCTCCCGGACTCTTCTATAGAAAAGGATATATGCTGCAGATGATTTAATTCTGTCTTCACTGATGGGGAAAACTCTGTCGTCATCAAACTCGTACCATCTTCTGTGCCCGTGCTGAAAATGCAGAAAGAGAATTAGAGGATTGACAATAAGTCATGTCAGAATCAACGCCAAGTTAGATGAGAAATTAAGAGAAAAACTTTAGAGCTTCCATTTCTACTTCTACAGCCTATAAAATATTGAACCATTGTCGTAGTGCAAAACTGATTTGCCGACAGTAAGCACTGCTGCCATTATATACACTTTTTTTTTGTTCCACCTTTAAAATGACAACCAACCAGATACTGACATGTAAGTCAATAACAATAAGCTGATAATAGACATGATACCCCTATTATTTCATCTATTGCTACAACGGTACAAATACATGCTTTTGAAAAGTATAGCATCATAACCAGGATGCATTAGTTTTCGAGAAAAAAGGTCAATCACAAATTTTTATAACCTATCATTCATGGGTAGCTAGATGCAATTTCTTATCGGTAAAATAGCAGGACTCAATGGCAGTAAATCTTTAAACACATTCAAAGAACATTAGGTAGAAAAGATTTGAAACTTACATCAATGAAAGCAGTATAATGACCGCCTCCCATGCCTCCATAGTGATTAGTTACTGCATATAATTGATAACAATTGGACAATTGGTTATCAATATGGGAAATGTAATTGGAGAGATTGAGATCATGAATTGGAAAGTCCACATATGTTTCTAGCTTGTTCTTAAAAAAACGGCTATATGAGAATCTCTTCAAATGAATTACTAAAATCTCGGGTAATCTCCAAAGATCTAACTTTTTGATGGCTTGCTGATGCTTCTTGCACCTGGGGCAGTACCTAGATATGATCATAACCCTCACTATCAGGTTCAAGGCGAGTATGATTACTTCATAATTTAAAAAAAATAAACTGATTCTGCTTATAACTTTAAAAAAAGAAAGTGTATATTATAGATGGAAGACCAAATATATAACTTTCTCAGGAGTAGAAACAAAGGATCTATTAGAAAATGAAACAACTAACCACATATCATCTGGTCCTAAAGGTTCTTCTTGCAAGAAACCTTCCAGACATTTATACAAGGAAATGGATTCTTCGTGCCTTTTTGCAAACAACTGAGGCTTGAAAACCTCAGGCAATGAGCTGAGAAGACATGTATCATACTTTTCAATCATCTTATCTGACCAGTGAACGGTCACATCCAAATTCTTAGTTAAACTTGAGATTGGTACAGGGTCATTCATCTTTATCTCCGATGACCCTGGCTTATCAACCAGGTAGAATTTGAAGTCAGCATTCAGATGAACATCATTCTCTTCTCCACTGTCTGGACCTGCATCACTATATGAAACTAAAGGGCTAATAATACCCTCCACCTTAGAATTCTCGTTAACAGTATTCCTTGTCTCATCACCATCATAATCATTTACCACATCTTCAACTGGCATTAGAAATGGACGAAGTAATTTTAGAAACTGGTAATGGATCTCAGATCCACTTGAAAGATTTTCTATCCTTGCTATAAGAGGAACACCGAATAGCTTCCAGTTTGGTGCCATCGCACCAAAACCATAAGGCCTGATAACATAGTTAAACTAAATAAGTAGATAAAATATTACCAGAAATTGTAAACTTGTAAAAGAAAGCGATGCAAAAAGGAAAAGAGTAATTTGCACCCTTTTTCTTTTATAAATGGCAATGAAGATGTAAGATTGGATGAATTTAGAATAATAGGGATACGGCAAAGAGCAGCTTGTTTATCCAAATTAAGATATTAATATCGTCCAGGCCACAAGAATCATGACAATAGGTAAGCAGACTCACCTTTCCAGCTGCTGATGTGAGAATACGACCAAGGGGCATGTCTCACTAACTTTTGGTAACCTATAGGCTACAAGTTTATCATCATCTCTAATCAAGGCTACAGAGTCTGATGGACCATCCAGTAAACGAAAAATCTGATTTTTGTATATCTGCATAGAAGTTCAAAAGTTAGTTTCTATAATGAAACATTAGTGTAGAAATATGGATGCTATCTCTAGCCTATCCAAATTGCTAAAAATTTTCTTTAATAAACAGCAAAAGTGGGGGTAAAAGCTCCCCCAAAAAAAAAAAAAAGGAAGTCCTGTCCATGTAAATAAAACTGTTAAAATATGCTTCAAGTTCCTGTACCCTTTTAACATTTGAAATTTAGTCCCTCTGCTTTTATTTTCAGGCATTCAGTCCTACTTTTCATATTTCAAAACTGAGGTTCAATTGTTAACACCATTAAAATCTTTCTGTTAAATTTGCTAGTGTGACATTTTTATAATAAAAGAAATAGTCACTCAGTAGACATGTAACAAAAAACAGGTGTTATAATGAACTTGAATTTAACAGAAAAATTTTAACCATGTCATCAATTGAACTTCAACTTTTAAATCTGAAAAGTAAAGGGGCTAAATTCCAAATATGCAAAAAGTACATAAGCCTACAAGGACCAATAGCATATTTTAACCTAAATAAAACACAAGTTTTTAGGAGTTATTGTGACAATTAAAATGGTCTAGGTCTAAACTCTCCAGAAGACAAATGGAGAAACAATGAAAGATCCACTGGATAATACTAGTGAAACATCCACAATCAATCTAAAGCTAGAAAAATGACCTAACTAAAAAACATGCAAAATATTTATTGTTATTGTGATTTATTAACATCCTTAAATTAGCAAAAGCGACTAAAGACATCCATGATGCTGGTGGAGAAATGCCATACATCTGTGATATTGAAATCATTATTAGTCATTAATAATGACATACAACAGAAATAACATTATTTCATATGACAAAGCAAAAAATGTCTAGCTGCATACCTCAGCCACGAGCAGGGTTTCATCATCTTTTAAAGAACATGCCAAACTTAACGAGTCAATGAGATCCTTCAGCCTCCCACCCTTGGGAACATTAATGGTAAATGGCATGGGCAACATAATCCCATCAGTACTAAAAACTGTCAAAGTCATCGTCCGCATAGTTGTTGAAGGTAATGGCAGTGTTAGGTACATAAATGGATCAAATGTCACAGAGACCTTCTTGCAAACAGGGCACACTAATGTTGACCGGTACTGACCCTAGAATAAAAGAAAATTTGAACATGATTTAGTTCACTTAAACAAGTTCAAGTCTTTGTAAAGGTAAAACAACACTCCACCTAGAACATAAAAGCAGATGAAGATCCACTACAACTTCGAACATTAATTATAATTAAAAAGCAGAAAAAGTTATTTCTAGTGCTAATAAACAGCCATTTGAGGAAGCTTTAAACTATAGAGGAATTTAGCCAAAAATATGTTATATATATACATATATATATAGAGAGAGAGGAATACTTGGAAAATTTTATAATAGTATAAATTCCAAAATCAGTTACAAGACACTTCAAACTCAAAGGACTCACTTGGAAGGTGTCAACTATGATGGAAGCATTGCGAGCCAAGTGATTTAGCCAGTGTTCATCAGCCACTTCTTCATCTGGACGCCCCTCTGCATCCTTGGCTTCTATATATGGCTTGCATTTTACACGATTCAAATCTTCATGAAGGCCATCCAGCAGAAAAGCAAGAAACTCCTAAGTCAACCGTAAAACATAATTACTATTGGCAGGGAAAAAGTAACCTTCAAAGTTGGCCTACTCATTACAGGGACAATGAGGTTGTTAGGGGTTGAACCCAAATCACAAGAACTAAAAGTCTGGCACACAGTACATACTCATCCCTTTTTATTTACACAATATGTGAGAGGGGAAATGGAAAAAATTACATTTTAAAATTATCAGCAAAGCATAGTTTAGCTGTTGAACTATGAGGAGTTTCATAATTGAAACATTTTTTTCTCATGCCACAGGTAGTAAGCCATCATTAGCAGAAAAGCAAATGAGAAAACTGAAACCACAATTCTTTTAAGCAAGTAACTTTACTAACTTGTGAGTCGTGCTGATTATATCCATCAAATTGGGGAGCAAACTTAGCAAGTTTAAACTTGAACATTCTTGGAGCCACTGGCATTGCACCTGGAGCCCATAGCTTTCTTAACAGCTCTCCAAATGCTAAAGAAAGTTCACCCTAAGCAAGCAACAGACAATTATGAGAAAGAAGTAAACAAATCTGAAGAAAGAAAATTCTTGAATGAAAGATGCAATATCATACGTTCATTCCCAGAGGGTTTTCATGATTTATATCTTTCTCATAGTCTCCAAGGCAGTAATCAACAAGCTGTGGAGTATGCACCAAACACTGTACTGCACTGTTCATGAAACAAGTATTTCCAAGATTTTGTAGTCCTGCCAAGCCCAACACACCAATGCCCCTATAACCACTACCAGACAGTGATGTGTTGGTTAGCATTAATTGTGAGCTCAGGTTGTCACTATTCATATTCATCCTTACTCGACTCTTGCCAAAGCTATTTTCTGTCCTCATTGGTTCTGCCAATATCTCATCAGTCTTGTTTGTAAAAACATAAAACCCTTGAACATGCAATTCAAGAAGAACCTGGATGTGTAAAGGGCATGAGGCAAAAAACAAAAACAGAACAGAGAGAAAAAAGTTTATAACAGCTTCCAGGAACAGAGATACACACATAAACAGAATCTCCAAATTATTAAAACCAAGGAACTTCTGTTGATAAGAGTAATGGAAGCAGATTATGAGTCCTAGCCTTCATATAAATTTAGGATTTTTTTAAAAAGCACAATAAATAGCATAGGAGCAGGGTTTCAAGCAACTAAGTGTATCGATACAGCTATATGATAATAATAAAAAAAAAGTAGATCAACTAGTCACACCTCTTTCCCCTGTTTCCCAGGAGAAAATTTGGGCAAATTGATAATTTCATTCATAACAAACTGGCTTGTCTGCCCTGAGAAGTCCCAAATCTGCAACTGCACAAGAAATGAAAGAAAAGCATACATCACTTTCACTAAAACATGGAACCATTTTAAATGAAGTATTAGTAGCTCATAACAAAACCTACCAATTCAGATTGGGAATTGAACATAATGCAAGCTCTCCTATAAAAATCGACTGCATTGTCCTGAAAATGCAAACCACTGTCAAATAGAGGACAAGACAAACTAAATCAAAAAGCAAGAATGGCATGAGAGTCAAGACCTATAAAGAAAGAGAGACCAATCCCTGACATATTTTACAGATAGCATGCGTTTTCACCAACCAAAACCACATTCCACTGCCAGGAAATGGATCCACAGATCAATACTGGATCATCACCATATTCTAGTAACTATATTTATATTTTTTCAAGCAGCATATCATAACTCAATATGATAGAAGATGCAAATAATGAGTGTTCAAGGACAAATGGAAGTACTATAATGGGATGAATGATGAATAAAAACAACTGCAGTCTGCCAGTAAAAAATGGCTCATGGTCAAAAAGTATCATGCAATGCTTGTTCACAATAATACAAACATGTTATTTTTGGGCCAGTTAAATTCAATAGAGAGGCCAATTATTATTTATGTAGTACTGCTTCAAAGGATTTTAACATCACTTCAAAAACGACCTAGAAGGAAAAAAATTCCAGTCAATGAGGTGAGGAAATGTGAACACGGATATTAAGATAATAGCATCAACAACCATAAGAATCCAATTAATTGTTAATTGATATGACCGAAAAACATATTTTGATTGCATATTCATTCAGCAAGATAAGCCCTAACCTATATAGTTAGGACTTATGCACATGTGTGTTTTTGTGTGTTTGTATTATAATATTTCAAGTAATCATCTACGGCCTTGAGAGTTCACAAGCTAATACTACCCAACTACAGTTTCATCACCTTCAAATAAGTCATATTCATCTAAGTTTGTCAACTTCGTAGCAAAATAGATATCACAATTTAAACTCACCTATTTCAGTAGTGAATCTGATAGCCATTTTCTCATAGAGTACACCTTAATTCTAGCACCAAAAGACATCTCAAGATGACATGAGCCTAAAGACAGGACTAGCATCATAAGAAATAATCTCTTCCTCTAGATTGAAAGGGGAGAGGAATTTCACCCAAGATGAAACAATACAAAAAGGAGGAAAAGGGTTACAGACAGCATTGATTCACAGACCAAAATCATGCAGCTCAGTTACAAACACTCCATAAAAAAAATAATAAGGGATTGGAAAAAGGAAATGACCTTTAAACTGATCTTTACTAACAATGAATTTGTTCCTGGTGAAAAAGAAAGCCTTATCTGCAAAGGAAACACTTCTTGTGATTGACCCTCAGCAACACAATGGTACCTCTCATCTTCCTCTAATGTTTTGGAGTCATTGTGCCTAGAAAAGACGAGCACACGAATACTCAAAAAGGATTGTAGAATCAAATCTACTTAGAAAACAAAAGGTAAGTACTATAAGTTGTCAATAAACCATATTCTCCATCATAACACATTCAAGAAAATGCTTTCCATGAAACAAAGGCAGCCATACCAAGACATTCATAGAAAATGGTCAAAACTATTTCAGCTAGATAAGATTTTAGTTTATTTCAAAACCTATACTACATAAAACAAAGGGTGTAGTACGGAAGTATTAGACTAAATAAATATCAAAAAAGCTGAAACATAAATCTCTCTATTACAGTCTAGCAAATTTCCTAGCAGGAGCATTCCAGTAAGTCTTACTAGACTAGATAATGAAACACTAATAGCATTGTGAAACAAACTTGCCTCACCATTTAAGAGTACGCAGCCACAATGCTTCCTTAACCAAGGCATATTCACGGCTTGAAACCCCTTCGTCCATCTTAACCCTAGTCCCTGAACTCTCTTCCTTCCTCAAGTCCAATACAATTTCAGAATCGGCATTGTCATAGTTGGATAACACATTGTACAAAATGCCTACTATTTCATCAGCAACGCTTCTTTGAGCCTCTTCCCACCATCTGAAATTAAAAGGAATTTATAATTGGAAAAAAATATATACAAATAAGGGGGAAAAAAACCCTATGAATCGGATTTTTTATAGCAAGCAAGTGAAAAACAGAACCATGCAACTGATTAAAACTTAATTCAAAATAAAAATAATAACAATAATAAGCTATCAAATCATTCCAGCAAAGAAGATAAGAAAAAGTATAATTTCTTTATTCCAACATATTCTAAACCCAAAATCCAGTTCACATTGTGTCTCTTGTTCTCCCAGCCACCAAACAGACGAGGTAAAAAACAAAATTAAAGATGCACCTATACGGAACTAGGTAGAGTTTCTGGCGATTAGCCTCCTCGTCGTCGGTTTCATCATAATCGTCGCGATCAAGGCGTGAGGAGAGAGGGCGCTTGCGAGCGTAAGGATTGTGATCGAGGTCGAAGAGGTGATCGTCGTCCTCGGCGGAGAATAGGTCGTCCATGGAGAAAAATAATAAGGCGCGTAGGGCTTTCCACAACACCGCCTTGAAGAGCCTGAGAGTGAATAAAGAAAGATACGCGAGCGTCACCGATAGCAAACGCGTTGTTGTTTCGGCGATGATTATTGAGATGTTTGAGCTTTCTGAAAAGACTGTTCATAACAAAACATTGAAAATTTTAATTCCTTTTTATAATTATTAAAATAAAAAGATAATTATGACACCCCCCAAGTAAGTAAACAACCGCATTTTTCAATTATGAATTAATAAAAATTTAAAAAAGAAAATAGAAAAATATAAACCGCAGAAATTGAAGAAGAATGACTGCTTGTTCTTCGTGTTGCGTCGTCGTTTTTTTTTTTTTTTTCCATAAAATTCAATTGGTTCTAAAAGCCTCCGGCGTGCGGAGGGAGAGAGGTGAGTTGCACGCGCCTCTGATGAGACTGTGGATGGAGATTGTGGATTATGTAGAGAGTTCTTGGTGGGGCTGTCTTGTTGATGGACTAGTATTTGACACGTGGCACATAAAAATATATGACCCCAACTTGAGTTTAGATCGTGGTGAACTGGTAATTTGCTTATTTTATTTTAGCATAATGATCTATTTTATCCTTCAATTTTATTAATAAAAAGAAAAGTTAGTTTAGTCATTTATTTAATTTTTATATTTTTTAATTTTTAAGTTTGTATTTTTATTAAATTATCTTAAAATAAATAGAAATTTAAATTTTTTAAATTTTATTAATGTGGAATACACGTTGATTGTCACATGAATGACACATTAATATTTTATTAATTTTTAAAATTTAAAATTTAAAAATATATATATAATTATAAAAATATCTTTTAATATTTTAAAATATTTTAAAAATTGATTAAATGCTTGCATGTCATCCACATAGCAATTCAAGTGTATATCACATCAAGAAAGTTAACAAATATTAACTTTTCTATTCATTTTGAGATAATTTGATGAAAAATATAAGTTCAAGAATTAAAAAGATGAAAAATTAAATGAAAGGCTAAAATAATTTTTGTAAAGTTGGAATGCCAAAAAGTCATTATGCCTTTTATTTTTTATAATTAAGTTTTTGAACCATGAAAATTATCTCATAAATATTTATATGTTTTTATAAATAATAAAAATATGATAAAAATATTAAATAGTAGAATTTGAAAAATAAAAATATTCAAAATAAAATTGAAGATTTAAAAGCAAATGAGGAACAACTTTAAAAATAATCATAATATCAAATTTAATCTTAATGTTTTATATTTTTTTTGTTAATTTGGCTCTTATTTTTATTTAAATTTGGCGTAACCTTTTAAAAAATTAAATTTGACCATCAATCTTTTAAAATATAGTTAAAATGATTTTTTAACAAAAGACTAATTAAAATGTTAAATTTTTAAACATAACAATTTTCATGATAATTCACAAATACTCCATACTAATTTTTTGGAATTTTTATTGGTTTTTATCTTTATCAAACTATAGTTTTTCCTTTTTCTTTTTTATAATTTTATAATTATTTGTTGATGTGAAAAATAAAACAAGTAATGCCATTAGCATGACGCACATAAACCGTCATGCGAGTTAACAAACTAATAATGTTAAAAATTAATATTTTAGTCATATTTTTATTAAGAAAAGTAATTTGACCATTTTAAAAATATTAAAGATTAAATTTAACTAAAAAATAAGAGTTAAAAAATAGAAAATATAAATATTAAAGGTTAAATTTATTATTATCTCAAAAAGTATAAGAGGAAGGTTTGAAATTTGACAAACCACCAGTTGCACTGTTAGCCCTGTTTAGCCCTATAAGCTTGATTAGACCAGTCTTTGGGTCTTTGTCTTAATTTTAGGCTTTTGGGCTCAATTTATGATCTCAGGCCTAATTTTCAAGTTCAACTACTCATTGGATCAATTGTCTGATTTAAAAATTAATTTTTAGAAATATCATATTAATTTGATTAATTTAATTTTAAGAAAATTTTTAATCAAATTCTCTCGTTGAACAATTCATACGATCGCCCAATTTAATTTTACATCAAATAAATCAACTTAATTAAATTATTTTCAAAGTTGTAGAATTTACTTCTAGTTCAAGTGCGTTCGATCGAGTTTTTGTTGAGATAGCGGAAGAATCAATCAGACATATACAATTAGGCTCTAGTAATTGCAATTATATCCAAAAGTATTGTTCCGATAAATCGCAATTATTTAATCATGGAATCAGTCCTCAAGAAGTACCATGATTGAAAACTCCTTATTGTATACACTTTACGAAAGCAATTCATCCAATTGCTTTGTCCAATGACCTCGTCATGTATGTATTACCATCATATGATATCCTTGATTCATCTGAGTTAAATCTATTCACTTAATACATTCTTATTTTATCTCATTGTCACAATTGTGTCTTGTTAATGATTAATACGATCACTATCAATAAACGACTATGATAAATTGCTCGTTCGAGAACAAACAACTCGTGACCACGTTTTATATTTATCAATCCACACAATGCCAATGAGAGAATATTGTTAACTCTTTAATTGAGTTATGAATTTCACTGTTATTAGTAAAGTCATGCTATGCACGAGTCACGTAGCCAACATGTTGGCTATCGGCTCGATCATCTTCAAAGCATAAGCCTCCACTTATATCAAAACACATGAGTTACATAGGCATGGTCAGTGACTGACTCAGAATTTAGGTAAATCACACAATGAATGTCACAAGTAGAAGTAAGCATGGGTTGGGCCACCTAGCCCGGCTCGAAAGCCCGCCCGAAATGTGGGAGGGTTTGGGCAAAAATATAAGCTCGAAAAATGAGCTTGGACAAAAAAAATAAGGCCCGTTTTTTGCCTCAGGTAAGGCATTTTTGGTCCGGGCCCGGGCTCACTAAAGGACAAAAAACTTATTTTTTAATATTATTTTCTTGCTATTTTCTCCTATTTTGCTACAATTTTACTATTATGTTGCTACTATTTTGTTGTTATTGTTTGGATATTGTATAAAACTTATTTTATTGTTAATTTTGTTATTATTTTAAAGATATTTGTTAATTTTGTTATTATTTTAGAGACATTTGTTTGTTAAGTTGCATCTATCTTAGTGTTATTTAAGTATATATATTTTTAAAATTTATTTTCAATTTGTTGGGAAATATTTGTTTTGATATTTTTAGTATTTTTGATGTATTACATATATTTTAAATTTATATAAAAATAATATAAAAATTAATATGGGCGGACTGGGTCGGGCCTGGTTTTAGCATTTTTATCCAGGTTGGGCTTGGGCAAAATTTTATTCCTATTTTTTGGGCCGGCCTGGGCCCGGGCCTAGCAAACAGACCTAAATTTTTAGTCGAGCCCGGCCCAGCCCATGCTTACCTCTAGTCACAAGTGAATTAATTCACAGACGGATTCAGAATTAATTCATCTTGGGTTTAGTCAACTGCTCCGATAGCTAAGACTAGTCATCTCCTCAATTGGAATTGTAGACGACATAATAATCCTTTTCAGTATTTGAATCAAATGCTTGCTTTGATTTTTTACGGAATTAATGACTCTTTTAGATTATCTATTGAAGTAAGTTGTCTTTCTCGCAATATAAATGCTCTTACAATGTCACTCATCATCAATTTAAATTTAGACAATCAATGAGCTAATATTTAATTGTCACAATTTCGCTATACATGCAAAATATAAACGATAGAAATACAAAAGACATAATAAAGAAATGTGAAATTTATTTATTCATTGTTCAAATACATAAAAAATAATTACTTAATTACTACAATATGGGCACATCTTCCAACAAAAAGTTATATATTTTTATCTAAAGGTCATAGTGTTAACTTTTTAATGTTTAAGTCGACTTTTAAAGCTCATTAATGAAAATTAATAATTAGTTAATAATATTAACAATTAACTTTTATCAAATCAATCCTAAAACTCTAACAAGTCACATCTATCACATTGTATTTGATAAATTAAATGCAAAACTAAACAAATTTACAATTAATACTAAATTTATTCTATTAATAAAATCATAAAATATTCAAACCTAATAATATTAGCAATTAACATTCATCAAATCAACCCTAGAACTTGAACTAAACACTAAAATGTTAACATAGGTACCACATTACTTTTATAAAAATATAGGTACAAAATTAGACCAGAAAATAACATAGGTACCACATTAGAAAAAAAATCAAACTCAAATACCAAATAATATATTAAACCAAAAATTATATATACACAATTGATTCGTGTATCGCATAAAAATACAAACTAGTTTATCGTAAAACTTTTCATTCCCTTATATAAGAAACTGGTTGAATGTGAAAAGATGAAAAGAACCTAGGCAGCATTTGTAATTTGAAATTTTTGATGAAATTTTTGGTCTGTGATTTGATCAATTTTACATTTTTTTTTGGTTTATTTAACATTTCTACAAACTAACTAGCCTATTAAAGTATATATTGCTGATTAAGTATTTTAATTTGAGTTTTTTATATATTTTATTAAAAAGTTATTAGATAAGGAATTTATCTGAATATCATTTCTAGCTTGAATAAGATTAATCTCAAATTATAAAATAGATAAAAAGCTGAATGTGGTTATACTAAAAGAAACTATTAAATGACATATTTGTCCTTTGAGTAATTTTTTTATGTTATTACAATACTCATTCTTCTAAACTAAAGATACATTCCATTTCACCCAACTATTATACTTGCTTCATTCCATTATAATTATATTACATTTCTACGTAATAATCATTATATTATATAAGGCTTCTAAACTTGTCTTAGAACAGGCCAAAACGAAGGGAAAAAAAAGAAGCTTGGTCCTAAGTCCTGACTCCACAAATTGGAGCAGTCCAGAGGCGTTGGGCCTTTGGCTACAAGCACTGATATGTTTATTTAATATGAGTTGTTAATGTTACTTTCACTATCATATTTTTTTTATCATTTGCACTATTATAACTTTATTTCCATTGAATTACTATTGTTAAACTTTTCACTTCTATATACATATATGCACATTATATGTATGTCTGTATATGTGGAAATGCAATTAAAATAAAATATTATAAAATAAATAAATTTAAAAAGATATATACATAATGCAAGTTTGTAGTACTTGGTAATAAAAATAAATTCAATGTTGAAGAAGCCCTGTAAAAGAAAGAGTAAAGCAATGACTAGAATTGCATTGACCATAGCAAATATGCCGTTGGAGTTGTTATTCTGCTGTTCTCCTTGTATTCATAGTACATATGAAAAATTATTATGAATATTTATTTGAATGATTTTTTTAGACAAATTGATGAATAACGAATTACCTAAAATTTTCATATATTTTTAAATTTAAATTATTTTATTTTTAATTTTAAATGATTTTTAGCATTTTATATTTTGATATATTTTAGAAATTTTAATAATCAGTAATAATTTTATTTTTAATAACTTTTATAGCTTTTTATATTATATTATATTATATTTTAATGATAATATTCAAAATGAATTTAGACATATAGTTGTTTAGCCATTTGTTCGAGTTCATTATGAATGTGCAATTTTATTTTTTAAAAATATTTTTAATATTTTTTAATTTTTAAATATATACTTACGTGGAATTTCACTTGGCATGTCGAATGTTAGTTTCTCATTCCTTCTGTTAGTGTCTGTTAATGATCAAATCAGTTAATGACCTAAATGTTTTTTTTTTTTCATCATTAAAGGTGTGCTTGGTTAACTGAAAAAGTGAAAGGAGTGAGAAGGAAAGGATAACTGAAAAGAAAATAAATTATGAGTGTGCTTGGTTAGGAAAAAAAGTGAGAAGAAAGAAAATATGAAAGATAATCATTTTGCATCCTAATGCATAAAATCAATCTATAGAAACAAGGGATACTTGCTTTAACAAACAAAAACTACGCCTAAAATAGTGCTTGGAACCGTTGCCACAGTTTCAACTATGAAATCAAAAGTACATAAACGTAAAGGTGAACATTGAGATTATTTACGTTTCGACATCAGTCTATGTTTGCAGTGTTTTGCCCGAGCAATGATTAATTATCTTTCTCACAATACAACCAATGATTTAAATCCTAACATTGGGCTAACTTTCACCAATTTAGCGACCTCACCGTTGTACAAATACTATTCTCCCACTAAGCTTCCCCCTTGAAGCCTTTGTTTTGCAATACAAGGGACTCTCTTGTTTGTTTACAAAAACAATGTAAACATAAAACATTCCTAACTTGAATAAATTTGTGTTCTCTCAATCTCTCGATCTCACTTTAACCTAGATAAAACTTAAGTAGTAATACTTATGTAACACCCCTAACCTACATCTGTCGCCGAAATAGGGTTTTAGAGCATTACCGATCAAACAGACATAATTTCAATGCATTTCATATCATATAATATTCAAGTCAAAACCAATCAAACTCATACATATTGTCCCTTATTCGAGCCCTCGAGGCCCAAATTACGTGTTAGAAACAAGTCGGTACTAATTTGAAACTTAGAGAATTTTTTAAAAAATAATAAAAAATTCAAAGCTGCAAGGTTCACATGCCCGTGTGGTCAGGCCGTGTGTCTCACACAGTCCAGTCACACGTCCGTGTGTTTGGCCGTGTGGATTTAAAATGTACCTTTAACAACAAGTTTATCATTCCCTGCAAGCTTAGACAATAAGCAACTCAAAAATCATTCATTTAACTAGTTCGAAACACGATCAAACACATTCAAAACATATCAAAACAATCATCCTAAATGTCTAACCAATATACCCTCATAGGTACCATAATTTTATCATCAAAACCTATCAATAAAATATCATTCAAATCCAATTTGTAAACATGCCAAATTCAATCTATTTTACCTATTTCATGTTCATTTAAACATTAACTTAAATTTGTTATAATATGACCTCAAACATAAACACATATTTATATGTACATAACCATCAAATATTAACTTATAATCTTATTTAAAATCAATCCACAAAATAATTATTATTTAGACACCCTAGATACATGCCGACACAAAAAGAAAAACATCACCACATTTGAATTTGGGATCGTAGTTTGGATGCTGAATCGATGATCAAATCAAGTTCCTAACTTACGCACGGAAAACAAAACCGTACGCTGAGGATAAACTCAATGGTATTTCTATAATCCGAACATTTAAAAGGCATGATATTACAATATATACATTTAATCATACAATAACATTAGCCATTCATTTAATCAATTCAAAACACATCATTCATAACATATTCAATTCTCATCATTTGCTATTTCAATTTTCATACTAGCTATACAAATAGCTTTTCACAATATGATACACATTGGGACCAAATTGGAATTATCTAGATTTCTCTTCATTTCTCTTCATTTTCTTCAGCTGAAAAACAGCCATGGGAGAGAGTTTCAAGCTGGTTTTCATACTCAAGCTTCATGTAAGTTTAATTCTTACTTTCTCCTTGAAATTTCTATGTTTTTGGACTTTTACAATTGGGTCCAACTTATTATGTCATTAGTTTTTGATTCTATAGCTAATTTTAGAGTTTATGTGGATTAGTGCTGGAAGAATATGATGAATAAATATTGAATTGAAGCTTTAATTTTGTTATATGATGATTTTATGAAGTAAAAATTGATGGAAATTGATTTTAGGACCTAATTGTGAAAGAGTTGAAATTAAGGCCTAGAGTTAAAATTCTGATTTTCAAAGGTTATGAAGTAGTTTAAAATGATAGAGAAAAGTATTAAATGAGAAAATTAGCTAAATTGAGGGTTAATTGAGCAAGGATTGAATTGTATGAAATGTGGAATTTGGGACAAAATAGAAATCAACATGTTATACTAAAGCAGTTTTGGACAGCAGCAGTTGTCTAACTTTGAAAAATCACCAAAAATTGTATAAATCGAATTAGAAGCTGACTAAGATATAGAACTAAAGCTTGTTGAGTCTATTTTCATATAAAAGAAACAAAGCGGTAAAGGAAGTCTACATATTGAGATATTTAAATTTTTGTAAGACTGGTTTAGAACAACTTCGTGATCCCTGTTCTCACTTTAGAAATTCACTAAAATTGTACAAAAGATGTTTGTATTCCTTAGTGAGTCTATTTTCATTAGAAATAATCAGAAACACTATATGAAAACCGTACTATGAGATAATTGATTTTTAGTGAAGAGAGGTCGAGCAGTAGGACTGTGTAACAGGGAGAACTTAACTAATAAACTGTACTAATTGGCCACACCAAAAATTCTGGAAAAATTATGGTAAGAAGATATATGAGTCTAGTTTCAATGAAAATTAACGGTTTGAAATTTAGAGCTCTGTAGCTCGAGATAAAAATATTTTAGTGAATATAACACAGATGGACAGCTTGAACATTCACATGAGTAAATAGTGAAAATTATAGAAAATAATATATGAATGACTTGTGTATAAATTGATTACATGTTCGATTATAATTGATATAATGTTTTATTTGGAATATTTATTATGAAACTAAGATTATCATTATGGTATCAAAATCAATTGTAAGTTCATGTAACTTGAATTATATTCTTAAATGCTTGGAATGTATGTTATTGATATGAATATAATTTGAATGTTCATTGTATGAAAGTTATTGAAACATTGATATATTTGATAAAAGTGGAAGAAATCCGGTTGAATGAAAGGGAAATTCGATGGATCTCGAAAAGGAATTGACGGTAAAAGGATCTAGTCCGGACGGGTGATCCTATCCGATATAGCCCTCCCAAGAATATGTGTGAAAAGGATCTAGCCGGACGGGTGATCCTCGATATAGCCCTCCAAGAATATGTGGAAAATGGATTTAGCCGGACGGGTAATCCGAATTAGGTCTCAATTTAGCCTCGGGTAGTAATTGGATCCAAGCTCATTAGAGTAATTGTCGTTGCAGGATTTAGCCTTGGACTGGTAATCCCACAATACTCTATGAGTTTATATTACTGGGATTTAGCTTTGGATGGTAATCCATTTGTAAGGATGAGGTTCATGGAGTGTGCTCTCTGAAATGGAAATGTGCCCACATGAACACGAATTGACGGATTCTGGATTTGTACACTAAAGTGTACCTCTGAAAATCCATCAAAATTCCAAGAAATTCAACGGGATAAATATGGAAAAATATTAAGGGAATGGAAATCATGATATATATATTATGTGATATAAGTAAATACGAGTTGATGAGACATGAACGTAGAACTTGGTTGACAAATGAGTTAATGAGAAGAGTTCTAATATAAAATAATCTTAATTCTAAATGAAATATTATGAAAACGTATTTGAAATACATTGGTATGTCTTGTATATGTTATTTGAGTTCATAATATGTAAAGTAATGTATGTAGAAATATGAGATGATGATACCTGTACATGGAATTTATTGGTGGATACGTACATCTAAATTTATATGATAGATTGTAGTGAACATTGAAAGTGGGCTCAATAAGTGAGTTGCCAATTTAAATTGTAATTGGCAGGAAGAGTTAGTGAATTGCATGATTATGAGTTGTTATATGTATTTGTCAAAAATACGAGAAAATGATGGTAAATGATACATGGAAATATGAGACTATAATATATAAAAACATGGAATGTGTTTGATAAATGTGTTCATTCATAATTATAGAATTTTTGCATCTCAAGTGCACTATATGTATAAAGATGATGTTTCAAATGATTGGATAAGTAAAACTCAAATATGAAGTAGTTTGAAACCAAGACAAATTGTTATAAAAATGTATATGAAAAATGAAGTGTGATTGTTATATGCTATATGAATACATAGGATGAAAAGTACAAGTACAAGAGAAATTTAATGAGAATTGAGCCTATATACATTTCTTGTTATTTATATGAAGTGTACGACTAACAAATCGTATTAAGTATAAGGCTCAGTTGAATATCTTAAATTGGTTTTGTATGTATTAAATGTGGGTGAAGAATAATGATCAAATGAGTGAGAAATATGGCTTGAAAAATAGCATAATTTATGAAAATTAACTTTACCACGACCAAGCAACACGGCGTGTACTAAGGCCGTGTGACTCAAGTTTCTCCACGATGCAAGTTAGAGAGTTATCGCCCTATAGGCACGGCTATGTGAGCCACACGGGTGGGACCCTTGTAAATAAGATAAATTTAAGGATTTAAAAAAAAAAAATTATACGATTCTAATTTAGTCCCACCCAATCCCAATGCATGATTTGGACTTCAAGGGTTCGTTAAAGGAACTTTTATAATCAATTTTGATATTTGAGTGATAAATGGTTTAAATAATCTGTAAGTGTTTCAGACTCTTTGGTAAACAAAAACTTAATGAGAGAAAAACATTCTAACCTAACTCAATACATTTAATCTTAAGGTCTTCCCAACTCATTGGAATAAAGTACATAACGTTATTAGCTCTCCTAGTGAAAGGAAATCCAACTAAACAGTGAGTTTCAAGTCTGAAGAATCACGAATCCACTTGCAAAGATTCTAACTTGCCCGAAAGAACCTATTACCTCAGCTATTTTATTTCTTCACATTACCAAATCTTTTGTAAAATACAAAGATTCCAAACACTTCAAAATTAAACCAATTAGGTTAAACAAAACGTCGATCGTTGTTCTGAAAATAATAATGACTAGTTATCCATTCATATCACAGTTGGTAGGGGCAAGAAGGGCCGTAACATGCATCAACATTGTTCATTTCAAAACAAATGGCTTTTCATGACCAATGAAGTAAAGGTGTAGTGGGTTAAAAAAATGAGCTATCATTTTGTCTGCCTATAATTTTAATATCATCTACAATTTCAAATACAAGGTCCAAATTAATCTCTGATCAAAAGATAATTACGCAGCAATATATATATATATATATCCAGACATGCGTTTGCAGAAATTACAGAGCTGTAACACAGATAGACGACAAGACAAATTGTGATGGTGGAAGTTTGACAAGGCAAAAAGATGTCCCTCCAGGTTGACCTCAATTCTAGCCTGAAATTTGTTTAAATCAAAGTGGGGGTTGATGCGTGGCCCTCCTATTTTTCCCCCACTCATCTTTTTCATAGTGATGCGTGGCCCTCCTAAGTTATAACCCTTCATTTTCCCCCCACTCATCTTTTTCATAGTCAAAATCCTAACCCATCATTCATTCGACTACCATTAAAGCACTAGCTTTTTCTTCTCCACCCACTGCCGTTCCTGTTATTCAGATTTTTTTTTTATTTTATTTTAAAAATGTACGTGTTTCTGATATCCTGTATATAAAAAAAAAAAAAAGAGTCGTCAATATACATACTTATGTGAAATATATACTCAATTATAACCTAACATAAGTAGGCATGCATCGATATCAACTAAAAATCTAAAGAGAAGGAAAAAAAAAAATCAAAATCCATAACCATAAAGATAAATTATATTGCTTGTTTGGTCATTTGGATTTGGTCCCACTTCAATTGTTTCTTATTCCTTTGGCAAATTATCAACTAAATAGACATACAATTGGATCCCAACACAACTTAACTTCAACCTAATACATAAATTATTTGTAATATTTATTCATTTAAATTATATCTTATCAGCTTCCTTGATTAGCATTTTTTTTTATTTGAAATCTCATCATTGATTACTATACGTACATATATACTAGATTTTTTTACCTGTGTGATTATATGTATTAATTAAATTGCATTTAATTATTTCTTGAAAATTTCATAAAATTTATAACGTTTCATTAATTATATGGTTGCAACATTTAAAATATATAATAATATATAAGTTTAATTTAAAAACATGATAATTGATATTAAATTGAATTCAAATAAACAATATTTTTAAAATATAAATATTGTAATAAATTGTGTGAAATTCTATTTTTATATATAGTTCCATACTTAATTTTAATTATTAATTAAATTTAAATATCATGAACACTAAATGATTTATTGTAACATTAATAGTGTATTTAACTTGTAAAAAATAGTAATAAACTTAAAAATTTGTTTAAAATGATTTTAAAATTTACAATAAGTTATTATGTAAAATTATAAGTTGAATTATTAAATATAAATAAATGGAAGTATTTATTATGAAATAATAGTTTACAGAACACTATTAAAAATTGTTTAAAAATTTAAAAAATTTCTCCTTTTTTCTCTAAGCTGTTTGCTTCTTTTCTTTTGTTTTGCTTAGCGGCAGTATCAGCATCCAGGCTCTCTATTGCCTACATTTTCCCTCTCCCATCAACCTTTTCTTTTTTTCTTTCTTCTCTTCTCTCTTTTCAGTTTGCAGATCTATTTGTGAGTATCTTTGTTGTCTTCACAAGTTGTGATGGATAGATGACAGTGCCTGTTGTTTGCTAAAACTTCACCGGCTACCAGTAGTTTTTATTGGAACGTGGGTGGCTCTTCATCAACTTCTTAATTTGTTTCTGGTTTGAGAGTATTTTAGAATAATAAATGATTTTGCACGTCGATTTGGACCTGTGTTGTCTTAAGTTTTATATGTTTTTTGTTTATTTTTCCATTGTTTAATAAGTCTTTAGTTTTAGAAGTTTTTGTCTATTCTTGTAGCATTTTTTTAGTCTCACTTATTCATGTAATTTTAGTTTTACAAGTAATTTTAGGGGTGATTTTGTTGTTGTCCTCTCTAGTTTGGTGAATGTTTGATTCTTTTATTGATTTTTGCTTGCCGCTTTGGACCATACAAGACTGATTTCATTATCTTATTAAGTGTTTGCAATCACTATAGATATGTCTAACTTGAGTTGTGACAAAGCCAATTATCAACGTGTCATAATGTTCTATTGATGCTGAGGCTAAAGCCTGTTAGTATAAAACTCCGGTGAGGAAAATCTCGAACACACGAACGAAAACTCGAACAGAAGAAGAAATAGGACAAGGCTTCAAGGCGTGTATCAAATCACTATCTTTAAGGTTATATTCGCCCCACCTATCTTGATTGTGCAAACGAGTTCGAGCAAATTAACCTCGAGGATACAATGAAGTCAATGGCTATTTGCATTTTGCCGATGTGAGAATAGCCCACTACACCTTCGAGCAATGTATGACAAGAAAACCAATTTCTATAAAGGATTTACTGCAGTAATACTTTATAGAGCAATCTAACAATATTAGATAATGAAGGAAGAGAGAAAGAATATTAGAATTTTTGTTGGTATATAAGAATATTAGAATTTTTGTTGGTATATCTCCAAATGAAATTTGATTCCTATTTATAGGAATTTTCATGTCTCTTCATAGAGACATCTTTAATCAATAGGTACCTTATAGAATAATAATGTTTTTTAAAATAAAACATTATTATTCATTTAATTATAAAAATAAAACATTATTATTCATTTAATTATAACTATTCAAATAATATAATTTAAATAGTTATAATTCTTTTCAAAAAATTAAAAGATATAATCTTTTAATTAATTATACCCATTCATTTATAGTTATTAAAAACTATAAATATTTGAAAATGTTCCAACAATCTCCCCATTTTCAAAATATTTAGATTTTGATATTCTTGGAAATCAATTTGCATAAATGAAGGTATCTTACGATTGAACCTTCACTTAGTGAAAACATGTTAAAGTTAATCGAAATTGCATGGTAGACTAAGCTTTGAACCAACTATTTCATTTGATTAACCAACACATCTCACACAATAATTTCAACATCGGTCAATGCATAGTATCTAGGGACACTATTATGGCCATGTGTGCGTGTCCTCTTTTCATGAGTCTTTGTCGAGCCAAGCCCTTAAGCTCCAGAAAGCGGCCACACTTCCACTCACATAGGTAGATCCCATCAAAAGTGTTCCGTAATTATAACACTCTAACATATTTATGTTATGGGTCCATTAAGAGTACATTACTCATCCTTCCCTTATCATTACGGTACCTAGCACTTTAATCTTAGGATGAATTTATTTATAGTGCTAATGATCACATACTAATGATGTACTTTGTCTCATTGAACTCAAGACTTGACGTTATACCAAGCGTTGAGTTAAGTTTCCATCATGGATGACTCTAATTAATGGGCTTGAGTCCCATCCCTTTTGAGGTCATTTTTACTGCATCTCTAGCAAGACTTTTTGTCAAAGGATCCGCCAAATTTTCACTTGACCTCACATAATTAATAGTGATCACTCCATCAGAGATTAATTGTCGACATAACTATGTCTTAATCCAATGTGTCTAGACCTTCCATTATATACTTGGCTATATGCCTTTGCTAGAGTAGCCTCACTATCACAACGGATAGAAATAGGTGAAATTGGCTTAGGCCATAAAGGTACATCATAAAGCAAATTTCTTAACCATTACGCTTCTTTAGATGCATGACTAATGCAATAAATTCTGCTTGCCATGGTGGAATCAAGAATACAAGTTTGTTTCTTGGAACCCCAAGAAATGGATCCTCCACCAAGAATAAAGATCCATCCACTAGTAGATGCATGATCTTCCAAACTTGTAATCCAACTAGCATCCGAATACCCTTCTAAAAGCTGGAGGATATCCATTATAACACAATCCATAGTTAATAATTTTCTTTAAATACCTAAGTACTCTATTCAATGCTTGCCAATGCAAACTACTTGGATTACTTGTGTACCTACTCAATTTCCCAACAGCATATGCAATATCTGGTCTTGTACAACCAATTAGACTTGCATATTTCAATTGATCAATTTTCCTACCAACATTAGATACTAATTTTATTTGAGGATCCATGGGTGTAGATCTTTGGTATCTGATTGAAAAGATCAAACTTTTTAAGCACATTTTCAATGTAATGTGATTGTGATAAAGCTACAATGCTTTCATCTCGGGTTATTTTAATCCCAAGAATAACATCTGCTACACCGATATCTTTCATAGCAAAGTTGTTTGACAAGAATTTCTTTGTGTTTTCTATTTGTTCCAAATCCGTGCCAAAAATGAGCATGTCATCTACATATAAGCAAATTATAACACCTTTTCCATTTTCAAATTTGCTATATATGCACTTATCGGATTCATTTATTTTATAACCATTAGGTAAAACAACATTGTCAAACTTTTGGTGCCATTGTTTTGGTGCTTGTTTAAGCCCATATAAAGATTTAACAAGCTTACATACCTTATGCTCTTGTCCGGAACAACAAATCCTTCCGGTTGTTCCATGTACACTTCTCTTCCAATTCACCATTTAAAATGCGTTTTAACATCCATTTGGTGAACAACCAAATTATATATGGATGTAAGTGATATTAATAGTCTAATTGTAGCAATTCTTGCTCTTTGGAGCATAGGTATCAAAGTAATCAATACCTTGTTTTGTGTAAAACCTTTGGCTACCAACCTTGCTTTAAACTTATCAATGGTTCCATCGACCTTCATTTTCTTTTGAAGATCCATTTACAACCTATATGTTTGGAACCCGGTGGAAGATCAACTAAGATCCAAGTTTGATTTCCCATTATTGAATCCATCTCATCATTTATTGCTTCTTTCCAAAAGCGAGTCTTGAGATTTCATTGCCTCTTCAAATGTAATAGGATCGATTTCGTATTATAACAATAAGGTATCTTATTATATATACTTTCACCTTTTCCTTCTACAAGAAACATCATGAAATCGGTCCAAAATCTTTGACCTTTTAATCCTCTTACTTCTTCTTAATTCTTGACAAGATTCATCATTATTATCAATTTATTCCAATGGAATCTCATTCTCATTTGAAGAATGAATCAATTGTTGTGGCAGTAATTGTCTTGATATAGAATTAAATCTATTTTCATCAAAATAGCATCTCTTGATTCAATAACAGTATTAATTGAAATTGAATCATTTGGTTCAATTACCATGAACCTATATGCCTTGCTATTATGTGCATATCCTATAAATATGCATTCAATTCCTCTTTCATCTAACTTTTACGTTTAGGTGTTGGAACTTTGACAATAGCTCTACAACCCCAAACCTTCAAATAATTAAGGTTTGGTTTCCTTTTCTTCCATTGTTCATAAGGGGTTATTTTAGTTTCCTTATTAGGAACTCTATTCAATATATGACAAGCTGTTAGAATAGCTTCTCCCCAAAAACCTTGTCCAAGACCTGAATATGATAACATTGAATTTACCATTTCAGTTAATACTCTATTTTTCCTTTCAGCTGCACCATTTTGTTGTGGTGTATAAGGGCTGAAACTTGATGGACAATCCATTGGATTCAAAATAACTTGGATTATAGTATTCTCCACCTCTATCCGATCTTAAGCACTTGATAAATGATTCACATTGAAGTTCAACTTCTGATTTATAAACTTTAAATTTATCAAGCGCTTCATCTTTCGAATGCAATAAATATATATAACAATATTTAGAACAATCATCAATAAAAGTAACAAAATATTTCTTTCCACCTAATGTAGGAGTATTTTGCATGTCACATAAATCACTATGTATCAAATCAAGCAATTTTGTTTTTCTTTTAACCTTAGGGAAAGGGTTTCTTGTAATTTTAGTCGACATACATGTATTGCATTTTCAATATTATTATTAAAAAGCAGAATTAAATCTAACTTATACATGTCATTCAATTTTCTATAATTCAAATAACCTAATCTATAATGCCATAAACAAAAGATTCAACCATATAAGCAGAAATAGTATTTTCATTTTTATTGATAATATTTAGTTTGAACATACTCTCATACATATACCCTTTCCCTACAAAAATTCCTCCCTTAGACAAAATAAATTTATCTGCCTCAAAAACAAGTTTGAAACCAAACTTATTTAATGAGCTTCAGACACTAAATTCTTTCTAACCTCTGGTACATAATATGCATCATTTAAGGTTAAAACCTTTCCAGAAGTGAATTGCAATTCAACAGACCCTTTGCCTTTGATTGCTGCGGTGGAAGAATTTCCCATGTACAAGACATTGTCATTTTCACGTTGTGTAAACTTTGTGAACATGCTTTTGTCTTTGCACACGTGTTTGGTTGCTCCAGTATCAATCCACCATGTATTATCATCTTGTGCCATATTAATTTCAGATATCATTGCAACGAACTTTTCGTTATTATCGATATAGAAGATGATTTCTTCTTTAAGAATAGACATTCATTCTTGAAATGTCCCGCTTACCACAATGATAGCATGAGCTCTTTTGTTTCTTTTTAAACTTAGGTGCTCTATCAGTCTGTTTGAACTTTCTCTTGAATGGTTTAGTAGTCTGTACTTCCTCCGTAACATGCACTTTGGCATTTTCAAAATTTAGATTCTGATCTTGCTTTCGATATTCTTCTTCAATACGAAGATGATTTGCCAAAGCCTCAAGAGATATTTCCTCTTTCTTATGTTTTAGACTTCTTTTAAAGTCTTTCCAAGATGGAGGAAGTTTGTCTATTATGGAGGATACAACAATCATTTCATCCATTCTCATATCATATTGTTTGAATTGATTGACATCTTTTCAATATCACGAAATTGTTCCATAATGAGCGACCATCAATCATTTGATAATTATTGAAACGATTGACAAGAAATTTCTTACTTGTAACATCTTGGTCTTGTATCTTGTCTCCAATTTGTCCCATAATTCTTTAGCGGTGACCTCATTTTGGTAGGTGTCGAACAAACCATCAGATAAACGTGGCCCATGCACATGTAATCAGCATTGTCCCATTTTTGTCTTTCTCGGGCTGCAACAACATATTCGTTTTCAGTCTCCTCAGGTCTTGGGGTATCCAAAACATATGCAATCTTCAAAGTTGATAATAAGAAGTGCATCTTTTTCTGCCATCGTCGAAAATTGCCACCATCAAACCGATCAAGTTTGACAAAATTGGAAGCAAACTCCCTTAGTGTTCCACTTCCATGAGTTGCGGTAGTCATTGTGGATATAACCTTAAAATTGTTAGTACAAAACTCCGGTGAGGAAAATCTCAAAACACGAACGAAAACTTCGAAGAAGAAGAAATAGGACAAGGCTCCAAGGCGTGTATCAAATCACTATCTTTAAGGTTATATTCACCCCACCTATCTTGATTGTGCAAACGAGTTCCGCACAAATTAACCTCGAGGATACAATGAAGCCAATGGCTATTTGCGTTTTACCTTGTGAGAATAGCCCACTACACATCGAGCAATGTATGACAAGAAAATCAATTTCTATAAAGGATTTCTGCGAGTAATACTTTATAGAACAATCTAACAATATTAGATAATGAAGGAAGAGAGAAAGAATATTAGAATTTTTGTTGGTATATCTCCAAATGAAATCGATTCCTATTTATAGAATTTTCATGTCTCTTCATAGAGACATCTTTAATCAATAGGTATTTACCGAATAATAATGTTTTTAAAATAAAACATTATTATTCATTTAATTATAACTATTCAAATAATATTATTTAAATAGTTATAATTCTTTTCAAAAATTAAAGATATAATCTTTTAATTAATTATACCCATTCATTTATAGTTATTAAAAACTATAAATATTTAAAATGTTCCAACAAAGCTTTTGTTGTGTTAATGAAGTTTGTCCTTCACCATCTACAACGAGTATATATTATTTTTTTTCAAAAAAAATGTATAAAAAATAGGAGGGATTTATATTGCAAATTTTCCCTCCACTTTTACCACATGTCAAAGTGTGTATAGTGAACACATTAATATTTAATATATAATATATATTATAGCATAAAGAAAGGAAGATGGATACATGAGTGGAGGGGCAGAAGTGATGCATTGCACAGTCTGGATGTATAGTATTTTATGTATTGCATAGAATTTTGGTTTTCATTTGATGATGCAATACTGCAAAGACTACAGCCATTCATACTTCATCTTTTTGGTCTGCTTGTGCTGCTGCTGCTATAAAACTCATGTATATATCCACATGCCATTGCCTGCCATCTTCTACTTTACATCATCTCACATTCTTTTTGTACCAAATGCAAGCTTTCGACCTGCACATTCCATATTAAATATGAGATATTTTTTAGATGAAATGTATATTTGAATTTTTAAAATCACGTTATTAAGAGGATAAGTATAGAACCTTAAGATGATGAATTCAAAAACAATAAGATTTTTATAAAAATATTGTAAATTAAATAATAATTAAAAGTAGGATAAATATTTAAAAATTTAAGATAATTTTTTCCCTAATAATGATCTCGTCACATCAAATGACAAAATTACTGTATTTGTGACACATGTCATACTCTTAATTTTTTAAAGAAAACAAACCTCAAACTTATATCACATAACAGCAACTTTCAATCCTTTAATTAAAAAAAATCAATGATTAATTTGAAAATTAACTTTTTTTAGAGTAAATATGGTTTTTATCCCTTAATTAACTAATTATAGTGGTCGGTTCTTTTTGGCCAAAATCGTGGTCGGTTTTAGGTAAGTATCAATTGCATCATTTTGTTGTTGCTTTGGGACTGCCCTCCAAATTTTGTCTCTTTTTAATACTCTATGGATTTCGTTGCAATTAAATTCACAAATTTGTTTTTATGTATAAAAATTTGGTGTTATTTTCAATGGTACAGAACTCTTCCATTTTCGAAAAGGACGTACTACTATTTCTCAGTTGCTTACAGCATTTTGCAACACCAAATATTTTGTCGCTTTTTGTTTTTTTTTATTAGAATTTTTCGTGGCTATTTCTTCTAAAAATTTAAGAGAGAAAAATAATTTTGCCTTTATTCAGCCGACTAATTAGATTAAATAAAAGAATATATCGAATATGTATTAAAATATTAATTTTAAAATTATTGTTTGATAGATAAAAGAAAATCTTTGATTCGTATAAATCTAATAATCATTATTGTGGCGCTCAATCCATCCCAAATTCTTTAAAGTGAAATGTTGAATCAATTTTTCAATCACAAAAAACAAGAACAGAATAATTCACAAATTGCTTCATCTTAATCATCTTAACCTCTTGATTTTCTTTCCAATTTTTCTCAAAAAAAAAATTACTAATCTGAACCCTTAATACATTAATTACACGCTGAAAAAAAGAAAGAGAAAAGTAGGGTATTGTTAGTTTTATTTTAATAAAATAAAATAAATACAAAATCTATGACTTCGAACCATTTATTTTATCTAACTATTAAAATTATTTTAATACTTGTAATTCTCTTTTAAAATTTTCACTATAATTACATCTTTTTCTAAACTATAAAAAAAAAAAAACAAGCTAATAACTAAATTGTTTTTATCATGAAAACCCAAAGGAACTAAATTTCAATATCTTATTCTTCTTGCTCAATCACATTTGTAATTTTTATTCATTGTTGGATTAAAGAAAATCATAAAATTTAAAAGTTAATAAACTGACATCGATAAAACCTTAAAATTATATTAATCATCTAATTCCATTAACATCAATTAACATAAATTTAAAAAATTCATTTGGACCTTATAAAAACTTTAAAATTTATTTTCAATATATATATCAAGTCTAACTTTTAAAAATTAATTAAATGTTTACGTATCGTTTACATGAAAATTCATATAAATGTTGCATAAGTAAAATACAAAAAAAATATTTTTTTTAAGTTGGAAGCCAAAATTAATATACTTAAAAAAGTCACTAGCTGTCCACTTGTCGTTCAATGGTTCGGTGCTTTTCATAAAATAGATGGAAATTGAAATTTATACTATAAAGAATACTAATAGTGATTTAAGGTCATTTTTAAAAAAAATATTAAACAATATATTAATTCTAGAAAATGTCCATATAAGCATTTGAGAAACCTATATGAAAAGCGTAGGATTTCTTATGAAATTTTTAGATTTCAAAAATATAATTAAGGATATAATAAAATATTAAAAAATAATTATGGAATAAAATATTATTATTATTCTAAATACTTAACTTTTTTATATATTGAAAAAAGTATGTGTTTTAATAATGATTTTATTAGTCAAAAAAGATGATAAAGTAATGAAACCGAGCATGTGTATGAAACGTGGCAATAACCCAGACCAGCAACGGAAAGAAATTTGTGATCCAGCATTTACTCTTATAAAGAAATTTGGCAAAAGGAGTAAAGGACGATTGATTTTTTATTTTAAAACAAATAAACATTATTTATTTGGATAGCATTTAGTCGTTGGCTTTACTTTGAGAGAGAAAATATTTGATAAAACTTATTGAAACTTTATACTCAAACGTCTTAATCCACGTTGTGTTGATAAAAAAAATTACAAAAATATTATTGGAAGATTGGTCCTTTTCTTTTTCTTTTTTATTGAGCATGATGTGAAAATATCTAAAGCTTTCTTCAAAAAGATTAAAAGTATTATGTATATTTTCTCTATAAAACTTGCATCAGATACTTGAAGATCCAGGAATGAGGACATAATTTCAAGGAATTTCTACTCATACACCTGCTCTTAGTTAATTTGGTGTTCTTTTACTAATCATATTTAATTGTTTATTGGTTAAATTACTTTTTGTGATCTAAATTTAACGTCTTATTTTTTGTGTTCAAGTTAAGCCCTGAACTTGACAATTATTCTTATATTGCAGTCTAAACTTTTTTTTTGTTCAAGTTAGTATTTAAAAACGCTAAACTTACATAAACAAAAGGACAAAAGAAAATCGGAGAGAAGAGAATAAAAATATAAAAAAGAGAAAGACTAAAGTGTACTAAATTTAGTCTAAGAGGTAGTGGAGAGTTCTAAGTGACGGAGGCCTAATCTAAAATGCCAAGGATAAAGTTTCATTGAGAAGAGGGATAGTGGATGTAGATCGAAGAGCTTATCCGTTAGGATTTTATGTTCAAATCAACAAGGTTTAAGGTCATTTGAGGAAAATAAAACCACAATATTGAAATAGAAAGGAAAAACTCTGGTTCAATATGTTTCTTTGCCAAATGAGGAGGTTGGATAGTTACAAGATTACTAGAATACAACTGTGAAAATGTTCTTAAAACCTTAAAACTTTTTAAATAATTCAATGACTAACTTGTAACTTTTAAAAAAAATAATTAAATGGCTAAAGTGTAAACTCATTAATAGCTGACGGTCCTTGAGTGTAGTTTACCTTATAATGAACAATGAGTTGATTGTCACATCTAACTCTGTTGCAAAGGTAATGAGCTAGTAACTATCATGCAACTTTTAGATAATTCAGTGACAAAAATGTAAATTTATTATTAGTTAAATGATTTTGGATGTGGTTTACCTTAAAACTTATTAGTTTTATTATCTTTCTTTTAAATAAGTTTATGTTATTTGACTCATGAGCCTTGTTAGACTCGGAAATACTAAGAGGAGGGTGAATTGGTATTTTAAAAATCTCTGTAAACTTTTCTAAAGGATGAGGAAATGAAAAAAAAAACTTGGACACTTCAATTTATAGTGGTTTAGCTCTAATTGCCTACTTCCAGTACCTTGGTATACTTCAACAAGGATTTCCCAATTAACTATACTTGAATTGATATTTTTCAAGGAAAATGTATAACCTTTACAAATTACTTAAGGTTTTATACCTCAAAAACCTTAAGTAATTCTTACAATACAAAGAAAAAATATAAATAATGAAAACCTTTTAAAGGTGTGTGTTTACAAGTGTTAAGCTCTCTCTCAAAGAATTGAAATTAGAATGATAAAAATATCTAATAATAAGCATCTAAGAGATATGTACAAGAGAAGATGAGAAAATGAAGAATTTGAGACTTTTTTCTTAGGTTTCTATAATTGGATGTTCATCTCTTATATTTTGAAGTGTTCTTAATGTATATATATAACAAGAGAAAATTTTGTGACTGTTTATAGCAGTTAGGGATAACTTTTAGCCATTGGAAGTATTGCAGATAGATTTGTATCGATACAACTCACAAGATGTATGAGTATAAATGGACTTATATAAAAGCGGACTTGTATGGATAGAAATCCTCTTAAGTATTGATAGAAGCCTGAAGGTATGATTGAAGTGCTCTTTGACTTACTTCTACCGATAAATCTTCACCCAAGTATCAATGCAATTTTCCAAACTTGTATAAAATGAGTTTAAAACACTTAAAACATTTTGGATTGACTAAAAAATATATAGATAAATTAAAACGGGTTTAAAACATGTTTTAAATATCTTTAAAAGTATTTGGAATGCTTTGAAAATATTTAATAAAATTTTAAATAATTATTTTAGTAAGTTAAGAAATATAAATAAAAATTATCCTCAATCATACTCGTTAATATCGATATAGATAAGGTTTTAGAGTACAGAAAAGCTAAAGGATAAAAAGGAAGTTGGAACAAAATGGAGTTTCCAAAATTAACCAAAACCAAAATACAAAGAAAGCATATGAGAGATGTTTGAGTTCTATTTTCATATTTATTTTAGTTAGTTAAATTAAATATTTAATTTTAATTTTAATGTCTGAGCCTATTTATTGTATTGAAATTATTTTAACTTTTTGTACCAAAAGAAATTATTATAACTTTAACAAGAAAAATACAAAGACAAACGAGAACGGAAGTCAACTACCTCGTTATTACGCCGTTACATCCCCCCCTGACGATAACCACAACATAGTAGTACCCTTTCTCTCTCTGCTTATACTTGGCTTTTATATTATAAAAACCACCCCTTCCCGTCTTTCTCTGTCCCAAGAGTGTTATTTTTCGCTCTTCTAAATCAATTTCATTTCCTTTTCTATTTATCAAAATCCTCATTTTTGATCCCTTTTTCTAACTTCCCTTCATTTTTCCCTTTGTATTTTGTTTCAAGAACCCCCAAGATTGTTTTTTCCCCCATTTTTGGGTTTATATTACAAAAGATCAGAGAGAAATCAAGCAGGATTTCTGGGTTTCGTTGAGTTTTCACGAGAATATAAACAATTCGAGTGATTGAAGGATTTTTTTTTTTTGAAAATGGTGGTGAAGATGATGAGGTGGAGACCATGGCCGCCTCTGGTTTCAAAAAAGTACGAGGTTAAGTTAATTGTAAGAAGATTAGAAGGGTGGGATCTGGTCGGGGAAGGTTGGGAGAAGCCTGATAAACTAAAGGTCGAGATTCGATGGAAAGGTCCAAAGGCTTCCCTCAGTTCCTTAAGGCGAACGGTTAAGAGGAATTTCACCAAAGAAGTCGACGGCGTTGACGAGAACGGCGTCGTTGTGTGGGATGAGGAGTTTCAAACCCTTTGTAACTTATCGGCTTATAAAGACAATGCATTTCATCCTTGGGAGATCGCTTTCTCTGCCTTGAATGTAAGTCTAAAATGAACAAATTCCTTTTTTTTTTAAATTCTTTTATTTTTTTGTGTTTCTAGAAAATAAAGTTTTTCTTTTAGAAAAGGTGATAAAATTATGGAGGATTTTTTGTTTCAGTTTTTTTTTTGTCTATCAACTTTTTGTTATTTTCTGTGTTTTGGTTGTTTGATTGGTCTTGAAATTTATATGAAGATCTTTTGACTGATCTGTATTCTGTACATGTTCATAACATTGGATTTAATTTAGAATTTTTTTTTTTTACTGTTAATTTGGTTGAATTGAATATAATTTAGACAATTAGACTGGTTGTTTTGTTTCTTTATCGACTGTTGGAGAGTTGGTCATATTTTGAAAGTTTGCTATTGGAATCAGCTAATTGTGTTCTGCCTGAAATTTTTTATTGCTTTAGCTTTTATCAAACATAATATGTTAGATATTGTGGTGGATTAGTTTACCTCCATATTTTGTTTATTATCATAGTTTTTTAGCTTGTTCTCTTAGTGTTGGTTTCAAGAAGTTGTCTTTCTTGATGCAGGGTTTGAAGCAGGGACCAAAGAGTAAGGTTCCCGTTGTTGGGGTAGCATCATTGAATCTTGCTGAACATGTCTCTGCTGCTGAGCAGAAAGAGCTTGAGTTAAACATACCTCTCATACTCTCCACCGGTGCTGGAGAGCTTTGCCCCCGACTCTGTGTATGTGCTTATTAAAGTTTTTATGGTGCAGAAGTCTACTATGTTTTATTCATCTGTGTTCTTTCAGTTTTCAGATATTCTAATTTTAAGTTGTAAAATCACCATGTAGATATCGCTTATCCTGTTGGAACTAAGAATTGCTCAAGAAATCAACGAGCCAATAGAGCGTGTGTTAGTGGCTTTTGCATCACCTCTCCAGTCTGGAGAAACTGTGACCATGGAAAAGGATGAGATTTCTGCAATTAAAGCTGGTCTAAGAAAAGTGAAATTTTTTAGAGAGAGTGTTTCTACCAGGGGAGCCAAAAAAGCCTGTCGTGAGGATGAAGGCAGTGAAGGAAGGTGTTCTGCCAGGAGTGATGATGGTGAGTATCCATTGGACACAGATTCACTTGACGATTCGGAGGAAGGAGAATCGGATGAGGTAAAAGATGACTCTGTTGTCAGGAAGTCATTTAGTTATGGTACTCTGGCTGATGCAAATTATGCTGGGGGATCAGTTTACTCTAGCATGAGGATCAGTGAGGGAGATGAGGATTGGGTGTACTACAGTAATCGTAAGTCGGATGTTGGCTGTTCAGATGTCGAGGATTCTGCTAAACTGGTGTCAGAGCCATCCCTACTGCAGAGTTCCAAGCGCAGCATTTTGTCTTGGAGAAAAAGGAAGCTGAGTTTCAGGTCTGCTAAAGGAAAAGGAGAACCATTGTTAAAGAAAGGCTATGGAGAAGAAGGTGGGGATGACATAGATTTCGACCGCCGGCAGCTCAGCTCTGATGAATCTCATGCGCCTGGGGTAGGAGCAATTTCTTGATTATTTAGTTTCTGACAATCAATGCTTTCATATTACTGGCTAGCTTTGCAGTTTCTTATGAATTCATGCACCTATAAAGATGCTTGTGTTTATCAGTTTATGTATCTGATTGGGGATGCGACTATCATATAACATGGGTGTTTCATGTTTTTATCATCTTTTTATGCCTATTAATTGTTGCCAAATTATATTAAGTTATAAATATAACTATAATTTGTTTTGGCAGTGGCTCAAGACAGATGATGATTCATCTGCAAACCGTACATCTATTTCTGAATTTGGGGATGATAGTTTTGCCATCGGAAATTGGGAACAGAAAGAAGTGGTAAGCCGTGATGGACGCATGAAACTTAAATCGGAGGTCTTTTTTGCTTCTATTGATCAACGGAGTGAGCGAGCAGCTGGTGAAAGTGCATGTACAGCCCTTGTTGCTGTTATTGCTGATTGGCTTCAGAACAACCGTGATCTGATGCCTATTAAGTCTCAATTTGATAGTTTGATCAGAGAAGGCTCATTGGAATGGAGGAACCTCTGTGAGAATGAATCCTACAGGGATCGGTTCCCTGACAAGCACTTTGATCTTGAGACGGTTCTCCAAGCAAAATTACGTCCTCTTTCTGTAGTGCCAAGAAAGTCCTTTATTGGGTTTTTCCATCCAGAGGGTGTGGATGAGGGAAGTTTTGACTTTTTGCATGGTGCAATGTCTTTTGATAACATATGGGATGAGATTAGTCGTGCTGGTGCGGAATGTCAAAATAGTGATCTCCCCGAGGTTTACATTGTTAGTTGGAATGACCACTTTTTTGTCCTAAAGGTTGACCCAGAAGCTTACTATATTATTGACACGTTAGGAGAGAGGCTTTATGAGGGATGCAAGCAAGCATACATCTTGAAATTTGACCGCAATACTGTAATTCACAAGCTACCAAATGTGGCTCAATCATCAGGTGATAAGTCAGCGGGTGATCAACAGGTCAATGGGAAGGAGGGTTGTGTTGCAGGGGATGTAGTAACCAAACCTGAGAAATCAATCAAGAGTGAGGAAAGTGAGGAGGTTGTTTGCCAGGGTAAGAAGTCCTGCAAGGAATACATAAAGAGCTTCTTGGCTGCTATACCTATTAGGGAGTTGCAGGCGGATATCAAGAAGGGTCTAATGGCATCAACACCACTGCATCACCGACTACAGATTGAGTTCCACTATACTGAGTTCTCGCAACCACTACCCGAGACTTCTGCTTCTCCAACCACTTTCAGTCGAAGTTCCATTAACTGAAATTGCTGCATAGGTACTTGTGTAAATTCTTGGAAAAGTATGATTACTCTTAACTTGGTTTTTTCTTTTACTTTTTGTATCTTATGACGTGAATGCGGTTTAACAGAACGGAACCTTATTGAGCTTTTTTTGATCGTTTTGGCAAATGTTGTGTTTCGTCTAAGTTGACTGGAAATATAACATAAAATTTTCTTATGTGTTGGTGTTACATTTGAGCCTTTTGGATTTACTTTTCAATTGCACAACTTTCCCACTGGCCATCTTTCTAGGGAACAGGAAACTTGCATGTTCCTTTCTGTATCATGCCTTATATCCTTTAACAAGTGTCAACTTTGTTCTTACTATTGTAAAAGAAAATCTAACAGCTCTATATGTGGTTCCAGTTGATGAATATGATTCCTGGCCAAAAGAATGAGAGAAGAAAAAGCTTATGACTATGACTTTAGCCTATGCTTTTTCAGTGTTGGAATCTAATAGTAGTAGCTGTATGACTCTAATAAAAACATCTTTCAAGGGGAATCATCTTTTGATTCCCTCCACAGCTTTTTATCTACTGCATCCTCCCTTTGCTCTCCCAAATTCCTCAAGATTTTAAATTATTATACTAAAATTTGGCTTAGAAAATCTCTTCACTCCTCGAAAGAATTATAAATTTGATTTTTTTTTTTTTTTATTACAGTCTCGCAACATAAAACTGTTGACCAAATTGAACTATTATGGCAGAAGTTGAAGGAAGATTTATCTTTCTTCTAACCCTTGCACTTGAGGAACAAATTGTGTTTGGGAATTTAATCAAAGATGTTACAAGAGTAAGATTCATTTGATTTCCATTAAAATCATAAGGATCAAATAGATGATGAAGGTTAATTTATTTTCACAATTTAGAATTTATAAACACATAAAACTTTATGTGTTCAATTGGAGATTGAATGATTATAAAATCCATTCAATTGGAAATCAACATGTCTAGTAGTAATACATCAGTCTATTTTATGATCATATTAAACTTTGAGTTTAAATACCACCTAATCAAATTCTAGAATTTATCATATGACTAAATTAAGAATATAATTGGAACTGATGTGCCCGGACATTATACTTAATTTACGTAAATATTATTTGGATAATTACTCTACGAAAGTTAAAAGTCACATTGACGGTAAGAGTTGAATTCTCATCAAACTCTTTTTCTAGTATAGGTCCCCACTCTTAGTAGTAGAAACTATCTTTTTCTTACCAGACAGATAACATTTTCTTCTTGCTCTAGCTTTATTTTGTTTTACCAAATTGAATAATACCCATGCCCTGCCAATTTGGTGAAAAAGACACAGAAGATAATACATCCTCCAAATCCCTGTTAAGCTCTGATGAACATTTTCTTCCTAATTCCGCCACATGAATAAAAATTTTGAATTTCTCACAATTAACCATAATCTTTTCATCAATCCTTGCTCATACTCATATGATAGATTATAATAACAAAGTCATATATGATATAGTATAATATAACTTGTATATTTATTAATTATTTGTTCAATATTAACCAATGTTTTTAATGTCAATAATAAGTAATACATAGATTATGTAAAGTTTTTAGTCATATATTATAACGAGATGCATACTATGGTGTAACATAATGAATCATATGATAATGGTATAATATATAATCTGATATTATATCATATAGTATTAGTAGTTGTATAATGATGACTAAACTATACATATATAAATTATTATATATTATAATACTGCATGTATAATATATATATTGATTTAATATTATTAATAATTCATATTATATTAATCATGTTTATAATATATGCTAAATATATTTATTCCTATTATTTAAAAAAAATCATGTTTTCATATTAATTTTAATTATATAAATGTTATCTGTTTCTATAAATTCTGAGTATGAAATTAATAAAGCTGTCTTCGCTGATCATTTAAGGTAAAAGGTGAAGGGAAAATTGTGTACAAAGTTACCTTTTCCTTTAGTTTTGATCACTTTTTATTGCTGTTTGTAACTTAAATTACATCTTAAAAGGAAGAGCATATATATATATATATATATATATCTGATTGCTGCAACATAACTTCTCCTTATCTCTCAAACATTACACAAATATTGTTTTCTTTTTTACCTCGATAACATTTTACACATCAAATTTCAGGTTTGGTTTCATCATGACTTGACTTTGATTTTACTGTTGGAATTGGTTGGTAATGGCCCCCCTTTATTCTTTGGCTCTTAAAATTACCAACTTTAATCCTATTGATTGATACCATTACCAACTTTGTTAAAACTTTTACCCTAAAATTGTGGTAGAAGTTCCAATGACAGGAAAGCAAAAGCAAAAAGTAAGAAAAAAGCGAGTACAAGAATCAAACATGTTACCTTGACAATAGCATTCCAAATGGATTTCCTTGAAAAATGGAAAACCTGACTATAGAAAAATACCATCAAGAAAGAGTTGTTTCCAAGCATTGGTTATATATAGTAGCTGATCAAGTAGAAAACTAAACAATTTACATATGAACCCAAATCAGACCATAACTAAGCATTAATTTAGCCCATTGCTATACACTTTGAAGGAAACTTATACACACTTCATTTTCCTAATACATGAAGGCTAACTGAGACCTGGACTTGAAAAAGTAGCAATTTGATTCTAAGAAAATATTAGATAAGGCAAGAAAATGTACAAACATCAAGAAACAGGATAGGGTGATTGTTTGTTTGTAAGTTAACATTTCAACAGCAAACTGGGCATTTAACCAATCCATTCTCATTACAATCAGGGCATTTCATGCACAATTCATCACCTTGTTTTTCTGTAAAAACCTTGCGGCTGCCACTGCAGTTTGAGCAAACCTGGAACCTCATATTGGCACAATCTGTGCACAGGCAGTTTGAAGGTATCCCTTCCAACAGCTTCTTCAGCTTTCCTTGCTCATGAAGTCGAAAAACTTCGTCAGCTCCTCCTATGTATCTGCCCTTTATGAACAGCTTGGGAGGAATCACTCTGCCACCCAATATCCTCCATAGTTCTTCCCGGAATTCCATGTCCATTGAAACATCTCTCTCCTGGACCAATATCTTCAAACTGTCTAAAACAAACCTCATACTGCTGCAATCTTCAAATGTTTTTCTTATTCCTCTCAAGCTTGTTGTGTAGAATACCACTGAATCTTCTCCTCCTGGAGGACATTTCTCTTCAAAATCTGTTAAACTTGGACCTTCTTCAGTGTCCTCCTTCACTTCTGGAATGCTATGATCATCATTGATAATGGTCTCTGAAGATACTTGAAGCTGAGAATCATCTTCTCCAGCCACTATGCCCTTCAACTCTCTGCAGGGTGTAATGTTATCTTGGTCCCCTACATCGAATTCCAACTCGTTTTCTTCATCCTTTGGATCTTTAAAACCAACTACTGGCAGGTTATGGGAAATTTGACTGGAGAAGGTGCCTTGGGCGTTAAGCTGAAAGACAGAGCCCTGTTTCGATGTGTTGATAGCATGGGTGGTTTCTTCAGAAACCTTTCCTCCATGCCTTTGATCTCTTATTACTGTGATAAGATACAAGAAACCCCGGAAAATGCATTGGAACCACTTAAAGAAATTGAGAAGGGATAGCATGGAAGAGAATGAAACTTTGAATGAGAATGACGAAAAAGAGCAGATATTGGTGAGAAAAAAAGAGGACAATGAAGTTTCTCTTATGGGTTCCCAGCGGCAGGAAAGTGAAAACTGAAAACTGAAAAGGCTGTTTGTTGGTTGCTTTTAAAGGTTTTCAATGATCAATGAAAGAGTGGACCCTTCCACCATAGGACTCCACTCAACCTGACCCATAACCAACATTTTTGGTTGCCTCTACATGGCATAAGGGGAAGAACATGCATCATTCAGCCAGGCCCCGCCCTACTTTTCTTCCTTGAAATCAAATAATTTGTCGTAAGAGAAAATTATAAGAATTTAATGACAATTTAATGACAAGAGTGTCCGTCTTTCATTAGTTTCATAATTGAGCTGCCTAACAATAGAGGTTTAATGGCACAGATCTCACTATACCATTTGCATAATCTTGAATAGTTGACATTGCTCAAGATTTTATGATATCAAGATGCTTTAGAATTGGTCCTATGAAATCCAACTTGATAGGTTTGGAGGTCCCTAACCCAAATTTGTTCCCCTTTTTGTGCCCATCATTGAAAAGTTAATGGCCCAAGATTTTTTGATACATGATAACATGGTGGCATTCAGTTGATGGTCTGGAAATCGATGAGTAAGATTATGTTATAAAAATGAGCCACATATGGGCTAGGAAAAGAGGGTGTGAGCCAAATATCAGCCACTGGATGGGTGCCATCCGTGGTCACTACTATGCATTAGGTTACAAAAAAAGCCAACTTTTCACAATAACAACTCAATGGGATAATCCAAGCTATACATGCAATGATATGGACAGGGTAGTAACATATAGCATATAAACTACTTTATATGGATAAAAAAAAAAAAGGCATTGTAATTTTCCAACTATCAGCCACAGATGATGCCAACCCAAAGTTAAAATCAAATCGAATGCATGTGAATTCATGCTTGTTTGCATTGAACATCTTCATCGTCAGAAAGTATGAACCCTGCATAAGGTTAAAATGTTATCAGAGGTATTGTTCATTTGGGGAAAACGAAGGTGTCAGTTCCTTTTGTTGATTATTAAAATGGACATCTATGTTTCGCGGCATTATCCCATACAGGTCTTGGATATCTTGTGATTTTATATTCAAGCTTGTCATAATGGGGGAGGGGGGTCATTTCCATGGTTTTAATAAGATGCAAATACAATGAAAAAGACCCTATGAATGAATTGAAACTACAGATTCAGACCAGAACCGGAATGATTTAATAAAACCTTCAATCTAAGTCCAAAGATTCTTTGAGTAAGAAGCATCCGATCATCACTTGTTCAATGAATAACATAGATATAATAATAAAAATACAAAGAAGAGAAAGGTTTGTCCTTAGATCAAAACAATAATACTACTTCTTTGAAAAGTTTTTTGAGTCCAGTTGGATGAGAAAGGATGGGATTCAGAATACTTCCAGACCCACGAAACCCCAAATTGTTCATGGCTGAGATCAAAATTAAAGGAAAATATCAACCACTGAAATTAGTTTCTCAAATTGGGGCCTTGCTCTCCAACCCTTTTTAGTTGTTACTACCTTTTTCTTTATTAAAAAGAAAAAGGTCTTTTCCCCTATTCTGATCCATCCTAATTCCTAAAATAAAGCAAACATTACCAAAACTAGACAAATAGGATAGCAACAAGGTATTTTAACTCTTCTGCTTATGCAAGAACATTGATTCAGCCATATATTAAAATGAAAACTCCAACAATTCACCAACAAGTTGCTAAAACATTAAGTTGGGACTTACTGGATGAAACCACCCCTAGAAACGAGATAGGATGTCTCATCACGAAGATTATGAGTCTCACCGTAAATGTACCATCCAAAATATGAGAACTCGATCACCAATGTCCCCCAGATATTGCTGCATCTGCATTATCATTAAAGAAAATACAACTCACCTACAATCAAAAGCTAAGGAACAACATTGTTTCTGGTTGCATACTACAAATAGCATCATCAATTATCGGACGAGACACAAAGCGAACATACAATTAACCAATAATAAATGGTATAAAGCTTGGGAACTACAAGACACCCTGCAAACCAATATTTTATATGCAAACACATACCGTCCCAAGCAGCATCAAATCACAATACCTAACATCAAATAACGAATAGATTTACGAGAAAATGTTGATTAATTTACCGGTTGTTGCAGATAATCAGGTCGCAAGCTTCCCCTAGCGATTGGATCACTCCATTAACCTTTACATCATACTCAGCATTATCTGCATTAGTATTATTATTAATTTTCTACAGCATCAGCTCAAATAGGAAGTTTTAAAAGAAAATCAAATCAATTTCTAATTTTGAGAGGTAATCCAGAACAATCTGTAAATAAGTTTCATGTTGAAGGGACGCAAACTCAATGGGAATTTTCGGCGAATGACAATAAAAATAAAATCAAAATTAATTGTAAGCGGTGGAGCTAGAGTTTAGAAAAAGTAACTGCAGCATCTGACATCATTGGCGACGGTCAACGGAACAACCAGACACAACACGATAGGAGCACGAGAGTTTCGATGAACCGATAGTACTGGATCATCTCCATCAGATTTCTATTTTACAAAGAACAATTATATCTTTTTAAAAATATATAAATACATATATTCCATTTGAGGAGATATCTTGGATTTGTTTGTGTTCGTTGAGAGCGGACTTCTCATTTACAATTTCTATCAATGTGGTCATATTCTCCTCCTCCCTTTCCAAGCGTTGTGACATCTAACTTCTCATTGACCCCCTGTGCTTGTTGTTTCGTATTCTTGTTCTGGTCGTCGCTATTATTATCCTTTTTTAATGGTTGCCGCTACTACAATAACCTCTTTTGTTGCCTCTGTCGCCACATAGTCTAATTCACAATCGCTTTCCCTACCTCGATCGTAATCATTCAGTCTTCTTCTCCCTTAATTCTCATCACACTACAGCAAATAGATTTTTAGCGGCGTTTTTAGTGGCGTTTTAAATAAAAACGCTGCAAATATTATACATTAGCCTTAAAACGCAGCAAAAAAAATGAACAATAGCGGCGTTTATTTCCAAAACGCCGCTAAAAAAGATATATAGCGGCGTTTATTCTTAAAACGCCGCCAAAAGTCTGAGCATTAGCGGCGCTTTTGGAAAAATGCCGCTAAAAGACTAAGCATTAGCGGCGCTTTTATAAAAACGCCGCTAATAGTCGAGCATTAGCGGGCTTTTGGAAAACGCGCTAAAAGTTCGAGCATTAGCGGCGCTTTTGGAAAACGCCTAAAAGTTTGGAAAAACGCCGTTAAAAGTCCGAGCATTAGCGGCGCTTTTGAAAAACGCCGTTAAAAGCGAGCATTAGTGGCGCTTGTAAAAGTCGATCTAAAAGTCGATCTTTTAGCGCTTTTGTAAAAACGCCACAAAATCTATTAAAACGATTTTATTTAAAAATAAAACTTCGTCGTTTCGGTTTAATATAAAAATTGAAAAAAAATCAAAATTAGTGGCGATTTGTTCAAAAACGCCAGTAAATGTATAGCAATGCAAAACACTATTTTGATTTCTAAATAGAACTGCGCCGTTTTGGTATCAATATAAAAATAAAATAGTGGCGTTTTGTCCAAAAACTCGAAAATAGCTATTTTATTCCAGAATATAAACGGCGCCATTTTGGTATCAATATAAAAATTGGAAAAAGAACTCGACATTAGTGTTTATAATTTAGTGGTTCAATTGTCTAATGTTTAGGGTTTATAAGTTTATAAGGTTATGGGTTTAGTGTTTACAGTTCATGATTTAAGGTTTAAGGTTTATAGTCCATGATTTAAGGTTTAGGGGTTATTCCTTGGGAATTAGGGTTTAAAGGATACATTTTTAAGGTTTATGGGTTTAGGTGTTATGGGTTTAAGGGTTAAGAGGATAAAGGTTAGGGTTTAGAGTTTTAAGGCTTTTGATTCTAAAGTTTAGGGTTTTAATGTTTAGGGTTAGTGTTTATGGTTTAGGATTTAAAGTTTAGGGTTTTAAGGTTCGAGTTTAGTGATTTAGGGCGATGGTGAAGGGTTTATGGTTTAAGGGTTTAGGGTCTATGATTTAATATTTAGGGGTTATTGGTTAAGGATTAGGGATTAAATGATATGAGGGTTTTTCGATTAGGTGTTAGATGATAAGGGTTTAAAGGTTAAGAGGACAGAGGTTAGGGTTTAAGGGTTAATAGGATAGGGGTAAGGGTTTAGGGTATTTTGTGTGAAAATATATGTTAACCATCCGAAATACTATTATTAAAATAAATTTAAAATTTTTGGGTATATGACTGCTTTGTTTTTAATTTATATTAAATAAATTCAAATTTTAAATAATTTTAAAATTTTAAATTTGCTCTATTTCTTTTAAATATTATTTAAATTTTAAAAATTATTTATTTAAATGAAAAATTAAAATACTATTATTAAATAATTTTATATTCTTTTAAATATTGTTTTTATTTAAATGAAAAAATTATATAGTTTTTATTTTATATATTAAATAATTTTAATTTTAAACGCATTAGCGTTTTTTAGAAAAAGCATAAAAGATATAAGCAAAAGCAGTAGCGCTTTTATTAGATTTTTAGTGGCGTTTTGGTAAAAGCATACAATAGGTTCCACTTTTAGTGCGCTTTGTTAAAAACGCATAACGTTAATTTATTTGGGCAAAACGATTGTCGTTTTGCTCTATTGTTTTTTACCAGACGATAACCTTGTCTCCCATTTCCTTACACTGGTTCATCTCCCCTTTCCCTACTCCTAAATCCTAAGTATTTTCACCCATTTTTCCCCATTGACATCCGTTTTCAAGCTTTCCTTTGCTTTGCTTACGAGATTTTGAGCTTCAACTTCTATTTTTCTTATTGGTAAGTTTGTTTATAACTTTGATTTTCTTATCACCGATTTGCATTTGAATAATTTTTAATGTTTGAAAATTGAGAAAATTGAAGCTTTTACTTTATCAAATCTGAATAACATATCAAAAATATATTTTACTTTATCAAATTTATTTCATCCTTCTGTTGAAGAATCTTCTTTTCTTCTTCTTCTTACTTTTTTATGCTTTTTTTTTATGATTGCAGATTGGCTACTGCTTTGGCTAAATTCCTCGAAAGGAAACTCTAAGATCCCAACGGCTTGTCTTCCATTAATCCTCATCTCGTTGAATTGGCTGTCAATAACGCTAAAGCTACCGTCTTTTGCAACGCTGGACGATTCAGCGAGGATGAGGTTCGCTTTTGATTATGAAACTTTTGGTTACAAAATAGAATACTCTTTTGCTAGTAATGTTTATCTCAGGAGTTAGCTACAGGAAGCTAGTAATGTTTATTTTACTTTGAATTTCCTACCGTATAGTTGGTCGCATTATGTACCCTTTTCCCCTCGAATTGAAATGATTGAAACTAGTATGAGATCAAATGCCTCGGTCTTATCAATTGAACAATCTCGCATTATATTTCTAAGTGAGAGATTGGTTGCTAGCCGATATTGAAATTTATACTAATGACATTCTTTCTTATTTTGTGTTTTCAGCTAGGTATTTTTTTAGCAGCTTGATCGAGATCCGAAGTTAGAGAATACCTGTTGGGTGGAAGCCTTGCTCCTCGTCTAAAAATCTGTGATTTTGGTTATTCAAAGGTATAAATAAATGGGGTCATTATTACGAGAAGCATGGTCAAATGCATTTGAAATTATTCATTTAAGATTGTCCCTTATCCCCATTTTGTAGTCATCTCTCTGCATTCAAGACCCAAGTCAACTGTTGGAACTCCAAGCATATATTGCACCGTAAGTTCTTTCTCGGAGAGAATATGATGGCAAGGTAATTTAGTCTTTATCTATTTTGTTCAAATGTTGTTGATGGTCGCTTCTTTATTTACTTTGGGTTATTTGAGTTATGATTATGTGCTTATGATAAATGATCTCGTGTGCTAGAGTAATTGATGGCTTTACATGTCGTTCTAAAGATCACCGGTGTTTCTTGGCACATGTTATGAGTGATTATATACTTTGTAAATGATTAATCATCTTTAACAATTAGTTGGAAATCCACAACAAATTGCATTGTTACAACTAGTTTTGCTTTATGGTGATGTTTTCATTATGGTGACCATGAAAGCGATACCATGTGGAATATTTTATCATAGTAAAGATAAACTGCAGCCAGAGTTTTATCAAGTTTTTCCAAAGCAGAGAGGTTTTCACATTTGCAATTTCTAAACTGAATCGTCCAACGTTGCAAATTCAACTCTAAAGTGTTGGGTGTCTTCGTTATTTCCAGGGGGAAAAGTGTTGCTCACATGGAAATTAAGCTTCGAGAAATGTCTTATGCTAAAAATTGGATAAAAGATTGCTCTTTTCTCTCCTTAAAAAATAAATCCATATATCCATAAACATTCCCTTACTCTTAAATAAGAGAAGAAATGTGTTTTAATGCATTTGATTTTTCTTTTGCGATTTTTCTTTTAATATTTAATAAGTGGCTTGTACTTTTCTCATTGTTTTAAGTTAATAAAGTTAATGAAAAAAAAAGTCTGAATAATCATGTATTCGTGGCCTGTGATGTAAATGAAAATTCTACGTTAAATTCAGTGATTAGCAATGTAAGTTACCCAAGAATGTAACTATTGAATATGATTCTCCTTCATTACTTATTAATTTATAATTTTCAATCGGCATTTGGTTTGGATAATGTTTGATTAGCAATAACATTATTTATTTTAAATTATATAGAATATTATCAATATAATGTTAGATTATTGTGTTTGATTCAAGTATTTTGAATGCAAGATTTTGTTATTTAGTAGATACAATAAAATATAATCTTGAAAATATTGTTTAATAAATCATCCTTCCTATTTTTTTTTTAGTATATTTGAAATTTGTTTGATTCGGTATTTGATCTCAAGAAGTTGGCAGCACCATTTCTGACATTTCTAGGGGTTGTCTTCATTTGGCATTTTCTGTGTTCTCTAAACATTTCTTAGAGGTATGTATATGCTGTTTAAGCGATTTGATTGGTTTAAATTTTCGTTTTACAGTAGTTGCTAAAGTTAATCAATTCATAACATGTGCCAATGTTCTGGTTGAAATTAAAAATGGTTTCGGATTCTGAATATCTAATTCCTTTAAGGTTGTTTATGAAATTCAATACTAATCCTACTTGAATATGTCAAACATATGCTTTTCTATTTCATATTTTATTGATTAATCTCGAAAAAATTAGAATTATGACTTTCTTTTTTATAATATAATAAGATTTTAGGTATTGTTTTAGCAATCTTGGAGCTTGTTAAGTAGATCTTGTTGTTGTTCTTTGGAGGTTATTAAACCATTTTGTGAATATATATCCCTTTTTCTGCAAATTGATCAATTTAAATCTGTAAAATGAAGTTTTAAACTATGGTATTCTCGCTTTGTTTGATTTCTTTTCATTTTGCTAAGAATACGTAATACATAACTAACATAAAATCATTGATATGTAGCTAATGGATTGTGCATGATTCGATCCAACGGTTAACAATATATCATTTCAAGAAATAATGTAGGTCAAATGCAACCTTTTATTATACTGATTTAAAATAGAATATGTGGTTGTACTAAATGCGAAGTTACAACCAAGCTGTCCCTTTTATTTTCTATTTTTCAACCTTCTAAAAAGTACACCCTACTTTACCTACCCTCCCAACTGTTCTATTACAACAACATATCCCTAACCTTCTTCTTTGGTGCATTCATTTTTTTGGGTGATATACATACAATGAATATATGCATTTAGTTTCTCGTTGTAAGAAGTTTTGACATTATTACATTTAACATTATTGTTACAATATTTTCGATTATCATTCATTTAATTTATTAAATTTCAAGTATCATTTAGAATTAATGTATTGATTGTGATTTTTATGCTAAATTTCTGCTTTTGCGTTGGAATTATATATCGTTATTGGTTGGTTTTAGTGCGGGAGGGTATAATATTGAAAAATTATACTTTTGAAATTTGTACAAATTAGCGTTTGTACAAAAGCCGCTAAATGTCAAGAAATTTTCATGCGTTTTGGTAAAAGCACCGCTAAATGTCAAGAAATTTTCGCGGCATTTTTGAAAAAGCGCGCTAAAGGCCCCGACTTTTAGTGGCATTTTTTGATAAGCGCCGCTAAAGGCCTTGACTTTTAGCGAATTTTTGAAAAGCGCCGCTAAAGGCTCGACTTTTAGCGGTGTTTTTGAAAAGCGCTAAAGGCCCGACTTTTAGCGGCGTTTTGGAAAAGCCGCTAAAGGCCCGACTTTTAGCGACGTTTTTGGTAAAGCGCATTAAGGCCCCGACATTTAGTGGCGTTTTTGGGAAAGTCTTGCTAAAGGCCCCGACTTTTAGCGGCGTTTTTTGAAAGCGCTAAAGGCCCCGACTTTAGCGGCGTTTTAAAAAGAAGCGCATTAAAGGCCATGGTCTTTAAGCGGCTTTTCTCAAACGCGCTAAAAATCGAGTCTTTAGCGTTTTTCTTAAACGCAGTAAAAATTTTTGGCGGTTGTATTGGCGGCGTTTTTGTGGCGCTTAGAAAAGCCATAAACACTTTTGTGGCTCTTATAAACGCCGTTAAATGCCCAAAAAAATGCCGCTAAAAGTCTGTTTTGCTGTAGTGTCACCTACAAGGAAAACCCTTAAATCAAATTCAGTCTTTTGTCACTTTATTCTCTTCTCTTTCTTTTGCAACTTCTTTAGCTTATAAAATATTATTTATTTTATATATTATATATTAGTTATATGAAATATGTTATATGCTATATATTTTCTATTTTTTATTTTAAAACAATAAATGTGTTACAAAGTAGACTTTGATATGCACGGTTTGGACGAAGAAATCCTTTAATTCAGAGAGTTTTAAGGCACAATTAAAAAGTATTTGGAAGACCAGGAAGAAATTTGATATACAGGTGGCAGGGTAGAATTTGTTTTTAATCACCTTTGATTTAGAAGAAGATCTAAAGTTAATAATGGAAGGGAGACCCTGGCTTTTTCGTAAGTATCTTATTCTTTTTGATAGATTATTGAATCCAGTAGAACGGGATCAGATTAGGCTTGTTTCATCGCCTTATTGGATTAAGATTGCACCATGTCCACCAAAATATGATAAGAAAGATCTGTTGCATGCTATTGGAAGTACATTCGGGGGTGTTCTTAGATCTGAAATTACTGATGATGTATGTAGACTTAGGATTAATTTGGATGTTCAAAAACCCCTTAGAAGAGGTATTTTTGTTTCCAGTGAAAATAATATTAAGTCTTGGATTCCTTTTAACTTTGAAAAACTCCCAATTTTTTGTTTTGGATGTGAGAGACTAGATCATGGCATCAATGACTGCTTGATGATAAACCCTACAGAAAAAGAAAAAGTTAGAAGACCCTCCTTATTCAATTGCTTTAAAAGCTGAATCAAAAGTAGTTGGAAAAGAGAGTCTCAAGTTTAAGTCTTTTGTTAATAAGTTAAGCCTATAGCGTATTATACTGGAAATTCAACAGAGCAAGATGGGAAAGAAGATGATACTTCAATTGCTGCAGAGGGTATTTTATTAGGGGGAAAGATTCTTGCTAGTTGGGAAGAGGGATTGAAGGAGCAGGTGGATTGTAGAGAGGAGACAGAGTTAAACACGTCGAAGAGGAATAATAACAAAGGAGAGACCAGTCTGACAAAACTTAAGAAGTCCACTTGGAAGAGAAGACTGTTAATGAATCACTCAGACCATTGAAAATTTGCAAACGCTGGAGCTAAAAGAAAAGGTTTAGTAGAGGAGTTTGAGCAAGAAAACATGGAAGTGGAAAGGGCAGCTGGACGAAAAAATTGAAAAATGAAGATCTCAGTATGAGACAAGTTGAGGTGCAGCAGGTATGTGTGTAAATGAATTTCAGAATTGTGTTACAAATCATCTAAGATCGGCGGCTAACAACATGTCAGCTGACCGGCAAAAATGAAAAGCTTGAGTTGGAATGTCCATGGGTTGGGGAGTTCACGGGCAGTGAGGAGGTTGCGGCATTTAATTAAGCAACAAAATCCCGAATGGTCTTCTTAATGGAGACTAAGTTAGACAAAAAGCGAATACAAAATGTTAGAAGGAGTTGTGGTTTACTCAATGGTATTGAGGTGGAGGCTAAAGAGACTCGTGGAAGGTTATGCTTAGGTTGGAAAGATGACATTGTGGTTACTTTGAGGAGTTTCTCCAAATGACATGTAGATGTTTTAGTCAAAAAAAATAACATTTAGGAGGAATGGTGATTTACGGGTTTGTATGGCTCACCATATCTGCAAGATCAAAATTTGGTGTGGAATTTGCTTAAAAGGTTAAGCCAAGAAGGTAATTATCTGTGGTTGGTTGCTGGAGATTTCAATGAGATTATGTATTCTTTTGAAAAAAAGGGGGGGATTCGAGGAATCAAAAGATAATAGAGGTCTTCAGAGAGACATTAGAGGATTGTAATTTGATGGACATTAGATATTCGGGAGTTTGGTATACATGGGAAATGGGGAATCTTCCAGAGACAAATATCAGAGAAAGATTGGATAGAGGGGTGGCAAACGATAAATGGTTGAATCTGTTTCCATTGGGTAACATTCTTCACCTACCCTATTTAACATCTAATCACTGTCCCCTTCTTATAAATACTGATAATGTGAGCAGACTTTTAGGAGATAGAAATTTTCATTTTGAAGTATGGTGGACCATGAAGGAATCTTTTGAGCCGACCTTTAAAGATATTTGGAAGTCATCATCTGAACCGTTGATGGAGAAATTGAGGAATTTACAGATTGGCTTATCAAAATGGGCACACACAATAAAGGGAAAAAAGGAGAACTACAAAAATGACTTACAAAAGAGCTTGAAATTTTGATGAAGGAGATAGAGATGATGAGACTTTGTCAAAGATCATTGATACGAAGATCCACCTTAATATGGAGATTGAAAAAAAGAGGTGTATTGGGAACAGAGAGCTAGAGCGAATTGGCTCCGATCTGGGGATAGGAATACGACTTATTTTCATAATTGTGCTACTAGGAAGACATGTAAATTCTATTTCCAAATTGATATTGGATGATGGTAAAGAAATTAATGATGAATCAGGTATACATGAGGAAGCAAAGCTCTACTTTGAAAACTTGTTTACTACGAATGGGGTTGCTAACCCAAGAGAAGTCTTGGAAGGGATAGAAGGAGCATTTCAATTGAGGCGAATGAAGATCTACAGGCCCCATTTAGTGAAGATGAAGTTAAAATAGCAATAAAGGGGATGAGGCCTACAAAGGCGCTAGGTCCAGACAGATTTTCAGCTATTTTTTTCCAAAAATATTGGCATATTGTGAGAAAAGAGGTTCTCGGCTTTTGTTTAAGAGTGCTGAATGAAGGAAAAGAAGTTGATTCAGTCAATATGACTAACATTGTGCTTATCCCTAAAGTTCAAAATCCCACTTCACTAGTTAATTTCAGACCGATCAGTCTTTGTTCTGTCTTGTACAAGCTCGTAGCAAAAACGATAGCTAATAGAATGCAGAACGTAATGGATACTTGTATTGACCAGGTCCAAAGTGCTTTTGTACCAGGCAAGTTGATATCAGATAATATTCTTCTTGCTTATGAAATTTTGCATTCGTTCAGACAAAAGAGAACAGGGAAAAAGGGGTATATGGCGGTAAAGCTGGACATGAGTAAGGCGTATGATAGGGTGGAGTGGGAATTTATCAAAGAAGTGATGAATAAAATGGGGTTTGCAAAGAACTGGATTGAATTGATAATGAAGTGCATTACTAGTGTTTCTTATACAGTACTCATCAACAGCAGTAGAGGTAGAACTTTTAATCCATCTAAGGGGTTAATGCAAGGTGATCCTCTGAGTCCTTTTTTGTTTCTCATATGTAGTGAGGGGTTATCAACCTTAATGCGGACAGTGAAGAAGAATGGGTTGATTAGAGGCGAAAGCAAGTAGGAAAGGGCCAGAAATTTCCCATATGTTATTCGCTGATGATTGTATGATGTTCGGTGAAGCAAAAAAAAGAGGAAAGGGTTTTGAAAGATTTATTGAAGATTTATGAAAGTCGTTCAGGGTAGTGTGTCAACTTTGGAAAATCCACAATTTTTTATAACACGAATACAACTGAGGAATCAAAAGCAGCAGTTGGGCGACTACTGGGAGTTAGAAGCTCGTCAAGACCAGAGAAGTATTTGGGCCTGCCTAATATGGTGGGTAGATGAAAAAGGAAGCTTTTCAAAATCTAGTTGACAGAATCGCTTCGCGTATAGAAAGCTGGAGTTCCAGATTATTGTCTCAAGGAGGGAAAGAAGTTTTCATCAAATTAGTACTTCATGCTATTCCTACTTTTTCTATGTCTTGCTTTCTCTTCCCTATAGTCTTATGTGAAAAGATTGAAAGTATTCTTGTAAGATTTTGGTGGCAGAAGGGACCGGGAAAAAGGGTATACACTAGTGTCAATGGAGTTTCTATGCAGAGCCAAAGAAGAAGGGGGCTTAGGTTTTGAAGGATGGCACAATTCAATATTTCCCTCTTAGCAAAACAAGGGTGAAGATTATTAAATTTCCCAAATTCACTGGTAGCTTTTCAAAATCTGGTTGACAGAATCGCTTCGCGTATAGAAAGCTGGAGTTCCAGATTATTATCTCAAGGAGGGAAAAAGTTTTACTAAATCAGTACTTCAGGCTATTCCTACCTTTGCTATGTCTTGCTTTCTCTTCCCTAGAGTCTTATATGAAAAGATTGAAAGTATTCTTGCAAGATTTTGGTGGCAGAAGGGACTAGGTAAAAGGGGTATACGCTGGTGTCAATGGAGTTTTCTATGCAGAACCAAAGAAGAAGGGGCTTAGGCTTTCGAAGGATGGCGCAATTCAATATTTCCCTCTTAGCAAAGCAAGGGTGGAGATTATTAAATTTCCCGAATTCACTGGTAGCTTTTCAAAATCTGGTTGACAGAATCACTTCGCGTATAGAAAGCTGGAGTTCCAGATTATTGTCTCAAGGAGGGAAAGAAGTTTTCATCAAATCAGTACTTCAGGCTATTCCTACTTTTGCTATGTCTTGCTTTCTCTTCCCTAGAGTCTTATGTGAAAAGATTGAAAGATTCTTGCAAGATTTTGGTGGCAGAAGGGACCGGGTAAAAGGGGTATACACTGGTGTCAATGGAGTTTTCTATGCAGAACCAAAGAAGAAGGGGGCTTAGGCTTTCAAAGGATGGTGCAATTCAATATTTCTCTCTTACCAAAGCAAGGGTGGAGATTATTAAATTTCCCGAATTCACTGGTAGCACGAGTTTTTAAAGCCAAATATTTTCCAGATAAAAATTTTTTACAATAGAGGCTGGAGAGTTCGTGTTCGTATATATGGCGCAGTATTTGGGCAACAAAGGGTACATTAGGGAAAGGACTGATATGGAAGGTGGACACGGGTACAAATATTTTAATTAGTCAAGATATGTGGATTCCAGATTATGTTAATGGCAGATTATTGTCCAGTTTTGGGAATTTGCAATGCGATAAAGTAGCAGATCTCATTAGCAGTAATGAAAGAGAATGGAATAAGGAGCTGGTTGTCAATACCTTTCCTGCAGATGTCGCAGAATTGATCCTTCGTATACATTTGTGAATGGAACCCCATGAGGACTTTTTGGCTTAGCGTGGCGAACCAACGGGTGTTTTCTCAGTAAGAAGTTCCTATAAACTATTACAGAACTTGGATCCTACAGCTTATGCTTTACATAATATTTATAGGGACTTTTACGGAAATTATGACAAATTGAAATACCCCAAAAATAAAAATCTTCATCTGGAAAATCTCATGGAATTACATTGCTAGTAAGGTGAACACGTTTAATCGACGACTGGTAAACAACAGATTGTGCCCTCGGTGTAATGGTAACGATGAGACGTTGAACCATCTATTTCGTGAATGCCCTGTTTCAGCAGAGATATGGCGGATGTTACCAGAGGTGGAGTTAACAAGTTTTACAAATACAGAGTTTAGCGACTGGCTTACCATGATAGTGGCTTCTCTGTCACTAGAGAAAAGTAGAACTTTCTGCATAGCTCTTTGGAGTATTTGGGGCGATAGAAATTCTCGTGTCCATGACAAATTAAACAGATCAAGCAAAGAGATCGTCAGTTTTATCTATAGATATATTCAAGATCTGGAAGGAACTAGAACAAATATTTCCAAAAACCCAAGTGTGAACAGAAAATGGAGAAACCCACCTGGTAGCAGACTCAAGGTTAACTCTGATGGGGCTTTTGATGTGAGAAGAAAGGTTTCAGCGGCTGGAGTGGTAGTTCGTGATAGCAGGGGAAATATTCTCCTTTCAAGTGCAGAAATCTACAAAGGGGTTCATACAGCATTTGCGACTGAAGCACTTGCGTGCAGACGAGCGACCCAAATCACACTCAACATGAAAGAAGAGGATATTATTATCGAAGGGGACTCATTATCATTTATAAAAAAATGCCAAAACACAGATCAGGATAAATCGCAGATCAACACATACATATATGATATTCGGAGCATGAAATCTAGAAAAAGGAGTTTGACGTATGTATTTACCCCAAGATCAGCAAATAGTTTAGCGCATGTATTAGCAGTGGAATTATTGAGAATAGAAGAGGGATTTTACCTGCTTCATAGGGTTCCAGACTTCTCAGAGGGACAGGCCAGGAGGGATAGCGAGAGAGAACCAGATTGAGAAACAGGAGAGCAAAGGGATAGAGAAAGGGATTTCAAACGGACACAAGGATGCGTATTGAAGAAGCATTACAACCTTTCTCGAAAATAGAAGACGCCTTTATTGCTGAAACGACAGAAATAAATGCTTTGAAAAGGTGAAATGATTTGATTGGGTTAGAAGGTCAGTTGGTTTTTTTAAATTTAATTTTTAGTTTTTTATTCATTTGTTTATTTGTTATTTTGTTTCTGGAATTTTCTTTAGATCAGATGTTTTCGGGCCAAGTATATTGGGTCAGACTTATTGGACCAAGTTTTTGTATTTTTTTCATTAATTATAGCCCAATCTGAGTTTATTCAAAAAAAAAAATAGTGGTTATAATTGTTTGTGAAGAAAGTCTTTTGAAAGGAAATTGCTATGTTTTTTTTTTTTTTAATGTTATAGTCATGGCCCTTTCCATTAAACATTGTTGTCAGTAAGCTTTTCTTTCAAATAGTCAAAAATGTCTAAATTCAAAGGTCTAAAGATGGATAATTATGCAGCCTTTGCCTTCACATGTTACAAAATAATGAAATTTGTAAACATAGAGGGTTAAATTTGTTGAATTAATTAGAACTAGGATTAAATTGATAGAATGTGTAAGAGTTGAGAACTACATATGTAATTATGCCAATTAAAAAAGGTTAGGTCATCATTTTTGCTAACGAAAGGTAACCAAAACAGAAACAAATGATAACGATAATGACGAAAATGAATTATTTATAATTTGGTGACTAAAACATAAACTCACTAATAATATGATGAGTAACTAGATAATTTACCCTAAAATTAAACATTGAGAATAAATTGAAAGTTCATTTTAAATAAGTTGATCCAACTCCAAGCCAGTGTTATGGGTTGCACAAGGAAACCCACAATTATGGCACAATTAAATGATTCATCTTGTTCGCGAAGGGTCACATGGCCTAATAGGATAGACCCGTTGCTTGGAGAGATTGAAAGTTCATCTACAAAGCATGGCAAGTAGGGGAAGTAATCTTTGAAGATGTGCAATCTTAGAAGATTTGATTCTGTAAATCTTAGTGATTTGATTTTGTAGATTGCTTTTAATCTTGGCTATTGATGTCCTTTAATATGTACCGAATTTAGGAAAGCTCAACAATAAATAGAAGTCTCTTCCTCTCATTGTATTCACTTCATTCTTGAGTAATAGAATTCTTTGAGACATTCACTCAATCTCTTATGCTTTTGCTTTAATGTGGCTTTTCTCTTCTTTTGAGTTCTTTTATTGAGTTGCTTCCACTTTGCGTTGGTGCCTTAGAGAGTTCCAAGAGAATTCTCAATTTCAGGAGTTAGGCTGACTTAGGCGTATTTGAAGTGAAGGAATCGCCTAATGCTATACGGATTGCGAGACTAAAGTTCTAGTCCTGTAACACCAACATGAACATATATACAATTGCTTTGAGCTTGGATATCTTGGGTATTTACTTCTAAAAAACCTTTTTTACTCTAATATAAAGTTTATACTACATTCGATTGTTAGTGTAATAATATGGGTAAAAAAAATTGATGATTAAAATTTCTTGTAAAAATAAGAACTCTTCAAAATAAGTGAAAATTTGTCCTTCTCTTTACCACAAACATGTCATGTGATCAGTTAAAATTATTAATTGTGATTAGTTTATAGTTAACCAATAATTAAAACATGTGGAAAAGATAATACTCAAACCAAATGTAGCACTAATGTTCTCGATAATAGTTTAGAAAGAAGCTAGGAATTTTATAATAGATTGAGATAAAATTGTAGGTTTTAAAGTGTTAATGTAATGCATTTATGCTACATTTGATTATTAGTGTAATGATAAGAGCAAAAGCTTATTTAATACATATGAGTTAAAAATTGGACATAAAATAAAGAATAATTAATACAAACTTTAAAAAAAAAAAGGATAAGTAAAAACTCTAGTAAAAAAAAACCTTCTCAAAACAAGCAAAAAAAAAAAAAAACACTTTTCTGGGACTGAGAAAAATTTGATTTGACTCGAAAAATCAAACTTTTTTTAAATTTCGAGTTAATAGAATTAAGTTATTCAAGCTATTCAGTTTTTGAGTCAACTCAAATAAGTATTTCAATTTTTCGTGTTCAAATCGGGTTAAAATTTACAATTCGAATAACTCAATAACATATTGGTGAGCGTACCCCTTTGATCCTTGTCAATTTTAAAAAATGAGCAAATTGATCCTCTCAACAAAAATTTAAAAATCAAAATAATTTACAAAATTCAAAATATTTGTAAAAATTCCAAATTTTATTTTCTTAAATTATAAAAATTTAAAAACATTCTAAAGAATATATTAAAAAAGTTAGAAAAATTTCCAAAACAATAATTTTGAGGACCTAAACAAGTAAATTACCATCTTATGTTTATTGTATTAAAGTATCTTTTCTTTTTCCTCTTATTTTGCTTTGAAAGAGTTTTCAAATATATATGGTTTCGAATCTTGTGCTCTATGACATGAAATTAGTTATATTATAAAACGATTTTAATTTGACATGTTTAATTTTTTTTAATTAAACTCAAACAAGTTTATTCGTTTCGAAAAATTTTCAAATCAAGTTAAGAAGATAAAGTAAGACTCATCAACATGACTAACTCGAATTTTTTCACTCGATTTGGTTGAATGTTAACCCCTACTTTTTGCCACAAACAAGTAGAGAAGAGCAATCAACTTAATCGGTTGGTTCATTTGGGTTTTTTTTTTCTAAATCGATTTAACCAACTTTAACAAGAGAAAATTGGCTTGACCAAATTTAGTTCAGAAAACCGACCAAGTCGAACTGACTTTGATTTAGCCTGTTTGATTAGTTTTTCGATTAACTAACTTTGGGTTATTGGGTTGGGTTTATATAGTTATTTATTTATTATATATTATAAAATATAAACATATTTTAAATAATTTAAAATTAATATAAAATAAATTGATTTTTCAGTTGGTTCAGTTTCGATATTTAAAAACTAATAACCAACCAAATTAGCTGATTAAACTGAGGTCAAAACTGACCAAGTTACCAAATTGGTTTCTTATATTTAATTTACTAATAAAAATTGAAACTATCATTTCATGCGGAGATGTGACAGGGAACTATAGTAATAGATTTTATTCTTATGTTTAAATTTTGCTTACGAATTATTAATATAGTTTTTTTCTTAGCCACATTTCATTCAGTTCTTATATGTATTTTATTTTGGAAGTAGTTCATTAATATATTTATTTTAATCAAGTTAAGGGTTAATCCTTTCGAAGAAAATTTTAAGTGTTATTTATTGGATAGTTAGTTGGGTCCTCGAACAATGATTAATATTATCTTTAGGTCATGTTAAGATTTTGTTTTTTGTCTCTATCGAGAGTCGATCGTTAGCAAACTGGTTTACGGAAAGAAAGTGTTTAGAAATGAATCGTACTTGGGTATATTGTACAACCACTCACCAAAGAAATGTGAGCATCTCGCCTTTCGTAGGGTTTGAACCATTGGCTTATGACGTATAGGTCACCACTTAGGGGATATGGCACCATGGTTGCAGGTTAGTGGTTTGAGTTCTCGTGTGATCAAGTGCTATGCATAACTATTATCACATCCTATTTTTTTGGTACTACAATTATTTGAACCTAGACTATTCTCCAGGAAGGTGAATACTCGATCAATAGACTCTAACTTATAGTTCTAATATCACACCCTATATTGACACTTTTCCCTTGAGTCTCATAGGTTGTATTCTCGTATCACCACCAAGGGAGGCACCCTTTTCCGTGAACCGTACACGGCTCTCGGTTGGGGTGGGGGACAAAATCTTGATGTAATAACAATACCTTTGGTTGTTGAGGGATCGGTCAATTGCCAAATGAATGATACTTCAAAAAATGTTTCCAAAGAAGTTAATCCCTTAACATATCTTTTCGTTTAATTTTTTGTGAAAAAAATTATGAATACATGCAAAACAACTAGTTTTATTTTCTTATAAATGTTCAATATTTTTATATTCTAGCTTTATATTTATTAGAAATTCTATCACACGTGTATACGTGTGGAGACCATAAATATAAGACATCAAGTGTGTTTAAAAATAACATGCAATAAATAATAAAATGTATGTTTTGAAACTATAATAATAACACATGAAACATGTACGATATTTAAATTTAAAAATAGATTAAAGTATTTATCATTGTGTTGTCATCAATCTTGAGTCTCAGATCGGCACCAACTCAATAAAATATATACAATCGATAGAAGTAATAAAGTGTGCATGATAAAATTAAAATATATAAAACATTATAATAAAACTTTAGTTGGATGATAAATTAAATATTTTACTAACTTAATTTGTTTGGGTTCAAACCCCATATTTTTTTAGTTTTTTAGTAAAAAATTAAAGTACCCTCGAATAATTAAGTTATTTTAATTATAAAAGAACATTTTATATGTGATTAAATTTATGATTCAATTGAAAATAACACCAACTTAATTAAAAGCTCAAATAATAGTATTGATAAATTTCAGTTTTAACTTGTAACAAAAGAAATTATCATACTATCTTCAAAAAAAAAGTATCATATTTGTGAAAGAGATTGTAAAGTATATTTTTAATTGTTTTTTAATTATTATATGATTAATTAATTATTTTAACTGTATTTAAGATTTTTAAAGATTTTATATAATTATTAAATAAATATATTTTATTTTAATATGAGACTAACAATAATTTTAATTAAATTTTAAAAATAACAAACTAAATATTATTTATAATAAATAAACACCCAAGTAACCGTGGGGCCAAAAGGTAAAAAACTAGTATTATCTTTGGTTTAAAATTTAGGATAAATTATATAGATAGTCACTTAACTATGAAAAAATTTTGTTTTAGACATTAGAAATAAGAAGTTTGCAATTTAAGCATTCATGTTACATAGTTCGATCATTTTAATCGCTATTATTAAAATCTCACGGAAAACCAATATGACATTTTGTCGTTTAAATTATGATTTTCCACGTAATAAACAATAAAATTCATGCCATTGTAATTCATTAAAAAGTTATATAATTTTAATCCCTAAACTTTTAATTTGATTTAAATGAGGTATAGCCCTAAACGATTTGGGACATTTGCTAGGAGTGGAGTTTTGGGCACCCTTTCTTCTGTTTTTATTTGGTCTACCAAGTGGCCTTCTATGGAGTGGGGGCAAAACTTGGGGCATTGAAGGTACTGGTGTCCAAGCTTCAATTACTCTTTCCCCCTTCACAGGCATAGCCACTCTTTATTGCTTTTCCTTTGTGTTGTTTCGTTGTAAATCAATAGCACTGAATCATGTCTGGTTAATATTATTACTCTGGTCAAGCGGATCAATATGAGGTGCACTCTCTTGATGCCTGCTCTCTTTGTCGCAAAACGCTTCGTAATTCTGATAATATATATATATATATATTGTTGAATATAATTCTGATATTTTCATGTACAGGTTAATTGTTTATTATTCGTTTTTTTTGAAGTTCATTAATTTGTGTTTATCTGTGAAACGTTAATACCAATTATTTAGTAAAGATGGAAAATATTCATTGATTTGAGTGGTTGTGATTGATGGATATATTTTGTTGGGAAATTTTGCAGGGGTAATTCACCGAGCAAATAGTGTAGACAAGAACAAATGAGATGGATGAAGCAAGAGAAAGGGTTTTTTACCAAAACAAAAATACAAAAAAATTCAAAAAGTGATATAGGAAAATAATTATGTACCAAAATGGTACATCCAGGGTGGTCACGCCTGTACAAGCCCAATTCTGCCCGGGCCCATTAAAACCTGAAGCTCAACTACCCAAACCAAAACTCAAAACCCATTAAACCAAAAAATAAAATAAACCCAAACCTAAAACCCAACTACTTTAATACCCAACTCGCCAAATTTAATACCCAAAACCAAAAAACCTAACCCTAGCCACACTCCTTGCCCAAGCAACCCCACCTACTTCACCGCGGCCAGATCCAGTCCCCCAACTGCTCCCAGCCGCCTTGGCCTCGCTCATACCTTGCAAGAACAAGAGAACACGCAACAATAGCAATGCAGAAGAAATAAAAATGACAGCAAACAAATTGTAAAAGGCTATAAAAGCCGATTCAAACATTGTAAAAGGGATTCCTTTTTTTTTCAAAAAAAATTAAAAAATACAGAGATTCAAAACGCAAAAAAAAAAGGTAGATCTGCAAACCTCGAAACGGAGACCGAAAAGGTGATTTCTTTTTTACTTTTATTTTTTTTTCATTGCAAACCCTTCATTCGCGCAAATACACCAAAAATACATATATAAACTGGTAAAACATAAAAATAAAAAAGGAGGAAAAATATACCTTTTCCGAATTTTTGGCCACAATGTCTGATGGCCGTGACAACATGTGGCGGTGACTAGAAAATCCCACCGGACTCCCCCTTGCAGAGAAAAAAAAGAGAAAGGAATTTTTTTTTTTAAACTCTCAGCACAAATGAGTTTTTTTTCAGAGTTTTAGGCCTTTTATAGCCCCCTGAAACGACGCCGTTTTGGGGCTGGCCTTTAAGCCCAAAACGACGTCGTTTTGCCCTGTGGGATCCGCGTGTTGACCCGACCCGACCAGAGGATCCGCGTGTTTTTGGTTTTGGGTCTAATTGCGCAAATGGCCCTTCCGCTTTTTTGACTTCTTTTAATTAAGTTTTTATTATTTTCAAATTTAACCCCACAATTTACTCCGGTTCGCAATCTGGTCCTTTCTACTGCTGCGCGTTTTGGCCGAAGGGGTTTATTACCTCTTTGGTCCCTCTGAACCTTTCACGCGTGTAAATAGGCCCTTTTCCTTTTATTTTATTTCGAATTGACCCCCAAACTTTCATTTTAGATGCTATTTGATCCATGTTTTAGTTATTTTGCAATCCTTTTAGTCTTTTTGTTATTATATTATTATTGTTATTACCATTATTATATTTTTATGTACATATTTTATTATCATTGTGTTTCACTAACTTTATTATTATTGTTATATTATTATTATTTGTTATCTTGATTATATTTTTATTATTATTGGTTTGCTATTACTATTATTCATTATTACGATTGTATGTGTTATTATTTTTTTTGTTTACTATTATTATGATTAAGATTATTATTTTATACATTATTATTATTTGTTGTTTTCATTATTATTATTGCTATCTATTTTATCATTATTTTATCGTTATTATTACTACTATTATATTATTTTTTATATACGTATTTTTATTTATTTATTTTATATGCATTATTTCTTTTATTAGTTGCCATCACTTTTTTTATTATCATTATTATTTTATTTTCATTTCAAGTATCATCATTATTATCTTGTCATTGTTATTTCTTATTTTATTTATTTATTTATTTATTTATTTTTTACTTCCATTATCGCTTTGTTATTATCGTATTATTATTATTATTATTTGTATTTTTTTTATTTACAACATTCACATCCACATTTGTTTTCTTCGTTTTGTACTATATTATTAAACAAAACATCTTTCGTAAAATCATCATATTCCACCTAAAAGATTTCAAAATAAGGCAATGTTTTGTATTTAGAAACTCGGGAAATAGTGCCCTAATGTGCTGGGTTACGATTTTCCGTTTAACTAAATAACTTAACATCCTTTTTACGAAGTTTCGCGAATCACGAGACGACTTTGATTACGAGAGATTAAAACATCGTGTCCTAACGTGCTGGATGTGATGTTTATATCTTTTCGGGACAAAGAAATCTCAAGTTTTGACTCGAGCCTTTTCTTTAATTTAATACGATACGATGCATTTCATAAAATTGCTACACTCCATTTAAAGATTTTAAAATAAAGGCAATGTTTTGTATTTAAGAATTCGGGGAATAGTGCCCTAACGTGCTGGATTGCGATTTTCCGTTTGACTAAACAACTAAACATCCTTTTGATAAACTTCGTAAAATCATGAGATAGCTTTGATTACGAAGGTTTAGAATATCATGTCCTAACGTGCTGGGTGTGATGTTTGTACCCTCTCGGAACAAAGAAATCTCAAATATCCTAATACCTTTTAAAGGATCCGTATTTTAAAACCTTTTCAAACTTCCGACATTAAGACACTAATTAATCATTTTGGTACCAATTTTGGGCGTATCGAGGGTGCTAACCCTTCCTCGTGCGTAACCGACTCCCGAACCCAATTTTCAAAATTTCGCAGACCATCAACATTGTTTTAGTAAACCCAAACTTTTTATTAAAACAAAGGTGATCCGATCACACCAAATAAAGATCGGTGGCGACTTCCATTTATTTTCATTTTCAAAACCAAAGTCGAACCCCTTTCTGTTTTTTTTTCAAAAAAATGGTTACGACAGCTTGGCGACTCCACTGGGGACGCATTTAGAAAGTCAAGCCATAAATTGATTATTTTTTTTGTCTTTTGTCAGAATTTTGAAAGTTCAATTTAAAAATTACGATCTTTTTATTGCATGTTGTTTTAACTTCGGCATTGCATTGCATGACCGTTGTGGTCACACCTTTAAGTGGGAGTGAGAAGCTACTCCTTCGTGAGGTTTTCACCTCCGTGCAGGATAGTGGATCGCTTTCGGGATACATCCGTACCTATGTCTTCATGAGATTTTCATCTCCGTGTAGCCATAGGGAAATGTATTCCCCTGAATTGAACTCGGTCCATATGAGCCTATAATGGGTAAGGATCGAGGAATCTGCTGGTTCAGGTACCCCTCTTTAGAACCGAACCTCATATAGTAAGCCCTAAGAACCCACCCTAGGTAGAGCCATGCCAAACCCTAGTGGTTAACAGCTTAGGTGTTTTTTATTCTTTGCTTACTGTGTATGGAATACTGATTTACTTTATTTTTATTTTTACATGGCATATTCATCAAAAAGGTGTTGATTCACATTCAATTTCCAAATAGATAGTTTGTCATAGAAAATGGGTTTCTTGATAAAGTGGAGGACAATGCGGCCGTCCGAATATGGGCCGAAACAGTGCAACAAGAAAAAGGTGATAGTATTACAGAAGGACACATGTCAGAATTATGAGACTTCACACGTATCAGTGTCACCCAAAATAATCTTCAAGAGATGAAAGATATATGGAGCCAATGGGACGACGAGATCAAGTAACTATTCTACTGTTATTACGGTGATCTGCCTTATCTGCTCGACATCAAGGTAGACCAGCACTTATTCCAAGCTATAGCCCAATTTTGGAATCCTGCTTATAGTTTTTTACTTTCGGGAAAGTAGAATTGGTACCTACTATAGAAGAATACATAGCTTTACTCCGTTGCCCAAAAATTCAAACTGACAAAGTTTATGCAAGACCTGTTAATGTCCCTACATTCTTAAAAAAGCTGATGAATATTACGGGGATGAGCGAGCAATGGGTTACAGCTCGGATAAAACAAAAGGGAGATTGTAAGTGCATTCCTTGGAGAAATTTAAGGGATTTGATCATAGCGCATCCCGACGTGAAAAAGAGGGTTGACATTTTTGCCTTTAGCATTTATGGACTGATTATTTTCCCTAAAGCTCTAGGGCATGTGGACGAGGTGGTCTCAGACTTATTCGATGATTGGATAGAAGAGTCACACCGTTCCGTAATTCACCCAAACTTTCGAGTCCCTAAGCGCGCATCAAGAAGCGGGCAAAGAAAGATTCACCGGTTGTGCTGACTCTTACTAGCATGGTTCAACAGATCACTTTTGGAAGCGAAAAAGGCATCGTGTCGAATCTTCTCCGAGGACTATTCTCCGCTAAAAGAATTAGCGACCACGCCAAGGCGAGACGATCTTCTGAAGAAAAATGGATGACGATTACATAGAACACAAGCGAAGACATAGAATGGAAAGCTCCTTTAATGATTCTGATGAGATCTTATATCGGTGTGGAGATTTTGGTGGGTTCCTCATGGGAATATGAGGAGTCATCGGGTATGCTCCTCTCCTCGTGTTGAGACAATCTGATCGAGGCAGTTTATACCTGCAACACAAGGTCTAATTCGGTGCGAGTTTGAATATAAAGGAGATAATTGTAAGAAGAGATTTCGTGAAATATCGAGTGCTTGGAATCGGACTCACAGAATGAAAAGGTTTGCCACTAACCCGATGACAACCCCTGAATATGACCGATGGTGGAGTCAGAGAATCAACGACAACATTCCCACATCAGGCCAAGAAAACACCGGATCAGTGAAAGAGCACCTGCAGGTAATCCCATCAGAGCTCGAAATCATCAAACAGGATTTTGAGAAAAAGAATGCAGAATTAGGGAAAAGGATAGAACAATTAGAAGAAGAGAAAATGCAGCTAGGATTGGATGTTGACATTCAGAAGCTGGAAGCTGAAAAGCTGAGAAAAGGGAAAAATAAGGCGGAGGAAGATTTGGACAGTTTGAAAACAGACTATAAGAAGCTGCAAAGGTCAATGAAAATTGCTGGATTAGGAAAAACGTCAGAGCAATGGTGTCAAGAACTTAGAGAGGAAAAAGATAGAGCTAGTCAATGGGAAAGAGAACTCTGAGATACTCAAGTTCGATAAGCTACTCTGAAAAGAAGTTTGGTAAAAAACTCAGAACGAGAAAGAGAAATTAAAGGCTCGGGTGACAGAATTGGAAAGATCCTTATATCAGTATCGTAGCCGCAACTCTGCAGTCGAATTAAAGGCTAGTCTGAGTAAAATTGAAGAAATGAAAGCAAGAATCGAAGAGCTAGAATCTGCTTTACATGGTTGTGAGCTACGAGTGGAGCTTCTTGAAGTCAATGAGGAGCGTTGGAAGTAATAACTTCATCATTCTCAGAACCAAGTCAGAGACCGGGATTACATTATGGGGGAAGCCGTGGCTCAAGTGCAAGAGGTGGCAGATCACTTACAAACCTTAGCAGTCCGAGCTGATGTACTAAGTTTATTTTACGAGTCGAAGTTAGAGTAAGGTCAAGAGTTAGCTAGGCTTCTTGAGGAAGTCAAGGCCTTAAGTATTAGGGCGAGGCCTTATATGTAATCCATTTTATGTAAAGAAACTTGTTTTCTAGAAAAGTTATTCTAATGGAAATTGAATCAGAATTAATGCCTTTTTGCATACATTTCATGCATTAGCATTACATTGCATCATGTGCATTAAATCTCACAAAGGAACCTTAAATTATGACGATTACCACGGAACATCGCTACAATACGAGGTAAAACAAAATCATGGATCAAAGGATGGAAAGATTAGAGCAAATGCAAAAGGAAATACAGGAGCAGATGCAAGAACGATTGATCAAGATGCAACAAGACATGATAGAACGAATGCAAGAATCTCAGAATAAGATGATGAACCAGTTGGCGCAGTTGTTGGCCAATGAACGTGAGAAAGGAAAGGGCGTTGCTACTAGTTTGGGAAATGATAATGACGACCCTGTTTACCCTCCGGGTTTTACCCCACCTAATACCCAAGCGCCACCGGATGTGCATCCCCAAAGGACGCTTGTTACTATTAGACCACAATATCAGGTTGGTACCGCGATACCAGCCCACCTTTCGACTGGTTCGGGTACTAACCCAGGGGAAAGTTTGGCTAACCCTGTGGTCCCTGATTTCGATGAACTGGCAGAAATGGACAAGGCAAAAATAGATTTGTCAAAGCAACTTGAGAACCGTTACAAGTGGCTAGAAGAAAAGTTTAAAGAAATAGAAACGGCTGACCATTGTTATGGGATGGACGCTAAAGACTTAAGTCTGGTCCCGGACTTGGTCCTTCCGCCAAAGTTCAAAACACCAGAGTTCGAGAAATATAACGGGACTAGCTGTCCTGAGGTGCACATCACAATGTTCTGCCGGCGGATGGCGGGGCACCTTAACAATGACCAGTTGCTGATTCACTGTTTTTAAGACAGTTTGGCCGGGTCTGCCGCCAAGTGGTATAACCAGCTTAGTAGTGCCCAAATCAAGACGTGGAAGGACCTGGCACAGGCCTTCATGAAACATTATGGCCATGTGGCTGATATTGCTCCTGATAGAATCACGCTCCAAAATATGGAGAAAAAGTCGGGCGAAAGTTTTAGACAGTATGCCCAGCGATGGAGAGAGGTAGCAATACAAGTTCAGCCACCGCTTTTGGAAAAGGAGACAACCATGCTCTTTATTAATACGTTGATAGCTCCTTTCATCAATCATATCTTTCGGAAGCGCCACTAAAGCTTTTCGGACATCGTGATGTCCGGGGAGATGATAGAAAATGCAATCAGATGTGGCAAGATTGAAGTGGGAGAAAGTACCAGAAAGACAATCCCAAAGAAAAGAGAGAACGATGTAAATAACCTAAGTAAAGGTTATCAAAGCCTATTATCAGAATCGACCTAAAGCCGTAATCGTTGATCATCGAGGCACCTCTGGCGAGAATCCGATTACAAAAGCAGAACATGGAGAAAATCCAATTCACGCCAATCCATCACGTACAAGGAAATGTACAGAACTTATTCGATGCACATATTGTTTCCCCACATTACCTAAAACCCCTGCAACCCCCATACCCTAAGTGGTATGACGCGAACGCACAGTGCGAGTACCACACAGGGATTGTGGGGCATTCAATAGAGCACTGTCGTGCTTTCAAAAAACTGGTAGAAAGACTCATCCAGATGGGCGTTATAAAAGTAGACGATACCCCCAGCACGGGGTACCCACTACCTAATCATGAGGTCAATATGATAGGTGAGAACATGGGAAGGAGAGTTAAAAGGGATGTTGACGAGGTAAAGACTCCGATGAAACGAGTTTGGAAAGAAATGATGAAGAGAGGATTAGCTGTATCAAGTCCGGTAGGAAAGCATGAAAGAACAAGAAGAGGCTGTGAGTTTCATAACATGGAGGGGCACGAGATACAGGACTGTATTGAGTTCAGGATTCTGGTACAAAGGCTGATGGACAAAAAAGAGTTGGAGTTTTTTAAAATTAATGAAGGCCGAAAAGAAAAAAGCATTTGCGTGTTGGAAGATGAATCAGCAATAAAAGCCTCGAAAATTAGTTATCCTTTGGTCATCATCTCACGGTCAAAGAACGATGGAACTGGGATAAAGATAACTCCGAAGATCGTGATTCATAAATCGACAGTCCTTTCGTATGAAGACAACAAAGAGGTTCCCCAGAACTCTAACTGCAACCTGACGATTCCTAAAATAGAGGACTCGTCCCACACTACGAAAGAAAACCAGGAGTCTCCGAAGATTGTGATCCAAAGACCTGCGGCCTTTTCATATGAAGATAATAAAAGGTTCCACAAACTACAAGCAGTAATGTGGCGATTCACAGGAAAGGAGACTTGTCTAGCATCGCAAAGGAAACCGGAAGTAGGCTCTATCGGCGTGGCGGAAGCGCACGACACGCAAACCCACGGATCGAGCTTGCAAAAGAAACCTTGGTGGGCGAACAAAAGGGAAAAAGTGCGACCAAACAGGAAGCTCCCATAAATGAGCCAGTGAAAGAAGACGAGGCTAGGGAATTCTTGAAGTCTTTAAAACATAGTGAATACAGCGTTGTGGAGCAGCTGCATAAACAATCGGCTTGTATATCTGTGCTTTACTTGCTATTAAGCTCAGAAGCACACCGCAACGCACTGATGAAGGTATTGAATGAAACTTATGTTGCTAATGATATCACCGTTAACAAGTTGGATCGTCTAATTAGCAATATAAGTGCTGATAACTTCATTTACTTTAATGATGATGAGATTTCACCGGGAGGTATGGGTTCCATCAAGGCCCTCCACATTACTACACGGTGCAAAGGATACACACTATCGGGGGTACTAGTCGATAACGGATCTGCGCTCAATGTCCTAACATTATCGATGTTGAATCGGTTACCCATTGATAGCTCTCACATAAAGGCCTGCTACAATGTAGTAAGGGCATTCGATGGAACTGAAAGGAAAGTCATGGGGAGGATCGAAGTACCTCTTTTAATCGGCCCAAGTACATATGAAGTGGATTTCATAGTAATGAATATCAGGCCGTCGTATAACTGTTTGTTGGGGAGACCTTGGATACACTTCAGCAGAGCGATCCCTCATCCTTGCACCAAAAATTGAAATTAGTCACGAAGGCCGTTTGGTAACAATAAATCTTGAAGACATCATCATCATATCAGTAACCAATGATTGCACCATATTTAGAAGCAAATAAAAAAGCGACTGAATGTTCCTTTCGCTCTTTGGAATTCGTCAACGCAACATTCGTCATCGAGGGAAACAAGATCCCAATGCCTCAATTATCCAAAACCACAAAAATGGGTTTACAATTAATGGTCAAAAATAGAGCCGTACCCGAAAAGGGACTGGGAAGGTATCTCCAAGGAGGAATCGAAGTCCCGAGATTGAAAGAAAAAAGAGACCTCTTTGGCTTAGGATTCAAGCCGAACGCCAAGCAAAAGAAGAAAGAGTTAGAAAAGAAGTAAGAAAGAAGGAAAGCGTGTTTGGGTGGAAATGAGATTAAATGGGAATCGATGATAATTCCTCATATTCGTGAGACCTTTATATCAGGAGGGGTTATCCATCCAGGACGAGAAACGCAAAATGAAAAAATCGTGCATGTCAACGCTATATTTGAGGGGAAAATTAAAGAAGAAAATCAGAATGGCATCCGTCCCTATGAGCCAGGCAGCGTTCTAAACAACTGGACTGCGGAGGAGATTCCTGTAGCTTTTAGAACTCATTCAGAGTAATATTCGGAACACACTTGTTGCTTTAAGTCTAGAAGCAATAAGAGTCCCTTTTGTGAAGCATGATGTTGTATAAGGCATTGTTATTTTCAATGAAATACATCTCCACCATCTTTTGAGCAAATTTTCTTTTATGTTCATTTCATTCATTATCATTATTCTTTCTTTAGATATTCTTCTAAACATTTCTATTCTTCATTTATGATACCAATAAGCATGCCTATATTCTGTGATTCTATGAGCCTTTATTCATCTCCATAACAGGTCCCCAAATATCAATGATTTGAGTAACGCTACCGATGACTCAGAATGTCCTTTTGAGCAAGATATGGGTGCGAAAGATTTTCAGGATTTTAGAGATGACCAAGGCTGTGACTTAGCTCCTGAACTGTTAGGATGGTAGAACAAGAGGAGAAACAAATCGTACCTCACAAAGAATCAGTGGAAATAGTGAACCTAGGAGATGGACAAGAAAAAAAAAAGAGGTAAAAATTGGAGCCAGTATCACCATAGAGACAAGGCGAGACCTCATCGAGTTACTCTAAGAATTCAAGAATGTTTTCGTATGGTCATATCAAGACATGCCCGGGTTAAGCACTGATATCGTGGTACACCGTTTGCCCATAAAAGAAGAATACAAGCCAGTCCAACAGAAACTTCGGAGGATGAGGCCAGACGTTTTACTGAAAATAAAAGAAGAGGTCAAGAAACAATTTAACGCAGGTTTCTTGCAAGTGGTTAAGTACTCGGAATGGGTAGCCAATATCGTCCCCGTCCCTAAGAAAGATGGAAAAGTACGAATGTGTGTAGACTACAGGGATCTAAACAAGGCTAGCCCGAAGGATAATTTTTCGTTACCTCATATCGACACCTTAGTGGATAATACGGCGGGTTATTCATTGTTCTCATTCATGGATGGCTTCTCAGGATACAACTAGATAAAGATGCTTCCTGAAGACATGAACAAAACCACGTTCATAACCATGTGGGGAACCTTTTGTTATAAGGTAATGCCATTTGGGTTGAAGAATGTGGGAGCAACATATCAGAGAGCCATGGTAACCCTATTCCATGACATGATGCACAAAGAAATTGAAGTTTACGTTGACGATATATCGTCAAGTCTCGAACTGAAAAGGAGCATGTCCAAGTCTTAAGGAAATTATTTTTAAGGTTGAGAAAATTCCAGTTAAAGCTTAACCCGGCAAAGTGTACCTTTGGAGCCAGGTCAGGGAAACTGCTAGGATTTATAGTCAGCGAAAAGGGGATTGAGGTTGACCCAGACAAAGTCAAGGCTATACATGAATTGCCTCCACCTCGCACGCAAAAAGAAGCTCGAGGTTTCTTAGGAAGATTAAATTACATTGCTCGGTTCATTTCACAACTGACTGAGAAATGTGACCCCATATTTCGTCTTCTTAAAAAACACAATCTAGGTGTGTGGGACGAGGAATGTCAGAAAACCTTCGACAAACTAAAGCAATACATGTCCAATCCTCCTGTATTGATACCACCTAATCCAGATAAGCTTTTAATCCTCTACTTAATGGTACTGGGTAATTCAATGGGATGTGTGTTCGGTCAACACGATGAGTCAAGAAAGAAAGAAAGGACAATATACTACCTTAGTAAAAAGTTCACTGAGTGTGAAACAAGGTACTCACCAATTGAGAAACTATGTTGTGCCTTGATCTGGACAACCCGGAGATTGAGGCAGTACATGTTGTATCATACAACCTGGCTCATCTCGAAGCTAGACCCACTGAAATACCTAATGGAGTCAACTACTTTGAATGGACGGATGGCCCGATGGCAAATCTTACTTTCTGAGTTTGACATAGTTTATGTAAACCAAAAGGCGGTAAAAGGAAGTGCAATAGCGGATTTTTGGCGATGAAACTCTGGCGATTATGAGCCTTTGGACTTGATTTCCTAATGAAGACCTAATGTACGTAGCAACCACTGAAGAAGGTACCCCGAAAAGTCATCCTTGGAAACTGAACTTCGACGGGGCATCGAATGCTATGGGCAATGGAATTGGGGCAGTTTTGGTGTTCCCAAATGGAGATCATTACCCATTCACTTGTAAATTGGATTTTGATTGTACAAACAATATGGAAGAGTATGAAGTTTGCATCATAGGTATCCGTGTCGCTATAGAACGTAAGATTAAGGTGCTGAAAGTATACGGAGACTCTGCACTGGTGATTTATCAACTTAAAGGAGAATGGGAGACGAGAGATCCCAAATTGGTCGAATACAAAAGATTGGTCCAAGAACTGATCAAAGAGTTCGATGACATCACTTTCAGTTATCTACCAAGAGACGAAAATCAGATGGCCGATACTTTAGCCACATTGGCTTCTATGGTACGAGCAAACAACAAGGAGGATATGAGGCCTATACAAATGAGCATTTATGAGGCCCCAGCCCATTGCTACAACGTGGAAGAAGAGGAGCAAAATGATCACCCGTGGTATCACGATATACTACAATACGTGAAAGATCATAAATACCCCGATCAAGCAACCGAAAATGACAAAAGGACGTTGAGAAGACTAGCTTGTGACTATGTCTTAGACGGAGAGATCCTATACAAAAGAAGAAAGGATCAAGTGCTATTGAGATGTGTAGATGGCGCCGAGGCTAAGTAGATCCTAGAAGAAGTCCATGAGGGTGTCTGTGGAACACATGCCAATGGGTTCGCAATGGCCAGATAAATCATGAGATTCGGGTATTATTGGTCTACCATGGAAATAGATTGTATTGACTATGCTAAGAAATGTCATAAGTGCCAAATTTATAGGGACAAGATTCATGTACCACCCTCACCTTTACATGTTATGACCTCCCCATGGCCTTTTTCTATGTGGGGCATGGACGTTATTGGACCAATCTCTCCAAAAGCTTCTAATGGACATTGGTTCATCTTCGTAGTAATTGATTATTTTACTAAATGGGTGGAGGCCACTTCATATGCCAATGTGACAAAATCAGCAGTTAGCAAGTTCTTAAAAAAGGAAATCATATGTAGATATGGAATGCCTGAGAGGATCATATCTGATAATACGTTAAACTTGAACAACAGCATGATTGCAGAAGTCTATAGGCAATTCAAGATCAGACATCACAATTCGTCACCATATCGCCCAAAGATGAGCGGTGCGAAGAGAAGCGACTAATAAGAATATCAAGAAGATAGTAGGAAAGATGGTGAGACTTACAAAGACCGCGGCAGAAGCTACCATTTGCCCTTTTCGCCTATCGAACGTCGGTCAGAACCTCCACTGGGGCAACTCCTTTCTCATTGGTTTACGGAATGGAGGCGGTTTTACCCATCGAAGTTGAAATTCCGTCCTTTCGAGTATTGTCCGAACTGAAATTGGATGAAGCGGAATGGATTCAAGTTCGATATGATCAGCTGAATCTGATCGAAGAAAAGAGACTGAAAGCTATCCATCATGGTCAGATGTACCAAAAGTGAATGATGCGAGCATATAACAAAAAGGTGCGTCCAAGAGAATTTCACGAGGGGGACTTAGTTTTGAAAAAGATCCCCCCCATACAAAAGGATTTTAGAGGGAAATGGATGCCAAATTGGGAAGGACCTTATGTGGTGAAAAAGGCTTTCTCTGGAGGGGCACTAATTTTGGCCAAGATGGATGGGAAAAATCTATCCAACCCCATAAATTCGGATTCAGTTAAGAAGTATTATGCTTGAAGAAGGGAAAGGCTAAAGTGAAAACCCGCAAAGGGCGCTGTAAGAAAAAAAAAAAAAGGAGAGGCTAAAGCGAAAACCCGCAAAGGGCACTTTAAGACCAAAGGGGTTTTGAGTCGAAAACCCGGCAAGTGCGGCTCAAATTTTGACAAAAAGAAGGGGTATGAGACAATTTTGTTCTCCCAGAATTAGCAAAAAGGGAGGAATGTTACACTTCAGAACATCTACAAAGCACTGCAGATCTTCCAACATCTATTCAGCTCAAAATGATCTTCGGAAGTATTCGGTGGTGAAGCTCAGGCTGCAATATCTGGGGCACCTACTTTTCTTTTTACCCATTTTTTGTATTCCAATAATGTTTACTTTTGTTGATTTAATCCAATTCCATTCTTCATAAATTCCATTATTATTTCAAATCTTTAAGTTGTTTGCAATTGAAATAATGACCCTAGGACCCATAATGCTTCCGTAAAAGGAGTCCCGCCTATTACTCTGGAAGTCTCTAAACAGCGCAGTAACCTAAAACAGGACTGTTGTTTAGGAACCACCACACTTAGGGGTTGGAAACGTTAGAGGAAGAGGAGTCTAAAATTATGACTATTTTTTTAAATTCGCCGTCATTGATATCAGACAAGATGTTGTGTCTGTGCCGTGGCCTTGACAAGCGAACGAGCAATTACGGCCCTAAACTTGTAAAAAGAGATCATTCTCATGACATCCCGCATTCATGCAAATGTCCTCTATAATATCATTCACTTAGGAGCATTCGATTTATTACGGTCATTGCATCTTAATTATTATGAAAAATCATCATTTTCATGACATTCTGCATCATGTAAGTGTCATCCATATCACACGTAGTCAGAAGCATTTGAGTCATTCCGACCATAGCATCTGCATCATTTGACATAAACACAAGCATATAAAATCAAGTCTACAGGATATGTCCCTAGAGGACGGTGTAGCAACACTAGTGAAGCCATCATTCTATCACCACTGACCAGTGGTGGAATAGGTTGAAAACCATGCTATTTCCACTGACCAACAGTGGAATAGGCTAAAGATTGTCTTATTGCCACTGACCAGCAATGGAATAAGTTGAAAATTACTCTATTGCCACTGACCAGCAGTGGAATAAGTTGAAGACTACCCTATTGCCACTGACCAGCAGTGGAATGGGTCAAAAAATTGTAGATCTTGTCATACAACCAAGAGTGGGGCAAGATCGAAGGCAAATCTTGGCTCCCAACCAAGAGGGAACATGATTTAAGCCACCGATCTATTGCCACCGACCAGCGAGTGGAATAGGTCAAAATTGTAGATCTTGTCGCCCTAACCAGTAGTGGGGCAAGATCGAAGGCAAATCTTGGCTCCCCAACCGTAGGGAACATGATTTAGGCCACGTTCTATTGCCACCGACCAGCGATGGAATAGGTAAAAATTGTAGATCTTGTCGCCCTAACCAGTAGAGGGGCAAGATCGAAGGCAAATCTTGGCTCCTTAACCAGTAGGGAACATGATTTAAGCCATCATCCTATTACCACTGACCAGCAGTGGAATAGGTCAAAAATTGTAGATCTTATCGTCCTAACCAGTAGTGGGGCAAGATCGAAGGCAAATCTTGGCTCCCTAACTAGTAGGGAACATGATTTAGGCCACCGTCCTATTGCCACTGACCAGCAGTGGAATAGGTGGAAGATTGTCTTATTGCCACTAACCAGCAGTGGAATAAGTTGAAGATTACCCTATTGCCACTGACCAGCAGTGGAATAGGTGGAAGATTTTCTCATTGCCACTGACCAGCAGTGGAATTGGTCAAGAATTGTGGATCTGGTCACCCTGACCAATAGTGGGGCAAGACCGAAGGCAAATCTTGGCTCCCTAACCAGTAAGGGAGCATGGTTAAGCTTTAGTCCTATTGCCTTAACTAGCAGTGGAATGGATCAAAGCAACAAGGTATGGTGGACTAAAACAAGGCTATCTGGAGAAGAAGAGCACCAAAAAAGTCAAGACTCGGCAAGACCGGGCAAAATTGGCCTTTTAAAAGTCTTTGCTCCATTCCCGTTACACGACAATGAGCAAAGAGGGGTAGCTGTACAAGCCCAATTCTGCCCGGGCCCATTAAAACCTGAAGCCCAACTACCCAAACCAAATCTAAAAACCCATTAAACCAAAAAATAAAATAAACCCAAACCTAAAACCCAACTCTGCCCAACCCAATACCCAAAACCAAAAAACCTGACCCTAGCCACCTGCTCTGCCCAGCGCCGCAACCCCACCTGCTTCACTGGCCAGCAGTCCCGTCCCCCAACCTGCTCCATCGCCCTTCGCGTGCCTCGCCCATACCCTGCAAGAACAAGAGAACACGCAACAATAGTAATGCAGAAGAAACAAAAATGATAGCAAACAAATTGTAAAAGGCTATAAAAGCCGATTCAAACATTGTAAAAGGGATTCCTTTTTTTTTTCAAAAAAATAAAAAAATACAGAGATTCAAAACGCAAAAAAAAAGGTAGATCTGCAAACCTCGAAACGGAGATCGAAAACGTGATTTCTTTTTTACTTTTAAATTTTTTTTTGTTGCAAACCCTTCATTCGCGCAAATACACCAAAAATACATATATAAACTGGTAAAACATAAAAATAAAAAAAAAAGAGGAAAAAATATACCTTTTTCAAATTTTTACCACAGTACACGGTGGCCGTGACGAATACAATGTGGCATGACTCGTCGAAAATCCCACCGGACTCCCCCCTTACAGAGAAAAAAAAGAGAAAGGAATTTTTTTTAAACTCTCAGCACAAATGAGTTTTTTTTTCAGAGTTTTGGGCCTTTTATAGCCCCCTGAAACGACGCCGTTTTGGGGCTGGCCTTTAAGCCCAAAACGACGTCGTTTTGCCCCGTGGGATCCGCGTGTTGACCTGACCCGACCAGAGGATCCGCGTGTTTTTGGTTTTGGGTCTAATTGCGCAAATGGCCCTTCCGCTTTCTTGACTTCTTTTAATTAAGTTTTTATTATTTTCAAATTTGACCCCACAATTTATTCCGGTTCGCAATCTGGTCCTTTCTACTGCTGCGCGTTTTGGCCGAAGGGGTTTATTACCTCTTTGGTCCCTCTAAACCTTTCGCGCATGTAAACAGGCCCTTTTTCTTTTATTTTATTTCGAATTGACCCCCAAACTTTCATTTTAGATGCTATTTGATCCATGTTTTAGATATTTTGCAATCCTTTTAGTCTTTTTGTTATTATATTATTATTGTTATTACCATTATCATATTTTTATGTACATATTTTATTATCATTGTGTTTCACTAACTTTATTATTATTGTTATATTATTATTATTTGTTATCTTGATTATATTTTTATTATTATTGGTTTGCTATTACTATTATTCATTATTACGATTGTATGTGTTATTATTATTTTTTGTTTACTATTATTATGATTAAGATTATTATTTTATACATTATTATTATTTGTTGTTTTCATTATTATTGCTATCTATTTTATCATTATTTTATCGTTATTATTACTACTATTATATTATTTTTTATGTATGTATTTTATTTATTTATTTTATATGCATTATTTCTTTTATTAGTTGCCATCACTTTTGTTATTATCATTATTATTTTATTTTCATTTCAAGTATCATCATTATTATCTTGTCATTGTTATTTCTTATTTTATTTATTTATTTATTTATTTTTTTACTTCCATTACTGCTTTGTTATTATATTATTATTATTATTATTATTTGTATTTTTTTTATTTACAACATTCACATCCACATTTGTTTTCTTCGTTTTGTACTATATTATTAAACAAATCATCTTTCGTAAAATCATCATATTCCACCTAAAAGATTTCAAAATAAGGCAATGTTTTGTATTTAGAAACTCGGGAAATAGTGCCCTAACGTGCTGGGTTACGATTTTCCGTTTAACTAAATAACTTAACATCCCTTTTACGAAGTTTTGCGAATCACGAGACGACTTTGATTAGAGAGATTAAAACATCGTGTCCTAATGTGCTGGATGTGATGTTTATATCTTTTCGGGACAAAGAAATCTCAAGTTTTGACTCGAGCCTTTTCTTTAATTTAATACGATACGATGTATTTCATAAAATTGCTACACTCCATTTAAAGATTTTAAAATAAAGGCAATGTTTTGTATTTAGGAATTCGGGGAATAGTGCCCTAACATGCTGGGTTGCGATTTTCCGTTTGACTAAACAACTAAACATCCTTTTGATAAACTTCGTAAAATCATGAGATAGCTTTGATTACGAAGGTTTAGAATATCATGTCCTAACGTGCTGGGTGTGATGTTTGTACTCTCTTGGAACAAAGAAATCTCAAATATCCTAATACCTTTTAAAGGATCCGTATTTTAAAACCTTTTCAAAGTTCCAGCATTAAGACACTAATTAATCATTTTGGTACCAATTTTGGGCGTATCGAGGGTGCTAACCCTTCCTCGTGCGTAACCGACTCTCGAACCCAATTTTCGAAATTTCGCAGACCATCAACATTGTTTTAGTAAACCCAAACGTTTTATTAAAACAAAGGTGATCCGATCACACCAAATAAAGATCGGTGGCGACTCCCGTTTATTTTCATTTTCAAAACCAAAGTCGAACCCCTTTTTATTTTTTTTCAAAAAAATGGTTACGACAACGCCTATGCCAGAGGCGACACGACCCTGGTCTGACACCGAAATAGTGAAAAAAAAAGAGCAAAAATTGAAAAGTGAAAAAAAAACAAAAACGAAAAAAAAAAGGCTGAACGACGTGACATGACCCTAGTGGAGGGTCTGCCACAGGCGGCACCAAAGGTGCCAGTGGCAAAGGCGGCACCGCCCGATGTGACCCCTCATGCATTCCATTTTAGCTTTTTCTGTTGTTTGGGGAGCTTATAATGGTCCCCAAATTCAGTTTCAGGTAGAAAAGGAAAGGAGAAGAAGAAGGAGAAGGAGAAGGAGGAGGAGGAGGAGGAGGAGGAGGAGGAGGAGGAGGAGAAGGAGGAGGAGAAGGAGAGGGCGGCGCTGGAAAAAGAAAAGAAAAAGAGAGAAAGAGAATAGAGAAAGGGGAAAGAAGAAAGAAAGAAAGAGAAGAAAAAAAATAGAAAAAGTAGGTATAATTTTTTTAAATAATGGATGATATTGTTATTTTGTTGATTTGTTGTTATTATTATTATATATTGATTTTATTTTATTATTTGTTGTTGTTAGTTTAGTTATTATTGTTAGTTATTAGGATTAGTAAAAACTTTAATTATTATTTTAGTTAGTATTATTGTTAGTTATTAATATTGTTAGTTAAAAATCTTAAAATAATATTTTAGTTAGTATATTGTTAGTTATTAATATTGTTAGTTAAAATCCTAATTATTATTTTAATTAGTATATTGTTAGTAAAAACAATTATTATTATTGTTAGTTTAATATTGTTAGTAAAAAATCGTAATTATTATTTTAGTTAGTATTATTATTGTTAGTAAAAATTATTATTATTGTTAGTTATTAATATTGTTAGTTATATAAAAAACTAAAATAATACATTTGAAACATTATGTACTAAAATAATATAAAATAATAAAATATGAAAATAGTATATTTTTAAAAGTAATAGAATTTGAAAATAAGGAAAATACTGAACAAAGGGCCAAAATAAGTATTTTTACTAAATTTATATAAAAACTAAAATAATACATTTGAAATATTATGTACTAAAATAATATAAAATAATACGAACAAAGGCTCGTAATATATAATAATTTTGTACTAAATTATTATTTCTTAATCACTGGTTCTATTAAAAAAGGTACACGTAATATTGTTATTAAGAAACTCTAAATATTATTAGTTATTAATATTGTTAGAAAAAACCTAATTATTATTTTAGTTAGTATTATTATTAATATTGTTATTAAGAAACCCTAAATATTATTATTAGTTATTAATATTGTTAGTAAAAACTCTAATTATTATTTTAGTTAGTATTATTATTAATATTGTTATTAATAAACCCTAAATATTATTATTAGTTATTAATATTGTTAGTAAAAATCCTAATTATTATTTTAGTTAGTATTATTATTAATATTGTAAGTAAAAACCCTAATTATTATTTTAGTTAGTATTATTATTAATATTGTTAGTAAAAACCCTAATTATGATTTTAGTTAGTATTATTATTAATATTGTTATTAAGAAACCCTAAATATTATTATTATTAGTTATTAATATTGTTAGTAAAAACCATAAATATTATTTTAGTTAGTATTATTATTAATATTTTAGTAAAAACCCTAATTATGATTTTAGTTAGTATTATTATTAATATTGTTATTAAGAAACCCTAAATATTATTATTAGTTATTAATATTGTTAGTAAAAATCCTAATTATTATTTTAGTTAGTATTATTAATATTGTTATTAAGAAACCCTAAATATTATTATTATTAGTTATTAATATTGTTAGTCAAAACCCTAATTATTATTTTAGTTAGTATTATTATAAATATTGTTAGTAAAAACCCTAAATATTATTTTTATTATGTGTCGTTTATGTTAGTATAAATAATAAAAAATTGTATTTATTATGTGTCGTTTATGTTATGTTTTTGTTATATTATTTTATTCTAATTATTATTTTTAGTAATTTAATATAAATTTCTTGTTTTTATGTAGGTAAAAATTAAATATTTGAGACGGCAATGGCTCCATTGATTAGTACAGATCGTCACATATCTGACGTAGCTAATAATATGGTAATGTATTGTTATTTATTAATCACGGGTTATATTAAAAAAATAGCTACATAATTTAGAGAAATAAATTATGTTATTATAATTATTTTTTGTGATTTAATACTGTTAGGGCTCGTACCGTGTATTAAGGGGCCGGGTGAATGGCTTAGGAAATCCCCCGGATGAACGACTGATGCCCTATTTAGAGCAAGCTGGATTCGAGTCAGCAGCACTGATCCGGACGTTTGATCTACGGTATGATTTAATATCCGCACTAGTCGAGCGTTGGCGCCCGGAGACCCACACGTTTCATTTCCCCTGTGGAGAATGCACAGTCACTCTAGAGGATGTTGCAGTGCAACTTGGGCTCCCAATCGACGGGAGTCCCGTAACGGGCGTCAGTGTGATAGCTGACCCATTTGCACTTTGTCAGAGCCTACTAGGAGTCTTGTACGGCAATAATGAGGAAAATATTTCGGGATTGAAATTTACATGGCTGAAAGCAAGGTATGAACACTTATCAGCTAATGCTACTGAAGTCGAGTTGATTTGCGTTGCTCGAGCATACATTATGCACATCATAGGGTGTACTGATGCCTGATACAAACAATAACAGGGTTCATATCATGTACTTACCTCTATTAGCTGATTTGAGTAATGCTCGCTCTTATAGTTGGGGCTCCACAGTTCTTACGGTGTTTTACCGTGAGCTTTGTCGGACGACAAAGCCAGCTACCGTAGACATAGGCGGATGCCTTACATTATTGCAGTCGTGGGCTCTTTATCAGATGCCATTCTTGGCATCAGTTAGTCACCAACCATACATATATCCACTAGTTAACAGGTGATAAAATATAACTTGTTATTAATTGACAATTTCTTTATATTGATATTATTGTAATGATACTATATTGACTTGAAATTTGTTTTTGTAGATTGAGTATTTACTGGGTATCGGGAGGTCGTACACTGTCCCGATATATCGGCTTATGATTAAACAACATGCCGGGGAAGGGGTAAGCGATTCCAATATTCGTGACATGTTACTTTGTATATCTTACTCACACCGTGTTAAATTTTAACGATGTTATTAATTGTGCAGTTTATATGGATGCCATATCGTAGACCAAAAATTACAGCTATTATACCCTCGTCTGCCTACATTCACTCTCATATGTGGTGCACTAACGCGCCAATTATCAATTTCAATATAGTCGAGTGGTACCATGGGGATCGAGTGCTGCGACAGTTTGGTTGCATCCAATATATCCCGGATTTACCATGCGAGATGGGAGAGGTTTACTGCATGAATAAGAGAGGGAAACAGGGATTGCATTGGGAGGTGAAGCACCGGAGATTTATTGCGGTGTGGAATGATCGGATGAGTCGAATACCTCAGATATATATGTCTTCCGATTTGCAACCTCCATTAGAGTACATACAATGGTACTCTAGTATGGGAAAGCCATATATACTTGGAGGGCAGTCGACTGTAGTCCCCCGACACATGCAGCGACATGGGGCATACGAGCCAGTGGCGGATATGGAGGCCGAGCCAGAGGCAGATCCTGATCCCGAGCCAGAGCCCGAGCAATCATATTCACATTCGGATGCACATTAGTATCATCTAGATGTGCAGGGCAATGACTACTTCCCGGGCTTGTCAGGGGTGGATACCATTACGGGTTTGATATATTTGGATCGTACCCACCGCAGTACAGCACTTTCGGCTCGTATCCACTGCAGGACATCAGACCTCTTGGGTCGTATCCACTGCATTATGGCACTCCTTCCGGCTCAAGTTCATTGATGCCATTCGAGCAACATGATTTTTCTGACATGTTTAGCACACCTCCACCTTGGCCTGAAGAGGATGTTGGTCGTCGCGAGCACCCACAACGTGAACGTCGATCTCTACAGAAGTATACCCTTAGGACCACACCATCGAACTATCAATTTTAGGTGTTCCTATCGGTTTTGATATTAATCTAGTTTGTATTTTTTTTATATTACAATGTTTGTACTTTTTTTGTATAAATTTAATTCGATTAATTGGAACTTTACTATTTGTAACAAAATTTGACCATTTGACCATAACACAGAGTAGATTAATTTGAAGATTATAACATTAAAACACTAATACACAATACAACCGTAATAATCCAAATTTTAGCGATGTCAGAAATAGTGGTTCGAGACCACCGAACCCGTCAAATGAACTCGTAGATTATATTATTTAATATTTATGAGCAAAAGATAAATTGTGTTTTACAAAGATTTATTTGGTCAAGAAATTGAGAAAAAGAAGTATCAAAATCTCGGTGTTATAAGCCAAGCCATAAATATTATTGAAAAATCATGTAAATGATGTGTTTTTTATATAACTTAAATACATTACAACATAAGCTCAATTCCCACTCGATCGTGACGATTGTCCAACATGGTAGTTTCACTGCAGGCATTTACTTCGATTATGGATTCTGGATGATTGCGGACGACCTCTTGGATTCCTACGTAGCGCTCTATCTAGGACAAGCTCGAAAGTCATCCGAGGCACCTTCCACATAGACAGGTCAGGCAGGACGAGGAACTCATTTTCCCAGACACGCAACGTGTGCTCGAGTGTGTGCACATCCTCGACAAATTGTTCAACATTAAGTTTCACTTTGGCAGCATGTGCTCACGGATAATGAAGTGTTTGGAACCTCCTACATTCACACCGTCTGTTCTGGAGATCAACTCCATAGGACCTAGGTGGTATACCTGGTCGACGACCGATGGACTCCGTAACTCGAAAAGTTTTCAAGCGTCGTGAATATATTTCTACAGTCATCGACCTCGCAATCCGACGGTTTACAATCAATACGTCCTTAATATCTTCGACAAACACGTGTCCCGCCTCCATTTGGTTGACTTGTTGTTCACCTATTCTTAGTATTAAGGTTGCCAACCTGTAGAATGTAGCCGAGAAGACAGATGAAATCGGAAGATGTCGTATTTTCAACAACACAGCGTTGACCCCCTCTACCAAGTTTGTGGTAATTTGACCATAACAAAAGCCCTCGTCAAAACTTTGAGCCTATTACCACGGCTCTATTGTACCCAACCACTGTCGAAAAGATGTGTTCGTTTGACCTTCCATATCACTCTCAAGTCGAGTCATTCTTTGGCGAAAAATCTGTAGCTCTAACTCGTACGCTGTATATGTATTAAGAAAAGTTAAGTTATAGTAACTGGATAACATAAAACATTAAAACTTATATTGAAAAGATAATGTTATCATTTACCCATTTTCACCACTTGTCTCTTCCAGTATGCATTTTTATAATCTCGAAGAAAGTTAGCCGCAATGTGACGGATGCAGTAAACAGATCTCCATGGCACACCGGAATGCTTAATTGCGATAATTAATCCTTTTCCTTTATTGGAGATGATGCAAATATTATCATTGCTAATAACATACCTCCGCAGGTTGGTAGGGAAAAATTTCCAGGATTCCAAGTTCTCCTTATCTACGATGGCAAATGCTATCGAGAGCACGTTCCCATTGCCGTATTGAGCAACTGCAATAAGTAGGATCTGTGTAAATTTTCCATATAGCCAGGTCCCATCCACCTGCACAAACGGCTTGTAGTGTGAAAATGCCTGTACACATGGATCAAACATCCAGAACATCCGATGAAAAATTCTTTTCCCCGGCTGTAATTGGTCATCTAGGTCGTAATAAGGTCGTGTTTGTAACTCAATCACAGTCCCCAGTACGTACTCCCGCATAGCAGCTATCCATCCCTATAGCTCGTTATACGACGAATCGTAATCCTTATACAATTGCTCCATTGCTATCTGTTTAGCTATCCACGCCTTTCGATATGATAATCGATATTGAAATCGTGCTTGTATTTCGGCAATTAGTACTGAAACTTTAATGGTCGACATGTCCTTCACCATTGGCATGATACACATACAGATAGTTTTGGAATCAAGTTTTCGATGACCTTCTGTCATATGTGTTGATGTGCATGTGTGAGGTCCAACCAATTTTCGTATCTTTCACATCTGCGAATTTTGAATGAATGCAGCTCGTACCCACCAATTGCAGCCTTCCGCTGGCTTCCAACACTCCCCAATATACACTGTTGGTTTAGACATCGCGACTTTGTAATCCACTGATATATTCATGCTATACCGTTTAATAGCACATACTCACTCTTCTTTACTTTTGAATCTCTGGCCTACGAATAACTCCTCATGATCGAAATTTACGGGCAGTCGGTAGCATGAAGTATTGCAGGGCACTCTGGGAACTCAGCTACATGCGCTGCGTCGGGGTCTATGAGCGACATGTGTGGCCCAGGATTATTGTGTATCATAATACATCGCATCTGGTTTCCGACCGAAGACGCATTAATGTTTCCATCGTCATTCACATCTTCATCGTCAATATCATCAGGTATATCGTCTGCATCGGGATCACTGTCACTCTCGACCTCTTGCTCATAATGATCACTACTATCGTATCCATTATCACCAACCACATCAATATCGAGTGTAATATGAAAATCGATATCGATCCCATCTATAGTCGATTCACTATCAATGTACGATATTGGAGGCACAATGCACGGTTCTTGAGGTCCATGTTCTTCACCAAATGCATTGATGTCTTCATTTTGCTCAATACCGGCTAACTCAGCAAATAAGTGACTCGGTGCCTTTTTGTTACTCCCATTCCTATTCCCACAGTAAAGAGCGATCATTGTCTCCATGTCTTCGTCGTCTACAAGTTCTATTTCGGTTAATTTGATCGGATCTGTCGAAACTGGAAACTTGTAGAAAATTCTCGAAATCTTTCTCCCACAACATCGAATAATTTTTGCGTTAATCCTTCCCCTCATATCATCCAACGAGACATTTCTATCAAATCTCATTGCTATTTGTTGCTGACATTCAAATATGCATCCAACGGTTGTTGTCAAGATGATTCCATCGAAATAAATGCAAACGAAAAATTGATCATCCATCTTCAATATTCAATCTGTTAAAAAATAAACAAAATTTCTCAAAACAATCTCGAACAGTAAATAAAATACTTAAATAAAAAAAATTAATGTTTCAACATGCAATTTTTTTCATTCATAAGCTCATACTATTTCAGTTATCATTTTGTACATGAACAACATTTATCTTGACATTTAACCACTTAAATTCAGTTCTACGTTTTCTTCCATCTCCGATCTTGTATCTTCCTCTGGGAAATACTGTATAATGCAATTTAGAAATTCTTGATTCTCTTCATATTCATCTTCTACAATCCAATTTGGAAATTCATCGGGATCTTCTTTCTCTTCAATTTTTATAACGGGTATTGAATTTAGAAATTCTCTTGGTAATTTCCTAACATCTAATTTATCCATCCATGGTATGTCAAACACACTTTGCTTCCCAGTCAACTTCCGTGAGCCTATACTTTGCCTCACTGTTTTCCTAGTTCCATAAGAGATTATAAACTTCACAAAGCATACAACTAGATTCCAATAGGTTCGTGGTACCAATGTCTTCCAAAGTTCGTCTAAAATGATTTGATGGTCTCGTTCCATTAATGTCCCTCTAAGGGTTAAGTATTGCACTTTATTCTTCCTAATCATTTCATGACCATTCCACAACACTTCTTGCATCTTTTTATTTACGGTAATAAGGTGTTGAACAATGTCTTCTTGTGGTTTCATTCTGTAATCTTGCACTTCTCTCATTATCTTATCAACTTTTTCCCTTTGTGCTGAAGTTATTATCTCATCAGGCAATACCAAATATATTGCCATTTCTACCAATATCTATAGCAGAAATATTTTTAACTTTTATCACTAATTAACAATTACTTTATAATAGTTTTACAAATATAAAACTTTCAAATATATTAAAAAAATTAAAACATAACATTCACAATAGACAAATAATTAATATAAATACAAAACTTACTAACAAATCAAAATAAACAAACAAAATAGCTTTAAAACAAAATATAAAAATAACAAAAACAATAATTAGAGTTTTTACTAACAATATTAATAATAATACTAACTAAAATAATAATTAGGGTTTTTGCTAACATTATTAATAATACTTACTAAAATAATAATTAAGGTTTTTACCAAGTACAATATTAATAATACTAACTAAAATAATAATTAGGGTTTTACTAATAATAATAATAATAATAATAATAGTAATAATAATAATAATAATAATAATAGTTTCTTTTACTAACAATAATAGTTAACAATAATAATAATAATTTCTTTTATTAACAATAATACTAACTAAAATAATAATTACGGTTTTACTAACAATAATAGTTAACAATAATAATAGTATTTTTACTACCAATATTAATAACTAACAATAATAATAATTAGGGTTTTACTAATCCTAATAATGAACACAAGAATAATAATAGCTTTTACTAAAAATAATACTAACTAACAATAATATTAGGGTTTTACTAAAAATAATAACTAACAATAATATAGTGTAAAACTAACAATCATACTAACTAAAATAATAATTAGGGTTATTACTAATCCTAATAACTATAAATAAGAATAATCAAACCCTAAAACTAACAATGGTAGTACTAACTAAAATAATAATTAAGGTTTTTATTAATCTTAATAACTAACAATAATAAATAAACTAACAACAAAAACAATGAAAAACATACAAAAAATAACATGATAATCAATTATTTTTAAAATAAATACTTTATTTTTTCTCTTTATTTTTCTTCTCTTTCTTTCTCCTTTCTCTTATCTATTTTCTTTTTTTTTTCAGCGCCGGTGCTGCCTCCTCCTCCTTCTCCTTTTTCTTCTTGTCTCGCATGCAATGAAAATGAAATTGGAGACCATTTAAGGTCCCCAAATCAGAGCAAATGGACAAATTTGCTGCTGCATGGTTCTGTCCCGTCAGGGTGTCGCCTCTGGCACACCCTCCTCCCTATTTTTTTTAAATAGTTTTTTTGAACAGTGTTTTTTTTTTAACAGTATGTGTCAGGAGATGGTAGATCAGGCTGATGCCGCCTCTGGCATAGGCGTGACCACCCTGGATGTACCATTTTGGTACATAATTTTTAAAATGTACCATTTTGATTATTTTTTATTATTATTTTAGACTAAATGCGTAGAAAACCCAAGAGAAAAGAACTGGAAATCGAGTACAACTTTCTAAAAAATCAGATGCCCAGAACTCCACCCCCTAGCAAATGTCCCAATTTTGGTAGGGTTATACCTTATTTAAATTAAATTAAAAGTTTGGGACGAAAATGATAATTTTTTTAATAAATTATAATTATATGGATTTTATTGTTAGTATGTGGAAAATCAAAATTTAAAAGAAAAATGCAATGTTAAATTTCTGTTTGACGGAAATATCTAAAATAATCGAATTATGTAATAAAAATATTTAAATATTTAAAAATATATTTTTTTTTATAATCGAGTGATTATGTCCTAATATTTATTGTGAAAGGTTGAGAGTTGAGAGCATTCCTTTCTAAAACTCTTTTTGGCATGTTACCTGCTTTCTCCTTATAATGTCATCATCACTGACTTTGGGACAATTCTTCTATTTCTTATACATTAAAATTTCCGTTGTCACGCCTGATTTGGAGCTTTTCATGTTTTTTTTTTTTTTAATTTAAAGATGCAATGACAAAAGGCGACGTTGAAGATCCAAGATGAATGTTAGAATATAAAATATTTAATGATGTTAACGTTCAAAACAGTAAACATGACGAGATTTGTATTAAAATTTTTGATACATGCATTTCCAATTGAGTTCAATGCTCCCTGTAATGTTAGTGCACATGGGTTTTGGTGTTAATTCGAGAGTTATCTCCTGGGACTTGATTAAATGACTCGTATTTGACACCAATTTTGAATTTCTTTTTTATATTTCATAAATAAGCTTAAGAATATTACTTTGTTAACTACACATTTATCTTATAATATTAATACATGTGCACCGAACTTGCAAACAACTACTTATCTGGAAGCCGTATGTTGCCTCAAGTATTAAGCAGAGGAGGGGAAGAAATCAAAAAAAAAAAAAAATAGTGTTATTGGAATCGGATTAAATAAGTAATTTGAACTAATTTTTAAATAAATTGCTCATAATTAGTAAAAAAAATTAAAAAGTCAAGGCAAAAAAGCAGTTGAATTATTTTATATCAATTTATAATTTTTTAAATTAATAAATTTTTAATTGTTAAATATTATTGAATAGACCACTAATTTATTTTTTAAAACATCAAAAACAGAATTGAATTTGTTCAATTTCAACAACGACGAAAAAGCGTTTAATCCCAAAAATGTAGGAGGGAATTGGGGCCTTTCATTGTTCCGTAGTACTGTCCCTAGTAGGGGATTGGGTATTTGCAATTTTTGTAAATTTTGAATTCCCAAATTTTCTCCAAAATTTAAATATAAATTAATTAAAATATTTGTTAAATATTTGAATTTGCTAGATATCTACATCTAAAAGTTATAAAAATATTTTTTAAAAAGATCTAAAAGTATAGAAGATAATCAAATATTTTAATTCAAATCCATTATTTTAAAAATAAAATTTGGATATTTATTACTTGAATTTGAATCTTTTATGTGTAAAAATAAAGTGAATTGAAATAATAAATGAGTTACTATTTCATGTAATGATAGTATAATTTTTATTTTACAAGTAGTTTTAAAAATTATTATGTGTCACTTTTTTTAAATATTTTATTATATTTATATTTGTAAAACTTTTAATTTTATTTGTAAAATCTAAAATTTCAGTGACAATCTAACAAATATTATTCCATTATTAATATTTAATAGTTAATATAAATATTTTCTGATAAAATATTTACATTTTTAAATTTAACTTTAATAGTAATTAAAGTATTCAAATTCGTTACTTCAAAAAAAAATTCAAATTCGTAAAAGAATAAATTAAATAACCACTCTAAATTTGTACCGACACATATTTATTACAATTAAATAAAAAAACACACACACACAAAGATGACGTGCACTTAAAACAAGACTACCAGCCAACTGGAAATCGATGTAGGGACAAATGAGTTGCTTTGTTTTAACTTTTTGTTCACATCAAGTATGTCACAACCCTTTTCCTGACTGAAAAAAAAATTAAAAAAATAAAAGAAACTAGTCTTGAAGAAAAAAAGCAAATTGAAGACATAAATGCGAGCTGATGAGTATACGTTAATCTCAAGACTAAACATGCTTTACCAAAACTAGAAATTGCCACTCATCACATACAAACCCCAAATTGTTGTTCAATTTTATTATTGTGGGTTAGCAAGAAATTAAGTTAGATCCGGTTGATTTAAGGGTAATGATTTTTTTAGTATTTTAATTTTATAAAAAAATTATTTTAATTTTTATCTTTTAGCCTTTAAATTTATGTTTTTTTTGACAAATCACATTAAAATGAATGAAAATATTAATATTTATTAATTTTGTTAATGTGACATCTACGTAGATTATCACGTGAATGACATGTTAAAATTTAATTAATTTTATATATTTTTTTTATAATTTTACTTTTTTAATCAGCGTAAGTAATCCATTTTAAGTGATACGATTTGAGAGGGCCAAAAAATTCTTTATGCGTCATATCATCTAATCAACACAAGCTACCTAATATAAGACGGAACATTTGAACTTAGAAGTTTTGGGATCTGTAATTTAGCTGTTACAGAATTCCCCAGTTGCAGACAAACCAGTAATCCATTCTCTCCAAACTTGCTGCTACTTGGATTGGGAGAATTGAGGTTTTAAAGGACAGCGTTATAGAACTTGGTTTAATTTCTGTTCGTCATCAGATTAAGATCTGAAACAAAGAACATATCTTGTCTTTTTCACATTCTAGAAAGATTCTCCTTGGCATGCAATTTACAAACAAACATCAGCCACTGAGGTTTCCTCCTACACTGATAATTCCTACAACTATCTTGTATTTGTATCAATAACAAATCATCTCAATTACAATGCAAAATCCACACAGAAAAGAAGCAGAAAAATGAATACCTTTTACTATGGAAAGATCTCGTCTTGTGGATCGAGTAACAATTTTACATTGACTGAATTATAATGACTGAGAAGAGAGAAGTGAGCAAATATGTAGAAACAACAGTTTTTCTTGACATCAACCACCTTGTCTGGTTGACAATGGAACCACCTCAGCAAGAGGCGTGGACAAGGGCGTTGGGATGGGAGATGTCCGGCAAACCGGACATGTTGGGTTCAACCGCAACCAAGGGTCAACACACTTGAGATGGAAAAGATGGTTGCAGTCAGGCAGCAGCCTAAGCATGTCACTGCTCTTGTAATCCGCCAAGCATATGGAACAACATGAAGCTGTAGAATCTTTCTTCTGGAGCTTCGCCTCAGAGTAAAGCAGCTTCGGGTAGCTCTTTATGGTTTCCTCATCGAGGCCTACATCGACAACGAAGCTGTCGGGATCAATATTAGGCTCTTGTCTGGTCCTCCTGGCCGGTGCTCCCTGCGGCTGTTGAGTCCGGGTGCAGAAGTAGGAAGCCAAGGTGATGGTGGTGATAAGCAGGAGGATTCCAACAGAAACTCCGATGCCATATCCAAACCCACCAATGTTGTTGGACCCGAGAAGTCCATCATTCGCATCGGACGTGGAGTTCATGATCCAATGGAAGAATGGAAGGAGAAGACAAACAGAAAGGGAATGGAGAGATGAAAGGAAGGGTTTGGTCAGCCATGGATTTGGCCAAGGAAATGGGTTATTAGAGGTAGTTTTTCAAAGTTTTAAAAAGTCAACGGCAGCCATGAGAGAGAGAGAGAGGGAAAAACTGGTGGAGTTTTAATTAAGGGAAGCTGTACTTATTGCCCAAGTAAAGAAAAGGATATGCATGCATACATACATACATGTGAATTCATTATGCTTGAAGATTGTACATGTATATCAGGGAGTAATGGCTTATCTGAAACTGTTGAGAAGTCAACGGTTGAGGTTGTAAAGTATATAATATCCTTTGTGGTTTAGGATCGTTGGATTTGAATTTACGGCTCCATTTTCTTCCAATTAAACATATCTACAATCTTTTTGCAAAAGAAGTTGCTGATTACTGCTATGTTATTTTAATGCCAAAACAACCCACAGGATGCGACTGAAGGGAGAGAAAAAAAACGGTGAAGTGGGAATTTTGTGTCATGGGTCCTAAGTAAAATTAAAAATTTTCGCTGTGGTCTACGCCATAAATTTTATATTAAAAAAAAACTATATTCATCTATAATTTTTTGAAAATGACTAAAATTATAGTTTAGATAATGCACGGATACAAGTTAACTTTAGAGACAACATTGTTGAGAAAGATAATTACGAATTTTAAATATAAAATTTTTATAAATCGAAATATTCCATTTTATTTACCCTAATTTAGAGAAAGTTAGGAAAGGAAAATAAAAATAAGATTAAAATACTTTTTTAATCTTTTATATAAATTATTTTGTAAAAATATATAATTGAGAATATTATAATAATAAATAAGTTTCTTTTCTTTCATTATTTAATAGAATAAAATTTGGGATTTTTTCTCTTTTAATGTTTTTTTAAGGCATATTGTACTTTTAAAAATATATTATTTTAAATTTTAGGGACAATATTGTTACAATCAAAAACATGGAACATAAACCATAAATTTATTGTTTTAATTCTATTTATCGTAATTAAAATGTGATAATTTATGTAAGTTCACCATCATAAATGGTATGCGTATAGATTTATTTTCTCATGACCATTTTTATATGTAAAAATTTAAAAAAAAAAAGAAAAAAAGAACACACGATTCTAATTATCACAATGACCAAAATAAGATGCATCTACAAGCACGACACAAGTGAAAACAGATATGATTGCAATTTAACGTATGATTTGTGAATTCCCATTTTCACTTTCACAGTAAGGAAATTGAAATGGATGGTTGTTAGCCCAGTTCTCTCCTACCATAAATTATTAGGCATGGAATCATTGCCTCGGTATTCCACTTGAAATTTGAATGTCAATAAACATAAATAAGATTAGCTGCAAAACCAAGTGGTAGGCTAGGCTGGTTTCAGCTAACTCTCACTGTAATCATATATCAAAGTTGAGTTCATATTCTCTGGAATTGGGCTGTCATTTGTATGAATAGGCTAATCTTCAACCTTCTCTACATGCCTTCTATATCCAGTTTGAGCATATGAATCAGTTCCCAACTTAGAATTGTTTCTTTGAAACAATGCAATTTGCAATAACAAAATATCCCAATCTGATAGATTTCTTTAAATAGTGGGATATATGACCCAACTATATTGATCCAAAAAAGAGGAAAAGAAAATCTGTGGTGCTACAAATAATTAGTGAAACTTGCCATTGGTCCTATAATTTAATGGGTTAAAGCTTCGTTGGGTTGGAAGTGTTCTAACCACCAGGCAGGCTTGATCAAGTCATATATGAAATCTTTATTATGTATTCTTCACGAGAAGACTTCCATTTCCTCACGAGACAATTTTAAAGCGTTAGATTTCAATTTTCAACTAGCTGCAACCACTTGCATAGCGGTGGTGTAACTTTTTTTTTTTTTTTTTTCATCTAATTACGATTGGTTTGAGTCTAGTAGGTGATATTTAAATAAAATTCTCGTAACAGTGCTGATTCTAAAATTTAAATTTGGCTCAAATATCTCGGGTAAAATATTTACTTCCACTTCTTCCAATCATTTATATCAAATTTTATATGCTAAAAATTTGTTTTGTTTGACCCAACACATCTTAGTTATTTGAATGTATCTTTTTTTATGATTCGAGTAAAGATGAAATCAAACAAAATTACATTTCAGGGATTCTAATATAATCTATTTATATTATATAATAAGATATGCAATCACAAAAGATATAGGTTGATTTTACAAAGATTTATATAAATCCTTTTATTTTGTTATATAAAGGGTAATTAATTTAAGTCAAATTTAAAATCAATTTGTGTATAACTAAATTAAACCGATTATGGGGATTGGTAGGATGTAGTCAATTACCAAATCTAACTTAATTTTGTTTAAATTTTAATATTATGAACTAAACGGAGAGGCATGCTATTTAAAACAAAATTTAATTAAAATGTGGCATATGAATAGGAAAACAAACCCTAAAGTTTGAAACCCTTTATTTATTTCAGCTCCTTTGCGTCGCAAACAATTATTGAGATCTGATTAAAAATTGAAGTAAACCAATATTACATAATAAAATATGGGATTAGTTTAACATTTTACTTTTAATAATTAAATACTAATCCCATTTTTCCCTGTACTAAGTAATGGGGAAATTTAGAAGATTATGACATGAATAAATATTAATTAACATTAGAGTGAAAAAATTAGCAAAAGAATACAAATTATTTATCAAAATTAACTGAGATCATGATTTAAATCCCTAAAATAAACAGCTCTGAAGAAGATTCAGATTTGTCTCTCTGAAGATTTTTCAAAAATAATATTGTTGTAAGAAATTAACCTAAAAATACCAAAAAGCATTGATATTAGGAACATTATTTAAAATTACAAAGACATGTTAAATTCTAATAAATTGAAAATATTTAGAAATTAAAACGACAATAATGTGTTAAAAATTTGCATTGTTATTACCTTGCTGCTGTGTTCTTTGATGCAAACCTTTGTTCATTAATGATTTCTATTTGATGCTATTTATAGGTGAATAGGAGCTACTCTTATTGGAAGGGTCAACCCTAATCTTTTGTTAAGTTCATTCGGACATTATTTTCGTATAAATAATATTACAATTTTCTGTATATTATTTCATTTCTCATAATATATATATTCAGTCAAACATTCTCATTTACATTCTATTCTATTTTCATATAATTAAGATTCTCATGAATTTACAATTAAGTCCTTTTTAAGTTATAAGTGTCAAATTCGCTATTTCATTTCAATCCAATACATAAATAAAATAGAACACCAATCAACACAACATAAAACAAAGTAGTAATTTCCAAATGAACTTACTTGACCAAAACAACAAATAAATTGAATCTTCAAGGACTAATTGACAATTGTTGTTTTTCCCGATTATCTTCGGTTTGATTCAATTATTGATCTATACAATCATTTCATTCAATTCATTAATACCAAACATTTATAAACTATGTCATGACATGGATGAATCTGAATAATTTCATTTTATTTGTTATACCTAAAGTTTAACATTTTATTCAATTTAGCCCCTAAAATCGAAATAGTCATAACTTTCAATTTTGAGCCTCGGGTTGAAAACCGATCTCAATCACATTCACTATAGACCCTCTACTATATATTATTACCAAATTTTCATATCAATTTCACATTTTATTTACTTTAATCATTTTGTACAAAACTAACAATTAAACATTATAATCTAGTCCTTTTTCACATTTAAGTTTAAAATCTATCAGTTTCACACCAATTTCTTCAAGATATCAACAATGATAACTTTCAAAAACTTTAACAGTTTTACAAATTGGCACATAAGCTAGCTAAATCAAGATCTCATGATTTCAGAAATATAAAAATTACAAGAAATGAACATAATTGAACTCACCAAATAGGGACCAAAACTTTGAAACCCTTGAGAGCTTTTTCTAATTCACTTATGCTAGATGGTGTGTGTCGTAACCATTTTTTGACAAAACGGGAATCGAATTTGGGTTTTGAAAATGATAAAACGGGAGTCGCCATCGATCTTTATTTGGGTGTGATCGGGTCACCTTGTAAAACGGTTATTTTTAATAAATAGTTTGATTTATCAAAACAACGATTTTGGTCTACGAAATCCAGAAAAACGAGTTCGGGAGTCTGTTAGGCACGAGGAAGAATTAGCACCCTCGATACGCCCAAAATTGGTACCAAATTGATTGATCGATGTCCTAACGTTGAAAACTTTAAAATGGTTCGAAAAAATGATACTTTTTATTTCCAAAAACTTGAAGGAATTAGAAGGACGTTAAGGCTCTCTTATTTTCAAGAGATAAAGCATCATGTCCAAGAAGTCGAGGCACAATACTTTAGACTCAAACTAAGCTCGCTTTTAAAACTTGGTTTTATATTTGAAGAGGATCTCCCGTCATTTGTCAAACGAGAAATCAGAACCCAGTAAGTTAGGGCTCGTTTTCTCGAAGGTCCAAATTAGGAATATTGCCCCTATTTTAATAAAAAAAACTTATCCGAAGTATCTAAACGTCGAGTCCAGTAAGTTAGGGCGACATTTCGAATTTTCGAGATTAAGTGTTTTGTTTAAAATTTGAATTCCGATTTTAAAAGGGATATCCCGTTGTTTAACTTAAACGAGGAAAACCGGAACCCAGTAAGTTAGGGCTCGATTCACTCGAATTGCTAATACAGGATACCAATTGTTATGAGAATTGATATGTCGGGAAAATCAAGGAGACGAACGATGAGGATATAAGTAGAGGGGAAAGAAAAGTATTGTGATAATGGCGCATATGTCCTGACGATGGTAGAAAATAATGGTAATAATAATGGAGGGAATGTATATAAAATAGATAAAATATATGCATATTGAGAAATAATATAATGATAGTAGTAATATAGGATATATTTTATATATATATATATATATATATATATATGAAAAAGGTAATATACATAAAATAGGTGAGATATTTACATATATATGAAAAATAGTATAATATTAATAGCGATAATGATAATGATATAGATAATAATAACGAAAACAACGAGCAATAAATAAAATATTGTCGATAGCAATAGTAGTAATATAATAATAGTAATATAGTAATATAATATATACATGCATGATATATATAATAATAATAATTTAGCAATAACGGTAATAAAATAATAATAACATAGCAATAATAATGATAATATATATATATATAAAATGATAATATAATATTAATTAATAGTGAAATACCAACAATAATATAATAGGTGATAAAAATACGATAATAACATTTGTAATAAAATAACAAACAATAGTACAATAAAGAAAAAAAAGACAAAATGATTGCAAGATCAAATAAAAAAGTGTGAAATAATATAGTAAATGGGCCAAATCGAACTTAAAACAGAATGGAAGGGGTCAATTTTGATAAAATGGGTGCTGTGGGGGTAAAATTATAAATCAAACAAACTTAAGGGTAAATTTGTAAATAAAACGAGGTTTAGGGACTAAAAAGAAAAAGTGCTTAAAAGGTGGGGGTCAAAAGGGCAATTTTCTAGCAAATTAAACGCAGCACTTTGAGGGAGGACCGAATCGCGAAACCGTACAAAATTTTAGGGCCAAAATTGAAATATCAAAAAACTTAATTTTAAAATCTGAAAATGCGGAAGGACCGAAAGTGCAATAAGCCCCTCGGCTAAAAAACACGCGGATCCTACCTGGAGCGGGTCGGGTGATCGGGTCGAAGCTTGAAACGACGTCGTTTGGGGCTTATGGACGCCGGCCAAAACGACGTCATTTTGCAATGTCTATAAAAGCCCAAAAAAAAACTCAAAAAGGCCATTTGCTTTCAGATTAAAAAAAAAAATTCTTCCTCATTTATTTTCTCTGCAGGTTGAAGCTTTCGTCGTTGCTTCTTGGCCACCATGTATGAGCTCCGTCATTCCGCAAGATTGTCGTCGTTCGACCACCGTGTATGGTGGTAGAAATTCATAAAAGGTACATTTTTTTTTCTCTTTTTTTATCCTTTTTATTGCACTTACATATATGTGTATATCTGTTTATTTGCGAATAAAAGGATTTGTAACAAAAATAAAATTTAAAAGCAAAGAAAAATCACCTTTTCGACCTCCGTTTTCGAGTTCGATTTTTAGTGGTTTTTAGCGTTTTCTGCCTTCTTACTGTTTCCGAATCTGCTCGTGAATCTCTTTGTTTGTATTTGAATATTTTTTCTTTTTGTATTTTCAAATTTGTTTTCTGCTTTTTGTTTGAATCTCTGCTTTTTTCTTTCTTTGTTTTTTATTGATTTTCTTCGTTTTTTTTTGGATTGATTTTCTCTGGTATATGTTAAAAAAGGGACCCCTTACAAACATTTTGAATCGGCTCTTATAGCCAATCCTTTTTGCTTTCTGTCTCTTCCATTTTATTGCTTGCAGCTTGGCGGTCTTTGGGCGGTGGGAGGGCTGGCATTGGCGTCATACCGCTCAAAGGTGTTCGCAAGTGGTGGTCGTCAGAGGCTGACATGGGCGGTGGAGGCAGAGGATCAGAAGGCCCTAGGTGCGGCGCACCTAGGGTTTTGTTTTTTTGGTTTTCTTTTTTTGATTTGTTGTTTAATGGGATAGGGTAATTGAGTTTTAGGATTAGGTTTTGGGTCTGGGGTTATGATTTGGGTTTGTTTGTATGTGGGTTAATTGGGTTTTGGGTCTGGGCCGGGCAAAATGGGCTTGTACAGTGTGTTAAAGAAGAAGAGAAAATTCTTTTTCATTCCACCACCAAATTATATATACTAATATTAAGATTTAATTTAATTAATTATTTAACTAAACTTAATATTAATCAAACTTAATAATATTTAATCTTACCGTCCACTATAACATTTCTAAGATGGCTTATTTTCCATTTTAGACCTTAGATTAGTTGCAATTTAAGTCCTTAAGCCTTTGGCCAATTAAAAATTTATAGCGATAAGAATTTTATAATTTAGTATTTATACTCTAATTAAACAATTTATAAACAAAATTGAAGGGCCAAACTTTAATATTCCTATATACCAACTCATTAAATATTTACAGACTCAATTTACGAAAATGGAGTTCCAAAACTACCCTTTTTAGCAGTGTTACATTTATGCTCAATAATTTGTGAAAATGCACTATCTAAAGTGAATTATTGAGAGCATAGAAGTATTGGTATGTACATGTGTATGAAAAAAAAAAAACAACAACACTAAACATCAATGGATATAGGTTAAATTTCTTTTCCAATTTTACTTAAATTTTCTTGTCTTAAAGTTTATAAGCATGTTTATTTCGATAAAACAGTTTAAAGATATGTAATATCGTTAGTAGATATCTAACCAAGATACCTTACATGCATTTGGGGATTGTGCTTATGCTATGGAGGTCCTTACTCTTGGAGGATTACATGAGAGAATTTTTTTAGTCATTATATTCATTGCATTGATTGGCTTAAAAATGCTTTGCGTCTTATGGATATTAATGACTTTTCCAGCTTTGTTTAATTTAGAAGATAAATAATATGCGTAATGAATTCGAGATGCAGAGAAAGACTACTCCTCGCAAAGTGACATTCTAGGCATATCGTTACTTGCACAACTTCACTCCTAATCTAGTTCTTCCAACAAGACCTCGGCAGATTAGAGGAGCTCTTCTACTTGGTATTGCTATTAAGATTAATGTGAATGATGCCTATTTTGAGAGAGATCATGAAGTCGGCATGGTAGCGAGAGATTCAGGGGGTTTGTTCTGAGGACTTTTCAATGGATCTAGTAGAAATGACGACTTTCATCATGACTCTCAAATTTACTAGGGGCAGAGGCCTTTTTAGATGTCATGATCGAAAGTGACTCCATAATCAATAGGCTTCGTTTAGGTGGCACATACTTATCAAGGCTTGGATTTGGTGGCTTATAGCATTGTTAGTACTTTTACTTTCAGTTCTTTTAAGCGTGTGTGTTGCATTGACAATTTTGTTAATCGTTACACACCACTTAGCTAGTTGGACGCATAGTTGTATGGATGTTTTACATTTTGTTTTTTATTATCTAGATGTTATTCATGACTTTGTGATACATAATGCTATAAATGTACTATAGATTATCTTTTACATTTACAAATTCTATCAATTTGATCTTCAAACTTTCTAACCAAAGCTTTCAGCTTTTAAAACAGATGCATTTCACATTTATAAATTTGTAAAACCCCAAAAAACTTCTCTCAACTAACAAGCCATTTTTCGAGCCAATTCTTGATACCGATTGTCGAAACCATTTTTTGTTTGAAAATGGGCCGACTTTAAAAAATAAAAACGGAGTCACCACCAATCTTTTTTTGAAGTGCGATTTGGTCACTTATAAAACATTTTTGTCTACGAATTTTAAGAAAACGGGTCCGAGAGTCCGTTACGCACGAGGAAGGATTAGCACCCTCGCAACGCCCAAAATTAGTACCTTATTGATTGATTAATGTCCTAATATTAAAAATTGAAAAATTTAAAATACAATTAGTTTTATTTTAAAGGAAAAAAATTTAAATAAAAATGAGCAATCAGACCCTCTTATCTCGAGGAAGTAAAATGTCACTTCCAGTGAGTTAGGATACGACATTTCAAATTCTCGAAATTAAGCTTGTCCTTAACTTTCAAAATTGATGTGCTTAAATCTAAGGAGGATACCCGGTTATTTGGGGTCTAATAAAAAATCGGAACCCAGTAAGTTAAGGCTCGATTTTCCAAAATACCAAACACGAAATATTGCCTTTGTTTTTTTGGAAATCCTTATCCCGAGATAACAAAACATCTCATCCAATAAGTTAGGACACGACTATTTTGAATTCTCGAGAATAAGTTTTTAATTCAACTTTTTAAAAAGAAAGTAATAGGTCCTTTAGATTTGAAAAGAGAAATCGAAATCCAGTAAGTTAGGATACGACTCCCTTCGAACCTTAGGACACAGGGAGTTTACTTATTTTGAAACGAAAACTATATGGTATCGAACAAAATATGATATGATTTAAAAATGTAGGACTCATAACAGTGAAGAAAAATAATAAGAACGATAGATTTAACTAATAATACACATGTATAAAAAATGTGGTAAGAAGAAAATGGTACTGATAAAATAATACTAACAAAAAAAGAAGTAGCAGAGAAATAAAGATGTATTAATGTTAAAAACAGATATAATAATGGCATGCAAATAAAATTATAAAAATAATAACAAGAAAATATTAGTAAAAACATAAAATGGAATAATAGTAATAATATAAAAACAATGGCATAATGCAAGTAAAAATAATATAAATAGTAAATTAATAATAAAAAATAATAAACAAGAAAAGCAATAACAATATATAGTGAAAGGAAAAAAAAAAGAGAATAAGAGAATAAGTTTTAATTCAATAAAAGAAAGTAATAGGTCCTAAGGTCATATATATATATATATATAAAATAATAGTGAAAAGAAAAAGAGAAAAAAGATAAAATACATATAATAGAATGTAATGAAAACGATTTTAATACTAATAATGATATATGTAAAGTAATAGCGAGGGAAAAATAAGGAAAATAATGGGGTAAGAAATATTAACAATAGAATAGTATAATAATGTAAATAATAAAAATAATAATAATATATATACACAAATAATGGTAATAAAATAATAATAAAAGATGTTGATAAACAAGTAGTAAAAATAATAATATAATATTAGTAAAAATAGGAGTAATAAAAATAACAATGAAATAAAAATTGTATTAATAATAAAACAAAACAATAGTATATATATATATATATATATATATATATATATATATAATGAATAATAATATATACATAATATAAAATATAAAGGATATGATTATGACAATAATAAGGTAACAAGGAGAAAAAATATTTAAAAACAATTAATTTAATGACAAAATAACAAAACAATAAAAAAAAATTAAACTGGATCAAAATCGAAAGCTTTGGGGCAAAATTTAAAACAGAAAAAGATAAAAGGATAGAATTGTAAGGCGTGCGCAACTTAGAAGGACCACAATAGCAATAACCCCGCCTCCAGAAACGATGCGTCTGAATAGGGCTAAATTGAAATGGCGCACAAACTTCAGGGGCGAATTTAAAAAAAGGAAAAAGTTGAAGGGAGGGATGCCATTAAATAGCGGCGCGAAGAAGGAGGACTAGGCGCGAATTTACCCATTTAGGGTAAATTTGTGCAAATTCACCTGCAGAAGCAGGTAATCACGCGGGGATCTTCCCCCCTTACGACGTCATTCTTTAAACGTTTTAAAACCTAAAAAACCAACATTTTTCTTTCATTCTTCCTGCTTCCAAAAAAACAAAAACAAAACCCCAATGTTTATCCCCCAAATGAAACTCCTCTGCTAGGGCAAGCCCTTTTTCAACGCGAGACCGCCACACGCTCACCAGTTACGGTGGCCGGAAGAAGCAAGATAAAGTTATTTTTTATAAAATATAATCTATATGTATTATAATTTAAAAAAAAACAAAATATAATAAAACAGAGTATGGCGGTATTAAAAAAAATAATGAGATAGAAAGGAAAAAAAGGAAAAAGAAAAAAACCTTGACTGATTCAGTGTTTGTTTTGGATCGATTTGCGTATTTTCAAATGTATTTTGTATTCTTTTTCATTAATCGTAAAAAAAAGGTCCTTTTACACCGTTATTCCGGCTCTTATATAGATATTTTTACAAACAATTTTCCTCTATTTTGTAGATATACGGAGGCTGTTGGTGGTGTGCGTGATGGCGCATGATGGAGAGGAAGGCTTTGCTGGCAAAGGTCGTGTGGCATGGGGACTCTAGCAATTTTCTGAAGTTTTCTGTCTTTGCAAATTTGGCCATTTGGGCTGTGTTTTTGGGGCTGAAATTTTGTTCTTGGGTCTGGCTTTGTTGGGGCTGGTTTAGGCCCCGGTCTTGAAATTAGACCTTACACCGATGAGTTTATTTTAAAACTTTATTTCTTTTTTTATTAGTTTTCTTCTAAATATAAAATTTTATAACACTTTGATTGATAAGATTTTGACTAAGAAAATGGAAAAATCTTAAAAAAGACACTTTCGATTTGCTCTCGTTGTTAACAATATGATATTTCCTTCAAGCTACATAGAAATAGTCCTTGAAATTGGTCTTTGAAATTGAAAATTAAATTCAAAATAAAAAATATGGATTTGAAAAATCCAATTATTCAATCAATAATTACATAAGAAAAAAATCATGAACAATTAATTTCTCATTAGAAAAAATGCAAAAGAATTAATTGAATTTCCTTTTATTACATTGATAATGATTTTTTAATTTTATAAATTGATTAAGAAATTATTATGTGCCTGAAATTTACTTTTTAACAAATATTAAACTATTTATATAATTTTAAGGTAATCTATATAAATAGTCACCTAATTATAATTTTTTTATTTTAATCACTAAAAAATCATAATTTAGTCACTCAAGTTTGATACTTTGGTCACTCCTGTTAAAATGAAAACCTGAATTTCACATGAATTTTACAAAACTTAAATCTAATATTTAAATTTCCATGTCAGCTTTTGTTTTTAAACCAAAACCAATAAAATTTAGGACTAATTTAACAATACTTTTGAAAAGTCATGAAAAAATGTTTTGAAAAGTGACTTAAAAAGTATTTTGAAAATTTAGTTTAAAATTTAGGTATTTAGCATTACTATCAAAAAATAATTTTGAGAAATAAAAAGTACATTTTAAACATGTTATCATTAAGTAATAAATTTAAATTTAAATAATATTTAAATTAGTTAATATTATTATATTTTAGTAAGAATATAAAAAAATCAATTATGATAAAAAGAATCTGAATTTTAAGAGAAGAATAATGAGTTAATAGCTTTTGCCATAAAAGGGGGTGGCTGTAAAAAAAAAAGGTCATTTTCTTATCACGATGGAATCCAAGGCTCCTCCTTATTTTTGACGAGCAGGAAAATGGGGTCCTCCCCAAGCTTGGAATCGGAAAGTGAGGGAGGGAGAATTATGATTTGGGTTGGATTTTCATTTTCCTTTTAATGGTTTGTATTTGTGCAAGCTTCCATCGGCCCATTGTACCCACATCCACTAAACATTAATTTTACTTCTATGTCAGTATTTTCCTTTCAACTTTCATTATCATAATCTTATATCTGATCATCTCTCTGTTAGCTTTGCTCCAACCCAGCTTCTGCTTTCGTTCCTATTATCCCATTTCATCTTTGTTTTTTGGGTTCATTTTGTTTGAGATTTTTCACCGTCACTGTTGATGAATCAATAAAATGATATGATATGTTAAGTAAGATTACGTCTCCATAATCATATTATTACAAATATTTTGTAGCCAAATAATCCCTCGAATTAAATAACTGATGATACGATGGGTGTGATTTCAAAAGTCAAATATCTTATTAGATACCCTAAATTCATCTAATATGCAAAAGTATTACTCAAAGAATGAATATGGTGTCTTGTTCTCATTTTGACAATCTTTGGCACACGGATGATAACATTTATGTAGTAAATTTATAAATCTTTAGTTAAAATGGTTTAAGTTAATAGTTAACCCCGTGTAACTATAAAGTCTTAAAAGAAAAGATTTTTTTTTTTTCTTGTATGACGTTATTTCAGTTTGCTCTTCCTAACTTGAAAGTCCATAGTCGGCCACTACTTGCTAGAAATACATCATTGCATGAAAAGTAAACTGTCATTAATGAAAGAGTTTCACGTATTTAATACAAGAGATAGTGAATAGGGTTAATAACAGAATAACTAATCTCTCTAACAGCTTTAACTAACTAACGTTGTTAACTCTATCATGCCCCGAGCTTGTCGAACTCCTTTCCGTACTAGTAGATTTTGAAACCAAGTCGGCTCACAAACTTGTTGAATGATTTGTCGACAAAGGCTTGGTTAAGACATCCGCGACTGTTCTTGCCTCGAACATGTCCAACTTGAAATAATCCTTGCGCCACTTTCTCTCAGACAAAGAAGAGATCAAGTTCAACGTGTTTAAACTTAGAATGTTGAATGGATTTTCGCAATGTTTATTGCAATGAATCTGTCGCACCATACAAGAGCTTTGCCTCGGGAGGAACACCTAGCTCGCTTAATGTGGATTGAATCCGCACCATTTCAGAAACAACTTGAGCGAGACTTCTATATTCACTCTGCAGATGAGCGAGAGACCACCGGCTGTTTCCTTGAACTCCACGAGACCGGATTACCTCCAAAAAAGACGCAGTACCCAGATGTAGACCTTCTATCGCCTATGTCGATCCCCAATCGCATCCGTAAACCCTTCTAGCATGAGTTTCAAGTTTTTGTAAAGGTAAGACCATAGTCAATAGTACCATGTAGATAGCGCAATATCCTTTTCACCGCTTTAAAATGTGTATCCAATGGTTGATGCATAAATTGGCGACTTTGTTGACCGATAAGCTATGTCCGGTCGTGTAATGACAACATATTGTAACGCTCCTACTAAGCTTCAGAAGATGATCATCACCATGTGAGTACCTACACTTGCCGATAAAGGAGGCGACGTTACCATAGGTGTTGGTGCAAAGATTCGACTGAGCCATGGAGGCTTTTTTTCCAAAAGATCCCCAATATATTTTCGCTGATTGAGAAAGATGCCGTCTGACGTGTATTGAACTTCTATACCAAGAAAGTAACTGAGGCGACCAAGATCCTTCAACGAAAACTGAGCATCAAGTGTTCGAACAAAACAATTGATGGCTTGAGAGTTGTTTCCAGTGACGATAATATCGTCAACATAGACGAGAACATACAGTAGTTGTGGTCCGGATCGTTGAATAAAAGAGAATCTGCTTACCGTGGAGGCAACGGGCCAGCTTACTACCAGAATTCCTTCAACTTATGAAACCAGGCTCTAGGTGCTTGCTTGAGACCATAGAGAGCTTTCCTTAAACGACACACCAGCTGCTGTCCATCGTGTCCTTGCGTTTCAAACCCCGGAGGTCGCACCATGTAGATCTCTTCTTGAAGATCGCCATTGAGAAAGGCATTATTGATGTCTATTTGCCTAAGGGACCACCCTAGTGAGACGGCTAGAGTTAACACAATCCGAATGGTTGTTGGTTTTACAACCGGCTAAAAGTGTCCCTAAAATCCACCCGACTTCTTGGAGATATCCTTTGACAACTAGACGCCCTTTGTACCTTGCAACGGACCCATCAAGATTGCGCTTGATCTTAAAAATCCACTTACACCCCAACGCCTTCCTACACTGTAGGTAGAGGTACAATGTCCCACGATGGTTTGTTACCGCTGCATTGAACTCAAGATGAGCAAACTGCAATTTCAAGTCGGATGTTGAAGAGTCATTGTAATAGAGGTGGGTTCGCATCTTCCAAAATGTAATAAACACTTTGGCTTAAAATCCCACATTTAGACCTTTGTCTTCATTGGATGAACATTGAGAGAAGGAATGGACCGATAGGAGAGGCGTGAGAAAATGTTGAGTGAACCGGTTCAAATGGGATGTGATGTGGGTGAAGGGTCATTGTTGAATGGACGGCGTCAGCAATGCATGGGACGCCGGTGAGGAATAGGACCCCATAGAAGATTGAGCTCTAGGAGAAGTTATCTCGGAGGAATAGAAGGTAGCACAAGAAGAGTAGAAACTCCATCGTCACCACTGGACATGCAATCGATCATGAGCCGTTCCTAACTTTGGAAAAGACTCTTGAGAAAATCCTCATTAAACGGAACAACGATTCATCAAAAGTAACATGCCTTGAGACAAAGACTCGCCCACATTGCCAAGACATTTATATCCCTTTGATGCGCCCAATACTAAGGAACACACACCGAAATGAATGAAACGCAATTTATGTGTATTATAAGGTCGCAGCATGGATAACACGCGCAACCAAAAATTCTTAGATGTGAATAGGATGGCTTGACTTTATACAACACCTCATAAGGACTATGTCGTCAGAGGAAGCGTTGGCAACCTGTTGATAAGATGAACACCATGGGCAAATGCATAAGACCGTAAACCTAAGTGGTACGCCAGATTGTGCCATAAGAGTCACCCCATGTCCACAATTTGTCTATGCTTTCTTTCGGCCACCCCATTCTGCTCGGATGTATGAGGGCAAGTAACTCGATGCTGAATTCCAAGACGAGCAAGTTCTTTTGAAAGAGACCGATACTCCCCACCCCAGTCAGATTGAAGGGCCTTGATGGTATGACCAAACTGAACAGAGACCATTTGTTTGAACTGAAGAAAACACTGGAAAACGTCAGCCTTGGACTTGAGAAAATAAATCCATGTATAGCGACTATGCATGTCAACAAACGTAACATAGTAAAGAAATCCATTTGACTTGTTATGAGAAGGACCCCAAACATCAGAAGCCACTAGCTCAAATGGTGTGGAGTAAACAGTTGTAGATGAGGGGAAAGGTAGTTTGTGAGCTTTTCCCACTTGACAAGCGTAACAAATGTAAGAAATACTGTTTTTATTAAAAGAAATGTTACAATTATGTAAAGCAACACCAAGTACATTCAACATGGATGTCCAAGTCTCCTATGCCATAATTCTGTAGGAGAAGAATGTTGTGTGGTACATAGGTGAGCTGATGTAGGTGGAGAAGAAGCACCCTTAGACGTTCGTGAAACATCAAACCGATAAAGTCCCTCATGCATGTGGCCCACTAGGAGAGTCTTCCTTGTCTCAGATATCCTTCACAAAGCATGTGAAAGGATGAAACTCAAAATATACAAAGATTATCTCTAGCAAACCTAACCGACGGACATCAAATTTTTGCATACGGTAGGGACATGAAGCACATTTTGCGACGCAACAATGAGAACCAACCATCGATCAAATTGTACTTATATTAGCAATAGGAACGTAAGAACCATTACCCATAGAGACATGATTCGCACTGTGATACGGAAAGATTGGAAAGAGAAGTCACATCCGAGTCACATGACTTGTAGCACCGTAATCCGGATACCAAACTTGAGTTGATGGTCGAAAAGAAGGAGGAGATAAAGAGGACGTATGATTTAACAAAGAAGTGATGAGGACACGAGGCACCGAGGAACTATCATTACTTCCAACCGCATGATAGTTTCATCAAGCAAATTGATTGGAATTAACTCCAGATATGTTTCATCAAATCGGTGGTAACAAGTCCGAATCGAGTGCCCAACTTTTCCACATAGTTGACATTGCGGCCTAGACCGAGACCAACCACGACTACTCGAACGACCTCGCGCCGAGACCAACTACGACCATTGCCTCGATGACTGGGTTTAAACTCTCGTTGATACCCTCCAAAAGACTCAGTAGGTGGTGAGGTAGTGGTAGTATCATGTTTTGAACGAGAGACTAGATTTGCTTGCAAAGGGACCTCCGTTAATAGCTCAAGGTGGCGTGCTTCACGCCTAGTAACATCTCCGTTAAGAGATCAAGACTCATAGGTGATGCAGAGGCAAGAACACGAATAGATTCATACTCCATTGAGAGACCAGCTAGAATTATACTAACCTGTTCTTGGTCAGTGATGTGACTTCCAAAGAAGAGTGAGAGCGCCACGAGATTCTTGATGCTATGAGATAATCCTTGATGTAAAGATTACCTTTCTTGATCAATACAAAGCATGACGCATGCTTGAAACCTTAATATTCGATTTAGCACCAAATCGTCTTTCAATAGTAGTCCACACATCAAGACTAGTCTTGGCCATCGTAAGATGTACCAAGATCTCTCGTCAGAATCAGAAAGCGACCAAGAAGCGTGAATTTATCCTGCTTCTTGTGAAGAAGATACAGGGGATTAGCCACAAGTTGTCCATCCGATCCAGGAATAAAAGAATCAGGAACTGAAACAGTACCTAGAACGAACCCTTCAAGATCGTACCCCTCAAGAATCAACAGAATCTGATGCTTCCATAACAGGAAGTTTCGTTCACTAAGTTTGACTGTCTCATGCTTGGAAAAGTATTGTATTTGGGATAGACAAGAAGAAGGCTGACCTTGAGAAGGAAGCACCCCGTCGGTGTTGGAAGAATGTCGTGGTGAATCCATGGGAAAAACTTAGAAAAACAAAACTGCAAAGAAAAAATTTGTGGCTCTTGATACCATGCTAGAAATACATCATTGCATGAAAAGTAAACTGTCATTAATGAAAGAGTTTCACGTATTTAAAACAAGAGATAGTGAATAGGGTTAATAACAGAATAACTAATCTCTCTAACAGCTTTAACTAACTAACTGTTGTTAACTCTATCACTACTTGGTGGAGTATCGGAGGAGTGAATTGGTAGATGGGGATATTTGTGGCAGAACATCCCTCTACTGGAGACACAGGTACTCAGCAAGGACATCCTGCTTACTTCACTTTATTCCATGGTATTTTCATCTCTTATGTTTACCACTTTCTTTTTTATTATATTAGTCTCTCTTTCATGATTTTCTATTATTTACAATCTCGTACAACTTGAATCATTGTTTATAAGTATAATTTGAATGCTCCTTTTAGTTTATACCATTGAATTGTACGTATGCCTTAGGATATTGGAAATTCAATGGAAAAACCTAACTTAAAGCATCATGAAATGAGTTTATAAATTTCACTTCACTTTGAACAGCTTTTGTTTGAATCAGGTAATGCGGAACTGGAATTAAGATCGAAAGTACTATCAGGATTGAGAAATTTTAGGTCTATATAGAAATGCTATCTACCTATGAGGAATTTCTACAAATTTTCTTTAAAATTCAGTTGTTGATGAAATGCCAGGATCATGATTAAAATAGTAAATACCAAGGTTGAAACTTTAAATTGTTAGGTTGATTAGCCTCGAAGTCGAAAGTTTATGCATAGATTGTCATCAAACTGCAGGTTGAAACTTTTAGCTGTACCAGGAACTAACCTGTAGGATTGAAACTGCAGTTTGCTGCATGGTTTGTTATTAAACTTGAATGTTTGATGCTTTTACCTTCCATAACAACGAATGCCCAAGTGATTATATAGTAATAGAGTTCCTTCTTTATGCAACCTGCTGCAGGATTTTTTATTCTTCATTCAATGCACCCTATATATAGTATCTACAAATTTTATGATTTGCTTGACAGTGTAACTTAGGTGGTTGGTTTGTGTGGTGGAGAAGAGCAAAACAATTATTATACCTAGCCATGAGATGTGGACATTTTGGTATAATGCAATTTATTAATGCATTCACTATTGCTAACCTCCAACTGGTTTCCCATTTCAGGGGATGGACAAAAACCTCAGGCAGTCATCTCTGTGCAATCAGCTCCTTCAGAACATTGTGCACGCTTTCAACTAGGATTTGGCCAGCCTTTGGTAATATTCCTCTCAAACTTCCTTCTTTATGCTGATTCATTTCTATTTGCTACCATAGTTAATAACCTGTAGCTCATTGTGAACTCCAATTGTAGGCTTGTGCAAAATATCCTTGCATGGATCAATGCTATGGAGTTTTCTCAACTTATGGACCTCAAGTTTCGGTTTGTCATTATCTCTACCTTTCAAGCTCTCTGTATTCATACGACATAAGCATATCATCATGAATATGAAGCAAATGTTGTCATTCTTACTTTATGGTACTGAATCTGTTTTATTCTTGTTGACCTATGTAAATTGGTATATGACAAGCAACCGTTTTACACTATACAAACTTATCTTTTTCCATATTCGTAGCTAAATTATGAGCACCAAATTTTCTAATTTGCAACAAGTTCAAGGTTAAATATTTATTATATCTGAATCTCATTGTACTTCTTCCATTCAGTAGCAGTTTGTTGTATCTAGAAATCTCCGATCTTACCTGTCAAGCATATGAAAACTTTACGTTCATTCATTTTTGTTTCCAGTCATGTCTGTTATCCTACTCCAGTAACTATCAATCAGAAACTTAAGGTTGGATGCTGTATGGTTGAGAGCACCAAATCACCTATCATGTTTGGTGCACCTAAGTGGAATATATATGTCAGGACTGTTGGAATATGAATTCTTAAAGAAGTACCGAGGTGGCAATAACAAGTTTTAGCCTGTGACAACCATGTAAATGCATATATTGAAACAAAATTAGCTGACTTGCTCGTATTGCAAAAGGGAGAAGCATAATAAACTCCAGAATTACGTAATTGCCTAAGTGAAAACTGGGAAGCAACATTATGGGAATTCCTGGCTTTCTTGTTGACTGTATTTCATGATCAAAATAGAAATCGAAAATGATTTTGGCTTGCATAGTTCATCCACTCCTCCTACTGATTCATGTAATTCATAATGATATAGGGTCGTGTTATGCTGCCATTGAACTTGGCAACAGAGGATGGACCTATAAATGTAAATGCCAAGCAACACAATGGAATCATTAGGCGTCGGCAATCTCGTGCAAAGGCTGTGCTTGAGAATAAAGTGAGTAAAGCTCGGAAGGTATCATTTCTTCCTTTGGTTTCTGAATTTACCTTATCTTTTATTTGGGAAAACTTTTCCAAAGCTTTATGCAGACAGGTTAGAAGCAAGGTATACTTGCTTCCTGCCTCGATTAGATGCCTGTGATTTTGAAGTTTGTCATTTACATTGAAATGTTTACCTTATGGATATAACCATTGTAGAACCCAAATTTGCCCGGCCCAATTCCAAATTCATTACATAAAGCCCAAAATTAAAACCCAATTACAGGCCCAAACAAAAAAAAACAAAAAAAAACAACAAAAAGAACCCAAATGAAACAGGCCCAAAAGGCCCAAATCCAGAAGCTAGGGTTTCTGGAAACCCTAGCGCCACACCTACCCTCTGCCCAACACCGACCCTTCACCTGCCCTCTGCGCCGCACGTCTTCTCCACCGCCTCTAACCGGCAAGCAGGTCCAGTCCCCGACTGCTCCACCGCCTGAGTGTACTGCAAAAGGACAAGACCAAACAGAAGCAAAAACATGTATTTTTCTTGTTCTTTTGGCTATAAAAAGCCCAAGAGAGACCTTTGAATGGAGGTTTTTTTCTCTGTTTTGAAACATCAATATAATACGGAGATTTAAGCAGAAAACGACAAAAATCGGAGAACGCGAAGAGAATCACTAAAATCAAAACAAAACAGATCTGGCGAGGTGATTTTTTTTTTTCTTTCTTTCCTCTTTTTTTCTTTCCCTTTCGACATTTTCGAAGTTTTTTTCTTTCCTTCCTGCTTGAAACACAACACATAAAAAAAATAAAATAAAATACAAAAAAAGTGCGTTTTTACCTTTTAAAGGCCATGCGTGCGGTTTGAAAGCGACAACGTCGGTGGCGTCCTACTGATCGATTTCGACCGAGTGCACCACTGCAGAGAAAAAAAAAGAAACAAAAGTTAGTTTTTTTTTTAAGAGATGAAAAATGAATTTTTTGGTAGAAAAGAGGCTTATATAGCCAAGTTAAACGACGCTTGTTTTGGTAGGCGTCAAAAAGCCCCAAAACGACGTCGTTTTACGGACCGACCCGATCCGATCCGATCCGCTCCAACACTGGATCGTGTTTTTATTGGAGGGCTAATTTCACTTTAGCCCTCCGCTTTTTATGCTTTTGCGATCAAGTTCATTTTCTTTTTAATTTGGTCCATTAATTTTCAAATTTTACATTTGATCCCCTCATGTATCTGCGTCTCGGTTGGGGATATTACCTCTTCGTCCCTCCAGCCCTTTCGCGCGTGTAAATAGGCCCCTTTTTCTTTTATTTTATTTCAAATTGACCCCAAAACTTAATTGTAAATGCAATTTAATCCTGTTTTAATTATTTTGTAATCTTTTTAGTCTTTTTTGTTATCATACTATTTTTATTACCATTATTATATTCTTATGTACATGTTTTATTGTTATTTTGCTTCACTAATTTCATTATTATTATTATTATTATTATTATTATTATTATTATTATTATTATTATTTTGATTATATTTTCACTATTATTTGATTCTATTATTATTATTTATTATAACATACTATTATTTGTTATTTTGGTTATATTTCCACTATTATTTGTTTATATTATTATTATTTATTATAACAATTGTATATGTTATTATCTTATTTATTTACTAATATTATGATTAAGATGATTATTTTATTTATTATTATTCGTTTTATTATTATTATTATTACTATCTATTTTACTATTACCTTGTCCGTATTATTACTACCATTATATTATTTTTATATGCATATATTTTTATTTTATATATATTATTTCATGTATTAATTAGACAATTTTTTTTTTTACATATTATCATCATTGTTTTATTTTCATTTCAAGTATCATCATTATTATCTTGTCATTGTTATTTCTTATTTTATTTATTTATTCATTTTTATTACCACTTTGTTATTATCATAATATTATTATTATTGTTATTCGTATTTTTTATTTATAACATTCACATCCACATTTGTTTTCTTTGTTTTGTCTTTGTATTATTGAACAAAACATCTTTAAATAAAATCATCATATTTCACCTAAAAGATTTCAAAATAAGGCAATGTTTTGTGTTTAGAAACTCGGGAAGTAGTGCCCTAACGTGCTGGGTTGCGATTTTCCGTTTAACTAAATAACTTAACATCCTTTTTACAAAGTTTCGTGAATCACGAGACAATTTTGATTTCGAGAGATTAAAACATCGTACCTAACGTCTTTGGATGTGGTGTTTATATCTTTTCGAGACAAAGAAATCTCGAGTTTTGGCTCAAGCCTTTTCTTAGAATTAATCCGATACGATGCATTTTGTAAAGTCGCTACACACCATTTAAAGATTCTTAAAATAAAGGCGATGTTTTGTATTTAGGAATTAGGAAATAGTGCCTAACGTCTTTGTGTTGTGATTTTCCGTTTGACTAAATAACTAAACATCCTTTTGATAAACTTATTAAAACCATGAGATAGCTTTGATTACGAAGGTTTAGAATATCATGTCCTAACGTCTTTGGATGTGATGTTTGTATCCTCTCGAGCAAAGAAATCTCAAAATTGTGACCCTAATTATCCAAACATTTTCAAAGGATCCGTATTTTAAAACCTTTTCAAACTTGAGACATTAAGGCAAGTAATTAATCATTTTGGTACCAATTTTGGGCGTATCGAGGGTGCTAATCCTTCCCTCGTATGTAACCGACTCCGAACCCGATTTTTCAAAACTTTGAGACCAAAAACATTTGCTTTTAGTAAAACAAAACGTTTTATTAAAATAAAGGTGATCCGATCACACCAAATAAAGGTCGGTGGCGACTCCGTTTTATTCCTATTTTCAAAACCAAGTCGAACCTTTTTCGTTTTCAAAAAATGGTTACGACGACTTGGCGACTCAATTGGGGACGCATTTGAAGTCAAGCCATAAATTGATTATTTTCTGTCTTTTGTCAGAAATTTAAAAATTTGATTTGAAAATTACGATCCTTTTATTGCATGTTGTTTTAATTTCGGCATTACATTGCATGACCGTTGTGGTCACACCTTTTAAGTGGGAGTGAGAAACTACTCCTTCGTGAGGTCTGCACCTCCGTGCAGGATAGTGGATCGCTTTCGGGATACATCCGTACCTATGTCTTCGTGAGATTTTCATCTCCGTGCGACCATAGGGAAATGTATTCCCTGAACCGAACTCGGTCCGTATGAGCCTATAATGGGTGAGGATTGAGGAATCTCTTTGTTTGGTACCTCTCTTTAGAACCAAACCACATGTAGTGAACCCAGGAGCCCACCTTAGGTAGAACTATGTTAAACCCCTAGTAGTCACCCGGATAGGTACTCTATTTTATTTCTCCTATGCTAACGTGTTTTGTTTTGTTTGTGATTGCATTGTATTGCATTGCATCGCACCGCATCATCTTAGAAAGGAGGTGTTGATTTATATTCGATTGCTAAATAGAAGAGTTTATCATAAGGAAATGTGTTCCTTGATAAAGTGGATTATAATACAGTCGTTCGAACATAGTCCAAGTAAAACAACAAGAGATAACTGATAGCCCACAGAAGAATACAAGGCTTTGCCTGAGGATTCAAGCCGATAAAGATCATTCAAGAGTCATCATTTTCTAAAAGAAGCTTATGAACATCGAGGAAGATAAGTGAAGAGGTACGACCTAGACCAAGCAACAAGGACCAATAAGAGGCATCTATTGGGAAAGTCCATGGATACGACCATAACATCCGGATCGAAGAAGAGGATTGGTGTTTTCATCTGGACTATGAGGATAAAGCCGTATATGCAATCCATTTCATGTAAAGAAATGTATTTTCTAGAAAAGTTCTTCTAATGGAATTGAATTCACAATCAACGCCTCTCTTTCTTTTTGCATTTCATGCATTTGCATTGCATTTTATGTATTTGTATTGCATCACATCACGTGCATTAAAATTTGTGGAAAAACCCTAATAAGGTGAAGTTATTTCAGTAACCTAGAAGCAATGGACCGAACGTTGGAGAGATTAGAGCAAAGGCAAATACTGATGCAAGAGCAATTGGCTAAAATTCAACAAGATATGCGAGATCAAATGAATATGATAGGCCAGTTAACCAAGATACTAACTGGAGGACTTGAAAAAAATGGTGGTTCAATGGTTAACGGTGTGGATGATGATAAAGAAATCGTTTACTCTCCGATAAATATTTTGACTCAACTAGGCGCAGCGATCGCATGGGATACATGCCATTATTGAACCCCAATGTCGGACTAATACTTGACCTTGTTGAACTTCCGGATGGGCTCATGTTTCAACCACGAGGATGATCGTGCCAAACCAATTATTGAGCAGAGACAAAGGGAAGAGAGAGCGGACTTTGAAGGCCCAGAAGAAGAAAGAAAATGAAGCGGTAGTAATGCAGTAGGTATGAAAAGGGCCATTCGGAGCCGATTCTGATAAGCCGACTAAGGATGGTGACTACCGACCATCAAGAGCCCACTAGGCGGATTTTAACTCAAAGCCTAACACTGGAAGGCTCTAGTTCACGCCCATCCCGATGACATACAAGGAGCTCTATCAAAATTTATTTGATGCGCATGTGGTGTCTCCTCATTACTTAAAACCAACGCAACCTCCATACCCCAAATGGTATGACACAAAAGCTCAATGTAAGTATCATGCGGGGATTATAGGACATTCAATAGAAAACTGCCTTACTTTCAAAAAGTTGGTCGAAAAGCTCATTGAAATAGGAATTGTGAAGTTCGACGATTCTTCAAAACCTAATCGCTTTGACAAAGTAGTAAATGCAATAGTGGGAGGTAGAGGCAAGAGAGTTGCGACGCCTTGAATAAAACAAGAACTGAAAAGAAATATCGAGGAGCTGAATAACATATCAGAAGAGGAATTTAGGAATAAAGTTTTCAAGCCCTTATATGCTTGGGGAGTTTTGAACAATGGGATGTGGAAGAAATTCTGTGTTTTAGAGCTAATCTAGAGTAATACTCGGAACACACTTGTTGCTTTAAGTTTAGAAGTAATAAGGGTCCCTTTTTGTGAAACATGACTTTGTATAAGACATCGTTATTTTTAATGAAATACATCTCCGCCATCTTTTGAGCAAATTTTCTGTTATGTTCATTTCATTCATTCATTATTCTTTCTCTAGATATTCTTCTAAACATTTCTATTCTTCATTTATCATACCAATAAACATGCCTAGATTCTATGGTTCTATGAGCCTTTATTCATTTCCATAACAGGTCCCCAAATATCAATGATTTGAGTGACGCTACCGATGACTCAGAATGTCCTTTTGAGCAAGATATGTGTATGGAAGATTTTTAGGATTTTAGAGATGGCCAAGGCTGTGATTTAGCTCATGAGCTATTAAGGATGGTAGAACAAGAGGAGAAACAAATCGTACCTCATAAAGAATCGGTGGAAATAGTGAACCTAGGAGATGGGCAAGAAAAGAAAGAAGTGAAGATTGAAGTCAGTATCACCCATGAGACAAAGCAAGACCTCATTGAGTTACTCCAAGAATTCAAGGATGTCTTCGCATGGTAAATATCAAGACATGCGGGCTAAGCAACGATATCGTGGTACACCGTTTACCCATAAAAGAAGAATACAAGCCAGGTCAACAAAAACTTGAGAGGATGAGACCGGATGTTTCTTGAAAATAAAGGAAGAGGTTAAAGTAATTTGACACAGGGTTCTTACAAGTGGTTAAGTACTCGGAATGGGTAGCCAATATCGTCTCAAGTCCCTAAGAAAGATGGGAAAATACGAATGTGTGTGGACTCTGAGAGATCTAAACAAGGCTAGCAGAAGGACAACTTTTCGTTACCTCATATCGACACCTTAGTGGATAATCTGGCGGGTTATTCATTGTTCTCGTTCATGGATGGCTTCTCAGGATACAACCAAATAAAGATGCTTCCTGAAGACATGAATAAAACCACATTCATAACCATGTGGAGAACCTTTTGCTATAAGGTAATGCCATTTGGGTTGAAGAATGCGAGAGCAACATATCAGAGAGCCATGGTGACCCTATTCCATGACATGATGCACAAGGAAATTGAGGTTTACGTCGATGATATGATTGCCAAGTCTCGGACCGAAAAGGAGCATATCCAAGTCTTAAGGAAATTATTTTTGAGGTTGAGGAAAGTCCAACTGAAACTTAACCCGGCAAAGTGTACCTTTGGAGCCAGGTCAGGGAAACTGCTAGGATTTATAGTCAGTGAAAAGGGGATTGAGGTTGACCCAGACAAAGTCAAGGCTATACAAGAATTGCCTCCGCCTTGCACGCAAAAAAAAGTTCGAGGTTTCTTAGGAAGATTAAATTACATTGCTCGGTTTATTTCACAACTGACTGAGAAATGTGACCCCATATTTCGTCTTCTTAAAAAATACAATCCAGGTGTGTGGGACAAGGAATGTCAGAAGACCTTCGACAAAGTAAAGCAATACCTGTCCAATCCTTCGATATTGACACCGCCTAATCCAGAGAAGCCTTTGATCCTCTATTTGACGGTACTTGATAATTCAATGGGATGTGTGTTCGGCCAGCATAATGAGTCGGGAAAGAAAGAAAAAGTAATATACTACCTCAGTAAAAAGTTCACTGAGTGTGAAACAAGGTACTCACCAATTGAGAAAATATGTTATGTCTTGGTCTGGATAACTTGGAGACTGAGGCAGTACATGTTGTATCATCGACTGCTCATCTTGAAGCTAGACCCAATGAAATACCTAATGGAGTCGACTACTTTGAATGGACGGATGGCAGATGGCAAATCTTACTTTACGAGTTTGACATAGTTTATGTAAACCGAAGCGATAAAAGGAGTGCAATAGTGGATTTTACGGCTAGTAGAGCTCTAGCATTATGAGCCTCGGACTTTGATTTCTCTAATGAAGACCTAATATGCGTAGCAACCATCGAAGAAGATACCACGGAAAGTCGTCCTTGAGCCCGAACTTGACGGGCATCGAATGCTATGGGCAATGGAATTGGGGTAGTTCGGTGTCCCCAAATGGAGATTATTACCCATTCACTTGTAAATTGAATTTCGATTGCACAAACAATATGGCGAGTATGAAGCTTGCATCATGGGTATTTGTGCCGCTATAGAACGTAAAATTAAGGTCTTGGAAGTATCTGAGACTCAGTCTTGGTGATTTATCAACTTAAAGGAGAATGGGAGACGAGAGATCCTAAATTGGTCGAATACAAAAGATTGGTCCAAGAACCGATCAAAGAGTTCGATGACATCACTTTCGATTACCTACCAAGGGGCGAAAACCGGATGGTCGATACTCAGCCACATTGGCTTCTATAGTGCGAGCAAACAACAAGGAGGATATGAGGCCTATACAAATGAGCATTTATGAGGCCCCACCCATTGCTACAACGTGGAAGAAGAGGAGTAAAATAATCACCCATGGTATCACGATATACTATAATACGTGAAAGATCATAAATACCACGATCAGACAGCAAGAAAATGACAAAAGGGCGTTGAGAAGACTAGCTTGCGACTATGTCTTAGAGCGGAGAGATCCTATATAAAGAAGAAAGGATCAAGTGCTATTAAGATGTGTGGATGGTGCCGAGGCTAAGCAGATCCTAGAAGAAGTCCATGAGGGTGTCTGTGGGACACATGCCAATGGGTTCGCAATGGCAAGACAAATCATGAGATTCGGGTATTATTGGTCTACCATGGAAAGAGACTGCATTGATTATGCTAAGAAATGTCATAAGTGCCAAATTTATGGGGACAAGATTCATGTGCCACCCTCACCTTTACATGTTATGACCTCCCCATGGCCGTTTTCTATGTGGGGCATGGACATCATTAGACCAATCTCACCAAAAGCTTCCAATGGACATCGGTTTATCTTCGTGGTAATTGATTACTTCACTAAATGGGTGGAGGCCACTTCATATGCCAATGTGACAAAATCAGCGGTCAGCAAGTTCCTAAAAAAAGAGATCATATGTCGATATGGAATGCCTGAGAGGATCATATCTGATAATGCATTAAACTTGAACAACAGCATGATCACAGAAGTCTGTAGGCAATTCAAGATCAGACATCACAATTCATCACCGTATCGTCCAAAGATGAACGGTGCAGTTGAAGCAGCTAATAAGAACATCAAGAGGATAATAGGAAAGATGACTGAGACTTACAAAGACTGGCACGAGAAACTACCATTTGCCCTTTTCGCCTATCAAACTTTAGTTAGAACCTCCACCGGGGCAACTCCTTTCTCATTGGTTTACGGAATGGAGGCGGTTTTACCCATCGAAGTTGAAATTCCGTCCCTTCGAGTATTGTCCGAATTGAAATTAGATGAAGCAGAATGGGTCCAAGCTCAATATGATCAGTTGGATCTGATTGAAGAAAAGAGGCTGAAAGCTATTCGTCATGGTCAGATGTACCAAAAGCAAATGATGCGAGCATACGACAAAAAAGTGCGTCCAAGAGAATTCCACGAGTGAGACTTAGTTTTGAAAAAGATTTTTCCCATACAAAAGGACTTCAGAGGGAATGGATGCCGAATTGGGAAGGACCTTATGTGGTGAAAAAGGCTTTCTTTGGAGGGGCACTAATCTTGGCTGAGATGGATGGGAAAAATCTACCCAATCCCATAAATTCAGATTCAGTTAAGAAGTATTATGCTTGAAGAAGGGAAAGGCTAAAGTGAAAACCCATAAAGGGCGCTTTAAGACCTTAAAAAAAAAAAAGTGGGAAGAAGAAGAAGAAGAAAGAAAGAAAGAAAAGAAAGAAAAAAGAAAAATAATAAAGAAGCGGAGAGGTCAAAGCGAAAACCCGTAAAGGGCGCTTTGAGACCAAAGGGGTTTTGAGTCAAAAACCCGACAAGGGCGGCTCAAATTCTGGCAAAAAGATGAGGTATGTGATGATTTTTGTTCTCCTAGAATCAGCAAAAGGAGGAATGTTACACCTCAGAACATCTACAAAGCACTGCAGATCTTCCAATGTCTATTCAGCTCAAAATGATCTTCGGAAGGATTCGGTAGTAAAGCTCAGGCTGCGATATCTGGGGCACCTACTTTTTTCTTTTACCCATTTTTTGTATTCTAATAATGTTTGCTTCTGTTGATTAATCCAATTCCATTCGTCATAAATTTCATTGTTATTTCAAATAACGACTCATGGACCCATAATGCTTCCATAAAGGAGTTCTGCCTATTATTCTAGAAGCCTCTAGCAGTAGCAGGAATCAAACAGAATGTTGTCTAGGAACCACCACACTTAGGGGTTGGAAACGATTGAGGAAGAGGAGTCTAAAATCATGACTATTTCTCCACATCCTCTGTCATAGATATCAGATGAGATATTGCGTCCGTGCCGTGACCTTGACGAGCGAATGAGCAATTACGGCCCTAAGCTTGTAAAACGAGATCGTTCCCATGACATCTCGCATTCATGCAAATGTCCTCCATAATATCATTCAGTTAGGAGTATTTGATTTATTACGATCATTGCATTTTAATCATTATAAAAAATCGTCATTCTCATGACATTCTGCATTCTTGTAAGTGTCCTCCATATCACACGTAGTCAGGAGCACTTGAGTCATTCCGACCATAGCATTCGCATCATTTGGCATAAACACAAGCATATAAAACTGAGTCTACAGGATATGTCCCCAGAAGATGGTGTAGCACCACTAGTGAAGCCACCATCCCATTGCCACTGACTAGCAGTGGAATAGGTGAAAGATTTTTTTATTGCCACCGACCAGCGGTGGAATAGGTTGAAGATTGTCCTATTACCATCGACCAGCGGTAGAATAGGTTGAAGGTTGTCCTATTGCCATCGACCAGCGGTGGAATAGGTTGAAGGTTGTCCTATTACCATCGACCGGTGGAATAGGTTGAAGGTTATCTATTGCCATCGACCGGCGGTGGAATGGGTTGAAGGTTGTCTATTACCATCGACCGCGATGGAATAGGTTGAAGGTTGTCTATTGCCATCGACCAATGATGGAATAGGTTGAAGATTATCCTATAGCCATGAACCGGTGGTGGAATAGGTTGAAGATTGTCCTATTGCCATCGACCAGCGGTGGAATAGGTTGAAGATTATCCTATTGCCAGCGACCAAAGATTGGAATAGGTCAAAATTATAGATCTTGTCGCCTAACGGAGTGGGGCAAGATCGAAGGCAAATCTTGGCTCCCAATTAGTAGGGAACATGATTTAGGCCAAATCTTATGTCCCGACCAGCGGTGGAATAGGTCAAAATTGTAGATCTTGTGCATACGACCCGTGAGTGGGGCAAGATCGAAGGCAAATCATGGCTCCACAACGGTGGGAACACGATTTAAGCCAATCTGTTGCCATGACTAGCGGTGGAATAGGTCAAAAATTGTAGATCTTGTGCATACGACCGGTAGTGGGGCAAGATCGAAGGCAAATCATGGCTCCCTAACCAGTGGGGAACACGATTTAAGCCACCGTCCTATTGTCACTGACCAGCAGTGGAATAGGCTGAAGATTATCCTGTTGCCATTGACCAGTGGTGGAACGGGTTGAAGACCACCTTATTGCCATTGACCAGCGGTGGAATAAGTTGAAGACTATCCCATTTTCGTTGACCAGTAAAGGGAATAGATCGAAAATTGTAGAGCCTGTTGCCTTAAACAGTGGTGGAGCATGCTCATCCTATCTTCTCGGCTAGCAGTAAAACAGGCTGAAGATACAAATCTTATCTTGAAGTCACAGTAGAGCAAGTTAAATCTCATACCCTGAAGATACAGTGGAGCAATGAAGCGAATCGAAGCTGCAAATCCTGTCTCTCGGAAGAGACGATGGAGTGGGTCAAAGCATGATGGGAGATGGACTAGAACGAGGCTATGTGAAGAAGACGCGGATCAAGAAGTCAAGGCTTAGCTAGGCCCGGGCAAAATTGGTTCTTTTATTGTCTTTGCTCTATTCTCGTTTCACGACAATGAGCAAAGAGGGCATTATAGAACCCAAATTTGCGGCCCAATTCCAAATTCATTACACAAAACCCAAAATTAAAACCCAATTCAGCCCAAACAAAAAAAAAAAACAAAAAGAACCCCAATGAAACAGCCCAAAGGCCCAAATCCAAGCTAGGGTTTCGGAAACCTAGCAAGACGCACCTACCCTCTGCGCCGCACGTCTTCTCCACCTGCCCTCTGACAGGCAGTCCCGTCCCCGACCTGCTCCACCACCCCGAGTGTACCTGCAAAAGGACAAGACCAAACAGAAGCAAAAAACATGTATTTTCTTATTCTTTTGGCTATAAAAAGCAGAGAGAGAACAGTAATGGAGGTTTTTTTTCTTGTTTTGAAACATCAATATAATACCGGATATTTAAGCGAAAACGGCAAAAAATCGAGAAGCGAAGAGAATCACTAAAAATCAAAACAAAGCAGAATCTGGCGAGGTGATTTTTTTTTCCTCTTTCTTTCCTCTTTTTTTCTTTCCCTTTCGACATTTTCGAAGTTTTTTTCTTTCCTTCCCTGTTCGAAACACAACATGCAAAAAAAAAAAATACAAAAAAAAGGGTGCGCTTTTACCTTTTAGAGCCACCGCGTGATGATGGCGGGAACTGACAGCCGGTGACGTCCAAGACTCGGTCGGATTCAGGCCAAAGTGCACCCCTGCAGAGAAAAAAAAGAAACAAAGTTAGTTTTTTAAGAGATGAAAAATGAATTTTTTGGTAGAAAAGAGGCTTATATAGCCAAGTTAAACGACGCTGCTGCGTTTGGGCGTCCAAAAGCCCCAAAACGACTCGTTTTACTGGACAGACCCGATCCGATCCGATCCGATCCGCTCCAACCTGGGATCCGCGTGTTTTTATTGGAGGGGCTAATTTCACTTTTAGCCCCTCCGCTTTTTTATGCTTTTGCGATCAAGTTCTGTTTTCTTTTTAATTTGGTCCGTTAATTTTCAAATTTTTGCATTTTGATCCCCCTCATGTATGCGCGTCTCGGTTGGGGGGGATATTACCTCTTTGGTCCCTCCAGCCTTTTTGGCGTGTAAATAGGCCCTTTTTCTTTTATTTTATTTCAAATTGACCCCAAAACTTAATTGTAAATGCAATTTAATCTGTTTTAATTATTTTGTAATCTTTTAGTCTTTTTTGTTATCATACTATTTTATTACCATTATTATATTCTTATGTACATGTTTTATTGTTATTTTGCTTCACTAATTTCATTATTATTATTATTATTATTATTATTATTATTATTATTATTATTATTATTATTTTGATTATATTTTCACTATTATTTGATTCTATTATTATTATTTATTATAACATACTATTATTTGTTTTTTGGTTATATTTCCACTATTATTTGTTTATATTATTATTATTTATTATAACAATTGTATATGTTATTATCTTATTTATTTACTAATATTATGATTAAGATGATTATTTTATTTATTATTATTCATTTTATTATTATTATTATTACTATCTATTTTTACTATTACCTTGTCCGTATTATTACTACCATTATATTATTTTTATATGCATATATTTTTATTTTATATATATTATTTCATGTATTAATTAAACAATTTTTTTTTACATATTATCATCGTTATTTTATTTTCATTTCAAGTATCATCATTATTATCTTGTCATTGTTATTTCTTATTTTATTTATTTATTCATTTTTATTACCACTTTGTTATTATCATAATATTATTATTATTGTTATTCGTATTTTTATTTATAACATTCACATCCACATTTGTTTTCTTTGTTTTGTACTGTATTATTGAACAAAACATCTTTCGTAAAATCATCATATTTCACCTAAAAAGATTTCAAAATAAGGCAATGTTTTGTGTTTAGAAACTCGGGAAGTAGTGCCCTAACGTGCTGGGTTGCGATTTTCCGTTTAACTAAATAACTTAACATCCTTTTTACGAAGTTTCGCGAATCACGAGACAATTTTGATTTCGAGAGATTAAAACATCGTACCCTAACGTGCTGGATGTGGTGTTTATATCTTTTCGAGACAAAGAAATCTCGAGTTTTGGCTCAAGCCTTTTCTTAGAATTAATCCGATACGATGCATTTTGTAAAGTTGCTACACACCATTTAAAGATTCTTAAAATAAAGGCGATGTTTTGTATTTAGGAATTCGGGAAATAGTGCCCTAACGTGCTGGGTTGTGATTTTCCGTTTGACTAAATAACTAAACATCCTTTTGATAAACTTCGTAAAATCATGAGATAGCTTTGATTACGAAGGTTTAGAATATCATGTCCTAACGTGCTGGATGTGATGTTTGTATCCTCTCGGAGCAAAGAAATCTCAAAATTGTGACCCTAATTATCCAAACATTTTTCAAAGGATCCGTATTTTAAAACCTTTTCAAACTTCCGACATTAAGACACTAATTAATCATTTTGGTATCAATTTTGGGCGTATCGAGGGTGCTAATCCTTCCTCGTGCGTAACCGACTCCCGAACCCGATTTTTCAAAACTTCGCAGACCAAAAACACTGTTTTAGTAAAACAAAACGTTTTATTAAAATAAAGGTGATCCGATCACACCAAATAAAGGTCGGTGGCGACTCCCGTTTTATTCCTATTTTCAAAACCCGAAGTTGAACCCTTTTTCGTTTTCAAAAAAATGGTTACGACAACCATGAATTGATCACCTCAATCAAATGCATTTCTAGAAATCTCTAAGTTGGCTAAAGATTGACCGAAATGGGCTGGACTAGAGATCTTTAAGTTGACCAATTTTATACGTCAAATGCTTTTGGTCTGAGAGATATTGATGGTTTCCAGTAATCTTGGAGAGGTTATCTTTCTGCGGTGGTAACATGCATGGCATGATTTCAGCTTGAGAAGGTGAAATGAGGAGACTTTTTATGCATGCCAGTACCTTAGCTAATATTCTGATAATTGAATTTGACATCTTATCTATAATGTCTAATGGTAAACATATCCATGATGTTTATATGTTCTTTTTTCTTTTAAATTTAACCTAGCTCGATATTTCGAATGAGATCCTCGCATTGCCAGTCTCTTACTAACTATGCCAAAGATATCTCTAAGCTCTGCTTTTGTTCAACAGCCATATATGCACTACTCTCGCCATCAGCATGCAATGCGCCGCCGTTTCTTGAATAAAAAAAAGTTTAAACATTGATAAAGAGGGGATGGAGATGAAGAAAGCTGCTGAAGGGCAAGTTTGTCATCCTACAGGTTCACAAAGTTTTGAGGAATCAAATGGAGGAGGCTCAATTCTTTCAAGGTCAGAGGTGATAAGCATGAACTCCAGGGGAGATCTTGAACACTTATCAATCAATCATGTTGGGCTGTCTGTCCACTCATTCCCATTGATGATGGACGATAGGCGTGGCACTGTTATGCCCAGCAAGTGCGTTGCAACAGCAGATAACTGTTGCAATCTCAAAGTTTTGGTTATCAAAGTTCGATACCAAAGGGACTAGTGGGTTGGTTATCAGTTGAAACACCAACCAATCCACTTCCCCCTGCAGGCAACCAATCTCAATAGGTTTCGGTTGCTAGGCAAATCATTCTTGGCTCATCTCAACTAAGCTCTTCTTCAACATTTCCCTGTAACTCTGCTGTATGGGGTTTGATGGAAGTCAGAAGATGCTTGAACCGTAATATGTAAGAAATGGGGTTGATGGATCAGACCGACCATAAACTGGGGTGTTTCTAAATTTGAAAGTAGCTAAAGGTCATGTGCTTGCAATCCTAAATCGTGTTATTTACTTCTTTGTGCTGAAATAATAATGTATTTTAGTATGTTTTTACCTGCCTTTTCCCATTGGTTCTTCTCAAGTAGTTTATAGGATAGTTTTCATATCGGTTTCTCATGCTCAAACCACTAGACACACATCTAAGCCTAACACAAAGCATTCCGTCATAGATTTAATTGTCGACTCATTGACCTCCATCCCTTTGATATTTCTTCTATTGGGACGTGAGACGTGCTAGACAAGGTAAGATTAATGTCAATGACTCGGGAGACATTAACAGAGCATCTTTGCACTGGAATATTTAATGGTTAAACACATCTATATATATGAGGGGTTTGAAATCAGTCTTACTTCTTCATTCACTAATTTTCAATGCACTTATCATAACCATTCAAATGTGTAGGTCGTACTTGTAAAAAGTGATTAAACTTGTACCGGATGGTAATGGATAAAAACGAAGAGGAGCTAAACCTGTATGAGGGTTGCAAGAAACAGAGCACCATTTAGATCTATCTCTATTCTTTATTTCCAAAACAAAAGTCTTGGTAGATTAAAGGCATTGGTATATCGTTTTAATTTTTTTTTTTCCTATAAAGCATAAAGCTTTGTCATTGACTTTCATTCCGACCAGCAAGAAGAGCATCAGCTGCAGCATCCAAGTCATGAGGGAAAAAGACCCTGCATAACCCAGAAAGCCTAATTTAACAGAGCAAATAAATCTCTAACGGTAAGGATGATGATGAAAAAGGAAAAAAAAGCTTATTATCAACTCAGATGCGCTAACATGCTAAAGACCAAATAATTACCCACTTTGGTCAAATGTTCAATCAGTCCAACTTCTAAGCAGTTTTCTCACTATGTAAGCACTTTATCTAGTGCCTAATTGCCATTAAACTTCAAAAATTCCTACATAGCAAAACAGAGTTACCTGCAGGTGTTCTGGTACAATGTTGCACTAAACAGATCAATGTCAGTGATTCCTTTACAGCCAGCTACCACCTCAAGAACTTGCCTGGAACACAACCACCAGAAAAAACCAAGACAAAATATGTTGAACATTAATGAACCAGTTAATATGGAGGAACAGTCTCTATGTAGTATAAACAGAAAGAGCACATTATGTTCTTTGATGTTATTAGCTATATTGCAGTCAGTTCCCGACTCCTTCCAATATACTATGGATGAAATTTTCTATTTTCAAAACAGTTTCCTGAATAATATATTTTCAGTTAAAATTTGAAGTTAAGAAAAAAAATTATTAGTTATTCTGCTACACTGGAAAAAGCAGTTTCACTCACCGCACTAAACAAGGTTCATTACGTCCTTTAACAAGACACTCTTTGTCATACTTCTCTTTCTTCTTAGAAGGCCATAAGGATTTCACAAAAGTAATGCCAGCATGAGTACTCTTGATTTCACAATATGGAGAATCAGTCTCAATCATCATTCTTTCAACAGGTATACCCCTCACAACATCAAGATTTTCAGCCATCTTCAGAGAGCATCCATTTACACCTGTAAAATAACCAAAGCTAAAAGACTCGCTAAGTTTACAGGAGCCCAATATATCTATAGCAATGAATGACTTCAAACAAGTAGGAAATATCATTTCAATCAACTTGTTTGACTGAGTGAAGAAGTGTAAGTGTGCTCAAAACTATCGCCTGAATAAAAAGACAATAGTTGGAAGATACAAGGTAGCCAGCAGATGCCATATCACTGCATGCATAGCAACAAGACATGTTTGGTGAAGATGGCGTGTATAAGTTGTATTCTCACCTATATACATGTTATGAAATGAGAGAAGCTTATCACGGTCTTCAGCACTACCGGTAAATGAATGAGTAACCCCACCAGTGAACCTTTCAAAGTGAAAAAAAAGAATAAAAAAAAACAGCAGACTCCAGCATTTACACGTTAACTATGAACCAATTAACTAATATTCTTTTCATATACAAGAACAAAGATGGTTTACAGTGCTAGCAGGCACAAAAATGAAGAGATTTTCACTAGTGCAGGAAAGATTCAGAAATCTAACTTGTTAATATTTCGTTCCATAATTTCACAGAAATCTTCTGCAGCTGCACGCATATGCAGAAACATGGGCAGCTTTGTGGCATATGCTAATTCAAACTGCTTCTCAAAATACCTAGTTTTGGCAAGGAAAAGTTAGAAATGTTTAATTATACAGAAGAAAACAAGCAAATATAAAATATGAAAAGGAGCATAATCCTTTCTCATGGCAGCCACTTACTTCTTTTGAACTTCTGGTGGGCAAAAGTGAAGCCTGTCATAATCCAATCCACATTCACCAATTGCAACCACCTAGGTTAAGGAAAAATTCATAGTATCTAACTATAGTAAGACTAAGATTAGAATCCTGATAAAATGTAGATATGCAATAGGTTACTAGATCTTTTTGGACCTATATAAACTGATTAAAAGAAAACTACTTTATCCTAGCAATTAATAACATAAATTAAGTTATTATTTTTCCTCCAACAGAAATCCCACATACATGCGAGGGAAACAATTAAATGAACGAGAAGGTATGAAGAAAGTACATATGAAAAGAAAGAAGGGAAAACAGAGCACTAGTATGTTCTAAGATCTTTCACTTGTCCAAACAACAATCCTGCACAGAAAGCAGCTAACAGCTGAAATTCAAACATCTGAATGTATAAATTTCCACAAGTGTTCACATCTCACATCAACAGGCCAGAATGAGAATGCACAATCTAAAATGTCGCTAAATTTAAAGTTCAATGACCAATAAGGAAAACACACCTTCCCTTTTTGAATTCCCTCCTTAGCCAATGCCAAAAGAGCTTGAAAATGTTTTTCAGGATCCCCACTCTCTTCAAACTCCTAAATAAAATATAAGAAGCCATGTTGACAAATTTTGCTGACAAACCACAAAGTTAAACATGTAATCCAAAAACAAAAGGACCAAAGACAACGTTCCTAGAAATAAGACTAACCTTGCATCTAGTTGGGTGCACTCCAACTGTGCAGAAAAGCCTCCCTGTAATGAATATCAAACCTTCGACAATGAGCAAAACACATTCTAAAGCAAAATAAAAGGTAGACGTGGCAACAAATAAAGCACTATGAATAGACCATCAGTTTCTGCAATAGCAAGAGCTTCCTTTGACTCCTCAAGGGAACCACCCGTAACCTGTACAACAAACCTATTACCATGAATTATGCATTTCCATCAACATAAAAAATTGAAACTCATTATTCTTTTGTACAAGTCGAAATTATTTCCAGCCGCTTCAGAGCAAATGCTTTCATTTGGGGTTCAGAAAATTAAAATACCATCTCAGTAATTTCGTAAAGAAATGAACTCAAATTTATTAAGAGCCCATGAGCTCACTAAAACTCTAAAGCTTCCAATGGAACTGAACTATTACAATAAGTCAATAACCAAACATAGTAAAATGAAAAGAGAACATGAAAGATGGGGTAACTGACGATAATTCGATCGACGCCAGCGTTCCAAGCTCGACTCAGAACAGTAGCAATATCAGAAACGTGATGTTGCTTGCCGTTATAAATGCCTTTAAACATGCCATCTGTGTGCGAAAAAAGGATAATCCAAGTGGAGAATAAGAAGCACAGATTGAGAAAGAGAGATGGATTGAAGACAAAGATCGGAATAGAGCATGATCTATTCGATGAAATGTGTGAAAGAGTTACCTGTGAAGTTGACGGCGATATCTGTGTATTTTGGGATAGAAAAATTGAAACGGAGAGAGTATTAAGGGAATGAGAGACGAAAGAAAGGAATTGAACAAGGGTAAATGAGATAGATTTACTTGCCTATCATCCTTATTGGCGCCATACTAGAGATAGAATGTGTAAAGGAGAGAGATGGCTTTTCAAACTACTTGCTTTCCTTCTCCGCTCCAAGTTTTTGCTTCGACTTCTGCAATTTTTGTATAGAGGCCGACTAGGCCCAAACAATAAAACCATTTCCAGGTTTAATGGCCCATCAGGCCCAAAATCAAGGGGAAAAAAACAAAATAAATGTTGAGAGTGGGATTTGAACCCACGCCCTTTCGGACCAGAACCTTAATCTGGCGCCTTAGACCAACTCGGCCATTTGGTAAGCAGACATAAATTTAATTTTATCAATAAAATTAATAAATCATCACATATTAATTTGTTTTCAAGATATTGATATTGGTTCCAAAAAAAGATTGATATTATCACTATAACCGTAAATGGACGAAGATAATTCATTTAAGGAACTTTTTATATGAAAATGAACATATATGCTCAAAGGTACAAGCATCTAAATACTAAAGCTGAGGTAAGAAATGTTTCCTGTATTCCTCTTGTTAGCTATTCCTTTGTGGTTAGTGGTTAGTGGTTAGTGGAGAGTCACCATTGCTGAATTCTGATTCAAAATCCAAAGTAGTACAGCCAAAAGGTTCTATTCAGGAGATAGGTGATTGGATATTTAAATTCTCCCAAAAACTAAATTTTAATTATAAACTAGTACAGAATAATAACATGTGTATCTAAATATATGGATAGATATGTCTATATCAACATCTGTACTTGTTGGAACATGTAAACAACATCTGTAGCAACCAAGCAAGCAGGCACAATCTAGACAAAAAAAAAAAAATCTACTAGTTACAGGAAAGAATTAATAATCAAAACGGTGTCTCTCCAAGAAATTGTACGAGAATTGTGGAAAGAAATTGATGCCATTTCTTTCCCAACTCCAATCTCCAACCCTGTCTGCTTTCCTAGTAAACAACAAATAATATGTGGTTGAGAGCTTCAAAGCAATTCAATCAAATGTCTCAGCCCATCAAGTTTTCATTAAACTAACCCTAAAACAAGAGAGGCAAATGCAAAAACGCAGATCTCATACAAGAATACTGCATAGCTAATATTCTGATCGATGCCCAATCAATGCCAGCTTATTGTTGAGGTGGAGGTGGAGGTGGAGGTGAAGTTGTTGCTGGTGCCGGTGGGGTTGGGCTGTTCTGGCCACCGCTGCTGCCGCCATTGTTTTCCCATGGTCTCACGGTGAATATCACCACAAAGAAGATGATGGAGAGCAAAAGTATGATAGCATAACAAGTCCATTTCCGGGTATTTTTCTGGTAGGTCCTAGCCGTTTGCAACCTCTCAGTGCCACCCCTCACAAATGAATTAGCTCGGTTCACTTGGCTCTCAATGTCATCCAGTTGCTCACCTTGAGCCTCAACCAGCACTGCCATGTCCAAGAAAACTTGGTGCAACTCCTTGAGATGCCTCTCCAAATCCTTCGCAGCATCATGCCTTTCTTGAATCTCATTGATTGTGTCCAAAATTCTTCCCCTCCCTTGTTCTTGAATGGCTTTTTGCAAGAAAGTCTCACTCTCTCCTGCAAAATTTTAACACAAGTTCCCCATCTTAGTCCCAAATGTTTTTTCATATTTCCTTGCACAAGAAGTGAAATGCAGCTTCCTCAAACACCTTATGCTTTGATATTAATAATTCTAGAACAAGAATTTAGCAAAGCTTCAGTTTTATGCAATGTTTCATACATGTCTCGGTTTTAACTGTGTTAAAAATTTCTAGATTATACCAAAATTTCCGTATAACTATTTCACTTATAACCATCACCACTAAAAACGTCTCGATTAACCAGATTGAACAACATGATGCTTTGGAAAAGAAAGCAAATGGGAGAACTGACCAGTTGAAATCAAAAGATCAAGAGTCTTGTCATCAGGGTTTTCCCCCGTAACCGTAAAATATCTTCTCTGAACAGTTTCTCTATACTCGGACGAGATCCTCTCTCTCAACTCGTTAAAACTTTCCATAGAATCCTTCAACTTCTTTCTCAACCCGTTCACGACCGACGTCCTCGTCCGGTCCGATGAAGAGCCCGGTCCACACCCAGGCAAGCTCCTGTTAGCGGCGTTGGACCGGTCAAGCGCTTCCAGCCTAACTTTGATAAGCTTGGCCTTTTTCAACGCCATGGCCACGTCCCCATCCATCTTGGCTCTTAAATCTCTCACGGCTTTCGCGTTGTGCAACGTCTTGCTCTGCTCATGAGACGAGGAAAGGTCGTCGTTCAGCTTCTCCAGCTCTTTCAGCTCGTCTTTGATGGACTCCACATCATCGAAGAACTTGTCAAGGTTGACACCGCGGGGGAATGGAGACGATTCTGTCATCTGGACTGCGTGGTGGTCGGGGGAACCTTCTTCGCTTCGGAAGCGAGTGAAAGAGCCTGAAAACAGATTGTTCATCTTGGGGTCTTATAATTAAAATCTCTTCACGGCTTTAAAAACGTTGGTTGGATCAGAAGGAAATGGTATTAATATGGGGGGACGATGTTTGGTGTGTATCAAGTCATAAAACCCAATTTCAATCAGATTAAAAAAATAGAGACTTTTGAAAGGGATATAGAGAATGGGTATTGGAGGTATAAAGATTTGGGGAATGGGTGAAGGAGGAAGGTGGGAATTTGGTCAAGAAGATCTCAAGTTTCAACTAATGGGGATTGGACAAGTCAACTGGTGAAGGAGAACATGAACTCGAAATGTAATGCCATTCTGGCTACGTAATTTGTCCATTGTTCTGATAGCGAAAGAAATGAAAATAGAAAGAGGAAGCATCTTAGAAAGTGGAAGCAAAAACACAGCCAAACATAGGGAAAACGCGTGGGGATACCATTGAGTTTTATTTTCGATTTAAAATTTGATCTTTCGGATGTCGATTTTCCATCAATTTAGCATTGGCTGGATTAATGCGCTTTCACTCTTTCTATTTCTGAACTGTGTGTGTTTTTGTTGAAGGAAAGTGTTATTTTATTTCTGATTTTATAATGTATTTTTTTGGTCAATTGTAGTAATCAAGTGAGATGGTTGGAGACACCAATACTTGGGTAAACTTAACAAACAAGCAAACCATTTGCATTTATCTGTTCAAATAGGATTTGAGTGTCATGAGATGAAGATTTGTTGACATGGTTAATTACGTGTTTTACTTATAGATTTCAGAAAGACGATTAAAAATCCCTGTTTTTGAGGACTATAAAAACTGAATTGAATTGGGTAAATACAAGCAGAGTTGGAAACAAATCAAAGGACTTGGAGTAATTACCATAAAACAAACAAAGCTGAATTGAGATGTCATGTCACTATGATTTCTTTTTATGGAATGTCGCAATGATTCCTAATCTGCCTAGTTACAAAATATGACTTTATTTAGTTATATCGATTCAACCACGTCATCCGAGTTAAGTTACAAGTAAGCAAGTATTCTTGAAGGAGATAAGACATGTCCAGCAACAGAGTTGTCCTCAAAGACTCATCAAAGAGAGAGGTGCAGGCAGGCCATGCAAAGCAATGAATATGTTGGTTGGTTCACCTAATTATCAAAAAGGAACCCTGACTCAAGCCTTACAACATAGTGATGCCCCACGAAATTGAATGAACAAATGGAAGGAAAACTTGGTTAATTAAACAAGGCAATGAAAGTGCTGTTATTATGAGCATTTTGGGGGTTAAGAAGACAAGTTTTGAATGATTAGCTTACCTTTGATTCATTTTTATCATATTTTTGGTTGATTCTTGAATTAGCACTTTCATCTTGATCCATCCACAATCTCTGAACCTACCGCGTCGATTTCCAAGGGAGGTAAAGGAGGCGGATACATATCTGGTGGAAGGTCCGGCAATGGAGATTCATTCTGAAGAACATTAAGAACTTGTTCTGCAGTAGGCCTTTCACTGTGATTAGGATTTGTACACCATAACCCCACAGTCAACAAGCATCTCATTTCATTTGCATCGAAATTCCCTAACCTTGCATCAGCAGCCTCCACCACAATACCACCAAGGTATAGCTGCCACACCACCCTTACCAATGCACCATTTCGAGGCCTTCTCCCACAGCAAATTTCCAAGGCGACAATCCCAAAGCTATACATGTCTGTTTCTTTGCGAGCTCTTTGTTCTTGCATATATTCCGGTGCTAAGTATCCAGGGGTTCCCACAACCATCGTTGTTTGAGTCCTCTCTCCCCGGTCCACGAGTTTCGAAACTCCGAAATCACAGAGCTTAGTCGTGAAATCCAGATCTAGCAACACATTATCTGATTTGATATCTCTATGGAGAACACACTGCTCTTCGCCTTCATGAAGATACTGAAGAGCTGACGCCAATCCTATAGCTATTTTATACCTTACATGCCAAGGGAGTGTTGGTTTTTGCCATGAAGATGGCTCTCAAGGCTGCCGTTTGGCATGTATTCATACACAAGTAACAGTTGGCTTTGTTCATGACACCAACCGATTAACCTTACCAAGTTTTCATGTTTTAAACGACTTATTACATTAAGTTCGTTGATAAAAAAACTCTCGGACTTGGCAAATATTCTTTTTACTGCAACTATGCTATGATCATCCAATTTTCCTTTATAAACATGCGCGAACCCTCCTTGGCCCAATCTTCTGTCTTCTGCAAATCCATTGGTAGCTTCATATAGTTGTTGGTACCCAAATCTTATCGGTATACCTCCTCCATCAAGATGTGTTCCATTTTTCAGCCGTAGGCAACCTTTAATGCACCCTTTCTGCAGCAGGAACCAAACTGTTAATAGGCCAAGCAACAACACGACTGCACAAACTGAAACAAGAACAATCACATATGTTATTGTGCTCTTCTTTTTACTAGGCTTTGGTTGCTTGGTTTCTAAATTCGAGGTGAATTTCCATGATTTAATGGTATTGTACTCTGTCAACTGGCCTGTTCCGGCTGAAAATCCAATTTTAACCCACTGCGGGAGAGTTTTCATCAGATCGATCACATAAGAAAGAGAAGAATTACCCATAAAAACAGGGTTTTCATCATATGTCCAGAACACACTCAGGTTTTTGGTAGTGGCATTGTAAGTAATCCAAGCGTTCGCCAATTTCCCACTGTTTGAACCAGCATTCCATGGGACATAAGCAGCTGACGCCATGGAGTTGTTATTGATCCCAACATGTTCCGTTGGTGGATCCCAATCTCCATTAGAATAGCTGTCAAACTCAACCGTGATAATCTGAGTTCGGGAGGTGCCAGCCGCAGTGGAGCTATTCAATAACCCAAGATACCCACCGGCTGAATTGGGTGGTATTTGATAGTCCACAGGAGCAAGAAAAAATGCAAATCCATTGCCGTAGTTACTCGCATTTCTAGTGTTGATGGTAAAGGAGAAGTGGGTAGTGAAGTCTGCAAGCGACAAGGTAGAGGAATCCCATATGCGAATAGGCTGCGTGTACGTGGCCCAACCAACACGGCATACATATTCTACGATGTTGAGTTCTAGATTTCCAAGTGAAGGGTGGGCGTCACCTTCGTACGCTATGTTATTTGGTGTAGTATCGAACCTAGTTATATCAAAAGATACTGGACGAGCAAATGGAAGAAAAAGTTGGACGAAGATGAGAAGAAGAAAGCAATGAGCATTAAGATGGTGAAGACGACAACTTGCAGACATGGTTTGGATGTAGTGTTGTTCTTCTTCATACCAGCAGACTGGGTTCAGATATAAATAGAGATTAATAGAATCTGTTTGGAATAGTGTTACTTGGAAACCAGCGGCCAGCGTTGTCCTTTACGATGTCAGAGATAAATGAACTGTTGAAACAATGCAGCGATAGAGGCGATATCTTCTTGGAAATTCAGACACAGGAGAAACAGTTTCCTCGTAGAGCAACGATAATGTCTCTTTCTCATTAATGATAAATGACATAAAATTATAAATGTATCCAACCAAAATTCATTATATGCCTAAATATTTTACCTTTTAAACTTAGTAAGAAATTAAAATCATTAAAAGTATTAAAAAGAATATTTTTTTTATTTTTAAAATTTTAAAAATAATTAAATATTAAAAAAATAAAAAAAAAAATTAAATGGAGAATTAAAATAATATTTTTATAAAATTCGAGGACCAAAAATCATTAAAATATTTATTCATATTTTGGGTCATAATTGTTTAAGTTGTTAAATATTTAAGTGCTCGTATATTAACAACTTGTATAAAGAAATTTTAATATATCCGTACATTCATGTTATATTTTAAATATATTCTTATATTTGAGTTGTGTTGTGTTGGTATTATTTATTTTATGATTATTGTTGTAAACATAACCCAAAATGCACACAATAATAATAAAATAAACAATACCATAATCATAAAATAAACAATACCATCTCTGAGTTACATAATTACTTGGCAAAATTTTTTTTAGTCTATTTTAATATTGATATTGAATAAATTGAACATTTTAAAATAAATTAGATTATTTAAACCTAAAGATAATTAATCATTGTTAATATTTTGAATTAATAAATTTAGCCCACAATTTAAATGAGACAGACAAAATTTGTTGAATTTTGCAAAGAAAATTTGTTACTAGGCTTTGGTTGCTTGGTTTTGAAATTCGAAGTGAATTTCCATGATTTAATGGTGTTGCACTCCGTGAACTGGCCTGTATCTGCTGAAAATCTAATTTTAACCCACTGCGGGAGAGTTTTCATCAGATCGAACACATAAGAAAGAGAAGAGTGCCCATAAAAATAGGGTTTTCATCATATGTCCAGAACACACTCAGGTTATTGTAAGTAATCCAAGCGTTAGCCAATTTCCCACTGTTTGAACCAGCATCCCATGGGACATAAACAGCTGACGCCATCGAGTTGTCATTTATCCCAACATGTTCCATTAGTGGATCCTAATCTCCATTAGAATAGTTGTCAAACTCAACTGTCATAATCTGAGTTCGGGACGTGCCAGCCCAAGTGGAGCTATTCAATAGCCCAAGATACCCACCGGCTGAATTGGGCGGTATTTCATAGTCCACAGGAGCAAGAAAAATGCAAAATCCATTGCCATAGATGCATTTATTATTTTTTTTCAAGATTTTCATCTTAATTTTTTTGAAATATTTTACTCGTCGGGATTTGTATGCTCTTAAAAAAATGAGGCAAAATTATATACTTGATCACATGAAGCAGATGGTGCAATACAACAGCAACAATATTGTAGGATATCCTTTACGTGGGAATTTCCAATCTCCAGTCTTCCTTAAAGCAGTCTTTTTTGAGAGATGGACAGAAAATTTTCCAACGATCGGAACACCATCCGGATTTTATGCTGGTGCTGATCAGGTCTAGTTTTCTATAGTCCCTTGTACACTTTCGTTTGTGACAATGGCAACTCAAGGGGATTTTCTTTAGGTATAATCTAAATTCAAAAAGATGCAGAAATTCCAAGCTTTGCTTTATCTCATCCGCCTTAAATACATGCATAAACATTGATGCGTACATAAATTACCACGTAATGCTTGAATTTAGCTACGTAGCTGCCTGCTATAATACTCTACACATGGTTACTTCTCATGTTATAACTGGAAAAGTTAAGGCCGCTGCATCTACATGATATGAGATTGTGAAGATTTTTACTTGTATTCGTTGCAGGTATGGCATACTACATGCAGACACCATCAACTTAAAATGTCTTCAAAGTTGAATTTTATCAAAATATTTAGAATATTTTAGTTTTCTAGATAAGAGAATCAATCACTGCGCTAACTATATAAACGTGTGGATAAAACAACCAGACAGCAGTAAAGTAGTGGCTGAAAAGATCACCTTGAGATATGTACGTACTCTTTTCATGCATCATGGCCGATCAAGGATCATACTGGTAAGCGTTCTAGTGTATCCATAGAATGAGCAAGTGGTTAGAGATAGTGATTTTCTGAAATGTGTCTTGATTTCGTTGGTTCAACATTCTCATCACATGTACATTCATGAAATCTGCAAAAAGGGTACATGATTCAAGAAGCGCATGATCCCAGAGAGATATTCCTTGTTCAAGAAACACACCACCCACGTGCATTGCCCGTGTGCTTCTGTCTTTTTGCCTTTCTAAATATATTATATTTTCGAACTCCGAATGCGCTGGTCAGCAGGGAAGGTTGTGTGCTCCTCTCGAGGCATTTGCTCCCTATAACTCCTCCATTTCCAAGGCCCCATAAGTATTCCTGTGTGCCCTCTACTTAATTTAACCAATATTATTTCTCAATTGAACCCCACTCTATCCCTACTCCCCCACTGTGTATTTGGCCGCTGGCTTTCTTGATGAAGGTTACGGTGTTAGAAGCTGTTGGTTATGGAGAGAGAATGGAAGCCTAGCGTGGAGAAATCACCAAATTGTCCAAGGTGTGGTTCTTCCAATACCAAATTCTGTTATTACAACAATTACAGCTTAACACAACCAAGGTACTTTTGCAAAAGCTGTCGAAGATATTGGACCAAAGGAGGTTCCCTTCGCAACGTGCCGGTCGGAGGCGGCTGCCGCAAAAACAGAAGAGGTAAGTCCTTATTAAGGCTGCCAACTGATGGTGCCTCCTGCAACAAGAGTTTGTCAAGTGACAGAGTTCCTTGTTATGATAATAAAGTGAACACCTTATCCGACTCCAATACCTCCTCCTCAATATCTGACGGTTCTCATATCGATTTGGCACTCCTTTTTGCCAACTTTCTGAACAATCAACAACCAGAAAATAAGTCCAGTTTCGAAGTTCCAGAGTTGCCGACGGAGTTTGATCCATCTCGGGAGTTTCCAAGCTTATCGAACACGAACATGGAATCAAGTCTTCAGCTACCGGAAGAAAACAGTGTCACTGGATACCTCACTCACTCCGACTTCTCCACAGAATATCACTTGAGCAACAATGACCAAATATACCATTCTGGATTAGACTATCTAGATAGAGTTCAACAACGTACAGGTGATGAAACAAGTAACTATGCATTGCCACCATTGCCAGGTGATGATTTATCTTCCCAAGAGATACTGTGGCCTAATTCTAATTCCTCCCTCACTCATGCCTTGCACTTGCAGGCAACTCAAGAGCCACTCCTAGGACCTGAAACTCAAGATCCAAATCTACTGTTTGGTAATTGGAGTCCATTTGATTTGTCTAGTGATGATACTTTCAGTACCAGGACTTGATGCTTTCACTACCCTCGTCTGTTATATCAGTTAATTTTTTTCTCCCCTCTTTTTGCTTGTTTTTCTTCTAATATTTATGTATAGATCAAAACAATTAGAGGAAATAATTTTAAATGATTGTTTATGTTCCCCTTTTTTTGTGTGTGATAAAGCAATGATCTCAACAGCAACGCTGGTGAAGTGTACATTCTTGAGCTATTGTACAGATTTAATTTGCGTACTCTACACTGACATAATAGCAGTCCATAAGTACTCAACATGATTGAAGATTCAATCATATATAACTGGCAATATCTCATTTTCTTTGTTTCTAACCCAGTAAGGTGCAGTGGCTACATCAGATTTCATAAGGTCATCTTCCAAAAAGGGATGAATAAGCCAAGTTACCAAAACCCTCTTGGGATGTATATATATCGTAGCCTTAAATTTCCAATTTTTTAGCCGGCACTTGATATAATTAATTCAATTTAATAATATATATTTGAATATATCTGATTCAGTCTTCGAGTATATCAAAATTTGAAAATTTCAATTCCAGGAAACAAAACTATCTTAGCTTTACATAACTCGAGTATATATTATATAGTCCATTGGGATTGACAAACAAAATCCTGGCGTGCTAGCTTCACATGATTAGTCCGGTGAGTCCACATATTTGAATGAATCCTAAATCTTTAAATATATATATATATATATATATATATATATAGTATTTTGATTTATTTTAGAAATATATAAAACGACTAAAAAAAAATATTGTGTTGTTCAAAGATTTTGATGACAAGTAATGATGCAATTCTGGGTCATAAATAGTAAATTATGTGGTACTTACTAAAACTTTGGAATATTTATGCTTCAACTAAGTGTCTGGACTTGGATGGTTATATTAGCACGTGAAGTAAGGATTAAGGAATGATTATCTTGTAATTGGTATAATTTATAGAGGGCTCAGTGGGAACCTTTACCATTAATTCAAAGGGACTTAAATAAGCTATGGCATGACAATTAAACCATAAAATTTTTAAGGCAAGTGGTGACCATAATGGGCTGAAATAATGTTAAAAGTTAAGCTGCATTAGATGTTGGAAGCTAGGTGTCAGTTGGATAGAAGCAAATACCATGTTAAGTGTGACTAGTAAATGAAGCCACAAATCCAACCAAATTGCATGGAAGAGGAGGAAAGAAAAAAAATTGAGCAAATTTTGGTGTTTGTGTTGACAAGAGAGTAAAGAGAGAATGAGCCCATAGGAAAATCGAAATTTAGAGATCCCATTTGAGCATTCGACAAGCTTGGAAAGAGATGAATTTTTGCAACAAAATGGTGGGACTTACCTTACATGAAAGGAATAACAGTTACTTGAACAATCTTTGAATATTAGAAGAAAACTAGAAGAGAAAATAGTGAAGTATTCTTTGATTTATCTTCAAAAATGAATCCAGACTTCTTTCTAACTATTACACAAATGCTTTTATAGAGAAAGCAAAGGCTGTTAGCTGTAATCTGTTACAACCAACTACTCGAACTGTTTACTAACAGTTATAACAACTAAACAAGTGCTTCTTGACCTATACTCTATCATGCACCCATCTTCCCAACCTGTAAAACCTGAAGAAGGTGTCAGAACCGAGAAAACAAACCGACAGACAGTGGCTTGGTGAAGATATTCGCAACTTGATCACAGGCAGGAACTTCACCAACTTGCAAAGAGCCATCTTCGACTTTCTCTCGAACAAAAAATAAATCAAGCTCGACATGTTTGAATTTGGAATGTAAAATAGGATTTGCGGCAACTGCGACAGAACTAGAACTATCACACCAAATATTCAGAGTATCATCAGACTTAATATGTAATTCTTGAAGTAACGAAAGCAACCAGGTAACCTCACTGGTAGTAGCAGCAAGACTCTTGTATTCAACCTCTGCCGTGAAACGAGAAACCACTTGCTGTTTCTTAGAGCACCAGGCAATAGGAGTCCCACCAAAATAGACACAATATCCTGATGTAGAGCGTCTGTCATCAAAATCTAACCCCCAGTTGGCATCGGCGTACCCAACCAGGGACAACCGATCAGACGGACAAAAAAAAAGTCCAAAGTGCCGCACAAATTCCACAAAATGTGTTTCAACGCTATCATATGCGTTGTAGTGGGATTGTGCATGAATTGACAGACCCGGTTTATGGCATAAGCAATATCGGGCCTGGTCAAAACAACATATTGGAGGGCCCCCGCAAGGCTCCTGTATTCAATGGGATCCTCTAAGCATTCTCCATCATGCTTAGACATGGTGGATGAACTAACCATCGGAGTAGGTACACCCTTAGCTGTAGTCATTGAACAACGATCAAGAATATCCCGGATATACTTCTTCTGACAAAGATGTAGACCACTAGAGGACAGTGTCACCTCTATCCCAAGAAAATAGTGAAAATCACCCATATCCTTGAGAGAGAACTCATTATTTAACAACTGAACAAACCAGTCAATCAGGGTGGACAAATTGCCAGTAATAATAATATCATCAACATAGACAGGGACATAAAGAGTGGAGTTAGTCATCACCCGAACGAATAACGACGCATCAGATTTAGAGACTACAAAACCAACCGAGACCAGGAATTGTCATAGTTTCTCAAACCAGGCACGAGGGGCCTAGCGAAGGCCATATAAAGCTTTCTACAGACGACAAACAAAAGGTTTACCCTTTGAATCGTACTGTTCATATCCCAGAGGTTGTTGCATAAAAACCTCAGTATCAAGATCACCATTGAGAAAGGCATTGTTCACATCAACTTGTCACAGGGACCAACCCTTAGAAACAGCAACCAACAAAATTACTATAATGGTCGCAGGCTTTACTACTGGACTGAAAGTTTCCTTGAAGTCACACCTAGGGACTTGAGAACAACCTTTAGCAACTAGTTGAGGCTTTCGTCGTGCTATGGTGCCATCAGGGTTCTTCTTGACCTTGAAAAGCCATTTGTATCCAATAAACTTACAATTGGCTGGTCGAGAAACAAGTTGCCACGTAGAGTTACGAACAAGGGCATCATATTCAACTTGAGCTATTGCACGCCATTCAGAAGTAAAGAGTGCTTCTTCAATGGACGAAGGCTCCATAGCTTCAACATTCACAACTTTAGGTCTAAAAATGTCAGATTTTGACCGTGTCACCATTGGGTGATTATTTATTACAGCCTCATGACGTGTTGGACTAGACGAGTAATCTTAAACTTCAGTAGAATGATTCCTATTAGCACTATGAGACTCACAATCAAGCCTAATATCATACTGAGCTGCGGTTCTAGGAGCAGGGTTTAAACTTCTAATAGACTGAGTAAGAGTAGAAGATAACTGATCACACAGAAGTTCAGAGGGCTGAGAGGAAAATCTTCGAATGATTGGAATGAACGTAGAAATAGTCTGATTAGACTCTATGAGTTTTTCGCCTGAACCAGACTCAGACGAAAGAAAATGATTCTCATCAAATACAACATGCCGTGATATAATGATTTTGTCAGATGGGAGACGACAATTGTACCCTTTGTGTTGAGCACTGTAACCCAAGAAAGTAGAGGGTTGAGAGCGAAAATCTAAATAATGTGCCATAATAGTCGTAAATATGAATAACAATAGCACCGAAAACTCTGAGATGGTCATATGTGGGTTCACTTCCATATAGAGCCTTATACGGAGTTTATCCATTTACCACAGGAGTGGAAGTCTATTTATGAGATGAACAACACAGCAGAATGCATAGCCCCAATACTCCATAGACAAGTTCGCCTGAGCTAAGAGAGTGATGCCTATGTCAACAATATGTCGGTGTTTCCGTTCAGCAACTCCATTTTATTCAGAGGTATGTGGACACGTGAGCTGATGAATGATTTCTTGTGAGGCTAGAACAGACGTGAATGCTCTATACTCTCTGCCCCAATCACTTTGGAATTGTTTAATAGTCTTACCAAACTGGGTCTTAATAAGTTGCTGAAACTGAATAAAACACTTCACAGCCTGAGACTTCTAACGTAACAAATAGATCTACGTGAATCGAGTGCAAACATCAATGAATGATACGTAATACTAGTTATTACCACATGAAACAGATGCAGAACCCTAAAGATCAGACACGACCAGAGTAAAAGGATCACTATATTCTGTTGTGGATACAGGAAATGGCAACTTATGTGACTTCAAAGAAAATATTATTATCACTCACAAATTGAGACACCGATAATAAATTCTTCCTGATGCTCAGAACACAGAGAACATTAGACAAGTGCAGTAATTTAGATGGAGTAGTTAGAACACTATAACCGACTGATGCAATATTGGTGGGAGTTCCATCGCTCATTAAGAGATTAGAAGTACCTGAATATGGAGTGGCGTGATTCATAGCCGAAGGATCCCGGCATACGTGGTTACTAGCGCCCGAGTCAATGTATCAAGACGTGGAGCCGACCGGCACGGGAATATAGGAATTTGAAGCATCATTCAATCCAACTTTTACAGTATTGACACTTATTCAGAGGAGTCGTAATAGTCTGACCACGGTGTAGATCGCCCAACCGTGGTAGACCAATGCAAGGGTCGAATCTAGAATAGACACGAGCACGTGGTTTAGTATACCACGGAATAACACCACCACCAGATTGATGAGCATTCGTCCCTGCACGAGGAGTAGAATTAAATTGTACATTGTTAGTAACGGGCATAGGTGGAGCATTTGGTTGTATAGGCCCAAGGTTCGGCCCAACTTCATGCGGCTAAACTTCATGCGGCACAATTTGTGTAGGCCTAGACGCATCATGAAAAAGAGGCATCTGATTTGCAAAATGATTAGCACCATGAACAGGAGTAGATGACCCACATTGACGGATCAGCCCACAATTAATACCAAAATTGGCTAGGGGCCCACGTGCTTGACAAGCTTGATGATAGCCATCAACTTGCCTAAAATAGCTACCATATTGTTGACCACGCATGTATGGTTGACCAGCACCAAACTGAATCTGACCAGTGTTCTCTTCAAAATGAGGCCTCTGATTTGCAAGAAAATACCAACTAGATTCCACCGTAGGAGGCCGCAAAATAGACGGCGAGAAGGAGATTAGACCGGTACGAACAGACGATGGAACCATTACTGACGGAGCATCATCACGATGGTACCTGTAGTAATAGCGTTGGTCAACGTGTCCATACCTCGCACAAATCTAACATTGAATCCTCTGTCGAAAGCTTCTCCTACGATCCGGAGTAGGATCGGCCACCACGAGCAGAGTCTTCTGTCACTTACAAAGGAGTGCTCTCCACCATATTTGTCGCAAGGACAACCTCCTGGACAGCACGTTGTTGGCGGCGTTCGCACTCAAGGAGCGCATCTACAACATGTTGAAATGACAGAGAGGACGGGAGAGACTTACCATCGAAACCACGGCTTCAAACTCAGATGGGAGTCCCGCAAGCAAGATCTCCGTTCGCTCTGCCTCCGAGACCGGTGAACTAGAAGCCTCCAACAAAGCACATAAACTTTTAAGTTTCGCAACATACGTGTTAATAGAAAGCATCTTTTTTACAAGGAGTAGAGCTCGTGGCGCAAGTGCGACTGTTTCGCACCAGTTTCGGCTGCAAATAATGTATTCGCCATTGTCCAATCATTGTAGGCTGATTGCAATCAATGAAAGAGGGGAGAAATGACGAACTAATGGTGGAGAGTAACCATGACGTAAGAAGATTATCCTGCTGAGCAAAGGCTGAAGCAGCCGGATTCGACACTAGTCCACCATCGGGCCCTTGAGTGAACCGAGCAGGAGTGGACATTGAACCGTCTAAAAAGCCAGCCAAATCATAGCCAGAAACAACCAAACGTACCTGTTTTTGCCATTAAATAAAGGTGTTCTCATCAAGTTTGATAACGTCATGCCTAGGAAAAGAGTTAACGACTCTCTCGCCAGTGAAGGGAGAGCCAGGAGGCTCAACAAACGCAGACTCAAGTGAAGGAGCGGTGGTCATGGCCTAGGATCGACGGCGACTGATACCCTGAAAGGAGTAACAGTTACTTGAACAATCTTTGAATAGAAGAAAACCAGAAGAGAAAATAGTGAAGTATTCTTTAATTTATCTTCAAAAATGAATCCAGACCTCTTTCTGACTATTATACAAATGCTTTTATAGAGAAAGCAAAGGCTGTTAGCTGTAATCTGTTTCAGCCAACTACTCAAACTGTTTACTAACGATTATAACAACTAAACAACTGCTTCTTGACCTATACTCTATCATTACACAATAGTGAGACTTTATTACTCCAACTACACCTACCGTAAATTACATATACTTGAATGGAAGCAAAAATGAAACATAAGATTTTCAAGGTAGAAACGTCAAGTGAAAGAGGTGAGGAAACTATGAATTGAGTTTATAATTATACTTGGATTATGTAATTGGTGATATAATATTAATATAAGTTATCTATCGTGAAACAACGATTGATTGGTGTTTATATAGGCTTATGTGTGGAGGAAATATTGGACAAAATGTGGTGTTTACAATAGCTATGGAGGAGGGCCTTGTTTGAGTTAAAGAACAACTTTGGGTATATTTTTGAAAGCTTGGATAAATAGGTGAGTGTTCCTTCAATTTCTTTTACCTTGATTAAATTGTAATGAGTATTGAGATATTTGTATTTTAATTACAATTAAAATGCTCCATATATATATATATATATATATTGATTTGTTTTAAAAGGAACTCGATGTTTAAAGGTGTTGAGGTCATTTAATCTATATTTGATTTTTTTATATTTATTAAGAACCTTGAGCTTAAAAAAAAATGACGGATGTATTATTCATAGGGGTGAGTATTCGATCGAGTCGAGTCGAATCGAGTAAAAAATTTTCGAGTTAGTCGAGTTAACAAATTCTATTTTAGCAACCGAACTCAATTTGAATTCTTTTCGAATCGAATTGAATCGAGTCAAAAAATTTCGAGTCAAATCGAGTCGAGTTAACGAATCCTATTATTTATACTTAATGTTGCGATTAGATGAACCGATTATTTAACTAGTAGACGAAGTACAAGATTATTTAACTACATAAACAATATAATGATTTTGCTTCTTAACTTAATGGGTAAACATTTATCAAAATAACGTAGTTTTGCCTTTTAACTTAATTATTTTGAATTTTAACTTTTAAAAAAGTAAACATTTATCAAAACGACGTAATTTTATCTTTTCTTACTCAGATTTTCGGATAACTCGAATTGTGTAATTTATATTCGAATTAAACCGAAAAACTTAATTTTTTATTCGAGTTGATCCGAGTAACTTGATTAACTCAAATAACTCGAACTATTTAGTTCAAAATTTGAATTTTTTATCGAGTTTTTCGAATCGAATCAGATTTTGCTCATCCCTAATTATAAAACTTAACATTCCATGAAGGTCGAAATAACCCTTAAAAAGATATTTTAAATAATAACATTCAAGATACTTATTTGCTAATTAGTAATGAATTCTACATATTCAAATACAAAAACAATTATTTATGACAAATTAATCTATATCTATACTATGTATTAACCACTTAATTAAATTGGTGTCACGAATCAATTGGATACCAGTTTAGTTGAGTAATGACAAACATACACTTATTTCATAGAGTAAATTGTATTATTTTGTAGGTATTTTTATCATTTTATATGGATTTGAATTCAATCCTATATAATTTTCAACACATTTGTTATTTATATTAAAATTCTATAAATACATTTTTATATAACTTTATTTTTTACCCACATCGTGAGTGTGCCGTAATATAGTTATATATTAAGTGGCTAATTAAATTAGTGTCACCTGTTAACTAAATCTCAACTCGATTAAAAATTACTAGATACTTATTTATTTTATAAAATAATAAATATTACTTTAAAAGTATTTTTATATAAAATCTAAAATATATAGAATGATATTTTTATTTACTATTTTAAGCAAAGCATAATTTTTATAAAAATATTTATTACCTATAATCTTTTGGGCAAATATCCCAAAAATACCAAAAAAATACAAAAATTACCGGAAAGGACAGGTTTCAAAAATATTGACCGGAAAGGGCAATTTCCCCAAAAAGCGCGTCCACGTCAGCGCGCTTTTTGGGGAAATCGGCCTAAAGCGCTCCTACGTGGACGCGCTTTAGGCGTATCTTTCCCGTCCACTTGCAATGTGAAAAATGAATTAAATTTTTGGACAGTAGTCTCCGACAAAATAATTTTGAGGAGACGTTTCAGAACAAACCGTGGCCGAAAACGCTCTCACGTGGACGCTTTTGCTCTGATGGTCTCCGCAAAATTATTTTGAGAGCGTTTACGAACAAACCGTGGCCAAAAACGCTTCAAGTAGGTGCACTATTACGGAGGCAAAGTGAAAAGCGCTCCAACGTGGGCCTTACTTTTGCTCTGATGCCAGCGGCAAAATTAGGCTATAAATCAGCCAAATTGCATTCTCGGTTAGCGAAAGCATTCAAGCAAAAAAAAAAAAAACCGAAAATGAGTGAACGTATTAATAGTGTTATTTACTACGATGGTGAAGTCGTGACACGAAAATGGTGTTATTTTCTTATCGAGAACACAGTAGCGATTGAGTTTTAATCGAAGCGTCGATTTGGTGGAACTTGCAAAAAGAATTAGGCGTAAAATATTGAACAACGCCAATGAAAGTTCGATCTATTAAGTATAGATTTTGCGCTTGTCGATCCGGTGAGATATGACGATTCGACATCAAAGGTCCTCGGAGCCTTGAGGCAATGGTGGAGAATCATTTTGTCGATGGATCGCCTATCTCGAAGTTATATGTAGAATTTTCATCTCCAAGTGATCATTGCGACCTCAACATCTAGTATCGTTCGAGGGAATACACGACCCGTGTCGACACTCTGTAAGTGGGAGGCAAAACACGAAGTGCCGGTGTGCGGTGGTAGTATGGAAAACATAACCCCGCACGACACTTTCGGTTGGTGGATGGGACATGCATATTCGTCAATCGGCGTCGGATGGCAATACGCATTGGGGGCGTCATCAACTTCAGTGGATGGCAATCCACATACGATTGGAATCTTCTGAAAGATGTTTAAGGAGGATGATGTATTACCGACGGCATCCACCGTGAGGGCCTCGTTTGTTGCGAGTTATGGAGGATCGGACGATGAATCCGATGTGGATCCACCTCGGGAGCCAGGGCCTGACGGTGCAGAAGTTGGACTATTTTCTGAACCAGAGCCCGTTCCAATTGTACCTGAAGATGTTGAGGGCGGTTCAGACGAAGAAGAAGAAGATCCACTATTCAGGGCATACTACGCCTCCGTAGCACATGCATAATGTCGATCTATCTCAAGATGATGCATTGGAGTTTCCTGAACTACCACATCGGACGCGTGACCGTACAAATTCTTCGTTGGATTCGGACCAATTAGAAGTTGGTAACCGGTTTTCCAACAAGAACACTTTTCTTGGTGCATTGAAACAATCTGAGATCGAGGAGCAGGGTTAACTACACCATGGTTAAATCAAAGCTCGATAGGTACGAGGCGAAGTGTCTTTGTGCAAGGCGGCACATGTGCATGGAAAATCATGGCGTCGTTGAGGAAAAGGACGGGGATGTGGGAGGTGAAGAAGTACAAAGGTCCGCATACATGTCTTCTGATGCAAGTACCACTATGTGTTCAATGATTTGAATAACACTAATATTATGTAATGTTGCATTATTTAACGTAATTCGTTGTGGTGTAACACAAGATCATCCGAGGATGGATTGGACATGTTGGTGATTTAATAATCCCGACGGTGAAGGCCGATCCCAAAACTACGATCTTACGGCCTTAATTGGCAATATTCGTAGCCAAATGGGGTACACGCCTCTTCTGAAAGGCTTGGATAGCCAAGCGAAGCGTTGGAAAAGTTTTGCGGTCGGTGGGACGCTTCATATAATGAAGTGTGGCGGTGGTGTAAAGTCTTTGAGAGATATGTCCCAGCAAAGACAACAGACATTGAAAGCGGAACCGCGACTACAATGATCGTCGCTTTCGTGGATCGCGCGGTGTTCAAGCGCTATTCGGACATTTAAGCAATCTTGAGATGCTTTTACATCGCAAGCCATTGGTACAAATTACGGTACCTTCATGTATGGTAGATATACGATCGGCTATTGCTAGGCGTGGCACAAGGCGGTTGTGGGAGAATCCTTCCGATTGCGTTCGCAATAACACCGAAGTCGGTGATGGTTGGGACTTCTTCCTATCTAGGTTAAGGAGGCATGTCGCCTCAACTCGACATATCGTTATATCGATCGGGGCCCGGAATACTTGCGGCAATAGAACGACGGGGAAGCATGTGGCATCGCACACACCATCGATATTATGCGAGGCATGTGGCATCCAACTACTATGGGCAACACCGATCTAAAAGACGAAGCGGCAAGTGACCGATATGGGTATGAAATTTCTATTAATATAATTTCTTTTGAAATTTTCGATTTATTCGCAATTTGAATAGTGGTATGTAATATTCGATATCAACGTATATTGGCGGTGGTACGAGATCAATAAAGACCGTTTTCACGAGATGTTGGCGATTTATGCGAAGATAACGCTTGAAAGCGCAGACTACTGTGCAATATTCCTTTTGAGCAGTGGACACAAGCATATGATGGCGACTACGATATGGTCATATGACCACAAACTGGCCGAATGCATAAATTACGTGCTAAAAGGAACCCGTCATCCGCCGACATGGCGGTTTTACGGGAGACATATTTTCGTTTAGCGCACTATTTAGAAGAAGCGGCGAGTTATCGAGGCGCGATGCAAGGAGGCCATGTATGGAGCGAAGGTCTTGCAAGAAATTAACCGTGGGAAGGCACGGCGAACACTATGCACACAGTTTGTCACGATCGCGACGACCTATGGTTTCGGTCACGGAGTTTGATGATCGAGCCAAGGTATTGTTGGCGGGCATTATCGTGTACACTTGACAAATAGGACATCGCGATGGGATATTTGATGCGCCGTTACCCATGTGCTCATGTACTTGCGGCTTGTCATAATCTTCGTCTTGACCCCATGAGCTATGTCGACGAAGTCTACAAATTAGAAAACATGTACAACGTGTGGAGACACGTATTCCACCGATCCCAGATGAACGTAAGTGGCCATCAGTATCGCTTGCACAGTATAAGTCATTTGGGATAGAGAATTGAGACGAAACCAAAAGGTCGACCTTCCTCGACTAGAATACGCAACAATATGGATATCCGAGAACCGACCAACCAAAGTCGGTGGTGCGGGTGGTGTAGGAACCGGGCCATACATCTCGCTCGTGTCCAAATCGGACTAGTTGACCGTGTTCTTAGCTTGTTTGTCTCTTCTTTGGCTATGTAATGTCTGTTTTTTGGAGGAAAAGCGGTGAACTTTTGTACAATAACTCAATTAAATTACAAAAAAATTAAAAAAATGAAATTACAAAAAAATTAAAAATTAAAAAATTAAATTAAAAAAACAACCTCAAATTGTATTAAAAATAATACAACTTAATTACTACAAAAAATTAAATAAATGAAAAAATTAAATTACAAAAATAAAACTCAAATTGTATTAAAAATAATACAACCTAATTACAAAAAAAAAAATCAAACCTATTTTGTCAAAGTTATTAAAATTAAATAAATTAAAAATTTAAATTACAAAAAAAAAAACAAACTCAAATTGTATTAAATATATTACAACTTAATTACTACAAAAAAATAAATCAAACATATTTTGTCAAAGTTATTAAAATTAAATAAATTAAAAAATTATATTACAAAAATAAAACTCAAATTGTATTAAAAATAATACAACTTACTTACAAAAAAATAAATCAAACATATTTTGTCAAAGTTATTAAAATTAAATAAATTAAAAAATTATATTACAAAAATAAAACTCAAATTGTATTAAAAATAATACAACTTACTTACAAAAAAATAAATCAAACATATTTTGTCAAAGTTATTAAAATTAAATAAATTAAAAAATTAAATTACAAAAAAAACAAACTCAAATTGTATTAAATATATTACAACTTAATTACTACAAAAAAATAAATCAAACATATTTTGTCAAAGTTATTAAAATTAAATAAATTAAAAAATTAAATTACAAAAATAAAACTCAAATTGTATTAAAATAATACAACCTACTTACAAAAAAAATAAATCAAACATATTTTGTCAAAGTTATTAAAATTAAATAAATTAAAAATTTAAATTACAAAAAAAAAAACAAACTCAATTTTATAATATATATTACAACAATTACAAAAATTAACGAGATCAATACAAAAAATTAAACTCAAATTATAAATTAATTTACAATTACTCAAATTATGGGGTTTAGGGTTTAGTGCGGATGTCGGTGGGAACCAGGTGCACACGAGGGGATTACGTGATTCTACTGGATTCCTCCTTCTTCTAGTTTCCGCGGGGTTGTGGAACCTCGGTGGGAATCCGATCCCTCCCGGTGGAGTGCAGTTACAGGTGTTGCGATGATGACCCACCTTGATAAAATAATGACCGGAGGTGTTTGCATAAACCACGGCGGGGTGATTGCATCCGTCGGTGAAGAGTCTGTAGAAAGAATCGCTCCCCACGGCACCTCCTCTAATCCCACACCCGATGTCGGCCTCACGATCGGTGGCTAAAAGGAGTTGTCGAGAGCGGACTCGAACCCGACCATGGATTCCAACTGGGGGACTAGAAAAGGAAACATATATGGGTTAGGAGGATACATGTAAGGGCGGTGGTACGACTGGCATAAATGAATGACGCTGTGTTATCGGTGTTGTCATTTGGAACCGATGGGCCGGTGATTGTATAGGCGCTGTTGATGGGCCGGTGATCGTATAGTATTTGTTGATGGGCGATGATTATATAGGCCTGATGATGGGCCATGCTGTGTAAGCGTATTCTTTGGGCCCGTCTCATCACCCTTCTCCTTGGATGTAAAGGGCCCGACGTTCCCTTCGCCGCATGAATTTGTTGTCGCCTCTCTTCACCGACAATGATCGGCTTCCCATGGATTCTAAACCATGGCATGTACTCCAAGACGCACGCTAACTCAGAACTACGATCGGTTCCGGTTAGGTAAAAAGTCATCTGGTTCTCCCACTTCTCGATATGTTCGACCAAAATATTGGCCAATCAGGTGTCGCCGCCAGTAAGTCCCACTTGTGCTCATCATCGAGCACCTCGAGAAGCCACGGAATCGGTTGTCGACATCCAAATTGCCCATGAACCCGATCGACTGGTGCATCTCCACGGTCAGCGTAGGTGATTAGCGGGACCTTAACGTGCTAAGCTGTTCGGATTTTGGAGGAACTCCTGGAATTCTTGCCCGAATTTCGGGATCCTCATCGGTGTCCATTGAAACTATATTAACATTACCAAAATATTAGTTATATACATAAATACTAAATTATAATAACGAAATTGACACTTACTTGTGATTCCGACCGTTGTTCCAATAGGAGTAGTATATCCTCAAGCGAGTCGGTATTCCAACATGACTTCTGGATGGTTCCACCTAATTAAATAAACTCTTAGCATGCAATTATACTATAAATCTACGACATAATTGAAAAATATAATATTAAATTTACCTCGTTATCAATGGGAATGAATATGGTGGTCGAGTCGAGGGCGTAAAATGGAAATCGAAACCATGCCCATGATTGCAGATAGTGATAGACAACCTCCGATTTTTGCTTTATCCAAGATGCCGCCTCAAGACATCTCCCGATACAACCTCGATAGCACGGCGGACCCCAATGAATTCACCACCGCTCTGAAATCAACAAGTTTCAGAGCCATCTCGTGGACGAGGTTTCTAGAGGCGTCCGACATCGATAGCCTCCAATTATCTCGAAGTATGTATGCCCGTGCATCGTATTCTTTCATCTTCATCGAATCTTCATTCATTTGCGGAATGTGTCGTAACCAAACCATATCGATCCGACCTCCTTGCAATTTATCCTAATGGCACCCGAGAGCTCGTAGCATACTACCATCCAATCGTGAGATGTTACGGTCCGGTGACTCACTGAGCCGGCCCACCCAGTAATCCCAATGTGAATCGCACATCTTCTAAGGTGATGCTACACTCTCGCATGGCGGATGGAAAGTGTCGTCTCGGTCTCCACCTCTCTATCAACGCTTATCAAAATCGGGTCCAACTTGAACCCCTACCTATCGTGGCCACGTGCCAAAAACCCGCTTCCGCAAGTAATTCTCGATCAATGGTGATGGGGACGGGCATGTTCTGAATATAACATTGCAACACCGATCTGATCGTTTAAAAATAATAAAATTCAAAATTAATGAAAAATTGCATAATTCAAAAAATTTAATAATATTGAAAAATTAAAATTCAAACTTACCATTCTCAATTCTTTGGACGCCAATGTGAGTCTTTGTCTAAGCGATGTAAATCTCTACCATTGTACTCGATAAAGATTTTTTAATTTTCCCAAAAATAAATATATTAAAAAATTATAAAGGGCTTTTTAAGTAAATGGTAGAAGACTATTTGAAATTTAAGAGTAAATTTCAAGGGCTTTGAGAGAAACTTGAGAGAAAATTGAGAGCAAATTGAGAGAAAATTGAGAGAAAAATGAGAAAGGATTGAAGTGTGAAAAAAATGAAGGGTTGGGGGGGTATTTATAGTTTTTTTTTTTTTCCCGTTGGTTTTTTGACCGTTGGGGTCCAACGGTCACTTTTTTTGATTCTTGGCTAAAAGCGCGTCACGTAGGGCGCTTTAGGCCGCGTCAACAAAAGCGCGTCCACGAGGCGCTTTAGACGACGTGGCCTAAAGCGCTCTACGTGACGCTTTTAAAGCTTCGATTTCAAAAAAAAGCGACGCGTGGGACGCTTTTTGGGAAATCGCTCTTCCGGTCAATATTTTTGAAACCCGTCCTTTCCGGTAATTTTTGTATTTTTTTGGTATTTTTGGGATATTTGCCCTAATCTTTTACTTGTATAATTAATTAAATAAATAATCAAGATGGACGCTTGTTAATTGAATTAGCGTCGGTGGTCGACGGCGTACGGTTGAATTAATCTAATAATGTTGAGCGTCGACATTTATTTATTTATTTACACGTGGAGGATTGCTGATTACATGAAATGGATGAGAAAAGTCGTTAGACGGCGTCGGTGAGTCTCTGCCTATGGTAGCCTTACAATTTCTGGCTTCCATCTTGCACCGTTACTTGGGGTTAGCGCTAGCCGTTGAGATTGACCGAACACACATGTCGTGAAAGTTTGTTTCCCTCTCCTATTATTCTTATTTTTTGATTGAAAAAGTATACAATAAATGCAGGTAATTCAAACGATTCGTCTTTATTACGCTGCTAGTTTTTTTTTTTTTTAATTTGTGGTAATTAAGGTGAGTATTCAATCGAATCATGTAAAAATTTTTTGAGGTAGTCGAGTTGAAAAAATTTTATTTTAACAACTGAATTCAAGTTGATTTTTTTTAATCGAATCGAGTAAAAAAATTTTAAGTCAAGTTGAGTTAACGAATTTTATTATTTATACTCAATGTTATGTTTACATGGATCGATTATTTAACTAGTAAATAAAGTATAAAATTATTTAACTATATAAATAATATAATAGTTTTCCTTTCAACTTGACATGTAAATATTTATCAAAATGACATAGTTACATCTTTTAATTTTAGAAAATGTAAACATTTATCAAAACGATATAGTTTTATCTTTTTTATTGAATTTTCAGATAACTCGAATTGTGTAATTCATATTATAAGTTAAACAAAAAATTGATTTTTATTTGAGATTATCGAATAAATTGATTAACTCGAATAACTCAAACTATTTAATTTAAAATTTAAATTTTTATCTAATTTTTGAACCAAATCAATTTTGATCACCCCTAATAGTAATGGAGTTAAAATTGTCTAAAATTGATGGAGAATTTAATTTATTCTCTCTCTTTTTTTTTTATGTGACATCTACATAACCATTTATGTATTTGTCACGTTAATAAAGTTAACATTTATTAATTTTATTTATTTATTTTGGAGTAGTTTGATTAAAAAATGTAAATTTAAAGGTTAAAAGAGACGAAAAAATTAAATAGAAAACTAAAATAAATTTTTGTTAAACTTGAAAGCAAAATAAATTATTATTTCAAAAAAATGTTTACTTGTAAATTTTAAAATGTTTACTACACATATAGCTCAATTAAGAATAATGAAAAAAGAAAGAAATATTACAAAAGAATATCAAATTAGAATAATAAAAATAGTAGGAGTATTTAAAACTCTTAAATTTTAACTAATAACTACCACTAAAAAACTATTAAATTAAAAACTGATTTATTTTTAAGTTTCAAATTAATTATATAATTATTTTATAAAAAATTCACTCAAGTATGATACATTCCATTAAAGATAATTACCATATATATTGATAAGGATAAATTGTTTAGTCGGTTACTTGACTTTTAAGAGTATTTTCATTTTGATCATTTAAAAAATTCTTTTAATTTCATCACTGTTATTAGAAAATGCAAGGTGAAATCCTTAAAATTATTGATAATGAAACTAAAAGCTTGTTGTGTTAAAAAATATTATACACGGAATAGATTTTAACTCATAAGTATAGCAAATATATTAAACCCTTTGTTTTCAAAATAGTGGGGTAAAATGGAATCATGGTAAAACTTAAAAGAAAAAAAATAAAATAAAAAAGGTGACGAGACTGTTCAAAGGCTGAAATGGGATGCGCACTGAATGTGAAAGGTTGCTTTCCTTTCTTCGTACCTGCCAAAGCTTAAAGAAGAAAATAACTGGTACATCAACCATGGTTCACCTCCCTAAATTAATTTAAAACAATGAGCGCTGACCCCCGCCGAAGCCGCCACCGGCCCACCTCTAGAATGCCTTCCTTTCTACGCTCGCACCTGATGAGTCGTTAGGGCTTTGCTTTTATGTCTCTGATAAATGCTTCTTTTTCCCCATGACATTTGATGGGACCAATTCCAAAAAACCTTCAAACTTATTCGTCTAGATAATTCTGGTAATTACTCGTTCATTTCTTTAAAATGTTTTTTAATTAGTAACCTACCTCCTAAATTTATCATGGTTACATATATTTAATGTGTTGACCTCCAAGATCAAAATAATAACAGGCATCATTATTTCATAAAGATAGAACCAGTGAAAAGGAAAGTTAACTCAAATACCTAATATTTATGAAACGTCTCTAAATCTAACCCTTCAATATTCTTAAGCTCCCGATAATTTTAATAATATATAATTTGATTCTAAATTTGTTTATTTGTGTTTAGTTGGTTTTAAAAAAAAATTAGGTTTAATTCGTCTCTCAATTTGCATTTCATCAAAAGTTAATACATATGCATTAACACGTTAGCTTGTTTTGAACTAACACTACTAGGCAATTTGGTGGCGTCATGTGGCAAAATTTACCAAGTTTTAAAATTAAATGTTATTTTATCCCTAACTTTTTTTCTTGAGAATTTTTTAATTAAGGGATGGTTATATATCAAAAATAAAAAATCATATTTCCAATGAAGCCTTTGAACTTTGACATTTTAATACTTGAGTTTGATGGTTTGTTAGATTGAATAAATTGGTATGAAGGAAATGATTAAATTAAACTAGTTTTCTGTAAATTATTCTTAAAAAAATATGGTAAGAATAGGCAAAAGTATCAACACTTGATTCTTCTAACATTTTGCCTTCATTTTTTTTTTCTGTTCTCCTCTTAACTAACCACATAAAGGAAATAATTAAATTCTTCTCAACTTTTCTTGTGTTATCATCAAAATGATACTCTTTAACAACTTATCAATGACGATGAAGTATATAATTTAATTTGTAAGGCCACTATGCTTTTTTAAGCAACAATTAAGATCAATACACTAATTTGAGTTAATCAACAATTTGTCAATATTGGTGAAGCATGTATGTTATTGAATTTGTAAGGGCAGTAGCTTTTTGCCCATGAATGTAATCGCTGTTGCTACATATGTAATTTGATCAATGAAGAATTATGTACACAATAATTATGGGTATAAATACTGGGGGGGGGGGGAACTAAACTCTTGAATCTATCTAATTTTGTCCTTGTGATCAAGCTGGATAAGAAGAGACGAGATTGGTTGGTATGCAAGGAGAGTTCTTCCAGACTCTAGCATGCAATTTGAGCACTTCTCTCGCCTTCTCTTTAGTCTTGGATCCACAGTCCAGTTGAAGCACCAAGCACAATTTAGCCACCACCCCAAGTTGCTGCATTTCTTGAAGAACCTTACTGGTGGCACAGAACTTGGCAATGGACAGCAAAATCCTCACTGCCTTTTCACTTGCTACCTGTGAAACCCTAAGTATCTTCTTTGAAACAATGGCAAGCCCTGCCCCATGCTTTAGCAGCTCGGACCGGCCTTCCGCGCATCCGCATACTGCGTCCAGCACCGTTAGTATCATCTCGCAAGCCCTTCTCTCCGATGATGAATCAAGAAGCAAGTCTATCAAGACGGGTACGACGCCGGCTTCGGCTGCCTTGATCTTGTTTCTTCCCCATGGACAAATGCTTACCAGCAATTGTAGTGTAGCTTTTGAGGCTTGCTTTGAGATCTGATCATGCAAAACCTGAACTAATTCGATGAATAGTTGGGGTCTGAAGTTGATGAGTTGCATCGGATCAGCTATTTCCGCCATTGATTTCAACAACAATACTGCATAAGCCCGAGATTCATAGCTTCCACGTTGCATTACCCTGGTTAAGGACAAAATAAAATCACCGTTTTTGCCCATAAGATTCTTGAGAGAAGCTTCTGAGAGTTGGAGACTGTAGAGAATGCTTAAAGCTTCATCAATCGGTCTTGTTGAGTCGAACTCGTAATCTAATGATTCTTCGGCGGCTGTAGGGTCGTAATTACAGACAATAGAAGCCAAGAACTCAACTGCGCCGGATGATTCCATGCACCTTTTGTTAGTAGCATTCTCGGCAGCGATTGATTTAAGAGTGTCGAGACACTTGATCTGTTGCTGCGGTGACTTGGCATCGATGAGAAGCTTGACAATCTGGGCCTTGCTGATGGGTGGCTTTGGGGTCGGGATCCTTTCGATTCCATGAGAAGCGTTTAACATGCACCAAGATTGAAGCAATCTCCTGAGGGTGTGGTTTGGGGTAAGCTCACAATCTGCAATAACTTGCTTTGTAATCGGACATGTGGTGTTCTTCCCTGAAAACAACCACTTCTCGATGCTCTCCCTGTCGTATGTAATCCCAGTGGAAAGCGTGACGGGATCCTTCATGATCTCAAGAGAGATGGGGCAGATGAAAAATGGGGGAACATCAATTTCGTCCATTCTAGAAACCAAACAAGATTAAGTTCAAGAACAAGACAACCCAGAGAAGAAAAAGAAGTTAAAGAAATTGCTAAAAAGGAGTTGAGAATTGGATCTGAAGCAGTTGAGGATGTAGTTGTGAAATGGTTTGAAGATTTGGATTCAAGGGGGGGGGGGGGGGTTGAGAGAAAGGCTTATATATGGGGAGTGGATAGATATTCAAAACCCGAGAAAGTCAAAACACGGAAAAGGCCGACTTTTCCAAACCATTCAAAGGCTCATTCGCAGCAGCAGCAGCACCACTTACATTACAGCTCCTGCATTTCGGCACGTGATTTATATCGGTATTAGAAATAGTATTATCCAACACCCTCACTTTTGACTCTCTCTTCTAATATTTCTGCATCTACTTAATATATTATTGGGTTTGTTTTTATTTTAAGAATTTCCATTTCTTAATATTAGAATAAAACATGTGTTATTCATTGCAATCTAATTTTAAAAATTAAAATGCTACATATTTAAATTTAACAAATTTGATTTTTAAATAAAAAAGACTCCAAATATATTATTATGAACTGTAGGATAAGGATGTGAACGAACCATAGCCGACAAATTGAAATGGAGGGAAGCCAATTTGGCAAATTCCCTATGCCACAACAGTACTCGTTGGTTTCTACTTGGCCTTGGGTGGACGTCCACCTCTTTTGACCCATCATGTTCTGTGAGACGATATTTATTTCTTTTTATTCTTTATCTTTTAGTTTAATTGGTTACATCTTATCTGGGTGTGATTGATGATGAAGATTGAAGATGATTATGCTTTCCCTGAATGGAAGATCCGAAAGTCAAAATAAACACATATACATATATATATATATATATATGTATATATGTAAGACTAAAGAATATTTCAAAATTGCATTATTTTATTGTAGTAAATTTAAGGTTATAATGATGTGATAGTTTTTCTTTTCCTATTTTCCTAGAAAACAAATTGAGTCACCTTGATTTAACAACTATACAACAATTACAAAGTCAACTTTTAATAAGTATTTTATATAAATCATATTGCCACAAAAATGAAAATAAATAATTTTACCTTTTGACAATTTCATTAATTAAAATACTTCTAGATCTTATATATAATAATATTATTAAATAGTCTGCTTTTGGTATTTTTATTATATATATATATATATATATATATGATTGTATATTAGCTTTATAAATAATTAATTGTAGTTTTCTATACATTCTACTTGATGTTATAATTAAATTATTTGGTATTAAGTTAATTAATAGGATTAGGGAGATTTTAAGGCTAGGGAGGGTTCTTCGACTCCAAAATGGAAATTGAGTTTTTAAATTAATATGTGATAAAATTATATTTTGACTTTCTTAAAATAAATGTTTTTGTTTAATCTCTTGAAAATGACGAAATAAAAAATTAATAAATAATAAAATTATATTTTGATCTCTTAAAAATTTATAATTTATAATTTATTTTGGTTCCACTATAAAAGTTTCTAAATTCGCTTCTGAAAAGAACGTTTGAGTCTTATCTCGATTGGCATCAATATTGTTATCAAAACAAGAGAGCATGAGTTTGAGTGCACGAAAGTACATTTATCCTCCTATTTAAGGGTGAGAAGGGGTTATTATTAATATGTATTTCGTTTTATAAAATATATTTTAATATATTTTTTACACTAGATTTGTCTTTGAAATAATTTAAAGACAATATTTTGTAACCTTCCTAACCCGATCTAGATGTTATGGTCAAATTGAGAAGTAAACCAACTAATCTCTTAAAATCCTAATCCGACTAATTCAGGAAAAATAGTTGTTGTTGTTGCTTTGAGTTAGATGAAAAACGAGTTAACGTTTTCTTTTACAAAAATTGGATCTTTGTAATTCAGCGGAAATTGTTGAACAATGTCAGTTTTACTTAGACCATATAACATGCAATTACCAATCATTAAGTTTCAACGATCCATGGATGCACAAAATCCCCAAATAAAAAATAATCAAGCCATATATCAAAGACATTAAAAATTACATAATCAAACCCATAGAAAACTTATTTAAAGTACTTTATTTGAAAATGGTCTAATGTCCGAGGTGGTGCATCATATTCTCTGCCCAGTCCTAGTCTCGAGGGTTATCTGAAAAGTTTAACACTATAGGGGAGTGAAGTTATGAAAGCTTAATGTCAGTCAACATAATGTACAATCATACAGACCATCATAACGGATAACAGTCAACAATATAACAAAGGTTCCTACCCAACCATCCGATACACACCACGAGTTCTCCAGAATCCATCTATTGAACTCCAAACAGTGCAAGTCGAAGCTCGACGTGGACAAACCACTAGTAACAGTAATGCAAATAAATTGCCAATAGTGTGGACAAGCTGCTAGTAATGCGATTAAATCACCTAATCTCTTTAGTATGTACTCCGGTGCAGTACACTGACAATAATATTGCGGACTTTAAATGCTATTGGTACTCCACGGAACTCCTTCGTCAACCACAAATACTCACCCCATGCAAATGCCACAAATACTCCTTCAACGCCTTATCTCTAACTCATGTCCAATGTGTCAAGTTAACTGGCCACGTCACCTGTTTCATTAAGCTTGTAAACGAAAATATTAGTGGGTGATTGATTTGTCACTCTTCGATATCGTTAGTAATTAGTTTGTTATTTTTTTAAAGTTTAGTGACTGAGTTGAAAGTTAAGTGATGTTTTGTTATTTGAACTAAAGTTGAGCGACTGTTGGTGTTCTTTGCCCATAATATATATAAAAATACGAATTTGAAATTTTTTTGAACTGACTAGAATACCTTTTATTTTCCATTATATTACTAAAGTCACATTTAAAAACAAATATAATATTTGATTTAGAATTATTGGTTAAGAAAGTTGAAATAAAATAAAAGTGATAATTATAAATTTAAAATTAATTATAGTTTAATAGAAGTTGTGATAATTACACACTTAAAATAATTAGAATTTAAATTATTACTACTAGTTAAAAAGTTGTGCTATTTTTAAAAGCAGAGTTACTACTCGAATAGAAATCTAAGCATAAATTATAGGAAAAATTGTGATAATTGTAATTATAGTACAATTATTAGTTAATTTTTTACCTAAATAAAAGTTGTGAAAATTTTATTGATGTGAAATAGAATCATTACTCAAATAGAATTCTAAGCATCCTATTTATCACTTGAATTAATATTAGAATTAATTATATTAATTAATTATTATTTTGAATAATACTACTTGCATTAATTACATAAAAGTAAAATTATATTTTATGTTTTTTAGGAAAAGTTGTGTTTTATTTTGAATATCTTAAAATGCTTTAATCATTATTTGAAATTTTTTTATAATTTTTAAATTGAGAAGTTAATATATTTGATTTATTGGATATGATTCAAATAAGAATTATTATTTTATGTTAACTATTTTCATTAAAAATACAATATTTAAAAATTAATTAAATATTAAACACATAAAATCATATGAAAAGTATGTGACATTAAAAGCTAGTTTATTAAGAAAAATCAGTATTGAAAACATATTTTAAAATATATAATTTATTCAGAAATATCATTTTGAAGAGAATAAGTTTGAATTTTAATTATATGAATCACTTTGGTGAATATTTTCAACCAATTATTACTTTTTTAAAATTTTAAAATTATTTTGTCTTAATTTATATTGATGTTAATACAAAGTTTGTATCAAATTTTCAAGTAAATGACTGAAGATATACAACACTGACAAGATTTGTTACTTTTCTTAATTAGAAACTTCTTATTATAGATAAATATATTATATTTAAATAAATGCATGGGTAAAAGACCCTCTCTAATCAATCAACAATTATTTATAGTTAAATTAAACCATATTATAAGTCTTTGTCCTCTTTATACGTTTAAAATTTAGTCTCTCTTTTTTGATTTAAAATACAAAGTCAATTATTACACCATTAAAATTTTTCTATTAAATTTAGATTCATTACAACGTATATATTTTTTTTGTTATATGACTACTAAGTCAACGTTTTTATTTCAAAATATTACAGTAAAAATTTAACAAACAATAATAATATAAATAATTAGAACAACCAACTTTAAAAATATAGATAACCTTATAATTGATTATGTAAGTTAAATATAGATTGGCATACTTTATACATGTATACACTTAATGAACCAAAACTTTGACTTTCCACGCCTTATTCTAAAACATGAACATAAATTTTAATCAAACCAACCAAACCATTCTTGAATTTCACATGTATTTGTTTTAAGAAAAGTGTATATAGAAATATTTGTTTAACCATAAGGCAAATAATATGTTTTAGAAAGTCATACGTGGAATTCACACCACTCATTATTCATGAAAATAATAATTAAATGGAAATAATGTGTGTGGTCCTAATAATTGCTTCTTGGATAAAATAGGGAAAACATAGAAATTGTTTATTATTTCTTGAATGAAACCGCAAATTAAGATCCTAATAATAAGAAATAAAAGCACAGCACACTGCTTGATAAAACCATGGAATGTCGGCCACAAAAATCATCAGTCTCATCGTTATCCAAATACTCGCTTGTTCCCCTTTTATAAATCACGTGATGAATGTACGTAAGTGATTACACGTGAGGGGCAGCCAACTTGAAGTTTATTAGCAAGTATACAGTTCTGTGGCAGTTGGCGGACGTGTTAAAGCAGTGCTTCACTTGCGTCTTTGCTTTTAATGAGTCAAACACTCGTTTCATTACAGACAATACAAATCCTGGCCCATCATGCATTTCTTCCTTTTTAAGGTTGTTAGAAGTTAGAAATTTGTTCATATATCAACCTCCAAAATTAAGAGAAAAATATGCTGGGAAGTTGTTACAACTTGGAACAAGTTCATTTATTCTTCAATTTATCAAGTGTTATTAGGGAGACAAAAGAGAAAGAATAAAATAACATTTAAAAAATTAGTGTAAATTGCTTAACAAGTCCACATGAATGCATGGATTTTTAAAATTTTAGGCCGTCTCATTTGTCTAACTAAATGATACATTTTCTTAATAACTAAGGCTGTCCCATAACTGTACTTGATGCAAACATGGTTTTCATGTTTTGGATATCCATCGAGATATGTTTCATGAATAGTTTAGTTTTTATTTGTTCACCTTGTTATTTAACGGTTTGAATAGGTTGTGCTAATTATTTGGAGGATATTTAGCCCAACAATAAAGATTGTACTACTTGAAAAACTATTATTGAAAATTAAAGCAAATTAAATCACCCGAGACAATCCTTTCCAACATAGACATTTGGATTGGATTGAAACTATATGAGATTAGTTGTCAAGAGTCTACGTTTGATCTATTCTCTATTATTATACTATACACAGGTTGTTGTATTATTGTTTTAATGGGATTATAATAAATCTTTCATACTAGCAAGTCTCGAACAAAGATCTATTTAAAGGGGAGACTTGTATAGGTTTTTATACCGAGAGTTTTTAGTATTTTTCTTGTTCAAGTTAAGGAACCTTTCTTAGAGCACAAATTGTTAGTAAACTATTTGTGTTGTGATTTTACTTGTTGAGTTCACAAGGTCAATTTAGTGGTAAGAGTATTGCTCTTTAAGAAGAATCATCACGGGTTTAAAATAAACAAGAATTTATTTATTCAAAATCAATTCATTTACGGCGGTTCTTGAGCGTTGAAAAAAATTTTCATTTAACCTTTGAATTTTTTGAATTTTGATTATGGGGTTAAAAAAGTTTGCGGTTAATATATAAATATTATTCAAAATTATAGTTTAATTTCATTATTAACTTGCAATGATTTTGGACATAATTACTCAAGTTGTTCGCAAATGATCAACTCCTCAACTCCCGTAGGTAACACGTGACCCTTTGTGGTAAACAATGTTTTCGACGTGCTAATTTGACATCCTCGTAAGGTTATCTTATTCTCTTACTAGGAAATAATTATTTTTTTCTTCAAAAATATTTGGTGTCATTATTAATTTATATAAACGAAATATATTTTAGTAAATTCAGACACATGGGCTCTTTTAAGTTTTTATGATCATTTATTAATGAAAATTTTTATTATTAATAAATTATTTTCTTTTATTGAAAAAAACAATTATCTTTTTACTTGGGTTAATATAATATTTGATAATAAAGTTTGGTTTTAATATTCAATTTGGTACTAAATTTTTTTGTACTAGTTTGGTATTTGAGCTTAGCTTTAATATTCAATTTGCTACCTTAATTTTTACAATTTAATACTTAACACTACACCAAAACAGACTTTTAGCGGCGTTTTTAAGCGCCACTAATAGTATTTGAGGCGCTTTTTGAAGCGCCGCAAAAAACGCCGCTAAAGATAGCGCCGCAAAAGTTAGCGGCGTTTATTGTGAAAAAACGCCGCTAAAGGTGGGCACTTTTAGCGCTTTTCTAAGAAACGCCGCTAAAGGTGAGCACTTTTAGCGACGCTTTTCTAAGAAACGCCGCTAAAGGTTGGGACTTTTAGCGTTTTAGAAAAGCGCCGCTAAAAGTGGAATTTTTGACACGCTTCTATAAAAACGCCGCTATAAGTTAGTACTTTTAGCGGCATTTTTTTAACAAACGCCGCTAATTTGCACAGATTTGCAATGCTTTTTTTCTAATATTCTACCCTCCGCATTAAAACCAACCAAAAGCAATGAGAATTGCATATAATTTCTACCCAAGATAGCAAATAAAACATTTAAATCTCACCAAAAGCATTAAATCTAAACGGTACTTCAAATTTAATAAAGGATATATGATATACTGTAACACCCCAAACCCGGCCCAAACACTACTATCGAATCTGGTATGTCACTAAGAAAAATTTTAAAAAACCCAAACGTGTTGACAAAAAGCCCAAATAGGATTTACATAAATTGTGCCTTAATAAGCAAAAGCCCAAAACTAGATTACATGTCCTTGAAAAAAAAATTAAAACGAGAATAAATATTAAAGGCCCATAATAAAACTAAAATGTAAACTAATGGCTCATGGCCTTATTACAATGTAGTTTAAATCCATAACATAAAATACTTTAAAAAAAAAAAACTAATATGGGAAACTTGTTGCCGGATCCACCTTCTTTTGCATGGCCACCTTGCGCTCCACTCTGGCCCGGTTCGATGCACTAATCGTCACCTGAAAGGTTAGTTTAAAGGAGGTGAGTCGCGAGACTCAGTGTGCAACCCTCATGCACCACTAGATTTGGGCCTCATTAAACATAATAGTAAATTCATTTACATGGAAACATATAATATGCAAAGCCCAACTCATTTGCCTAGGTTTCCATCCGCTACACGCCTGCACCAACCAACACACCATTGGGGATTTCTACAATTAACCCACACCACTACTCTCCAAGATGGCGTCATGTCGCTCATCAACATATATTGGTGAAGCCCTTATAACATATAATAGCGAAGCCCAGATATATGATTCACGGCATTTACCGCTCTGAGTAGTTCACGGTAAAAATCGTTACTCATATACATGTACATATAACTTCCTCCTTTCATCACCCACCCCATGCAACATGCACAATAATTTAAAACATGTACAACAGTTTACTTGTAACATATAGTCAGATTATTTACTAACCTGAGGGTCCGTCGTTTAAATCCGAGATTTGACTTTTAATGTAACATATAAATCTTGTGAACACATATACATATATATACATTTATTATTAATCGATCTAGAGCGGGGGAAGTGTTACATACCTAATTTGCGTACTAAGGCTTTTGCTATATCTACGTTACTATCACTTGAAACAACTACTATTGGCCCACGACGACTTTGATTTTGGCCCACACCTGTTGGCCAATCTCGACTCTAAACAGATCGCTTCTTGAATTTGGGCGACGATTTTACAGATCCAACCTTCCTTCGATTTTTCCACCAAATCGGCTTTAATGGGATAGTTTCGCTTCAGGAGTAAAGAGTATAATCGAAAGGACCTTGGAACAATGGTTTAGATTAGAGTTTGATAAAAATAAAGGAATCACGAAAAGGAAAAATCCGAAACTTACCAAATTACTAAGGAGTATACAACTTACAGTGCACCTTCGGGAAAACAGAGATCTCACTTGTAGATTCGGCTATGGGAGATGAGGGTATGAACAAAGGAATTCGACTCTTAGAAAAAGAAAAGAAAAGCGTAGAGAAGGCTTGGGAATTTCTAAGAGAATGAGAGAAGAATAGGGTTTCAAGATACCAAAATTGAAGAATACTACTCCCTATTTATAGAGAAATTTAAGCATACCACACACACAGAGTTGGAATTTGACCAACTCTCCTTCCTAGAGTTGGATTTTGACCAACTCTGGCTGTCATCGATAGCTTTTAACTCTCTTGATAACTCAATCCTTATCTTACCTTTAGGAGAGCCCACCTTAAAACCAACTCCTCCTTATTAATTATCACTTTTTAATACTTAAAATAAAAGAAATAACTCCTAAAAGGTAGTCTAATTGCCGCTCTACCCCTTTCCATTTAAGTGCCAAATTTGACCCATCTTTTAAGGCCCAATCGGCCATACAAGGGCCCAATTTCCTCCCCCCTTATGGCGCCACCTTATGCCCACTTAATGCACTTTAATTCTTTGGGCCATAAGCCCAGCTTGTCACTTAATTATCCATCTTCTTAAATTATATGCTAACACCATTTATTAGCCACCTAACCCAATTTTTTAAAGCCCTAAATATCACTTAAACTACTCGTAACATTAATTTAAACTCTAATCCATATATTTAATCAAGGTCTCAAATTTGAGCTTTAAATTCTTGAACTAACATGTTAAACTAACATATAAATGCACGTGTCCACATTTAGGATGTTACGTTCTACCCCTTAAAATAAATTTCGCCCGAAATTTACTAGTAATCTTACTACCTAAGTCTCGCCACTAGACTTTCATTGCAAGACTCTAATTCTAAAGCCAAAATAAACACTTAGTATATTATGGTAGGATACGCACCATTATTCGCTTCTGGGGCGTCTTCGCCCTCTTGTACTATTACTATCGATTCGCGTTTATCTGATTAAGAATTTTATGAATTATTAGTTTTCTTCCACTGATTAACCACGAACAGTCTTGTGAATAACAGTTTTAAAAGTAGTTCTTTCGAATTCAAACCTATCTACAAGTTTCAGTTTTCTTAATTCTAGGAACCATGCACACACAACGTTCATACAAGTAACATTCATTACCTAAGGGTATTTTTGTCATTTCGCTACCTAGGGGTATTTTCGTAATTTTCCAAAATAAGGTTTCGGGTGATTTGGCGAAATAAGGGTATTTTGGTAATTTTTCAACTCGGGGGTATTTTGATAATTTCGTAAATCTAGGGGTATGTCGGTAATTTTGTAAATCTGGGGTTATTTTGATAATTTATAAAATTTAGGGTACTTCGATAATTTTGAAATCCGGAGGTATTTCAGTAATTTTGAAATTCGGGAGTATTTCGATAATTTTACAAATCGGGGGTATTTTGGTAATTTCTTTTCAAATCAGGGGTATTTTGGTTATTTTACAAATCAGGGGAAATTTGGAAATTTTCAAAATTAGAGGTTATTTTAGTAATTTTACAAATTAGGGTGTTTGGTCCTTTCGGGTTTTAATTATAAATTTTGGCCCGTCAACAAGTCCTCATGGTTAGGGTGAGCAGATACCACGCACTGGGTAGGATTCCAAGAAAGAAGAGGTGAGTCACTAGGATCGCTTAAATACCAAGCTCTCCCTGAATCCAATTCTAGACATGCGTATGCCTGTTGCCACACCCTAACTCGGCGACTAGTTCACAGGATTTGTTTGGATAAATTAAGTCTTATGGAATTTAAGGAGTGGTTTAAGCTAGGCCTATAGTTCATCAAAGTCTAATTAAGATAGTCTACGTCCCATAAAGCCCACATGCATATATATCACAAAGTGGGTTTAGAATACTTACCTGGCGGACTTGGTAGGAGATGCAAGTGCCATCTTTGAGCTAATAAACCTTTACTAATAAAAATTCATGTTTTAAAAACCCATTTTTAGAAAATCTTTTGGGCCCAAAATCCCAAAGCCGAGTTTTGAACCTGGCTCTGATACCAATTTGTAACACCCCAAACCCGACCCAAACACTACTACCGGATCTGGTATGTCACTAAGAAAAATTTTAAGAAACCCAAACGTGTGGATAAAAAAGCCCAAATAGGATTTACATAAATTATGCCTTAATAAGCAAAAGCCCAAAACTAGATTACATGTCCTTGAAAAAAAAAATTAAAACGAGAATAAATATTAAAGGCCCATAATAAAACTAAAATGTAAACTAATGGCCCATGGCCTTATTACAATGTAGTTTAAATCCATAACATAAAATACTTTAAAAAACTAATATGGGAAACTTGTCACGGATCCACCTTCTTTGTATGGCCACCTTGCGCTCACTGCCCGGTCCGATGCACTAATCGTCACCGAAAGGTTAGTTTAAAGGGGTGAGTCGCGAGACTCGATGTGCAACCCTCATGCACCACTAGATTTGGGCCTCATTAAACATAATAGTAAGTTCATTTACATGGAAACATATAATATGCAAAGCCCAACCCATTTGCCTAGGTTTCCATCCGCTACATGCCCTGCATCAACCAACACACCATTGGGGATTTCTACAATCAACCCATACTACTTTCCAAGATGGCGTCATGCCGCTCATCAACATATATTGGCGAAGCCCTTATAACGATAATGGCGAAGCTCAGATAATAGCTTCACGGCATTAGCCGCCTGACAGAGTTCACGGAAAATCGTTACTCATATACATGTACATATAACTTCCTCCTTTCATCATCCACCCCATGCAACATGCACAATAATTTAAAACATGTACAACAGTTTACTTGTAACATATAGTCGATTATTTACTAACACGAGGGTCCGTCTGTTTAAATCAGATTTTAGCTTTTAATTAACATATAAATCTTGTGAACACATATATATATATACATTTATTATTAATCGATCTAGACGGTGGGAAGTGTTACACACGATTTGCGTACTAAGGCTTTTGCTATATCTACGTTACTATCACTTGAAACAACTACTATTGGCCCACGATCGACTTTGATTTTGGCCCACACCGTTGGCCAATCTCGCACTACCAAACAGATCGCTTGAATTTGGGTGGCGATTTTACAGATCCAACCTTCTTCGATTTTTCCACCAAATCGGCTTTAATGGGATAGTTTGACTTCTAGGAGTAAAGAGTATAATCGAAAGGACCTTGGAACAATGGTTTAGATTAGAGTTTGGTAAAATAAGGAATCACGAAAAGGAAAAATCCCGAAACTTACAGATTACTAAGGAGTATACGGCTTACAGTGCACCTTCGGGAAAACAGAGATCTCACTTGTAGATTCGGCTAAGGGAGATGAGGGTATGAACAAAGTAATTGGCTCTTAGAAAAGAAAAGAGAAAGCAGAGAGAAGGCTTGGCAATTTAAGAGAATGAAAGAAGAATAGGGTTTCAAGATACCTAAATTGAAGAATACTACTCCCTATTTATAGAGAAATTTCAGCATACCCACACACACAGAGTTGGAATTTTGGCTAACTCTCCCCTCTCAGAGTTGGATTTTCGGCCAACTCTGTTGTCATCTGATAGCTTTTAACTCTCCTGATAACTCAATCCTTATCTTACCTTTAGGAGAGCCCACCTTAAAACCAACTCCTCCTTATTAATTATCGCTTTTTAACACTTAAAATAAAATAAATAACTCCTAAAAGGTAGTCTAATTGCCGTCCACCCTTCCCATTTAACTCTTCAACAAGTGGTCGTAAGTAGACGTCAATATCATTCTCGCCCTTTCTCCGGTATAATCATAGACAAGATAAAGATGATTGTTTCATGCAAACCCATGGAGGCAAATTGTAAGGAACAAGCACCACGTGCCAAGATCGTACGTTGTGCTCATGAGTTTGTGGTTAAATCCATCGATGCTAGCCCAAGCCTCACACTCCGAGGATTACTTGTAAAGCTTGGAAATTTGGAGTCAAAAGATTTCCAAGCTAAATAATCTGCAGGATGCCTTAACAGTCCATCATCGATTCGTCCATCACGATGCCACGTCATTGACTCGGCTGTCTTTGACGACATGAAAAGCTGTTGAAGCCTTGGTATTAGCAGAAAATACCACAAAATCTTAATGGTCGCTTCCTTAATTGTGTATCGTGATCTTCCTCGATACCATCCTCTCGATTTCTATTAATCTAACGGATTGACCGCATACATGACAAAGACTGTTGGTTTATCCGGTCGTTGCCTCAATACAACATGCGATCATTTGGGCAACTATGAATTTTGTTGTAGCCAAGGCCCAAATCCTTAATCGCTTTCTTCATGTCTTTAGAAGATTGAGGATTTTGCAAACGGAACATTTCTTGGAAACTCTAACAAGATTGTCAACGAGTTTCGGTCCATCCTCCCAAACATTTCAATGAAAAACGAATATAGAACGCCGTTTGGAAAATTTTAATCTCTCATACGTTCTTCATTCATTTCACCAAGTAACGGTAAACCTGCCGCTTCTTCATTTAGTCGTTCATCAGTACACTTCTTCCCCTTCGGTGAAAGTATTTTCACTATAATTATATTCATCGGTTGCACCCAAGTCGTGGAAATGAACTCAAACCATCATCTGCAGATATTAAAAGCATCCCGCAACATGCCTTCCATGTTATCATCTCTAACATTCGATTGTAAGCACTATGAGGATAACCAGATTCATCGATGAAGATGCTCCACTAGATGTACACTCTCCATGAAAAATCTATTTTTGTACCTCCTAAAAAGCCATCAACAACTAGATGTTCAGTAGACAACTTCACGATAATGCCAATTGATATTGCAACACTTCTTACACGGCAAAGAATCATATTCTCTTGGCTTGCATTTTGAAATGCAAATTCGTAAAAGTTTCTACTCCATTTCGAATCATTGCTTACCTTGAGAATTTCATCCAACTCCTATCCATTTCAGTAGTTGTTGAAGTCTAAAGTTGACAATAAGTTACACGGCTAAATTGTTAATTAACAATTTATGTAAGTAATGATATGATCATATATATACTGAGTACTATGTAAGTTATGTAAATTATGTAAGTTATGAAATTTGATCTTAAACTTATGTAAGTTATGAAATTTGATCTTAAAATTAAGTAAGTTATGTATTCTTTAAGATTCATCATACGTGGCATTGTTACACCTAGGAAGGATCCATTATATCTAATCGTGAGATATAAGGCAACCCGTCAGTTTCCAAAGATATATACTTTGAATCTTTTTTTTCTATACAAGTATTATGTAAGTTATGAAGTTTGATCTTAACTTAAAATTATGTAAGTTATGAAATTTGATCTTAAACTTATGTAAGTTATGAAATTTGATCTTAAAATTAAGTAAGTTATGTATTCTTTAAGATTCATCATACGTGGCATTGTTACACCTAGGGAGGATCCATTATATCTAATCGTGAGATATAAAGGCAACCTGTCGGTTTCCAACCTATATACTTTGAATCTTTTTTTTCTATACAAGTATTATGTAAGTTATGAAGTTTGATCTTAACTTAAAATTATGTAAGTTATGAAATTTGATCTTAAACTTATGTAAGTTATGAAATTTGATCTTAAAATTAAGTAAGTTATGTATTCTTTAAGATTCATCATACGTGGCATTGTTACACCTAGGAGGATCCATTATATCTAATCGTGAGATATAAGGCAACCCGTCGGTTTCCACCTATATACTTTGAATCTTTTTTTTCTATACAAGTATTATGTAAGTTATGAAGTTTGATCTTAACTTAAAATTATGTAAGTTATGAAATTTGATCTTAAACTTATGTAAGTTATGAAATTTGATCTTAAAATTAAGTAAGTTATGTATTCTTTAAGATTCATCATACGTGCATTGTTACACCTAGGGAGGATCCATTATATCTAATCTGTGAGATATAAGGCAACCGTCAGTTTCCAAACCTATATACTTTGAATCTTTTTTTTTCTATACAAGTATTATGTAAGTTATGAAGTTGATCTTAACTTAAAATTCATTGTTATGAAATTTGATCTTAAACTTATCGTAAGTTATGAAATTTGATCTTAAAATTAAGTAAGTTATGTATTCTTTAAGATTCATCATACGTGGCATTGTTACACCTAGGAGAATCCATTATATCTAATCGTGAGATATAAGGCAACCCGCAGTTTCAATCTATATACTTTGAATCTTTTTTTTCTATACAAGTATTATGTAAGTTATGTATTATTTAAGATTAATAGATTATGTAAGTTAATGAAATTTGATACTTATGAACTTATCGTAAGTTATGATAATTTGAATCTATAAAATTAAGTAAGTTATGTATTCTTTAAGATTAATCATATGGCATTTTACCTAGGGAGGATCCATTATATCTAATTGAGATATAAGTGAACCCGGTGAGTGTTCAATCTCTATATACTTTAAATCTTTTTTTATATCAAGTATTATGTAAGTTATGTATTTATTAAGTATGTAATCATTATCTATTGTTAATCAACTTTGATGAGCATCGTTATATTCTTAAGTGATGATATAACGTCAAGTTTAAACTATATTACTTATGTATATTATTATTTCTATGTATTATGTAAGTTATGTATTCTTTAAGATTAGAATCAACTGGCATTTTTCTAAAAAATCAATATATCTAATAAAGATATTATAAGGCAAATTCTCACTTAGGTTTCTAGCATATTAACTTTAAATCTTTTTTTATTAAGTATTATGTAAGTTATTATTAAATATAAAGTTATGTAATAATGTATTATTAATGTTAAATCAATTTGATGAAAGCATATTAAGTATATGATAGTTATGTCATTTATGTAAGTTAAATTAATTCTTATTATAGTTATGTATTATGTATTATGTATAGTTAAATTGAAATTTCATAATCGAAGAATTCAACGTTTTCTAAAAATGTTATTATATGATTTTTATAATTGAAATTTATGTGATGATGTTAATCTCTTATTAACTTGGAAATATTTATTAAAATATGAAATTTATGTTAAAATATTTATTAAAATATAAAATTTATGTTAATCTCTTATCTTAACTTGTAAAATTCAACTTTGTATTATCATTTTATATCATCTTATATGCATGATTTTAGTCATTTTATTTTACAAATTTTAAAATTTAGGTCTCCTTATTATTATTATTATTATTATTATTATTATTATTATTATTTGTTAAATTAAAGTTAATCGAAACGTAATTTTTACTTTTTAAATTTAACAACAATAAATTTAACAAAAAAAAGTATAAGAAATAAATTTAAAATAAAAAATTTATAACTTATTTTAACAATTAACTTTTATATTTTGTTTATGTTTTTTTATAACGCACTGCACTTTAAATTTTAAAAAATAATACACGGAGCTTGTAAAAATCTAAGCGGCATGATTAGATAGCAATTTGGAGGTTGTTCAAACATTATTAATAATAAACAGAATAATAAATAGCAATTTAGACAAAAATTCTTTAAGATTCATCGACGTGGCATTGTTACATCTTAGGAGGATCCGTTATATCTTATGAGATATAAAGGCAACCCGTTAGGTTTTCACCTATATACTTTGAAACTTTTTTTTTGGACAGCAATAGAACAAAACAAAGATAGATACCAACGCAAGGGGATAATAAACCCAATTTGGATGAAAAATTTGACAAATTCATCATGATATAACTATTCTTGATCGAATTTTGAACTAAAATGTACCTTAATAATTTCAAGAAGATGGTCTACTCCACTCTACCAAGAAACAGTACATTATGAAATACAAAAGATTAATAATCTTCACTAATAATTGGATATCTAATGTTTTTTATCAAATGAATATAAATAAGCAAAATGAATATAAATAAGAATAATAATGATTTTATACTGTTAAGTTGTTACCACCAAATCCAATCCAACAGATTGAGGAGCAAGGAAGCAAGAATCAAATACGACAACATATGAATTAACAAATGCTATTGATTAATTACAAAATGCTATTTACTAAAACTAATACTCATATTCTTTGCCTAAAAGAAAATAGGCAATTCAAGAGTCGGTCTAAGTCCTCTTCAATTCTACTCACTTTCAAAGTACGGATACTTTTCTTAATACAAATCAGAATAAATACATATGAAATTTATTAAAACAAAAGTTTATTCACATACATTATTAAATACTAATATGAAATTACAAATTAAAAGATGATGAATAGGGTCTAAAAAGGCATGATTATTGATTAGAGGCTTGAAGTTTTACTTTGAATCAATTGTGGAACCTAGGTGCTTATTAGGAATAATTCCATTTTATATTTGTATATATCCACAATAGCAACTTATCGTGAACACTAACACAAATATTTTTTCCTTTTGAAACCATTTATGCGAACTCAACTGAATTTTAATTTGATAATCTAACGAAGCATTTACTAGTAAGAAAGTGTAAAGAATATTTTAACACTTAATTACAAATATTTTAATGTATGAACAAGATAGAAATTGAGCATATTTCAAATAGTATAATAATAAACAATAATATATAATGTACTACTATTATATATAACTATTATTATATTATAGACTATAATGAAAAGTATAGTATTATATGATATTATAATGTTTAATCATTGATGCATATATATAAACTATTAATATTTTATATATACTATATGATATGATATAGCACTATATAATATAATAGGAGGGCTAATTTTCAAATACATGAAAAATAAAGGGACTTAGAGCATATTTCAACCATTATAATAATATATGATAATATTTAATATAAAGGTACTAGTATTTTATATAATAATTATTATATTATATATTATAATAAAAGATATAGTATTACATGATATTATAATGTTTAAACATTGATTCATATATATAAACTATTAATATATTATATACTATATGATTTGATATATCATTATATAATATAGTTGGAATGCCAACTTTCAAATGTACAAGTATGGGATTTAGAGCATTATTCAACCAAGATAATAATAAATAATAATATATAATTAATATTAATATATGATAATAATTATTCAACAGTCTTATATAATTAAATAATATATTTTCTAAATATTAATATATATAACTATTATTATATTATTAGACTATAATAAAAAAATATAGTATCAATAGTTATGTATAATTTAGTATATCAAAATATATGTTTATAATTATAGCTAGTAATACATAAAATATTATTAAAATTTTAATATCTTAATAAATTAGATTTTTAATATCTTAAGTATAGAAAAGGTTTTATACATGTTAAAGCATTTACTAGTACGAAAGTGTAAAAATTTCCTAGAAAGCGCCAAGGAACAAGAAACTAGGCAACGAAGAAATCAAGGAGAAAGTACTTGATTATAAAGTTCCGAAGAAGCTAAAATTTCTAAAAGGCGGTTGCACAAACAAAATTCGTTATTTTAACACAAAACCAAGCCTAAGATTAACAAGTGGAAAGTAAAACTAAGATATGAAAGAACTTACTTTTCGGTGATAACGCAGAACCAATTAGAATCGAATCGATGAAGCCACTTATCTTTTAGAATTAATGAATTCACCACACATGCATACAGGAATTTGGTTGTATGTAGTGGTAAAAATAAAAAAATTGTCATTCAAAATTCCAACACACAACAAGATCATGCGACCAAACTTCTAACATGTCGATGGCCCAATCGACTTGACAATCAAATCATACCTAATAAGTTCTAACAATACCTCACTCAAGTGGCTAGCGTAAGACAGATCCAAAATATATTAAAAATTAACAAATAACAAATAACATAAAAAGAGTGATGAAATTAACAAATAACAAAATTTATTATATTAAAAAACATTATATTACCAAGATTCTTAACAACTTTTAGAGGGGAGAATTAAATCTTTGATCTTTCGGAGAAGGGTACTATAGGTCTTAGTATTGATGAAGGAAGTTATGAAGCGAAACAAGGTGGCTAAACCACCCAATTTTGTTCTATAAAAGGTGGAAATACTGTAATCGTTAGGTTATATTTTGGAACACTTGCAACACGATATAGCATGGTTCAAAAAGCGAACATTGTTGTGCCTCTTGGATGATTGAAAGAAGTGTCCATCATGGCTCTTATAGAGAGAAATTTAGCAGCTACAATGTGATCCCAAATTAGAGCGCTTGCACTTCTATCAATGTTCTCATTGGGATGCAACTAAATCAGATTAGAACCGTTTCCATGTAGCACAACTTTCATTTATACTTAGCATTGGGATGCAACTTGTTCATTCAGTTCTATTCTTAACATTAACAAGCTATTTACATTAAATTCAAGACATACTACAAGATTTAACACAAAAAAGGGGGCTATTTTCACTTGATTGGAGCTCAACAAATGTTAATCCGGTGTTTTAAAGTTAATAATTTTCGGCATATATTAAAATTTTTAAGTTATATATTTTATATGTATATATTTTAAGTTATATATTTTATATGTATATATTCTTTGATTGAAAGAAATTGGATACATATATTAATAATTTTAATAACTTAATAATATCAAATTTTAACTAAGTTATATACATACAACTAAGTTATGCCTAAAAGTAACCTAAGTTTCCGACTTTCGGACTTAATAAGAAGAAATGGATGCCAAAGATGTAATATCAAATAAAATGAACATCTAATGATATCTCATGCCAAAGTGATTTTGATAAACCCGATCATTTGGGCAACTATGAATTTTGTTGTAGCCAAGGCCCAAATCCTTAATCGGTTTCTTCATGTCTTTAGAAGATTGAGGGATTTTCGCAAACGGGAACATTTCTTGCAGAAACTCTAACAGCATTGTCAACGAGTTTCCGGTCCATCCTCCCAAACATTTCAATGAAAAAAACGAATATAGAACGTCAGTTTGGAAAATTTTAATCTCTCATACAGTTCTTCATTCATTTCACCAAGTAACGTGTAGAACCTCGCCGCTTCTTCATTTAGCTGTTCATCAGGTACACTTCTTCCCCCTTCGGTGAAAGTATTTTCACTATAATTATATTCATCGGTTGCACCCAAGTCAGGTGGAAATGAACCGAAACCATCACTGCGTATATTAAAAGCATCCCGCAACATGCCTTCCATGTTATCATCTCTAACATTCTGATTGTAAGCACTATGAGGATAACCCAGATTCATCGATGAAGATGCTCCACTAGATGTACACTCTCCATGAAAAATCTATTTTTTGTACCTCCGGAAAAAGCCATCAACAACTAGATGTTCGTAGACAACTTCACGATAATGCCAATTGATATTGCAACACTTCTTACACGGGCAAAGAATCATATTCTCTTGGCTTGCATTTTGAAATGCGAAATTCAGAAAAGTTTCTACTCCATTTCGACAGTCATTGCTTACCCTTGAGAATTTCATCCAACTCCTATCCATTTCGTAGTTGTTGAAGTCTAAAGTTGACAATAAGTTACACGGCTAAATTGTTAATTAACAATTTATGTAAGTAATGATATGATCATATATATAACTGAGTACTATGTAAGTTATGTAAATTATGTAAGTTATGAAATTTGATCTTAAACTTATGTAAGTTATGAAATTTGATCTTAAAATTAAGTAAGTTATGTATTCTTTAAGATTCATCATACGTGGCATTGTTACACCTAGGAAGGATCCATTATATCTAATCGTGAGATATAAGGCAACCCGTCAGTTTCCAAGATATATACTTTGAATCTTTTTTTTCTATACAAGTATTATGTAAGTTATGAAGTTTGATCTTAACTTAAAATTATGTAAGTTATGAAATTTGATCTTAAACTTATGTAAGTTATGAAATTTGATCTTAAAATTAAGTAAGTTATGTATTCTTTAAGATTCATCATACGTGGCATTGTTACACCTAGGGAGGATCCATTATATCTAATCGTGAGATATAAGGCAACCCGTCAGTTTCCACCTATATACTTTGAATCTTTTTTTTCTATACAAGTATTATGTAAGTTATGAAGTTTGATCTTAACTTAAAATTATGTAAGTTATGAAATTTGATCTTAAACTTATGTAAGTTATGAAATTTGATCTTAAAATTAAGTAAGTTATGTATTCTTTAAGATTCATCATACGTGACATTGTTACACCTAGGGAGGATCCATTATATCTAAGCGTGAGATATAAAGCAACTTTGTCGGGTTTCCAAACCTATATACTTTGAATCTTTTTTTCTATACAAGTATTATGTAAGTTATGAAGTTGATCTTAACTTAAAATTATGTAAGTTATGAAATTTGATCTTAAACTTATGTAAGTTATGAAATTTGATCTTAAAATTAAGTAAGTTATGTATTCTTTAAGATTCATCATACGTGGCATTGTTACACCTAGGAAGAATCCATTATATCTAAGCTGTGAGAAATAAGGCAACCCGTCGGGTTTCAAACCTATATACTTTGAATCTTTTTTTTTCTATACAAGTATTATGTAAGTTATGAAGTTTGATCTTAACTTAAAATTATGTAAGTTATGAAATTTGATCTTAAACTTATCTAAGTTATGAAATTTGATCTTAAAATTAAGTAAGTTATGTATTCTTTAAGATTCATCATCGTGGCATTATTACACCTAGGAGGATCCATTATATCTAATCGTGAGATATAAGGCAACCCGTCAGTTTCAAACCTATATACTTTGAATCTTTTTTTTCTATACAAGTATTATGTAAGTTATGTATTTTTTAAGATTCATCATACGTGGCATTGTTACACCTGGGGAGGATCCGTTATATCTTACAGTGAGATATAAGGCAACCCGTCAAGTTTCCAGCCTATATACTTTGAATCTTTTTTTTTTCTATACAAGTATTATGTAAGTTATGTATTCTTTAAGATTAATCATACGTGGCATTGTTACACCTAGGGAGAATCCGTTATATCTAACAGTGAGATATAAGGCAACCCGACAGTTTCTAGCATATATACTTTAAATCTTTTTTTTTCTATTCAAGTATTATGTAAGTTATGTATTATGTAAGTTATGTAAGTAATGTATTATGTAAGTTAAATAATTTGATGAAAGCTATGTAAGTTATGTAAGTTATGTATTATGTAAGTTAAATAATTTTATGTAAGTTATGTATTATGTATTATGTAAGTTAAATTGAAATTTCAAATCGAGAATCAACGTTTTTCTAAAAATGTTATTATATGATTTTTATAATTGAAATTTGCGGTGATGATGTTAATCTCTTATTAACTTGGAAATATTTATTAAAATATGAAATTTATGTTAAAATATTTATTAAAATATAAAATTTATGTTAATCTCTTATCTTAACTTGTAAAATTCAACTTTGTATTATCATTTTATATCATCTTATATGCATGATTTTAGTCATTTTATTTTACAAATTTTAAAATTTAGGTCTCCTTATTATTATTATTATTATTATTATTATTATTATTATTATTTGTTAAATTAAAGTTAATCGAAGCGTAATTTTTACTTTTTAAATTTAACAACAATAAATTTAACAAAAAAAGTATAAGAAATAAATTTAAAATAAAAAAAATTTATAACTTATTTTAACAATTAACTTTTATATTTTGTTTATGTTTTTTTTATAACGTACCGTACTTTAAATTTTAAAAAATAATACACGGGAGCTTGTAAAAAATCTAAGCGGCATGATTAGATAGCAATTTGGAGGTTGTTCAAACATTATTAATAATAAACAGCAATAATAAATAGCAATTTAGACAAAAATTCTTTAAGATTCATCGTACGTGGCATTGTTACATCTTAGGAGGATCCGTTATATCTTACAGTGAGATATAAGGCAACCCGTTAGGTTTTCAGCCTATATACTTTGAAACTTTTTTTTTGGACGACAATAGAACAAAACAAGATAGATACCAACCAAGCGGGATAATAAACCACAATTTGGATGACAAATTTGACAAATTCATCATGATATAACTATTCTTGATCTGAATTTTGAACTAAAATGTACCTTAATAATTTCAAGAAGATGGTCTACTCCACTCTCACCAAGAAAGAAAATTGCTGATGAAATACAAAAGATTAATAATCTTCACTAATAATTGGATATCTAATGTTTTTTATCAAATGAATATAAATAAGCAAAATGAATATAAATAAGAATAATAATGATTTTATACTGTTAAGTTGTTACCACCAAATCCAATCCAACGATTCAGGAGGAGCGTGTAAAGCGATGGCGAAATCAGACAACATATGAATTAACAAATGCTATTGATTAATTACAAAATGCTATTTACTAAAAACTAATACTCATATTCTTTGCCTAAAAGAAAAATAGGCAATTCAGTAGTCGGTCTAAGTCCTCTTCAATTCTACTCACTTTCAAAGTACGGATACTTTTCTTAATACAAATCTGTAACAAATACATATGAAATTTATTAAAACAAAAGTTTATTCACATACATTATTAAATACTAATATGAAATTACAAATTAAAAGATGATGAATAGGGTCTAAAAAGGCATGATTATTGATTAGAGGCTTGAAGTTTTACTTTGAATCAATTGTGGAACCTAGGTGCTTATTAGGAATAATTCCATTTTATATTTGTATATATCCACAATAGCAACTTATCAGAACACTAACACAAATATTTTTTCCTTTTGAAACCATTTATGCGAACTCAACTGAATTTTAATTTGATAATCTAACGAAGCATTTACTAGTAAGAAAGTGTAAAGAATATTTTAACACTTAATTACAAATATTTTAATGTATGAGCAATATAGAAATTGAGCATATTTCAAATAGTATAATAATAAACAATAATATATAATGTACTACTATTATATATAACTATTATTATATTATAGACTATAATGAAAAGTATAGTATTATATGATATTATAATGTTTAATCATTGATGCATATATATAAACTATTAATATTTTATATATACTATATGATATGATATAGCACTATATAATATAATAGGAGGGCTAATTTTCAAATACATGAAAATAAAGGGACTTAGAGCATATTTCAACCATTATAATAATATATGATAATATTTAATATAAAGGTACTAGTATTTTATATAATAATTATTATATTATATATTATAATAAAAGATATAGTATTACATGATATTATAATGTTTAAACATTGATTCATATATATAAACTATTAATATATTATATACTATATGATTTGATATATCATTATATAATATAGTTGGAATGCCAACTTTCAAATGTACAAGTATGGGATTTAGAGCATTATTCAACCAATATAATAATAAATAATAATATATAATTAATATTAATATATGATAATAATTATTCAACAGTCTTATATAATTAAATAATATATTTTCTAAATATTAATATATATAACTATTATTATATTATTAGACTATAATAAAAAAATATAGTATCAATAGTTATGTATAATTTAGTATATCAAAATATATGTTTATAATTATAGCTAGTAATACATAAAATATTATTAAAATTTTAATATCTTAATAAATTAGATTTTTAATATCTTAAGTATAGAAAAGGTTTTATACATGTTAAAGCATTTACTAGTACGAAAGTGTAAAAATTTCCTAGAAAGCGACCAAGGAACAAGAAACTAGGCAACGATAAATCAAGGAGAAAGTACTTGATTATAAAGTTCCGAAGAAGCTAAAATTTCTAAAAAGCGTTGCACAAACAAAATTACATTATTTTAACACAAAACCAAGCCTAAGATTAACAAGTGGAAAGTAAAACTAAGATATGAAAGAACTTACTTTTCGGTGATAACGCAGAACCAATTATGAATCGAATCGATAAGCCACTTATCTTTTAAATTAATGAATTCACCACACATGCATACAGGAATTTGGTTGTATGTAGTGGTAAAAATAAAAAAATTGTCATTCAAAATTCCAACACACAACAAGATCATGCAGACCAAACTTCTAACAGTCTGATGGCCCAATCGACTTGACAATCAAATCATACCTAATAAGTTCTAACAATACCTCACTCAGTGGCTAGCAGAAACAGATCCAAAATATATTAAAAAATTAACAAATAACAAATAACATAAAAAGAGTGATGAAATTAACAAATAACAAAATTTATTATATTAAAAAAACATTATATTACCAAGATTCTTAACAACTTTTAGAGGGGGAGAATTAAATCTTTGATCTTTCGGAGAAGGGTACTATAGGTCTTAGTATTGATGAAGGAAGTTATGAACGAAACAAGGTGGCTAAACCACCCAATTTTGTTCTATAAAAGGTGGAAATACGATAATCTGTTAGGTTATATTTTGGAACACTTGCAACACTGATATAGCATGGTTCAAAAACTGAACATTGTTGTGCCTCTTGGATGATTGAAAAGAAGTGTCCATCATGGCTCTTATAGAGAGAAATTTAGCAGCTACAATGTGATCCCAAATTAGAGCGCTTGCACTTCTATCAATGTTCTCATTGGGATGCAACTAAATCAGATTAGAACCAGTTTCCATGTAGCACAACTTTCTGTTTATACTTAGCATTGGGATGCAACTTGTTCATTCAGGCTCCTATTCTTAACATTAACAAGCTATTTACATTAAATTCAAGACATACTACAAGATTTAACACAAAAAAAGGGGGGCTATTTTCACTTGATTGGAGCTCAACAAATGTTAATCCAGTGTTTTTAAAGTTAATAATTTTAGGCATATATTAAAAATTTTAAGTTATATATTTTATATGTATATATTTTAAGTTATATATTTTATATGTATATATTCTTTGATTGAAAGAAATTGGATACATATATTAATAATTTTAATAACTTAATAATATCAAATTTTAACTAAGTTATATACATACAACTAAGTTATGCCTAAAAGTAACCTAAGTTTCCGACTTTCGGACTTAATAAGAAGAAATGGATGCCAAAGATGTAATATCAAATAAAATGAACATCTAATGATATCTGCATGCCAAAGTGATTTTGATAAACCATAGAATCAATACATGTTTTAGACTGTAGATAATGCTATTCAAATACCTAGGGTTTGATTTTGGTTCTTGTCGAATTCTCAAAGTCTTTCCAGTTGTCAAACCTTTACATCGAAGAAAAATAAAGAAGGTAAACAAAATAAAAAACAGAATGATATAAATAAACAAAAAACCTAAATAAAAAAGTTTACATTTACAAATTCCATACCGTCGTTCTTTGTTGAATGTTGGGATCTTTGGGAAATTTTAATTAAGTGAAATGTTGGGGACATAGCTCTTAGGGATTTAGGGAAAATTTTGAGCAGAAAGTAGAAGCTTAGGGACTTCGGGATTTAGGGAAAAGTTTTAGGAGAAAATACTTAGTGATTTCGGGGATGGAGCAAGATAAAACCGAGCACAGCAAAACAACGACATTTTGCTCAAACTCAATTTATGTTTTGCGGCATTTCTAAAAAAGCGCCGCTAATTATTGATCGAGCGGCGTCGTCCACCTTACTGCACATTATATTGTCGATAAAAAACGACGTGAAGCTTAATGTCCATACATATTTGCGGCGTTTTGAAAACGCCACTAAATATAGACTTTTCATGGCGTTTTGAAATAGCGCCACTAATACTTGATGATTCTTGTGGCGTTTTACCAACAGCGCCACTAACAAAAAGCTTTAAACGCACGACATCTTGCATCGTATTGATATATTTTGTGGCGTTTACACATAAACGCCACTAATTCATTCAACAATGTTTCAAGCACGCTGTCTTAAAATAAATTGATGGGTTTTGTGGCGCTTTTGTATTAAACGCGGTAATTTTAATGTCATTTAATTTATATATTTTATACTATTATTAATTAATCCATTTACTTAATATTATTAACACTAAATAATCTTTAAAATATATATATAAATTATATATCATCTTATATCCAATTACTTTAAAATTATTTTAAATATATATAATTTTAAAATATATCATCATATACCCATAAATATTTAAAATTATTTTAAATAATAGTATTTTAATTTTTTCATTTTAACATATATTTTTCTATGTTATAATTTGTTTCAAAATTTTTCTATGTGTTATTAATTTTTCTAAATAATTTAAATATAAAATTAAAAAATTACATTTTAGTTAATACAAAGTTAAATAATTATAAGAAGAGGATGAAAGAGTGATTGACTTTTATTACAATTATATTTAATTATTACATAATTCATAGCAATTTCAAATAAATAATTTTTGAAACTTTGAGTAATATTTAAAAGAATTAGATACATGACATAATGTTTATATAAATTTTTAATGTAAGAAAATAAAAACAGAAAATTTCAAAATATGAAATAAAAAAGTTTAAAAACTATAATGTTGTCAGGTACAGCGCCAGTGTCCATCGCTCATTATAGGATGGCACCAAAGGAGTTGGTTGAGCTGAAAGCCCAAATCCAAGAGTTGCTAGATCACGATTTTATCTGACCCAGTGTGTCTCCATGGGGAGCACCGGTGTTGTTCGTGAAGAAGAAGGACGAGTCTATGCGTATGTGCATAGATTACCGCCGATTGAATAAGTGACGATCAAAACAGTACCATTGCCGAGGATAGGCGACTTGTTTGACCAGCTCAAAGGGGCTGCGGTCTTTTCGAAGATAGATTTGAGGTCGGGGTATCACCAACTTAAGGTGAAAGAGGCTGATATCCATAAGGCGGCGTTTGGACTCGTCACGGCACTACTGAATTCTGGTAATGCCGTTTGGGTTGACTAACGCACCGGCTACATTCATGGATATGATGAACCGGGTTTTTCAACTTTACTTGGATCAATTCGTCGTGGTGTTCATAGACGACATCTTGGTATATTCAAGTCGAGGAAGAGCATGATGCACATCTTGGGTAGTCTTGCAATTTTAAGGAGATGAAGTTATACGCCAAGTTTAGCAAGTGCGAATTCGGTTGAGTGATGTCGCTTTTCGGGTCATGTAGTATCCGCAGAGGAATAAGGGTGGATCCTCGGAAGATTGAAGCGATCTTGGATTGAAACCACCTTAGTTGGTAGCGGAGATTCGCAGTTTCTTAGGGTTAGCGGGCTATTATAGGAGATTTGTCAAGGGTTTCTCTTCAATAGCGGCACCTTTGACTAAGTTGTTGAGAAAGGACGTACCATTTGTATGGTCGGATAATCAGTAGGAGAGCTTCGAGAAGCTAAAGAAAGTTTTGACAGAGGCTCCGATCTTAATTCAGCCTGTGGCGGGGAAAGATTTTGTGGTATATTGTGATGCTTCTCATACGGGGTTAGGTTGTGTACTGATGCAGGAAAGGAAGGTGGTTGCTTATGCGTCTCGGCAGTTGAGACCGCATGAAGTTAACTATCCGACGCATGATCTGGAGTTGGCAGCAATAGTTTTCACTTTTGAAAGTGTGGAGGCATTATCTGTATAGAGAGAAGTCGATGATCTACACGGACCACAAGAGCCTGAAGTATCTGTTGACCCAGAAGGAGCTGAACTTGAGACAGCGAAGGTGGGTGGAGTTGTTAAAGGATTACGACTGTTCGATTGAATACCATCCGGGTAAAGCAAATGTGGTGGCAGATGCCCTAAGTCAGAAGGTAGTATCGGATCTGAGGGCGATGTTCGTACATCTTAGCTTGTATGACAACGGAAGTTTGTTAGCAAAATTACAGGTGAAACTGACATGGATAAGTCAGGTAAAAGAGAAACAATTAGTAGACGAGGTTCTGAGTGCTCGACTTCAGCAAGTTCAGAGTGGGGAGTTAGAGGACTACAGTGTGAACAGTGACGGAGTTCTGTGTTTTCGTGGTAGGGTGTGTATGCCGAAGGAAGTGGAATTAAGGCAGAAGATTTTTCAGGAATTGCATAGTAGCCTTTGTGCTATGCATCCTGGAGGGAGTAAGTTGTATAAGGATCTACAGGAACAATTTTGGTGGCCTGGATTGAAGCGGGAAGTTACAAAATTTGTGGGAAAGTGCTTGACGTGTCAGCAGGTCAAAGCTGAACACCAAGTGCCTTCGGGGTTGTTGCAACTGGTGAAGATTCCACAGTAGAAGTGGAAGAGAATCACCATGGATTTCGTTAGTGGGCTTCCTCTTACGCCTACTAAGAAAGACTCAGTATGGGTAATTGTGGACCGGTTGACAAAGTCCGCTCATTTTATACCTGTGCGTGTTGATTACTCTCTGCAGAGATTATCGAAGCTGTATGTAGCAGAGCTTGTGAGACTGCACGGAGTGCCGGTATTGATCATATCGGATAGAGATCCTAGATTTACGTCGAGGTTTTAGAGGGTGTTGCATCAGGCTTTGGGCATCAGGTTAAATTTTAGCACGGCATTTCATCCGCAGACGGATGGCCAGTCTGAAAGGGTGATCAGGTGTTAGAAGATATGATAAGGGGATGTGTTATCGACTTCAGAGGTAGTTGGGAAGAATTCTTGCCTTTAGCAGAATTCGCTTATAACAGCAGTTACCAAGCTAGTATTCAGATGGCGCCGTATGAAGCACTGTATAGGCGAAAGTGTCGGACTTCTACTTGTTGGACAGAGTTAGGAGAACGTCATGTTTTGGGTCCAGAGATAGTGGCAGAGTCAGAGGAAAAGATTAAAATAATTTGGGCGCGGTTGAAAGAGGCATCTGACAGACAGAAGTCGTATGCAAATCTTAAGCGGAAAGAGATAGAGTTTGCAGTGGGTGATCATGTGTTCCTGAAAGTCTCGCCGTGGAAGAAGGTGATGAGATTTGGACGAGGGTCATTGAGTCCAGATTTATAGGGCCTTATCGGGTTTTAAGCGAGTTGGACCGGTGGCTTATCAATTAGAGTTACCTTCAGAATTGAGATAGATGCATGATGTGCTCCACATGTCGATGCTACGTTGTTATCGATCGGATCCGTCTCACGTGGTGCCAGTGGAGGAAGTTGAGTTGAGGCCAGACTTGTCCTATGAAGAAGAGCCGATTCAGATTTTGGGGTGAGATGTGAAGGTGCTTTGAAAGAAATCAGTTCCTCTAGTCAAGGTGTTGTGGTGGAACCATGGTTCAGAAGAAGCTTCGTGGGAGTCGGAAGAGGTGATGGGACATCAATACCCTCACTTATTTTGACCAAGTAATTTCGAGGCCAAAATTATTTTTAAGGGGGTAGAATTGTAACATCCGAGATTTAGGGGTCTCGCATTTTAATTTATTTCTTTGTGCTAGTATGCTTTGAATGTTGTTTGAGTGTGTTTGGGGACTTCGGGAAACCTTGGGGTTAGGTAGGAGCCTTAGTAAAAAGTTTGGGTTCAAGGCTTTAAGGGAGAAGTAGTGGCGTCAGGCCTTAAGAGATTTCATGTGGGGTTTATGACACAAGAAAGGAAGTGGTGGAGTGGCAGAGGTAACGCCTAGGTGCAAGGGGGAGTGTTGTGTCACAAGGGGTGTCAAGGGGAGGTTCGAATCACGCTAGTAGCAAGGGGAGTTTTGTTTTTTTTTTTAGTGTGTTTTGCGTCAAGGGAGGGAGTGTTGGAGGCAACTATGGCACTTGAAAGGTGGAAGTGGACTTGGTCAAATCTTTTGAATTGGTGGTGGGGAGAGCTTGTAGGAGCTTAACTTATTCAAAGGTTTTTGAATGAGTGATGTGGAGGGTGTTAATGAGGAAATCATGGGAAGTGTTGGTGAGGGGGTGTTAGCCGAAATCATGAGTGGTATAGGGGAGTAGGTATATTCGATTTTGGGAGTTTTTCTCCTCATTAGTCTAGTTGCCGAAATTGCTAAGCAGAAGCCATTCACCTTTTTCTCTTTTCTATCCATATTCATAAGCCGAAAGTGAGAGCATTGGTGCATTTTTGTTCCATCTTTTTTTTCCCTCTACATCTTTCTTTTCAATCATTTGATTCATTTTTCTTCTTTGCTAAATTCTTAAAAGCCAAAATTCACCCTTCATTTGTTCTCTTAGCCGAAACTCTTTAACCCAACTCCCTCTTCCCCTCTTTCATTAGTTATTCCATTTTCAAAAGCCGAATAACCTATATCTCTTTTCTTTACTATAGCCGAATGATCTTCTTCCATTTGCTGAACCATAGCCGAACCTTCTAATCATCTGCATCTCTGGAAGTGCCGTCATTTTTCTCTATCAAGTTTTCCAATCGGTTCTAATATTGTGGTAAGAGTTCTCTTCTATTCGATTTTTTTCCTTCTCTTTTGTTTCTTTGAAAGTTAGAAGCCTAACTTTGTATATGTGTGTGGCGAATCTATTCAAAGTTTTAACTTTGTGTCCCTTGTTGGAAGCCGACATTAGGGGTATCTAAAAGCTTCGGATTTAATCGATCAAGGTAAGGAGGTGTACCTTTGGTTCGACCAAAGGCCATCTTGTTTGGATATTTAGTGTTATAGTAGAATCTAACATAACTTGCATAGGGGTTTCATCAATCTTCAAGATCAAGTAAGAACCCTCGAGATTTGGGTCGACTTTGGTAAGATTACTCGATTAAGATATTATTTGGGTTCGTTTAGATTTGATTTAACATCTTTAACGGGTCTTGATTAAGTTACCCTTCGATGGATGCGAGTACCAGTCAAGGAGAGAAAGGGGTTGGACGCGTAGTCCCGACTCCCAAGTTTAAGAAATGATCAATTTCAGCGGTTCGGGATTGGCCTCCGGGATGTGGGCGAGCGTCTGACGTAGACAAACCGATCACTGTGATCTCTTTGAACGAGGACATTAGGGAGGTCGATAGTCTAGTTCTTCAGGTTCTCAAGTGTGTAATTAACACACTGTTTACATATTTGCTTTAATTATAATATGAAATATGTGTGGTAGCCGAGATAGTGGCTGTGGTGATATTATTACCCATATTGGGGTAAGCCGGTACCAGGTTAGTAACTTTCTTATATTGAAATTTTGGATGGCTGTATATGTATATGTGAGACTTTGGTAAGCTTATTGTGTATGCATGTCGGATATGTTCATAATGATTATGTTGTCATCTCACCATAATATATCATGTATGTGCACGGGGACCGGGATATGTTTAATGAAGGAAAGGGTATACATTTATGTACGTGGTTTGATGTTGGCCTTGAGCTACATCGTGGTTTGATGTTGGCTTCGTGCCTCATCGTAGATTGGTGAGGACCTCGAGTCACACTGTGGATATTTGTGATTTTAATCACGTGGACCAGTGGCTAGACCACTAAGTGGATTTTGAGCAGCATGACTGTCAAAGAGGTGTATAGCGGATGGAGGGTCGATTTAGTAATCCCTTGGTGTATGGTGGCAGGATACGGAGGTGTGTAGTGGTTGGATACTAGGTTGGGGAGGGTTAACATTTTGCATCTTTATGAGTGGTATGTGGATTGGTGTAGTTTTGGGCCAAGCCCATTTGTGGAAACGTGTGGAATAATTGCACACTAAGTCGGTTTGACTCACTCTATTTTCCTAAAACAATGCGGTGATACATGATTCTTGGACCAATTTGGAGTGGATCTGAGGTGGCCATCTGAAGTCGCTTTTATTTCTTTAATTATATATATTTTATATTTCCAAGTACTTTTTGGATAGATTTCATTGTAATAAGGCCGCTTAAATTGTTTTGGGATTTTCGTTACGATTTTTAAGTCTTAGAATTATTAATGAATTGTTATCTAAACATGGTTATAAAACGTTTTCAACTCAGATATTAAAGTAAAGTTTTGGAATTCGGATTTCACATAAACAAATTGCTTCGCAGAATTTCTACCAAATACCGAATCAAATGTACAAAAGAGATTTGTTTTAAAGCCCCAAAGTTATTTATACTTCCAACTCAAATTCTTTTTGAACAACCACCTCAGTGACATTCCAGATTCGGCCGTGGGGTTTTGGGCCGGGTTTGGGGTGTTACAATATAAATTTAAAAATTTAACCCCAAACCGCAGTACATAACCCCAACTCCAAACTTCAAACCTTAAAATCTCTAACACTTAACCCCAAATTGATTTTGGGGTTATAAGATTCTATTAATTTTGGGGTTTGAATTAAGGAAAGCGATTTGAGGATTTTGGTTTTGAATTTTGGGTCATATACCTAAACCTAAACCCTAATCCATAAACACTAAACCCTAATTTGACCTATACCTTAAACCTTAAACTCTAAACCTAAACCTTAACCCCTAACCCTAACCCACAAGCTTGAACCCTTAACCCTTAAACCAATGAACCCTTAAACCAATGAACCCTTAACCTAAACCTTAATTAACCCCTAACCACTGCCACTTAAATTACCCTCAACATCGTTAAACACTAAGATCTTAAACCCTAAACAATAAACCCCAAATAATAAACTTTAAACCATAAAATTAACATACTAAATATTAAACCCCTAAAGCCCTAAAATAAATTAATCCTAAAACTATAAACTATAAACCCTAAACTTAAAACCCTAACCCATTAACCGTTTCCCCTTAAACCTCTAACCCTAAACATTAACTCCTGACCACTAACACTTAAACCTTAATACCGATAAACACTAAGATATTAAACACTATACAACAAACCCAAACAACAAATTTAAAACACTAAACCCATACACCAAAATAACAAACCTTAAACCATGAAATTAACATACTAAATAATAAACCTTAAATCAATTTTAATAGCTTAATTTGTAACTTAAATGAAAATTTCTAAATTGTTTAGTTAGTAATTTGTAACTTTTCATAATTAAGTAACTAAAATGAAACTTTCTCATTGCTTATAAGTGAATTTATCAAAATAAAATATAATTGAAAGCAAGAATAAGGAAAAATATGAAAATTCTTAACGCTTTTGAAAAACGCTAAATGTTTTTCAGACCTTTAGCGGCGTTTTTCAAAAGCGCTAATCTCAGACCTTTAGCGGCGTTTTAAAAGCGCGCTAATGCTCGAACTTTTAGCGGCGCTTTTGAAAAACGCCGCTTAGTGAGTCGATTATAGCGGCGTTTGAAGAAAAACGCGCTATTTATCATTTTAGCGGCGTTTTGCAAATAAACGCTGCTATTGCTCATTTTTTTACGGCGTTTTCCTTAAAACGCTGCTATTGTGTAATTTTTGCGGCGTTTTTATTTAAAACGCCGCTAAAAGTCTGTTTTGGTGTAGTGTAAGCTTTTTTCTTATTTCAATTAGATATTTAAATTTGACTTCAATATTCAATTTACTCCAAAATAAAAAAGTGGGATCAAATTAATGTGTAATTTTTTTAAACAACAAAGTAACCATTTAACGTCGTAACTTTTAATCATACGATGATGAATTGTATATTTATCAGGTAAAAAACTAAAATGCAGTTCAAAATAGGTTAAAGAGGTACAAAAGTTCCGAAACTTTAGCAAAAAATTCAATTAAGCCTTTCTATGAGAAAAATGATCTTAATTAAGTCCTTAAACTCTCAAATTATGTCAATTAAGTCATTTGACAAACTTTTTATGTCTATGACCGTTATGATGATGACATGGTGCTCTATGCTAGAGACAATTGAATTAATAGCGTGGTAGTGCTACATTAGTAAAAAATTAAAAAATATCAATTTTTTTACCAGAATGAACTTGAACAACTATTTGTCCTAATTCATTTCATAATTCAATTTTTTAAATTATTAAAAATTATAACTTTTAAAACATTATTAGAAATTAATAAAATTAATAAAATATAAAAATTTTAAAAATAAAAATTATTTAAAAGTTAAGTCCAAAATGAATCTGGACAAATAATTGTTTAGACTCAATTTTAATCTAGATAACAAATTTGTCCAGATTCACTCAAGATGATTTTACTAAATTATATAAAGTTTTAAAAATATTAAAAATGATTTTCTTTAGAAAATATGATTTGTGTGTCAATTTTAAATCTATTGGTACCTTTTAGGCTATATAAATAATAAAAATATTTTAAAAATAAATATATAAATAAAATTTGATTTTATTAATCGTATGTGTAAAGTTGTTCAAAAAACAAGAGTGAATATATCTAATTATTTGAACCTTTTAAGATACACATGTAAGAAAATAAAAGATACACATTTTTAATCCGATATATTTTAATAAAAATACTTTAATCATATGATTAATAAAATTAAAATTCATTTATATATTTATTTTCTAAATGTTTTTTATATTATTTAAAAGGTAACTATAGAATTAAAATGTTGATAGACATCTCATTATTTTAGAAAAATATTTTTAAAATATTTTATAAAATTTTATAATTTTGAATTTTGTTTTGAGTGAATCTGAATATTTCAAATGACCATATTTCTTTTATTCATTTTGGACTTAACTTTTAATTAGTTTTATTTTTTAAAATTTATTTAATATTTTTATATATTTTGATAATATTTTATAAATTTATAAATTTTAAAGAAATATAAGTCTGAAATGAATCTGGACAACTAATTACTTAGATCCATTCTAATCATATAAATTTTAATTAATTTTTATTTTTTTATGTGGCACTATCAGATCAATGACATTAACGTCCACTGGTGAAAAAAAGATGATGGGACTTAATTGAATGTAATTTTCAGAGTGGAGCATAACTGACTTTTTTGAGCGAAGGGTTTATATAATAATATTCCTTTATAAGAAGTGGGATATACACGACTGGTTCAGCCAACTTCAACTTAGCAGATAGGTGAAGCCGAAGAATAACATTTTTCCAAGTCTTCGATGAGACAAAAAGTGGGGCATCATTTAATTAGCAGCCCTTTCTTTTTGGGTTGTTACAACTTGGATTTCAGAATTAGTGTTATCTACCTTTCATAATTTGGTATCCCATGTAAATTATATTATGAAATTTAATAACACTTGTCCACCTTTGTTTCCTGCCCCTCCGTTACTCTTTATTTATAACATATGGGTTTTAGGAGGTAGTTAGATGCTTTACATATATATTTTAAGATAATACATATTTTTCGTACTTTTCTATTATTGTGTGTTCCTTGCTAGCAGTGTTTACATATATCTTTCTCATGAGAGATTAACATCTCGTTTCGTAAGATTGCAGATTACGTTGATGTTGCATACCATGAATTACCACATGGATGACATGACAATATTTAATTATTTTTTAAAATTTTAAAATTTAAAAAAATTATAAATCATTAAAATTATTAAATAATTAAAATATATATTTATATTTGTGATTGATATTGCACACAATATATACATTTCTCATAATGAAATAAAAATTTAAATTTGTAAATAATATAAGTAAAGTTAGATATGTGAAATTTTATAAGAATTAAAGTTCTATTGTTAAAAAACTATAGTATTAAGTAAAATAATTAAAATAGATATAGAATTATTTTATATTATGAAATAAAAACATAAGGTTTCATGCATTAAAAAAAGTAAAATGCAAAATTTATATAGATATTATGATTTTTTTTTACATACAATTAAAAATATTAATATTGTTAAGATTTGTTTGGAAAAGTGATTCAAGTTTTTGTTTGTCACATAAATTATACGAGTACAAATTTTCCTCAAATAAAATGAAGTTTAAACTTTTGGGAGTCAAACATAAATTATTATATTTTAAAATATTTATTATAATAATTAAAATAATATTTTTAAAATTTATAAAGCCTAAAATATAATTTGACAGAATTTAGAGGAGTCGAGGCCCTAGTAATTCCATTCTAAATTTGGCCTTGCTTGCAAATAATATGAATTAGTATAGTCTATATGCTTCGCGTTGAGTTGATTATTTGTTTATATTAAATTATACAGTAAAATTTTGAAAATTCAAATATGCTCTAAGCAAGATTTTTAGAATCAGACTTATGGTCGAATTGGTCAAGTCACTAATTCATATGGTTTGATGCAATAAATTATTAAAAAATAAAAAAATATTTAAAAAAATAAAAAATCAGTTCAATCTGTCAGTACTAATTTGTGGGTTAACTGGTATGACGCTTCTGGATCAATACACTGACCGATTCAAACAATCATGACTCTAATAATCTCTACGCTTTGTATATTTGAAATTTAGTCCTTTTAATTTTATTTTCAAGAATTTAATCCTTCTCTTTTTAGATTTTTAAATCTACTTTCAGATTATATATAACCATGTAATTTTAATTGATAAGTTAATGATATTAACTATTTGTACTAATTTATTACATTATAAAAATATAAAAATAGGTTAAGTTATTAAAGAAATAGGATTAAATTTTAAATTTAAACATATTAGGATTAAAACGAAAATTGACCACTTTCATAAAATGTAGAAAAAAAAAACAGCATGATGGGTGTATGCCATGTATAAGCAGGAAGAATATATAGGTATAGATATGATAGGTTAAAACTGAATTACATTGCAGTCAACCCACTAAGTTTGTGCAAGATGGCAACGAAAATTGAGTGGTATAAATTGCTCATTCAGCATGCTTTGAACTTTAATTTGGAGTTACTGGTATATATATATATATATATATATATATATTGGAGTCTTAAATCAGATGTTAGCTTTCAGAGAAATTGTGCCACCTTGATCCACGTTCAGTTGTCAAAGTAAACCATCCATGCATAAAAGGAGCATAATTTAATTTAAGGAAAAAAACAGTTGAGATTGACATTCAAACTTTTTCTACAACTATTTGTTGTTCCTTAAAATATTATTTACCATTTTTAAAAGTTTTTATTGTTTTCTCGCGAAAACTAAATTGTTGTCAGTACTAATATTTAATTTAATAATAAATATAAGAAAAATACATATTTAAGGATGGAAAAATTGCAAAGAAAGAAATGAGAAATTATTACCAATAGTATTAGACTTCCCTCGTTGCGCCCCTACACCAAAACCATCCACCCCTTGCTACTTTATTCTAACCTAACCAGCATCTCCGCCGTTCTGAATAAAAAAAACTACTATTGCTCCTTTTACATGTAAGATACAGGAGCCAAATATCCACGATTCTGCAATGACCTCGTTTGGTAAATATGGAAAGAATGTAAAAATATGGAACGTGAAGAATGGTAAACACCAACTCACCATCTTCTCCTTACCTCTTGGAGATGACAACCATTCAATTCAGATGATAAATTTAGTAATATACCAATTTTTTCTCCTCAAAACGTCAACCCCACAATGTGTCGTCAATGCCACATAACCCTCTAAACTCTTCTTTGGTTGACGTTGCTAATACCAAGGTCTTGGCGATACTTGTGGAAACACCATTAATGGTGTTGATGGAAGCCATGGTAATGTTTAAGACACTTTTAAAAGAGCAAACTAGAAATAAACTCATAATTGTTTACTTTGAGTGATTGAAGTGAAGTTTATGTTGAATTATTCATAGGTACTTAAAATGTGAAAATGAGATTTTTACATTTAATTATAAATATTTTAAAATATCTTACCTCGAAAAATAGCTCTCACCTACTTCTATAAAATCTTTTCGGTTATTTATTTCCTAAAATGGACTTAAATTATATCATTCTTTTGACAGATCAAAGATACGTATATATATATATATATATATATATATATATATATATATATATATTTGCTTTAAAATTAAATGTATATTTGAATCAAATATATATACATAAAATATCATACATTTATATTAAGCAAGGTACACGATATTTGTTGAAGCTGGTAAATAAGTTGTTATAACAACCCTTAGTATTTAGGGATTAGTTACTTGTAATTAAGCACTAAGTATGTTAAATAGTTACTACCTACCATTTATATTACAATCATACTATAGCAACAAAAAATACACTGGAATTATTTTCATTCTATCTTATCCTTTCCATCGTTTTTTAACATGGTATCAGTATTTAGGAAAAAATTTCCTTGCCTCTCTGATTTTTTTTCATAATCTTCTTCAATGGCCATCAATCCATCTTCTCCTCTCATTGACTTTCATCACCCTCTTCACCTTCATCTTCTGATACTCCTGGCACTATGTTGGTCTCTCATCAACTTCTTGGTTTTGAAAATTATACTATATGGAGTCGATCTATGCATATCCCTCTTCTTGCCAAAAATAAACTAGGATTTGTTGATGGCACTTGCTCACGGGCTGATCTTCCAGCTGATCTTCATCCTCAATGGGACCGTTGCAATGCCATTATACTCTCTTGGATCCTCAACACCGTTTGCCAAGAACTTTCTATTGGTATTGTTTTAGCTTCGAGTGCCTGCCTTGTTTGTAAGGATAAAGAATGCTATAGTAAAGTCGATGGGTCTAGAATTTAATATCTCCATCATACTATTTCTTCTCACACTCAAGGTACTGCTTCTATCTCCACGTATTTCACACAACTCAACAATGTTTTGGTGCCTTGCTCTCCATGTGGCCGTGCAAATGCTCGAATCGCATATGTCGCTTTTCTTCAACAACGACTCTTTCAATTTTTAACGGGTGTCAATGATTCTTACTCTTGTATGCGGTTAAATCTTACTTATGCAATCGCTGCCTTCAGTCAATCAAGTCTACTCCATGCTTGTTCAGGATGAATCTCACCGTCGGCTTTCTTCTCCATTGCTTTTGCATCTGAACCGACCACCCTTTTTCCTCGACTACTTTTACTGGTAGCTCCAAGCGTAGATTCAATGGCACTTGTGATCACTATAATGTCCGGGGTCATAAACGTGAAACCTGTTATAAATTGATTGGCTTCCTCCGATTTTAAGTTCACTCGCAAGAAATCAGTTGCTATTAATGTCACCTCTTGGATTAATTTCGTTGACACTATGATTCCCTCCTCTATTCATACTACATCTGCTCCTACTCTAACATCGGAACAGTACCAGCAACTTTTGAATATTTTGCAGAAGGATTCATCTATTTCTGCTACTGCTCAGATGGCTGGTATGCTCTCTTCCTCTACATCATCTAGATGGATCCTTGACACGGGAGCTACCAACCATATGACATTTGAATTTCAATGCTTGAATTCTTCTGTTGATCTTGCTCCTAACGGTTCGTGTGTTCAATTGCCTAATGGGAAATCCGCCCCTATTACTCATGTTGGCCATCATATTCTTTCCCCCACTTATAAACTCACCAATGTTTTATACATACCTGACTTTAATTACAATTGCTTTCTATTTCTCAACTTACTAAAGACTTTAATTGTTTTGTGTCTTTTTATCATTTTTTTGTCTTTTATAGGACCTTTGTAGTGGACGGATGTTGGGGTTTGGTAAAGAACATGCTGGTCTCTACTACTTCCAACCACAACAGCTTTCTTCCAGTCTTGTACTTCCCCACAAATCTGCCAATCCTTCTTTGGCCATTATTACTTTTTTATGGCTTTACATAATGATCCCCATGTATGGCATGCTCTCCTTGGTCACACCTCTATTTCCACAATGAAAAAAATTGTTCAATTGCAATCTATTTTACATGATCTTAATGAATTATCTTCTTGTTCTGTTTGTCCATTGGCTAAACAAACTAAATTGCCTTTTCCTCATAGTCTCACTCAAACAACTCATGCTTTTTCTTTAATTCATATTGACCTATGGGGACCCTAAAGAATCTCAACCCATAGTGGTTGTCGAAACCAATTTTAAATTTTGATAAAAACGGGGATCGACTTTAAAAACAAAAACGGGAGTCGCCACCAATCCTTTTTTTACTTAGGTGTGATTGGATCACCTTATAAAACGTTTTATTTTAAAACATTGATTTTGGTCCACGAAATATAAGAAAACGGGTTCGAGAGTCGGTTACGTACGAGGAAGGGTTAGCACCCTCATAACGCCCAAAATTTGGTACCTAATTGATAATCTCATGTCCTAATGTCAAAATTTTGAAAAAAATTTAAAATACGATCCTTTATTTGAATGAAAGCCAAAACTTACCTATCTTAAAGAAATAAAATGCTATACCCAATAAGTTAGGATGTAACATCACATGACTTCGAAACTAGGATCACCTTTATTTTATAGAAAATCCTTATCTCGAGATACAAGACATTATATCTAATAAGTTAAGATATAACATTATGAATTTTGGAGAATAAGTTTTAATTTGAAATTTATAGGTTTTAAAAAAAGGATACTTGATATTTTAAGTTCTACGAGAAAAATTAAACCCAGTAAGTTAGGGTATAATTTCTATCAAGTCCCCAAATATAATATATCATTGTATTTAAAAGCCTTTGAATAAAATGCGTTAATGTAATTAAACATATTTTTATAAAACAAATGGTTTTGGAGTAAGATATGACATATATATATATATATATATATATATATATATATATATATATTAAAACACCAATTCCAAATTAAAAATCATATTAACAATTAATACTAATATAAAGAAATAATAATATAAAATAGCGAATAATGCAGGAAATAAAATGACTACTCTAAAAAACATAAAAATAATAAAAAAAAAGAATAAAAGATATAAAGTAATAAATAACAAAAGATAAAAACTATGAAATAAACATGAAACTTTACATATGAAATAAAAAAGAATCAACAATATAAATAAAATAATAAGAAAATAATAAAACAATAAATGAAAATTGATGAAAGTTTAAATAATAATTGAAAAGAATAAAAAACAAAATGAAAATTATAATAATAATTATGATAATAGTAACAATTATAAAAATGATAATTAAAATGATGTGAGTAAATACAAAAGAAGAAAATATATGATATAATAAAGATAGTATAAAATTAATAATAGTAATAATAATAAATATAATTATAATAATAATATTAAATATATAAAAATAATAGTGATAACAATAAATATTAATAATAATATTAATGAATATAATAATAATGATGATAATAATTGTTATAATAAAAATAAAATTATCAATATTAATAATGAAATTAATAATAAAATACTGAAAATTATAAAGGAAATAAAGAAAAGGGCAAAATTGAACTTAAAAAACAGGAATCTGGGGCAAAATCGAAAATAAAATTAAAAGGAGGGATCGTTAGAACATGCGAGTAACCAGGAAGGGCTAAAAGGGAAAATATCCCTGCCTTCCAAAACGGTGTCGTTCAAATAAGGGCCCAATTGAAATAGAAATAAATTATAGGGTCAAATTTAAAATAAAAAACGTGATTATAAACCAATAAAAAAATCGGAAGGGATAAAAGTGCAATTAGCATTTTCCGTAGAAAACAAGCGGATCCTGAGGCGGGTCAGGTCGGATCGGGTCGGACCAGGGCAAAACGACGTCATTTTGAGGCTCTAGGACTCTGGCCAAAACGGCGCCGTTTTGAATGGCTATATAAGTCAGAATTTTTCAAAATCATTTTCCTTCATTTCAAAAAAAAAAGAGAGGCACTCAAATCCTCCCTTGAGCGATTTTCATGAGGATTTCATGAAACTCCGACACCAATGACCACCGCCCGTCGCCGTCCTTTTTTGTTTAATATTTTTTACTCTTTTATTTAATATATTATATTATATTGTTTTTTAAAAAAAGAATAAGATAGAGAAAAATATATTAGAAAATAAAAAAATAAAAATGAAAAGGCATCGCCAAAAATCACCTCTGGTTTTTTATTTCTGTATTTTGTATATTTTATGTGTATATTCTCCCCGTCCGTATTCATATTTTTGTGTTCTGTTTACAGATTTATAGCCCAAAGTAAATAGAAGAAAAATAAATACAAAATCTATTCTGCTTGTTTTCTGCCATTATTGCTGTCTTTTCTTTCCTTCTTGTAGGTGAACGGCGCAAATCTGGCAACGGAGCATTATTCGCGCACGGATTGCGGCGCGACTGAAAAGTGGTATCGAGTGCTACAGCGCGAGGCTGGAACCCTAGGGTTTGGGGTTTCCAGTTTCTGAAACCTAAATTTGGGCCTGTAACACCCCTTACTCGAAACCGTTGCCGGAGTTGAGCTCGAGGCATTACTAAACTTAACTACTAATTTGGGGCATAAAAATTGAAACTCTTCATCTGCGTCATGTTGACTAAATTAACTATAACTCGAGTTATGAAACTCAAAATTTAGATCTGTAAATTTTCTTGAAACTAGACTTATATATATTCTTACTATAATTTTTTCAGAATTTTTCTTGTGGCCAATTAGTATAGTTTATTCATTAAAATTTCCCCTGTTTCACTATTTGATGGTTCTGACCTATCTTTACAAAACCTCAGTTATATCATTTTATAGAATTCAATTAATGTTCTTGTTTATTCCAATAAAAATAGACTCATTAAGTATTCTAAGTATATAAACTATGCTCCATGATTATTTTTGTACAATTTTAATAATTTTTCCAAAACAGAATAGGGATCATGAAGTCATTCAAAACCAGTCTCACTAAAATCTAGATATCTCATAATATAAAATTTATTTGCCTACTCTGTTTCTTTCATATAAAAATAGGCACAATATTGATTTAATTCTATATCTTATTTACTTTCTAATTACATTTCTCCTATTTTTGATGATTTTTCAAAATTATATCACTGCTGCTAAACAAAAACTATTTCATTGCAACATATGGTTAACAAATTTATAATATCTTTACTCCATTTCATTTAAACTGTATACATTAACCAAACTTATATATACCAAAAACAAATCAACCAAAACCACAACTAAACATAATCATCAAGCCAAAATATAAATTCCAAAATTAACAAGATGGACAAGCCATTTTCGCATGGCTTATACAAATATATATAACTTCAAAACCAAACATAATATTATTAGCCTATACATGTCATATATGTTCAAAGTTTCAAAAATTCAGTTTATAAAATACCAAAATGAGCCGATAGTGTGATAGACTTCGACGATGATCCCCGAGCTTGTAGTTAGACTTCAAAATCTATAAAATAATCAAATAAACACACACTGTAAGCTAATATAGCTTAGTAAGTTATAAGCAATTACATAACAAAGCCAAAATACATTGTAATAGTAATTTTACACACTATTAACTCATAAACCGAATATCCCAAGCATTTAAAAAGAAATAAACTTCTCATAAGTCTTAAATTCATTCATCACTTGAATACAAAAGAATATTAACCTATCACCTTTCATATTTCCAAAATCCGAACATACATACATTTAACAGTCAGTTTTTATTCATAAACTACTTATGAGATTTATACTTACCATTAAAAAAATAAACTCTCATAGTATCGAAAACTTACCGATTTCAACCATTAAATTGGTGTTTACACTCACACCTTCCATACTCATCGACCGAAATTCCTTTTGTACCAAACGTGTTTTAAAGTTCAATTCATGCAATTAAAGTTCTTTGTCCGATTTCGCACACTTAGTGCTCGGAAAATAGATTCGCACACTTAGTGCTTATTATCCGATTTCGTACACTTAGTACTCGAAAAATTAAATTCGCACATTTAGTGCTTACTATCCGATTTCGTACACTTAGTACTCGGATGTTAAAATTCGCACACTTAGTGCCACTTGAACGATTTCGTACACACAGTGCTAGGTATTCAAATTCACTCACTTAGCACATTTCTTGGTCTTGATACTTGTCTAAATAAACACACATATATATATAAATTTGAATCCCAATCACACACACACACACATATATATATATATATATATATGTATAAAAAATAATTTATTTTTTTCTATATCCTTCCACATTCGGCTAAATATTAATAATAAACAATTATTCATAATTTTCAACTATATTCATTTCCTGCCATCAATGTCTCACTTAGCCATGTCATGAGCATATATTTTATACTTCACATTCAACTAAATTCATCTTCCAACCAATAATACATTCGGCATTGACATATTGTACATATTACCTTTATTTAATTCATATACTTCATTATAGATAATAATTCAATTCAACCCAATTGCTTAAAAACTTACCTCGGATATCGACGGACTACGTTTCCCGACTATTCGCTCAACTTTGCTTTTCCCCAATCCAATCCCGATCCTTTTTGCTCTTGATCTATTTAATTTCAAATTAAACTCATTCAATCATATTTTCATACAATTTAATCCAAAAACAAATAAGTGGGCAATTTACATTTTTACCCCTAATATTTCACATTTTCACAATTTAGTCCCTATGCACAAAACACAAAATATTCAAAATTTGACTATGTCATGCCTAGGCCGAATGTTCCATAAACTCATACAAGTCCATACATTTCATTTATTTTGCACTTTAGTCCTTCAAAAATTTATTTTTGCAACTTAATCCTATTTACTCAATTTCATCAAAAATTAAAAGACAAAACTTGTTAATCTAACACATATAATTCATATTTCTTCATCAAACATCAAGATTCACAAGGTATCATCAATGAAAAACACAAAACCATCATCACAATCAAAAATTAAAACATGGGTTTTGTTCATTTCTAAGCAACGATCTCAAAAATCTAAAAATTATAAAAAAAATCGAGCTAAAACTCACCTTAAATTAAGCTCAATTCATGGCCGAATGTTGCAAGGTTTTCTTTCTTTTTCTTTTGCTAAGGTTTGGCTAAAACAACAAGAAAGATGAACACTTCATCTTTTTTCCAAATATCATATTTTAACATATATTAAAATACCATATTTATCATAAAATAATATAAACAATCAAGTCACTATTACATGCAAATAATGACCAGCACTAAGCTTTATTTTTGGCTAAATTGCACTATTAATACCTCAATTTAAGAAGCCACCTTCAATTTAGTACTTACACATTCAACCACTAAATTTTCTTTTTATGCGATTAAGCCCTTTTTCACAATTAAGCACCAAAACGACCAAATTTTAATATGAAAATTTTACACACACCAATTCACACATAAAGAACATAGAAAATAATATTAAAATATTTTTTTCCAACTCAGATTCGTGGTCCCAAAACCACCGTTTCGATTAGGGTCAAAATCGGGCTATTACAGGGCTATTGGGCCATTCGGGTTTTTTGTTTTAGTTTGGGCTCTGTGTAATGGGTTTAGGATCTGTTTTGGGCTGTTTGGGTTTGGGGTGTTATTCAGGACTGCAAATGGACTGTTTACTGAACATTGGATTTTATTTTTATTTGTTTATTTATTTTGTTGGTTTTTTTGAATGATATGGGCCCGAGCATATTGGGCCTATTACAGTGGTCATCATTTTTTCCTCACTATAGTTGATGACTTCACTCAAATGACTTGGGTCTACCTTTTGAGGACCAAGATTGATGCCTCTATTACTCTTAAACAATTTGTTGCCTTTGTCAAAACACAATTTTCAGCTGATATCAAGATCATTCGTAGCGATAATGATTCTAAATTTTTAACTCTACCTGCACACCTTTTTTCACCTCTCTTGGTATTGTCCATCAAAGTTCATGCGTCGATACTCCACAGCAAAATGGAGTTGCTGAGCGCAAACATCGCCATCTCCTTGAGCTTGCTAGAGCCTTGAAATTTCACTCTAATTTACCTTCTAAATTTTGGGGTGAATGTATGCTAACAGCTTGCTAGATTGCTAGATTATCAATCGTTTACCTAGTTCTATTTTGTCTTGGAATTCTCCTTATGAAAAACTCCACAAAACTCCTCCATCTCTCTATCGTCTAAGGGTTTTTGGTTGCTTATGTTATGCCACCGTACCTCATTACCATGATAAGCTTTCCCCTAAGTCTATTCCTTCTGTTTTTCTTGGTTATTCTTTAGTTCAAAAGGGGTACATTCTCTTTGATCTTCTTTCAAAGAAATTTTTTGTTAATCGCCATGTCGTTTTTCATGAGATCGTTTTTCCTTTCAAATTTTCATCTTCTCCTCCTCCGATGTTTCCCATCACTACTTTTGGCCCCATCGAAGTCTCAACTTTTCTTTCCAACCCTCTCATACCTTCTCCCATTACCTCCTCTGATTCTTCGTCACCTTCTTTTACTTTGGATCCTTCCTTATTTCCACCTTTACATTCGCCTCCTCCACTTCGAAGATCGACCAGAACCACTACACGATGATCTTGGCTACAAGACTTTGTATGTTCTCCCCCATCCTCTTTATCCTTTTCACTTACAATACAAGATTCGTATTCTCTTACTCTTTCTTATGATCATTTACCTTTACATACACATTACTTTGCTGCCACCATATCACACCTTGTTGAACCATAATCTTATTCTGAGGCTATTAAACACAAGTGTTGGATAGAGGCTATGCAACAGGAAATTCAAGCTTTGGAATCAAATGGCACTTGGGAAGTAGTCTCTTTACCTCCTCGAAAAGCTTCCATTGGTTGTAAATGGGTATATAAGATCAAAATCACTCTGATGGCACTGTTGAAAGGTTCAAAGCTTGGCTAGTCGCCAAGGGTTACAATCAATAAGAAGGTATTGACTTCCAAGACACGTTCTATCCAGTCGCAAAATAAGTCACTGTCCGTACTGTTATTGCTCTTGCAGCCCTTTTTCATTGGCCTCTTCATCAGCTAGATCTCTTCAATGCTTTTTTACAAGGTGATTACACGATGAAGTATTCATGACTCTTCCTGAAGGATTTCGCAACCAGGGGGAGAATAGGGTCTGCAGGTTGCTTAAATCTCTCTATGGCCTGAAATAGGCTTTACAACAGTGGAATTTGAAGTTGGTGAAACGTTGATTTCACATGGCTACATTCAGAGTAAACATGACTACTCAATGTTCACAAAAAGTATAGAATCCAAACAAGTCATCATGTTAATATATGTTGATGATTTGCTGATTACTGGAAATGACAATAATTTGATCAATGAATTAAGAGGCATATTGCACAAGAATTTCAAGATGAAGGATCTTGGGAGTCTAAAATATTTTCTTGGGATCGAAATATTAAGGTTGGATGCAAGAATTGTGCTAAATTAGAGAAAGTATGCTCTCGAATTAATTGAAGATGCTGGTTTAAAAGGAGCAAAAGCAGCAATCACTCCATTAGAGCAAAATCAAAAGCTTACAACAGTAGAATTTGTGAAACATTGCAGTTTAAAAATGATGATGAAGTCTTAGCAGATGCAACAATTTATCAAAGACTTATTGGAAGATTGTTATTCTTGACAAACACCAGACTAAACATTACTTATAGTGTACAACACTTAAGTCAGTTCATGCATAAGCCTAAGAAGTCTCACCATGCAACTACATTGAGGATTGTGAGATACATTAAAAGCAATCCGGGACAAGGAATTCTGCTTGCTTCTGATGGAAATCCTATATTAACTACATATTGTGATTTAGACTGGGCATCTTACCTTATGTCTAGAAAATCTTGGAAGTTCCTTAATCTCTTGGAAATCAAAAAAACAAAGTACGATCTCAAGATCTTTAGCAGAAGCATAATACAAGAGCATGGCATCTACTGTTGCAGAGTTGAAATGGTTAAAAGGATTACTTGAAGGGTTGGGGATTAAAGGAAATAAGCTAGCTATGCTTTATTGTGATAGTCAAGCTGCAATTCAAATTGTAGCGAACCCCATTTACCATGAAAGAACCAAGCACATTGAAATTAACTGCCACTTTGTGAGAGAAAATATTCAAAAATGCTTAGTGAAAACTAAACATATTTCCACAAAGGAACAACTTGTAGATATTCTCACCAAAGGACTAGCAGTACAACAACATTGACACTTAATATCCAAGTTGGGAGTGATAGACATATATCACCCTCCAACTTGAGGGGGAGTGTTGAAGCTGGTAAATAAGTTGTTATAACAGCCCCTAGTATTTAGGGATTAGTTACTTGTAATTAAGTACTACGTATGCTAAATAGTTACTACCTACCCTTTATATTACAATCAAGCTATAGCAGCAAAAAAACACTGGAAGTATTTTCATTCAATCTTATCTTTTCCATCGTTTTTTAACAATGTTACATATATCAACATGCATTTTGTACCGAACAAGTAGTTGAAACTTAGATGAATCAAGACTCCAATGGAAGCTTTTGTGTTTATATTGATATAAACTAAAAACATATACAACTTCTTATTCTTCATCTTTTTCTTTTTAAAGAAAAAAACTCACTCATTTCATATTTTATTACGAAGCAATATTACGGTAAACAAGTGTTAGAAATTTTAGATATCCATTACTTGTCCGAATGAGATTTAAGGTATCGTTTGATGCTTTCCTATATTAAGATTTTAATAGAATATGATTTTTTGAAATGTGGCTATCGAAATATTACTTTACAATGTTTAGTATATATTGAAAGGTATTGATTCAAATCTCGGAAAGTTTGTATTACCATATTTAGTTTACTAAGTATTTTCTTAAGAATATAATTATAATTTATGAATTTACCGTCATTAAATAAAAGATAATCTTCATATACTTATTTATATAATAAACTTTATTCTTAACAAATATTTGGATTAAATATTCGATAATAAAATTTAATTGATATTTTTAAATTTATTCCTTTAACTTATAATTTTAATTGAAAGTAAAATTGTTTCAAATTTGTCTTTCATATATTTTCTAAATCTAATAATGGATATATAAAATTGTTTTGGAATAAATTTTAAAAATATATTTGAAATCATGTTTTGTTCTAACTAAAAGCCAACTCATATGAATATAAAAAATAGTTGATTTCGGTATTGTTTTACAAATAATTAAATCATAAGAATGTAAAATCATAAACGGTCTAACCCACAATTCCTACACGCTTAAATGGAATAATTCTACCAATATTCTAAAAATAATAATAAGTATTTCATATAAATATAAGTGCTAAATCAAATTTGTAGTTGGAAACAAATAAAATCAAGGAAAAATACTTGCGAAAAATCTATTGAAGTAATAAGGAAAATCAAGGAGGAAGGAGGCAATAACTTTATTTTGTTACGTTTATTAATAGACTAATACACTAAACCAATATAAAATAATATTAATTTTGTCTTAATATTTTTTAACTTTCTAATCTATATGGGAAAATAACTCTATGATAATCACATTGCCATGTTCATGAAAAATAACTCTCAAAAAAATAATATTTGACATATATTAGAAAAATATCAATAATATTCCTAATTACTTGTTGTAAAAGCAAATCTTTGTGTTCTCCACACTAATTATCACAAATTATGAATCAAAGGATTGATGAGTTAGTATAATTTCATAAAGTGATATACAATAAATAAAAAGAAAATTTTGGTTTGTTGCGCTTATGGATAAATCTTCCAGTTACTTTAAGGTTTTGATATGATTAGAAGATGAAAAACAAGTGAGAATATTTGCAATTAATCAATAAACCCTAAAAGACAATTGTAATGGATTATTTTTACCCGGGCCCAAACCTATACAACCAAATAAAAAATAAGTCTAAAATAATAGTTTAAATACAACCCAAATTTAAAAACCCTAGGCCCAAACTACAACAGGCCCAAAAATTAAAAAAATCAGAAGGCCAGAAACCCTAGGGTTTCTGCGCCACTGCCACATGTGCTCTGTCTCTTCGGCCGCGTCGCCCGCGCCTCGTCCCGAGGCCTTACTCACCCCGCTACCGTCGTTGCACCAAAACGGCAAAAAGCTAAAGTTTCCGCCTCCGTTGACCTTGCCTGTAAAAAAGAAATAGAAACAAAAAGCAAACAGCAAGAAACAACCAAACACTAGAAGAAAATAATAAAAAAGGATGTAATCGGCTATAAAAGCCCCGAATCGACTTGTAATATTTTTTACGGAGACAAAAAAAGATACAAAAAGAAATAAAATACAAAAGAGAAACAAATTCGCTCCAAGAAAAAAAGGTGGCCTTTTTATTTTTATTTTTATTTTGCCTTATTTTTTGCTATTATTTAAAAATAAATAAACAAAGAAATAAAAAAAAGGCCAAAATCGTACCTTTATTGTGTTTACCCCATCACGAGTGGTCGAGGTTGCCATTTCGAGGAAAAATGGCATATTTTTTAGATCGAAAGTTGAAAAGCCGAAAAATAGCTATTTTTTTAATCTCGACCACCGTGGACGGTGGCGGTGTCACCGGTGATCGGCGGCCGGCACAGTGGTTCGGCGCCGAAGGGCTGGCCGATTCTGGGCGATTTCAGAAGGGTGGGGGGAGTTGAGAGAAAACTTTTTGTTTTTCTTAAAAAAGGAAGAAAATGAAATTTTTTTTAAAAATTAATTTAAATAAGTCCACTAAACGGCGTCGTCTAGGGCTGGTCATCATAGCCCTGAAACGACGTTGTTTTGCCCTAAGATCCGCACGCTGACTTGACTCGCTCAAAGGATCCGCGCGTTTTGGACAATTGGGTTATTTCCCCTTTTAGTCCTTCCGCTTTTGCGGCGTACTTCAATTTAGTCCTTTTTTATTTTTTATTTTTATAAATTTTTCCATTGAATTTTCTGCATTTCAATTTAGTCCCCTGTTTGTTGGTCCACAGAGAGGACACGTGTCCTAGAATTCGGGTTATTTGCCTATTTAGTCCTCGTTTGTTTTCGCACTTTTCAAATTAGTCCTTCATTTATTTTTTTATATTTTAATTTATCCTTTTAATTTAATTTGAGTGACAATCAGGTTTTTTATTCCTTTTAAATTTTTATTTAGCTTATTTGGTATTATTTTATTTTTTTAGTTTATATTTAAAATTACTCTCTTGTTATTTTCTTTTATTTTATTTATTTCATTTTGCTTTATTATTTTTACTTTTATTGCTCCTTTTGTGTATACTTATTTTATTTATTTACTCAATTATTTATCATTCTTTTACTTTTAAAATATTTAAATTTAATATTACGTATATTTATTTTATCTATTTACTTATTTATTTACTATTCTTCCACTTCTTAAATGCTTAAATTTAATATTGTTTTATCTATTTATTTACTTATTTCTTCTTTTACCTTTTACAAATTTTAAATTCAATATTATTCATATTTATTTTATCAATTTATTTATTTATTTATTTTTAAAATACTTCAATTTGATGATATTTGTTTTATCTATCTATCAATATATTATTCTTTTTAAATATTTAAAATGGCATACCATCTATATCTATTAAGCATCTTTCATTTTCATTCTTTATTTAGAGTTACTTTATTTATTGTGTTGTGGTGTCAAAATTGATTTTCTCATTATTGCTATATTCACATTATTATTGCTCTAGTATTTGTCTATTTTTATTCGATGCCCAAATCGAATACATGTACCATCGCAAGTGTTATATTAATTTTTATTCGATGCATAAAAAATGAAATTTAAAAAAATAGGTAATGTTCCGTATTTGAAAGATTCGATAAAATCGTGTCCTAACTTACGGAGTTTCGATTTTTCTCGTTGAATTTGAATAATCGAATATCCTTTCAAAAATTAAGACACGTGAGATTTCAAATAAAAATCAAAGGTCAAATTATTCTCAAAGATTCGAAGTGTCATGTCCTAACTTATGTGATGTGACGTTTAGGTAACTCGAGATAAGAAGGCCTTCAATATATTTTTCGACTTATTCAAGCAAATTTTAAGTAAAAATAACATAATATAAAGAGGGATCGTAGTTTAAATTCGATCGTAGTTTTCAACTTTCGACATAAAGACATCAAATAATCAATTAGGTATCAATTTTGGGCGAAACGAGGGTGCTAACCCTTCCTCGTGCGTAACCGACTCTCAAACTCATTTTCTAAATTTTCGTAGACTAAAAAATATTATTTTAATAAATCAAACATCTTATTAAAATAATCAAATCACGAAATAATTCAATCACATCTTATAAAATAAAATTGGTGACCACTTCCAATTTTTGTTTTTTAAAATGAAAGTACACGCACAAAAAAATGGTTTCGAGAACAGTAATATTATATTTAGAGAAACAAATGATTTAGTGGCAACCAATAGTAAAAACTGCGTATGCAAATATAGTTGATATGAATTACATAGTATTAAGCAATTAAAAGTAAAACTATTTAATATACCTGGTCAAGACAGTTTTGTCGATGCAAGGGAACTTGAGCCAATCATCGGAATGTGATCTAAGTATTTCCATAGTTTTTTCCTTCAAATAGCTTGCACAATCGAGTTGGAGCAACATGCAAAGCTTTGTTACAGTTCCAACCTCCAACATTTCATGAACAACCCAACTGGTGGCTGAGAACTTGCTTATCAACGAAAGAATCAGTACTGCTCGATCATCGGCCGCCGGTGAAACTCTCATGATCCTCTTTGTGACAACGGCGATGCCGCCTTTATGGCGGAGAAACTCTGCTCTTCCATCAGCACAAGAACACAGATGGAAGAGTATACCCAGAATAAGCTCGGTGGTTCTCTTTTCGGGTGATCCTAATTCAAGCTCGATAAGAGCGGAAACTGCTCCCGATTCAACCATCATTAGCCGATTTCTTCCCCAGGGGCAAGCGTCTAAAAGAACATGCAAAGCTGAATTTATTCCCTGTTGAGTGATCCTGGTTGTGCATTGTTTCAAAACTCCGACAATCATCTCGAAGAACTTGGGTTCTAATCTTTCGAGTACAACCGAACTTGCTGTTTCAATGATGGATTTCAATGCTGAAACCGCATGGGATTTAACCATAACCTTGGTGTTGAATTCACATCCTAATACCCAGATCAATGATTTGATAATCTGATCATTTTGTTTGGGTAACAACTTTGCTTCAGCCGATGGAATTCGAATTAAGAAAAGGACACTTAGGGCTTCCTCTAGGCCACAAACACAGTCTTCCTTGAAACAATTTACAATAAACGACAGCATAGCTTTAGGCACCCCAGCTTCCACCATGTATTTCCTGTTTCTTTCATTCTTGGCCGCCAACAAATCCAATTCCTTCAAAGCTTTCATCTTGGAATCAGGATGCTGAAGCTGTTTGATGAGTTTAAGGAAATGGAACTTATCAATGGAAGGTTTAGGGGTAGGAATCCGGTCAACACCAAGCGAAGCATTCTCATTGCACCAGGCTTGGATCAACCGACGCAGCGTATGGTTAGGAGTTAAATCGGAGACTGTAGGCAAAGGTTGCTGGGTGACCGGACAGTTGGTGCTTTTGCCTTTGAGTAGCCATTGCTCGATGCTCTCTCGATCATAGGTGATGCCAGTTATGGCGGTCACTGGGTCTCTCATGATTTGCAAAGATATGGGACAGATGAAATACTTGGGGACTTCAACATCAATATCTTCCATAAAATACACTTTTGGCAAAAAAAAAAAAATGTTCCTAAAGATTGATTGAAGAAAGAAAGAAGCTGAAAATTTGGAAGTTATATGGGAGAGGCAAAAAGTATGGAATGGGGGAGGAAATAGCTAATTAATTACACTGACATAAACCTCCTATGGGAAGCATTATCCAGATGATCGTGCACCGCTCGCAATACTTGAGCGCACCGGGCTGTTGAAAATTAACAGACCTAAGGGGCGACTCAGCCCGAATGCGGAAAGTTTTGAGTGGTAAAAGAATGCGGCTTAATTTATTGACAAAATTGGAAATATCAGAAGAAGCCGGGATTGAATGGTCGTCTCATACTGGTCATATTGTATTCCCTCGAATCATGAATCACCCGCCTCCAATTAAATTCATTCTAACCACAGACTTGATTGGTCAAAGGATTTTGCGCATATATTAAAGTAACATAAAACTATTTGGAATAAATCGTCAACAGGTCCTTCTACTATAGCCTCAGTTGTAATTTAATCTCTTTTAAAATCAACACAGTTTTACTATTAGAATGCTATTAATAAACCCATTTCAAATTAATCCTCCTACTATTAAAAATGAATTAATAAGGAAAATTGGATACGTTTGTAAAAGTTGACATTAAAAAATACAATTATGAAAAACATTGGCACTTGTCCACCCTCGGTTGATTGATTTTTTAAATGAAAAAATTAAAAATAAATGTTTCCAAAATTTAGAAAATTTATAAAAAAGCTATAAAATTTCCATCATTTATGCATTTATTTCTATTCTTTTTCCTCTTATGTTAATGAAAATTAAAGTATCTTTATTTACTCAATTTCAAATTTTATAGAGATTATATTGCCTCATTGATATAGGCTAAACTGCTTTTTACCTGTGGAGACTAATTAAACTACCTTGTTTATTTTCATATAATTAAATTTAACAAAATAATTTTAATGTGTTTATATTCCTAAAAATAAAAGTACAGGACTTGTGATATATTTTAACCTATAGTTTATTAATGAAAAAAGTTAACTTCACCATCAATTATCTTTATTTCCTCACTTCCTAATAGCATAGGGATTAAATTACTTCATTTATTTTGAGAGGGACTAAATTACTTTTGACTTTATAGTACAGGGACCTCTTGAGCATTTATTCCAAGCTATTTCGTGAAGAAAGAAACAATCATTTTTATTTTTCTAATAAATACAAGACAAAGACCAGCACAATTGATTTCGAATATCCTGACGCCATATATGTATTGACCTTAATATTTTATATTTTTTATTAATTTTTTTTATAAATTTTGTAATATTTAAGTAATATTATGGTTAATTATAAAAAACAATATTATGATTAAAAAATTAAAAATTATTTTTAAATTTTAAAATTATTACAGTTTGTATTATTATCGATACAAATTAAGAATATAAAATTTTAATATTTAAAATAAATTTGGATTAATTCATTAATATAAATCAAAATAATCGAAATTTTAAAATTTCAGAAAAAAACTCATAATGTCAATGTTCCATATCTTCAATTTGAATAGTTGTTTCAAAGTACTCCTATATATATATATATATATATATGATATCCATAAAACAAAAATAATTCAATAAAAGGAAATTTTGAATAAAATATTGAAGTATTTTTTACAAAATTATATAAAATTCTAAAAAACCATAAATTCAATGTACATATAAATTCTAACAAATATATTTTAGAATATATATATATATAATATATTTTCAAATTAAATTATTACGTTTACAAAATATAATTTTAAAGAAGTCAAAAGATTAAATATGTATATTTCTTTAAAAGAAGAACTAATATATAGAGGCTAAATTCTAGGAATATGCCTATATATATTTATTAACAATTTTAATGATAGTTGTAAAACAATTTTTAGAAATTATTTTTGCTTTGGGTGAGACGGATCTTAGATGTTCTTAGCTTTCAACTGAACGATCTTCTCCGCTATTTTCGTACCACGAATTATTACGAGTGTTGGCTCGAATAAACACGAACTAAGCATAGGGCCAGAAACGATTTATTACTTTAAATAGGAAAGTAATTCTATATCAATAGAAACCAACAAAATTGTTATTCTCAACAAATTGAATTTATACTTAGAAAATATATTCTCACTATTTTCTTGCAGAATAAAGATAGAATAACAATATTAAAAATATTGTATGAAATGTTGTACATAGCTCTACCAGTGCCATTATTTATTAGAACACAAATAATATTTATTTAATAGAAAAACTAGTCTTCCAGTTTAATTAGAAGAGGGGGCGACTCTCCTAGTTAAATACACTAGGGATGTCACCCCAAGTAGTTTGGGTCTCTCCTGTATTAAGTCCAATTATATATGCTGCTTTCTGAACTTTTAACTCAATACTTTATAATTTAATCCAACACAATACATGTTTTTCTTCTTTCCAAAATAAATATTATTTATACATTAATTTAATTAGATAAATTATTTTTCAATTAAAAAATTTTACCAACCCAATTCTAATACCGTTAAAGTCATAATAATTTTACCATAAAAGAATTTTTGAGAAAATATATTTAATTTTCATATTCAACGGATTCATAATGACTAATTAATTTAATTTCATTTTAAGCTTCAATTACTTAATTAAATAATAATTTGAAAAACTTAAATTAATTTTCAAATCATTTCTATACTTAGTGAGAAACCACATTCATATCTGAATGTGACTCATTTATCTAATTCTATCATTTTCATTCACTTTTGTTTATTTTATTTTTATATAATTTATTTACGGTTTCAACGAGTTAGTAGAGGGACCAATTGGACATATATAATTAGGGATCAAATGATTTATAATTAAGTTCCAACTTTTCGCCTATTGATTATAAATTTTTTCAGTCACGAACTCATTTCTCTAATTACATAAGTGTGTTACCCTTATAGTATATCCTTAATCGCTTTGGGATAAATTTTTTTTCCTAATATAATACTATTTTATCTCATGGTAACCATTACATATTCCTTAATGAAATGTCAATTACTATTTCATAGAAATTAAGTCATTTATCACAAAGACAAGCGATCTATAGCCACATTTACTTTTCATCTATCATGTAATGTCAATGAGAGGATATCATTGACCCATTTGTTGGGTTATGAAGTCCACTATTGTGAATGATGCAGAAGTCGTATACTCAACGCACTAGCTTTTAGTTCCTTTTCTATTTGAAACCAATCTTTTACTTACATGAAAATATAAAAGTCATGCATATATGGTCCATCATCCACTCAAGATTAAGGTATGCCACACTATGAACGTCACAGGTGAATAAATTTATAAACAGATTTAGGATCTATTCTACTTGGGTCTTGTCTGATATACTGCTAGTCTTATTAGTCACATCTATATCTCTATCTTTTGAGAGTCAGTTGCTTCGATACTCAATACAACATCTCCCCAATTGAACTTGAAAGACGATATATTAGTCTTTCAATCGGTTTGCTCATTAGACTAAGGACATTTTTAAGTTCATCTACTAATATAAGTTGTGTAATGGGCCTATTTTGCTCAGGTCCAAACCCAAAATTTTTTAAAACCAAAACAAAATATTAAAAGTCAACCCATTGTTACAAAGCCCAAAAAAATAGCCCAAAACCTAAAGCCAATTAAAAAAACTTAACCCTAGCGTGGTGTCAGCACGCCACCGCCCGAGGTGGCCTTCCTTGCACCAAAATGGCAAAGGCCCTCTTTGTTGACTTCAAGAACCTGCAAAAATGGCAAAAAAAGACAACAACAAGAAACAGCAGAAGTAGAAACAAAATAGTGGCAAAATATAATATAATTGTTCGGCTATAAAGGCTGCAAAAACACCAATGTATTGGACACTTACAGACGAATTCGAAATACAAAAAAGAAAAGGTTTTGAAACAGATTCAAAAATCGAGGTGCTTGTTTTATTTTTATTTTTAGTTCGAAATAAATAGATAAATAATAACAAATGAAAAAGGACAAAATCCGTTACCTCCACTACTGTAGACGGAGTTTTCTCCGGTCTAGAGGGTGGCCGAGTTAGTAGACTCACCACAAACCCCATTAATGGCACCGGAGAACCAAAAATCCCTTTCGTTTTCCCATCTTTTTCTTCTTTTTTTTCTTTCAAAACTTTGGTAGTTTTTTTTTCAGGTTTTGGCTTTAAAATAGGACTAAGGGTGAAAATGCATTTGAAAAGGGCCTCTCTTATGTCGTCGGCAGCCGTGAATGGTGGCACTATCATCGACGATTGATGGCCGTCTCGGCGGCGAAGTGACCGGAGTTCGATCAGCCAAAGGGAGGTTTGGGAGGATTTTTGAACCTTTTTTTTAGTTTTTTTTAATGAACGAGGTAATAGAATTTTTTTAAATTTTTTTTTTAGCTTTTATAGGTTAAGCAAATGACGTCGTTTAGGGCCTGTTTCAATGGCCTCAAAACGGCGCCGTTTTGCCCCTTAACCCGCGTATTGACCCGACCCGCAAGCCAAATCCGTGTTTTCACTTTAATGGGCTATTTGCGCGAATAGTCCCACCGCTTTTGCAGCGCAATTCGATTAAGCCCTACCTTTTTTTCTTTGTCTTTTAATTTTACCCTGTAATTTTGCATTGTTTCATTTGGCCTATATTGAAACATAGCGCATAAGGGCCAATGATATTTTCCCATTCGGTCCTCATTATTTTCCGCACGTTATATTCAAGCCCTTGTCAGCCTTTTTTTATTATTTGCAATTTATACTTCTTAATCTCATTTAATTTCAATTAAATCCTATATTTATTTAATTTTAGCCTTTTAAGTATTTTTATTTTTTCTTTATTTCATTATTATTTATTTACTTGTTTATTATTATTGCCTTGCCTTTTATTTGAAATCCATGTCATTTATATTTGTTTCATTTATTATTCTTCGTTTTACATACTCTAAGTTAATATTATTTACATTTTTTATATACCTAAACTTTGTATTGCCTAAATCTATTGCATGTAATGACTTATTGTCTATTATTCTTCTATCCTTTAAATATTTAAATTTATTTATAATTGTTTTATCAATTTATCAATTTATTCATTTTTTTAAAATATTTAATTTTAATATTATGTATATCTATTTTACCTACTTACATATTTATCATTTGACATGTTTATATACATATTAAAGTTTGTAAGGTTAATATTTTCTTTTATAAATATTTGTTGATTCGTGTATTTTCTAATTTCTAAAATTTATTTATTTATCCATTTGTTTATTATTTGTTTCCTTTTTATATACGGTTTCATTATTTCATCCATTTTTAAACATTTTTATATTATGTTTGTTTATTTTTATATCATACATTCTCGTTTTATTGCTTTATTTATTTTATCGAGACTTGTTTACCAATATTGTATTCATCTTTGTAATTACGTTATCGTTATTATAATATTTTATCGTATATCATTTTTAAATATCATTAATTTTCACCCAATTGCATAAAAAGGAAAATTTCTTTAGAAATAGGCAATGTTCCATATTTGGAGATTCGAGAAGTCTTATCCTAACTTACGGGATTTCGATTTTCTCATTAAACATAAATAGTTGAATATCCTTTTAAATTTTGAAATTTATGAGATTTCAAATAAGAAACAAAGGCAAGCTTATGCTCGAAGATTTGAAATGTCGTTTTCTAACTTACGGGATACAAAGATTTTATTATCTCGAAACGAGTGAGTCTTTAACGTTTATTTTGATCCATTCAAGCAAATTTTTAAATAAAAATAACATAATGCAAAGAAGGATAGTAGTTTACATTCTTTCTAAATTTTCAACTGTCGACATAAAGACATCAAATAATCAATTAGTTACCAATTTTGGGCGTAACGAGGGTGCTAACCGTTCCTCGTATGTAGCCGACTCCCAAACCCATTTTTTGGATTTTGTGGACCAAAAATTATTGTTTTAATAAATTTAAAATTTTATTAAAATGATTGAATTACGAGGTGATCTTATCACACCTAAATAAAAAGGATTGGTGGCGACTCCGATGTTCGTTTTCGTTTTTAAAATCAAAGTCGATCCGCTTTGTCAAAAAAATGGTTTCGATAAATTGTATTTTCATATTACAATTTAATTACGTAATTAATTAAATGTTAAACAATCAATGAGCTAATATTTATTTTTATTTTGCTTTGCGTCCAAAAATAATTAAAAACAATATCAATGATTGATGGAACTAATAGCGGCTAACAATTTTATTAAGTCTCGTTAAAATCTAGTTAATGGAGTTATCATAACTGGGGTAAAATATCCAAAAATACTAAAAAAATAAATTATTTACCGAAAAGGCCCAGTTAAAAAAATATTTACGGAAGAGGGCGTTTCACCCCAAAACGCGTTCACGTCAACACGTTTTGGAGGAAATGGCAACAAAGCGCGTCCCAAGGGGCGCGCTTTAGCCCTCAACGAAAAAAAAATGGCCAATTTTTTTTGACCATTGGGGGCCCAACGGTAAAAAAAACCTATAAAAACCCCCCAACCCTTTTATTTTTTCACACTTTAATCCTTACTAATTTTTCTCTCAATTTCCTCTCAAATTCTTCTCAAAATTTTCTTTAAGTCCCTCAAACTTCCTCTAAAATTTTGAACTAGTCCTTTAATATTTACAAAAAAGCCCTTTTTAATTTTTTTAATATATTTTTTTGAAACTTTTAAAACTTTCGGTCGTATTACAAATGGCTAGGGAATTACTTCGTCTAGACAACAAGCACATCTCCTTCGAGCAATTGCAAATGGTAAGTTTTTAATTTTAATTTTTTTCAATATTATTTAATATTTTTTAAGTCTATGCAATTTTAATTAATTTTTATTTTATAATTTTTTAAACAGTCTGTAGATCGGGTGTTGGAATGTTATATTCGCAACATGCATGGTCTCCCATCGTCGTTGATCGAGATTTACCTGTGAGAAGCGGGTTTTTTGCACGTGGCCACGATAGGCCGGGGGTTCAAGTTGGAGCCGCCTCTGATCAGTGCGTTGATAGAGAGGTGGAGACCCGATATGCACACTTTCCATCTTCCATGCGGAGAGTGTACCATCTCTCTGAAAGATGTGCAATTGCAGTTGAGATTATCGGTGGACGGGTCGGTAGTCACCGGGTCCGCAACTTCTGGTGATTGGGGAGCCGTATGCTACGAGCTTCTGGGTGCCATTCCGGATAAAATTCAAGGAGCTCGGATCGAGATGGCCTGGTTACGAGACACATTCCCGGAGCCGAATGAGGGTTCGACCGAAATAGAAAGAATACGGTATGCTCGGGCATACATTCTTCAGATAATTGGAGGCTATCTGATGCCGGACCTTTCTATAAACCTAGTACACCTGAGATGGCTGCTGAAACTTGTTGATTTTAGAGCAGCCTATGAATTGAGTTGGGGGTCTGCCGTGCTATCGAGGTTGTATCGGGAGATGTGTGGGCGACGCGGCCAAGTAAAGTGAAAATCGGAGGTTGCCTATCACTACTGCAGTCATGGGTATGGTTTCGATTTCCATTTTTACGACCTCGACTCGACTACCCATATTCATTCCCACTGATAACGAGGTAAATTTAATATTATATTTTACAATTATTTCGTAGATTTATAGTATAATTGTATGCTAAAAATTTATTTAATTAGGTGGAACCATTCGGCGAGTCATGTTGGAATACCTACCTCGCTTGAAGATATACGACTTCTATTGGACTAACGGTTGGAATCACAAGTAAGTTTCGAATTTCGTATTTATAATTTAGTATTTCGTATTTAGTGTCTAGTATTATGTATATAACTAATATTTTGGTAATGTTAATATAGTTTCAATGGATTCCGTACGAAGATCCAAAAATTGAGGCGATGAATTCTGGAGGAGTTCTTCCAAAATCCAAGCAGTTGTACGTGAAGGTCCCATTGATCACCTATGCGACCGTGGAGATGCACCACGATCGGGTTCTGCAACAATTTGGATTCCGACAACCGATTTCTGTGCCACCTGAGGTGTTCGATGATGAGCACAAAGTGGACTTACGGCAGCTGTACATGGATTAGCCAAGATTTTGGTCAGCACATATCGAGACGTGGGAGAACCGATATGACTATTACCTATCTGGGAACCGGTCATCGTTCCTAAGTTAGCATGCGTGCCGGAATACATGCCATGGTTTAGGATCCATAGTAAACCGTGTCTGTTATCGGAAGAAGAGAGGCGACGGCAACTTTGTGAACGAAGGGAACGTTGAGACCCTTTAAATCCAAGAAGAATGGGTGATAAGACGGGGCCATCAACAGCGTCGACACAATCACTGGGCCCATCAGTTCAGCCGACGACACCGATATCACAGCCTTTGCCCTTTATGCCAGGTGCGTACCCTACCCCTTATATGTATCCTCCTAACCCATATATGTTTCCTTTTCCTAGTCCCACCCCAGGTTGAAATGCATGGCCGGGTTCGAGTTCATTCCCGACTACTCTCGCTGCCCAGCCGATCTTTAAGCCGTCGCCGCGTGAGGGATCACAGGAGGTGCCGTCGGGGAGCACTTCTTTCTACCACCCTCCTTCGCCATACGGGATTCAGACATCCCCGCCATGGTTTATGCAAACACCTCCGAGGTCTTTATTTTATCAAGGTGGGTCATCCTCAGACACCACAACCAACCAGATCTTTGGAGGAGCGGAATCCCACCGAGGTTCCCGACCCCGTTGGAAGCTAGACGAAGGAGGAATCCAGTAGCAGTAACGCCTTACCGCCTTCGGTGTGCATCGATTCAACCAAGTATCAACACCGATTGGATGACTTTTTATTTTTAATTGTAATATAATTTTTTAATTTTAAATTTTTTATTGTAATTTAGTTTTTATATATTTAATAAAATAACAGTTTTTTATTTTTTTATTGTAATTTGATTTTATTTTTAAATGTAATTTAATTTTAATATCTTTAATAAAATAGAAATGGTTTAATTTTTTATTGTACTTTAGTTTTTATATATTTAATAAAATAACAATTTTTTATTTTTTATTGTAATTTGATTTTATTTTTTAATGTAATTTAATTTTTTAATGTAATTTAATTTTAATATCTTTAATAAAATAGAAATGGTTTAATTTTTTATTGTACTTTAGTTTTTATATATTTAATAAAATAACAATTTTTAATTTTTATTGTAATTTGATTTTTATTTTTTAATGTAATATAATTTTTTAAGTAATTCAATTTTAATATCTTTAATAAAATAGAAATGGTTTAATTTTTTATTGTACTTTAGTTTTTATATATTTAATAAAATATGCTTTTTTTTATTTTTATTGTAATTTGATTTTTATTTTTTAATGTAATCTAATTTTTTAATGTAATTTGACTTTAATATCTTTAATAAAATAGAAATTGTTTAATTTTTTTATTGTACTTTAGTTTTATATATTTAATAAAATAACAGTTTTTTATTTTTATTGTAATTTGATTTTTATTTTTAATGTAATTTAATTTTTTAATGTAATTTAATTTTAATATCTTTAATAAAATAGAAATGGTTTAATTTTTTATTGTACTTTAGTTTTTATATATTTAATAAAATAACAGTGTTTTATTTTTTATTGTAATTTGATTTTTATTTTTTAATGTAATTTAATTTTAATATCTTTAATAAAATAGAAATGGTTTAATTTTTTATTGTACTTTAGTTTTTATATATTTAATAAAATAACATTTTTTATTTTTTATTGTAATTTGATTTTTATTTTTTAATGTAATTTAATTTTAATATCTTTAATAAAATAGAAATGGTTTAATTGTTTTATTGTACTTTAGTTTTTATATATTTAACAAAATAACATTTTTTATTTTTATTGTAATTTGATTTTTCTTTTAATAAATTAAAACTTGAATAAAATAAAAAGTTCTTGTACAAAAGTTCACCATTTTCATAAAAAAATGGAAATTACATAGCCACGAAGAGACAAAAAAGCTAAGAATACGGTCAATTATTCCGATTTGGACACGAGTGAGATGTATGCCCCGGGTTCCTACACCATCCGGACAACCTACTTTGGTTGCTCGTTTCTCGGATATCCATATTGTTACGTATTCTACTCGAGAAAGGTCGACCTTTTAGTTTGCGCCTCAATTGTCTATTCGACAACAGCTTATACGGTGCAAGCGATACCAACGGTCACTTATGTTCATCTGGGACTGGAAGGAATACGTGTCTCCACACGTTGTACATGGTTTCTAATTTATACACTTTGTCGACATAGCTCATGGGATCAAGACGGAGATTCTGACAAGCCGCAAGTACATGAGCGCATGGGTAACGAAGTGCATCAAATATCCCACAGTCACATGTCCTATTTGTCAAGTGTACACGATACTGCCTGTCAACAATACCTTGGTTCGGTCTGTCAAACTCGTGACACGAAACCATAAGCTGTCACGATCGTGACATATTGTGTGCATGGTGTTGGCCTGTGCCTTCCCCCTTGTTTATTTCTTGCAAGGCCTTTGGGCTCCATATATGGCTTCCTTGCATCTGCCCTCTATAACTTGCTGCTCGTTTGGAAATAGTATCGCTAAATAAAAATATGTCTCTCGCACAACCGATGTAATCGACAGATGACGGGTTTTTTTTAGAACATAATTTATACATTCGGCCGGGTTTGTGGTCATATGACCATATCATAGGCCGCCATCGTATGCTTATGTCCACTGTTCGAAAGGAATATTGCACAGGTAGTTTGCGCCTTCTTCGTTATCTGAGCTCAAACTCACAAACATCTCTTGAAAACGGTCCTTATTGATCTCGTACCCTGCCAATATAAGTTGATAGTGAATATTACATACCACTATTCAATTGAGAATAAATTGAATATTACAAACGAAATTATATTAATAGATATTACATACCCATATCGGTCACTTGTCGTCACTGCCTTTTAGATCGATGTTGCCCATAGTAGCTGGATGCAACATGCCTTAGGCAATATCGATGGTGTGTGCGATGCCACAGGCTTCCCTGGTGCTCTATTACGGCTAGTATTCCAGGGCCCCAATCCGATATAACACATATATCAGGTTAGGGGTAGACATGTCTCCTTAACTTAGGAAGAAGTCCCAGTCATCAGCTGACTCCCTCGGTGTTATTGCGAATGCAATCGGAAGGATTCTCCCACAGCCGTCTTGTGCCACAGCTAGCAATAGCCGATGCATATATCTACCATACATAAAGGTACCGTCAATTTGTACCAATGGCTTGTAGTATATAAAGGCATACCGACATTGCTTAAATGACCAGAACAGACGCTTGAACACTGCGCATCCACAGAGTAAACGATCGTTGTAGTAAGGTCTGTTATGCTGCCTGGGACATATCTCTCCAGCACCTGACACCATTACCACACTTCATTATATGAAGCGTCCCACCGACCATGCAACTTTTCTAACGCCTTCTGCTTGGCTATCCAAGCCTTTCTGTAAGAGGGCGTGTACTCCAATTGGCTACGAATATTACTAATTAAGGCCGGCACTGTAGTCTTGGGATCTGCCTTCACCGCCGGGATTATTAAGTCAGCCAACATGTCTGAATCCATCTTCGGATGATCTTGTGAACACCTGTCAACGAAGTACGTTAAATAATGCAACATTATATAATATTAGTATTATTCAAAAACATTAAACACATAGTGGTACTGTACCGGCAAGACATGTATGTGGACCTTTGTACTTTTTGATCTCCCACAAGCCTGTCCTTTTCCTCAACAAGGCCATGATTTTTCATGAACATGTACCGTCTTGCACTGTACACTTCGCCTCGTATTTATCGAGCTTGGATTTAACCACGTTATAGTTAACCCCGTTTCTAATGTTGTATTGTTTCAATGCAGCAAGAAAAGTATTCTTGTTGGAAAACTGGTTACCAACTTCTAATTGGTCCGAATCCAACGAAGAACTTGTACGGTCACGCGTCCGGTGTGGTAGCTCAGGAAACTCCAATGCATCATCTTGAGATAGATCGGCATTATGCATGTGGAGCTGGAGGTGAGTACGCCTTGAATAGCGGATCTTCTTCTTCTTCTTCATCTGACCGCCCTCAATATCTTCAGGTACAATTGGAATAGGCTCCGGTTCAGAAAATAATTCAACTTCTGCACCATCGGGCCCGGGCTCCCGAGGTGGATCCACATCGGATTCATCATCGACCATCCATAACCTGCAACAAACGAGGGCCCCTCTCCGGTGAATGTCGTGGGGAGTACATTATCCCTCCTTAAACATCTTTCGTAACGTTCCCAATCATATATAGATTGCCAACCACTAGAAGTTGATGATATCCCCCAATACGTATTTCTATCATCGAACATCGAAGGACTGATATGCATATCCCATCCACCAATCGAGTGTCGTGCAGGGGTTATGTTTTCCATACTACCACCGAATATGGGCACTTCTGTGTTTTGCCTCTTACTAACAGAGTGTCGGCTTGAGGTCGTGTATTCCCCTCGAATAGCAGTAGATGTTGAGGTCGCAGAAAGATCACTTGGAGATGAAAATTGTACATATACCTCGATATAAGGTGATCCACTGGCAAGATGAGTCTCCACCATTGCCTCAAAGCTCCGAGGACCTTTGATGTCGAATGAGTCATATCTCATCGGATCAACCGAAGCGCAAAATCTATACTTAATAGACTGAACTTTCATTGGCGTTGTTCCGAATATTTTACGCCTAATTCTTTTGCGAAGTTCTACCAAATCGACGTTCCGATTAAAATTCAGTCGCGCTATGTTCTCCGATAAGGAAACAACACCATTTTCGGTGTCACAAACCTCACCATCGTAGTAAATAACAACATTAATACGTTCACTCATTTTCAGTTTTTTTTTTCTTTTGCCTCAATTTCCTTATGCAACTTTGAGAATGAAATTTGCACGATTTATAGTCTAATTTTCTGGAGACTCATCAGAGTAAAAGAGCGCCCACGTGGGACCTCTTTTCAAGATTAATTCGATAGTGCACCTGCCTGGAAGCGTTTTGGCCATTGTTTGTTCAGAAACGTCTTCTCAAAATAATTTTCTCGGAGACTACTGTAGCAAAAAAGCTTCCACGTGGGAGCTTTTTCAAGAATAATGTCGACGAGTGTACCCCTCTTTGGAAGCGTTTTGGCTTATTTGTTGTTCGTAAACGTCTTCTCAAAATAATTTTTCCGGAGACTATCAGAGCAAAAGAGCATCCACGTTGGAGCTCTTTTCAAGACTAATCTTGACAGTGCACCTCTTGGAAGCATTTTGTGCCATTTGTTCGAAACGTCTTCTCAAAATAATTTTCTCGAGACTCATCAGTAGCAAAATAAGCGTCCACAGGGAGCCCTTTTCAAGATACTCATGATGACAAGTGCACCTTCTTTGGAAGCGTTTTTGGCCACTTGTTTGTTCAGAAACGTCTTCTCAAAATTATATTGCCACATACAACATCAAAAAATTCAATTAATTTTTAGGCTAATATATTTTGCCTAAAACCCTATATATATTTTTACCCTAGCCCAGAAACCATAGAATATCATACTGTAATCGGACCGGGAGAGAGGGCAAAAACGAGTCCACGTCAGCGCGTTTTGGGGGGAAATGGCAGCAACATGCTGACTTGGACTCGTTTTGGGGTGAAACAACCCTTTTCCGTAAATATTTTTTAAACTAGACCTTTTTTGTAAATAATTTATTTTTTTGGTATTTTTGAGTATTTTACCCTCATAATTGACCTAATTTATTAATAATAAAATTTAATGATATAACATAATACTTGGTATTAAACTTAAAATTGCCCATTAATTTCATTTTCAAGCTCATAGCTTTAAACTTAAAATTGCCCATTAATTAGATTAGAGAATTGCATGCCCTCATAGCTTTGCCATTAAATATTATAAAGAAAAATTACAAATAAGAACTAATAGTCAAAGTTATAATAATCATTGTGGAAAATTTAATTTTATTTGTTACATAAAATGGCAATAATTAAATAATCAGAATTATTTAAGATTTACTAAAACAATGTATAATTTTAATTTAAAATTCAAGTTATCAAAAGCAAGTAGCCTAGTTAAAACATGAAATAAAGGCGAATCTAGAAGTGGCAGAACTCGGCCCTCTTAAAATATAAAATTATTATTTAAGTTCTTAAATTTTTTAAAATTTTAAATTGATAAATATAAAATTATACTTTGACACTCTTAAAATTATAAAATTTAATTTAATTTTTAAAATTTATAAAATATAAATTATAAAAATTAAAATTTTACTCGATTTCTCTAAAAAAATTATTTTAGTTTCGCCCAATCAGGATTTTACTTTCTCCTCTTCCAAGAATATAAACATTAATGTATAAAAACCTAATTTTGTCTTCATGACCCCACCCCTCCCCACAGTTTTAATTTTCATTATAATACTGCATAAATAAAGCCAATAATTATTCACATCTTGTCTTTCATAAATTTTTTGTTTTGAACATTTTTGTCGTCAAATTCTCAAAACTGATATTATTATTTTATAATTTCGAATCCAATAATTCTTGCTTTCTTCTTAACATTTTACCATACGGATGAAATGAAATTTAAAGTTAAAAAAAAAAGTGTTAGATTTTAAAATGGTTCATCAACTTAATTTTCAGATATTAAAATTTTGAATTATAAACGAATTACCTCAAACACTTAAATCTCAGATTGCAATTTTTAAAGGAAAATTTTCGTTAAAAACAAGAGGAAGTTTATTATGCAAAAGGATATCAACATGTTTAAATAATAAATTGAAATATTTTTGTTTTATTAAATTTAATTGTTTATAAATATTAGATTATGATATATTCACGAGTCAAAAATGGGTGAAAATATAAATTTATAAAAAATTTATTAAAATACAAATAAAATTTTGATTGAGATGATAAAATTGATGTTAGAGAAATCATGGTGTTTTAAGTTTAAATTCGATAATAATAATATTTTATAAATATGTTTTATAAAAATATAAAAATTAGAAACACCCTCAAATTAATATTTGTTATTCTTGTAAAAATAATGGAGTTTTAATCATTGTTCAATTAAATTAGTGTCCAATGAACTCGTAATACCAATTCAGTTAATAACTTAAATAATAGTATAAATAAAAATAAACATAAAATAATCAATTTTATATAAGTAAACATGTTAGTAATATTTAAAAATGAATAAAATATTCATAACCATATCAAATCAAAATTCACATGTAATTTTAAAATGAAAAATCAAATATAAACACTAATAATATAATGTGTGATTGAATTTAGTGTTACGAGTCAAGTGAAATCAACTTAATAAAAATAATAAAATTAATAAACTTTAAACTAAATAGTGATAAAATCAATTTATTTATGTAATTTTATTTTTTTCTTTTTAAAATTTAAACTTCTTCAAAGTATTATCTACCTTTCTTAACTTCTAATGTCTCTTAACAAATAGGGTGGGGGAAAATGGATGCATCCAACATTCATTGAGGTGATGGTGGTTTTTAATATTATACATCCATGGTGAAGCAGAGCATAGAGCAAAGCATGCCAACTGTGAAACAATGATAAATTTAGCAACATCCGCTTCCTCTCCGCTCCATTGGCTTCCCTACTCATCCTAGCCTTCTAGTAAACATAGTTAAAGCCATCCTACATAAAGGGTCTTGAGATTGAGGTTTCTTTTATCTCTTAAGCAATTCAACAATAGGATATTCAACTAATACGTTAGGTATCTAGCTCTAATACCAATACTAGATATTGAGTTGCAACTTGATGAACAACTAAAAAAGTAAAAGTACATATGGACACGATAATTGGTCCAAAATGTTTCCTATATTTGTGGGCCTTTGTCGAAATAGTAATCTACTATGTATCAATAGTAAAGATGTGATTTAAGTTCAACTCATTCACTAAATTGCAATCTCATTCCTATATGATAACTAAGATTCACTCTCCCCCATTAAGATTTTCCCCTTGAAAACTTAACTACAAGCTAAATATGAAATAATTTGTTTACAATGTATTTGGACTCAAAGTAAGTTCGTGAGATGAACTAGATTTGTGCTCTACTCAATTTGTACAAAACCAAGTAAACAAGCCTTCATTAAATACATATTGTAGGCTTACAAATCTTCAATTAATGTGAATGATATATTCCTTCTAATTTTGCTTCAATTAGACTTTCACAGGGTAACTTGATCACACTTAAATTTTTTTAATACAAAATCATTACTTGACCAATATTTAGTAAGATCAAATCTATATATTCAATCATGTATAAAAAGATACTCGCGTTATTTATATCTAAATATGTCAACACATATAGCATGTTGCACACTTCGTTGAGTTGCAAAATAAATAGTAACCGTGCAACTGGCACTAACCAACCCAACAGTCAATAAACCCTCCTCTAAGACTTCTCCTTTTAATCTTTTTATGGAAAGGTACTGGAAAGATCTGTAACAGCTGTTGGTATGCCAATTTGTTGAACATAACAGCAGGGGAGAAGTCAGAACAATTTTTTAGGAGGGTCAGATGAAATTTTAATTTTTTATAGTTTATATCTTTATAATTCGTAAAATATTAAATTAAATTTTTATAAATTTAAGAGGGGTCAAAGTGTAATTTTATATTTACTAATTTAAAATTTTTAAAAAAATTTAAAGATCTAAATAATAATTTTATATTTTTTGGGCACCGGCTTCGCCCCTGTACAAGAAGCATGGAGGGTTTACCAAGTTGATGGCCCAACAAGTCGGCTGGTCATTGGATACATTTAACTTGCATTTATTGATTATTACTTTGAATTTCAACGATTGATATTCAAACTTCCAAGTCCACCCATTTGGGTTGTTTCATTTTTTTTTTTTATTAGTTGAAATGTATGTTTCCACTGCCACTGCCTAGTCCACACTCCACTCCGTTTGAACACTGCAAATTACATAAAATAAAGTCAAATTCTCAACTCCCCTTCTATCTCATTATTATTAGAGCTGGTAGCGTCATGTTTATTTCTCCTTGCAATTAATTAGCAATTACTGCAGAAATTTTAAGCATTTGAAACCCACGCATTAATTTTCTCTTCTCGTGAAACTCGTGCATTGGATTGTGGTTTGCAATTACCCAACTTTTTTCACGTTAATTACCTTAAACCATCACCACATGTTTTGCAATCCACTAACGGTCTGCAGGCCCTTCTATTCTATCTCCTCCACAATTAACACTATAACTTAATTTAAGGATATACAAATTTCGATTTTATAATGTTAGATTCTTGAAATTTTTAACCCAATAAATCAATAAAAATTATATCATAAATAAATTTAAATTTGAATTATCATACATAATATTTTTACGTAACTAAAAATATCGACTATATAAATATATTTCTTACATAATTTTCACTATATACCATAAATCTAATATATATATATAAATTATTATTCAGTTAATTTTTTTTTTTTACCTTTTTTGAGTTGGCTGTCAGTTTGGCAGCTCATTACCCTTTTTGTTTTCTCAATTTTATTAAAATTAATTTAATAAAAAATTTGCTCAGGTAATAAAAGATAATGGAGAAAAATCAAACGATAAATAAAGAGATAATTCCTTTAAAAAAATAAAGAAATAATTAAAACTAATGCCTATTTTAGATTTAAATCTTTTGTTTTCAAAAATATTTTGTTTTCAAATGAATACAAATTGGCTTAAAAATTTAAAAAGTATTCAAACTTTGAAAAAATTCAATTAAACCCTTTTATTGACTCAATTAATTTTTGAACTAAAACATATTGTATTAAGTAGTCCCTTCGACTTATGGAAACCGTTGTTGATCATTAATGGATGATGAGTAAATTGTTGACCATTATAAATAAATAAATTATAAAAAATTATTTAAAATAAACTTGTCTTTGTCCTTGGTCCAAATTACTTTTAGGATAAATTTCTCGTTTGGTCACTCAATTTTTAGGATATTTTCATTTTGGTCACTCAAAAAAAATTATTGGAATTTTGTCACTCAACTTTTAGGACACTTTCATTTTAATTGCTCAAGCGTTAAATATCTAACAATTGTTAATTATACACACCACATCATGTTTACACTTCCATTTTGACCACCCGACTTCTAGATTACTTTCATTTTAATCACTAAAAAATATTTTTTAAATATTGATCGGGATTCAAAAAATTAAGGAATAAAGTGCAAAAAACAATAGAAACTAAAATAATGCATTAAAATTTTGACATCTCGTCTTCTTTATCCATTGTCAAAAGTTTTAAATTTCTTTTTAAATATTAAAATTTAAATTTTAAAACATCAAAATCAATCAAATAATTGTTTAAAAAATTTATCTCATAATAGTGTCACTGATTTCTTATTATGATGTTAAAATTAATTTAATCTCATTATAAATTTTAAAATTTATTTTATATTTCCAAATTAAATTTAAATCAAATAACTCATGTTTAATAATTGTCTACCAAACCTAAATTTATTTTGATTGTATAATCTTAAATCTTTCATGCTGAGATAAAGCAAAAAAAAAATCTTTGCAATTAATTAAATTAATTAACTTTATCTTTCATGCCAAACAAAACCCAATTTTTTATGAGAAAACTCAAAAAATTTTAATTACTTGGCGTGTACAGTCAATTATCATTGAGGATTTTACGATTGGGTGGTTAAAATAAAAGCGTCCTGAAAATTGAGAGACGAAAATGAATGCAGCCTAAAAGTTGGGTGACAATTAGGTAATTTAGCCTTACTTTTATTACAGCTCAGAGCATAGTTCTTATGGTTTCTTTACTTGGCTCTGTCCTCACGTTTCCCTTTGGATGTTGGAAGGTTGAAGGTTGTTGGTTAGTTCCTTTTGTCTTTTTCTGGTTTTACTTGTATTGTAATGTTTTTAGGTTTTATTCTTTTTATGGGTATTGGGGAGGAGTTGAAAGTGGAAGTGGGGGATGACATAGCTTTCGGGTTGGAGATAATGGAACTGGAAAGGGATTAAACCATTGAGCTTAAGGTTGGAGAGATATCATTGATAGGATGAATTCTTTTGAAGTGAAACCATCCGCCCAGGGTTTGCCAGAACCATCCTTAATAAAGCTTGTCCTCACAACAAGGATATGAAGGTTCATGTCATTACATTAAAACCAAAATGTTTCTTGCTCTCTTCATCATTTCACAAGGTTGAATTTTCATATCGGAAGACTTGAATGTAGGGAGAATTCTAAATTCCTTAACAATATTCTTTTTCTGGATGGAAGGGATTGGATTTGGGCAGCAGGTAACGAAGCTAGAACAATTTTGTAGGGGTTCGATGAAATTTTAATTTTTTATAGTCTATATTTTTATAATTTTTAAAGGATTAAATTGAATTTTTATAATTTTAAGAGGGGTCAAAGTGTAATTTTACTTTTATTAATTTAAAATTTTTAAAAAATTTTAAAAACTTAAATAACAATTTTACATTTTAGTGGTAGCCAAGCCTGCCAACCCCCTAAATTTACCCCTGTTTGGGCAAGGCCTTAATCTTGCTCAAGGTATGATGTCATATACTTAAACATTTTCTTGTCCATACATTGAATCTGGAATTTTGGTATTTTGTGTTATTTATTGAGAGTGTAAATTTTTAACTCTTAAATTTAAAATATTAATATTGGGAGAGGACCAATTTACATATGTGTAAGATTAGAGGTGCGAAAAACTCGATTTAATTCAAAAAAAATTTAAAAAAAATCTAATTTCGAGTTCTTCAAGCCAACTCGAATAAGTAATTCGAGTTCGAGTTCGAGTCGAGTTGAACTTTACAATTTGAATAACTCGAATAAAAGTTTGGTGTAAAATACCCCTTTGGTCCCTATCAATTTTGAAAATGAGCAAATTGGTCTCTCTCAACAAAAATTAGAAAATATTCAAAATAATTTTAAAATTCCAAAATTTATATTTTTTAAAAATTATAAAATTTAAAAAATTCTAAAATTATATATAAATAAAGTTAAAATTTAAAATTTTCTAAAACAATATTTTTGGTAACTAAATAAGTATAAATAAACTAACAAAAATATGTATATAAATAAAACAAATTATTACAAGGAGTTTAATGATTAAAATTTATATGCATCTTAAAATATTTTAATTAATTATTTTTAATAGTTTTGGAGTTGAGAGTAGAGGCACACTAATCATCCATTGTGGAAGCATGGGCTTTACTTTTCAACAATAGACCAGAAAGCTGTGTCATCAAAGGTCTGTCGTGATTTTTATTGGGCTTTCGTACTCTTGGCTCTTGTCTTTTAGATGATTGTTTATCTATAATGGTCAAGTCACAGTTATTACTGCTCGATGTTCCAACAGAGGCACTCGTAAGTATTCCTAATATTGTATTAATATATATGTGGCTGTCTCATTCTTTGCTTCTCCTTTAAATAATTCCATTGCTTTTTATATGCAATGTATGTGAGGACACTAATCCAATGAACAACTTTAACTAGTTTAGCTTTGATATTCACAAGTCAATACCATGCATATGTAGCTCAACTTATTCTTCTTTTATTACATCTCCTTGACTCAACTATTGCAATACCTTTTATTTATCAACTGTTCTAGTCTTTTCTGTCTACTATTTCCTCTAGATTTAAGGAACAAAAATGGATGCACCAAGCACAACTGGAGATGCTGTTGTGAGACTATTTACACAAGGGTGTGAATTTTGGACCCCAACATGATGACTTGCGGAATGGTGTAAATTTAATATGCCCATTTCATCTTCAGTGATGATACCAAATCCGGGCGGAGGTAAAATGATTGTGTAGGGGGGCTGCCTATTTTGTAGATTTAACAATCTTATTGTTATGTGAGGCAGGAAAGACGATATCATTTATCAGCTGTGGACAAAGTCGGAAAAATTGATGGAATTCGTTAAAAGTTGGGTGGATGCCTCCCATAAAACAGTTAAATGTCATGCAATCAAGTCCTACGGTTGAAATAATTGAGGCCAAGCTCAAGGTTGTTGTGGTTGTGTGGATAAGGTTTTGAAATCTTGGTGAGAGTCTGGCTTCTGTGATGACTAATGATGAGGGTTCTCTGGCATTTTAAGATGGATTGACATTCTTTGGAATCAACATTTGCTGTGGTTATGAAATGAATCTGCAAAGGGGAACCTAACTATTACAAATACTCTTCTCTCCCTTTTTATTTTATCAAGCATCGGTAAAATTTCATCCTCCATGTTGATGGAAATACTAGAATCAAACCCGAATTGACTAAAATTTGATTTACTTGTTGTATACCCCCAAGTAACTAATTCATGATATCCAATCCCCAAACCTTACAAAATTAATATACAATCCTCAAAAATATATGGCTGAGATCCTAAGCTGGCTAAGGAGTGACACAAATTGTGCTATTCAAATTATATTTCTGTACTAGAGGTGGATTTTCTTCTTTCTTTTTAAACTACCTCAGGAGAGAAAATGAAGAGCAAGGAATAGTGTGAAACCCCTGAAACCATCACCCCTATGGCTGAGTTCCTTGAATCTGAATTCAAATCACATTGATCAGGCAACGAAGTCCGGTAACAATTGCGCAGCAAACCTTTTTCGGTTCTGAACGTCGATGTTCTCAATCTCATATGCAGCTGAAGAGTGGGGTGTTGAAGGGTTTATGGCACCATACTCATTTGGTTCACCAATGTCGAGCCTTCTCCCCATTTGCAGGGTTTGGTTTGGGAGAAAAGTTTGGTGAGTAGCAGACAAAGAGAGGTTTTCACAGTGGGGAAGACCAAGAGTGAGTGAAACACCATTACCAGGGAACCTTGGAGCGAAGTGTTCTGCATCAAACCTTGCCATTTCAGCAATAGGATATTGCCCGAAACCTCCCATGAAGTTGGTATCGGTTCCCATGAATGAGTAGCCCTCTTTGCCAAACTTGATGGAAACATGGTCTCCTGCCTCTCTTTGTTTAATGTCCATGTCTATTGGGGACTGCAACAGTACTTCAGTGCTCCTTGGCTTCTTGGGACTTCCTTGGGCGATCCCTTCCAATTCGGATGAGCCAATGAAGGAAAACCCTGACTGGTTTTGGGCATTTCCCGCAAGAGGAGACGTTGAATCCATGGAAATGGACATTGAGGAAGCATTCTGGTTTGCAGAATTGTCCTGTTTCGAGCTGCTCAAACTTTTAGCTTGGTTCTTTGCTGTTGTTGGACCAGTGGATTTGGATGCTGAATCTTCATGGTTCTGTTCCTGCTCCTTGATTTCCTCCAGGTACATCTCTTCCACCATTGGCTTCCAAAGCCGGACTCGAGCATTTATGAACCAATTAGACACCTAAATTATCACACACACACAAAAACATCATCGATTTAGACATGCCACAAGCGGGACTAGTGATAAGAGTCTCAAAAAGATTGCTAAACAACACAGTACATAGGCGCCTGGTACCTGACTTCTGGTAAGCCCTGTTTGTTTAGCAAGCATGTGCTTGTCTGAGTCTTTAGGATATCTGAAAGTGCAAATATAGGAATCAGACACCATTGGAAGGGCATTCCAAAATTAGAAAGTTTAGGGAACGAATGGAAATTAATTACTAATACTTACGGGTGGAGAAAGTGTTCAAAGAGCCAAGCTCGAAGAACAGATACGGATCTTTCTGGTAGTCCTCTTTGTGGTCTCCAAGCATTGTGTTGGATCATCCCCAGCTGCTGAAGTGCTCTTTGTTGACGAAGCTGATGATCCACAAACTTAAGTCTGGAGCCTTCGGTCTTCCCTCCCAGTCTATCTTCTTCACCTAAGCTCTTGTTTACAGCTCGAATCTGGCCAATTATTGCATCTTTCAAACACCGAAACTGCTTAGAGATGGTCTTTAATGCAAGAGCTGTATATGTTTTAGCTGACCCAATTCCAGCCGTTTGCTCAAAGGTGGATATTACAATCTGCATTTGGTGATGGTATTGCCTGTACCTTTGATCCACCTAAACAACCCGATTTCAAGAATTTTGCATGCATATTTTAGACTCCGATGGCTAAGCTTGATAGATTTATGGTCTAAAAATAAAATTTCATGAAAATTTGGATATAATAAGACTTCAAAATTATTTAAAAAATCCAATTGATGAGCCAGTGAAAGTAACTTTTATCCCATTTCTTTACTGATATCAATTTAGAACAAATTTTCCTTGACCAACATAACTTTCCCCAGAAAGTAAACTTGTTTTCTTATACGCCTTCACTTTCAAGAAAAAATCAAACCAAACCCACCAAAACACATATAATAGACAAGTATATATACATATACGATAATTATATAATTTCCTTACCTCATCAAGCATGCTAATTAGCTTTGCTTTCTTCATCTGAACTTCTTGTCTCTCAGCCGTGCTCAGCTCAGTCCTGCGCTTACCAACAGCGTCCTCGCCACCAGAACCGTCTCCGGCCGCTGCCGACAATTCTCCGGTAGCCTTGCTTCTATTGCTATCATTTCCACTGCCCTTTTTTGCCATTTCAGTCTTTGTAAACCCAGTATTGTCGACATTAACAACCTCATCAAGAAGCTCTTGAGCAGCCTTCAAGTATTTAGAGCTCAACAACACACTTTGTATACCTAAAACCCCATTGGTCACCGCTGAACCGGAAGAAGCCGAACCGCCTGAAACTGCTTGAGGCTGTGATCCATAATTACCGGGCTGATGCTGGGAAGAAAGGGTCAAAGATAGTCCCTGCTGAGCTTGTGGGGTGTCACGTGGTGCTCCAGAAGGGACAATAGGGTTGTACGAGTTGTAATGGAGGCGCTGTACGAGACCATGCAAGGAGGAGATGGCGTCTTGGTTGGAACCGGAGGTGACGGCGGGGAGAGGGATGCCGACGAGTTGCTGGGAGTGGGAAGAGGGAGCGTTAGGAGAGAGGGAGTTGAGGAAAACGAGGTTGTTTGAGGGCGGCGGAGGAGGAGGGGTATTAGAGTAGTGAACATAGGCAGGGTTCATAAGTACGAGGGTTTGAAGATCATCAGCTGCTTGGATTTCAGGGTTCCCATGAAAGTAGGTCGCCATATCAGATATGGCTTTCGCAGTTTCTAAACGAGTTTTGCAAAGATCTAATGGTATTTCCTGCACTTTCACTTCACTGAAAGGAAAAACATAGAGAAAGCATTAGTACTTGCATAGTTAGTTAGATAGAGTAAAAAAAATCCATATAAAAGAAGACCAAAAGCTTACACATATGTTTTACCTAATTCGAATCAACCCATGCAAAGGGTTTGGTTGGGTGATGAATTTGTGAATTGTGAGAGAAAATCGGAGAGCTAGTTTGTAAAGTAGCAGCAGCAGTAGCAGAAAGGATAAATGAAGGTGTTGGGAAGGATGATCAAGTGGATCCTGGAGAAATCAATAGAAAGAAAAGGAGTGATGACCCCACATAGAGTTGAAACACAAGTAATTGTGATTGGTAAGGGATTGAAAACAAGCCATGTTACTTGTATGTCTCTACTTCCTCATACGTATGTTGAGGACATGGGAAGAAGAAGAAGAAGAAGAAGTGAATGAAAGGTGTGGTGTTTATATACAGATAAGAGGAGGAGGAGGAGGAGAATAGGAGAGAGAATAGAGATTTGAAAGGGAGAGAATTGATTATAGTTAATAATATTATCGGTACCTGCTGTGAGGATAATCTCAGTGCGCACGTGTTTCATCATCATCATCACCTTCATTCTTCACTGCAATGAAAAACATGGATTTTTTAGCCCACCAAAAAAAAAAAAAATGAAATTTGGAGAAAGAAAGCTAATAGAGATGTAGGTAAAAAAGTAGAATAATTAGAGAGAAAGAGAAGGGGCACATATAGGGATAACATGAATCACAACACTAATATAGTGTAAATCAACCTGTGTGAATATGATGTATGCACAGAATTGAATTCCCAGATCATAAAATAGAGTTCCTTTTGTCAGACTCAAAGCCTCTGCAAACTCCCCCCAAACTAAAAAGGAAACAAAGTGAGGGTTGGTTATAAAGGGTGAGAGAAAGATACCCCACCTCTTTTATTCACTTCATTATCCACACACTCTCTTTGCTTTCCTTTTTGGCTACTAAATTGAAATCATACCATACAAATTTATCTGTAGTGATTTTTTTTCTTAGAATAGATAAGTGGGAATTTTAGTGCAACTATGAAATGTTGTTATCCTTCACAAATGATGAACCAATTCCCCTTCCTTTTTCATTGGCTTGTACCTGCGAATACATCAAAACTACCAACTTCTCTGATTTGACCCTCCCTTCTCAAATCAACTTCGATGCACCTCTCAGATATCACAACTATGACCCTTATTGAATTGGTGAAATAAATCGTAATAATATATTATCAAAAACATCAATTCTGGAGTTTTTTAACTTCAAGTTTCACAATTACGTTATACTTTTAAATACATAAATACAACAGTTGTGGTAGTCTTAATTCATTTATTAAATCTAAAAAGCTCCGCCTGCAATATATCAATTATTTGTTTCTTTCTGTATGTTTTCCATCCTCTCGTACACTTGTGGAGCTCTTTCACATTTTCTCCTCTTTTTTTTTTTTTTTATCATTCATAATTCATTTCACATTTTTATCACTTTATTCTTTATTTATACTCTTTTACTTTTTATTAGTTTCTCATGCAGATTTTTATTATTATAACCATTTACATTCTTTTATTAATAATCATTAATTTATTACATTATTTTAGTTTTTCACTCACTTTTTTTTATTTTTTTTCACCTACGTGTGAGAGTGTCCATAATATTAGTAAATGAATGTTTTTCTTAATTTTTATATTTATATGTGTTAGAAGTTTACAAACTGCTAAAAAATAGGAAATCTCCTTCCACAAACAAAAGCTTAATTAAGAAAATAAAAAACATAATGTTTACTTATTTTTGTCATTTTAGCTCTTCTTCTTTTTAATTCATTTTACCTTCAACTTTTAAATTTTAATTATTTTGTTTGCTTTTGGACAGAAAATTGACTAATCTGTTAAAATTTTAACTGTATTAATGTGGCTACTAGCATAGTAATCTATATATAATTCATAAAAATTAATAAAATTTAAAAAATAAAAATTTAAAAAAGTTCTTAAATACTTTTAGAAAAATTTATTCATGTTAGTAGTGAAGTATCGTAAAATACCATTAAAATTTTAACAGTTTAGTCAATTTTTTATTAAAATAAACAATTTAATTAAATTTTAGAGGTTGAAATCCAAATGACCTAAAAAAAAAAGCTGAAATGACAAAATGAATATATGTTGATGACAAAATAAAATGAGTATAATAATTAAAAGAAAAGAAAAATAAAAGTGAGGATGAAGTGTTGAGGATGATGATGATGATAAACAGAGAGGGTCCTACTCCTCAATTCTACATTAAATATCTCTTTGTCTTTTTCCTTTTTTATTTTTAATTTTCATAATTTAGTTTTTTTCCTCCTAGTGGGTTATTGAAGATAAAGCAATTAAGTTAGAAATCAACGATGAACCAGCCACCAATGCTTGACAAAACTTAAATACAAAATGAAATAAATGCTAGTAATGGTACAATAATATTTACGTAAAAATCAATATTTGAGATAATTATTCTATTTCAATAAAAAAATATTAGAAGTTAGGATGATGTCAAGCGTTTTCTTTTATTATTTTGCTAGAGAAATGATATTATTTTATGTGTTGTTTGATAAATTAATGATTAAATACTAAATTTAATTATATAATATGTTTGATATGTTACTTAAAATTAAGCATGGAAGATGATTAAATTGTTTGATAAATTAAATTTTAAAATTTAAAATTTTAAAAGATAATATAATATTAAATTAATTAAATATTTTATAGTAACTCTTTTATCTACTTACCATTTTTATAATTTTATAAAAAAAAATTGTATCATTGGGTTTTTTTTTTTTTCAATCAGGAAATTGTATTCAAATAATTTCAAGAGTTATCAAACTCTAAATCATGAGAGGAAAATATCAAATCACACCAAAATATATCAGCACCACCTAAGGCACAAAAATCTTAAGAGACTTGAAAAATAAACAGAATATCAACACCAGAAATAAGAACCACAAGAAACCAAAACCAAAATCAAAACCAAATATAAAATTAATACTTAAACTTATTCATTTCTCTTAGTTTAATACTTATAATTTTTTTTATATCCTAAATTGGTATTTAAATTTTTTTTCATCAACTAAATTGTTACCCAAGCCTCACGCGGTTAATTTTTTGCTGACGTGGTAACTTTGGCTAATCGAGGGCTGTTATGTGCCATCCTTTTGTACCTCTTTTACTTTTCCCTCCTTTTCGCTCTTTTTTTCTTTCTTTTTTTTTCTTATTTTTCTGGCCCAGCATCTACACTTCTTCATTTTTCTTCGTTCTTCTTTCATCACATCTCTTAAACCCTTTTCATTTTCCTTCCCATTTTCCAGCCACCAACAACCAACCCTCACCACTTCCCCTCCCTTTTTCAAACTAACCCAGAAAGACAAAATCTGATAGAAATATCTGAGTTCTTTCTTCTCTTTCTTTTTTTGCAGTTACACGATAGAACCATTTAAGTTTCATGGTTGGTCAGATTCACTAAAATCATATAATGTATTATCATTCACATTTATGTTCATGTTTGAAACTTTAATTTTTCTGCAAATAAAGTCAACTTAAAATTTCAAATTTTAATTTTTCATTAGATTATTTATTAACCAAAATAATAAAACCAAAAGAAAATTAAAAAAATCCTTGACCTCGAAATCCCTACAAACATCGAACCCATCAGTTGGAAGAAAATTAACTTCACAAAAAAATCCATCAATATCCCCAAGAACACTGAACCTAGAAAATTCCCAAACCCCAACAAACATATTGGTGGCGACTCACAATAGCTAGCTCCATCGCCAGTGATGGCGTAGGCGATCGAAAGGCGTGGTGGTTCTAATGGTCTTCATAAAGTTGCATTGACCAAACCTTGGTCGGAAAGAAAATGTTGGATAAAACCCAGTTGTTGACCTTGAAGATCCCATGTATTGGAATACTTTCTATTTTTAATCTAGCAGAAAAACAAGAAGAAACAAAGGCTTTAAATGGTGAAAAATCTGTTCGAAGATCAATTTTCTGAGCAGATTTTGTCTGTGCTTTTGGTTTGGGTTTAAAGTAATTAATGGTGAAATTTGAAAGTGAGATGGTAAACAAGAGCAAACATGGAAGCTGGTGGATGTTGGTTGATGGTGGCTGGAAAATGGGGCGGAAAACGAAAGGGGTTTAAGAGATGTGGTTTTGGTGGTGATTGGATGGTGAGAAAGTAATGGTAAACTTTGGGGGGGTTGACAGAAAGATGAAAAAGTGTAGAAGCAGGGCCAGAAAAAGAAAACGAAAAAGAAAAAAAAGAAAAAGGGAAAATAAAAAACAAAATGAGGTGCAAGAGGACGCCACGTTACAGTGCGTGATTGTCCAGTGCTGTCATATCAGTAAAAAGTTAACAATGTTAGACTCGAGTGCTAATTTAGTTGAAAAAAAAATTTAAATATTAATCTGAGATAAAAATATCATAAGTATCAATTTAAGAAAAGTGAATAAATTTAGGTACTACTTTTATATTTAACCCTAAAAAGAACCCTTCCAAATCCCATAGATAATAAAGAGTTTCTGCAAAAGTTTCCTATACCATCCAAAATCAACACATTTTCAGCATCATCAAATCACACTTGCACATTCAAAACAATTTCGACAACCTTAATATAATTTCAAAACCAATTCATGGAAACTCAACAATAACACCTTCATAGCTTCAGTTTTGCCTCGCCACCCAACTCTTATACTTTTCACCATTATTGGTTTTTTTTTTTTATTACTATTATCAAAAGTGTTTAAAAAATTAAATCGTTGAATATATTAATTTCCAGCTAATTTAATTTTTTTTAATAAGTTATCAGATAAGGCCTAGATTAGGTTTACATGTAAAATTATTTTCCTTTACTAGAATAAGATAATAATCTTTTAATTACCCTTCCATTTATTTTCAAATTAGGACTAAAAAAATATACATCCAACATAATTTTAGTTTCCATTTATTTTTAATTACCCAGTGCCACTAATTTCGAGGTCGCGACACTAGCAAGATAGTGTCTTGACTTCAAGAACCCCAAAGCCACGCTTGTGCCTACTGTCGTGCCCACTGCCATGAACGTCACAACATCAAAGCTTGGGTGTCGCGATAGTGAAATCCATCGGGTGCAAAAAATTGCAAGGCAATTTTGTGTCCAAACTCAACTCAACTCATCATTTTCTTTAAAAGTATTTTTATCAATGTTAGGGTTAGGGAATCTGATGTATTTAAGGAATTTTTATGCCACAACGAAAAGGGGGATCCATTATCATCTTTTTATCAACATCTTTTATTCCCTCGTCATTTTTAGCTTTCTAGGTTTTTCCTTTCTTAGCTTAGTAGTTATTTTCTTCTTAGTTTCTACTGCATTTTTAGTTTTCTTTCAAATAGATAAAAGAATCTTCATTATTATTTTGGGTTTTTCTTTAAAGCATTCAATAGATTTACATGTTGTACGTTATCAAAAGTAAAAAGTATTAACTTGGGTTGTGGATTTATCAACATTTTTTTCTCATCATCTTTATCAAAGACTCCTTCGAGAGTCACTGAGCATTTCTAAGCCCTTATCTCTTTTGTGGTTAATTGATGAATCATTTAAGCATGAAATTGGTTGGACTTTGAATTTTGATGATGAGTATGAACTAAGTTTTAGAGTGGTTGGTTGATTGAAATGTTGCACGATTAATTTTAGAGTCAGGTACTAAATTGCAAAAATTTGACTAAATTGAATAGACTTCAAAACCTAGGATTGACAACCTTAAATGAACATTTAGACAGGTGAGACCGAAAAGAGATCCTATTGTGAACCAATTTAATTGTCCGGATTTAGTTTAGTGAGGTCGAGAGATAAACTAGACTAAATCGTCTAATTGGATAAAATGGTGATCGAGAGGTAAATATGGGCCAATTAGGAGTTTGAGTAATTTAGATCCCTAATCCAAGAATTGACAATATGGACATCAATCGACCACTTTATCTCATTGAATTGATATTTTTTGTACTTTTGACTATTACATAATGTAGTCCTCTTAGGAGTATTTTAGCTTAATTAACCTTGAATTATGAATTTTCGTAATATAGCACTTAATCATTAGCTAGCTAGACTTCTTAATTGCACACTTGATCGTTGTCATTCATCTTATTGCTTGTTCTCTCTTAGGTTCGATCCTTGGAATACTCAAAGTGTTCCATTGTAACATTTCTAAATATTACAATTAACCTATCACACATGCAATAAAAGTTGCCTTTAAATCCTTATATTTTGCACTAATTCTCTGGTCGAAGTCGTATGCCGTGGCGTAGTCAATATGCCAATAGAAAGAAGCTAATGGCATAAAAGGGGTTTATTAAATAAAGAAATGTACAAGAGTTTTGATTTATTGAGCATAGCATTAAGTCTTCTTGGAATGGAATGAACTAATGTATTCAATGGCTCATGTCAAGTTGTATGAACATGGTACTAGAATTTTATTCCAACCTAGAAAATTTCATCAATGATGAGAATGATAGACACTATAGACAGGCATATGTAAGCGAAAATTACTTTACATTTAGTACAACAATCATTAGTCAATTTTTGAAGCATTTTGGTGAGGATCAAGATGGCTTTGTCCCCAACTTTGATTATCTAGCAACAACCTTAACTAAGGGTCTGTGAAAAAATTGGCTAAAGGGGCAAGGATTTAAAACATTTGAGTTGCAAATAGCCTAACCAACACTTCATGTCATTGTCATAAGGAGTTGGTTGTCATCAAAGCAAAGCATGTATGTCAATAAGAAGATAGCTTTACTTCTATATAAGGTAGCTGTTGGAATTCTTAGAATTAAGGATAGATTACTAAGGAAATCTTCTGTAAATAAAAACTAATCATCGTTACTGATTCTTAGGATAATTATAGTTTTTTAGGGATTGTTTCCTTCCTTAGGATAGTTTATCTCTTTTTATACTTGTAAGCTAATTAGCAGAAGAGAATCTGATTTCTAAAGTTTTTACATGGTATCGGAGCACTAGGAATTTTACGATCCTCTCGTTCATCTTCCTAAAAATCCCTCCGATTTCTCATCCATCTTCTCAAGACCCTATTTTTTTCTCTCATAGGTGACCTTAATGAAGCCTTGTTCGAAACTAAGATTTCAAAAATATCTCAGAATGGTAACCAGGGAATCAATCAAAGTGATCTTAATTCATCACTTATGATCACTAGTCATCGACTAAATGGGAAGAATTATCTACAGTGGTCCCAATCTATTTTTATGGTGATCCGTGGCCGAGGCAAGATAGGGTACATCAATGGAGAACTTCCACGACCGAACGTAGCAGACCATACTTATGCTACTTGGGAACTCAATAACTTCATTGTTATGGCATGGCTGATTAATTCTATGAAAGGCCATATAAGTGGAACCTACCTTCTTTTCAAGACTGAAAAAGACATGTGGGATGCAGTCAAAGAGAACTACTCTGATCTTGGAAACGCTTCCCAAGTTTTTGAGATCAAACTCAAGTTGAAAGACATTCGATAAGGGACACTTGAGGTAACTCACTACTACAACAATCTGAAAATCTTGTGGCAGGAGTTAGATGGCTGATTGGGGAGAAGGACTAGAACACACTAGGTTTATGACTCACCTCAACAACGAATGTCTCTATGAGTTTCTAGCTAGACTGAGGCATGAGCTAGACGAGGTCTGAGGTAGAATTCTGGGCAGATCACCTCTCCCAACCATTGGTGAAGCTTTTGCAGAAGTGAGAAGAGAAGAGAAACATCGTCTTGTCATGATGGGGGAACCTAAACCGATAATCTCTTCTGACCAGCCTACCGAATCTGTTGCTCTTGTGTTTAAAGGTCCTCAAACACAAAAACCTCGTGCTGAAAATGAGTCCGGATCGAACAGACCATAGTGTAGCCACTACAACCGTGTTGGTCACACAAAAGAAAAATGTTTTAAACTCCATGATTATCTAAATAAAAAATAGAAAGACAAGAAAACTGCCATGTTATCTTCCAATACTGCAGATGAGGTGCTGGATGTGTGCCTAACCAAGACTCAACTAGAAAATCTCTATAAAATTCTTAGTACCTCTACTGGTCATGGGAATATAGCTACTCAAGGAACTGCTCTCAATATTGCTCTTGAATCTAATAACCAATCTTCTTGGATACTAGATTCGGGTGCTTCGGACCACATGACAGGTAACCCCACTCTATTCCAAACTTACACCACCTGTCATAATAAGTCTAGAATTAGGATTGCTGATAGTTCATACTCACCTGTGGCTGGAGTAGGGAAAGTAAAAGTAACAGAGAATTTTCCCTTGATAATGTTCTACATGTTCCCAACTTATCCTGTAATTTACTTTCAATAAGTAAACTTACTAAAGATGGGAAAATACTTGCTGAATTTTCTGCAATTGGTTGTGTAATACAAGAGCAAAAATCAGGGAGGATGATTGGCACTGCTAAGATTGATGATGGACTGTATGTATGGAATAAAGACAGCACACAAGGGGGATTAGCTCTATCTACTGCAAAAGAGGATACTATTATGCTATGGCACCGTAGGTTAGGACATCCAAATCTTTTGTACCTAAAAAAGCATCTTCCGCTGTTATTTCGAAATAAAAAAATAAATTCATTGAAATGTGATATTTGTGAATTGTCCAAACATACCCATGTTCCATACCCTTTAAAATCATATACCCAGTCCAAACCTTTTTCACTAATACACAGTGACTTATGGGGAGCTAGCCGAGTGAAAAACATTACTGGTGCTAAGTGGTTTATTACATTTATTGATGACCACACTAAGGTATGTTGGGTCTACCTTTTAAAATAAAAATTTGAAACACCCAAAGTCTTTCAAAATTTTCACTCAATGGTTCGAATCCAATTCAACTCTACCATCTAAACTCTCCACATGAACAATGGGAGAGAATACTTTAATTCTGTCCTAAGTTCATACCTTTCAGACCAAGGAATCATACATCAGAGTTCGTGTCCAAACACTCCTCAACAGAATGGGATCTCCGAGAGGAAAAATCGACATCTCCTTGCTGTTGCTCGGGCCTTAATGTTCACCATGAATGTCCCAAAATATTTATGGGGCGAAGCTGTTCTTACTGCCTACTACCTAATAAATTAGATGCCATCAAAAGTCTTAAACTTCCAAACACCTCTAAACACTCTTCACAAATCATTTCATCTGTTTTATGTTCCTAATCTTCCAACAAAAATATTCAGTTGCAAAGCCTTTGTCCATAATCATCAACCCAATCAATCCAAGCTTGATCCTCGAGACCACCCCTGTATATTTGTTGGGTATTCCCCCACTCAAAAAGGCTATAAATGTTTCTCACCAACCTTGCGCCGGCTATTTGTCTCTCAATATGTCACCTTCTTGGAAACCGAACCTTTCTTTAGATCTTCTCATCTTCAAGGGAAGACTTTTAATGAAGATGAGACCCTTAATACTCTCCTCATCATACCTCCCAACCCTATCACCACTATCACTAAACCTAAACCCAACCTAGACACTGTTATTTTTCCTCTTATGCCACAAGAAACTAGCACAATTCTTCCCGATAACAACACTATCACTGAACAGTCCCCTGATCAAGGAAAACAGTAACAATAGGTGCCCGAACTGCAGGTTTATTTCAGACAAAATCGACGTCCTGAAACTAATACAGCAGTGCCACTCGCATCTTCAACCGAGGATTGTTCTGAAAATAAAGTCTCACCTCTATCGCCATCCATCTATATTTGAATTGCAATGAAAAAAGGCACAAAGAGCTACATTCAACACCCTATTTCTCGGTTTGTATCCTATGAAAACTTATCTAAGTCTTATAAAACTTTTGTAACTAATGTTGATTCTATAAAAACTTCAAAAACTATAGAAGACGCATTTGAGTCAGCTGAATGGAGACAAGCCGTGATGGAAGAAATAGAGGCCTTCAAAAATAATGGAACGTGAAAAGTTTTGGATCTGCCTAAAGGAAAGAAAACAGTAGGCTGCAAATGGATTTTTACTACTAAATTCAAACCTGATGGCCAGATTGACCGATACAAGGCTCGTCTTGTGGCTAAGGGCTTCACTCAAACTTATGGGCTGGATTATGAAGAGACATTTGCACCGGTTGTCAAACTAAACACAATTCGAGTCCTTTTGTCCATTGCTGTCAATCTTAATTGGCAATTAACCCAATTGAATGTTAAAAATGCTTTTCTCAATGGGGAGTTAAATGAAGAAGTTTACATGGACTTTCCACTTGGATTTGAATAAAGAAAGGGCCAAGTATGTAAGTTGAAAAAGTCTTTGTACGGGCTGAAACAATCTCCAAGGGCATGGTTTAGTCGATTTGCAAAAGCCATGATAAGTAGGGAGTATACTCAAGGACAGGCAGACCACACCATGTTCTACAAGCATTCAGAACAAGGAAAATGTTGCATCCTAATTGTCTATGTGGACGATATAATAGTGACAGGAGATGATACAAGTGAAATTAGGAGGTTGAAAGAATTTCTTGGAACAGAATTTGAACTTAAAGATTTGGGAAATCTTAAATATTTTCTTAGCATGGAGATAGCAAGGTCTCAAAAAGGTATTTCTATCTCCCAAAGGAAATATGTCCTTGATTTACTATCAAAAGTTGGGTTGATGGGTTGTAAACCAGCTGAAACTCCTATAGAGTTTAATCTCAAGTTGGGTACTAATGAGGATAGAGAAAAAGTCGACAGGGGGAGATATCAACGTCTAGTAGGGAGACTTATCTACTTAGCTCACACTCGTCCTAACATTGCTCTTAGTGTCAGCGTCATAAGTCAATATATGCATGCCCCAAGGGAAAAACACCTAGAAGTTGCATATCGGATACTAAGGTACCTAAAGGGAACTCCTGGCAAGGGCCTATACTTCAAGAAAAATGACAGCATAAATGTGGAATTGTATACTGATGCTGACTGGGGAGGTTCTATTAATGACAGACGATCAACCAGTGGTTATTGCAGCTATGTTTGGGGTAATCTAGTGACATGGAGGAGTAAAAAATAGTCTATGGTAGCACGCAGCAGTGCAGAAGCTGAGTATCGAGCACTAGCGCATGGTATTTGCGAAGGAATTTGGATAAAAAGGCTGATGAGAGAACTAAAGGTTCCTTATAGTAGACCTATGCAGTTGCATTGTGACAACGAAGCTGCTGTCAGTATAGCTCACAATCCTGTGCATCATGATCGTACCAAACATGTTGAGATAGACCGACACTTCATAAAAGAGAAAATACACTCAGGTGAAGTGAGTGTTACCTATCTACCTACCAGACAACAGGTTGCAGATATGTTGACAAAAAGCTTAAACAAAAACATGTTTGAAGAACATGTTGGCAAGTGGGTTTGATAAACATCTACACTCCAAACTTTAGGGGAGTGTTGGAATTCTATAATTAAGGATAGATTACTAAGGAAATCTTCTGTAAATAGAAACTAATCATAGTTACTGATTCTTAGGATAATTACAGTTTTTTAGGGATTGGTTCCTTCTTTAGGATAGTTTATCTCTTTTTATACTTGTAAGCTAATTAGCAGAAGAGAATCTGATTTCTAAAGTTTCTACAGTAGCATCTTTTAATTTGTTTGATTTAGGGAAACTAATTTATGATGAAATTGTCAAGCATACAAAAAGTAGAAACATGAGAAACTTTACCTCATTAATTTTTCAAATCTTACTATACCAAAATAATGATCTTTTGAATGAGGATGATATACATGAGCCTGAGCAATATCAATTGAAGTATTCAAGCAGGTGGAACAAAATCAAGCATGTTGCATACGGGTTTGATGCTAATGAAGAAGATGGAGGATCTAAGTCTGGTTCAAATCAAGAAGTAGATGTTACTCTAGTTGCAATCCAAGGTACAACTATTGTAGAACAAACTAGATTGATTGAACATCTTGATGCAGAAGTCGCTAGCATTGATAAGCAAATGAAATTTCAAAGCAAACAGATCAAACTTCTGAGTAACCAGAAGAGTTGAGTTATTCATTTTAAAGCAAGTATCCTTTATCATGGAACATAACCTTCTTTCAAATTTTTGTCCAAAAAAGAGGGAGATATGAGCTACAATATTGAACTTTGGTAGTATAAGATTCGAGGGGAGGAACTTTTTCTTGTTGCTGCAACTGTTAGTTGGTTTTCGTTGATTTTTAGTTTTTGATTAAGCTTCAAAAGGAGAGCTTTCACCTTAAAGATTTGCATGAGTATGATTACCTTGCTTGAAGAAATTGATATAGTGTTTTTTTATAAAAATGCCAAAAAGGAGAATATTAATATTGTCCGTTGCAATTCACTTTACAACCAGGCGTTGTGCAACTTGCTATATTTGTTGGCATGTTTTAACCTAAAATTTTCTTACATCTTTTTGAGGATTTTGAGCAACAATATTTGAGATGGTGTTTGGTGAAGATATTTAATCGAGGGAAGATACTTTCCAAGAGATCTATTGTGATCCACTGGCCATGTTTGAAGAGATACTATTGTTGTAGAAGTTTAAGTAATGATGATCTCTTCTTAATTTATACCTTATCACAGAACTAATTGAGTGTAAATGAAGTGACATGGTATGATAATACCAACAAGAGATTCACAAGTCTAACATTGTTTATATATTGAAAACTTGTTTATTGGTTTATGTATGAATTGCAAAAGCACGTAATTGTTCAATAGGGGAACTTGTATTTAGGTGCAATTTGTTAGTAAATAAATTATTTTTTGTTTAGCATGTAACTAAGTTTTCAAAGGAAAAAAATTTAGTGGAGAAAGGACTTAATTAAGCATATAAGAGCAATGTTACAACATGGTCACCTGGTTGAAATTAAATCAAATCATATACTCTTAATTCAAGCTCCAATAGACTAAGAAAAACATAATTATGTTGTTAGTTAGTAACACAACAGCAGGAAAACTTTTAGAAATTTAAAATTAAAGAAAAGAGAAATCCTCTGTTCAAGGTTTAGAATTTCACACTCAATTTTTATAAATTAAAAAAAAAAGAAAAAGAAAAGGAAATCCTCCAAATATTTTGTCCTCATCTTCCTAGACATCCTTCTCATGTGGTTCCAAAGGGATCCCCAAAACTCAAAAAGAAAAGAAAAAGTACGGTACGAATAAGTTTATTAAAAGGATAAAAGAAGCTACTGGGCTTGATGAAAAACAGTCAAAGAAGATTCTATATAGGGGGGAGATATATTTAATTGATTAATAAACAATGCGAAGGGCAAAGTGTACCTATATTTCTATCTGAAATGATGAGCAAACGTATTTGAAGAAACACTGCTAGCTATCACCATCATCAGTAACAATTATGGAAGTATGAAAAGAGGGGGCAGAGCAATGACAGACAGACAGGCTTTTATGCTTACATTTCATGTTCATGAGGTAATCCCAATTTGTTTTGGCTGTTACGTTGTGGGCTTATTATTTAAGGGATTTTAATCAACTGTCGTTCTCAGATCATAACCATCACCACCTGTCTTCTTAACTATATATATATATATAGCTGCCGTTCCTAGGATTCTCTTGACGGGTGATAGATTAGGAAACTTTTTCACTTTAATCATTCCTTAACCGCCATGCTCTGCCTTGTCCTGCCCATCTCGTTCTACCCTCTCTCTCCCCTGAGTTTTGCACTGATTTTAATCCCTTTTATTTTTGCATGGGATGATATCAAAAAGCCGAAACGTCCTTTTCTTGGCATACAAAATACCTGGTTTTCTGGGCAATCTTTTCAGCCGCACGTACGCTTTATTATTTTTTATAGTACATAACATTACCATCCTTAATTTGATGCTTTACACTTCCTGTAATGATATGGAAATATTGATTATTTATAAAACAAAAGTTTTTATTTGTCATATATCAGAATCTAAACCCACATGCTTTCCCATCAACTATGGAAGACTGATGAGATTACTTTTGGTAATATTAAAAATAATAAAATCCTGACGACGTTTAAAATAAAATATCAAAATTTGTATTTAAATTAAATAATAAAATATAAACATTATTTTTACTATAGTAGATAATAAAATATATTACTCATATTAAATAAAAGAAAATTCACATTAAAATAAATAATAAAGAAAAGATTGAGAGAATAAAAGAATATACTTACTATTAAAATGTGATTGCGTCCCAAAAAACAACCTTAAATTAACTTTAATTTCAATTTCTTTCAATATTTCACTTCTAATATAGTTTATGTCGCTATTATAACTCTGTATATACATAAAAGAAAAGTGAAGCCAAAATCTTGATTTTATTTTTGTTTAATCCTATATGTTCCCTTGACTACAAAACCAATGAAAGTGGTACACATCACATCCAACAAAACCCCCTAAAATATGTGCTTCAAATTGTAAATCACATGAATCTCTCTTTCGACGAAAATATTTCATTATTATCTTCCTACGATGATGAGAAGATTGTATGTAAGAACTGCTTATGGTATTGGAATATAACATTCTCTATTTATTTACTTAGGTTTAGTTTAACATTTTTTTTTAAAAGTGATTTTGGATCATAAGCGCTTTTACAATTTAAAATATTTTAGAGTCAGAAATATTTTAAAAAAGGCGCTTTTGAATCAAATAGTAAAAGCAGCATTTTCTAACTTCTGCTTCTGGCAAAAGTGCTTTTAGGAATAACGAATAATTTTAACCCTTATAACGTATTTTATATAATATTTATATTAAGTATGTAATTACTTCTCTATTGAAATTTATTTTAAATATATAATATCATATATTTAAATTTTTATTGGTTATATTTTAATATTTAAAATATAGTTTATATATTCAAATTAAATTTTATAAATAATAAATTGCTTAAAACATATATTTCATTTGTTAAAATATTAACAAAAAATTATAATGAATTATTTTATATTCTTACTAAAATATCATAATATTAACTAATTTGAACATCATTTAAATGCATATTTATTACTTTAACACTTGTGTTTAAAATGAACATTTTATTTCTCAAAAGCACTTTTTAACAATAATACTAAACACTTAAATCTTAAACCAAACTTTTCAAAAATACTTCTCAAAATCACTTTTCCATAACACTTTTAAAAGCACTTCTCAAAAGCAATGCTAAACTAGCCCTTAGTTTGTATTATTTTCTTTCTATATTCAGTACAGATTTGTTATATTTAATAATTAAAACATATTAAATTAATGCATGCTATCTTTTAGATTTAACAGATTTAGAAAATAAAGTAAACAATTAAAATAAAGTATTTGAAAAATAGTACACAATAAAAAATGTAGTCAATGAGCCCTTAGGTCCTAAATACCTAGGTTCAAAACTTACCATGTGCAATTTGATGTATAGGTCATTGAGTCCCCTCATGTACGGTTGTCATGGGTGAGTTTTTGTCCAGTTAGGTTAGTCAATTTGTTAGCTTTAACATGGATTGTTTCAGTTCTTAGTCTGTTTGTGATGTAGGTTGTCCACTTGTAATAGTTTAATATTTGCGAATACTCGAACTTGTATTTGTACTAGTTACACTTCAAATAAATGTATATGTGATATTAAAATATACTTTGAACCCCATGCGAGTTCATGAGAGGATGTGAACTCATCACATGTGAACCCCCTATGCGAACTATGTAAACTATGAGTCATAACGAGTCAAGTAAACAAGTAGCGGGTTGGTAATGGTGAACACCATAACAATTTATCCCCCACCTAATTTAAAGAAGAGTTATAAAATGACTCTTCTGAGAACTTGGCTTCGCGAGGAGGAATGAAACGTATCACGTACACTTTTTTCTTTAAATTGTCATCTACGGTTCACTATGTGTTGAGGAGAGGTACATTTGTATAAAGCTAATTGCCAATTCATTCTCAAGCACACTAATTGTCAAGGTATGAAATTCTTTAAAAGGAAGTTATTTTAACCCTAAGTATCAGATCGTTTGAATTTGAATTTTTTAGAAAGAGTTGCTGTTGATAAGAACAATCGTGACTCAGAGGTAAATTTCTTAAAATTTTCCAAATTTCCAAAAATTTGCGTGCTCTTACCCCCAAAGTACACTTTGGATTTAACTTCATGTTATAAGCTTGCATAACAGCAAAAGCTTTAGACAAATCCCCAATATGCCCCTTCAAAGTAGAACTCTTCACCAACATGTCATCTACGTAGACTTCAACACTACAACTGACTTGCTCTTTGAAAATGTAACAGCCCAGTTTTAGCTAACTCAGAACAGCGGTTTTGGAACCACAAAACTGAGGTCAAAAAATTATTTTAATATTATTTTTAGTGTCTACAGTATGTGTTTAGATATGTGTGAAAGTCCCTTGTTTTAATTTTATCGATTGGATGGTTAATTTGCAAAAGGACTAAATCGCATAAAATGAAAAAGTTGCATTCTACTTGTTAAAGGTGTTTAATTACTATGATTTATTAAATGAAAGGTCCTTATGATGACATTAGAACATTGATAGTGGGAATGGACATAAATGGGCATATATTAGGTGATTTTAGAATGTTTTCATTAAGGTTATAATAGTAAAATTTTATATTAAGTTTAATTAAAAAAAGTCATTTTTCTTTCAAATTTTATCACCTAGCCCAATATTTAAGAAGAAAAAGAACCATTGTTGCTCATTTAGGGTTCGGCACTTGTATAGCTTGATTAAGCTACGATTTTAACTCGATTTTTGATGATTTTTACGTTTTTGATATCGTTGCTTTGTGTTTTAGCTAGCCCATGCCTTAATTTTGAAATTTTTTAATGATTTTGTGAAGTGCTATTGATGAATGCTTGAGCTTTTGAATGTTTTATAATGGAAAATGAATATTTGTTAATAGTACAAGTTTTGTTAAGTGATTTTTGACAAAAATATCAAAAGGGGGTTTAATTGTGAAAAGTGTAAATTGAGGGGATTAAATGTGAAATAAATGAAAGTTTTGGGCTGCTAGAGACCAATATGAAATTTGGCCAGGCTTGGGTTTAATGAAATTTCATGAATTTTGTGTATTTGTGAATTAGGGACTAAATTGAAAAAAAATGGAACTTTAAGGGTTAAAGTGTAAAATGCCCAAATATGTGTTTGTGGACTGAATTGAATGATTTGATGAATAAGTGAGTTAATTTTGAATGTATATAGATTAAGAACAAAAGAAGTCAGATTTAGATCGAGGAAAATCAAAAGTTATCGAATAGTCGATCCAGTCCGCTTATCCCTAATACGAGGTAAGTTCATATGCAAATAAATGTCATTAAATTGAATTATATATGTTTAATTGTCATTGACCTGCTATGAATGTTGAATAATTAAATACGAGTAAGAATAGACAGGCTCATAATATTCAAAAGTCTCGTACGAACCTTAGGAATAGTATAGGATACAAATGTAATAACATTAGGATTAACGAGATGTGATTATGTGTAAGACCATGTCTGGGACATTGGCATCATATGTGATTACATGTAAGACCATGTCTGGGACATTGGCATCGTTATCTGATTTCGTATAAGACCATAGCTGGGCTATCGGCATCGATATGTAATAACATGTAAGACCATATCTGGGATATCGTATTGTACAAGCTATATGTGATTTTCGAGTATCCTTAATGAATCCAAAAGGTTCAACAGGCAAAGTCAAGTCAAGAAAGAATATGTGAATGAGTTAAGTGGCTCAGGTACGTACAAGATTCATTTAAGTATTGAAAAGGGAAGTATTTGATGAATTCACTTGTGATATTGAATATGTGTACATTGGGAAAAGTTTGTGAGCTTATATGTGTTTACTCATAGTTTACCTATTGATGGAAATAATGTTGATTCATGTGGTAATTTTATTTGTATATGGCTTACTAAGCTTTTAAAGCTTACTTTGTTTGTTCTTCCCCTGTTTTATAGATAATCAAAGCTAGCTCGGATTCGAGGATCATCAGGAATATCGTCACACTATCATTCAACTTGTTGGTACTTTTGATGTTTTGTAAATAAAGTATATAGCATGTATAGGCTAGTGATATAATAATGTGTTTTGAGATACACTACACCAAAACAGACTTTTAGCGGCGTTTTTAGTGGCGTTTTAGGGGAAAACGCCGCTAATATTACACATTAGCGGCGTTTGAAGGAAAACGCCGCAAAAAATGAGCAATAGCGGCGTTTATTTTGAAAACGCCGCTAAAAAGGATAAATAGTGGCGTTTTTTACTAAAACGCCGCTAAAAGTCTGATCTTTAGCGGCGCTTTTGGAAAAACGCCGCTAAAAGTCTGAGCTTTAGCGGCGCTTTTGGGAAAAAGCCGCTAAATGTCTGAGCTTTAGCGGCGCTTTTGGAAAAACGCCGCTAAAAGTCTGAGCTTTAGCGGCGCTTTTGGGAAAAAGCCATTAAAAATGAGCTTTAGCGGCGCTTTTGGAAAACGCCGCTAAATGTTCTGACATTAGCGGCGTTTATTGGAAAACGCCGCAAATAATTTGAAATATTTTTTGGGTATATATGATTGACTGTTAAGGGTTTCATGGGTTAAGGGTTAGGGGTTCTTACATAATTGTAAAATAGATAGATTAATTTTAATATATTAAATTAATTATCATTATAGTTTAGGGTTTATGATTTAGCATATAAAATTTAGGGTGTAAGGTTTAGGAGTTACTATTTTAAATGTTTAGGGATTATGGTGTATAGTTTATGGTTTAAAGTTTAGGGTTTCATGGGTTTAAGGGTTAATGGTTAAGGGTTATGGGTTAGGGGTTAATGGTTAGGGTTAGGGGTTAGGGGTTTATGTTGTATGATTTAGGGTTTATGAGATATAAGATAGAGGTTTAAGGTTTAGAGTAATTAGTCTCTTTTAATTTATATATTAAATAATTTATTACATAATTGTAAAATAGATATATTAATTTTAATATATTAAATTAATTATCATTATAGTTTAGGGGTTATGGTTTAGCATATATAATTTAGGGTGTAAGGTTTAGGAGTTTCTATTTTAAATGTTTAGAGATTATGGTGTATAGTTTGTGGGTTAAAGTTTAGGGTTTCATGGGTTTAAGGGTTAATGGTTAGGGGTTAAGGGTTAGGGGTTTATGTTGTATGATTTAGGGATTATGAGATATAGGATAGGGGTTTAGGGTTTAGAGTAATTAATCTCTTTTAATTTATATATTAAATAATTTCTTACATAATTGTAAAATATATTAGTAGTATAAAAAAATATTTTATTCTTTGAAATAGTAAATTAAAATGATTATAATAAATAGAGATGTCAAAAGTATGTAAATTAATTATAATTAATGTATGTAAATTAATTATAATTAAGCTGTATATGAAAGAATTTTATTATGAAAATAATAACAATAAGATTAATTTTAAAAAAGTCCTTATAATTGTAATAATTTAAAAGTTATTTTATTCAAAAAATTTAAAATATATATTCTTTTTCAAAATTATTGAAATGATTTAATATTATTTTAATACCAATTCAATTTAAAAATTACTAAACAATATTATTTTAATATTCAAGGTATTTAGCGGCGTTTTTGAGCAAAATGCATAAAAAGCTAACTAAAAAGCACGTTTACTTTTGTATTAGCGGCGCTAGAAATAAAACGCATATAAAATAGGATTAATAGTGGCATTTGTTTTTCAAAACGTCGCAAAAAGAAATAAAATTGAATTGAAGCGAGCGGTTTTAATGTTCTCAATTTTCTCAAATTTCGCTAAGTCTTCTTTTCTTCTTCCCCAGATATCTCCTTACGCCTAGGTCTTCATCCCTTTCCCAACTGGTAATCCCCTTTCTTTCTTCCTCCTTTCAAATTGCGAGACCGTAAAAGAATATTTTAATGCTTTGTGTTTTTCTTAAGTGGTTTTATAACTTAAGTTTTGGGTTTTAATGAACTTAGATTGAAACTTTTAATTGAAACTCTGAAAAATTTGAAGGATGAATTGTTAGATTGAAACTTTTGGGTATTTTTTAATTCGTTTGCATGTGATGTACTTATGCGTATTTTTATTCGGTTTTACTACTAAGTGATTATTTTCAGTGTATGAGAAATGATTTCTTTGAAAATATTATGTTCATGGTTTCTATTTTGGCATTTGTTTGTTATTGATGGGTTCTCCGCAAATTTAGAAAGATGCCTTTGTTTATTTGCTATTTCATTCGGAGAAATTCCCATGGCGATTGCCTTGAACATTTGGGGTGTGATTTTGATTTGTTTCCTTGTTTCACATGTGTATATTGAATTCCCCAATGGTTGCATTGGTTATTTGAAGTTTTGTTTCTGCAATATCTTTGAGGTATCTAAGAAAGAATTTCGGCCAGCCTACTATTTTTGCAACTCTGTTAATCCCAACAGTTGATTTATTCTATTTGCTTCAATCACTAGTGATTTTATATGTAATTACTAGTTCTGATGCATAAAAATATTGAATATTCCTTCATGTATTGTGCTTTCTGTTTCTTCGTGTCTTTTCTTGGGATGAATTAAGTACATTTACATATAGTTAGTTCCACGTTTCAGAATATGCATGTAAATGTTCATCAGCAACCTTAAAAGTTTAGTGTCCTCATTCCATTTGTTTTCTTTTTTCCTAATAAAAGGCCTCGTATTGCTCAAACTAAAGGCACGGTAAGAGATTCTTATAATTTGCTTAAGTCGGGCATATAGTTTAGTATATCTTGTTAGAATACAATAGTGGGCCATTGCACCTGCTATGCATTCTATGTAAAAATAGGTTATGGGAACTTGTGCCAAATGGTGACTCATTAACATGAGATGTAAGACATTTTAACTTCTTGTTGCGATTAAAGTACCAAGTGGGCTCTCTACACAATTTGTTTTGACATGTTCGATGGGTCTTCACGTCCCTTTAGCACGTATAATGTTCGGTAATCCATTGATTTAATGACCAATATTTATATTCTTCAAACTAATATGATAGGTATTTATATTTCCTATCTAATTGTTGCATTTGCTTATCACTAAGCATGTCCATTTGACTAATATTAACTTTGCTATGTACAGTCCTACTTACGATAGCATATATAAATGTGCAAATGAAAATACTACGTAAATAAAATCGATTTATATGTGATGGAAACTGTACTTCAACTTGGGAGCTCTAGCTTAGTATAAAACCGAAACAGGGAAAAGGGAAGAGAAATAAGGAGAGGCAAAAAGCGGAGAGAGGAGAGGGATGGTTGGACGATGGAATTATATTTATCGCTTATCGGAAGTTTTAGATAAACCCATCAATTTTAAATGATATGGTTTGTCTTTTTCATGTGGTATGCATGTGCTCTTCAATATAGACTCAATTTACAAATTTATGTATCTAATGCAATTAGTACTTTTTTTTTTTACAATTATCTTTGACTAAATCATGCATACAAGTTGAAAAAATAGTATTAGTGACATTTTGTTTTAACCATAGTAGTTTCTAATGCAATCTTATTCATGTTTTTACTGAATCGGGATACACTTGTTTTGACCATGAGAATGTTCGAGCAAGGTACTTTACTCATCAAAATTTGCTTAATAGTGTTCCACATACATGCATGTGGTTTTTGTTGTAGTGGTGATCTTGATGGTTGTTTCTAGGGGAGCCCATACGGTATCATTTTGAACAAATGACATCTCTTATCCATTTTGTCAATAAATTCTTGTTACATTTCAAGTACATTAATAGGTACCTTATACATGATTGTGATATCACATAGAGAATTTCAACGCTAGATAAGATAGCGAAAGTTGAATTAATGGGGATATATAATAGGAAGATACCAAAACTATTTTTATTAGATATATAATAAGAAGATATCTTTATGATTTTCACTTGAGAAACAAAAATAGAAAACTAATCGATGTTCTTGAGCATGGGTACAACAAAATTGTTATGAGATGAATAGAACTATAAAGAATGCCAATGAAGGATGAGGTTAAAATCTGACCATAAAAGTTTGGCTGTTGTTATTCAGATATAGTTAACAGGATGAATTGATGAAGGGAGACATCAAAAGGGGATATCTATGCGATGATGCATTATATGCCTGTTTTATCTGTACTAGGACATAAAAGGAAATACTAATAGATTGGATATCAACATAAGTACATGTACTAATCATAAGTACATTTTTGTGTGTGCTTGAATTCACATTGCAGACTTATTTGTATTGGGACTGATTAGGAGCGGACCGAATCAGATTACGAAAACATTTTTTGAAGGAAACGAAACTGCACAGAAACTTCTTCGCCTGTGGATTTATACAGGTGGATAGCGGCTTTATCTTTTCATCTGAGGTGAGTTGATTGAGTTGAAATTATTTCAACTAATTTTAGTTTCTAAAATGATTTTTCTACATGCTGGACCCTTGTTATAGATCATGCATTACGGTATGTCAATTTTTGTAGCATTGGTTTGAACTTAAGTTGTATGTTTTTGGAGTAGGCATGGTAAGTATCAGTACTCTTACTCCTAAGTACTGGTAGTTCTGAAGTTGGTAGCCAAAATTTTGAAGTAGGACTTACTCGTATTGATACAGGGCTTACAAAATATCAATATATATATATTTATAAGTATATGTACATCGTTCAGTTACCTCAAAACAAGAAAATATTGAAGAAAACATTTAATAATTTCAATGGTGAAGCCAATTATTTTATTTATTAATGAAGCTAAAATAAAAATGAATATAGTAATGGAGCCATGGAATAGATTTTGTATTTAAAAACTCAAAATTGAATTATATATTTTACATAAAATATTTGAACCAAGGGTCAAAAACTCTTGCTTCGACCCTTCAATTCATCCAGTGTCATTTCCTTCCATTTTTTTTAATTTTATAATAAAACATATTTTATTTCTTATTGAAAACAAAACTAATTTTAATTATATTATTTAACAAATTAAATATGTTTTTATCATATTATAAAATATTATAATTAGTTTAAAAATGTCAAACAATATTTACAAATTATATTAAATATGATTTTTTATCATTTAAAATTAACATTTTAATTTAAAAGAGTTGTAATGTTTAAACTACATTTTAATTTTAACTTTTAATGTACTAAATTATTATTTAACTTATGATTTTTAATTTAAAAGAGCTCTAATGTGTAAAAGAGTTATAATTGTATTAAAGTTTGTGTTATTTTTTCTTACGTAAAATATTACACATTCATATAATCTATGTTATCTAAATTCATAGAATAATGTTTGATTTCAAAATGTAATATTTTTAAATGTTTTAAAACTTATAATTTTATTTAAATAAATAAATATTATTTAAAACTTACATAAGTAATTTAAAACATACATAACTTAAATAACTTACATAATACATGTAGTTTAATGTAATAATTAAAATATAAGCATTTAGTTTAAAGATCAAATTTCAAAACTTTCATCAAATTTCATAACTTACGTTATACATAACTTACATAATTTTAAGATCAAATTTCATAACTTACATAAGTTTAAGATCATATTTCATAACTTACATAATACATAACTTACAATGCCATGTATGATGAACCTTAAAAGAAATTTCATTTTAAAATTCAAATTCGTTTAAAAAAAAGATTCAAAGTATATAGGCTGGAAACCTGACGGGTTGCCTTATATCTCACCGTAAGATATAACGGATCCTCCCTGTGTAACAAAGCCACGTATGATGAATCTTAAAGAATACATAACTTACATAATTTTAAGATCATATTTCATAACATACATAAGTTTAAGATCATATTTCATAACTTACATAATTTTAAGATCAAACTTCATAACTTACATAATTTACATAATTTACATAGCATTCAATTATATTTATGATCATATCATTACTTACATAAATTATAAATTAACAATTTAGCCGTGTAATTTATTGCCAACTTTAGACTTCAACAACTTTGAAATAGATAGGAGTTGGATGAAATTGTCAAGGGTAAGCAACAGCTATCGAAATGGAGTAGAAACTTTTCTGAATTTCGCATTTCAAAATGCAAGCCAAGAGAATATGATTCTTTGCCCGTGTAACAAGTGTTGCAATATCAATTGGTATTGTCGTGAAGTTGTCTACGAACATCTAGTTGTTGATGGTTTTGTTCGGGGGTACAAAAAATGGATTTTCCATGGAGAGTGTACATCTAGTGGAGCATCGTCATCGATGAATATGGGTTATCCTCATACTGCTTACAATCAGAATGTTAGAGATGATAATATGGAAGGCATGTTGCAGGATGCTTTTAATATGCGCAGTGATGGTTTCGGGTTGTTTCCACCTGACTTGGGTGCAACTGATGCTTATAATTTTGGTGGAAATACTTTCACCGAAAGCGGAAGAAGTGTACCTGATGAATAGCCAAATGAAGAAGCGGCGAGGTTCTACACGTTACTTGGTAAAATGAATGAAGAACTGTATGAGGGGTCAAAATTGTCCAAACTGTCTTTCTGTATTTGTCTTTTTCACTTAAAATATTTGGGAGGATGGACCGGAAACTCGTTGACAATGCTGTTAGAGTTTTTGCAAGAAATGTTTCCGTTTGCGAAAATCCCTCAATCTTCGAAAGACATGAAGAAACTGATAAAGGATTTGGGCCTTGGCTACAACAAAATCCATAGTTGCCCAAATGACTGCATATTGTACTAGGGCGACCGGATAAATCAACAGTGCTGTCATGTATGCTGTCGATCCCGTTGGATTAGTAGAAATACAGAGGATGGTTACGAGGATGAACATGATACACAGTCAAGGAAGCAGCCAGTTAAGATTTTGCGGTATTTTTCGCTAATACCAAGGCTTCAACTGCTTTTCATGTCGTCGAAGACAGCCAAATCAATGACGTGGCACCGTGATGGACGAACAGATGATGGGTTGTTAAGACATCCTGCAGATTCTTTAGCTTGGAAATCATTTGACTCTAAATTTCCAAGCTTTTCAAGCGATCCTCGGAGTGTGAGGCTTGGGCTAGCATCCGATGGATTTAACCCTTACAAACTCATGAGCACAACGACTGATGACTTGGCTCGTGGTACTTGTTCCTACAATTTGCCTCCATGGGTTTGCATGAAACAATCTTCTTTTATCTTGTCTATGATTATACCGGAGAGAAAGGTAGGGAATGATATTGACGTCTATTTGCGACCACTTGTTGACGAGTTAAAACAACTATGGGCTGGTGTTCGGATATACGATGCAATGAGAAAAGAGAACTTTAATTTACGTGCGGCTTTAATGTGGACTATTAACGACTTCCCGGCTTATGCTAATTTATCTGGTTGGAGTACCAGGGGACGTTATGCTTGTCCATGTTGTGCTGCGCAGGCATGTTCGTAATGGTTATATAATGGGAAGAAGTTCTCTTACATGGGGCATCGTCGGTGGTTACCAGAAAATCATACATTTAGATTTCAGAGTGCTCAGTTTGATGGTAATGAAGAGTTCAGACCAGCTCCTTCGCAGACCGGTGGATCCGAAATATTCCTAATGTTGAAAGATATGAATTTCATTTATGGCAAGATGAATCAACCGGCAAACCCGCATAGAAATACAAGATCTAGGGATGAATCTGATGATGAATCTGATGAAGAGGATGATCCTAATGAGGCGGACTTGTGGAAAAAAAGAAGTATTTTTTTCGAGTTGCCTTATTGGGAGCATCGATTTTACGCCATAATCTTGATGTCATGCACATAGAGAAAATGTCGTGAGAACATCATTGGGACTATTTTGAATGTTGATGGAAAATCAAAAGATAATCTTGAGTCGACTTGATTTAGTCCACATGGGAATTCACGTGAGCTTCATCCCCGAGCACTTTCGAATATGAAATATCGATTCACTTTGCAATTTTTTCAATGTCGAAGACGAAAAAGAAGTGTTCATACGGTGTTGAAGGATATAAAGGTCCGGATGCGTATGCATCAAATATATTCGATGTGTGAGTCTTAAGGATCGAAGATTATATGGCTTAAAATCGCATGACTATCACATATTGATGCAAGACTTCTCGCCGATTGCTATGCGGTGTTGTATGTCGAAAAATGTGACTGACTCCTGTAATTGAACTATCAAATATAATGAAAGGCATTTGTGGTAAAGTTTTGAATGTTCAAGAACTTGAGAGACTACAAGATCGAGCCGCATTGACTTTATGCAATCTGGAGAAGATATTCCCGCCTTCCTTCTTCACTATTATGGTGCACTTGTTAATTCATCTCCCACGTGAAGCACTTCTTGGGGGACCCGTTTTCTATCAATGGATGTATCCCATTGAAACGTCTTACTTTATTTGCAAAATATTCCTTCATTCAGCTCTTTCATGCCTTTAGTTGCAACTTTTGATAATGTTGTATATCGTGTTTAGGTTCCTTTCCAAATTAAAGTCATCTTCGCCGCAATAAGCGTTATCCGGAAAGATCAATTGCCGGGGCTACTTGGCGAGAGGAATGTATGACTTTTCGCTCGAGGTATTTGGAAGATGTTGAAACAAGAATGAACAGAACAAGTAGAAATCTTTGGGCTCACGAGATCATAATTTGGTGAAACTTATTTATTTCAAAGTTTGAGAACCGATCGGCAAAGTCGAAATTACAGAATTAGACGATAGATCGTGGGTCCAAGTGCATCGATATGTTCTTTTTCTTCACGATTCAATGGAACCATTTCGGAAGTAAGTTCTACAATTTGATAAATACTCATCAATTATGATTTGTTTGTCTTCTAACAAAGTAAAACCTTTTTTACCGTAGTGAGTACAAAAAAATATTGAGAGCTCGTTCACGATCTCGAAGATTAAATCGATGAGAAATTAATAAGTTGTTCGCAGAATCATTCCATGAATGGTTAAGCCAAATGGTATGCAATTTAAGTTTTCATTAACAAGTAATAAGGTTTTCTCATAATAATTACTCGATTTACTTTCGACTCGATAGGTTTGGAGTCGGAATGAAGTAAATGACGACGTTAAATGGCTTTCACAAGGTCCAAACAGATTAGTTAAAAGATATAGTGGCTTCCTTATCAACGGATACAAATTTCATACAAAGTATCGCGGGAGATTGAGGAGAACCCAAAATTACGGAATTGTTGTTAATTCTTCGATTACAAGTTATGCTAGTGCTAGGGACAGTAATCCGGTAGAGGGGAATCTGGAGTACTACGGACTTATTACTGACATCATTGAGTTGGATTATTACGGCAAATGCAAAGTTGTCTTATTTGAGGTGATTGGGCTATGTGAATACGGCTCATGGAATTAAAGTCGATCAATATGGCTTTACAATGGTGAATTTCTCTCGATTGATTCACACCAGAGAACAACTGATGGACGAGCCGTATGTGTTTTCTTCTCAAGTTAAACAAGTTTTTTACTCGGAAGATCCAATTGATGAGGGTTGGTACATTGTACTTGAAACACCCTAGAGACTTCTTCGACATTGGCGGTGGAAGTAGAGATGACATAGTCGAAAGATCGAAACATTGCCTTTTCCGAACAAAACTTAAATGAAAATATCCTAGTACTAGTCAACAATTTCAATGGGTTCGTCAAGATGTGGACGAAGATATTTACTGAAATATGATTTAGTAAGATTTTACGATTTATTATTTATATGTAATATTATAATTTTAATGTTGGGCATGTTATATAATTTAACTATTTTAAATGTCCTATTATTGTTGTTATTTGTTACTAAAATTTTGAACTATTTTACATGTATTGCAGGAAAAATGCCTAGAAGACGATTATTCCGAGATTTCAATATTGTTCGCGATACTCCAAATCCAGAAGAAGCAAATAGTGAACAGCAAACAATTGTTGGATCTTCTACTCTGACGGACATAGATGATGAGCACGGAGAATTTGAAAGTAATGTTAAGTTTATTTTACATGCATGTTGAATTTTATTATTGATTCATTTTCAATTTTAATATAATAATATATCATTTTCAAATTTGAAGGTGGTGGGACGCGCAGAGCTCGGGGGCGTACACTACTTAAAGATTTATACGACCTAGATCCTACCAATCGTGTTAAAGTAAGGAGAAACAATCATGGCCAGCCTGTTGGATCTGAAGCTCGACTGTTAGGAAGCTATTTGGGCATTATTGCACGAAATTCCAATATGTTGCCCATTAACTACGAATCATGGCATCACATGCCTGATGCCAACAAAAATCAGGCTCTCGAAAATATTAAGGTAACAAAACGTGAATGTAATTTATAATACTTTAATTTAATTTTCATTTATATTAACTTTTATACTTTTTTCTTCAAAGCTAGATTTAATTTAGAGGTCTCTGATGACCATGTTAAGAAGACATTGGGTAAAAAATGGAGAGACAATAAAAGCACGCTCAAAAAACAATATTTTAAGAAAGACATAAGCCTCGACGAAAAATTAAGAAATGTTCCACCGGGAATGTTGATGTACCAATGGGAAGATCAAGTTAGATTTTGGAATTCAAAAAAAAGGAGAGGTATTACGTACTTCGAAAATCTTATAAATTATTTGGTTTATAGTATTTACTATATATATAATTCAAATTGCATTATGTAGGACCGTGAGCGAGTTGGAATAAGCAAAGATGAAAATGTAAATTCACGCATACTGGCGGAGTTCTAGAAGTTTTGCTTGTGTAGTGAGGCCGAGGTATTATAATTTATTAATTCATCAAATATTAATTACTTTATACTATTAAATTATATTTTTCGCTAAAATGTAGGAAACTTATTGGTCAAAAAGTTGGACGCGTTGACTTTTTGACATTACGATAGAAAGAAGGATGGATCTCCGATGACATCCAAGTCGCAAAAATTTTGGTATATTTACTTAATAAAATTTTATTTTTATAAATATTTATAATGTTTAATTATAATAGTTTAATTCATCGTTTATAGTTTTAAATTTATAATGTTAAATTATGTTGCATTATGTCTTATTTATATATTTCGTTTCTAACTCTTTCATTGATTTATTAGGATAAATTAAAGGAGAAAAAGCGAGTATGAAGCGGTTGCTTCGACTGATAGTTCTATTAATCTTGAGGAGATTGATAACAGAATTATTACAGATGTTTTAGGTCCTGAAAGGTACGACTGCTTCAACTGATAGTTCTGTTAATCTTTAGTATATTTTTAATAGAATTATCACTGATGTTTTTGGACTTGAAAGGTATGGTCGGGTTCGATTTAAAGGATTCGGTGTTACCCCGACCCAATATTTTGGATCCGGCTCAAGAAGACATGCCTTCCGGGGTCAATCTCGTCTTTCAAGTTCGAGGCTATAAGACCAGATAGCTCGAGATGCAAGAGAGCACGGTTGAGCAGAGGCAACAAATTGTCGATGTTCAAAGAAAATATGAAGAACTCCAAGAACGACTTAGAGCGGATCTGAGCGGCATCGGCGAGAGAAAGAAGAAGAAGAAGAGAGGCGTGGCAATGAGAGGGAGGCAGAGGCATCATCGATGCTAGCGAAGCGAAGCAGAAAGTACAAAGAGCTCCAAAGAAGCAGCTTCAACAGATGATGCGAGATGTTTCAAAGATCGAGAAACCGCCATCTTAGACACATTTAGTTTCTCGTTGTAAGAATGTTTTGACATTATTACATTTAACATTATTGTTACAATATTTTCAGTTATCATTCATTTAATTTATTAAATTTCAAGTATTATTTAGAATTAATGTATTTGGTGTGATTTTTATGCTAAATTTGCTGTTTTGCGATGGAATTATATGCTATATTTACTGTTATTGGTTGGTTTTAGTGCAGGAGGGTATAATATTGAAAAATGGTACTACGTAAATCAGACAAATTAGCGTTTGTAAAAAAGGCCGCTAAAGACCGAGACCTTTAGCGGCGTTTTAGGAAAAGCGCCGCTAAAGACCATGACCTTTAGCGGCGTTTTTAGGAAAAGCACCGCTAAAGACCATGACCTTTAGCGGCGTTTTTCGGACAAGCGCCGCTAAAGACCATGACCTTTAGCGGCGTTTTTAGGAAAAGCGCCGCTAAAGACCATGACATTTAGCGGCGTTTTTCGTAAAAGCGCCACTAAAGACCATGACCTTTAGCGGCGTTTGAGAAATAAACGCCGCTAAAGACCATGACTTTTAGCGGCGTTTGCCATAAAAACGCCGCTAAAAGTCATGATCTTTAGCGGCGTTTTTTCCACATAAACGCCGAAAAATTTTGCGACGCCGGTATTAGCTGCATTTTTTGTGGCGCTTACAAAAGCGCCGCAAATACTTTTAGTGGCGCTTATAAACGCCGCTAAAGGCCAAAAAAAATGCGCTAAAAGTCTGTTTTGCTGTAGTGATATGATATTAGCCATGAGATTTGACTCATGAATGAAGTAAATGTTGATGTGTATATGGCCATTTAAGTTAGCTTAAATTATAAGTTTGATAAGTGATGTATGATGTATATAATGTCTTGTGTTTTGGCATGTTTAGGATGGTTGTTGTGATGGTTATATGGTTGCTCAATTAGCTAGTTGTTAATTGGTGTATTATTGCTTGAAAAATGGAATATTGTAGCTTGATTTTAATATGATGATTTGGTATATTTTATGACATGAATTAGTTGATAAGATTATGAGAAAGATGCATAGAGAAGATAGGTGAAATTGTTGGTAATGGCATATTGTTTTAATATGTTTTGGATTATAATTTGAGTAGTGAAATGGATGGATTTTAAATGGCATGATTTGTATATGCAATAGCATGTTTTGGTGCCTATAAATGTGTTGAAATGGTATTATTTTAGTTGTGTAGGTGAGCATGAGAAATGATGACAAATTGGCCTTGCAAATGGCCTATTCTTGTCCACACGAGCAGAGACACGAGACTGTGTCTTAGCTGTGTGCGACACACGGTCACGATACACGACCGTGTGTCCCCTGGTGTTGGAATTGAATTGAAGTCAGTATGCTCCACACGGCCTCACACTGTAACACCCCAAACCTATGTCCGTCGCCAGATTAGGGTTATGAGGCATTACCAAACCCAACTCAGATTATCGTAGTCATTTATTGAAATTCATACTTCTATCAAACCAGAGAGTTTAAATTCATGCTTGTACATTTCAAACCATTGAATCATCGAATATATGTCATTCAAATATTTAATACATGTTCAAGCATTTATCATTCACCTTATAAATATAATTTGCCTATTAAGACATACAAATCCTTAGAACTCTATTGTATATCCGTTCACATATGTGACATTAATACACTATAGTATAACCAAACATGTTCATGATACTAATGCAATATGCGCATATTTCTCAAAGACAAAGCCATAATCAATCATGATTAACAAATTTACGTAACCATAATATTGACAACATTTGGGAATAACCCGAATCATATAATCATGAAACATGCATTAAAGCTCTATTCATCTTTCAAGAACAATGTACATACCTATTAAACATAAAATATATATATCCAACTTGTGTCAATACATCTATTTCATTAGTCGAACATCAACTTAACTTTCATAACTTGTGCACATATATAAGTTACACCTAAATAAGCATAATTCGGATGTCAATACATAATAACTTCCTAATAAGACCGAATTTCATATGACTTGAAACTTATTTCCACATAACCGAATATACAAGTTCTCATTTATCAAATTTCTAGTTCATCACATAGCACAAATCAAGTTTTGTAATTCCAAACACTCGATCAAAGTAAGAAATATCACAAGCCAAATACATATCTATATAAGTACAAAAAATATACATCATAGTTCTGCACATTTTCCATATAATTCCATTCAACTAAAAGCCACATGAACTAATTATATACATAAATATCATTATAAACTTATCAAACACATGAGCCATCTAACTAGCCGAATACCTAATTATAACCAATTCATTGACCACATATTCGAACCTCAAAATAAGACTCCAAAGATCAATCCAATATACATATACATAAACATTTCCAATGTCATTACCAAACCATAATTCAATATCTCAACATATATGCCATGATATATATACAAACTTCCAATTTAAGCTTAGAACATGACTAAAACACATAACCATTAACAATTGTACAAGCCATTATATCAAAACACATAAGTAAAGCTTAACTCAAAAGTATTATCCATTTTCGCAAGGCTATACTTATATACGAGATTAAAATACCGTTGGTTTACAACTTAGACTAGCTTATACATGCCTTTCAAATCAAAAACTAAGTTTATGAGTACCAAAAGAGTTGATAGTGTGGTTGACTTCTTCGATGATCCTCTGAGCCCGTAGCTTAACCAAAGTCTATAAAACAAACAATGAACACAAACAAAGTAAGCTCACTAGCTTAGTAAGTCTTAAGCAAATACAAATAAGCTTCAGTCACCCAAACATTATTATCATACAATTCAAGACATTTGAAATACATAGTCTAACTTATAAATTCACCATAGCTGAATTTCATTATTTCATTTAGCCTAACAACTTTCATTTTTTCCAACCAAAGTACACCAGTCATCAAATATACCAACACATATATAAGTATAGATGTACATACATAAACCTTTTCAATCACTAGTATACTTCCAAGTAATCAATGTATAGTTCACTTGCTTTCTTATATTATTTGCTTATTAACATCATATACATCATATAAGTATGAAAACACATACCTCAAGGTCGAACCAATAATGATTCATTTTCAAAAGCATAAACTTTCTCGATTCATTTTACAACTTTGTTGTTACATATTTTGGCTCTGAATTTCAATTCACAGGTAAAGAACCTGCTAGGCATTAGCCCAAATCACACACCGGCACTAGGCCTGCTGGACTCAAGGTCCGAATTCCAAAACACCAGCATTAAGCCTGCTAGGCAATAAGCCTAAAATATGTCACCGGCACGAGGCATGCTAGGCATAAAGCCCGATACAAATTACCGGCACAAGGCCTGCTAGGCTCGAAGCCCGAAAATCAATATGGTTAATCCTTCAATTCACATTTCATAATGTTAACTTCACAACCATCCATATATCACATATTACTTTCACATATCAAACCAAATGCATTTATTCACATCACATTAAATAAAATTACAATCAATCCAATTTAGTACCCTTACATTCGGCTAATTCATGGATTCATGCTAAAAATATTCGAATTTCATCATTCATCAGATTCATAAATAATTCTTTAACATATATTCACTTAAGGACTTACCTCGACTGTCGACGAACCGCTTAAACCGGCTATTCGATAACCTTCGTCTTTCCCCGATCCAAATTTGTTTTTCTTTGTTCTTGATCTAATCACATTAAAATTCAGCTCATTCAAGTACATTTCATCTCAATTTAGTCCCTAAGCATATAAATAGGTAAATTACCATTTTACCCTACTATTTCACATTTTTACAATTTAGTCCTAATTGCACAAAACACAAAATACACAAAATTTCAATATGGTACCTTAGGGCCGAATATTCATAGGGACCATACTAGTCCATATCTTTCATTTATTCTATAAATAAGACCCTCTAAAAATTTATTTTTACAAATTAGCCCTAAATACTCAATTTCACCAAAACTTCCAATACAAAACATACTAATCTTTAACATATCTTTAATCTAAAATTATCAAACATCAAAAACCACATTAACACATCAATGGCCGAACATTAAGCATGCTTAGTTTCAAAAATTCTAACATGGGTCAGCTACTGTTCGAAGCAACGATCTCAAAAACGTAAAAATTAACAAAAATCGAAATCAAACTAACCTTGAATTTAGGCTTCTAAATGCCGAAAATCAAAGGAAATAAAACCCTTCTTTCTCCCACATTCGGCCAAAAGAATAAAGATGATAATGTCTTTCTTTTTTGTTTTATTAAAGCATATATTATGTTATTTACTAGATTACTATTATAACCTTTTAATAAAAATTTAACTATCATATATAATAAGGGCATATTAGTCATAAGCCGTCCACTAACTTGTAAAATGGGCTATTTGTCCTTTTAATACTCCATATTAAGAAGCCATCATCATTTAAGCACTTCCCACTATAGTATGTAACTTTTACGCTTTACGCGATTAAATCCTTTTTATCACATTAAACACTTAAACGATAAAATTTTTCTACGAAAATTTCGCACACATTAATTCACACATAATAAGGATAGAACATAATATTAAAATATATATATATCAGACTCAGATTTGTGGTCCCGAAACCACCGTTCCGATTAGGGTCAAATTCGGACTGTTACACACACACGGCCGTGTGACTTGGTCGTGTTGCATAAGTCAGTATACCCTACAGAATTAGCACGGCCTAGGACACGGCCTAGCACACGGGCGTGTGGCCATTCCGAAGGGCACATGGGCGTGTGGTCAGCCATGTGACCCAAGTTAGTATGTATTCCCTATTTTCACACGGCCTGGGACACGGGCGTGTCTAGAGCCGTGTGAAACACACGGCCTGTTCACACGGGCATGTGACCCTTATATGTTTGTTAAATTTCTAAGTTTTCGAGAATTTTTTGTATGTTATCGGTTTAGTCCCGAACCATTTTTAAAGCATGTTTAAGGCTTCGTAGGCCTTTATAAGGGACAATTTGATATTGATTGAATGGTGTTTGAGATGGCTGCATAAATGTATGTTGTATGTTGTGATTTGATCGGTAATGCCTCATAAACCTATTACAGCGATGGATACCGATTAGGGGTGTTACAGAAAACCTTATTAACCAACCTTTGATATGTTGCACCAGCATTCTTCAACCCAAAAGGCATAACTCAATAGTAGAATAAACCTTCTTCTGTGACAAAGGTCATTTTATCTTAGTTCTTTGAAGCCATGGAAATATGATTATACCCTGAGAATGCATCCATGAAGCTCATGAACTTATGGTCTGATGATACATCTACCAGTCTATCAGTTGAAGCAAAGGAAAATTATCTTTTGGACAAGCCTTGTTAAGACTGGTAAAATTAATGCATGTTCTCCACTTTCCATTAGCTTTTTCACCAGCACAACATTTGATACCCAATTTAGGTATGCACCTCCTTTATAAATCTCACTAAAAACAGTTTGCCTACCTCTTGTCTAATGGCCTTCACAACCTTTAGAGGAAAACTTCTTCTTTTCTGTTTAATCTCAGAGGACACATTTAACCGATGGATAATCACCTAAGGATCTACATTAGGCATGTTCGCTGCTGACCATGTAAAAATGTTTGAATTCTCCCTCAAGCACTGCACTAAGTCCTCATTTTTCTTCTTATGTTACTTTTGGCTTGCGAACTCTTTCCTCACTTCTAACATTCATACTATCCAAATCTAAATGTACATTTGTTTAACTGACCACATATGGCATTGTCTGGTTATCCGTTGGTCAGATTTCATGAAACTTATCCCCATCTTGGTAAGGAGTTTAATCTTCATACAAAAAGTGGTAATTATCATTTTAGTCATTCTCATAATAGGATGCCCAAAAATGGCCTTGTAAACCATTAGATGGTCTACCTCAAAGAACTAAACATATTTTGTGGTAGTGTGTTCGTCATCTCTAAGGGTAAAAGGCAGAGTAATTCACCCTTTCACTTCGGCTGGATAGTTTGCAAAGCCATACTAAGGGTTCGCCCTCTTCAAAGCCTGCTCTTTCAACCCTATTTTCTGAAATACATCCTAAGTTAAAACCTCCACGACACTTTCACTATCAACTAGAATCCTTTTACCCTCAAATCTTGCACTAGTTGTTGATATGATCATAGGGTTATTTCCCTCATCATCACATATCGAATCCCCATCCTCCTTATTAAGTTATACTTTCCACTTCTCTTGCTAACGTAGTCTCTTCGGTGAACTAACTGACATCACGCTTCTAAGATAAGCCTTTCTCTTCGTGTTAGAGGTCACTCATTCTTCATCTGTACCAATTGTCAGATGTATTGTGCCTTTAACCTTTTATTCACCTTTATCAATGCCCCGCAAACTCTAACCTGACGGCGAGGCATCCTGAGCCATAAAATTTTTTAGCTCGCTATTTCTAACAATTTCCTCTATAGCAACCTTCAAAGAGAAACAATCATCGGTCTTGTGCCCCCCGTCATTGTGAAAACTAAATTTCTCTCTCGAGTTGAATCTTGACTGACTGTGTTGCATAGGTTGAAGGCTCGAAAAAATGCCCAAACTCTTGACCTGATTAAGAATATAAGTACGCGAAGCATTTAAGGGAGTGGAAGCTTCAAACTTTCCATGAGGAACACACCTTCTTGTGTGCTCGCCCTAAAGCCTTTAGAATGCCCGTGACAATTCATTTTGCTAATAGTTTCTCTATTGCCCCCACCTTAGACACGTAGACTCTGAGAAGGAGGACCTTTTTGGCCACACGTATTTTGATGACCCTTAAACTGTCTGTCATCCCTCTAAAAAGTGTTGCAAGTTGCTCTTTTAATTTCCTTCACTTCAGTGAACTTATGCATCCTCTTATATAAGTCTGCCAAACTTTGTGGCTTATTATCCGTAAACAAATATTGCATGTGATCATTTTAGACTCTCATAATGAAGGTATCAATGGCCCACTAATCCTCCAAGTTCTTTGTATTCTACATGGCTGCATGGAATCATTTGACATAATCCTACAAAGATTCTCCATCTCTCTGTTTCACTGACATCATACCTATAGGAGTGCTCATTATTATCCTATGGGCTCGAAATCTTCCCAGAAACATCTGACCCAAGTATAAGAAGCTTTGGATGGAGCCTTTTGAAAAATATTAATATCAATCATTCTCACTTCCCTTGAGATTAGTCGAAAAAGCTTAACACTTTTTCGCATCTCATACCCTTAATACATTCATGTAATTAATATATTGTATGAGATGTGTAGTGGGTCCCTTCAAACTTCAAACATCTTTTTTGGCACTTTAAACTCGGATGGTAGGTTTACAATTGCCACTTCTAGAGACAAAAGGTTGTTAGAACAAAATAACAAATTCATGTCTTGCACATCAGGGTGTAATGCTTGAACATCTCTACGCAAGGCATCTACCGCATTCTGTCATGGCTTTGCATGTACTTCTACAGCCTCTTCTTGGAAAGGTGCAACATGGTTTTGTAAATCAAAATGGTCTAATTGTATCTTTCTTTTTAATTTTTCTTTCTAGCTCAATAGTTCTTGCTGAAATAATTGTTATTGTTCAAACCTGGTACTTTGTTGAGTCATTTGTTCCTTCATCAACCTTAGTTGTACTTGTAAATCGAATAGTTGATGCAGAGATGCCCCTGATCAGAGGGGAAAGAAGGTCCCTAACCAAAAGGAGCATTGAGATTGAAAGAATTGGATGCACCTGTCTCGCCTGAGTTGTCCAAATTTTATGGTTGGTTAGCAACCAACCAGCAAAAAGTTCCATTTCTCGGGGTTAATTATCGGTGTCAAAACCTCCTGCTTGGTCCAACGTGAAATTGCTGTGGAAATTTTCGTTAGTGTTTTTGTGTTAGTGTCTTTCAGAGGGGGTTAAATTCTCAATTTATATGATACAGTCCTTGCTCATGGATGAGACGTCCTAGGTAGGCCTCCATGCATGCCAACGCGTAACCTATTCTAGGATTAACATGTGTTCTCTAAGTGGGGTTTCGCCTGCATGACGGTGCGAATCCACCTCGTGCGAGTTCATGAGAGGATGGGAACTCCCCTATGCGAACTATGTAGACTACGAGTCAGTCCCAGTCGGGCAACCGGGTAGCGGGTCAGTAATGACGTATAACATAACAAAACATTTTGCTATTATTCACCGATGGTGCATGAAACTTATGCGCCGCAATTTATTAAATATTGTTCCTTAAAAAATATGTAGTTACCAAATTTAAAAAAAAAATAATTTCATCATGACTTTATTTCAAAAATAATCATTCGACTTGAAAAAGATTTATTTTCTAAAATAGTTTTGAATTTCTTAAAAGTTTTTATATAAATATATTTTTAAATAAAAATAATATGTATTTTAACATCTTTTAAACATCTTTTTAATTAAAATAGTTTTTTAATAATTTAGTCCACAAATCATATAATATAATATAACAAGGTACATGCACTATATTTGCACCAAGTAGAGCTTTCTCATTTTTTATTTAATTTCTTTTTTATTTAATATTTTATCTATTTTATTATCCATTTAATTTTTATAATTTAAAAATTATTTTTACCTCTCTAACCAAATTATCGTTTCAAAATATTTAATTTGAAAATATCTTTATCTTTATATATATATATATATATATATATAAATTTTCTATTAAAATTTTAATTTTAATTTTTAAATTACCCTTAAATTTTTTAGATAAATATATTTTTAAATGTAAAATATATAAAACATTATTACTAATATTTTAAAAGACTATTCACGTTTGGATTTTATTTTTAAAACAAACTAAATCAAATAAAACTCAAATTATTTTTAAAATGTGAATAGTCTTCATATAAATATATATTCCTATTAAATTTTAATTTTTAAATTACTAAAATGCTTTTCTATTTCTTTAGATAAATACTCTTTAAATGCTTTAATTATGGAGTAATTAGTTATATATGCGTATATAGTTTCTTTTAAAATATCTTTATATTTTGATATATATATATATATATATATATATAAATTCTCTTATTGAAGCTTAGATTTAAATTTTCGGAAATTTGCATGCTACTAAATTTCAATTAATCAATATATTTGTTTATCAATTTAAAATTTTCCTCATATTTGTAAATATATTAAAAAATTATTCCACAAATTATTAATCAATATATTTGTTTATTAATTTTAAAATTTTAAACGAATATATTGATTCACAATATATTAGAATGGTTACAAATTTTAAAATAACATATTGATTTATAAATTAATATCTTTTATTAATTTAATTTTAAAATTTTAAATAAATTAAAAACAAACTTAGAAGATAGAATTTGATATGAATCTGAAATCTAAATCTATAAAAGAGATTAAAAACTCTTTTGGGAGGTGTTATTTTTTCGAATTTTGGAAAGTTACAAAATTATTAGTAATTTTTCGTCATTTAATTATGAAAAGTTATAAAATAGTTATTCAACTACTTAATGTTGTCTTTTTCGGTCACCAAAATTGGTATAATATCAACTTTATTCCTCAACATTTATAAATTATGTCAATTTAGTCTTGATTCCAAAAAATTATCTGTTAGCATTTACACATCGTGTAATTTGGTCTACCTCAACTTCTTTTTCTTCTTCTTCTTCTTTTTACAAATTTGTTTTTCTTTTTGACATTGATGGTTAAATTTAAAAGAATAAGACAAGATAAAATTATTATCTTAAATTTCTAGGCATTTCCACTTTTTTTAATATTTTCAATCAAATTTAGCTGATAAATTTACTTTTTAACTTTTTACGTGAAAGGGTCACAAAGAAAAACAAAACTGCAAAAAATGATTAAATTACACAATATGTAAATGTTGAGGGTTAGATTTTTTAAAATTGATATTAAATTGACACAATTTATAAACATTGAGGTTAAAATTGTTATAATATCAATTTTAAAATTTGCTACCTTTAACCAACTAGTGACCAAAAAGATAAAATTAAATAGTTGAGTGATCATTTTATAACTTTTCATAATAAAAAAAAAACTAAATAATTTGAACGAGTAATAGTGTAGTTCACCCATTATTTATTTAGTTCTTTTTCCTTCTTTTACCTTTGAATAAAATTCAGTTTAATTATTTCTTTGACTTTTATTTTCTTTCAATTGTGAATAACTAAATATTTATTCTAGCTTTATATGACTATAAATAATTTTAGAGGTAAAACTAGGGTTGGTAGGGCCTCGAACCCTAAAAAAATTTATTTATATTCTTTAAAATTTTAAAATTTTAAATTAGTAAATATAAAATTATACTTTAGTCTCCTTAAAAATATAAATATTTGATTTAATTCTTTAAAAGTTATAAAGATACATGCAATTGAAATGGTAAAATTAAATTTATGCTATCTTAAAAATTACAATTTAATTTTGGCCCCCTAAAAAGAAAATTTGGTTTCGCCCCTAGTTAATTTGGTGTTTAAATCGTGAGACTCAAAACCGCACTTACACTCTCTACTTTGGTATTAGTTAATTCTCTGATTTACGAAATAGATTCAGTCATCTAACCACGTCATTTTAGCATCAAATCGAATAGGGTGTCCCTTGATTCAGTGTTGGGCAACATATTGTTAGTGTGTCGATACGATCTGCAATTATCGTATTTGTCTCACCAAAGAACAAATTGATGTGACCGATTGAGTGAATGGTTGGATCCATCAAGGGAACTAATGATCAAATTTAAATGACGCGCGCAATAAGTAGATCCCTCCCCCATATAAAAAAGAATAAAATATAAAAGCCAAAAAAAAAAAACCTTAATCGAGTTGATTGTGGAAACTTAAATGTTGTTTAAATTGGATTGAACCGGTTAGTTAGATTAGAAATCAGTTGGGGTACTACTCCTATTAAAGGGGTTATAGACTGGTTAATCACCCACGATTAATTTGCCACTAGATATATTCATTTTAGTCAGACAACTTTAGTGATGTTATTTAATCACATTTACAAAACTCTCATTTTCATAGAAAAACCCTAATCGCTCAATCTTTTCAAATTAATTCTTTGCTTCATCAGCGGTGACATCTACCTTCGGGTTGGTTGTTGATCACGATTTCTTCACTTTTTTTTTTGTAGTTTTATTTTGTTTTTAATTCTAGTCCACATTATTTTGGTTTGTACGCGACTTCATGGTTTAAGTTTGTTCATATTTTTCATGATTTTTTATTTGTACGCTCAATTTTTTTTAAAAAAAAAAGATTTTTAATTTGTCTTGGGTTTTATTTTGCCCATATTTGTTATTTAAAAAAGATTTTATAGGAATTAAATTATTTAGTTGCTGAGATGAAATTCAAGTTTTTCACATATAACTCAATTCTATGTAAAATATATTTTTCTCATAAAAACTTAGGTAATTCTTTGTAAAGCCTCAAGTTTTATTTTTACTAAAAAACTAAAATTAATTCTAAAAATAAAAAATAAAGAAAATTAAAAGATAAATTATTTTTTCTTGTAAAATTTAGTTTCCTATAAAACCTAGGCAATTATTGTAAAACCTTAAGTTTTTCCGTCTTACTAAAAACTAAAATTAATTCTAAAAAGAAAAAAGAAAAGAAAAGAAAAGAAATAGATAAATAAAATTTTCTTGTAAAACTTTTATTATAAAACTCATGTAATTGCCTTAAACCTCGGGCTTTTCTCTTCCTTTTATTGAGAAAACATAAATCAATTTTAAAAAGAAAAAATAAAGGAAATTAAAAATAAAACGGTTTTTTAACCCAGATTTTCCATATAAAAACATAAACACATACTAAAAACCTGAAACTAATTCTTAAAAAGAAAAAAATAAAGGAATTTAAAAAAGGCAAAATGAGTGAACAAAATGAAAATGTACTAAAGTTGGATGAATAAACTAAGTGTATGTAATGACAAATTAGTGGCGGGTGACTAAAATGAAAAAAAAAAAAACATGTAACAGTAATGTTTAAATTCTAAACTTTTTACTTTCGGTGCCCAAAATAAAAATTTATGAATTTTAGGTGACCAACTATGTAGTTTGCCCAAAAACTTATAACAAATATCTATAAAAACAATTAAAAGATTTTTAAAAAAAAAGAGAGGTTGAAATGGTAAAATTTTTGAGAATTATGGTATTTTGAGTTTGAATATGAAATAAAAAATTTCCTCAAAGTAATTTTTATTAGTTTATTAAAGAAAGAGTTTTGATAATTGTTTAATTAAGTTGGGACCAATGTAACACAAACTTGATAAATTTCTTAAATAAAATATAGAGAAAATGAATATTTTTTTTTTATAATTATTCAATTGAGTTAGAATTCGATTGAAAGCTGACATCAACTCAATAAATCCCTTAAATATAATGTGAGCATATTCATCCATGCAATTTTAAAAATAATTTAATTAACTTTGAAAAGTAATAATTTAACTAGTCTTATAATAATGGTAATAGAAGCGAACTTTTTTGAAAAATAAATCAAAAGATACGGGAAATGTAAAGTTTTACGAATACGGAAATGCACGTAGGATGGAAGCGATGAGACCAGTTTGCATGCCTAAGTTTCGGAATTATTATTTTAAGATTACAAATTTCAGGATTCAACCACTAAAAAATATTTTAAAATAAAAAATAAATTTAGTAAAGTTTTTAACTCAATTCAATTGGTTTGTATTAATTCATAGATCAACCGATTTAATACCTCTCTATGAATTAGTATCTTAGTCGATCAAATCGATTCAACTGGTCAATCTAATTTAGTTCAGTTCAAACAACATAGTTATTATTGCGGTTACCTTAACATTGAATGTTTTTTTCAAGGCTTTCAAAACTGGGCCAGTGGTCGAACTGGCCAGACCACTAATTTTCGATTCGATTCATTCGATTAGTTATTCGATTTGATTAAATAAATTAGTAAAAGTATATAACGACGTTATTTATATCGTAAACTTTTTAATTTTGATGCTCAAAATAAAATTTTAAAAGGGTAAACTGCAGTAGAGGTTATCTAACTATAATTTTTTTCTTTTTTGATCATTTGATTATAAAAAATTATAAAATGATCACTTTATTATTTTTTTATTTTTTTATTACTAATTGACTAACATAAAATTAAAACACCTAAAAAATCAAAATAATTAAGTGACAAAACTGATTAATTAATTGAGATTTTTTTCATAGTTGAGTAAATTTTTACGCTCTTGTCATGATCTATACATTTGAAATGCCACAAAATATAATGACTAGATTGAATTTGGAGTTTTGCTATTAATGCTCACTGTACATAGTACACGCGTCGGCCCCACAAACCGCCTACAAATATATCCAATGAAGAAGAATCTCTCCCCTTCCTATGTGGGCCCCACCGTCCAATCAAATCAAACCAAAACTCCTTTCTTCTTCTTATTTTTATTAAATAAAAAATGGAAAGTCGTGTAATTATACGAATAGAAGGGTCCCACGAGTTGATGGTAGGTCCTGAAAGTAGCCAATAAGAGGAGAGTTGAGTCGATTGGCAACTGCCTTTTTCTTTAATGCTTTGGAGCCCCTCTATAATTTTTTTATCTTCAACTTTGTCTTTGTCCTTCTCTGTTCCTTGATTAGACACGTGTTGGCTACTTCTGTCACGTGATCGCACCTCCCCCCTCCCGTGGCCCTGTCCTTACCCGCTCAATCACTTTCCCTCTAATTTAACTCTATTCTAATTAAAAAAATTGGAGATATCAATTTGAATTTTGAAACATTCAAGTATCAAATTGTATATTTACCATTTTTTATATTTTTCCTAATATTACCTGTTATTCTCTATTTGAATATTTTAGTTAGTTTTTTCTTAAATGAATATTTTAGTTAATTGATTGGATTACAATAAATAATACTATGTTTTTTTTTTTAAATTATTGTCAACACTTTTTATAAACTTGTTCATGGGTTGGACCATCCGTCCTAAGGCCCACTCGAAATGTAAGAGGATTTAAAAAAAATATAGGCTCAAAAAATAGGTTTAGACAAAAAAACGGAAAAAAGGAAAAAAGGAAAAAAGAGAAGGCCTTATGAGGCAATAAGACCACTATTTAGATAGTGGATGAATAAAGGTTAAATGTGCCCTTATTATATATATGTTTTCTTATATTAACTGAAAGGGCATTTTAATAAATAGAATAATAATATGTTTATAATTAAACAAACAAAGAAAAGATGATGGTATCATCCTTGTTAGCCGAAAATAACTAAGAAAGAAAGGAGGAAAACCATTTTAGGTTTCGGCACTCATCTAGTTAAATTCAAGGTATGTTTTAATCGATTTTGATCATTTCTAAACTTCTTAAACTTCTCTTTTTAAAAAACGGACTGGACCTCAAATAAGGCATTTTGACTCGGGCCTGGTCCAAATTCACTAAAGGAAAAAAGGAATATGCTTTTTTTTGTTTGTTAATGTTAATTTTTTGTTGTTTTCGCCCTATTTTGCTACTATTTTACTATTATGTTACTACTATTTTGTTATTATTGTTTGGATATTGTATAAAACTTATTTTATTGTTAATTTTGTTACTATTTTAAAGGCATTTGGTAATTTTGTTATTATTTTAGAGGCATTTGCTTGTTAAGTTGCATCTATCTTAGTGTTATTTAGGTATACATATTTTTTAAAATATATATTCAATTTGTTGGGAAATATTTATTTTGATGTTTTAGTATTTTTATGTATTATATATATTTAAAATTATATACAAAATTAACACAAAGCGGCCAGTCGAAATTTGGACTTGTACAAAATTTTAGGCCCATTTTTCAGGCCAGGGCAGGGGTCGAGTCTAGCAAACATGCTTGAATTTTTAGTTAGGCCTAACCCGAACCCGACCAAGCCCGGCTCATGAACACCTCTAACTCTTTATAATAGTTACTTTTTTATAAAAACATTTAATTATAACGGTCAAAATTTTTATAATCGATAATAATTTTTTTTATTTATAACAACCATAAAGTATGAATAACGCTTTTTACTAAATATAAGATACTTTTATTTAGAGGTGATCATGGGCCAAGTTGGGCCCAAGAAAATTTTTTGACCTATTTGCTAGGTTTGAGCCCAACCTGAAAAATGGGCGTAAAAATTTTTCCAAGCTTGGCTTGGATAAAAATACTAAAACCCAGGCCCGACCCAACCCGTCCATATTAATTTTTTTATATTATATTATTTTTACATAATTTTTAAATATATATAATACATCAAAAATACTAAAACATTAAAATAAATGTTTTGAACTAACTGAAAATAAATTTTAAAAATATGTATACTTAAATAATATTAAGATAGATGCAACTTAATAAGAAAATGTCTCTAAAATAATAACAAAATTAACAATAAAACAAGTGTTATATAATATCCCAACAATAATAACAAAATAATAGTGAAATGGTAGCAAAATAGGGAGAAAACAACATGAAAATATCATTAAAATAAAAAAAAATAGAATATTGTTTTGGCATTTTGTGAATTCGAGCTGGGCTCGGGCCAAAATGTCATACCTGAGGCCTGGCCCATATTTAAAACGGGCTTTTTTTTGCCTAAGCCTAATTTTTTGGCCTATATTTTTGCCCAAACCCTCCCACTTTTCGGGTGGACCTTCAAGTCGGGCCAGGTGGTCTGGCCCATGAGCAGATATACTCTTATAACATGCCACATATCCCTAAACCCGTCTTCGTCACCAAATTAGGGTTACGAAGTATTACGACACATATCAAAATAATTTACATCATTAAACTATTCATTTATTAATTTAAATAACATTCGAATCTGCATTTCATTCATAGCAAAATAACATTTACGGGTCTTAAAACGAGCTTACGGGGCCCTAAAAATAGCTTAGGAACAATCAGGGACTAATCTGAATCAAAACAAAAAAAATGAAAAATTTTGAAAATTTTGGAAAGAGGGGTCACACGGTCGTGTGGTCAGGCCATGTTACAGAACCCAGACCATGTGACTCAGGGACATGGCCGTGTGGCTACCCCACACACCTGTGTGCTCAGACTGTGTAATTAACTATGATTGTGTGAAAAATCCTGCACCTAAAATTAATAAGGCACACAATTGTGTGAGGAGGCTGTGTGCACCTTAAAAAGCGCAAATTTTCATCCAAAACTTAGGTACCAAGCCAAATCAAAATCGACCATTTCCATACTTTAAAAACACATTTAAACAAGCTTAAAACATACCAAAACATTCAACCTAAATGTCTAACCAATGTGTCCCCATTGACACCACAATTCAATTATCAACCTCAATTCACATGTCACACCAAACTAATTTGCATTCAAGTTCATAAGTTCATATATAAAGCTTATGCCAAACTTACCATTTCTTCTTATTCATTCACATTCATTCATACCATGATTCAAACACTTACATAAGGTTTATATCAAATGACCAAAATAACTTTATATGAATATATTTACACCAAGACTAAAGGCACATACACAAGTAAGTTATTGCCAAGCTTAAGCATATTTGCATCAATCTTATATGTAACACATGTAGTAAATATTCAAACATATACAAAACACGCCTATTACATGCCATATAACCCAAAGATAAAAATATCAAAAACCACCAAAAGATATCCGGATAGTGTGATTCTTTGAGTTGATCCAATCACTCGATTCCACAAAACGAAATCTACAAAGAAATAGAAAAAAGGACACGAGTAAGCTTTACTAGAGCTTAATAAGTTCAACAGTTAAAACGATAAACTTATCGTAAAAACATATCATTCACACAATATAGTTAATATACAAAAAATCCTATCAATCACAACCATCCAACAGATGAGTCTTTACAATAATGCACATATTGTATAGTCTGATCAATTAAACTAGAACATTCAATAACAACTCATGTTAATCAATCAGAAAATCATAAAACCATTTACCAGATTTAATTACAAATAATATAACCATTGTAAATATGTTCGGTGAATGATATAACGGATTCGGATACGCGGTTAACCATCCAGAACACAATAGAATATTCAAACGAGCTTAACCAACCGAGAACACACATGGGCACCAAGTGCCCAGCCTGTAGGCTAATATCCCTCTGAAACACATCTGTGCACTAAGTGTCATGCCCAAAGGCTTTACATCTGCCCTCAGTAACACACCAGAATCACAATAAATATAACATGATAGTTCGTAACGAATGTTGGACTTTAGTATATTTCGTGAACAATAACGAATCAATAATCACCACTTCATCACAAGTCAAACCCACATTAAAAACCTATTGGCATACCAATTGTAACTTATCCTACATTCATCAACTCAATATAATATCGAGTAACAATGTTCAAATCAATTACTTTCTCGACTCCCATCAATTTATTACAATTCAATAATTTCAGAATATCCAACTATCTCAACTCACAATTAATATAACATTTTAATTCATAAAAAAACTAAACCGTACGAACTTACCATAACTAAACTGCAGTGATAGCAAAAGTTCAGGGACTATTCAATAACTTTTCCTTTTCCTCGGTTGTCTACTTGTTCTTGATCTGTAAAATAGTTTATTTCAATTTATTAGCTCTAATTTCATATAACATTCAATTTAGTGCAAATGATTTACTTTTATAAATTTTTACATTTGCCCCAAACTTTTACATTTTATTCAATTTAGTTCTAAAAACCAAAACTTCCAAAAATTTAACACAATTTCTTCTTAATTCAGGCCAACCGAATACTCTAGGGTCTATATACAGTCCCTAACTTTCAAATTTTTCACAAAATTCCATGCCTAAATTTCTATTTTAACAAATTGATCCTTAAACTAAAATTACTAAAAATTATTTTACAATTTAATCACATATAACAACCAAGCTTCCAACAAAATCAACAAACATAAACAAACATTCAAAATCATCAATGGTAAATTTCTAAACATTTGACGGTTTCACAATTTAACCCTTGATTTAACTAGATATCAAGACAAGAATCACAAAAATACAAAATTTATGTAAAACAAAATATCAAGAAAACAATTACATGCAGGGCCGAAGCTCCCAAGTTCAATAAAACTGATGTTTCGGCTATGGTTTGAAAGAATTTAAACTCAACGCATACATATTTGACTAAATACTAATTTGATTCAAGTATGTCAGAAAAGAAAATCCTAAATTGATATAAAATGTTCATTTTGAAAACATATTTGATATACTCTTTTGCAGGAATTGATTTGTGGTGGCTACAGTTTTGTTAATTCTTTGTTCGAGATTCAAAATTTCGGTAAAATTTGTATATAATTTTGTGCTTCTTTAGTGTAAGAGATATTAACCTAAGATAATAATCAAACTACCCTTGTAAAATTTTAAAATGATCTCCATTTAAAAGCCAGTAAACATTTAAACAAGGGGCCGAAATGATTGTCTAATGTATCAATATGTTGGTAAGATTGATGAAATCAAAGTTTGAAGTAGCTAAATTTATATTGCGGTTGAAGTTGAAGATGGTTGTGGTTAATAACCCTAGGTTGGCCTACTTTGTTTGAAAATGCTGCCCAGTGCCCCAATGCCAAAAATTAAAGCCACATGGTTCATGTTGTCGTCCGCAACAAAAAGCATGGACCATTTGTTCAAGGAAATGGTGATATCGTGGGCATTCAAAGGATGTGTAGAGTAATTAGCTAGGTTTCTTTGTGCCTCATCCGCTATTAATAAATCCCAACAAAAGTTGTTGAGCCCCTGGGGGTTTTGATATTAAATAATGTGGTAATATTATTGAGTCTTTTTCAAAAGTAGATAATTATGTGTCATAATTACCACAACCCAGCTGCAAAAGTCAAGGGATTAGAGAGTTATTGAAAACATTTTCGTGACAAGGATACTTTAAAAAACAAATAATTGTACCTGCCCATGTTTAAATTTCAAATTCATAAGATGTTTTTTTTTTTTTCCTTTTAGTAAATTCAGAATTATTGATTAAGGGTCCAATCTTTGTGAACAATATGGAAAAAGGAAATGTTTTTTCAACAAATGTAAATCTGGTTGAAGACCCACAAAAGAGATAACTGACACGTTTAAACATATTTTCCTATGGAAATATTAATTCTTTCATGCCGTTGATAAGTCTTAATCTAACCCTAATCTTTCACATAAAATAGTCAAATTCATGCAAGTAATAAATCTCACCATATGAGACAACTTATTTGGTCGTTCGTAATTATTAGTGATAAGTTAAAAAAATAATAATCTTTACCACCACGGCTCATTAAAATATTTTAAACAATAAAAATATATTTTAATCATGGCATAATTTACCCTGAATTTGCAAGTTTGGCACTGTTAATATATATATATATATTTAAATATAGGGAGTAGCATGGGTTGTTAGTTTGAGTGCTTTATGCTTTTACTGGAAACGTGGCTTCTCTACACCCAAATGACAACGATCAAGTAGCCGGTTAGGCAGGCACTGCTGCTTTGACCCTTTTTTCTTTTTTTTTTTTTTTTTTTTTTGTAAATTACCTTTTCTTCCCTTTATAAACAATGACATGTTCTAGACATCACTGTTCAAAGACACGACACACAGACAGGTCGATCAATAATTATTAAAGACCTAATCTCTATAAATTAATATGGCCCTTACCTAACTATTCTTGTTGGATTTTAAACTACTTTCTTCTTTGTTTCCTTTTTTTTTTTAATTAGGGTTTTCACATTAAACTAAGGTTGTTCCATTGTTAGGCTGTGTCTCTGAGAAAGCTTTTGAAACATTTACCATATGTAGGTTTTTAATAATTAAAACGGTGATTTTATGCAGGTGATATTATTAAAAAAAAGTAGTCTAACATAAATCATACACAACACATGAAAGATTTATAAAAATTTTATAAATTTTATTTTCATGGCATATATATTGAAAGATATATATTTTTTAATATTTACAATTATAAAAGTGTGAAACATTGGTAATTTAAGAACTATTCTATCGGTACTGTAGTTCTTATTTGACTTCAAATTTATAGGACACAAGTTTTAGAATAAACCATTGTTAATAGATATATTTGTTTTATCATAAAAAGTAAAATAAAATATTCCACCTTGCCTTGCCTTTTTTTGTTTTCAATATATATATATATATATATGTATGTATCAAAGCTTGTTAATTTATGATATATTTGATTCAGGGGTAGCTTCACTGATCTGGAAAAAGATAAAGATTTTTGGAAGGTTTAGTGCCTCAGAAAGTGTAGACAAATCCAATGTCCCAAGTAGTCGATTTCACTATCATCATCATGCCATGTATCTTTCAGTCAATATCCCATTATGTTTCCTTTGCGTTGTATACTTGAAATCTGTAATTAAATAAGCAATGTGTATGCCTCTCATTTTGTTTCATTAATTCAAATGCCAAAACCAATAATTCATGCATAATTGGAAATTGTAATGAGTACGATTTTCCTTGACAAGTTTGAGATATAACCCAACAACAACAAAAAAGAAAAACTCAGTTGGTAATGAACAAAACACCCCTTGTGCTTGGCCCATTACTCAAATTTACATGTTTGAGAGTCAGATATGGACCACAGTGTGGGTTTTTTTAATCTTTTCCAATCAAATTGTCCTACATCTTGTATATTATTACCTTGCTCTCTAAAAGCTCATTACAACACTTATAACTAACTTAAGTAAATCATGGATCAATGGGGAAGCTAATGGTTTTGTTTAGATAACATCCTAAATTGATTCTGAATTATTATTATTATTATTATTATTGTATATTCAAATAAGCTTTTCTTCCAAACGGAATAATTGATGTAAACCCAATTCGTTCAAATAAGGGCTCATAATTCAGCCCCTGTCATGAAACCCAAGTACAATAGCCCACTAGCTTCTAATGGACGCATGGCCTTGATGTCAGATTATGATTTCGTTTTCAGGATTATTGCTTATCTGCTGATCCAATCGGGATTTTATTCTTGTCAAATATATATATTCAAATATAATGATGCATAATTTTTAAATATATGAAAATATTTAAAATTTTAAACAAATTTAATTCATATAAAAATTTATCTGTGTATCACTCATTTGACTCTGAATAATAATCAAGTCATCGACGCAAAAAATAGTGAAACAAAGATAAAAAAAAAAAACTTATTTGCTTCAATGCTCGTCTTAATTCTAATAACAGTTGGTACAACACACACATATATATATATATATATATATATAATAAATAAACAATAAAATAAACAATCTTTATATGTCACGATCAAGAATTTTCAATTTGACACACTAATTATTTATCACGTAATTTGATTAAAATTTAAAATAAATATTATTTCAATTTAATTTCCTTATAAAAGATATTGATATTAAATGCTCATTCATATAACAATGATTATATATGTCAATAATCTTTACTATAATTGATTTAATTATGGATTACGAAAAAATTTATATACATAGTTAATCCAATTTTAATTTTTATTAATATTAAGTCATTATATATGATTTTAATATTCATTATAAGAAGATATAAATATGTGTTTCAAATACCTAAAATTTAAATTTTACGAATAAATTTTTTAGTTATTGAAAATTGAATTTCATATAGGTTAATTTATTAATTTAGTTACCAATTGTGTGTTTCTTTTTTCTTATTTGAGTGAGCGTATTTATTAAATATTTATATTATTTTTAACTTTTCAATAATAATATTTATGAAAGTGTTACAAAATTTATATCATTTTTTAATAAATCAATATAATATGTTTTAATTAATAGATACAATCAATTTGTGCATCGCACGGATAAAAAAACTAATTTTAAAATATATGAATTGAGTAGTATAGAGATAATTTTCGATTTAGTTTTCCTATTCTTATATTTAACTTACTGATTTATAGGAAAATGATTCTATAAAAGCAGAGATATAATCTCTTTCTAATAGTTTAATACCACATCAACATTCTTATTTTAAATTTCAAGATTTTCATCCTAAAAAAAAAATCAAATCTAAATGAAAATCTTGAAACTCAGGATAAAATTGTCAATGTGACGACAATAAACTATTGAAAGCGATAATATCCTTATTTCATACAATTTTTCTCCTAAGTTATATTTGATTAATAGCTATCTCCGTTAATTGGGTGTAATCTTTATGTATCCATTCTTACATAAATACTCGTTTCATGATCAATGGACAATAATAGGTTTTTCCATTGGGGTTAAATTACAATGGGATAATATTAAAATAAAACTCAATGATTTGCAATTCTTAAATATTAAAATAAAAGTTTCAACACAAGAATATAATTAAACTAATATAAATATAAGAATTAACTAAGAAGAAATAAAATAATTATTACGAGAATAAAATAAACAATTAACTAAATAAATAAATAAAAAGTGGTAATTTATTTACAAGAATAAATTCTATATTCTAAATAGCTCAAAGTTTCCAGTTCCCATGAGAGAAACTGACTTTCTCACTGAAAGTTAATAAAAGTTTTCATTTTGTGCATTCAGTTCGTTTTGTTTGAGTCGTTTAAACCCACACGCAAAGCAATTCGGGGTTCGAGAATAGCGGAGAAGATTGTTTGGTAGAAAGTCAGGAAACGACTTTGATCACTTCGCAAAAAGCACAGGTAATAATTTGATTTAGGATTTATTACTATAAATACCACAAAGCTCAATTTTAAGAAAATATTTCAAACTTCTGATATGCCCAAAAATTATTTTCTAAACCAATTTCTCCAATAGCTTATAAGGTGTTAGCCTTGTCTAACAGAGAATTTATACTGATAATGAGGATCTTCAATCCCCATCAGTTATAGGACTCATCTCATTTCCTCTATTATGGTGATGAAAAGAATGTGATCACTAGTAGTGCGAATATCTCATATTAGGTTTTTCTCTTCCTTTAACACATATCTTTGATGGACCCGCCATTAATGGATACAAATTAAGAACCAAGAAAGAAAACCAAAAAACTAAAAGGGTAGAAGAAATCAAAAAACAAAAAGCAGTCACACTTAATGAAAGAGAAATAGGTGCTTGAGGATTCCAGAGATAAAATCTCACTAAAAAAGGCCTTAGGGCCTCTATTTATAGAACACGCGTGATTAAGAAACAATAACAAATGAGGAAGAAAAAGGCATAGAACAAGTAATGGTTGGTTCGAAGAATGACAACACATCAAAAGTTGACAATCTGTAACACCCCAAACCCAGCCCAAACACCACGACCGGATCTGGTATGTCACTAAGGAAATTTTTATAAAACAAATCGTGTTGTCAGAAAGCCCAAATGTAATTTATATAAAATATGCCTTTATGAATAAAACCCAAACTTAATTACATGCCTTAGTTTAATTAAAATAAATGTTTGAATAACTAAAAATAATTTATCCCATAATAAAACAAGATATAAACTAGTGGCCCATGGCCTTATTACAACGAGATTTAAAATCCATTAAATAAGACATAATATACAAATAATTAACTTGAGTCTTTTTGCCGGATCCACATATTCTTTTGCATGGCCACCTTGCACTCCTCTTCACCGGTCCGATGCACTAAATGCTACCGAAATGTTAATTTAATAGGTTGAGTCGCGAGACTCAGTGTGTAACCCTCATGCACCATTAGATTTGGGCCTTAACCCCATAAAATAGAATAAACAGTTTAATATACATAATAAAATTAATATACAAGCCCAACCCATTTGCTTAGGTTTCCATCCGCTACACACCCGTACCAACCGCTCACACCATTGGGGATTTCTACAATTGACCCACACCGCTACATACCATGATGGCAATCATGTCGCTTATCCGCATATGATGGTCAAGCCCTTATAACATATAATGGCGAAGTTCAGATAATGATTCACGGCATTAGTTGCTACATCGATCACAAGAAAACCGCTACACATATAACGATAACTTCCTCCCGTCATCAATCCCACCCATGCAATCACAAAATCAATACACTTATAACATATCATCGAATATTCAACGACCGGCGATTCGCTTTTACCTCTTTGGGCTTCCATCTTTATGCCGGATTTCAAAGATTTATCACAACATATAATACTTATAAATAGGTATTTAATGACATATCTAAATGGTAGGAAGTATTACACACCAGTTACCGCGAAAATCTATTATCCCTAACGTAGAGCCTTATTTGTCGAATCCGAAAATCCCTAAGACAACGTCACCTTCCTACCTTGCTTTTCCACCAAAAGCAGCACGGGAGATTTTAATGAGACAGATTCGCTACTAAAAGAAGAGAGGAAAATCGACAGCCTTAAATAAGTGTTTTGGGTTAGATTTGAATGAAAAGAAAGAGTGAAATCGATAGAATAAAATCCGAAACTTACTAAATTACTAAGGAGTATGTGGCTTATAGTGCACCTTCGGGAAACAGAAACCTCCCTTATAGGTTCGGCTATGTGAGATGAGAGTATGAATCAAATGGAATTTAGCTTTTAGAAAAAGAAAAAGAGAAACTGTAGGAAAGGCTTAGAAATTTCTAAGAGAATGAGAGAAAATAGGGTTTGAATCATCGAAATTGAAGAATACTACTCCCTATTTATAGAGAAAGTTTGGCATATCATCCACACACGAGTTGGAATTTTGACCAACTCTTCCCTTCTCCGATAGCCTTTATCTCACCGATAACCCAATCCTTATCTCCTCAAAAAATAGCCCTCATCTTTCTCTTCATTATCTTCCTATTTATCAAGAAATAAAAGAATTAAAATCCCTATTTTGTAGCTAGTGTGCCGTCCACTCCTAGGGCTTGTAAGTACCGAATTTTCATCTTAAAATTTAGGCTCTAAGTGGCCATACTAGGCCCAAACTCCTCCCCCTTATGATGCCACCTTATGCCCACTTAAAGCTCCTCAAATCCTTGGGCCACAAGCCCAGCTTGTCACTTAATTAACTATCTACTTAAATTATAAGCTAACACCATGTATTAGCCACCTAACCCATATTTTTAAAGCCCAATATATCACTTTAAAATACCCAGAGCACTAATTTAAACCCTAATCCACATATTTAATCAAAAAGTCAGCCCGATCCTTAGAATCTCAATTTAACATATTAAACTATCACCTTAATGCGCAGGCCCACGTTTAGGATGTTACAGTTCTACCCTCCTTAAAGAAATTTCGTCCTCTAAATTTTCGACTAACTAGTAATCGTACTACCCAAGTCTCATCACTATGCTTTCACTGCGCACTCTAATTCTAAAGCCAAATAAACACTTAGTATACTATGGTAGGATACGCACCATTATTCGCTTCTGAAGCGTCTTCGTCCCCTTGTACTAATACTATCGATTCACGTTTATCTGATTAAGAATTTTATGAATTATTAGTTTTCTTCCACTGATTAACCACGAACATTCTTATGAATAATAGTTTTAAAAGTAGCTCTTTCGAATTCAAACCTATCTACAGGTTTCAGTCTTCTTAATTCTAGGAACTATGCACATTCAACATCCATACACACCAACATACAAATAGCATCCATCACCTAAGGGTATTTCTGTCATTTCACTACTCAGGGGTATTTTCGTAATTTTAACCTACAGGGGCATTTTCATAATTTTCCAAAATATGGCTCCAGGTGATTTTACGAAATAAAGGTATTTTGGTAATTTTCAATTCGAGGGTATTTCGATAATTTTTCATACCGAGGGTATTTCGGTAATTTTTCATACCGAGGGTATTTCGATAATTTTACAAGTCAGGGATAATTTGGTCAATTTGCAAATCAGGGGTATTTTGGTCATTTTTCAAATCAAGAAATTTTTACGAATCAAGGGTACTTTAGTGATTTCAAAACCAAGGTTTACTTTAGGGTTGTACAAAACAAGGTGGCTAGTCCTTTCGGGTTTTAGTTATAGGTTTTGGCTCATCAACACGTCCTCATGGTTAGGGTGAGCAGTACCACGCACTGGTAGGATTCCAGTGAAGAGGAGGTGAGTCACTAGGACTGCTTAAATACCAAGCTCTCCCTGTATCCACTCCTAGACATGCGTATAGCCATTACCACACCCTAACATGGCTTAAGGTGAAGCAAATACCACGCACTGGTAGGATTCAGTGAAGAGAAGGTGAGTCACTAGACCGCTTAAATACCAAGCTCTCCTGTATCCACTCCTAGACATGCGATAACCATTACCACACCTAACATGGCTTAAGGTGAAGCAATACCACGCACTGGGTAGGATTCCAGTGAAGAGGAGGTGAGTCACTAGGACTGCTTAAATACCAAGCTCTCACCGTATCCATTCCTAGACATGCGTGTGCCTGTTGCCACACCTTAAGTCAATGATCAGTTCACAAGATTTGTTTGGATAATTTAAGTCTTATGTAATTTGAGAAGTTGTTTAACCTAAGCCTATAGTCCATCAAAGTCTAACTAATCTAACCTACGTCCCATAAAACCCATCAAGCCCATATTCATATATATATCACACAAGGAGTTCTGAATACTTACCTGGCGGACTTGGGCTGGAGACGCAGGTGCCATGCCGAGAAAACAAACCCTGTACCATTTTTAAACATGCATGTTTAAAAAAAAAACATTTTTAAAAAATATTTTGAGCCCAAAACCCAAAGCCGAGTTTTGAACCGAGCTCTGGTACCAATTTGTAACACCCAAACCTGACCCAAACACCACGACCGGATCTGGTATGTCACTAAGGAAATTTTTGTAAAACAAATCGTGTTGTCAGAAAGCCCAAATGTAATTTATATAAAATATGCCTTTATGAATAAAACCCAAACTTAATTACATGCCTTAGTTTAATTAAAATAAATGTTTGAATAACTAAAAATAATTTATCCCATAATAAAACAAGATATAAACTAGTGGCCCATGGCCTTATTACAACGAGGTTTAAAATCCATTAAATAAAACATAATATACAAATAATTAACTTGAGTCTTTTTTGGGATCCACATATTCTTTTGCATAGCCACCTTGCGCTCCTCTCCATCCCGTCCGATGCACTAAATGCTACCGAAATGTTAATTTAATAGGTTGAGTCATGAGACTCGGTGCAGCAACCCTCATACACCATTAGATTTGGGCCTTAACCCCATAAAATAGAATAAACAGTTTAATATACATAATAAAAATTAATATGCAAGCCCAACCCATTTGCTTAGGTTTCCATCCGCTACACACCCCCGTACCAACCGTTCACACCATTGGGGATTTCTACAATCGACCCACACCGCTACATACCATGATGGCAGTCATGCTGCTCATCCGCATATGATGGCCGAAGCCCTTATAACATATAATGACCGAAGCCCATATAACAGTTCACGGCATTAGCCGCTACATCAGATCACGGTAAAAATCGCTACACATATAATGTATAACTTCCTCCTGTCATCAATCCCACCCATGCAATCACAAAATCAATACACTTATAACATATCATCGAATATTCAACGACGGTGATTTGCTTTTACCTCTTTGGGCTTCCATCTTTATGCCGGATTTCGGTATTTATCACAACATATAATACTTATAAACGGTATTTAATGATATATCTAAATGGTGGGAAGTATTACACACAGTTCTGAAAATCTATTATCCCTAACGTAGAGCCTTATTTGTCGAATCCCGAAAATCCCTAAGACAACGTCACCTTCCTACCTTCGGCTTTTCCACCAAAACGGCACAGGAGACTTTTAATGAGACAGATTCGGCTAATAAAAGAAGAGAGGGAAAATTGACAGGCCTTAAATAAGTGTTTCGGGTTAGATTTGAATGAAAAGAAAGAGTGAAATCGCATAGAATAAAATCTCGAAACTTACCAAATTACTAAGGAGTATGTGGCTTATGGTGCACCTTCGGGAAACAGAAACCTCCCTTGTAGGTTCGGCTATATGAGATGAGAGTATGAATCAAATGGAATTCGACTTTTAGAAAAAGAAAAAAAGAAACTGTAGGAAAGGCTTGGAAATTTCGACAGAGAATAAGAGAAAAATAGGGTTTCGAATCTGAAATTGAAGAATACTACTCCTATTTATAGAGAAATTTGACATATCATCCACACACGAGTTAGAATTTCGGCCAACTCTTCCTTTCTCCTGATAGCCTTTATCTCACCTGATAACACAATCCTTATCTCTTCAAAAAAATAGCCCTCATCTTTCTCTTCATTATCTTTCTATTTATCAAGAAATAAAAGAATTAAAATCCCAATTTTGTAGCTAGTGTGCCGTCCACTCCTAGGGCTTGTAAGTGCCAAATTTTCGTCTTAAAATTTGGGCTCTAAGTGGCCATACTAGGCCCAAACTCCTCCCCCTTATGATGCCACCTTATGCCCACTTAAAGCTCCTCAAATCCTTGGGCCACAAGCCCAGCTTGTCACTTAATTAACTATCTACTTAAATTATAAGCTAACACCATGTATTAGCCACCAAACCCATATTTTTAAAGCCCAATATATCACTTTAAAATACCGAGCACTAATTTAAACCCTACTCCACATATTTAATCAAAAGTCACCGATCCTTAGAATCTCAATTTAACATATTAAACTATCACCTTAATGCGCAGGCCCACGTTTAGGATGTTACATAATCATACTCATTAAAGACGTTTTAATTTTTCTCAATTACTGCAGAGTAATCATTAACCCCAACATAGATATTCCAAAGGACAAGTGAACTCTTCGACAAAAGGTGACATCCCATTATCATAGTCTTAGATAAGTTCACTTTATAAATTTCTCTTCAATTATAGGGGCAATTGTTATATCCCTACAGTTGAGAACCTCCTACGCTTCCCATACATGAGCACATCACCCATTATGGAAACAACGTCGCCATGACACCATTAAGGGCAATCATCACATTGCACTTAATTTCATTATTGTTTCTAACTTTCCAAGCTCACCAACCCTAAAAATGGTCATATCTTGACCATACCTTAATCTAAATGATAAAACATAAATGTAACATATTTTAATTTCATGCTTGGCATATTTTTGGATGATTTATGATGAAAATTAGTGAATTTAATGCTCCTAATCCCTTAAATTTATGTTTCTATACTTAGGAGAACATTTGGGAGCAAAAGGAACGAAAAGGGCCAAAATTGGAGTTTTCAGGATCCACACAGGCTGGGCACACGCCCATGTGAGCCACACGAGCTGGTCACACGCCCATGTGCAAGCCCGTGTCGATGTCACACCTTACTTTCCTGTTACGCGAAAAAACCCAATTTTTAGGGTTTCTGAGCCTTTTAAGGTCTTTAAATACATACTAGAAGAGGACAAATGGGGCACGCAGAGTAGAACGAAGAAATTACTCGAAGGAAGCCGTCGGATTCATCTCGAAGCAGATCCACTCCAAGATTGAAGATCTCCATCAAGTTCTTTAGAAGTTTTTGGGTTCTTTATGTCTTGTTGTTTTCTTGATTCTGAGATGTTTTCCTTTTACGTTATGAACTAAACTCCTAAATACCTAGGGAGGATGAAACCTAGATGAATCTTATTACTTAATTATCTAAATTACATGATAAATACTTGTTCTTGTTCTTAATTATGTTTCTTAACCCATGCTTTAATATTTTCAGGATATTAATTCAAGTTTAATGTGCTTATTCAGTGGAGCAAAAGTCACTTTTTAAGAAAAGATCTAGCATAATTAAACAAAATTAATTGCAACCCTAGAAATAGGATGACATAAATCTGCCGGATTAGAGTCAAATCTAATAAGGGAATCCATAGATCGAGTTAATGCGACGATAGGTGTTTTAATTAGAAAGAGATTTCAGTTAATCAACTTAGAGTCAGTTATTTTTAGTCTCGAAAGAGATATTAACATAATTTAGGGATTTCTACGGATCAAGGCAAGTGAATAAATCGTTTAATTCAGAGTCAGAATAATAAGTGAAGTCTAGGTGGATTCTTCCTTGGGTATTGTCGTTATTCATTGGTTTATTCGATTACTTCTTCACTCTCTGTCGTGTTCATAGTTAATTAGTTAGTCAAATTTTAGATTAAAACAAATCCCCTTAATTATTAGGCTAAGTAATAAAAAGATAGTTATTACTAGTAATTTTAGTCCTTGTGGATACGATATTCTGGACTCATCAAAGTTATACTACTGTTCGATAGGTGCGCTTGCCTCTGTCAAAATATTAGTTAGTTTCGAGTCCATCAAGTTTTTGGCATCGTTGCTAAGGACTAAAATATTAGGAACGCTTAATTTTTATTCCTTTAGCCATTTTTATTTTTATTTGCAATTTATTTTTATTTTTATTTTATTTACTAACTTTTCTTTTATTTGCTTCTGGTAGGTATCTTTAATTTATAACTAGAAGGAACCCGTTAGGACCATTGCTTTTTGACTGTGAGATTGAAAGTACCGCTAGCAGAAACAGTAGAGAAATAAGGCGAAGTCTACAGTATATAGAGGAAGAGCAAGAGGACGATACCAATATTACCGAGGAGATGGCTAATAATAATCTGCTACCTCCTGTGGTTGCCGCAAATTCGGTGAATCAAAATCCTGCTCCTCGTACTATGTACGATTATGATAAGCCCAATTTAACTGGGGCTGAATCGAGTATTGTTAGACTTGCTATTGCTGCAAATAATTTTGAACTGAAACCTAACACTATTCAAACAGTTTGTTCAGTTTGATAGTTTGCAGGATCATGACCCAAATACTCATTTGACCAACTTTCTAGAGTTCTGTGACTTTTTTAAGATTAATGGTGTTTCTAATGATGCCATTCGCCTTCGGTTGTTTCCTTTTTCCTTAAGAAATAAAGCTAAACAGTGGTTGAGTTCGTTACCATGAGGTTCCATCACTACTTGGGAATAGATGACCAAAAAGTTTTTATTAAAATATTTTTTGCCAACTAAAATGAAAAAGTTGAGGAATGATATCTCTTCTTTTGTGCAGATGGATTTAGAATCTCTTTACGATGCATGAGAGAGGTATAAGGACTTATTGAGAAGGTGCCCTCACCATGGGTTACCTTTATTGCTACAGGTTCAAACTTTTTACAATGGTTTGAACCCCTCAACTAGGCAACTGATTGATGTAGCGGCCGGCGGTACTCTAAATAATAAAACACCTGAAGCGACTTATGAGTTTATAGAGGAGATGTAACTAAATAACTATCAGTGGCAAGTCATAAGAACAAAGCCGGCAAAACCCGCTAGTGTGTTTCAACCTCGACGCGATCACCATATTATCAAACCAGGTAGAGTTCTTAAATAAAAAGATTGATAGTTTATGGTTTCTACTCCGGTACATCCGGTGATGCAATGTGACACAAATGGAGGAGGGATGAATAACTCAGAATATCTACCCTACAATCCTAGCATAGAGAATGAGCAACTGCATTATATGGGTAATACTCTAAACCTCCAATTAATTCTTACAGTAACACACATAATCCAGAATGGAGGAACCACCCAAATTTTTCATGGGGTAGTCAAGGAAATCAGAGACCACAACCCCCTCCAAGCTTTCAACAACAACCCTACCAGTAGGAGAAAAAGCCGAACCTTGAGGAGATGCTAACAAAATTCATCTCGGTGTCAAAAACTCGTTTTTAAAACACCGAAACAGCGTTCAAAAATTAACAAACGTCGATTTAAGGGCTCGAGAATCTGAATCTGAATCGAGGCAAGAAATTATGGTAAGTAAAAGTAAGGTTGAGGTGAGCCACAGTGCACAGAAACCGGTAAGTAAAGAATATAAACCTCGCGTGCCATACCCCAACGCGACGAAGAAAGACCATACCAATAAGCAATTTGGTAAATTTCTTAAACTCTTAAAAAAAATACATATTAACTTACCGTTTATTGAAACTCTTTCGCAGATGCCCAACTCAGTTAAATTTTTAAAGGAGCTTTGGGCAAATAAACAGAAGTTAGATAATACGTCACACGTGAAGCTAAATGCAGTCTGCTCAGCCATTTTAAAGAATAAACTACCCAACAAAGTAAAGGATCTAGGGAGTTTTACTATTCCTTGTTTAATTGGTAGTTTAAATGTAAATAATGTTTTAGCTGATTTAGGGTCAAGTATTAATGTCATGCCTTACAAAATGTTTAAACAACTAGGTCTTGGGAAACACAAACAAACTAGGATGAGCATTCAATTGGCAGATAAAACCATTAGATTTCCTAGGGGTATTGTTGAAGATGTACTCGTAAAAATTGATAAATTCATATTCTCAGTTGACTTTGTTGTTTTAGACATTGATGAGGATAATGATGTACCTTTAATTTTAGGATGACATTTTTTAGCAACTACTAGAACTATTATAGATGTTGACACAGGTGAATTGTTACTTCGTGTAGGCGATGACACAATTAAACTCCAAGCTCGTGATTCTGTTCAGATATCTAGTAATCGAGATGATATTGCAAGTTCTTTTGATGTAAGTAACATTGTGGCTCAACCTTCTTTGCAGGAAATTCCTCGAAAAAAGGTGATAGAGCCATAGTCCAGCTCAACTAACAAAAATAGAATAACTTATGAAGAACGAAGGCTTCAGATCGATGAACTAGACGAATGGAGGACGCATGTTAAGGAGAAACTAAGGATACACGATGTAGAACTTAAACAACATCATAACGAGCTTTAAGATGAAACAAATCAATTAAAAGTTGGAGACCAGGTACTGTTGGACAAAGCTGACCTCGAGTTGTCACTTCAAAGCCCAATGCAAATGGAGTAACTCCTTTTACAGTACTAAATGTCTTTTCACACGGAATGGTCGAGGTAAATCATTCTAAATTAGGCACCTTTAAGGTAAATAGCAGTCGACTTAAACCTTACTTTGATATTAGAATTGATAGCAGGAGAGAGGAGTGTCAACTCCTCGAACCACCATGACTATACGAATGAGAGGTAAGTCAAGCTTAGACTCTAAATAAGTACTTCTCGGGAGGCAACCCGAGCACTAACCCTACTAATTAGTTTATTTTTACTTCGTTTCATGTTTAAATGCAGATTTTTTTCCCACACGGCCTGGACACACGGGTGTGTCCTTGGCCGTGTAGAAACAGGGCTAAAATTTTCCCAAAACTCAATAGAAACACGGCCTTAAATTGAACTACACGGCCTGGACACACAGGCCTGTCCTGGGCCGTGTGAAACCTGGAGCAAATTTTTTTTTGAATTTTAAAACAAGTCAGAGAGTTACACGGGCACGACATACGGCCGTGTGCGAGACACGGCCTAGCCACATGGGTGTGTGGGAGGTCACACGGGCATGGGAAAAGCGAAGGATGATATACATGGCCCTACGACTTGGCCGTGTGAACCACATGGCCTGGACACACGAGCGTGTCCGAGGTCTTGTAAAGACTGGGCTTTTTTTTCCCTCGACGAACACGGGTTGAAAACAACCCACACAGGCGTGTGACACGGCCGTGTGGCCCAACAGGGACCCTCACACAATAGTGTCACCCTATAAAAACCCTAACCACTTTTCTCTTTTCTTATTTTGTCTTCTTGTTTTATCTTATTTCTATTTTCATTTTCATTTTCATTTTCATTTTATTTTTTTTATGTTTCTTATTATCTTTTAAAGACTTGTCTAATGTATTTTAAACTCTATTTTAATTTTTTTTATTGTTCTTAATCAAGTAATCCTTTAATCTTCTTCCACAGTTGTGTTTATTTTCTTAATAGTTGCTCAGAATCATGCACTTCACTTAGCTATGTCCACAACTCCGCTTTCACTATTCCACGAAATTCATCCAAAATTCAGGGCAGTTTCACTTTTCTCCCTCTCTTATGATATTCGACTTAGACTGTTATTATATATATTCATACATTGAGGACAATGTATATCTTAAATGTGCGGAGGTTATTTATATGATTATTAGAAAATCCATGAATTATATCTTTTCTTAAGTAATTTACTCATATTACTATTAGAATGAATTTTATTGATTTATGATTTTTATTGATATGTTTTGGATTAAATCACAAGTAATTTTGCATTGATTGTTTAAACTTTAAGACATTAGAGAATCAAACATGATAAGTCTATTTTCAGAATAAAAAAATTGCTAGGTAGTTTCCCTAAATTTAAATATTACCTTGAAGTTTGAGATTTACAAGATTGACATCAAAAAACCGTAATTTTTGTGAGATCTTGAGCCTTTAGAGCATGCACTTTTCTTGCTCACTTTATTATTGGTTATGAATGTGTCAAAATTGATTTGTTATTCTAGAACTTGCTTCGATTATACATATTGAGACCACACCTTTGATTTGATATACTGAGATGATAAAGGCACCTAGGTTTTAACCCACTTATCCCAAAAAGCCTACCTTCATAACCCCTTTGAGCCTAAAAAACCGTTTCTTGATCTACCCTTAATATTAACCCATAACTCATTCTTTTTGAATCATTGAGAATTTTTTCTATTGTATTGACCCCTTTTTTGTCGAGATTTGATTTGGTCAGTAGCCTAACTATGTTTTTTTGTTCCAGTTGTTAAATTATCTCTTTTATCCTTAACTCAAAAAAAAGTGAAAATAAAGTGAAAAAAAAATATATGTACATTTATTTTAATTATTACTAGTTCTATGTTATTTGAGCTTAAACGGTTAATTTCACATTTTGAGAAGAAGCTCGTGTTATTATTGATAAGTTTACAATTGATGTAATTATTCAGTATTAGTTTATTTTTTCTAGTTAGGTAAATTGTCAATTCGATCTCGATTCTAACCTTCTATTTCAGCCTTTATCCACACCTTTAACCCAAGCCCCATTACAACCCTTTAAAGACCTTTTGATTTGTGTATCATCTCATTTTATAGTGGTGGAGATTTGATTTTCATGCAAGCCTATGGTAATAACTTCCCATGTTTGACTTTTGAGTGCTTATTTTTGAACCTTAAACACCTTGAGTGATTTGAGTGAATCTTTAGTGAGGATGTCAAATCTTGTCGGTTTTGAATTAAAGGTAATTACTTAGATAATGGGAAATACCTATGCTTTCATGCTTTAAAAATGTGTGACTTGGATTGTTTGAATCTTTAGTGGTCTTTTAGTTGAACTATCAATGTGTAATTATTTGTGAATTATGATAAAACGTTATTGATGAGAATTTTGAGTTGAGAAAGCTTAATTTTAATTGTGAGTTGAGGATTTTGCTTGAGGACAAGCAAATGCTTAAGTGTGGGGATATTTGATAAACCATAAATATAACATATTTTAATTCCATGCTTGATATATTTTTGGATAATTTATGATGAAAATTAGTGAATTTGATGCTCCTAATCCCTTAAATTCATGTTTCTATACTTAGGAGAACATTTGGGAGCAAAAAGAGCGAAAAAAGGGGCCAAAATCGAGTTTTCAGAATCCACACGGGCTGGGCACATGCCCATGTGAGCCACACAGGCTGGTCACACGCCCATGTACCAGCCCGTGTCAATTTCTCACCTTACTTACTTGTTACGCGAAAAAACCCAATTTTAGGGTTTCTGAGCCTTCTAAAGTCTATAAATACACGCTAGAAGAGGACAAAAGGGGGCACGCAGAGTAGAACGAAGAAATTACTTGAAGGAAGCCGTCGGATTCATCTAAGAAGCAGATTCACTTCAAGATTGAAGATCTCTATCAAGTTCTTTAGAAGTTTTTGGGTTCTTTATGTCTTGTTGTTTTCTTGATTCTGAGATGTTTTCCTTTTACGTTATGAACTAAACTCCCTAAATACCTAGGAAGGATGAAACCTAGATGAATCTTATTATTTAATTATCTGAATTACATGATAAATACTTGTTCTTATTCTTAATTATGTTTCTTCACCCTTGCTTTAATATTTTCAGGATATTAATTCAAGTTTAATGTGCTTATTCAGTGGAGCAAAAGTCCCTGTTTAAGAGAAGATCTAGTATAATTAAACGGAGTTGATTGCAACCCTAGAAATAGGATAACATAAATCTGTCGGATTGGAGTCAAATCTAATAAGGGAATCCATAGATCGAGTTAATGCAACGATAGGGGTTTTAATTAGAAAGAGATTTCAATTAATCAACTTAGATTCAGTTGTTTTTAGTCTCGAAAAAGATATTAACATAATTTAGGGATTTCTACAGATCAAGGCAAGTGAATAAATCGTTTAATTCAGAGTCAGAATAATAAGTGAAGTCTAGGTGGATTCTTCATTGGGTATTGTCATTATTCATTGGTTTATTCGATTACTTTCTTCACCTCTATCGCGTTCATAGTTAATTAGTTAGTTAAATTTTAGATTAAAATAAATCCCCTTAATTATTAGGATAAATAATAAAAAAAATAGTTATTACTAGTAATTTTAGTCCTTGTGGATACGATATTCCGGACTCATCAAAGCTATACTACTATTCGATAGGTGCGCTTGCCTTTGTCGAAATATTAGTTAGTTTCGAGTCCATCACTAAGTCTAAGTTGGACTCCACTAAGAAGGCAACCGCAGGATGAGGGATATGTTCCATGCCCTTCTTCATCTATAAATACCCCCTCTCTTGAGAGGAGGACAAGTTAAGACACAATGCCTATACTTTGCTAAAATGCAACCTCAACAGAGGGGAAGCTAGAAAATTTTTTGAAGGGGGTGGAATTAAGTTGTATATTTTTATGATAAAAAAAGTTAAAGTCCATCATTTTAATAGTCTATATCTTTATAATTTTGAAAGGATTAAATCAATTTTTTCTTATCTTTGAGGGGGCCAAAGTGTAATTTTACCATATACTAACTTAAAATTTTTAAAATTATAAAAGAACTAAAAGTAAAATTTCCATTTTAGGGGGCAGGGCCCCTACCAGCCCCCTTGACTTCGCCCTTGGACTTCAACATCCATAAAATCACCATTTCCAATAACTTTTCATATCATCTACGATGTGAACCACTTTTACTTTAACAACTTTTTGAGTCCTCTACATGTAATAGCCCAAATTTCAGTGATGTCAGAAATAGTGGTTCAAGACCACCAAATTCGACAAATGAACTCGTATATTATATAATTTAATATTTACGAGCCAAATGTAGCTTTTAAAAGATTTTTGAAATTGTAAATTGTGTTTTATAAAGATTTATTTGGTTAAGAAATTGAGAAAAGGGGGTATCAAGATCTCGGTGTTATAAACCGAGCCATAAATATTTTTATGAATATTTACGGAATGTCAATAAGGTAGTATTAAAATTTCGTTAGAAAATTTTGACGTTTGAGTGGTTAATTAAATAAAAAAGACTAAATTAAAAAAGGTGTAAAAGTTGCTAGGAGGATTAAATAGCCTAATTGTCAAATGAGGAAGGACCTAAAGTGAAAATAATCCCAAAGGAGATATTTTGGGCGGCAATAGCTGAGAAAAATCAGAAAATGGGTGAAATAAGGGCAAAATTGGAAAATTGCCAAAATTAGCTAAATAAAAATGGGACCAAATTGGAATATTTAGAATTCTCTTCATTTCTAGTCATTTTCATCAGCTGAAAAATATCCATGGAAGAGGGTTCAAGCTGGTTTTCATACTCTAGCTTCATGTAAGTTTAATTCTTGCTTTCTCCTTGAAATTTCTATGTTTTTGGACTTTTATAATTGGGTCCAACTTACTATGTCATTAGTTTTTGATTCCATGGCTAAATTTTAAAGTTTCTATGGATGAGTGCTGGAATCATATGATGAAAAAACATAGAATTGAAGCTTTAATTTGATATATGATGATTTTATCAAGTAAAATTGATGGAAATTGATTTTAGGACCTAATTGTGAAAGAGTTTGGAATTAAGGTCTAGTGTTAAATTTTTGATTTCCAAGGGTTATGAAGTAGTTTAAAATAATAGAATAAAGTATTAGTTGAGAAAAATTATCCCAATTGAGGGGTTAATTGGACAAGGACTGAATTGTATGAACTGTAAAATTTGGGGCAAAATAGAAATTAACACTTTGCACTAAAACAGTTTTGGATAGCAGTAGTAATCTAACTTTTAAAATAACCAAAAATTGTAGAAATCGAATTAGAGGATGAATAAAATATGGAATTAAAGCTTATTGAGTCTAGTTTCTTATAGAAGAATTTATGTAAGCAATGAAATTATAAATCATGAGATATAATAGGTTTTGTGAGATAAGGTTAGAATGATTTCGGGTTCCCCTGTTTTGAATTTGGAAAATCATAAAATATAGGATAAAAATAATTAGGGGCTTAAATTTATACTTTGAAAATCCTGAATGAGTCTATTTTCAAGAGAAACAAACAGGAACATCATCCAAATCCCATATGAGGAGATAATTTATTTTTAATGAAGAAAGGTTGGAACTGTCAAACAGCAGAACAGGGGTGACTTTAAAGAATAAACTGTACTTATTGGCTAAACAAAAAATTCTGAAAATTTTATGGTAAGAATATATGTGAGTCTGGTTTTAGGGAAAATTATCATAAATTAATTTGGAGTTCTTTAGCTCAAGATAAAAATAATTTAGTGACTACGACATGGATGGACAACTTGAATATTCACATAAATAAATAGTGAAAAATTATAGATAATGTTACTTACAAGTGTGTTATTTATACTAAGGATGTGGATGGAGAGGAGGAGGAAGAATACATGAACGACTTGTGTATAAATTGATCACATGCCCGATTATAATTGATAAATGCTGAATTTTTGGAATATTTATTATGAAATTATGATTATCGTTATAATACAAAAATTGAATATGTGAGTTTATATGGCTAAATTTTTGTGATCATTTGTTAATTTTATGAACTCCATGATGTGTTATTTCATATGTATTGATGATAAAATGTTAATAATGTAAAAGTATGAAAATTGAATAAATGATCAAATTGAGCACTTTAGTTTAGTGACAAGATGAATTGACGGAAAAGACCATGGTTGAACCATGGCAACAAGTGATAAGTGATAGCTTCGGCTACACTTATCTGATCAAGGACAAGTGAAAGTGATAAGTGGTAGCTTTGGCTACCTGATCAAGTGAAAAGTGGTAGCTTCGACTACCTGATCAGTGAAAAGCGGTAGCTCCGACTACCTGACCAGTGAAAAGCGGTAGCTCCGGCTACAAGTGACAAGTGATTTCGTGTAAGACCATATCTGTGATATGGCATCGGTGTGATACGTGTTTAAGATGTAAGACCATGGCTGAGCTATGGCATTCTGGTGAAAAGACCATAGCTATGTTATGGCATCAGTGATTATCAGTGAAATTCAGTGCATACTGGTGCAGACCAATTTCGTAAGACGTTCACTAATTTGACAAAGTTTGGTAAGTGTTACATAGAATTATGTGATATAAGGAAGTACGAATTGATGAGACATGAACATAGAACTTGGTTGATGAATGAGTTCATTTGTGAATATATATTTGTACACTCTTAAGTGTATTATCAGTACGAATTGGTATTCCAAATGAGTTAATGAGAAGAGTTCTAATATGAAATAATCTGAATTCTAAATGAAATATTATGAAAATGTACTTGAAATACATTGGTATGTCTTGTATATGTTATTTGAGTTCATAATGTGGAAAGTAAATGTATGTGGAAATATGAGATGATGATACCTGTGCATGGAATTTATTGGTGGATACGTACATCCAAATTTATATGATAGATTTTAGTGAACATTGGAATTGGGCTCAATAAGTGATTTGTTAATTTAAATTGTGATTGGCAGGAAGAGTTAGTGAATTTCATGTTTATGAATTGTTAATTTAAAGATGGGGTTTGGTATAATGAACATGTTTTTGGTTGATAGGAAAATAATATTATCTTTTCCTTTCCTGTGTTATGAAATGATGAGGACCCCAATAGTAGTGTTTTTATTTTTGTTGTATATAATTTATTTATGTGTTCTTGCAAGAACACCTTCTGGTTTTCGGATTTAATCAGCCTTGGATTTTAGTATAGATACATATTTCAAGTGGTTTTGTCAGAAAAAGTATTCATATTGCTTTACCATAAATTATGGAGATTCAAAGAACACAATATCTCCCCACTTTGCTTATCATATTATTAGCACATCTTCAAAAATATTTTTATTAACATATTATTTATTTTATAATTGAATTTTTACACATGTTTCTTAAGATAATACTAAATTTAGAGAATAACTAGTAATACAAATTTTAGATTTATTTTTAAACTGTATGTTATGTTAAGCACTTTAATTTTAACCAAAACATATCAATTAAGCTATTCATGAAAATGCATTTAATTAAGTCTTTTGATCATATTTTTATTTTGAACTATTATATGACAAACGTAATCGTTAAATGTTGTTGATTCAACCATTTTGTTGCTAATATGACACTCCATCTCATTTTTTATAATCTCCCCAAATATGGCAACCAAATATTACATTATCTTTCGTATGCAAGTAGAATTGCAAATACAGTTATATCTAAACAATATGTCGATATTAATTATCTCCCTTTAACATTTTTATTTAAAAAAAAAACATACTAACACATTCAAACAATTTAAATATGATCTTTAACACTCCCCCTATCCAACCATTCAACTATGGGCGAAAGTCCTTGGCCAATCCCGAAGTAAGTAAATTAATTCCTCTACTTTTAAAATGAAAGCAAGTTGGTAAAATTGATGACGATGATTAAGATATAATAAAATAATGATTATTTAATATGATATTGATTTTAATTAATAATAAAATTGTGCACGTGGCGAATGCTAATTTGTTGTAAACCTGACATGTCACTTTTTAAAGAAATATTTTGATTTAATAATTAATTAAATTAACAATAATGGGAAATAAATTTTAAAAAAGCGGACGGAAGTGTTTGAATAAACTTTTACACAGGTGTTACCTATTTTTCAAATTTTCGGGAAATTTACATAAATAATATTAAAATAATAATTTATTATCCAAATAATATAGACCTACTATTATTTATCCAATATATATTTTGAATAGTAAAAAAATATTTGGGTTTCCCAAAAAAAATCATATTAAAAAGTAAATTATTTAAAATGATCATTTGAAAAATATATGAAAAATAAAAACTCTTTAAAATTAAAAAAATTAAAATTCAATGTTATCTAAATCGGGTTGGACTAGGTGGACCAGAAATTAGTTGGGGTATTGATTCGGTGAGGGTAAAAAATGGTTGACCTGTCGATTTCTCGTCCAAATAGTCCGATCCGATTTTTTAACATTGAAATTTGAAATTTTTTATATTTTAAAAATATTTTGTAATATTTTTTTATATCTAAAGAGTTTTTTTTTCACATTTTTATTTTAAAAATAATTTTAAACCTTTATGTTTTTAAAAATGAAAAATTAGTTTTAAAGTTTTTAAGTATTTTTAAAGGGTATGGATCGACAAAAGCAATACTGTAAATATTGAAGGCTAAAAAAATTATAAATTTTAAAATCGGTTGACCTATGAACCGATACGTAGGGATGGCAAAACCAGAATCACCCGATGGATTTCAATTCAAAGCAGATTTTTTTTTTTTTGAATTAAAGTGATGTGGGGCAGGGTGGGGCAGGGTAAATTTTTTTTCTTTTGGATGGTGGATATAGAGCGGTTATGGTAATTTCTTGTCCCACCCCGCTCCACTATATGAAATTACTATTTTATTCTTGTATATATAAACTATTAAAAGGGTAAAAATGTAATAATGTAACATAGAAAAAAATATTCTTATATTTTATATTTAAATAATTTTTGACAAATTATTTTTAAATATTTACTTTACACAAAAAAAATATTAAAATTATTAAAGATAAGTAGTAAAAATTAAATTGAAGTGGAACGGAGTGGGGTGACGAGGGGTGGGGTGGAATGATGATGAATGCATCTAACATCCATAGAGGTGGTAGTAGTTTTCAATTATATACATTGATAGTGAAGCGGGGCTGGTGGTAGAGTAGAGCACGCTAACTATGGAGCAATGGTGGATTTAGTAATATTCACCTCACCCCGCTCTATTGTCATCCCTAATGGTACAAACTGATTGACCCGGGCTAAAAAACCATTTGAACTGACAATTGAACCAGTTTTTATAACTTCTATTTTTTAAATTTTTTATAATTTATTTGTTGGAGTAAAGGGGTATGATTTTTGCATGAATCAATTTTTATAATTTTTTATAAAAATAAAATCCATGGAAAAAAACTATAAGTATCATCATCAATCATCAAATCAACAGAAAAATCATACCCTTTGACTCCCTCATAGTGAGTATGACTTATTTCCCCCCTTTATTGCTCAAAGATCCACAAGCAAGCAAATTTTCTTTGTATCAGAGACCACAAATCTTCTTATTATTAAAGAGCTTCATTTGACTTTCTCAGTGTTGGAGTTACTTGCCAATATAGGTTAAGTCTTCATCGAGCTACTCTATAAGTCTAGCCTTATCAACATTAGATAGCTTTTCAAATGTTGAGGTAGTTGTGATTGGAGGAATATCTTTATAAGCTAAAGTTTCATTAACATCACAAAACAATGACAAGTAGGAATGTAAAAAAAAAAAAAAAGAAAAGAATTCCTCCTCGATAGTTGAATCAATAGACGCTACCTCAATAAGATGTTTCAATAAGGGTGCGATGGATGTTAACTCTTAAACAACTCTATAAATATGAGCCACAGTTTATGGAACAATAAGAATCTTTTCCACGAAATCTTGATAGAGTATTCATGATGTTCGAAATATCTTCATTTTGATTTTCGTTAGTTGTTATGTCGGTTGTAACTTCATGTTTGGTTCAAGCATCAACCAATCTATAAAGTTTTTGAATCAATTGCAACTATTGTAAACAACTGGGAAGTAAAAGCAACATGGTTTTTTATATTATCTTTTTCATCAACATCTTCACTTTTAGAATCACTCAAGATAACTTCAAAAGACTTCAGCCTTTTAATAGTGTTGTCACATCCAGCCTTGGTATATATGTCCATAGTGTTTGCATTCATGACATTTAATTTTTTATTCTTCTTATTTCTATATCGGCCCATAACATTTTTTTTCTTCTATTCATGATTGTAGATCGCCTAATCATTATACATCTGGATGACTTTCAAACTTTCTTCTAAGATTACCCAACTATTATAGCAAAACTTTCATAAGAGTTTCTTCTTTAATTGCAACTGGAGAAATAACTTACAAAGCAATGTTACTTTCTACCCTTACTCTTCTTGAACTCATCAAAATTCATGTCAAAGGTTTGTTAGGATCCAATAAGCACATCAATCATCATTGTATCAATATCTTTTACCTCTTATATCACAATCACCTTAATTGCAAAACGTTCAAGAATATATTGCAAAATCCTTTAAACCAACTTGGCACTCGAGTACTTCTCACCAAGAGCAAAAGCTTTATTAAAAATGTCACCTAATTTAGCATAAAAAATCAGAAATTGTTTATTCATGTGATATTCTCAAAATTTCAAATTTAGATGTTAACATCTAAAGTTTCAATTGTGTCACAAAAGTAGTCCATTCATGTGACGTTTCGAGAGTGGCCCAAGCATCATTAGCAAAATTGCACTTGGAGATACTTAGAATTTCTAAGGATCTACACCGTTGAAAATATCATTCAAGGTTTTTGAATTGAAACTGGCTACCTTGTCTTTATTTGCCGACCAGGTGGTTTCAGGTTTGATGATTTGAACTCCATTGATTTCTTGAGTAGGTGGTTCCCACCAAATAAAATAATCTTCCAAGCCTTTTTGATAAAGGGCTTTTGATATAAGCTCTCATATGTACCATCAAGCATAGTGGGTCTTGAGATTAAGAGTCTTTCTGTCTCCTTTAGCTAATTTAATAGTAGAGTCGCTACTTCGTACATTAAGTGCCTAGCTTTGATATCAATTGAAAATCGATAAATTTACCTTTTAGTTGCATGTTCAGTTGCAACTAGCTAAACTAATTGAAAGAGTAAAAAACTTTCACCTAATTTTATAGCATTTTTTCCTTTGGTGATTTGCCTAGAATTTTTCTTTCTTTGCAATCTTTTCTCAAGGGAACTTAAGAAAAAAGCTAGAAGAAAATCATGAAAAAAATTGAGTATTGTGCTGATAATGTATTATAAAATAAACAACAAATAAACTAAAAATATATATATAGGAGAACAAAGAGAGAAATATGTATTTTATTAAGCTATAAAATATTTACAATACTTCTCCAAAGCCTATATTTATATAAATAAGGAAGTATGAATTATACAAAGTTCTACTCGTAATAGACATTAAATTCCTAAAATACATCAAATTTCTTATCCTAATAGGCATCTATTTTATAAAAATAAAATATTTATAACAAATAAATTCATCAAATCAATGTGAAAAAATTATCTTAAAGTTGACAAAAAGCGGGAATTCCTATCGAATTATCAAAATATAACAAAGCATTCAATTATACCTCGTCACAAGTAAGGTAATTCCATTGATTGAATTGATCGAATTCATTTTGAACCGTGCTTAAGAAAGAAAAAAGATTCAATCTCAACTCAATTTGATTCTACTTGAATTCAATGTAAATAATATTTATTTAAATTTATAAATTTACTCTTAAAATATTATATTATATTTAAATAATAAAACATGATATTTGAAAAAATCAAAGGGAGGTAGATACGATTTTGAAAAAGAAAAGCAAATTGTAACGTGACGTTACCTAGATCATCAACATCTATACATCAAATATAGCGACCTAAAATTTCCTTAGTTAGCGCTAATTGAGAAATTATTGAAAATTTGAAAGCAGAGTTTCAATTTTATTTAAAAAGGAGTGCCACCGATCTTTTTTCTAGGTGTGATCGGACACCTAATAAATCCTCTTTTAAAGAAAAATTATTTTTTGAATTTTCTTAAAAAGAGCGGGTTTAAGTCTGCGTCAAAATTCGGAGAAAAAATAGGGTTCGAGTCGATTCTGCGAGGAAGGTATTAGCACCCTCATGACGCCCAAAATTGGTATCTCGTTAAGCGCGTTGTCTTAATTTTCAAAAATACAAGTTTAATTTAATATTTAATCGTGATCCGATTGAGACACGAAAATTTTTTAAAAAAGCGAGAATTTTAAGACTAGAAATTTTTTAAAACCGAGAATTTTGAAAACACGAAATTTTTTTAAACCCAAAAATTTTGAAAACACGAAATTTTAGAAATCTGAAAACACGAGAATTTTTTTAAACACGAATTTTTTGAAAACACGAAATTTTTGAAAACACGAAAATTTTAAAACACAAGAATTTTTTCTTTTTTTTAAAACATGAAATTTTGAAAACCGAAAATTTTGAAAACACGAAATTTTAGAAATCTGAAAACTTTGAAAACACGAATTTTTTGAAACACGATTTTTTTGAAAACACGAGATTTTTGAAAACACGAAATTTTAAAACACAAAATTTTTTTAAAAAATGAAAATTTTAAAACACAAAAAATGAAATTTTGAAAATTTTGAAAGCGAAAATTATTTTTTTAAAACACGAATTTTTGAAAATCGAGAACTTTGAAAATCTGAAATTTTTGAAACACGAAATTTTGAAAATATGAAAATTTTGAAATCTGAAAATTTTGAAAACACGAAAACTTTTAAAACACGAAAATTTTTAAAATCGAGAATTTTTGAAAACACGAAATTTTTTAAAACACGAAAATTTGGAAAATCGACAATTTTTGAAAACACAAAAGTTTTGAAACTCGAAATTTTATTTTATTTTTTAGATTTTTGATTTTTTAAAAGGGTGTATCGTATTTAACACGAACCGATAATTCACCCAACATAGCGATGAAATCAACGACAAGTGTTAAACCGATTCGTTGCCTTATTTATTAAAATTATTATCATTAATAATAAAATTAAATAAAATAACATTAAAAATATAAATACAAAATATGCAATAAAAATACCAATAATGTCATCAAAATACTGAATTAAATTAAAAGTAGGTAAAAAAAATTACGAAAAGCTCAAAATTACGAGCTTGAAGAATGAGATACACGACCGGGCTCTTTTTTTTTTTTTTTTTTTTTTTCTTTTTTTTTCTTTTTTTCTTTTTTTCTTTTTTCTTCTTTCTTCTTTTTTTTCTTTGGCCTACGCTTTTGGGCTGGGTTTCTTCTTTGGTTGGGCTTGCTTGCTTGAACTTTGGGGTCGGATGGGTGGGTCAGTCCGGGTGGGTCGGGTCGACCCGCTGAGTTATTTTTTTTTTTTTTTTTTTTTTTCCTTTCTCCTTTCTTTTCTTTTTTTCTTTTCTTCTTCCTTCTTTTCTTTTCTTTCTTCTTCTTCTCCCTCTTCTTCTTCTTCTTCTTCTCCTCCTAGCCCAGCCCGTCTCAAGTGGTCGCGTCTCCTCCACCGGTGGTGACGCCTCTTCTTCTCTTCTTCTTCTTCTTCTTCTTTCTCTCTTCTTTTCTTTTTTTCTTTCTTTTTGTGTGTTTTTTTTTTATGATGGGGTTAGATTTTGGTTGATTTCCTCTTTTATAGTGTTTTCTTGCAGGTAGCAGGTGGCTAGGGGAAGGAGGCCATCCCTTAGGGTGGTGGCCGGAAATCACGGAGGTAGGTGCCCAAATCCATGGGATTTTGGAGATTTTTGATAGAAGGACCAGATTACAAAGCATAACAAAATTATTGGGGCCAAAGTGTAATTTTAAGAAAGATTAAGGGTAAAAATGTAATTTTGAAAAGTTTTGGGGCCAAAATGTAATTTCAAGAAAGTTTAGGGGTTAAAATGTAATTTTTTAATTTTTTAATTTTTTTAAATTTTTTTAAAAATAAACCCATAATTAAATCCAGGACAAAATTTAGTGCTTCTGTTGCCCTCTTTGCTCATCATTGTGAAAGCAGGATAAAGCAAAGACTTAAAACTAAATTTTGTTCGATGTCCAATATTTATTCTTTATTGAAAAATAGAAATCGAAAATAGCTCGACATGTGACCGAAGCTCAACTCACCTCTCGGATTATGAGTTGATCTTTGAAAAACAAAATTGAAAATACCTCTCGTGTGACGAGGCTCAACTCACCTCTCATAATATGAGTTGATTTTGAAAAACAAAATTGAAAAATACCTCGGCGTGTGACGAGGCTCAACTCACCTCTCGCATTATGAGTTGATTTTTGAAAAGCGAAATTGAAAAATACCTCGATGTGTGACACGAGGCTCAACTCACCTCTCGCAATATGAGTTGATTTTTGAAAAGCGAAATTGAAAATACCTCGGTGTGTGACCGAGGCTCAACTCACCTCTCGCATAATATGAGTTGATTTTTTGAGAAATTGAAAGCGAGGCTCAACTCACCTCTCGCAATATGAGTTGATTTTTGAAAAATAGAAAAAAAAAATACCTCGGCGTGTGACTGAGGCTCAACCTCGGCGAAATTGAAAAATACCTCGGCGTGTGACCGAGGCTCAACTCACCTCTCGCAATATGAGTTGATTTTTTGAAAAGCGAAATTGAAAAATACCTCGGCGTGTGACCCGTGTGAGGCTCAACTCACCTCTCGCATTATGAGTTGATTTTTGAAAAGCGAAATTGAAAATACCTCGGCGTGTGACACGAGGCTCAACTCACCTCTCGCATTATGAGTTGATTTTTGAAAAGCGAAATTGAAAAATACCTCGGCGTGTGACTGAGGCTCAACTCACCTCTCGCAATATGAGTTGATTTTTGAAAATAGAAATTGAAAAATACCTCGGCGTGTGACCCGAGGCTCAACTCACCTCTCGCATTATGAGTTGATTTTTGAAAATAGAAATTGAAAAATACCTCGGCGTGTGACCCGAGGCTCAACTCACCTCTCGCATTATGAGTTGATTTTTGAAAAACAGAAATTGAAAATACCTCAGCGTGTGACCTGAGGCTCAACTCACCTCTCGCCATATGAGTTGATTTTTTTGAAAAACAGAAATGAAATAATTTTAAAAAGTATCAAAATTTCAAAACATATCATCTGGTGGAACTCGAATGTCTTCCTTGTCCTTGGTTCGGTACAGCTATCATCAAAACCTTTTGCTTTATTGGAATACCTGTATATGTCATGCATGATGTTATCATGATATGCACATGTTTGGTCTTAAATGCTTTTATGCCTACATGATTATGCCATACGCCTTGGGCTTGTTTGCCATATATCTCTTTTCGTTACGACTCTCATGATGACTGCATTCATTGCCTCGATTCTTGACTTCCCTTTCAGGTTTTGTACCCATCCTCGAGTAATCTGCGTTTCTCGTGTATCACCCTTTTGCCCTTGTTGAACTTTGTCCTTGCTTTGAGGCTCTTGTACTTACCAAATTCTCATCCAGGTAATACTCAACATTCCTTTTGTTTAGAGTATGTCATTTCACTATTTATCATTTAGACAAACCACACATGAGATGCATGAAAATAGGAAAGTAGGTCGAAAGAAATACCTCACATTCATATTTATTTCAAAAGCAATAAGCAAAGAAAATTGACAAGGAAAAGCTCAATAAAGAAAACATTATAAAGAAAGGAAAGCGATTCAATTGTCACAAATGCTCTAGATATTCAACGCATGAACTTCTCCACATTTCTTCATCTGGATCTCTTGAGCACGGCTTCTTGTGTAGAAGATTTGAGCTTAAGGATGCTTCAAATATTGTAATCTCGCCACATGACTCTCCGTTCAAATCGTCTTGCTCCTTTTTGCGAACCTCCTTCATTAGGGGCTTCGTTTTCATCCTAATCTTTTTGTTTATCAAGGTTTTCATCTTTCGAGTTTTCATCCTAATCTTTTTTGTTTATCAAGGCGCCCTTTCGAGTTTTCATCTTGATCTTTTTCTTTTTTTTTTTTTTTTTATCAAGGCGCCCTTTTCGGGTTTTCATCTTGATCTTTTTTTTTTTTTTTATCAAGGCGCCTTTTCGGGTTTTCATCTTGATCTCTTTTTTTAGGCATAGTACTTTTCACGGCATCGAGTTCCTTTGGATTAGGTAACTCCTTCCCATCCATCTCGGTGAGAATCAAAGCTCCACCAGAGAAAGCCTTCTTTCTGACGTCGGCCCTTCCCAATTTGGTGCCCATTTTCCTCGAAAGTCTTTTTGTATTGGGAGAATCTTTCTCGATCTGAGTTCCCCTCGCGAATTCTCTTGGCGCACCTTCTTGTCATGAGCCGTGATCATTCTCTTTTGGTACATCATCCATGATGATTGCCTTCAGCGTTTTTCTTCGATAAGATTTAGCTGGTCATATCGAGCTTGAACCCATTCGATTCTTCTAGTTTCGACTCCATTAAGACTCGTGAGAGGGATCTCAACTTCAATGGGCGTACGACTTCCATTCCATAGACCGGAGAGAAAGGAGTTGCTCCGTAGATGTCCATACGGATGTGCGATATGCATCAAAGCGAATGGTAGCTTCTCGTGCCAATCTTTATATGTCTCGGTCATTTTCCCAATAATCCTCTTAATATTTTTGTTAGCCGCTTCTCTTGCTCCGTTCATCTTTGGGCGATAGGGTGAGGAATTATGATGCTTTATTTGAAGCGCTCGCTTTACTTCTTTCATCATCTTGTTGTTTGATTTAAGCGTTATCTAAAATAATTTTCTCGAGCAAACCGTATCGACATATGATTTTCCTTTTTAAGAACACACAAGCTGCGGTCTTCGTCACATTAGCAAATGAAGCGGCTTCTACCCATTTTGTGAAGTAATCTATAACCACAAAAATGAGCCGGTGGCCATTAGAAGCTTTTGGAGAAATTGGCCTATAACATCCATGCCCCACATAGAAAAAGCCACGGAGAAGTCATGACATGAAGGCGAAGAAATTGCATGAATTTTATCGTAGTAAATTTGACATTTGTGGCACCTTAAATGCGTAACTAATGCGATCGCTTTCCATCGTCGACCCGATAATAACCGAGTCTCATAATCTGCCTGGCCATAGTGAAACCATTGGCATGCGTCCCACAAATTCCTTCATGGACATCTTCAAGTATTTTTCTGGCTTCAACAGAATCCACGCATCTCAGGAGCACTTGATCTTTTCCTCTTTTTTACAGGATATCCCATCAAGGACAAATCCCACCGCCATTCTTCTGATTGTTCTTTTGTCGTTCTCATTTGCTTGCTCGGGATACCTTTGATTCTTGACATATTCTAAGATATCATGGAACCACGGCCGTCCATCTGTCTCTTTTTCAATGCTAAAACAATGTGCAGGGACCTCATATATGCTCATTTGGAGAGGCATTATTTCCGTTTCTCTGTTTGCTTTGAACATTGAAGCCAGGGTGGCCAAGGCATCAGCCAATTGGTTTTCTTCTCGTGGGAAGTAGTTAAAAGTCACTTCTTTGAATTCTTTGACCAGCTCCGCCATGAGATCGCGATATTTGACCAATTTCGAATCTCTCACTTCCCAATCTCCACGGTTTGGTAAATCACCAACTTTGAGTCCCGTACACTTCTAAGATTTTGATGTTTCGTTCAATAGTGCGAAGTCCCATGATGCAAGCCTCATATTCCGCTACGTTATTGGTGCGGAAGAAATTTAATCTGGCGTTGAGCGGATAATGGTTCCTTACGGTGACACTAAAATTGCTCCAATCCCATGCCCCAATGCATTTGATGCACCATCAAAGCTCATCTTCCATGATTTCTCTTTTGACGACTCACACTTTTTTACGTAATGCACATCAAATCCTCGTCTGGGAAATCAAATCTCAAAGGCTCGTATTCCTCCGTTGTTCGAGTTGCTAAGAAGTCACTATATCGCTCCCTTTATCGACTTTTGACTCACATATACAATGTCGTACTCGATAGTAGGATCGCCATCGTGCCATTCTTCACGAAAGTGCGGTGATTCCATCATGTATTTTATTGGGTCCTACTTTGAAATTAACCACGTCGTATGATACAACATATATTATACGAGCCTTGAACGCCCAAACCAAAGCACAATGAAATTTTTCAATTGTGGTACTTTGCTTCATACTCGTGAACTTCTTGCTGAGATAGTAGATCGCCCTTTCTCTTTTCACGACTCATCATGTTGCCCCGATCGCAACCCATTGAATTTTCGAACACGATTAGATACAATATTAACGGTCTTAGGGAGTTGGCGGTACTAGCTTTGGAGGTTAGACAAATCTTGTTTTATCTTGTCAAAAGCCACTTGGCACTCATCGTTCCACTCTCCGGATTATGTTTTGAAGGAGTCAAAAATTGGGTCACATTGGTTGGTAAGTTGAGCAATGAATCGGCGATGTAGTTCAACCTCCTAAAATCCTCGACTTCTTTTTGTGTCTGCGGAGGTGGTAGTTCTTGTATGGCTTTTATCTTATCTGGATCAACCTCAATACCTCTCTCACTAACAATGAAGCCGAGTAATTTTCTCGAGGTAGCCCGAGCGTACACTTATTGGATTAAGCTTAATTTGGAACTTTCTTAGTCTTTCGAACAATTTCTTGAGGTTCCCAATATGCTCTCTTTCTCCCGAGATTTGGCAATCATATCATCAACATAAACTTCTATCTCTTTGTGCATCATGTCATGGAATAGCATCACCATTGCCCTCGATATGTTGCCCGGCATTCTTTAATCCAAAGCGGCATCACCTTGTAGCAAAATGTTCCCCACATCGTTCTGAAGGTAGTTTTCTCCATATCCTTGGGAGCCATCTTTATCGATTATCGAAAATCCATCCATGAAAGAAAACAATGAATGTTTTCTTGTGTTATCCACCAACGTGTCGATGTGTGGCAAGGAAAAATTATCTTTAGGACTTGCTCGATTCGGATCGCGATAATCCACTCACATTCGTACCTTACCGTCTTTCTTGATCTTTGGGACTATGTTAGCTACCCATTACGGGTATTTGGAGACTTGTAGAAAGCCGACATCAAATTGTTTCTTGACTTCTTCTTTTATCTTTATGACATTTTAGGTCTCATTCGTCTCAGCTTCTGTTGAATAGGTTTGCATTATGGTTTCAGTGGGAGTCTATGGACCACTACATCCTCGTTCAACCCTGGCATGTCTTGATACGACCATGCAAATACATCTTTATACTCACGAAGCAAGGCGATCAAATCATGTTTGGTGTTATCTGAAATGGAGGTCCCAATCTTCACTTCTTGCCTCTTTTCTTCATTTCCCAAGTTCATTGTCTCAACAGATTCTTGATGGGGTAGGATCTGTTTATCTTCTTGTTCTATCATTCTTTGTAAGTCGGAGGCGAGACATAATCTTGACATTTTCCTCGACGAATTCTCCTAAACAAATAGCTTTCTCAAAATCGATTCGGGACTTGTAGCAGGATTGTTCATGTCGTTGGTATCGAGCACTGAAAGGTGAATGGAAAAGAAAACTATAGAGGAGCATCAAAGTATTGGAACCAAACAAACATAATGTTATGGCATGATATGAGGTACATGTAAGGACAATTTGTGAGAAGAAGGAATAATTATGAAGTTAACAAGAATGAAAAGACTATGACAAAATGCATCTCCATTAATGTTCATTTAAATGATAAGAAGCAAACATAAGCTCTTACAAAAGAATCCCACTATTACTTAGGGGCACACAAAAGAGAGTTAACATTGAGCATTACTCGGAGAGGACTTAGAAACTACAAGAAGATCCACAACGGTCAATTGTTCAAAGCGAATCCGGAGGACAAGGCGTATCATTGAAACATCTTTAATTGCATCATCCCTTTGTCAACAACATTTATCTTGGCGTTACGAAGACCCTTTCAATCCATAACATCGTGCTTTGTGGATTATCTCGCCATACAGGTACATCATTCCTGCAGATGTAAATGTTTTTGACAAAGGAGGATCGTTATGGGCTCTCATTCCAACTCCCGACACGAGGCTCTGCAAACCTCATTTCTTGATCTTTACGCAACTCTGGATTGTATGGTTTTAGCCTCAGTGAATGATTAGAGTGATATGCACATGCAATGAATGGATGAATGAATAAATGAAAAATGTATGTTAGTCATGAATAAATATGCAAGAATTTGGTGTTGATTTCAAGATAGCCCCATACTTAGGCATTTCATTAATCAAAAGAGTCCATTACAAAACGTTTTGCCATCTACGATTTATGATTACACAAATTTCCTAGCCACATCGCCTTGTTTCTTTACTCGTTCTAGGAATTCGACATGTTTGATCCTTGTCTCGGAGGAATTGGTAGCGAGATCTTCGCTTCATCGATAATTGCACAATTTGCATAGTAGCCTTGCAATTTCATTAATCAAACCACCAAGATACATATCTTTTTCTTGGAGAGCTCTTTCGTATGCACGAATGTCTCTACATCATCTTGGCCATTCTTTTCTTCTAGGGCTTTTAGGAGAGTATCCAAGTGTTCTTGATGAGCTTGCAATGTATTTTCTAAATCTTGTATTTTCCTTCTTAGCTCTTGGCCTTTCGGATGACTAGTCATTAATTTTGCAGACGCGATTTAGTATTCAACATTCTTCTTCCTTAACTCTATCATAGCACGAGCAGCTTTTTCCTCTTCCTTCTTCGCTTTCCCTCTCCAGAATTCCATCCCACCTTTGATGTTGCTTAATTCTTCCTTCCATTCCGTCGATGATTTGCCCAGCCCGCTATTCTTTATGGTACCTCTCAATTTCTTATTTTCCAAATGAAGATCCTTTAAGTCATTTCTCATGATCTCAGCTTCTTTCTGGACTTTCTCGTTTCTGGATTTTTCAATTTGAACATCTATCTTTAGTTGGTAATTTTCCTCTTGAAGAGAACTAATATCCCGTAACAGACTGGCCTTTTCACGTTCAAATTCATGTCTTGCTATTTCCAATTCGGACGGCATTTCTTCTGAGAAAGGATTCTGGAAAGTATAATCCGTTGGTGAGGTTTGTTGACTATTCACTCGTCTTTGTCTCCATATTTTATAATCTTGAGTGATAGTATCAGCATCTGAGCTAACTCCATTAGGTAAATTTCCTTCCAAGACTTTGCGATATCTCGGACTTTTTCATGTAACCTTCACTGTAAAAGCAAACTCGGTGTGCTAATCCTCCGGTAGTTGGTATGAGCGTCGTGAAACAAAGCGTCTTTGAACCATTAACGGTGCATATCCAACTCCTCCCATAATCCGAGTAAAGGTACCCAATCTTGGCTTCGCATTTGTATAGCGGGTGAAGGACGGATCCATGGTGCTCTCCAAGTTATATCTTCGGCGCGGAGGTTACGAAAAAGCTGAAACCAGTCTTTGTTCGGTGACATCCTTCGGCCAATCTTTCTCAAGGTAAGCTTCCAATGGAGCGAATGTTTTTGAAAACATGTGGAAAGGTGTGCGCTCCACTTTCCAGAAGTGGCTCAGAATCCAAACATTAAGTAGCTGTGCACATCCGATAAAACGTCCTTCCCCTTTTCTCCTACAACAATTTAGAGATCTAAAAGTCTCAGCTAAGATAGTTGGGACGGGGTTGATTCCTTGCCTCAACTTTTCAAAGAAATCCACTACATAACTTCTATATGCCCAAGAACTTTTGGGAAGACAATTAATCCAGTAAATGGCTAAAGCAAGCAGATCCACTCTCTTCACAATATCTGGATGGTTTTGAACTAAGTCTCGAGAGAAAACCATGGAATACAAGCGACTTCGTTCTTTTCTTTATCATTTTTCAGCCCATGTATCACCATTCACATCAACTTCATTAGCTTTTTCTTGAAGGTCATTGGTTTGGGCTCTTTCACATATATCTTCTTTGAATTGTGCATTGTTAACTTGCGAAGCAAGGCGGCATACTCTTCTATGGTTGAGTCATATCTTCTGGTTGAAAGTAAAACATTGATAAGTGGGTCCCGAATTGAACCATGGCTTGAATCAAGCTGTTCGTCTACGTTGACAGCGATTAAGTGAGCTATATCCCGTACTTCTCGGTGAAGATGCCCTAGTGTGTGCGAGTCCCATTTGTTTCAGATCCTAGTCAAGTCTTGAGGTTATTAGCGAACATTCATGGTCACATGCTCGGGAAGGTTGGAAATACATCCTTCCTTTAAAGCATCTCCTTTTGCTTTACGGGTTTTCAAAGACCGGTCTCGAACCACGGCGTTTTCTCGGTTACTTGTGTAATTGACTCCTCCATCGAAACCCGTTTTGGCAACCAATCTCTAATCAACACCTTCCTAACAAGATGCCTATGATGCATGATGAAAAATAAAAATGAAGACAAATAACATTGGTTAGTAATTACAACAAATATAAGCGGAGAAAAACTATGGAAAATCTAACAAATTAAGATATTTAATTTTGCATTTTGGTGAAAGCGACCTACTTTTTTTTTTTTTTACCCCATCATATTTACAAAATAAACTTACCCACATGCTCATCGGATAATCTACCTCTCTAAATTATTAAGCGGACCCGATTTGCTTGCATAAAAAGTGTAAATGTAAAAGAAATAAAAGGTAAGCGTTTCTCCCATGTACTTATTTTGGTAACTATTAACAGACGGAGGTTCGGCATGGCTCTAATCGGGTGGCTCATACGGTTCACTATATGCGGTTTCGGTTCTAAAAAGGTACTCGAATTGTCCGTACTGTCGCCTACTAAGGCTAGTACGGAGCCTCGGTTATCGCCCATCATAGGCTCGCGAGCTCAATTCGAGGGATTACATTTACTTATGCCTATGCGGAGGGACAAGTTAACTCACGAAAGCATAAGTCATATGTAACCCGGAAGTATTCACTAGCCTGTGCGGAGGGACGAGTTAACTCACGAAGGCATAGCGTTTACTTCCACTTAAGCGGACGGAGCCGGGTAGAGAGCTCATGTTATGCAAAATGCAAGTGCACGGTGTGTGGGAGAAACTCACAAACCTTTTCGTTTTTATTTTAAAACTAAAAACTAAAACCGTAAAAACTTAAATTTGAAAAACAAAAGATAAAACAAGTTAGAAAAATATTTACAACATGATGCAAATGCATGACTTTTCAAAAACAAAATTTAAGGATCACGACTTAATATTAATTTGAACAAGGAGTTTGAAAATTTTGACAACAGCGTTTAATTGAGACTCGACTCTCAAAAAGTCCCGATTGGAGTCGCCACTCTAGCGACCTAAAATTTCCTTTGGCGCTAATTGAAATTATTGAAAATTTGAAAGCAGAGTTTCAATTTTATTTAAAAAAGGAGTGCATACCGATCTTTTTCTAGGTGTGATCGGACACCTAATAAATCCTCTTTTAAAGAAAAATCATTTTTTGAATTTTCTTAAAAAAGTTGGGTTTAAGTCTGCGTCAAAATTCGAGAGAAAAAATAGGGTTCGGAGTCGATTCTGTGAGGAAGGTATTAGCACCTCGCGACGCCCAAAATTGGTATCTCGTTAAGCGCGCGTTGTCTTAATTTTCAAAATACAAGTTTAATTTAATATTTAATCGTGATCCGATTGAGACACGAAATTTTTAAAAAAAAACGAAATTTTAAGACTAGAAATTTTTTAAAAACCGAAATTTTGAAAACACGAAAAAATTTTTTAAACCCAAAAATTTTGAAAACACGAAATTTTAGAAATCTGAAAACACGAATTTTTTTTTGAAACACGAAATTTTTTGAAAACACGAAATTTTTGAAAACACTTGAAATTTTAAAACACAAAAATTTTTTAAAACATTTTTTTTGAAAAACATGAAATTTTGAAAACCGAAAATTTTGAAAACACGAAATTTTGGAAACACGAAATTTTTGAAACGAATTTTTTGAAAACACGAAATTTTTTGAAACACGATTTTTTTGAAAACAGAAATTTTGAAAACACGAAAATTTTAAAACACAAAAATTTTTTTAAAAAAGCATGAAATTTTGAAAACCGAAAATTTTGAAGCGAAAATTATTTTTTAAAACACGAATTTTTTGAAAATCGAGAACTTTGAAAATCTGAAAATTTTTGAAACACGAAATTTTGAAAATATGAAAATTTTGAAATCTGAAAATTTTGAAAACACGAAAACTTTTAAAACACGAAAATTTTTAAAATCGAGAATTTTTGAAAACACGAAATTTTTTTTAAAACACGAAAATTTGGAAAATCGACAATTTTTTGAAAACACAAAAGTTTTGAAACTCGAAATTTTATTTTATTTTTTAGATTTTTGATTTTTTAAAAGGATGTATCGTATTTAACACGAACCGATGATAATTCACCCAACATAGCGATGAAATCAACGACAAGTGTTAAACCGATTCGTTGCCTTATTTATTAAAATTATTATCATTAAAAATAAAATAAAATAAAATAACAAAAAATAAAAATACAAAATATTAATAATATTACCAATAATGTCATCAAAATATACGAATTAAATTAAAAGTAGGTAAAAAAAAATTACGAAAAGCTCAAAATTACGAGCTTGAAGAATGAGATACATGACCGGGCTTTTTTTTTTTTTTTTTTTTTTTTTTTTTTTTTTTTTTTTTTTTTTTTTTTTTTTTTCTTCTTTTCTTCTTCTTTTTTTTCTTTGGCCCTTGCCTTTGGGCTGAGTTTGGGCTTCTTTGGTTGGTTGGGCTTGCTGCTGGAACTTTTCGGGTTGGGTCAGGGTCGGGTCGGTGGTCGGGTCGACCCGATTGAGTTTTATTTTTTTTTTTCTTTTTTTTTTTTCCTTTCTCCTTTCTTTTCTTTTTTTTTTTTTTTTCTTTCTTTCTTTTTCTTTCTTCTTCTTCTTCTTCTTCTTCTTCTTCTTCTTCTTCTTCTCCTCCTAGCCTTGCCGCCGCCAGTGGTCGCCGTCTCCTCCGCCGGTGGTGCGACGCCTCCTCTTCTCTTTTTCTTCTTCTTCATTTCTTTCTCTTTTCTTTCTCTTTTTTTCTCCTTTTTTGTGGGTTTTTCTTCTTTTATCATGGGGGTTTCGATTTTTGGTTGATTTCCCTCATTTATAGTGTTTTCTTGCAGGTAGCAGGTGGCTAGGGGGAAGGGAGGCCATCCCTTAGGCTGGTGGCCGGAAATCACGGAGGGTAGGTGCCCAAATCGCATGGGATTTTGGAGATTTTCTACATGAAGGACAGATTGCAAATCAGTAAAATTGTTGGGGCCAAAGTGTAATTTTAAGAAAGATTAAGGGTAAAAATGTAATTTTAAAAAGTTTTGGGGCCAAAATGTAATTTTAGGAAAGTTTAAGGGTTAAAATACAAATTTTTTAATTTTTTGAAGTTTTTTAAATTTTTTAAAAAAATAAACCCATAATTAAGCTTTAGGGCAAAATTTAGTGCTTGCCTCATCATTCTTCCACTTTGTTAATTAAAAGAATAAAAAACAAAATCCTAAAAAATAAATAAATAAATTTGTGGTTTGGATAATTCAATACCAAAGCTTAAAGCAGGTATAAACTGAGTTAGGAAATTAAGTATTGTTATCCAGCTGAGTTTAGGTAATTGACTACCCCAAATGCAAGTAAAAAAGATTTTAGAAAGAGGTCCAAATAAAGAAAAAAAACTTGGCTGTCCAAGCCAATTTGACAGTGCCTATTTCTCAAGGAAAGTACTACAGATAGTGCTTCAAAGCCTTTGGTTCTGACTCCTGAATCCTAGTGGGCTAAACTAACCCACTGTGCCACTAACAATATATATTTGTGGTGTGAGAGTGGGCTAAACTCTCTATTCTTGTAATAAAGAGTGGGCTTCTGTTTGTAGCAATAAACAATGTGTTAGGTCTAGTCAGCACTAGAAAGTAGAAATCCCTCAAATTAAATGTTTGTCTCTCATTCCCCAATTAAATATTATTTGGCACCCAACTTTTCTACTTATAAATAGGAGGGCAGTCGAGGACAATCTTCAATTCTTCATACACATTCCCTCTTCTTAGTTACCTTGACCGAAAGGAAAAGTAACAAGCACCTCTCCACAGCCATGGATAATATTGATTCAACAGCCCAAGATAAAGCCAGATTTTTTGCGGGTGCTTGGGGCAGGGTTAAGGCCTTGCCTGGCAAATTGAAGGCCAAGGTTACATCAACAGCTAAGAGCATCAAAAAGCTTGGCCAAGATGACCCAAGAAGGCTTACTCACTCCCTGAAAGTGGGACTTGCTCTCACATTGGTGTCACTCTTGTACTATGCTAGGCCTATCTATGATGGTTTTGGGGTGTCGGGAATGTGGGCGGTGCTAACAGTTGTGGTCGTATTTGAATTCACAGTGGGTAAGTTACTCCAGGAGACTGTCAAAAAATCTCAACTGTTGAAAAATAGTGAACATTACTCATATCTTTATCCTATATATATATATATATATCCAGGTGGAACTCTAAGCAAGAGTTTAAATAGAGGCTTTGCTACATTTCTCGCCGGTGCTCTTGGACTTGGAGCAGATTACTTTGCAAGTCTCTTCGGAAAGAATGGAGAACCCATTGTCCTTGGAATCCTTGTTTTCCTTTTAGGTATATATATGTGTCAAAATAAACTATATATGTTTCTCTATATATGTTTTCACGTACTCATGCAAGTTGATTGGTGTTGATTATTACAGCGGCAGCAGCAACATTTTCAAGATTCTTTCCAAGGATCAAGGCAAGATATGATTATGGGGTGCTGATATTTATACTGACATTCAGTTTGGTAGCTGTTTCGGGGTACCGAGTGAATGAACTGGTAGTTTTGGCTCACCAACGACTGTCAACAATTATAATGGGGGGAGCAACCTGCATGCTTATATCTATATTTGTTTGTCCAGTATGGGCCGGTGAAGATCTTCACAAGGCCATCGCTTCCAACCTCGAAAAGCTTGCTACTTACCTTGAAGGTGTGCATTAACAAAAATAATATTGATATAAAATTAGAATACTGCATATATTAATAACAATACTAAATGCAGGATTTGGAGGTGTATATTTTCAATCCTCTGAAAGTGATGGCATGGGCACCGGCAAGTCATTTCCTCAGGGATATAAAAGTATTCTCAACTCAAAGAGCAGTGAAGAATCTTTGGTGAGTTTGGCTTCTCTCCACTAAACTTGGCAATTGCAGTTTACATGCATGCCACTAACATTTGTACTTCCTCTAAAATTAACCTCTTCCTTTTAATATAATTAACACCATGATTTTGATCTAATGACAAATAAATAACAGGCAAATTTTGCAAGATGGGAACCTGGACATGGACGCTTTCGCCTCCGTCACCCATGGAAACACTACTTGAAGATTGGAGCCCTTGCTCGACAATGTGCATACCAGATTGAAGCTATTAATGGCTGCATCGGCTCTGATCATATCCAAGTATATATTCTAAAACTTGTGTGTACAGTCTTTAAACAGCAAATTTGGAGAAAAGCATTTAATTTATGGTCGGATTAATTTGCAGGGATCAGAAGAATTCAAAGGTAAAATAGAAGGATCATGTACAAGAATGAGTGCAGAATGTGGGAAAACACTAAAAGCATTAGCCAAATCAATGAAAACAATGACAGATCCATATTCTTCAGCCAATACCCATGTGGAGAACTGCAAAGCTGCCATGAAAGACCTCAAGTTCGCCCTCAAAGCTGCTTCTTTAGAGAATGCAGACTTGGCAGCAATATTACCAGCAGCCACAGTGGGTTCGATCTTGGTTGAGATAGTGAAATGCGTTGAGAAAATATCAGAAGCAGTCCATGAACTTTCCCAACTAGCTCACTTCGAAAAGGAGACAGTGGAACCAACTGTTTCACCCGAGAAACCACCGCAGTTGCTTCATAGGGGACTAATCCAACCTATTTTGGATGGTGATAGCACCGCCAACGATGATGTTGTTATCACAATACACGAAATTATATCCACCGATTCGCCAGAGAATGGGAAGGCTTGTGATCAGCATCAAGTGCCAAAGCCTGGCCAAAAAAATAGAAGCACTGTAAATATTTGTTGCTAACATGTGATTAGCTTGTCTTTCTTTTTATTTTTCTCCCTTTTGTTGCTAATCAAATTAGTTCTCATTTTCAATATGGGGCAATTGAAGAGGGAAGAAACTATTAGCTAATTCTTTCCTCTTCCCAACTAAGCACACTCATTTTATTTTCTTTTCACTTTTCAATTCAATCAAACACACCTTAAAAATTTATATTTTGAAACTCTCCCTTTTGCAAACTTTCAATCGGCAACTCTTAGAGCATATCTCTAAAATATTGAAACTTAGGCTTCACCGAAGCTGTGGTGAAAATATTGGTCATTTAATCATTAGTTTGAATACTTAATAGCTTAATCTCTTCACTTAGAATCTTTTCAGGAATAAAGTGACCAAATTTTAATTTACTTCGTTTGATGGTATTTAAAGGTGAATAAAATTTAATTTGATTCAAAAAAATTAAAAAAAATTTCAAATTTCAAGTTAATTGAATCAAGTTATTTGAGTTAAATAAATAATTCGAGTTCGAGTCAAGTTGAATTTTATAATTTGAATAATGATTGGTGTAAATACCATTTTGTTCCCGTCAATTTTGAAAATGAGTAAATTGGTTTCTCTCTTAAAAATTTTAAAATAATTTTCAAAATTCAAAATATTTATAAAAATTCCAAAATTTATAAATTTTTTGAAAGATATAATCTTTTTAATTCTAAAATTTATATAAATTTAAATTTTTTAAAATTAAAATAATAATTTTAGGGACTTAAATAAATTAATTAATCATCCAAATTTATCATGCTAAAGTATTTTTTTTATTTGGCTTTGAAAATTTTTTGGTTTCAAATTTATGTACTCTAACATAGGATTAGTTATACTGTAACAAGATTTTAATTTGACACATTTATTTTTTTTAATTTAACTCGAACAATTTCACTCGATCCGATCGAAAGCTAACATGATTTACACAGCATAACTAACTTCTCACATGTCTCCAGTCAACCCCTTCAACGAAATGCATTTTTGTGTAGCTATAGTTGCTGCCACATATTAGCTTCAATATCAGGCAAAGCAGCAACGTCTTGTTTATTGCTACACCAAGAAACCATTGTTGAACTAAATCTTGAAACAATATCCTAAAGTTGAGTGGCAATCATTTGTATCTCCAATCCAATCTGCATCAATAAATTGTATAGAAACCATAATCAAGCATTCCTTTTTGGATTCTGCACAATCTTGAGATTTGGCTCCATTGGAGCAGTGTTTTTTTTAGACTCACCCGACCCCCATACTACGGTCTAAGCGCTCCAAAAGACCTTTTGAGAAATAAAGTATTTTCATATCAAAATTTCTAAACCAAAAAAAATATCCAATCTCCCTCAATATTTTCATATCAAAACGAGCAAACAAGTCATTCCTCAAACTAGAAATTTCAGATTCATAATCTACAGTTATTATCATATTATCAATGTATAATAATACCAAAAGTTTTTCTTTTGATTCTAAGACCAAAACTCTAAAGCCTATGGAGCAAATTTACCATATCATGTTTGTAGTGCTTGCTTTATGTCAGCTTTCTTCAAATGACAAACATATTCTAGAAATCACTAGAGACAATGCTCTATAAATACTTCATGATCCAAATCTCGGTAAAGAAATGCATAGTTTCCAACCTGTAAAAGCAACAAGCCAAATAATTGATCTCATCGGTTGAAACGCTCCAAAATTTTCAATGCTGAATCTCGTAAAATTCCAATAAAATATCACAAAAATTACTGAGAATTAATTTACCGTAACGGTCTCTTAGTGCTTAGTATCCACATTGAATTTTTTGTCCTCAAGTATGGTCCGTTTTGGTATTGTTCTTGCGGCTGAGGTTTAACAAGTAACATGATACAGGTTTCAGGACATTTGATACGGGGGGTGAATATTAGTGATATGATGGTGTCATGCCATGTGTTAAATGTGTGCTTAGTCTGTTAAGAAAGTCCGTTATTTTGTCTTAGTGTGTGTAGTTAATTTTGTTGTAACAAATGAAACGTAGGAAGATTCAAGAGACTCAGGCAGGTACACTTGTTAGGTTACTTCTCTTGATAATTTCAGGTATATATCCCAGTTCGTCTCTATTTTGAGATTTTAGAGCGTTCTCAATAAAATAAGTAGATATCGTTTTTCACTCAACTATTTTCTTCCTTTCTCATGGTGTTTTCATTTGTGAAACTCAAAAACACTTTTGTTCTCACTGAGATGGCGTTCAAGACCACACTGGCAATGTTTTAACGACATTGACCAAATTTGGGAAAATTTTCTGGTGAATGTATTCTGGGAAGATATCAGCATGGCGGATTTTCTGGAAAAGACGACACTCCAGTGAAGCCAGATATTTAAAGCTTGGTGGGATTACTGATTGGTTTTTTTTTTTTTTTTTCATATGTTCTGGTGTTGTATTTTTTTTTTTTTTAAATTATGGTAGGTTGTTGTTTTGTTTCTGCTAGTTGACACCAGGTGCCTTAATTTGATTTTGTAGTGTTGTACTGTTCATATTAGAAGATAACAGTGTTGTATTGTGTATGCCTTGCCCTGTCCCACTACACCAAAAGCATTTTTTTAAGCGGCGTTTTAGTGGCGTTTTAAATAAAACGCCGCAAATATTATCATTAGTGGCGTTTGAGGAAAACGCCGCAAAAAAACAATAGCGGCGTTTATTAGCAAAACGCCGCTAAAAGGATATATTGCGCGTTTATTCATAAACGCGCTAAAGTCGAGTTTTAGCGGCGCTTTTGGGAAAACGCTAAAAATCTGAGCTTTAGCGGCGCTTTTGGAAAACGCCGCTAAAGTCTGATCTTTAGCGGCGCTTTGGGGAAACGCGCTAAAGTCTGAGCTTTAGCGGCGCTTTTTGAAAACGCTAAAGTCTATCTTTAGCGCTTTTGAAACGCCGCAAAAATCTGAGCTTTAGCGGCGCTTTTGGAAAAACGCTAAAAGTCTGAGCTTTAGCGCTTTTGGAAAACGCGCTAAAGTCGATCTTCTTGGCGCTTTTGGGAAAACGCCGCTAAAGTTCGATCTTTAACGGTGCTTTTGGGAAAACGCCATTAAAAGTCTGAGCATTAGCGGCGCTTTTCACAAAGCGCTAAAAATTTTCATATTTTTCCTTTTCTCGCTTTGAATTATATTTTATTTTGATACATTCACTTATAAGCTATGAGAAAGTTTCATTTTAGTTACTTAATTATGAGAAGTTACAAATTGTTAACTAAACAATATAGAAGTTTTCATTTAAGTTATAAATTAAGCTATTAAAATTGATTTAGGGTTTAATGTTTAGTATATTAATTTCATGGTTTAGGGTTTGTTATTTTGGTGTATGGGTTTAGTGTTTTAAAGTTTGTTGTTTGGGTTTATTGTATAGTGTTTAATATGTTAGTGTTTCTTGATATTAAGGTTTAAGTGTTAGTGGTTAAGGGTTAAGGTTTAGGGTTAGGGTTAGGGGTTTAGAATGAAATGGTTAATGGATTAGGGTTTTAGGGTTAGGGTTTATGGTTTATGGTTTAAGGGTTTAGGGTTAGGGATTTGAGGGGAAATGGTTAATGTGTTAGGTTTCTAAGTTAGGGTTTATAATTTTAGTTTAGGATTTTAGGGTTTAGGGTTTATGGTTTAGGGTTTAGGGTGTTATCTATATGACCCAAAATCCCGAAATCGAAATCCCTCATGAGGGATTTATGGCTAATGTGTTAGATATTAAAATATATGTTTTGTACTACACTAACATTGGCTACATGAATTCCCAAAAAGTTGGTCTTGAATTGTGGTTTAGGGTTTGTAGTTTAGAGTAATTTAGGATTCGAGTTTTATGGTCTAGTATTTATCCTTGAGGTTTTACCTAACACATCGATCAAAATAAAAATTATACTATTTTTTCTTCTTCCAAAAGGGGAGGAGTGACATTATTGGATTTATCTCCAAGTCAACATCCATCATTGGATGGTGCCACTACCCACAACCTAGCTCTTTGTTAAATGAAAAAGAGAATTTTATGCAAAAACAAAGGTTTGCATGCTAAGCCTAGTGGCTAGCTACCATCTTCATTCCTTGGTTGATTTCATGGATAAGTTTGATTTAAAAAAATAAAAAATAAATTACATTCAAAATTATTAAATTATTAATAAATTTATATTTTAGTCATTCAATTTTATAAGTTACAAAATAGTTATCGAATTATTTGAAAATTTTTATTTAAGTCTTTGAAATGTTAAAATTATTATTTTATGACATTTTTGGTCACACTACTTGTACAAATTAAAAGTCTTCATTTGCTCGATATATTTGAGCATTTGATTCAATAAATAATAAATAAATTTTTCATAAAATGAAAAATAGAATTTAAATTCTCTTTTAAAAAGAAAAAAAACCAATAAAATGGTCGAGTCTATTAATTTTATTAAAATCAATTTAATAATTATTTTTAAAAATAATTTATTAATAAAAAGGTATCAAATTCAATAAAAGCTTAATATTTTTACCAAAATTTAAAAAATAATATTTTGTCCCATTCTACAAGCGAAACATCGATGTATCTATAACAACATTCGTTGTCCCAAACCCCAAAAGTAAAAATGATACTCCATTGGATACGTGGGCGGTCCAAAACATAGGGCGATTATAAACGCGTTTCAACGAATACCCAATCAAATTAAATGCGTGAGGTACTTACGTCCTCGCATACATAACGCAATCACATAGCGATTGAAAAAGTAGGGTATTTTCACAATTCGGCTAAAATTAAAGGGCAAAGTATGCAAATAAAATAAAAGAAAGGCAAAAAAGATTAAAAAAACAATTTGTTTCATAAAAGATAGCAGAAACTCGGTGGAGAGTCTCTCTCCCTGTTATTTTTTTTTTCCGATTGTTTCTTCCATCTTTTAGGGTTTAATTTTATTTTTAATCTTGAAAATAATTTTGATAATTTTATGAAGCTTTTAGACATTTCATTTCAATAAATTTATCAAAAGATTTTCAAAAGAAGAGAGACGAAAAGATTCATAAATATTTGGATCAAAAAGAAGAAGAAGTTGATTTGTTTTCTCGAGAAAATGGAGTCAAATTCATGGAGCTTCGATTCTCCAATTCTTCTTCTTCTTCTTCGTCTTCGTTAAGGCGTCGTCAATCACGATCTGGTTAGTATATTTGTTTCGCTTGTTTCTCTGTAAATTTTAGAAATGATTAGGACTAGTGATGAATTTTGAATTTTTTAAATGTTGTTTTTAGATCTGTTTCTAGGAGGAGGATATGAAGAAATTGATGGACATTACGTTCAGTAAGCGGAGATTACGCAAGGGTGGGTCCAATTTGACATTTTCGATGTTGAGGAAAGAGAAATGAGAAGGAAATTTGCGAGGCCCTTTGCGGGATCTTCATTTCTTCCTTCTCCCAATGTTGAAGCTGATCCATTATTATCTTCATTTATGTTTAGTCCTCCCACGGTGATGAGCCTTTAAGCTTGCAACCTCTTTCTATTGCCAAAGCAAGTGTGGTAAAGGAAAGTGGAAATAAAGAATTTCGGGAAGGTAAAAGTCTGGTGTCATTTATATTTGCTATATTAGTCCACTTGTTTCTTTGTTTGGTCCCCAAAATATGGTAGCTTCTTGGTAGTCCACTATGCTCCTTTGATTTAGTGAACAACTTGGAGCAAAGTCACTACTGACTCGGAAATGTCATGGCTTAAGTTAATATGTTTTATTGTTATTATTCTTTCTCGTCATTAGGTAGATAATCTCTAAATCATAGTGGCTTGGGCGTTGTTTCTTCATTTTATTTTATGTGTATAGGGATATGACATTCAAAACTCTCCAAATACGTAGAAAAGCTTTAAAAAGGTGAACTTATCCATCTCGCATGCATTTCCAAGTCGAGTAACTTAATCCTCATCATCAATTGATGAACACATTAAACGTATTGGATGCATAGAGTCCGCTTGCTTTTTTTTGTTGGCATTCAATCTCGTAAGTTATTAACCGGTCCTAAGTTTCTAACGCTAGTTTATCTCGTGAAAGCCTCAACAGTCCCAAGCTGCCGGACAAGGATCACGAGGAGAAAGCTAGAAGGTGCGAGTTCATCCAAGGACCGTTGATGTCCACTTTTCTTGACGATAACTTATAAGTTGATTGGGGTGCATTTGTAGTGGTTATGCCAATATAATATTAGGTCGAGAGAGAGTAAAGCATAAAGAAGACCTTCACCTACCTCGGAAAACAAGAAACGGTTAGATCCCGAACTTTATATTCCTATTGTATTTAGAGCTTCATGCATAATGAAAAGATGGAAGAACTTTATCCTATATCTATGCTTTACTTTTTATATACTATCGAAGATCTGAGTTTCGATATATAGCCACGAATATGCATATGCATAATGTTCTAAGAAAGAGTTGCTTTTATATCTCATGTCAAATAATAATTGAATGTCCATGTCATTATCGCAATAGGGTTTTGTCTTGGGTTGAAAAGTAGGGGTTATCTTGTCACACGAGTAGCGCCATTCATGTCAACATTTTAAGCGAGCTATTGGGATTAGCTAACAACATTATAAAAGCGAGAGGATCATATAAACTAAATCTCTAATTTTAGCATAGTAGAGGAATCAAAATCATAGTAAAGAGAGCAAACTCGTTTTAGGTTGTTAAAGGAGTGATCGATAGAAGATTGTTTCAAAGAGAATTAGTAAATAAATTATCAAGGGAATGTCTTAGTTGAGATTTTGAGATGCATAAGTTCAAGATTAGGAAAAAAAAACAATAAAGTTGTATCAACCTACATGTTTGATATGCAATTTTGAGTTATATGTATGGGTTTTAAGAGTATGTTTTGGAATTGGGCTTTAATCATTTCCAAGCCCATTTTATAATTTTATTGGGGCATCAAAATTAAATGAAAGAGCCCTTTATTTGACCACATCCAATAATATTGGCACGTCCTGCCAGAGTCGAGATATTTGAGTTTCGCCGCTTTTATTGAAAACCCTAGACCTCCCAACGTAAGTAGCAGAGCATGATTTCTCGTCAATATCCGTAAATTCTAGATCTCCTTCACTCTTGGAACCGTTTTGGTTCATTATGGTCATCGGTTCGCGCCATATTCATGGCGCTTCTCAAGTTCTTTACTTCATCTTTGTTGTGCGCTTTGTTGTGGTTTGTTTTCTTTAGCGTAGTGGTTTGATCGTGTTATTGATAGATCCGCCGAAATCATGTGTTTGATTTGTAGAACTATCTTAATTCTTGTTTTCGATTGGCTATTGGTGGAGCCATTCTTGATTGCTTATTTTCACGATGTTGTCTATCGAATCCTTTATTAACTCGACTTTTGTTTCTCTTGTTTGTTTTGGCTATAGTTTTCATAAGCATGTAGTTCATAATCGATTTCATTTTAATTTGAAACAAGAAATGGTGTCACATTCAACGACACTGGTTCTCTGTCTTTGGCTTGAAGAAGTTGGATGAGTATCTCCTTACCGCAGTTTCATCTCCGGTAATTTTAAAAACCATATTTTGATGAAATGTTCTATAGTTGTTAGGTTCTATCTTGTTTGGCTTAGGATTTTTGTTTATATGTTTGTTTTGTAGGTACCAAGCTTCAAAGGATGATATTACCGCTCTCACGCACTCTATCGGTGCCCCATCGTCTAGCTATGTTAATGTTTCTCGATGGTACAAACACATTGATGCCCTTTTGAGAATCTCGTGAGTTCTTTTTCCATTACTCTTATGCATAATTATAAGTTGAATAGGTGGGATTTGGATGGTTAATAGAAATGTAATGTTTGGTTTAGAGGTGCTTCGAAGAAGGGTGTGGTGTATTGTTGAGGATTTGCTCCTGAAGGTCATTGCCACTCCTCCACTGATTCCAAGGCAAGTTAATCTGGTGCTTATATGTTCTAATTTAGTAAAATCAAATGATTTGGTTATTTGCCGATCCATAAGTTGCTTGAATATTTTGTGCAATGCAGTGCATTTTCGAGGATGATGATGACGACGATGACGATGATGTAGATCTGTTCGTGAAGAGGCGAGGAGGAAAAGAAGGCGGTGAAGAACGTCAACATTCTTTGTTAAGGCCTCCGCAAGAAGAAAGAATGTGAGTCCTTTAACAACAAGACTAATGCTTGTAAACTTTTTTTGGTTCTAAGTTGACTGCTTTAACTTGGGATTTTATTCTTTGGTCTCGGTGGCAAGTCCTCATCTTGTTGGATATTAAACCATGGGACGATGAGATCGACATGAAGAAACTCGAAGAAGCGATAAGAAGTGTTCGATGGAAGGACCGCTTTGGGAGCATGTGAGTGGTTAAACTAATATTGTTTATATTGTATGCGATCAATGAGTATGTTCAGAGTTGTGACATTGTTGCATTCAACAAAATATGTAAGTATTTGATTCAATTGATTTCGTTTTGTTTCATTCAATACTTTTGTGCTTGAAGGATGATATATGAAACAAATTTTTGTATATTACATTTGGAACTTTCATCTCACCTTATTACACATGCCAAGACCGGATGAATGGACTAATGTATTTAATCCTGCATTCTCCTACTATGCATATTATCGCTATGCGAACCTTTACACCTTAAACAAGGTATGCATATTACTACATGCAATTCATTTCTTCTATGATGGAAAAAGGGATGATATTTTACTGGTTTCTTTAGTTTATGGTTAATAATCTTTCAATTCTAAGGTGCTTTAGTTTTCATCGTCGTAAATATATGATACAATGCTAAGAAACATCCCTAGTCGAAATTCCAAAACCTTGAGTTCTATTTTTCGCTCAAATGAAATCCAAATACAATTTTTCTTGAAGAGTAAAGCTAGAAACTTAGTCAAAAGAAATTAGAATCATTGTCATCGAATCCAGATGCATACCGAGGAAATGCTATACTTTGTAGATGTCTACTAGCTTGTGGACATTAGCACTAAATATATATCTGCTCAATTATTTTTTGTCTCACCACTTACGATTGTATCATGCAATACAACTTCTTTGGATTGGGAAGCTTGACCTCTGAAATCAAGAACGTGTGCATACACTATCTTGGTACACTATGAACTTTAGCTTTTAAATCCCCATTTGTTGTAATTTGAAATGTTATCTGTTTGTAATTTCGTGTGCTAGCATCTAGGTGTTCAATCAGCTATGCACTTACTGAAACTAATTGCGATAAACGAATAGAGTAGATACTTTAATTAAGTAATGGTGAATCAAAAGGAGCAAGCTATTCTTTTTACATATGTCTATGCATGCTTGTGTGGCCTTTTTTTTCATGTAAATCAGTCTTTCTTATATGGACAAATTTTATTTTAGTTTTTAATTTTTTACTTAACCTCTTGGTGGTTTCTTTATGTAGTCTTAATATGGTTATCTAAATTTAAGTGTTTCTTTTATTTGTATGTTCAAAGGACACGAGAAGGAGCTCCTTCAACTTCTCATCTTTGGAGAATTACATGCACTCTTTCCGGGGTTTTGTTCAAATTGAGCTTATTGGACTGTAGTTCCACATCATAGGTTCATCTTACCTTCGTTTCTGCAGAAATTGTACTTTTGGTTTCTCTTTCATCGTAAGTGCAAAGCAAACTACTTGGTTTGGATGGGAATCAATTAAACCTTTACTTATTTTCTTTGCATTGGCTTTCTAAGCTTCTTTCATTACATAAATTGGCCCTCCGCCAATTATTTTTAATCTTGGCTTTCTTCTTTAAATCAAGATTAGATGCAACCACTATGTTTCTAGTATACGAATACTTACCTTTGTGGCATGATTTATTCAACCGTGAGTCCAAAGGCATGTCAACCATCAAATTCACCACATTCCGGGAGGTACTTATGAAAGTTATATGCAACCTATCATGAATGTTTCAATTTTTGTGTGCCCTCATATTTTTAGTGTTTCAGTGGTGATATTGACCATCTTGTCTGCGACATTTCTAACGCTCATAATATTGCACATGGAATCAATTTGAAGAAATCGCTTTCTACAAAGATCTTTATTATTTGGCATGGTAAGAGCACATGGAAAGTCGGAAAGTTTGAAGAATGGGCCCATTCGTATTCTAGTGTTTTGTTTTGCCTAATTTGTATTTTCATCTAAGTTTGTATTGTATTTTACTATGAAGGTTTTTTCTTCTTCGATTTTAGCTATTTTTTGGTTCTCACAAATGGGTGTTTTACTAAAACACCTAGAACTTATTTGTTTTAGCTGAAAGCTTTGCTTAAGAAATGTTTTTTTCTTTCCTATGCTTTAATTATTTTGATGCTTGTATATTAACAAAGATAAGAAGAGAGAGATGGTTGCATCAAGATTTGGGAGGATGAAACTGGTGTTCGCTCGATCTCGTCTCACAAGAGAAGACTTGGAATACTTGTTCATGGCATGAGATTTTACTTTTAAAATAGCACATGGGTTAGAGAAGGGAGATGCATCGAGATTCCTATTGATATATCTGCTTCGAGCAACATGCTGCTATTTGTGAAGTACAATCGATTGAAGCATTTTGCTCTAAGGGTAACCTAGTTTTTCTTTCTTTAAAAACATTAGTGGAATATTTTATGGGCGCAAGGGGCTATTGTTCCCTCCTTTGATTGTTCATATCTTGACGTATAAGTGTTATTATTGAGATTTTCAATTATAGAAATATGTATTCTTCTATAATTTTCATTTTAATATCTTCAAATTAAATTATACATTTTAATTGGATTTTTGGTGATTTTATAATATTATAATTTTTTTTATTTTCATGACTTTTAGCTTTTTGAAAACAAGCGCTAAAAGTATAATAAAATTTTTTATTTTTTCATGGTTTTTAGCGGCGTTTTAGAAAAAAGCGCTTAAAAGTCATGTTTTAGCGGCGTTTAGAAAAGCGCCGCTAAAAGTCGTCACCTTTAGCGGCGTTTTAGGATAAAGCCGCTAAAAGTCTTGTTTTTAGCGTAGCGGCGTTTTTTGTGGCATTTTTCAAAGCGCCAAGAAGTTCTATTAGTGGCGCTTAAAACGCCGCTAAAAGCCTAAAAAACGCCGCTAAAAGTCTGTTTTTTTGTAGTGTCCTGATTATATCTTGTCACAATCCTTCCTTATTAATAAAACGTTTGATTGGTGGAGAAAATGGCATTATCTATTTATAGTGATTACAAATCAAATATTTAAGTTATTTTATTTTTTCCAAAACTATAAAACATTGTATTAATAAAATTAAAATTATAAAATCGTTATTTTCATTAATTTCTTTTTACTAAAAATTCACTATTTTAATTTTTCAACCATTAATTAAAATTGGTTCATAGATATATGAAATTAGTAAATCTAGAGTTTAAACCACAATTCCTACGACATATTTCATTGCTTAAAACATCAAAATTATTTCATTTAGGCTTAATTTTAATACAATGATGGGCTAGGGAAACATGGTTTCATGTTCCTCTCTTACTCTCCTAAATTTTGACTAATTAATTATCCCATTTTCTAACAACAAAATTTGATTAAAATCATATTCTCGTGAGGCACATATAAAATTATGAAGAAGAATTTCTATAATTCTCTACTTTTACATACAATAATTAAACCTCTTCAGGTAATTCAAGATTTTCTTTACTTTATCTCTACTTAATTCTTCTTTGTATTTAAGATAAATTGTATTATTAAAGGGTATCTTAATCTTTTTATTTAAAAAAAAAATATGAATATGATGATATTTCATGCTAATTGTAGTAGAAAATATTAAATTTATCATTCAATCAAAACTTTATTTTAATATTTTTTATGCATTTTAAATTTATTATATCCATTAATTGTATATATATTAATAATATTATTGATTGAGCTTGTGGCACAAATTAACTCTACGTCAATTTAGGATTGATGATAACACCACGATAAATAGTTACTCATTTAGTCTTTTTTTTCATTTTAACACCAAACTTATTTCATATGTTATTATTAATTAGACTTAAACTATACACTTCATAATTTATTATATATTATTTTGAACACACCTCTATAATTTAAACATATAATTTTTACACTATAATAATTTTTTTAATATATAAATATTATTTTAGAAGAATAAAAGATCTTCTCACATATTCCAACCCCAAACCTAGTAGTGCGGACCAACATAAAACATACATTAAATTTTTGTGGCTGAAGGAATAGATAATTTGGAAGTGAAGGAAACAGAAAATTTGTCATATTAGGGTGGAACTAGAAAGAGGCTTATATGTATAGCAAACTAATTAAAGTGCACCCATACTAATTAAGGACGTAATACTGCTCTTGGGATTAGCATAAACCATGGGCGAGCAATAACAAAGTTGAAACTACAATACAGACATTCAAAAATTGAGGTCGGAATTTTGAGTTGGTCACCACTTATAATTCCATGCAAGTGGGCATTGTTTATTGATCCCAATGCTCAAAGTAATAAGACAATATATCCAAGGGGTTTGGGTTTGGGTTTGGGTTTGGTGTGTGAATTTTTTAAGTTCAGATCCCAGCAAAACCTGTTTTGCTACTCAGGGTCAGATTAGTGTGTATATATATATATATTCCTTTCATGGACGGTCTTTGTTTGCCCCCATTGACCTTGTTCTGCGTTTCATTATTTTCTTTAATGTCACCAATTTGACCGCTTTAAAGATAGCCCATTTTGATATAATGAATTAGGTTTAAATTTGTTAGTAGTTTGAATTTAATTTTAATATTTTAAATTTTAAAATATTTTAGTTGTAATTATTAAATTCTTCAAGTTCAATTATGTTATTTTTAAATATGATGCGACAAATATTTATCATATATAAATGCCCATATCAACTTGTCATTTTATGTATTATTCATTAAAAATCTTCAAAAAATACTAAGGCTTATAATGATTTAATTAGAAAATATGAACTGAATTTACAATTAAACACATAGTATAAAATTAATAATTGAAGGTAATCAAATAAATTTAACTGTTATTTAAATCAAGACTGAATTTTAAAATTTAAAAAATATAAAAATTAAAATTAATCAATTCAAAAAATAAAAAAATTAAATTAAAACATAAAATTTAAATCCAATCTTTCTTTCACGTAGCAAATATCGCTTATAGCTACTGCAACTTGTGTTTTGCATGCCAAATAATGTCAAAAGTCAATCAAATTAAGGCTTAGTTTGGATAGGCGATGTGTTTATCTCTGGTGAGATTAAAAACAGCGGTGGCGGTGAGATTAGCCACTATAGCGGTGAGATTGGATACTGTAGCAATGAGATTAAAAACAATGGTGGAGTATGTGTTTAAATTCAAACGCAACTGTAGTGGTGAGGTGAGAATATAAAATGACTATTAAAGACATCATATTAGAATTGATATATAATAGAAGTTTTTAAATTATTTTACTTATATAAAATTATTAAATTATTTATTAGATAAAATGATAATTATTTTAATAAATTATTTATTATAAATATTTTAATGAATTATATAATCAATTTAAATTATTTATTACATAAAATGATAATTATTTTTAATTTTTATTGCCCATTAACTCTCAAAAACCATCAAACAATCATTGCCTTTTCTTTAACCTTCTTGTTTTGTGTTTTGATTTTAGAAGACTCGAGCAAGAAAAAGCAAAAACCAGAAACCGCCATGAGAGAAGACCAACAACGCCCCGTTCACCTCCATAACTACCAAAGAAACATGCTTTTTATAACCACCAAGCTCTTCACTCATACCACCGTGTATGTCATCGTCGTCTTGCTCAGTTACACCTTGGGTTACCTCTCGCACTCCTCTCCTCCACCACCACCACCACTTCCTCCGCCGCCTTCTGTTTTTCAACTCGCAAGCTTACCAACCCAACTCGACAACTTTCGAGTCGCCACTCACTGTTCCAACTCACCTCTCCCACCCCATCTCGTCTTCCCAACGATTCTTCAATGAGTCTTCAAAGGTTCCTCCCCTTACACCGATTTCCCACCACCCCACCTTCGTTATATCCTAAAACCAAAAAGAATCAGAAGCGGTGGCATCCCCACAATATCTACGAGATTTGGTCTACAAAATTTAAATCTACCTCGATTCAGATCTCCCTAGTTCCAAAATGCAGAGCAACCAAAAGGCAATGCGACTTTGGGCGTGACAAGATTACTCCTCACACAAAGATGCGACCATAGTTCCTTTGCATATGGAAAGTATGGGTATTTTTGTCTGTTAAAAATATCTACTGCCCCAATTGCCTTTAATTGTTGTTGAATTCTCCAATCTCGTTTCAGCACAGCAGTGAGATTGAAATCATTTTCACGTGACCGAATCTTGAACCAAACAAGATGACAAATGAGGTTGGCACCTCAAACCACACTAACGTTTTAAGCTAATCCAAAGGAGCCCTAAGTGCTGAATATGTGAAATGGACATAACAGTAGTTAGCAGATTGATGCTAGATGATACTAAAAGAGTTATCATTATCATCATCATTACTATACTAAAATTGTTTGATGTAATGGAACATCCGAAAAATAAATAAAATTAAAAATCATTATAATAATTTATTTATAATTATAATTTAAAAATAATATTTTGTATATTACTATTGAAATTTTTAAATTTTACAAGTAAATTAAGAGGTTAGCAAGTGTCTCTCAAGATATAATAAAATATTTAAAAATACATGACAATTTTAAAATAAATTGTTGAATAAAAACAATATAATATACCAAATACAACCCATAATTTAAATCTAAAATAAATTTAGAAATAATAAAACTTGAAGGTAAAACATCGAAAATTCCAAAACCTTAATATTGTCGATACAAATATACAATCAAAGTGTCATTTATTTTTATAAATATAAATTTTATAAATATTTTTCAACATATATTTTTAAGGGTTATAAATGATAAATATATACAAGATATTAATTTTGATTAGAAAAGTTATTGTTGAAAAATATGGAATAGATAATTGAGTGTTAAAGGGTGCCCGCCCTTTGATTATGGAGTTGTTTGAGACATTTTTCATATTTATGATATTGACAATTTTTGAATAGTATTTTTAAGTTGTACTGATTATGCAGATAATGTCTAATTTATTATTGAAGAATATATCATTTGAAGAAATATGTTTGGAGAACCAAAAGATCACCTTATATAATCAATTGGATCGTGAATATTAAATTGAATTGTAACACTGATTGCTTAGCTGTCAAGACCCAAAAATTCATGTTTACCTTATTCATAATTAAATTTAAAAGAAATACATTTATTGCAAAGCGTTGATATTATTTTTGACAAAAAAATCAAAATTCTAAAAAGAAATACTAAAGTAAAAGATATTGTGCAATGGAAAGTGTGATTTAGTTTTCTCAAAACAGTATTCCTTTTTTATAGTTGATTTAATTGGGACAGAACTGAAGTTGTTTAGTGGAATGAGTAACTCGGCTCTTTTCTGAAGGAAGGAGTAGCTTGGTTGTTTCCTCTTTTTCTTTTCCTAATATTATTCATGAGGAGCTACAGAAAGGATGCAAGTCCGTCACTCATTTCCCATGCTACATATTGAACCAGGACAATGCACCCAGTGTCTTTAAAGTGAAGTGCCCTGATTACGGCTTAAAAAGTTTACGATTTATATTCAATATTTTACAGCATGGCATTATGGCTTGTCAAAGTTAATTTCAGATGCGAATAGAACGTGGGAAACACAATGCAAATTGCAATAAAAGTGGTTCATTCATTACCATGTTTTTTAAGGTAAATGTCAGTAAAGTTTATTACTTTTTTTGAAGTTACCAATCGGCTGCAATCCCACAGCTTAAACCAGCTGTAAATTCAATTAAGTAATAACAAAGGAACCAATCACTTAAATGTTTTACAGTCGCAGAATCAGTAAAAAGTTTAGAAAATTAGATCAGGTTCATGAATGACTTTAATTATAGAGAAATTTCAACCATATATACTCATCATTGAAGACCCTGTCCTCATTTTCGTTACAAGGCAATTTGATAATTATAAGATCAAGATATCTCATTCTCAGCTCGAGTTATAGTCATGATGCATTAAAAATCTCTGAAACTCTGATGGACAAAGCTAGGGTTCTTTTTTTAACAGAGAAAAACGATAAATAAATAAAAATAAAAGTTGTGTAACTTTGTGTAGATATAGAATCCGAAGTAATATCAACATATTTGAATACATATCTTTTATGGCTTACGTATGGTTGAGTATAGAAGTTGTTTTAAGTAATATAATTAGTAAGCATGAAAGTATATGGGCTAAACTGAAATTTCCAAACAGTCGCTGCTAAAATAATCCCTCGTGCGATTTGAGTTTGACCAGTATAAAGCCTGCTTCCCTACTTGTAAATTTGGATCCATCTTAGAGTTTTTCAACTTGTTGAAGAGTCAGTTTGTGGTGGTAAATGGGAATCACATGGCCACTTATATATAAACCACCCTACATCACCACTGTAAACTCTCTTTAACTCCATTTCTGTGTGGTTTTAAATACAAAAATAAGTTGGATTGACACATGAAGCGCACGCCAAAAAAGTTTATTGCCAGCGGTTTCTTTGTCTCCCTTGATGATTTTCTTTTTCTGTGCATAACAGGTTTTGTATGATGAGTTAGAGATTAATTAGCCTGCAGAGGGGTCTTGACTCTTAACTGAGGGATCCGATGTTCATACATCGCATCTTTGTATGCATTACCCCCCGAGGATTTTGTAAAAATTACAGCTGATTCATCCCCAAACACAGCTGAACAAGTCCATAACCATAAATACAGTGCACCACACTAGTTTCTTCACCAAACATTTCAACCAACTCAACAATAAAATTAGTTTTCAGAGGTGATAAGATGACATAACCATTGACGCACGCAATATTTCCATTTGGATATTTTGGTTTTGACTATCAACAAGAACCAAACCTTTAGATGAAAACTAGCATTTATAAGTCCTATAACCGTTGATGACCTTCCTATTGTTGCCTTTACTTAATTATTCCAATTATTCAAATAACTCTAATTCTATCTTTCAACTTAAACTTGTAAACAATTTTAGAATTAATTTTCACTCGCTCCCAACATTAGTCACAAGATGGAGACTCAGTGGGCTCCTCTTATGTATTACATATGCCTTATGGATTAGTTGCACTACCCCAGGCGTATATGATTGGACTTATAAGCCCATTAAATAACTTCTTCCTTTTTTAGTTTGTTACATTTCAGTTTAGAATTATTATTAACCCTCTCTAGTCTCTTCCAAAGTTTGAAGTCATATCTCTCCGTTAAAATTCATTTTATGTTCAAATGTAAGTAAGAACAAAAATAAAAGCTATATATATTATCCAACCAAAAATCATAATCATCCTCTATGCGCGTGAAAGTCATAAGTACTTTAGACAATCAAACATGTGGTTAGTGCTATGTACACATTAATATGGTTAAATTATATGAGGTGGTAAATCAAAAGTTTATATTAGCATTGTTTGAATCATTTGCATAGTAAATTGTATATTAGTTGGTATGATTGGCTTGATCATCCCGGTCAATAATGATGCGACAAGATAATAATTTACATGAAATTTATTAAAAAACTTGAAAATTCTTCACTTATTAAGTGTTGTTTGTTCTCAAATAAGATTTATTAAACTTTCCTGGCAAAAGTTAAGATTGAACCTCTTACATCTCTAAAAGAAATATGGGCCCATTTTATCCAGCAAGGGGATATTTTGATATGATACTAGTATATACATCTATAAGATATATAATCGTATATGAGTTATCAACTCGCAACTAATTGTTTGTGAGATTACTTGTTTAATGATTTGTTTAAAAATAAAACTTTTAGATTATGCAATCGATTCTAGCCAATGTTGGTGAGTTCATTGCTCAGACTTTAAATGATTATTATAAGCTAGATTGTTAGTATGAGTAAGTATCATAAAGCTTAATGTTTATACATATAAAATGGAGTTAATAATTAAATGCCTCCAATTAGTAGTTAAACTATATCCTTTTAGAGCACAATTTTGAATATGTTTAAGGATGTGATATTTTATATAAATTAGCACTTGTAGGCATCATACCAATAAGTTGTGATAAATACTCCCTAATACAATTAGTTTTTAGTCAGGAGTTAAATATAACTCATTTTAGAATTTTTGAATGTGCGATATATGTTTAAGTTGCTCCACCACAATGCACAAAATGAATATTCAAAGGAAGTTGAGAATATACATTAGTTATGAGTATCCTTGTATTATTAAATGTGTTGAATAAATTAGATATTCAATTAAAACATGATTTGTGATTACTATTTAATTCGATAATTTTCCCAACATTAGGGAGATAAATGATAATAGCTGGATGAAATAATTAATTGTAATGAACTATCATTATTTAGATCCTCGAGAAAATTATTTGAAATTAGAAGTTTAAAAGGTAATTCATTTTATTACAAGTTAATTGTCAAATGTATTTATTGACTTAATGAGAATAACCAAGTATTATATATCAATTGATCTCGTCAAGTCCCAGAGGACAACCTATTAGAATAAATGAAAGTAATCCATGCATGAAATATGGTAAATTAATTAGTTCTAAAGATGAAAATTCTTGTAGGAAAAATAATAAATCAATATGGTCATAATAGTGGAGGCGATGCTATTGAAGAAACTCAAAATATAACTAATTATTACAACTTTACGAGAGATTCAAGTACCTGGAATTGAAGAAAAAATAATGAAAATAAAGATATCTCAATAAGTTAAGTTAATACAAGAAAATGAGGAATCAAGAACGAAAAGTTATCGACAACAATTTTGCACGCAATAGTATTATTAAGATAATAAAAGGAAATGAGGATCTTGAATAAATTTGTTGAAAGATATAGATATGAAATGGATTGGCCAAAATGGAAAAACTCAATTCAAGTAGAATTAAATTTTTAAAAAAGTTGGACCAATAATTCAAACATCTAAATGTAGTGGAGTATAAATGAGTAGTTTTGCGAAAACAAAATAAGTATCTAAATGTACAAAGTTTTTTTTTAAGTCCTAACATTGATTATGAAAAATATAATATGTTCTTTTGTGGTGGATAGAATAACTTTTAGATATTTTATTAGTCTGGTAGTTCATGAAAGATTTGGCAAGTATCTTATGATCGTTGTTACAACCTTTTTATGAATCACTATATAATGAAAGTTTATATTAAAGTCCTTAAAGGATTTAGAATGCTAGAAGCATATATCATTTTCTGGAAATTATTCAATTTATTTGCGTAAACATTTATTAAAATGATTGAACATATGCATTATTATATAGAAAGAATATGATCAACAATTGTTATGATTGTTGTATTGAAACTTCTAGAAAGATAAAATATATTTCCCAAAGCTCTTCATCACTCGTAATATTAAAAAGAATGATGATATGAATATTTAGGAAATCTGTTTAAGTGGTTATTTGAAAAGTTAATATTATTATATATCATGTGATGTTGTCATGAGGGGAGTCAAACACGCATTTTACACTTTTTTTCTTTAATTTAGGTTTTGTCCTATTGAGTTTTTTTGGTACGCTTTTTAACGAGACATCATGTTATGCATACTATAAATATGTATATTTTTATTTTCTTCAGTAGCAAATTTTATTCCCATAAGCTTTTATCTTAATAAAATTTTAACGAGGCACATTTTCTAATATGAATATTCAAGGGGAGTTATGAATATTTTAAGTAGATGTCCATTAAAATTAATGTAAGTTTGGTTTACATTAAGGCTCTAATGTTTATTAGAAATAAATATTTCTATTTAATTAATAAAATATTACCCACTTTTTTACTTTCCCACCTTTTGTTGTTGTTTACTCTGATTTTTATTTTATAACAATTATTAATAAACTTTAATTTAAAATTGTTAATTAATAAAAACTCCTAAGGGTTTTAATTCTAATTTAATTATGAAAAAAGGCTTTGAACTTCACTGTAAACTGGAAACCGGTGTTGGATGACACGTAAAAATAACACCTTTCTGCTGTCGCCGTCGTTCTTTTTTTTTGGAACGGTCGCCCTTCGTTTTCTTAAAGTCGAAGCAAAACTTTAAATTCCAGCAACAACAATCCGCTATTAACTGCGTACACGTTCGCCACACGTATTATAGTGAGTTCATAACATACATAAAATAATAATAATTATAATGCGATAAAAAAACATAATAAAATAAGAATATATTAATTTAATATCACTTAATTCAACAAGCTTAAATTACGTCAGTTAAGGATAGGCAAATTTTAAAAACATTTATTTTAAAATATAAATATTCATTCACTTTTTAACCCTAATTTTTCTTTTATTCGGAATTGGAATTCAATCAATTAAAGTGTTATTTTATAAGTTGAAAATTTAAATGTTAAAATTTTAATATTGAATTTAATAAATTTTAAGTATTAAATACAATTATTTGTTTCATAAAATTAAATTTTAATTTTCGAAAAATATTTATTTGCAATTTTAATCTTCAAAATATAATATTTTATATTATTTTAGACCATTTTGAATAAAATTTAAATAGGATTATTTGAAATGTTTTGTTTTCTTAGAAAAAGTTATCATTTATTTCAAAGATAAATAAACTTTTATTTAATATATTTAAAATTAAGTGATAAATAGTTATCTATTTACTTATTTTATTCTAACTTTTTTAAATTTGTATTAATTGAAATTTTAATAACATTATTAAACACATATACATAATAAACGATGAAAATAAATTTTTTAATAAAAACTAAAGTTTCAATGATTTGTGAACGGTGATAATAGAGCAACAAAATATTTATGTTAAAATGAAATTTTAGTCAATACTAGGCTCCCAAACAACTTATATATTTCTTTCGAAGTGATGTCAGTTGGATTTAATTAGATTTTTGAATTTTTAAGTGATGAATTGTAGTTCAATTTATTTTTGATTTTTCATATTTTAAAATTTTAAATTTATTTTGATAAAATGAGTTTTATTTTATAAATTTTAAATATTTTTAATAAAATTTAAATTTCTTTATTTATATATATTTTAAAAACAAGAATTTTTAAATTATTTTTCAAAAATTAAAATTAATTATATATAAAATAAAAATAAAATTGATTCGATTTCGAATAACCACATTTTCTAAACTTATTATAAATTATCAAAAATATTTATTGGAGTTAAATTTTCTTGCTGACACCTAATCCCTCTTAGAAAAAATTGCCATGAATTATGTGTTAAACAATTTTTTTATTTTGGAAAATATCAAACATAGTATAAATAAATGAATTTAAAATTGGGTAAATTCCTTTGATAGCCACCAAACTATTGATAATTTCTTTTTCATCATTTATTTATGAAAAATTATAAAATAATCATTCAACTATTTAATTTTGTCTTTTTGTCACCAATCCATGACTAATGAAAAGATGAAATTATTATTTTAAATTTGGCATAATAGCAATTTTAAACCTAAACATTTATATATAGTATGTCAATTTAATTTTGATTTTAAAATTTTAACCCTTAACATTTACAGGTTGTGTAATTTAGTCTTTTGTAGTTTTGTGTTTCTTTGTGACATTTCTACTTAAAAAGCTAAAAACAAATTTATCCACTAGATTTGATAAAAATATATATACCAAAAATGAAAACACCAAAAAATTAAGAGAATAATTTTCATTTTTTTGTTCTTTTAAAATTAACCCTCAACGTCATAAAAATAGCAAAACTACAAAAAAATTAAATTATACAATGTATAAATGTTAGAATTAAAATTAGAATTATAAATTTTAGAATTAAAACTAAATGAACACAATAAAAAAATATTAAAATTAAAGTTATTATTATATTAATTTTAAAAGCTATCAAGCTATCTTTCCGTTATTAATTTAATGACTAGTAATTGAAAAAGAAAAAAATCAAATGGTATAATTTTATGGTTGTACAATAAAAATAATTGGCGTAAGGATGTAAAAAAAAATTAAACTCTTGCCTTTTTTCTTTTATACTGCTTGAACTTTCAAACTACATAATAATAATAAAAAGTCCTTAAAATTTTGTAAAAAAAACACAAATAAGCTTTTTCTTTTTTGTACTCAATCAAGTACATGAAATGCATCAAAATATCATTTGATTATTAACTTTAACAATACTGTTATAGTTAATTGCTCAATTGAAGTCACGTTATGTCACAACTAATGTGTAACATGTGGTAAAAATTATAAAATAAAAAAATAATAAAATTTATAAAAATATTTTTAAAATTAGAATTTTTTATAAAATAGTAAAATATAAAAATTGTAAAATTTTATAAAAACATAAAAATTATAAAATGTATTAAAAGGTCCTTTAACTATTAATTTTAACTATTAACCATTAAAGTTAACGATTCTCAATTTTTTTTAATTAAAGTCATCACGTGTCATAACGTCGCATGATATATGGCGAAAAATGATATATTTTGACAGATCAAGAAGCAATTGAATGTAAAAAATAGATGAAATTAATTGCTTTCGGAATTTTTTTAATACAAGTTGTAAGTATTAAAAAGAGTTAAAGAGAATAGAGCTTAATAATATTTTTTTCAAAAATGTTTGATTACTTTTTACACTTAAGCGAAAAGAATCTTATTAATAGTTGAGGGATAGACGGTTTAAAATTAAATATAATATCTTAACGATTATTACACGTAAATCTAGTTTACGGGAATTCGGAGAAAAAGGGGAAAAACGAGGCTTAAAAAGCAAAGCAGGAAGAAGACGACGATCCGGATTTTCAAAATTACAATCTCCAGATCTGGTTTTACCAAAAAGGGAAAAGCATGGGACTGCTTTCTAACAGGTTCTTTTTATCTTCTTTTGCAGTTCATCTGTTTTTGTTTTTTGGTATGCTGAACTGATTCAAAATCATTTTGCTTCTTTCTTGTTAACGAATGGGTAAAACAGAATTGATAAGAAAAGCCTGAAACCACGGGATCACATTTATTCATGGAGGACTGCTTATATTTATGCCCATCACGGTTCTTTACTTACTCCCACCCTTTCCTTTTTTGGGGAATAGTTTGCATTTCTATTTGTGGATATGGGTTTGAATTGAATTTTAAGCATGATCTGATGGTTAAGGAAGTATATGTTGAACTTTTGGGAAAAAAGCGCTTTTGAGAAAAGCTCAAATTTTTCCTTCTGCGTTTGGCCAATTTTCGGCGTTTGAAAAGCACTGTTTCTATGCTTTTATCTCAGAAGATCCTTTCCTCTTGAAAACCTATATTTTATTAGTTAAGCAGTAGGACCATTCTATGATATGCTTAGCCTGCTTAGGTACTCTGGTATCCATCCTATATCGTATAACCGTAATTAAAGAACTGTATAGTTTCAAGGATTTTGCTTAACCCATGGCACTTTTGTAATGGACGTTCTATGAAATGCAATAACTGGTAACATTATTTATCATTTTCAATGCATTTTGTTAAAGATATTACCGTATATTGTGACCTTAAGAGTGACTTCAGCACATTTGTTACCAAATCCTATTTTAAATGTAGCAGTGCATTATCCGCATTTAGTTGTATTTGAGAACTTCAGCTCTTGGCCTAATGGCACTGGATGTTTACCCTAAAAACCCACATCATGGGTTCGAATCATACGGGCAGCCTTGTTTATGGTATGTGAGTTGGTAATGATTTGCTTTTGTCAGGGTGTGTGAATCAATTGCAAATGTAATATATATTTATATTTATATGAATAGAATTGGTTAGTTTTTCTACCTTCTAGAAATAGTTTTGCATTTGCAGTGATGCTCTAACGAACTACTTCATTAAGAAGTTCTTTGTATATAGAGAAGATCGACCAGATTGAATTATCTGTTTCATGGTTCTTGTAATTTTGAGTTTGAGGTTGGGTATTGCAAAATAGGAGATATTGGAATGCATTTGGAGGTTAGAAATGATACGTATGAGTTCAGCATGGTAAATATTTTGCTATTATAGAGATTATGATACGAATTCAGAATGGTATATATTTTTCTGTTATCGAGTATGTTTTCGGATTATCTATTGGAGAGTTATGTGTTTACTTTTATGTTTTTCATTTTCCAGTTATATTTGCTGGAATTATTCTAATAATTTTATCTTTTTCCTTGTGTATGAGGACAGGCATCTATGTTGGAAACAATATGGTCATCCATTTTACAAGACGTGGCCAAGAAGTTGGTACAGGAACTGTGCTTGATCTCATCCTGTTAAGCTCTGGGCCAGCTCAATCTCAACTGCATTGCCCTACCTGCACTCCACCTGAAGAAGGTAATGGTGTTGTTTCCTCGTGCTTGGACTGCTTCCTTGCTGGTGGAATATTGTATTGTTTCGAGTATGCAGTCACCCCTGCTCTCTTTATTGCAAAAGCAAGAGGTGGAACCTGCACTCTTGCAGTCTCCGATCCGGATGATTTAGTGGTTCATCGAGCAAAATACTTGCTCGAAAATGGATTTGGTTGCTATAATGTGTTCAAGAACAACTGTGAGGATTTTGCAATTTATTGCAAAACTGGGCTGCTCGTTCTGGATCATACGGTTGGACGAAGTGGTCAAGCAATATCTATTGTAGGAGGCCCTCTTGCAGCTGTGTTGTCAACTCCATTACGCCTTGTTACTACAAACATTTATGGTATGGCAGCTACAGCAGTTGGGATGTACTGTGCAAGTCGATATGCAGCTGATATCGGCATAAGGATGGATGCAGTGAAAGTTCCAGTGGAGGATCTTACGAGAAGACTGGCAACTGGCTTGCTTCAGGTGATTGAACCTCAACAATTGGCAGCCACTGCCCATTAGCATCTTGTTGCTCCAAGTTTTTATGAAACTCTGATCTTTCAAACGCGTTGTGAGGATTTCCAGATCTTTCATTTGCTGTTTGCATCTTTATCATTAAGATGGTGGTTTGCTTGATGAAGTTGGTTTTTTTTATGCCCTTGATAAGGAGTTAATGATTTGTGCAACAATAATGACGACTTATATAAGGAGTTTATAATTAATTTGTTTATCAGCATTTCTAATCCACAAATTATAGACACACCCGTATGGCAACATCTTGTAAGGTGACGTCTGGTTTTCCTTCAATGAGTATTTGGTGATGCAACCTAAATCTCTTAGGAAACGTAAATCCATAGTTAGGAATTTTTCAAAATTATTTACATTAAATAAAATATTAATTTGGTATTTCCCAATTAATACACTAGTTATAACAAAATTAATATACGGTTAAAATTGTATTTGAAGTAAATATTGATTTAATAAATAGGTGTGGAAATTTGATCCGGAAGGAGAATCCCCAGTAAACTCTTTTCGAACAATGGCTTTAGAGGAGATTGTACTAGTAACAGTCCAATGGAAGAAATTGTGGAAACTAAAATTGCCACTCAATTTATAGTTTTTCCATGGAAAATTGAAGTAAAGTGTCTTCCCGCAAAAGATGTACTTATTAGAATATCTGTTAGTGTGACTGATATCTCTCTCTTATAACAAGGAAAATGAAACAATTTTTTGTCCATTGTGAGTTTGCACGGCCATCTAATTTGGAAGTTCATTTCCTGTGCAACATTTCTTGTTGAACACAACTAGGTAATGGATTTTTGGTTTGAATATAATCACCTGGAACCTAAGGAAGCGAGAAGTTTTTACTCGATTTTCATTTTCATTCCAAGCAAGAAATGCAATGGCTCTGATGTTCTCAAACCCTATTCGCACGAACAGACGTTACGCTATATTCATGAAGCTTTTGATGTACCACCAAATGCGACCTCAAGTGGGAATGAAAAAGGTTGGAACTCACACCTCAATTTAGAAGTAATTGAAAAGTGATATTGTTTAAGAGCAGGAGATAAATAATAACTTTGAAACGGCGAGGCTAACTAGAGACCCGAGGGGAACTCAATAATTGTTTGTAAGAACCTTAAAATGCAGTCGTAGCTTCAAACTCGGATTACGATTATAAGATTGATGTTGCAGTGGGATATTCTGAGCAGGACTACTTAACAGAACTAAAACATGGGCCAGTATTTAAGCATTTGATGATATTAGACTCGACAGACACAATCAAAGTATCCTTGATGAAATAAGGCAACAAACAAATGCAACTGGAGGTCAAGTGCTGGACAAAGTGATATTATACCAAAAATTTATTCTATAAGATAATGAAAATAAATGAGAAAAATGATAATTTTGTCAAAAAATGATAATTGTCCCCAAAAAGTTTTATGCTTTTTAGCATCTAGAAAGTCATCATTCTATCACCAATTAAATTCCTTAGGAATTGATCACTTTCTATCGTAACATACACCAAGGGAAATGGCATAACTCTTATAAACTCAGATTTATAAATAAACAGATTTGGTTCAAAAGCATTGAAATATCTAAATCTAAATCTAACACTGAAAAAAATGAAAAAGAAAGTTAGCAGACTTGATATGAATTGGATTATCAAATTTCAAATGTCTGTTGTAAACCTCTTACACAAGCAAAACTGCATTTGTTGTAAACCTCTTACACAAGCAAAACTGCATTTATACAACCATCATTCTCTGGGTTATTTGTTACTTGAGCATATTTTCCTGAATTCGAAAAACCAAATAGGAACAAGCATTAAAACGAAAAAGCAAGATGGGGTATTTATTCATCATGCTTGAATATAGTGAGAGGATCTTTACCCCAAACAACTTTCCCAGCCGGTGTGACCAGACCCAATTCACTTACATTCACCTGAATTCAACATAAAAATATGGACATCAGAAAATTTTTGCAAGCAGAATTCATGCCAAATATATAAAAAATATCAATGACCAAAAAAAAAAAACCTCGATGATTGTTCCTTTGGTCATAACACCAAGAGAGGTATACATTGGACCATTGGGATTTTTCTTCACCCCAATGATGTCAAGATTGAAGGTGCATTTGAGTTCAGGGTGTGTGACATGAGCTTTAGTAAACCGTAATCCTGACGGACGGATAAAACGCTCGTATTTGGGAGGTTTTCTTGTAAAACCAGGTCCTACAAATGTGCACTTTGTGACCATCCTCTTCCATTGTTTAGCTGCAAGAGAAAGAAATTAACACAGAAGAACCAGAATTTCTCATAAAAATCCAACATTATCCTTTCCTCTGGTGCAATCCAACTCCAGATACAAAAAAGTTCATGTTGTGCAAGTAAAGTTAGCATAAAAAGAGGAAGAAGCAATTTATATATACTTACTTTTTCGTTTACCAGATCTGATCACCTTAAACATCTCATCTTCTGCCACAGGCCTTACCTGAAGGTCAAAACTTAGGAAGTCAAACAACTGTAGTTACAAGAAAAATAAAATACAGAAACAGAAAAAATACCTGAGAAAGCACATATTGAGATGCAACAAACAGAAAGTTTGAGAATCTTTTTACCTTGGGTATAGGGACCTCCCATTTTCCAGCTTTCTCTTTCCTTTTTTGCTTTATCGTGTTGCTGAGAACCTAAACATAGTATAATGTTACATGTATTGATGATTGGATTCATGTGCCATCAAACTCACATGTCAGCATACCTTTGCACGTGTGGTGTTTTCACGATCCATAAGATATGCAGGAATAGCGCCATCTTGCACTTCATCATCAACCTTGCGCCTAGTTGACGATTCCTCATGCATGGCCAATCTGTTGATGTGATGCAGAATTAATGGTTATTATGGTTAACAAGGTCTATACCCAAAGCAAAAGCTTTATAGTGTTAACATCTTAAAAAAATAAATTCACTGTCTCAAGCCCAAGTTCCATTTAATGACTCCATAACTGGCCTTAGAAACGATAGGCATTTAATTCCATTCCGTCCCTTCTCTATCATTAGACTTTATTATCACAACAAATTCACAATACACACGAATAGGCGATTACGGACCGAGTGAAGAAAATTTAAAATTTTGAGCAACATGAAAATGGAAAACAGTCATGTTAATTTCCTAGGAATAAGTGGCATGAATAAGACATTGATTTAATGGAAGACAATATGATCATTATGGGTATTACCACAATGAATTTAGCCCATGAAGTCAATCAATTTACAGAATCTAATTTCATCTGAAAAACTATTAAAAAGACAAGTTATCATCAACTTTTTAAGTGCAAAACAGAACATCATTCCCATAAGATCTTAATTGGATTAAAACATACTAAAAAAGATGGAAAAATCCAAATTAGAAAAAAAAAAATAATTAGGAAATAGAACTAACGTTTTCTTCATGAGGGCCTTCTCAGCATAATTTTTCTTGGCAATCATCTTACCCTTAATACCAAGGGCCTACAGAGAAACAAATGAATTAGCTCATAAACCCCCGAAAAAGAAAAGAGAAAATAATCAAAATAAAATAAGAAAATAAAGACCTTCCGAGCCTTAGCGGAACGCTCGTGAACTTGGCGAGCTTCCTTCTTGCGCTTCTTCTCGAAGAAGTCATGGCGATAACCATGCCTCTTTCTGTGTAGCTCTATGTAATCACCTTGCGGCTAAACAGACAAATCAAATAAGAAATTAGCAACATCGACAAAAATTAACCATTGCTGCCACTTCTTTAAAAAGAAAGAGAGTGAACTCCAAACGAACAAACCATCGCGACGAAGACTTGATCTTTATTTCGGAGAAGCGAGTGAAAACCCTAGTCTAGGGCTTTAAAATTTTTTGTAAAATAACAAATGGAGGTTTAAGGTATGGTGAAAATGGTATTGAAATGCGGGTCAGGTATTTGTTTGTAAGACATTTTGGTCGGTTACAAATTTGTGCTTCATTCAAGAAGCCTGGGCTGTTTTTTTTTTTTAAAACAAAAAACAACTTACAACCTTCTAAAATACATTATAAGCTTTGTCATGTAGAAATACCGTAATCACTACATCAGGTAACACTTTAAAAATTTAAAAAAATTTGTCAAGATAATCTAATCTTCGCAAGTTGATCTGCGGTAAGATTGTATTTCTTGAGAATATGCTTAATTTTTCATTGAATTTTAGAATACAAAAATCTTTTAATTCAAAAGCCCAGGCTGTTTAAAGCAGGGTCTTAAACTCCAATTAGAAATACCTATTATTTAGATTCCAATTCAAGGCTTGCCAATATCTTAAATTATGTTAATTATATACAACTATATATGGTACCATAATCTTAAAAGTTAATTCAATTATTAAATAATATATCAGATTTTATAGATATGATATAAAATGAAAAATTTAAGAAAAATTATTGTTAAAGTATGTGCTGTCAAAATATTAATTTTGAAGTTTTAAAGCTCTTACGAATGATTTATTATTCACTCTCTTTCTTCAATTGTACTTTATTTTTAATTTTATTTTTAAAATTAATCACAACATTTTAAAAAATATTAATTTAGTAACATTAAAATTATTTTAATTGTAAAATGACTTAATTGATTTAACCTTGATAGTTTAATAAATTTAGAATGAAGGTCATAATTTGAAGATGTTTAATGTAAATAACCATTCCATATAAATTATATAATATAATTACAGTTATATAAATGATTATTTTATGAAATTTATATAAAATAACGGATATTTTATTTATTCAGACTAACCTATCCAAATCATATCTACCATACTACTATCAATTTTTTTTGGTACAATAGCAAATATACCAACTATATGAAGTCTGATATGTTGTTCTAGCCATCCAATTTACTCGTCTTTGCAAGCCATCCCTTGTTGGAGCACCAAGAATTTGCACTTCCCGTTGTAGAATCTGTAAATCCTCCATAAGAGGTTGCAACTGCCAATTTATTACTGTTTTCTTTTCTAGAATATTGCTCAATTTCCTTGTATAGACAGTTCTTTACATCCATATGCTTGAGATGTAGTAGAAGGGTACGAAGAAAGATGAGTGTAGAATAAAGTTTGGTGGATCCATCTATTGCCTGCAATATGATAATTTGGTTGTCTTTCTTGTATTGAAAAATCGCTGTTGCACCAAATTTGCTAGTATCTTGGTTCCCAGCTATTCCAACAACCATGCCCCAGTTAACTTCATCTCGCTGTTGGTGTGGTTCTCCTTCCATGCTCGGAGCCCTTCGTTCTAAGTGCGTACATTGAGGCGTGCTTGTTTTGGAGAGATACTCCAACCATGACATACCACTATCGTTGAGGCTTAAATATATTTGTTCGTGACCATCAAATGGTTTATATATTTGCCAACTCAAGTACATTTCAATTTATAACAAACAAATCCTTTGATCATATTTCAAATAACACAAATAAAACTATGTGGGTGAAAAAATATAATCTATACCATATATTAAACACTTAATTATAATAAAATATTTTTACTTTACATAATAAATTGTATTATTTCAATTAATAAAATATTTTTACTTTAAATAATAAATTGTTTTATTTTGAAAGTAGTCATTTTATATTTTCTATATAAAAAATATACAAACGATAACATTAGAACTCTATCCTTCATAGTTTTCAACTCATTCATTATTTATATTAATTATTTATAAATGTATTTGTTACATAATTTTTATAAAGTCTTAAAAATAACACAGCTAGCGCGACTCAAACTCAAGCCACACCTTGCCTATTAGGCCAACACATAGGATTCAATTTTTATTTTATTTTTAAAATAGATTAAATTGTTTATATAACTTTTTTTAGTTAGAGTTGTTCACGGGCTGAGTCTAAGCCTGATATTAATATATATTTTATGCTTGCCCAAGTTTGACCCTGCTCGAAATATGAGTTTAAAATTTTACTCAAACCTTCCTATATTTGCAAAAGACTAACCTAATCTCATTTTAGGTTCGCATATATTATTTTTAATTTTTTAAAATATTTATATTATGTTATTTTAATATTTTATACATTTTTTATTTATTGAAAATTTTTATATAATCATCTTAACATTATTTTAATGTTTACATTAGAGTAGTAGTATATATTTAGTATAGGTTTATTTTTTTAATTTATTCTAAATTATATAATATATAAAAATAATATTATAAAGTATTATAAACTTAAAAATGGACCTAATTTTTTTCTCCAAGTCCATTTTTCGATTTTAATATTTTTACTCAAATCCTCCCAAATTCTGGACAGGCTTTCGGGCCTAGGTGAGTAGTCCAATTCATGAACAGATATATTTTTAATATACGACTTAAAAAAAAGTTTAATGACTTGATAAATTTTCGAACTAAATTGGTATATTAACTTTCAACATTAACCCAATCAAAATCATTGGTTAGGATTATTAATATTCTTTAAATTAGGTTTAGTTGTCCTCTACTAACTTACCAACTTACCAATAGTATAGTATCTTCCTTCTTTAATATAAATACGTTTATGATAGAAAAAATACTGCTGAGCTATTCGTCAGTTCATACCAAATTAACCACAAGTTTAAGTAATGATCCCAGCTACGATTTCCAATTACTCTAGTGCTTCATTTTGTTTTTTAATTGAGAATGCGAGCGAGACTCATAGTTTACAGAGAAATATTGTGCTTTTTTCACCCATATGGATCATCCCTCCACACCTACGTGGACTGTAGTTTAGGATAAGATCTCTTAACTTTAATACAATATTGATCATCGTGATTTTGAAGGGCTATGCAACATCAAAGTTGATGCTTTGGCCTTTGAATTAGCATATACAATATAGCCCAACAGTAAAAATGATTAAAAACGAGTGTGAGCCCAAAAGTGTATGCTATATATTAATATTATATTAAACAGCTTAAGCTGAGTGCAATGATTATGTGTAATACGTCGAAGAGAGAGGTTTTGAAATCTCACTTTTTGGTTAATCATGCATAAGTTTGCTTCTTGTTTTTTTTTAAAGTATTGTTTCTCAATCAAATCAAATCTTCTTAGATTCTTGTTTAAAGTAATGAATAGTGTATCTTGTGATTTTAACAAAAAAAAAAAATCTTTTTATATTTTGACGACCTGAGTGATTACATCTAGTGAAATGACTCTTACCATTCTTTTATCTTCACCAAAAATCATAAAGGACTTGGGAAATTTGAATACTCAAATCTGTTCCTATATCAAACTCTCCATGGAAGAAATGAAGTAAATATTGGAAGAAAACAATAGAAAAATCTAAAAAGAAAATGCAGGACCACAATTACACCATTATTCTTCCGACCCCAAATTAGTTGAGCAAAATAATACTAATAAAACTTGTTTGGTCTGCATTATTTTATTATTTATTGTCTGCAGAAGAATATGAATAATAACTTGTACCATGAAACAAGCCACCAAGACATGGAAATCAAAGCACCTCTGAAAGGGATCAGTGTTCCACTCAACAAAAAATGACCCACCAGCTTAATTGCTACAATAAAAATTTATAACTTTAATTAAACAAGCCACAAAATGGAATTGATTAATTAGTTAATAGCAGTGAGTGCTGTTTTAATGAAGAAATGAAAAGGAAAGAAAACTGTTAAAAGTAATGGCACCTGGATGTAGCATCCTACTCAAAAGACAGTACTGCCCTTGTCTTTTTGCAGTTATAGATGAGGCAAGGGGAGAGTGAAAAGGAAATCTGGTATGGTCTTTGGTGGTGTATGGCAAATGAAAAACTACTTTTCCAGAATATTGAAGTTGATGATTACATGTATTTATAATTGTAATGCTAATTGAGAAATTCACCTTCAGGCTATAAGGTATCGTCCAAGTTTCATTTTTGTTTTTTCGTTAGGCTTATATTCTTCAACGGTTCAACTTTGATCGAATACTTTGTTGAGTTTTGTTTTTCATGTAAAAAATCTGCCCTTGTTGCTCTATAGCTCCCAAAGTTTGATTTTTTTTTTCTCCTTGTTTGTTTTCATGAATTATTGTGTCTCTTCTTCACCGTCTCTTAGTATACCAGAAATCTAAAATCTATTTTTTTTTAATTATTTGATGCAAGACTTGAAGTGGGTATTTGAAAAACCACCATTGTTGCTCAAGTGAAGCTGCTTTTATAGTAGTTGAGGTTATCTGCTCCAGTGCAGCAGCACCCAAATATCTGCAATGAGAAAGAAGTTAGCTTCAGTGCTTCTTTTGTCTCTTGTTACAGTGGTTTTTAGCACCACTGACTCTGGTGACCTTGATGTTTTAATGCAATTCAGAGATGAACTTGATAATCCGGAGCTCTTGAAATGGCCCGAAAATGGTGGTGATGCTTGTGGTCCTCCAAGCTGGAACCACATCTATTGTGAGAATTCCAGGGTTACTCAGATTCAGGCTCAAGGTATGGAGTTGAAGGGTACTTTGCCTCAAAACTTGAACAAACTCTCCATGCTCAAGAACATTGGTCTCCAAAGGAACCAGTTGAGTGGAAAGTTGCCATCTTTTTCTGGTTTATCTAATTTGCGGTATGCTTATTTGGATTACAACAATTTTGATTCTATTCCATCTGATTTCCTTGATGGTTTAGATAATCTGGAAGTCTTGGCATTGGATGACAACAATTTTAATGCTAGTACCGGCTGGTCATTCCCTAAGGCTTTGGAAAATTCTGCTCAATTGACCAATCTTTCTTGTATGAACTGTAATTTGATCGGGCCATTGCCAGATTTCCTTGGTTCCATGCCTGCCTTGACAAACTTGATGCTTTCTGGTAATAGGTTGTCTGGCGAAATTCAGGGAACTTTCAATGGCAGTGCTTTACAGATGCTTTGGCTGAATAATCAACTGCATGGAGGGATGACTGGTCCAATCGATGTTGTGGCAACAATGGAGTCCCTCACAGTTTTATGGCTGCACGGGAACCACTTCACTGGAACAATCCCAGAGAGTATTGGTAAGTTAACTCTCTTGAAGGATCTCGATCTTAATAGTAACAAACTTGTTGGCCTAATTCCTATTAGTTTAGCAAATATGAGACTGCAAAACTTAGATTTAAACAATAATCACTTGATGGGTCCAATTCCAATGTTCAAAGCATCAAAGGTAACTTTTGCTTCAAACAAGTTCTGTCAAGCCACTCAGGGCCTTCTTTGCTCCCCAGAAGTTATGACACTTATAGAGTTTCTTGGAGGGGTGAATTACCCTTCCAAGCTTGTATCTTCCTGGTCTGGTAATGAGCCCTGCAACTGGTTGGGAATTAGATGCAATGGCGGGAAGGTTTCAGTCATAAATTTGCCCCATTATAATCTCTCTGGTAGTTTGAGTCCTTCAGTTGCAAAGCTGGACTCCCTTTCTCAAATCAGGCTTCAATCTAACAATCTAAGTGGTCCCATTCCAAATAACTGGACTAGCTTGAAATCCCTAGAAAGTCTGGATCTCAGTGGCAATAACATATCTGGTCCTTTACCAAAATTTAGTAGAACTGTGAAGCTTGTCGTAACTGGTAATCCTTTATTGAACGGTGATAAGACAGACCATACCAAAGGGGCTAATATTCCACCTGAGAGTTCAGATTCTCCAACCAATATCCCTACTACGTCATCGCAAGATTCAGATCCGGGTTCCCCTGCCACTAACTCTTCTCTGAAATCAACAAAAACAAAAGGTTTCAAAAGAAACACATTTGTTTTGATCATGGCTCCTGTTGCAAGTTTTGTACTTGTTGCATTTCTTGTCATTCCTCTATCCATCTACTTTTATAAGAAGAGAAAAGACAGTAATTTGGCTTCAACTTCCCTGGTAATCCCTCCCAGGGAACCATCTGATCCGGATAATATGGTTAAGGTTGTTGTTGCTGCCAATAACACCAATGGAAACACTTCTACACTAACAGGGAGTGGCTCTGCAAGCAGAAATAGTAGTAGCATTGGGGAGTCTCATGTTATTAAAGCTGGAAATTTGGTCATATCAGTTCAAGTTCTTCGGAATGTGACAAAAAATTTTGCAGCACAGAAAGAGCTCGGCCGTGGTGGCTTTGGTGTAGTTTATAAAGGGGAACTAGATGATGGAACACAAATTGCAGTTAAAAGAATGGAGGCTGGTGTGATTACAGACAAGGCTTTGGATGAATTCCAGGCTGAAATTGCAGTCCTTTCAAAGGTTCGGCATCGTCATTTGGTATCTCTTTTGGGTTATTCCATTGAAGGCAATGAGAGAATTCTTGTTTATGAATATATGTCTCAAGGTGCTCTTAGCAAGCATCTTTTCCATTGGAAGAGCCTGAAATTAGAGCCTCTATCTTGGAAGAGACGGCTAAATATCGCCTTGGATGTAGCCAGAGGAATGGAGTATCTTCACACCTCGGTCATCAAAGCTTCATACATAGAGATCTTAAGTCTTCAAATATTTTACTTGGTGATGATTTCAGAGCAAAAGTTTCAGATTTTGGTTTAGTCAAACTTGCTCCTAACGGGAGAAATCTGTTGTGACCAGGCTTGCTGGGACTTTTGGTTACTTAGCACCAGAATATGCAGGTAAGCAACCTGTCTAAGGTTGTCCAATCATTTGGATATGAGATCAGGCTTAAATAAACATAAGTTTTCTCATGAAATAGTTTACTTTGCTTAAAACTTTTAACCATTCTTTCTTTCAATATGAATGTAGTTTGAATTCCTCCTTGGAGTTACAAGGACTTTTTGAAAGTAATATATGCCTGTAGTATGCTGATCTAGAGGATTTTAAGCTGATTTGTTCTAGTCTTTGCACAAATGGAAGCATATCCCGTAGTTGTTATTGATGTCATTTTGTTTTTGTACTGACTCTAACTTCAAAGTTCCAGTATACTTCAGTTACAGGAAAAATCACCACCAAAGCCGATGTTTTTAGTTTTGGTGTCGTGCTGATGGAACTTCTGACTGGATTGACTGCACTTGATGAGGATAGGCCTGAAGAGACCCAGTACTTAGCTGCATGGTTCTGGCATATCAAACCAGACAAGGAGAAATTAAGGACTGCTATCGACCCATCTCTCGATGTAAAGGATGAAACATTTGAGAGTATCTCCATCGTTGCTGAACTTGCTGGACATTGCACTGCAAGGGAACCCAGCCAACGGCCAGACATGGGGCATGCTGTGAATGTATTGGCTCCACTTGTTGAAAAATGGAAACCACTGGATGATGATAATGATGATTATTGTGCCATTGATTACAGCCTTCCTCTTAATCAGATGGTGAAAGACTGGCAGGAAGCTGAAGGAAAAGATTTTAGTTATTTGGACCTAGAAGACAGCAAAGGTAGTATCCCGGCTCGGCCTACTGGTTTTGCAGAGTCATTCACTTCTGCCGATGGTCGATAAAAAAAGAGGTAGTTTGTTGCATTTCTTTGAATTCCTTCTTGTTATAAATAGTAGTTTGTGTTCTATCTATTTAAGAATTCAATGTTGATATATATTTCCGCATTAAATATAGTCGTTTGCAATATTTTGCTGCTTATGATGGTGTAAGTTGCTTTGATTAATTTTATGGGCAGAGACGTCTTGTTAGCCAACAGACATTATAATTGGTATCAGAACCAGATATCTAAACTAACTTGTCGCCCCACTGAAGCAAACAACAATATCCATGTCTCTCTGTCTCAACTCCTCCTTGTTCTTCCCAAGTAAAATTCTACATCATAAGAGGTTTGCCGCAAGGATGGATGCAACAGATTTCTGGATTGACATTAACTCTTTTCGAATTATGAATTGGATTCTTTGTTATTTGTTTATATTTTTTTCTGATGAATTAAAATCAACAAGTTATTCGGGAGACAATACTAGATTGGACAAATGGACCGAAAACCATAAAGGCAAAAAACATGTTGCAAGTACGTCGGAAAGCAATGATATATAGTGAAAGAGGCAACCGAGTAAGTACATAATTGCAGGGGTGTTCGTCCAACTGGAAGTAAGAAAGGTGCTGCTTGAGATTGTAAATTATGGCGGAAGTAGGATGCTTCATGAGTCCATCATCACTTCCAATCGTAGTATTATTTTAATAAAGGCAATAGCTAAACTTGGTTTTCAGTTTAAAATAATAATGTTTTTTTTTTCTCTTTTTGGAAAAGATACTACTAATAAGAATAAATAATATTCAATTCTAGTTTATTAAAAAATAATAAACTAGAATTATTTGAATTCAATAGATCAGCATTGAATTTATTTTAATTTTAGAGTGTTTAGTGCTTTTTTAAATGCATTAAAATTTTAAAAAATTGGTCAATTAAAGTAATGAAAATCAATTCAAATCTATTTATTATTTTTGTAAGGGTTAAAAAATAAATAAAATCAATTAAACTCTTAAAATTTCACTTTATTAAGCCTTTAATGATAAAATAAAAATATCAACTAAAATCTTTTGTTAAAAAAATAGTCAATTAACTAATTTGATTGTTAATTATGTTGACATGGTAAATAATGCTGACGTGGTCATACTAGAACCGTTGTTTTGTCAATTTTTGACAATTTTACTCATTTTTGTTATTATTCTTCTGATTTAGTGAAAAAAAAATAGTATCGCGGTTTCAGTTTTTTTCTTTTGTCATAATAGAACTGTTATTCCTGATTAATATAATATCTTAAACGTGTAAAATTAATGATTTTCTATCAATGAGATACTGACTACACAAGAATAATTCTAGTTGAGGTAAATTTGCTATTGAATATAGCATTTGCATTTTTAGTTTGATGTTTTAAATTTTGTATTTTTCAAAATTTAAAATCTCAGAAATGATCAAATAGTAGTTAAGTTCATTAAATTGTAGTATTTCTAAAATAGCCAATCTAATGATATATTAATACTTTCACTCGAAAAGAAGGGCCTACTAAAATTACCTCAAAAAGAAAAGCCCATAAACTTAATTGGTCTAATTGTTGGGCTTTTGGGCCGATTACAAGAAAATAAATAAGAGATTTTGATAGGGGTTTTATCAGATGCCTAAACCCTTGTTGGCGATTGACCTATAAACCAGAACTTGGAAACCAGGTTCGTTGTTGTGTTACTGTTCATTCTCGGAAAGCAAACGCAAATATTTTGCTAAAATTGACGAATTTCGTTAACTTCCTTCCCCCCTTTTTTCATTTATGCGAAGAAGTACCGTGATTTTACGTCCATTGGTGCAGTAAAATGGTGCGTTCGAAGGCTCCTTCAAAGAAGCAGCAAAAGAAAGGCATAGATTTCAAAGTAATTCTACTGCTAATGCTTCCTTTCTGTTTTCTTGTATTACTCGTTACTATTTAAAATATATATATATATATATATGTATATATATATTTATCTGAGTTTATTTACAGAAAATAAAGAGAAAGCTAGGCCGGAAATTGCCTCCACCGAAGAATGCCACAAATACTGAAATTAAATCCAAAGGTGAGACTTAATAATTTAATCTATTATCATATTTTTACTTTTGAATTAGGGAGACAATATGTTTAGCTGGAAAAAGTAACTAGTGGAATTTGAAACACTTCTTTTGCTACAAAAAATTCTCAGTTATAATCTCGAAAAGCATTAATGTTAGCTTTATTGGGGACCTTATTGATCGAAATTTGCTATTATGTGTATTGCGAGAGCAGCAATTGTACTTCCTGAGCAGAGTGTGGCAACAAACAAGGAAGGTTTAGCTGTGAGTAAGAAAGGATTGACTTTGAAAGAACTTCTTCAGCAAACATCTCATCATAACGCCAAAGTTCGAAGGGGTACCTTTTTTTTATGATTTTAAAGAATTACAGCCTTGTTATTGTTCGATTGCATTATTTGCTTTCTAATTTGTAATTCATGAATAAACTTATTATTTTTTATTCTTTTAGATTTTGGATGATTTGTTCATTGAGTATAATTTATGAATCTGTGTTTGTATTTCAGTTCCATAAATTGTTCTTTATATGAGTTTTCTTCTCCTTGAAGATGCATTAATGGGAATCAAGGATTTAGTCCTAAATCATCCAGCAGAGTTGAGGCTGCACAGATATGCAGTTATAGAGAAACTGCGGGAGCGGATAAGTGATGATGATAAAGTAGTTAGAGAAGCGTTATATCAACTGTTTAAGTCTGAAATTTTCCCTGGTTGTGCTGAGGTTTTTTTCTTTCCCTTTTGTTTGTTTGCTCTTAAATTCAAGCTGGTGTTTACTTTCAAGATTAAGTTTTCCATGATAGTGTATTGCTACATGCTTATATTATTAGGTAGAAATTCTGGTGATGCAGATATCTTTATGCTTTAGCTTTTGGTGTTATTTATTAAATATTTAAAGGGCTGTTTTAGAGTAGCTTATATTGTTTTATAAACAAGCCAGAGTTGTCAAGGGCACAAAGCGCACTCTAGGTGGTAGAACCCTTATATTGCCTTAGGCACAAGGTGCTAAAAGGCTCTAGCCTAAGTGAAGTAAAGCATGATATGTATGTATGTATGTATGTGAGTTTTTTATGTGTGTGTGTATAAAGCTTAAGACATATAATAAACTCTAAAGTTTGGTCTAGTTTATCTACAAAATATGCAATATTTTTATTAGTCAATATGTGTGATTTCCTTATGGTTCATGTCTATAGTTGAATAATAAAATATTGAAGAGTATAAATTTAGATGCTATGCCTTTCTTACGAATAAAGATATATCTAAGAAAAGTGAAAAATAAAAGAAAACAAAGAGAACTTCGATCAACTGGGCTTTTTCTATGCCTAAAGCTTTGCAAGACAGCATGCTTAGGTGCAGCAGGGATGCGCCTGATCAAATGGGCCTTGCCCAAAAGTGTCTTAAGGTGCTTTTGTTGTCTAGTGCAAAGACACAAGCATGGTACACACCTTCACAACACCGAAACATGCTGGAGAAATGCTAAGTGGGTTTGCTATTTTTGTTTGTCTATGAGTTTGGTATTCTTTTTGTATGCTGATGTGTCTCTTAAGGTGTGAAATTACTCTCTTAGTTCAAATGTGGCTCAGGGTGGAATGCTGTTTAAGGCGAAGGAATTATTATCATTTTTAAGTGTATGCTTAAACCAGATTATTGTTCTTGGGATCAATACTTGATTTCATATGTATGTATATATGTATGTGTTTGTCGTATACATATACATATATATCATTTAGAAAATAATCCTGCCCGAGTTTCTTTCTGCTACCATCTTTTCTAGATGTGCTTCATTTGTTGTCCTGTGAGAGTGAGTTAAGATATGGCTGTACCTATTTTCTCCATTTATTATTTTTATAGTGATTATTCTTGTCCATTTAACTGATAATAGGTTTTGGCTTTTCTTTTCCAGGATAATCAAGGACTTCTCATCTCCTTATTGATGACATATATTTTCAATGCAATGACAAATTTAGCAATTGACATCCGCTTGATGGCTTTCAAATTTTTTGATCTTGTTGTGCAATACTATCCTCCGTGCTTTTCATTATATGCTGAGAAGGTACATAATCTAGTCAGTTTTTTAATCATTGCAATTATTATATTTTTATTGGCTTCGGTAAAACAAGAAATTTGTTAAAGTAATTAATATATAGTGCAGAAAAGAAAAGTCACGTTGATACTTAATAATATCAGATGTTGAAGCTTTTTTGGTTTCATTGGAACAGGGTATTATTGAGTTTTCAAGATAAAATTAAGTGATGATCTTTTAAAATTGTGATATAGCCAGTCCTTATTCTCTGTAGTTGTATTTCCTTTTTTTTTTCCTGAACTTTTTTATTTAGGATGGTGATATCCCATTTTGAATTAATTTGAGTAATTGTTTCATATTGTTTTTATATATATATATATATATATATTCATGTGTGTGTTTCTTAGTTGGTTGTTTCATGACCAGATTCTTCAGAGCTATGAAGATATTTTAAGGAAAAACCAGTATTATTTAGAAGACAAGGGAAAGCTCAGAACTACTCTTTCAGGGTTAGTCCGCTGCCTGTCACTGTTGCCAAGCAAAAAGCTAGAATCTGAAAAGGTATGTTCCTATTGTCAATCTTGTGTATACCATCATTCCTGGCTCTATTATTTTGGCAAAAAAAAACATGAGATGGTTCTTTGTCTGTAATGATACCAGCTTCTAATGTCTCTATTTATTTTCCATTAAATTTCCTAGGGTATTTCAGGAGACAGGATGATACATGCTTTTGAGCCTGATGCACCAACAGCAAATACTGGTATGTAAAAGCTTAATGCACCGTCTTCATTACACTTTTTTTCTCCTTTGTGTTGCTTTTCTATTCCACTAAATGAATGATGGTTACAATTAATTGGAAAGTGTATGGTCTGGTTTCAGTGTTTATGCCTTGTGCAATTCCCCCCCCCCCCTCAAAAAAAAAAAAAAAATTATTAGGTTTTTTTGGGCTTCAATTTCTGTTTGTTATTTAAAGTATTAAATTGTGCATTTGCTGCCATCTCTTCCTAATGGAGTTAGGTGACTTCTCTATCTAACAATCAGAGTTGAGGAGTGTGTTTTCTTCATTATTGTAATAATAAGTAGTATAAATTGCAAAGTTTATTAACCTTGGCCCGCTAAACTCTTTTTTTCCCTGCTACATACTCTGCTCCAAATTTTGTCAACTTTGTTATTTTGTTCTTTTCTTTTCAGCTTTTTTTTTTTGTTTTAATTGGGAGGTGAAGAAAACCATGCTGGCATGCTCTGGTTGTATTAACGACTGTATTTTTGTTCCTGTAGGGTTCTCTACCATTATCAAGAAACTAAAGGAGCTTGTGCTAGTTCTAATAAACTGTTTCCAAGATTTTATTCCATTGCTCATTTCTATGCCACAACTGGATGCACAATCATTTGATTGTATATTATCCATACTTCAAAGTATAGATATTGCTGTAAGATTTTTTATTTATGGTACTCATGAAGTGGCAGCTGAGTCAATATGCAATCAAACTCTCTCATCACCCTTGTCAAAGAAGTTATTGGGAGTATTTCCCCTTTATCCAAAACACCACCTTTCTGTGAAGGTATTTCCTTAACATGATTTCCGAATCTTTGTTTGGCTTTCCAATGGCCTTTCTTATCTTTTGTCTCTTAACAAATACGTCTTAATTTCTTTCAATTCACTTGTGTAAGGAAAACATTCAGTTAACCTATTTCGTTTTAGCAGTAATAAAACAAAAAGATGAACAATTTTGAGTTTTGTTGGATGCTGATATATCTTGCGTTCTATAGACTAATGCTTCAGTTGGTATCTTAGATTATGTTTTATACTGACTGTTGCTGTCTTTTCCTTCTCTGCACATCCAATACTATCATTGTTATGTTGATATTTAGAGGCTTTTGAAAAGAAAAAACAATTGCCTGTGTAGAAAATTTATCTCATTGAGTAATATGGCTTTTGATCAACCCCTGTTGTTGACCAGTAGAATTGAGAACCATGTATCTTGCCTCTCCCTTGTTCCTTCTTGATATGCGTGTGAGAGTAACCCTAACCATTACATGATTTCTTTAGAAACTGTTTTTGATTTTTCCTTAATCTTATTGCAACTGATCCTTTTATATTTTGAATTTAGGAGGATGATAGATATTTTATCCTGAACATTGTGATAACGGAGATATTTTTGCACCTCCGGGAATGGATCTGCCCTTCTGCAAATGTGTTTGAGAAATTTCTCGAGTTTATAGAGAATGCACTGCTCGGCACGGTTGGCTTCTTGAAACCATCTTGCATTCCTTTATCTGGTTTCTTTCTGAACTTGCTCATTGAAGTAAAAGTGAACTCTCAAGTTTAAAGATCATGTAATGGGTTTTTTCTTAAAAAACAAGGTTTTGATCCAACTTTATAAATTCTTAAGATTCAAAAGGTTATCTTTTGTACCCACTGTAGTTTCATACTGGAAGGTAAAGAGAACAATTAGGGTGTTGAGAGGGGGTGTCTTCATTTTTTTCATACCATATCACAATTATGATGGATATGTGCTTTGCATTAAAACTTGGTTAATAGTCTGATGCAGACCTTTGGAGAACCAAACCTCAAAAGCTGGCTATTGAGGTTGGAGAGCCTAGGTCCATATAAACTCCACTAGGAAATTCCTTACTTTCCTATGTGGGATCCAAGTTCCATACCTTGCAATTGGCACATAAAAATCTACCACGCTCTGCAGCCCCGGCGCCCACGCAGGTTAGCTTTATGCTAGCTTAATCTATCCTCGGGCAAACATTGCAATGCCGGTGTCACCACCCGCTCCACACGATTGCAACTGAGAAACATGATGGTTGGCTCTGATACCAATTGATATAGACGTTTGGAAAACCACACCCCAAAAGCTAGAGGTCCATATAAACCCCACTAGGAAATCCCTTACTTTCCTATGTGGGATCCAAGTCCCGTACTTTGCAATTGGCATATAACATAGTCATTGCAATTTCTTGGAGATCAGTGTTTACCTGTTCATAATCTTTCAAAATTCAGCAATTCAAAGGTCTGATTGTAGATTGTAGTAGGAATTGTTTGGAATAGTTCTTGGAAAGGTTGAGAATCACTGAAAATTGGAGTAGGATTTCTGTGGTTGAAGTCAGAGAAAATTTAGTGGCTAAGGAAGTATTTCTGGCTGGTTACTCTTTTTCTTTTTCTTTTTTTGCTTTCTAGGTTTGGTTTAAAAATTTATTGTCTACCTGAGAACAGTTTTCCTCAGATTATTAGCTTTGCATTTTAAATTACGCAATAATTTCAAAATTTATTTTGTCATCATACTTCTCTGAATTAGTTTAAAGGTTCTCAAAGTATTTTGATGCTCTTCAACTATAAGACTTATTTTATGTTATGGAGTGCAGACTTTATAGAATTGCTTCTGATAACTTGCATCCTGTAGATTTGTAGTAGCACACGTTCTGGTAAAGCAGCATGGGAAAAGCATGTACCTTCATTGCTTCCTTTCATTCCCAAACTTGCATCAGAAGTGGAAACTCGTTGGCAGTCACGCATTCTTGAGGTTGGTTTTATTTTGAGAGCACTGTTTAAGTACATTATGTTGATTAGTTTTTCTCTTGTTTTATGGGCTTGGCTTTTTTTTTTTTTCTCTCCAGTTTTGTTGGCCATATGGTTCAAGGTGTTTGTTTCATAGGTCTTAAGAAAATAACCATTAAAAACTTTGTTGTAGTCATTTACTCAGACATTCAAGGGTTGCAATCCAGAGTCTTCACTTAAATTGGCTTGCCTGTCCATGATTGAAGAAATGTTAATTCCTGTAAGCTCAATTCGATACATTTTAAGTGTCACTAAAAGCCAACTCCTATTTTGGACCTCATTTGCACCATCTGAAAATTAAGTCTAGTACTATTTTTTAAATAACAGAATGGAGATAAGCACTATACTGAAGCAAGTGATACTGTGGTATTAGACTTTCAGACTGTTTGGATAAGAGAGCTGCCCTCATTGTTAATGCTTCTTGGTGATAGACAACCATCCTCTTCTCAGGTATTAACCTATTTTACTTTCTGAGCTTCACTAACATGGTTAGATGGTGGACAAAATTGTTGAAGTTGAAAAGTTAGAGCATTGTTTATAATCATCTTAACCAATGATCCACTTTGTTGTGAGTCCTCAAAACACAAGTAACTATTTTTCTTGCACCTTAGGTTGTCTTGCGCCTTCTTCTTTGTCTCGGGCAATTTTCTGGTTCAAACTCTTTTCTTTTGTGGGAATATGAAAATACTCAATTTGCACTCAGTGAGTTTTACAGCACATGTGAAGAAGGTATAAGTTAATTTTTGCCGAAACTTTAGTTGATGAAACAAACTTACGTACTTTAGAATTGACCTGTCATTTCATTTCTTTGTTTGCAGGAAACATATACTATGGTCCTTTCATGAGACTTCCTAGGGATTGTCAGGAGTTGTCTATCTGTTGCCTTTATTATTTCTCTAACTTGAGTGCACTTTTGCTGAAATCATTAGCTTTATGTTGCCTGTGTAAGTTTTTTTTACGATTTGTTTGTTTTAGGTCCTTTATATTAAAATTTTAAACTTTTATAATTTCAAAACCTTTATATATTTTACATCTGAAACCAATACCAAAAAGATAAAAAATTTGAGGTTTTCAAAAAAGAAAGATGACAGTTTCAAACGTCCCAAAATGGCAAGTTTTTTTTTTTAAGGTAACCCAAAATGGAAAGTTGGCATAAAATGGAGGGACAGTATTATTTTGCTTTAGTAAACAAAAGAAGTGAGTTGTACATTTGGACATTTGTGCTGCTGGATGTTGCCAGCACCTTCTTTTTGCCTTTTGGTGGATGATCTTATTGTAAATTTGGTGAGGAGATGCTTAAAATAGCCAAGCTACATTTACTCTGTTTGACATATAATGTCTTCTATTATCTTCATTCTCCTCTGTATATTTCAGGTCCTGAATTGGAGCCGTTTGTATCTTTCCGCATTATAGAGGTTCTGCATGCTGCCTACAAAGCTGGACACATCCAAATTGCTGACCACATCAGCTTCTTCGTGACTTTATTATCTCGTTTCAAAGTTTTCCCTGGTATTTCAGAACTATCTTCACTTTCCAATTTTGTTGGTTATATCACTTGGCTCATTTCTTTTGTCTTTTCAACAAATTTAAATATTTTGGGTATCTTTTAACTTAACCCTTTATGGTGCATATGCTTGTAAATTTGTAACTCGTAAGCTCATAATAGCATGCTACACAATAGGATGGTTTTGTAAAATGTTTTTACTTCCTACCTACAGAGAGTTGGCCCTTTAGATTCTATTGATTTGGTTGCTCCTAAAACTCCTCTTTCTATGAGCGGGGAATAAGGTGCTTCATGGTGCAAGTGCTTATAGGGGAATAAATGACTGCTACACTCTGTTCTGTTTTGATACTTTTATAGTTTTACTTGTGATTGTACTTTATGATTATTTGATATCTATCTCAAGGGGATTTCCCATTTGCAGAAAATATAGATCCTGTTAGAGAAAGTGATGTGAAGGTTTCAAATCATGGAGCTTTTAAGTCTCTCACCAGCGTGCTTTGCTCATACTTGTCACAGATGGGTGATAGTTCTGTTGTTTTACAAATACTAGATAAAGCAATCATTGGCTTGATAGTAAGTTGACTGAACTGCTTGCATCTTCTTTTCAGTTATTTCCTTGTTCCCATAGCCTAGGTTTTATCCACGTTTTTGATATGTTGGATGAGTTGTTTCTCATTTTCCATTTGGTCCCTTTCCTTAAAAATTTATCTGCAAGTCAGAATGCTTGACAGTGGTAATGTAACCTTTTACAGTTATTGCAACCACCTCTTGACAATGCATGTGCAATGTTGAGAGTGCTCATTGTGCTGGACTCTAAACCCACTAGGCTTTCTGAACAAAGTATAATTGCTCTAAGCAATTTCCTTCCAGGATATCTTATGGATGTTGTGCATGTAAGTTGTCAGCATTTGCCTTCGACTTAAATTCTTCACATGATTCTTATCTGCTATCCTGTTATATTTCGCATTTTTAGTTTTTCTGTTGGTCATCCTCTTGCCTTTATATTGATTCTAAATACTATAAATTGTTCTTACTTAGTTCTTGTTATTTGTGCATCTATGCTTGAATTTACTAACTTCTACCAGGACTGAAAGGGAAACCAGCAAATAAAAATTCTATGCATCATCATGTTGTCTCTGTAGACTACTTTGTTTTCTTGATTCTAGTTGCCAAATTTCTTTTGATTTATGCAGTGTGTTCCAGAAGATGATGTTCGCACATGGCGTTATTACCTTCTACCATGCTTTTTCTTGTTTGATAGGAGTAACAAGGTTCTGAAGCTTGTATTGGATGTAATTAGTTCATTTTTAACTGACAGTAATTTGTCGCTTCCATCTGATACCTCTACAAGATATGCCACTGACAATCTCAGTCGGATAAATGCAACTATTTCTCTGCTACTATTAATGTACAAGGACATTAAAGTTCAGAAAATTATTTCTTTATTCAGAACAGAGGTCAGCTCAATTCTGCAAAGCATAGCTTCTTTACAGGTATGGTTTTGTATCAAGCATTGTTCTTTTAAAAAGATTTTTATAAGCAAAGAAGCAAAAGTATGGATGAATCTTGTTTGTGTTAATCATGACTGAAATTTCACTAAGATTCTAGCCTCTGGGATCCTTTGAGTATTTATACTTTTATTTGCTTATCATGCATCCTGTGCTCATAACATTGATTGTTGATGCGTCAATCCCATTGTTCAGTTTCTGTATATGAATATGATTTCTGCCAAAAGCACATTTTGTTTTAGGTCTTTGGTTTGCATTATTGGTCATTATGCTCTTCTAATCCTATGGACAAGTCCACTGCAGATTAACTTAAATTATAGAACTCCGTGGTTCTCATGTTGTGTAATTAATTCATGTCTTTGGTCTCTTTTCTATTGTTACTGCAGTCTTCAGAAGTCAAGATGACCCTTGAAGAAAGGCACAGATTTCAATGTTCATTTGAACAATTAAAGGTGGTTACTAGTACACCACCAGCTGGCTGATTATCCAATGAACTTTGGGCACTGTGAGTATATTTTATTTTCTTCTATCATTATTATTTTGATACAACTCAATTTTTATTTTGTAAAAGTTTTTCATCTATTTTGAAGATTAACCTCCAAACTCTTGTTCAAAAATGTGTTAGATGCAGTTAGTTAAGGAAAAATGAAGCCAGATAGCAAAAATTTGTGCAACAAAAGGAGAGATTTTCATGTGATGGAAAAGGTTAAACAGGACAAGAGTCTTAAGAATATCTAAGATTACTGCTATAGATTGTTGTCTGAATCCAATTATTTGAAGTTAATATTAATGATGCTTGTAAATAATTGATTCTATTGGGGAACTATTGTAACTTCAAAAAGAATAAGGTATTTAATATCTTTCACATTCCTGTTTCAAGCAGCAAAAATGCATTTACCCTTTGAGGGTTTGGGATCGGGACTAAGCACAAAGCAAGCACAAAAAGGGAAAATGAATCAAGTGGAAGGAATATTGATGAAAATGCTGGTTCCGCTAATCCGACGTTGGTAAGGGCCCTGCTTTGGTTGTTTGTAATTTTAATGGTGTTTAGAGGCGAAATTGTTGATTACACCACGTGGTTGTAGGATGAGGTACATGCATTGTATATTTGAAAAACATAGATATAGCAGCCAGCCTGCAGTCCAAGGGAAAAGCCATTGAAATGGATCCCAAGGATTACATGTTCCAAATCAAATCAGAAATCCTGCCTCATAGTAGATTTAGTAGGCGCTTATGAATTTTTTTTTTATAATCATCCATTCTATAATGTAAAATTTTCGGATAACCTCTGAATATCTTATTCTGCCTATTGTTTATTTCAATTTAAATATTAACTTTTTGTAATTGAAAATTTAGAAGTACGGAACGATTTATTAATTTGACGTTATCTTTTAAAAAAAATAAGATAATAATTCAACAGAGCATTCCTTGAACCTATTCGTAATTTCTTTTTGCTAAAATAAGGATTTGAAAATTGGTTTGGTAGCAGCTAGAAGTTTGCAAATAAACCTTAAAGGTATGCATGAATGAAATCCTGTACTACTCCACTTTATACTTGAGTAAATAAGAATTAATTAAGGATAGAATTAATCAACAATGACAATTTATTCTAGAAAATCACTTGCATGTTCTACGCCAAACGAACATGAAAAAAAATAAAGTTTTTTGTAACTTCTACTTGAACAAACAAAGCTCTAAGAAAATGTCTGGTTCAATGTAATGGATAATCAGTACAAGTTTAACTGCTGTCTGGTTTAATAGAATACCTATTAGGCGTGTATTCCATTTTGGGTTTATGCAGAAAAATTTGTTGATTTCTATTCTTTCCCTTTTTCATTGATTATTGATTCAGAGTTTGAAGAACTTTATTTTAACCTCACCAAATTCTCACTTAAAAATACTCAAACGACATTCGTTCTTTGTTTCCTTTGACTCCGGCATTTCTCCCCTTTATCCAACGTCATTTAGGTAAACATTTTTGTCTTTCGCTGTTACTTTTATTTTTTGTTTGTCATTTTTTCGTACTCACTTTTATCACTCTCGAAGTATTTTCAATCGGAAATTACTTAAAACAGTAAAGGAAGAGAGGAAAAAACGCATGAATCCAAACGCAACCTTCATAGGATTTAAAATAGGAAACTTGAATTTTAAAATGGGAAGGGAAAGGAGAATAGGAGATTCATAGGGGGCTATTCTGGTAAGGCGGGAAGTTTTCAATAAAAATTTAAAATATCTTTTAAAATCTTTAGAGCGCCAATTCAGCAGCAACAAAAGTCAAAAACTCCACCAATATGCCATTTTGATGAATCATCCAAAAGAGGGTCGAAGATGCAATCCAAAATAAATTCCTTCTTCAAGCCTCCTTCTTCTTCTCTGTCGGTTGAGCGCTCAAATTCACCTCCAGTTTTCAGCGATGATGAAAACGATGAATTAGCCACCTGGGAGGAGAGTCAGCACACCATTGTTAACACCTACACGCGTAGACCTTCAAATTTTAATGGGTATTTTCTTTTCTACAAAAAGTCTGGATTTTTGTTTTTTTTTTTTTTTAATTTTATTTACTTTTGGGACTTCTTAAGGAATGACAAGAAAAAAGAATCTGGCGATGACAAGTTCGATAAACCCATATCAGAGACTAGGGTTTCAAGGGAAGAATGTGTTTCAAATGGGAGAAATCTAAATAAGAAGAGAAGTTATGCACAGTTTCATTTGGAGTTAGGTCAATCTGATTTTCTTCTCCATGCCTGTTCAATTTGTGGGGTCAAGTATTCTCCCGGGGATGAAGCTGATGAAAGGAACCATTCCATTTTTCACAAGAATTTCACTCTTGGGGTACAATTCAAGGTACATCTCTAATTTGCTTAATACTATATATATACACATGAAGAAGCTTCTCTATTTTTCGCTTTGTGCTTTTTAACATGCCTTCTGCAGTTCAGGATTGTTCTTCTGCTATTTACATAAATACAATAGTAGCAAAAAAAAGAAGTTTGTTCTGATCCAAAGCTAATAGAGTATTTGAAGAATTTGAAATGTAGTGAAAGAATGGTAATTTTCACGGAATCTTTTGACTTCTATCTTCATTTTACAGGGATGGAGAAATGAGAGGGTTGTTCATGTGCCCAATGTTGAACGAAGTCGAGTCATTTTGGTTTTGGATTCTGATCCTCTATCTCAGAGGAATAAGGTTAAGATTTTGGGTTTTTGAGAATATTACACGGTTTAGCTTCTATAATTTATTTTAACTTGATGATTGTGAGGTTCTTTATTGCAATACTGTCGTGTTAGTAGGTGCAAGAGGTTGTAAAGATGATGGAGACTGAACTTGGTGGGGGCTGGATTTTTCACAAGCTTTGTAAGGTGGCTTGATTGCATTTTACATACTGGCAATTTGACATGCTATGCACAAAAATCTGTTTCATTTATCCTAATTGTCGTAGTAAATGATTCTTATTTCTTCCAAAGTTTCAGCAACTACTTCAGTATGCTTTGCTTTACTTCGTATAGTGTTGGTTTATTACTTAGTTGCATAGTACCACAACTTGTAAGCTCAATCTTGGGAATTTTATATTCTACTGTTTACAGGTATACCTGTTCATTTCCTCCCAACGAATTGCTGGGTGTCTAGTTGCAGAACCAATAAAGGAAGCATTTGAAATTCTTTCATATCCAGTTGGTGAAAGACAGGATGGTGCCATAGCAAAGCGAAGAAGGTCAAACCCAAGCAAACTTCAGTTTGGGGAAATTGTTTTAGAGAGGGAAGTCATAAAAAGAGCTCCTTCAGAGGTATCTCATGAAAACCACACTGGAGCAATTCTCTGTAAAAAGGAAGCAGTACATGCTGTTTGTGGCATTAGAGCAATCTGGGTCACTCCCTCCAACAGGAGAAAAGGCATTGCCACTCAATTGTTGGAAGCAGTGAGGTAAATCCTTGACCATTTTAGTTAACTCCAAACTGTTGTTTCAAAAAGGCTTTGGTTTTTGGTGATGTTTGAGTGTCTTACACAGTATACTGACTCATTTTGAATGCCTGCTCACTTTAGCCTTGTACTTATTTCTGTTGACAATATATATCACAATGAGAATCAGTTAAAGCATAACCTAAGATATTATTATTGGATATCAATGAGATAGTTAATATATATAAATAGCAAAAACAAATAATTAGATTAGCATAATCTCAAAAGAGATGAGAGCATAGCATTCTGTTGTTTTTTATGCGTAAATCAGCTTATTTGACTAAGAAAATAATGCTAAGGGTTCACTTATGTAGCCTTCTTTGATGTACACTTCCTTTTTTGTGCTCTGGCGATCAAGCAGGGCACTTCCTAAAATTGAGCCAAAATTCGTACTTCAAGGAGGCAAAAGTTATCTTAACCCAACAATGCCTGGTATTTCTTGTGTCATTGTTGGTTAACTCTGTAGTATCACTGTCAACATGACTGATTTGATGCTTATGTGATCCCCTGCAAGATCAAACAAATTCCCCAGAGTGGAGAAGTTAAAAGGGTTGAAAATAGTAATTGCAATGAAACAATCTTGCATGTTTAGTCATATCTCCGAAAGTAGCTACTTTTGTTATATGCTTTTGGGAAGCAGTACATGAAATTTTGAGTCTGGAATTTGGTGATTGAACTGCAAGGCCTATTTCTAGCTCCAATTCAGTTTGTAATGACTATGTTTTGTAAATTACAGGAAAAGTTTCAGCAAGGGATATGTTACTGAAAAATCTCAGCTGGCATTTTCTCAACCAAGCTCAGATGGACAGGCTTTGGCGTCCAACTACATAGGTACCAGGTCTTTTTTGGTGTATAAAACGGGCAATTTGTGCCGCTAGATATTATATATAGCCAAATTCATTGTTTTCTTTCTTGATCTTTTATTTGTTAGAATGAATAAATTTATTTATTTCTTCCATTTTGAGTTGAGAATGTGTTGTTATCTTGATGACATAGCTACCAAAGCCTAACCGTGTTGGTTCAATAACTAATGGAACCACATTAACGATGGAATTCTTTCGTACAAATTCATTTCCCCCCACTATAGGCATTAGCTATTGCCGGTGAACAAATATATCTTGCTTGATTCTGTAATGAACTAGGATCCAATTCAAGATTTTTGGAATTGGATAGGAGGTTGAATTAGTAAAGTCATCGGTTTGATTGATCTGTTTGGTTCAATTAAATATCATTAAAAATTTGGTTCAATCAATTTATATTGTTCCTAGATCAATCCATTCAAAGCTCTTTTTTGGATTGAAATCTTAGCAAATTTTTTATCCAATTGGTGGAGGTCAAATAACCTGGATTCAATTGCATTAGCTTTTATCACAAAAAGTGTTCTTTTTGACATTCTCAGTCCGCCAACCACCCCCCGACTAACGAAGAGTCGAGTCTTTTTTAGAAAAAGTAAGATATTAGTAATAGGTACCCACTGAATACTAGAACAGCAGGTTGATAGGATTTAAAACCCATGATGTCAAGCTCTCCATTGTTTTGCTCTTAAATCACCTGCTGCATCCAATGCATGGTTCATACAACACCAATATTCGCATTATGTTTCATCTTATTCCGTTACACTCATCAAACTGTTCTCACCTTACTCGTAATAACAACTAGGTGGACAGTGTAAGTGTCTGTTACTTCTTTTCTACGCAACATTCCTTTTTAGTAATAAATTCAATTCACTACTTTTTTTTGAACACCAAAATTCAAGGATTGCCCAGCAGAGTTTATGTTTAACCAATAACAAGACTATATTAACAATTTCAGTTCTAACTTACTAATTACCCAAGATGGAAAATGATGAACAAACATCCAATCGGAAAATAGCCAAAAATCTAACCAATGGGAAGACGTTTTTAGGACCTTCAAATTCAATCCCATATAGATGCCAATGGTACTTGGAGCAGACAATAATCACATTAAGAAGATATTGCTGAGGGGCTAGGGCAATTTCGTCTCTCAATCCCATAAAACAAATGGATTTCAGTTTTACTGCGTCGTTTTGAGAATCCCCATCCCAACCCGTCTTTTACTTGAGCCCCAAGTTTTTCTCTAAGCTACATTAAAAACGTCCAAATGAAAAGAGTACCCGATACATATCTATATCTCCACCTTACGTATCTCTCTCCTCTTCTTTTCCAAAACGATCCTCACCGCCTTACTTCAATTTACCCTTTTGTACTCTCACCCTCTGCCCCTTAAACCCCCCCTCCCTCCTCCAAGCTTTTTATATATAATAAACCCCCCTTTCTCTTTCTCTCATCACTCTTTTTCGGTTTCCACTCCTGATTCTTCCGCTTATATTTGCAGTTTCTTCGGAAGCTGACGTCATCAACATGGTGGAGGCCGCTGCCGTTGGTGGTGTTGTTGCTGGAGGGGGAGTTCCGTTCCCGGTTATTTTCTTCGACGGAGAGTGTGAAACTGGTATAGGGAATGTCGTTATTCATCCAGCCATGGATTTCAAGGCTTTCCAATCGATTCTTAGCCGTAAGATCGGGATCTCGCCTCATCAATTCTCCGTCTATGTTGTAGACGGCAACAACCCGCGCAACCGCTTCCCTATAACTGGGAAAATAAATTTCTCGGCGCTTTCTTACGAAAAGGACTGTTTCTTCCTCGTTGAATTGAAAAGATCACGGCGGTCACGGGCAAGGAAAGGAAAGAACGCGGAATCGTCTCCTCCGATGGCGGAGATAAAGAAGGAACCACCAGCGAACGCTATGTTGTTGAGGCGAGGCGGTGGTGGGGGTAGTGAATTGGTGGAGGCGAGGGTATGCACGGGATTAGATGAATTTGAGAGGAGGGTAAGGGATTTGCAGATGGAGAAAGAGAGGTATTTGGTGAATTTGGGAAGTGCCAATCTGAGATTTGCAAGGGAATCGAAAAGTTTGTTTTGTGAAGAGTGCGAGAAGGCCAAGGTTGTCGGAACAGATATCGACTTTCATTGGTGCGTTTACGACGCCGTTACTTTCGGGTTCCGGTCTCACGCCGGTCCGATTGCCCGACCCGCAAAAGGCTCCGGTTATTGAAAGTAGGCTTATAATGATGATTATTATTGGTTTTAAGTAGAAAGGATGTTTTTCTATTTGTTTTTAGCCCTGCGAAGAGAGGGGTTGAATTGAAACAAGAAAATTATTTGGGCGCAGTTGAGATCTTGCCTTAACACATGTAATTTTGGAATGAAGAGGTGGAATTGAAAATAGTATGAAAGGAATATATATATATATAATATAGTTGGAAGGATTATAGGAGCTTTGATTTTCTTTTTTCTTTTTAGGGAATTGATGATTTGCAGTCGCATCCTCCCTTATTGTATGCAGGGATGGAAAATTGAAGTTAAAGAACATGGTGTTCTCATGGAAAGGAAAATTATTTATAAGTATAGGACCTTTTTTTTAAAAAAAAAAATTCTTTTGTTTTTTGCTTTAATTGTTTAGCGTGTGGTTCTCCTGCAAAATATTTCTCACTTGAATGAATAATCTTATCATATCAATCCTTATCCTGCTCTTTATATCTTTTGCCTCATGTTTTTCATTATTAACATCTTTATTGTATAATAATATTATCTTATCTTTTAACATTTAAAAACATGATTAGTCTTGGGTTAAACCGCTTCAATTCGGATTAATAAACTGGATTAGTATTAGTAGATAATAAACTATGCTTTAAATTTAAATGCAAGATATTATTGAATACCATTACTTATACCTGCACGTGCTGGAATCTCTTACATCAGATTCTCCTATTTTAATCGCTTCAAAATTATTATTTTTAATTTAGTTATTTTAAACAAAATAATTTGTATGAATTAATTGTTTTAGTTATATTAATTCTAACATATGATTTTGTTTTATTTTTCACTAAAATTTAGGATTTTTTAAAAAATAATTATAACGAAGTCTTTGAATTTTAATTAAAAGTTAACAAAAAATATCATAATACCGATTACTTAATGTACTAATGTGCCATGACATCAGCAGTTCATTAAAAAATAAATATTTTAATGATAATAATTAATTCATATAATTATCTTATTTAAAGTAATTAAATTAAAAAAGTTAAAATAATAATAAAAAAGATAAATTTTATTTTGAAGTGGTTATAAATATAATATAATCGAAGAAAAATAGAGAGAACACAACTAAAATAATGATTCAACTTTCTAATATATGGCTATAATTTCCTAATCCATGGAGAATTTGGGTGCATGACCGATCATTTTAAAACTAATAATACAAAAAGAGAAAAGGAAAGAAACAATTTTATGGTATTTATTATTGCTGTATGAGAATGAGACTACTTAAAAAGTAGTACTAGGGTTTGAAAAACCTGCAATGCCTTTCTAAGAAGGTCATATCATTTTCATATTTTCACTATTACAGATATTTAAAATTTATAAATATAATGACAATTACAAATAATACATATATGAATTAACTATATTCAGAATCAAGCATTAAATAAAAATAATCAAGTTAATAACTAAAGTTAAACTAGAACAATTTTAGAAAATATTCATATAAGGTGATTTAAGTCGGAATATATATATATATATATATATGAAAACAACCCGAACATGATTCACACGAAATAAGCTTATGTTGTATTTTAAATTTCATAAGTGATAAATTTTTAGTATTTATTAATTCATCAAATCAGAGGAGTAGATTTCAATTAGTGATTGTACACTTTTATACAAAGAAAAGAGAAAGTAAAAGTTAAACATCTAATTTTGGTTGTATAATAAGCAAGTTTTCAGTTTTGTACTTTAAAGATTTTTTTATTCATTTAATTTACCACATTATTCAATTTCTATTTCTTTGTTATAGAAAACGGCTAAACCATGCCATTTACAGAATTAATTTTCACAGATGTATTAATCTTTTATTTCTTAAACTTCCTTTTTATTATTTTATCTTTTCATTTTCCATTAATTTCTACTGCTATTCACAATCTAAATTCTGGCATTGATTGAAATCGGAGATAAACCCAATATTTTTCTATTTTAATTTTTTTTCATAATATTTAAAATTATTCATAACCTCAACTCTTAAATAGAATAATAAATATACTTTAACACACTTAAATACATGGCTTTTTATATTAATAATAATACTAATAATAATTAAATTAAGACTCAGTCTATTTTTCTATATTTTTAAATCCTCCTCGGATTGAAGTAAATAATAGCATATCCACCATTTGATTTTGGTGATCATCTTCCCAATGTACCACCGATGGAATCATCCCTATTGTTGTAACAAATCACGATCTCCGTTCCCAATAATGGGCCAAACTAGAAGGCTATTTTCTGGAAAAAAAAAATCAAAAGAGAAATTTCAAAAAATAAGTTAAAATATAAAAGGGTTTGGTGAAGTTGGACTTTTAAGGTAAAATCTGATAATGATTTGTGAAGATGTTTTAATTTGATTGAAGATGTGTTGATACGAGTATTCAATAAGGGAGAGATAAGGAAGAGTTGGTGGTGATGATAAGGAGATGGATTCATCTATTATAGGTGAAGAGCTGAAGTAGTTAAGGAGGAAGAGGAAGAAGGTAGAAAAGGTTGTAGATTGCTTAGGACAAAATGCTTTAGGGAGTCAGGAAGGGAAAAAGATCCTCCACTCATCGTGCGCTGGTGCATATATAGGGGGAAGGTCCCCATGCCTTGTAGTGCCATGTCATCGACAATTCGAATGGTGGCATACTCGTGCGGTCGATTAGGTGGCAAGTCTGTTATATGTTGGTTGTGTAACACCTCTCACCTAATCTGATAATAGATCTGAGCAAGAGATGTTACATTTAAGCACAAAATCATCTTTTGAAATCACATTCATACACTTGCTTGATAACTTTTCTATTATACATTTATAGTTCATATTTGCACTACCAAACCTAAGTACATGTTATCTTTAAACTCCAAAATATATATATACACCAAAAAGAACTTTGTCTTGTAGCTTAGATTAGTGATGTGATCCAAGTTGACGTAACAATCTTTATAAAGAAGTAGTCCACATACCTTCAATCTACTTTCTTTCACCTACACATTTAAACAAACACGTTAAGCTATGCAAATAGTTTAGTAAGTACTCAATTGAATTTAATTTTATCATTTATATATGTATAGTTTAATTAAATTTAAAAATATTTATTCACAAGATATCTTTCATTGATATACTTAAAACTTTAAATTCATTTTCAAAACATAAAATTATTTAAACTAAATTTAGAATTTATACTTTTCACTTTGACATATTAAAATTTCTTCCTCAGTTCACAAACTTAACAAAATCACTTAACACTTAATTTACATATGTTACTGAAACACATATATCACTGTAACACTTTCATCAGTATAACACTTACATCACTGAAGCACTGATATTTCAATACATTTGCATAGATCTAGGTTAAACACAAACTCCCAACCTATAATGAAACTCTGATAAAAGGCACTCAAAAAATATACGCGAACTCTATTAAACACGTAATATATCCCAATACTTCTCTCCTAATCCCCTTTAAGCCCTAGCACCACCAGCCCAGTTCCCATCTAAACCTCCGGCCCCTTTCAACCCATAATCACTTCAAATATCACAATTATCACTTTATTCACAATTATCACTTTGAATCACATAAACACATACACTACATTTTCATTTCAAATATTCACTGTAACACCCTAGGTCTGGCGGGTATGAGTTATGGCGTGTATTAAGGAAAAATAATGTGTTCGGCAAAGTCCTATCCGCCCAATTCTTTATTTTAGCATGTAACATGGGTGAATAACAACCATTGTGTAAATAAGTATAGATCCTATGTCAAACTACTCTGACTGTTGAAGTGAGTGAATCATTAATTAAAAAGGTAATTAAATATAAAGTACGCCAAAGGGATAGTACGCCCTATTAGTCTGAAGTACTATACTAGTTAAACTGTAAGGTAATTTGGTTAGGAACCAATTGGATAGGCGAGACTGATAATTAATTTATGTAGCAGCTCATGGACGAGAATAGCGGAGAATATCGTTTGGTTGAATAGGAATAACGAACGTCCGCTAAGTCAAAAATACATGTACAAATTTGGTTAAGGTTTATTACTTTTCATATCACAAACCAGGCCGGTTTTCAAATTTTTAATTTTTCTCTATGTAAGAAAATCATTTTGAAACCGGGATTTTTCCAACAATACATACAAGACTTCTGTGTCTGTTTAACCATTTGTACCCTTACATGCATAAACTCCTTAAACACATTTCCTTAGACATGAGTATCAGAACCAAAGGTTAAAGCCACTTACATAGCTATAAAGTGAGAAAGGTTAAACAGAATAACGCAGATAATAGTCTCAAGGTACGAAGGAACTCACCAGAAATCTTCACTCAAAGTTTTTTTTACTCTACGGGTTCCTTCCCTTCGGCACTAGGATCTTCTTCCATTTCTTTTGCTAAAACAATAAAAGGACTTCTTTAAACATAAAAAGCAACCACAACTTTATAAAAATAACATGAATCTGTAGACATGCAAACAATTTTTGGATTGAAGTTTCCTTTCTATCTAGTATCCAAATGAAAGCCCTACTGAACCGCTCTTACAACAACTTCTTTCTATCTGGTAAAACTTAAAGAAAGTTTTAAGAGCTTACCAGCAAACAAGTTAGGACAGAAGCTCTTATAAGTTTAACAAACAACACATTCGTTAACGACGAAGAACTATTCTGATTTTTCTTCAATGATAACAAAGGCTAGGAGGAAGATTAAATAGAAATCTTCTCTCCATTACCAGACTATCTTATTCGTAGCTAACTCACATCCAAATCCCACTAAGGATTAAATATAATCAGTAATCATTCTCACACGCTTCTACTAATTAATCACATCCTACGAGGCTCTCTAAGTGTCCTGTTTACTGACACGTTACCTCCACTAGGATGTTAGACACGTTAATGTGTCCCACTAACCACTACACTTACATTTAACAACGACACAAGACACGAGTGGCAGGTTTATTAGTGGGAAAGTGCATTTAACAAGGTTCTCGCCATAACAAGGAACTCATTAATCCTTGAAGTGGAACTTTGCAATATTGACGAAGTTTAACAAGGTATTTTGCGACGAAGTTACCAATCTTATTATGTCTATGTCTCGTGACTTAGGTGGCCTTTACCAGCGTAGTCTCTCAAACAGTGCTACCACTACAGCAAAACAAACTTTTAGCGGCATTTTTTTGGCATTTAGCGGCGTTTATAAGTGCCACTAAAAGTGTTTACGGCACTTTTATAAGCGCCACAAAAAACGCCGCCAATACAACCGCCGAAAATTTTTGCGGCGTTTATGAGAAAAAAACGCCGCTAAAGACCATGACTTTTAGCGGCGTTTGTGAGAAAAGCGCCGCTAAAGACCATGGCCTTTAGCGGCGCTTTTAACGCCGCTAAAAGTCATTTTAGCGCTTTCAAAAACGCCGCTAAAGGCTATGACTTTTCAAAAGCCATGGCCTTTAGCGGCTTTTTAACGCCGCTAAAAGCCATGGCCTTTAACGCGCTAAAAAAAGCTGCTAAAAGCCATGGCCTTTAGCGATGCTTTTTTTTACAAACGCCGCTAAAAGTCCCGACATTTAGTGCTTTTATACAAACTCGCTAATTTGTACAGATTTTCAAGTGCAATTTTTCAATATTATACCCTCCCGCACTAAAACCAACCAATAACAAGATATAATTCCAATCCAAAACAGCAAATTTAGCATAAAATCACACCAAATACATTAATTTAAATGATACTTGAAATTTAATAAATTAAATGAATGATAATCGAAAATATTGTAACAATAATGTTAAATGTAATAATGTCAAAACTTCTTACAACGAGAAACTAAATGTCTAAGATGGCGGTTTCTACGACTGCTGAAACATCTGCATCATATGTTGAAGTTGGTGCTGGAGCTCTTCGTACTTTCTGTTTTGCTCTGCTAGCATCGATGCTGCCTCTGCCTCCTTCAGCAGTTGCCATTTGCCTCTCTCCATCATCCGCTTTGCCTCCTCATTGCTGCTTCAGATCCGCTCTAAACTATTCTTTGGAGTTCTTCATATTTTCTTTGAACATCAGTAATTTGCTGCCTCTGCTCAACCGTGCTCTCTTGCATCTGAACTATCTGGTTTTGTAGCCTCTGAACTTCAGCATGAGATTGACCCTCGGAAGGCATGTACTACTGGAAGGCGGATCTAAAATATTGGGTCGGGGTAACACCGGATCCTTTAAATCGAACCCGACCATACCTTTCAAGACTAAAAACATCAATGATAATTCTATTAAAAATATACTAAAGATTAACAGAACTATCAGTCGAAGCAGTCGTACCTTTCAGGACCCAAAACATCTGTAATAATTCTGTTATCAATCTCCTCAAGATTAACAGAACTATCAGTCGAAGCAGCCGCTTCATACTCCGCCTTCTTCTCCTTTAGTTTATCCTAATAAATCAATGAAAGAGTTAGAAACGAAATATATAAATAAGAAAGAATGCAACATAATTTAACATTATAAATTTAAAACTATAAACGATGAATTAAACTATTATAATTAAACATTAGAAGTATTTATAAAAAATAAAATTTTATTAAGTAAATATACCAAAATTTCTGCGACTTGGATGTCATCGGAGATCCATCCTTCTTTCTATCGTAATGTCAAAAAGTGAACGCGTCCAACTTTTTGACCAATCAAGATTTCCTACATTTTAGCGAGAAAAATATAATTTAATAGTATAAAGTAATTAAGATTTGATGTAATTAATAAATTATAATACCTCGCCTCATTACACAAGCAAAACTTCTAGAACTTGCCGTAATGCGTGAATTTCTTTTGTCTCTCGCTTATTCCACTCGCTCACGGTCTGCATAATGCAATTTGAATTATATATATAGTAAATACTATAAACCAAATAATTTATAAGATTTTAGAAATACGTAATACCTCTCCTTTTTTGAATTCCAAAATCTAACTTGATCTTCCCATTGGTACCTCAACATTCCCTTGGAACATTTCTTAATTTTTCGTCGAGGCTTATGTCTTTCTTAAAATATTGTTTTTGAGCGTGCTTTTATTGTCTCTCCATTTTTACCCAATGTCTTCTTAACATAGTCATCGAGACCTCTAAATTAAATCTACCTCGAAGAAAAAAGTATAAAAGTTAATATAAATGAAAATTAAATTAAAGTATTATAATTACATTCACGTTTTGTTACCTTAATATTTTCGAGAGCCTGATTTTTGTTGGCATCAGGCATGTGATGCCATGATTCGTAGTTAATGGGCAACATATTGGCATTTCGTGCTATAATGCCCAAATAGCCTCCTAACAGTCGAGCTTCAGATCCAACAGGCTGGCCATGATTGTTTCTCCTTACTTTAACACGATCGGTAGGCTCTAAGTCGTATAAATCTTTAAGTAATGTATGTCCCCGACCTCTGGCCCCACCACCTTCATTTGAAAAATGATATATTATTATATTAAAATTGAAAATGAATCAATAATAAAATTCAACTTGCATGTAAAATAAACTTAACATTACTTTCAAATTCTCCGGGCTCGTCATCTATTCCTACAGAGTAGAAGATCCAACAATGCTTCTTTGTTCACTATTAACTTCTTCCGGATTTGGAGTATCGCGGACAATATTTAAATCTCATAATCATCTTCTAGGCATTTTTCCTGCAATACACATAAAATAGTTCAAAATTTTAGTAACAAATAACAACAATAATAGGACATTTAAAATAGTTAAATTATATAACATGCCCAACATTAAAATTATAATATTACATATAAATAATAAATCGTAAAATCTTACTAAATCTTATTTCAGTAAATATCTTCGTCCACATCTTGACTAACCCATTGAAATTGTTGACTAGTACTAGGATATTTTCATTTAAGTTTTGTTCGAAAAGACAATGTTTCTGATCTTTCGACTATGTCATCTCTACTTCCACCGCCAATGTCGAAGAAGTCTCTAGGGTGTTTCGAAGTACAACGTACCAACCCTCATCAATTGGATCTTCCGAGTAAAAAACTTGTTTAACTTGAGAAGAAAACACAAACGGCTCGTCCATTAGTTGTTCTCCGGTGTGAATTAATCGAGAGAAATTCACCATTATAAAGCCATATTGATCGTTTTTAATTCCGCGAGCCGTATTCACATCAACCCAATCACCTCAAAATAAGACAACTTTGCATTTACCGTAATAATCCAACTCAATGATGTCAGTAATAAGTCCGTAATACTCCAGATTCCCCTCGACCGGATTACTGTCCCTAGCACTAGAATAACTTGTAATCGAAGAATTAACAACAATTCTGCAATTTTGGGTTCTCCTCAATCTCTCGCGATACTTTGTATGAAATTTGTATCCGTTGATAAGGAAGCCACTATATCTTTTAACTAATCTGTTTGGACCTTGTGAAAGCCATTTAACGTCGTCATTTACTTCATTCCGACTCCAAACCTATTGAGTCGAAAGTAAATCGAGTAATTATGAATGTTATGAGAAAACCTTATTACTTGTCAATGAAAACTTAAATTGCATACCATTTGGCTTAACCATTCATGGAATGATTCTGCGAACAACTTATTACTTTCTCGTCGATTTAATCTTCGAGATCGTGAATGAGCTCTCAATATTTGTTTGTACTCACTACAGTAAAAAAGGTTTTACTTTGTTAGAAGACAAACAAATCATAATTGATGAGTATTTATCAAATTGTAAAACTTACTTCCGAAATGGTTCCATTGAATCGTGATGAAAAAGAACGTATCGATGTGCTTGGACCCACGATCTATCGTCTAATTCTGTAATTTTGACTTTGCCGATCGGTTCTCCGAAACTTTAAAATAAATACTTTCAGCCAAATTATGATCTGTGAGCCCAGCATTTCTACTTGGTCTGTTCATTCTTGTTTCAACATCTTCCAAATACCTCGAACAGAAAGTCATACATTCCTCTGCCAAGTAGCCCTCGGCAATTGATCCTTTCGGATAACGCTTATTGCGACAGTATGACTTCAATTTCGAAAGGAACCTAAACACGATATACAACATTATCAAAAGTTACAACTAAAGGCATTGAGCTGGATGAAGGAATATTTTGCAAATAAAGTAAGACCTTTCAATGGGATACATCCATCGATAGAAAACGGGTCCACCAAGAAGTGCTTCACGCGGGAGATAAATTAACAAGTGCACCATAATAGTGAAGAAGGAAGGCGAGAATATCTTCTCCAGATTGCATAAAGTCAATGCGGCTCGATCTTGTAGTCTCTCAAGTTCTTGAACATTCAAAACTTTACCATAAATGCCTTTCATTATATTTGACAGTTCAATTACAGGAGCTGTCACCTTTTTCGACATACAACACCGCATAGCAAGCGGCGATAAGTCTTGCATCAATATGTGATAGTCATGCGATTTTAAGCCATATAATCTTCGATCCTTAAGACTCACACATCGCGATATATTTGATGCATACGCATCTGGGAGCTTTATATCCTTCAACACCGTACAGAACACTTCTTTCTCCATCTTCGACATTGAAAAAAAGCAGGCGGCAACCGATATTTTATATTCGGGAGTGCTCGGGGATGAAGCTCACGCCGAATTCCCATGTGGACTAAATCAAGTCGACTCTGAAGATTATCTTTCGATTTTCCATCGACATTCAAAATAGTCCCAATGATGTTCTCGCAGACATTTTTCTCTATATGCATGACATCAAGATTATGGCGTAAAATCTGATGCTCCCAATAAGGCAACTCGAAAAAAATACTTCTTTTTTTTCCACAAGTCCTGCTCATTAGGATCATGCTTTTCATCAGATTCATCATCAGATTCATCCCTAGATCTTCTATTTCTATGCGGGTTTGCCGGTTGATTCATCTTTCCATAAATGAAATTCATATCTTTCAACATTAACAATATTTCGGATCCACCGGTCTGCGAAGGAGCTGGTCTGAACTCTTCAGTACCATCAAACTGAGCACTTTAAAATTTAAATGTATGATTTTTCGGTAACCATCGACGATGCCCCATGTAAGAAAACTTCTTCCCATTATATAACCATTGCGAACATGTCTACGCAGCACAACACGGACAAGCATAACATCCCTTGGTACTCCAACCAGATAAATTAGCATAAGCCGGAAAGTCGTTAATAGTCTACATTAAAGCCGCAGGTAAATTAAAGTTCTCTTTTCTCATTGCATCGTATGTCTGAACACCATCCCATAGTTGTTTTAACTCGTCAACAAGTGGCTGCAAATAGACGTCAATATCATTCCCCGGCCCTTTCTCTCCAGGTATAATCATAGACAAGATAAAAGAAGATTGTTTCATGCAAACCCATGGAGGCAAATTATAGGAAACAAGCACCACATGTCAAGTACTGTACGTTGTGCTCATGAGTTTGTAAGGGTTAAATCCATCGGATGCTAGCCCAAGCCTCACAATCCGAGGATCGCTTGCAAAGCTTGGAAATTTGGAGTCAAAACATTTCCAAGCTAAAGAATCTGTAGGATGCCTTAACAACCCATCATCGGTTAGTCCATCACGGTGCCACGTCATTGATTCGGCTGTCTTTGACGACATGAAAAGCCGTTGAAGCCTTGGTATTAGCGAAAAATATCGCAAAATCTTAACTGGCTGCTTCTTTGACTATGTATCGTGTTCATCCTCATTACCGTCCTCTGTATTTCTATTAATCCTACGAGATTGGCCGCATACATGACAGCACTGTTGGTTTATGCGGTCGCCCCAATACAACATGCAGTCATTTGGGCAACTGTGAATTTTGTTGTATCTAAGGCCCAAATCCTTTATCAATTTCTTCATGTCTTTGGAAGATTGATGGATTTTTGCAAACGGGAACATTTCTTGCGGAAACTCTAACAGTATTGTCAACGAGTTTCCGGTCCACCCCCCAAACATTTCAAGTGAAAAAGACGAATACAGGATAACAGTTTGGAAAATTGTGATCCCTCATACAGTTCTTCATTCATTTCACTAAGTAACGTGTAGAACCTCACCACTTCTTCATTTGGCTGTTCATCCGGTACACGTCTTTCCCCTTCGGTGAAAGTATTTCCACCAAAATTATGATCATCAATTGCACCCAAGTCAGGTGGAAATGACTCGAAACCATCACTGCGCATATTAAAAGCATCTCACAACATGTTTTCCATGTTATCGTCACTAACATTCTGATTGAAAGCACTATGAGGATACCCCAGATTCATCGATGAAGATGCTCCACTAGATGTACACTCTCCATGAAAAAACCATATTTTGTACCCCCGGACAAAGCAACTAGATGTTCGTAGACCACTTCACGATAATGCCAGTTAATATTGCAACACTTCTTACACGGGCAAAGAATCATATTCTCTTGGCTTGCATTTTGAAATGCGAAATTCAGAAAAGTTTCTACTCCATTTCGATAGTCGTTGCTAACCCTTGACAATTTCATCCAACTCCTATCCATTTCGTAGTTGTTGAAGTCTAAAGTTGACAATAAATTATACGGCTAAATTGTTAATTAATAATTTATGTAAATAATGCTATGAAATTTGATCTTAAAATTAAGTAAGTTATGTATTCTTTAAGATCCATCATACGCAGCATTGTTACACCTAGGGAGGATCCATTATATCTAAAGTGAGATATAAGGCAAAGTCAAGTTTCAAACCTATATACTTTGAATCTTATTTTTTCTATACAAGTATTATGTAAGTTATGAAATTTAATCGTAAACTTATGTAAGTTATGAAATTTGATCTTAAAATTAGGTAAGTTATGTATTCTTTAAGATCCATCATACGTGGCATTGTTACACCTAGGGAGGATCCATTATATCTAACAGTGAGATATAAGGCAACCCGTCAGGTTTCCAGCCTATATACTTTGAATCTTATTATTTCTATACAAGTATTATGTAAGTTATGAAATTTAATCGTAAACCTATGTAAGTTATGAAATTTTATCTTAAAATTAGGTAAGTTATGTATTCTTTAAGATCCATCATACGCTGCATTGTTACACCTAGGAGGATCCATTATATCTAATAGATGAGATATAAGGCAACCCGTTAGGTTTCCAGCCTATATACTTTGAATCTTATTTTTTCTATACAAGTATTATGTAAGTTATGAAATTTAATCGTAAACTTATGTAAGTTATGAAATTTTATCTTAAAATTAGGTAAGTTATGTATTCTTTAAGATCCATCATACGCGGCATTGTTACACCTAGGAGGATCCATTATATCTAATGATGAGATATAAGGCAACCCGTCAAAGTTTCAAACCTATATACTTTGAATCTTATTTTTCTATACAAGTATTATGTAAGTTATGAAATTTAATCGTAAACTTATGTAAGTTATGAAATTTAATTTATCTTAAAATTAGGTAAGTTATGTATTCTTTAAGATCCATCATACGCTGCATTGTTACACCTAGGGAGGATCCATTATATCTAATGATGAGATATAAGGCAACCCGTCAAAGTTTCAACCTATATACTTTGAATCTTATTTTTCTATATAAGTATTATGTAAGTTATGAAATTTAATCGTAAACTTATGTAAGTTATGAAATTTTATCTTAAAATTAGGTAAGTTATGTATTTTTAAGATCCATCATACGCTGCATTGTTACACCTAGGAGGATCCATTATATCTAATAATGAGATATAAGGCAACCCGTCGAGTTCCACCTATATACTTTGAATCTTATTTTTCTATACAAGTATTATGTAAGTTATGAAATTTAATTGTAAACTTATGTAAGTTATGAAATTTTATCTTAAAATTAGGTAAGTTATGTATTCTTTAAGATCCATCATACGCGGCATTGTTACACCTAGGAGGATCCATTATATCTAACGGTGAGATATAAGGCAACCCGTCAGTTTCCAATTTATATACTTTGAATCTTTTCTTTTATATATACAAGTATTATGTAAGTTATGAAGTTTGATATTAACTTAAAATTATGTAAGTTATGAAATTTGATCGTAAACTTATGTAATTTATGAAATTTTGATCTTAAAATTAGGTAAGTTTTATATTCTTTTAGATTCATCATACGTGGCATTGTTACACCTAGCGTTTAGGGTTTAGGGTTTAAGCTTAGAGTTTAAGGTTTAGAGTTTATAATTTAGGGTTTAGGGTTAAAGTTTAGGGTTTTAGTGTTTTAAAGTTTAAGGTTTTAGGGTTTAGGGTTTTAAGGTTTAGGGTTTAGGGTTTAGGGTTTAGAGTTTGGGTTTAAAGCTTAAGTGTTTTAGGGTTTTGAGGTTTACGGTTTTAAAACTTTAAGGTTTAGGGTTTAAGGGTTAAGGTTTTAGGGTTTAAAGTTTAGGATTTAAGGCTTTAGGATTTTAGTGTTTCAAGGTTTACGGGTTTAGGGGTTAGGGTTTTAGGTTTAAGGTTTAGGGCTTTAAGTTTTAGGGTTTAGCATAAATTATCCAACGAGATTGGCCGCATACATGATAAAGACTGTTGGTTTATGCGTCGCCTCAATACAACATGCGATCATTTGGGCAACTGTGAATTTTGTTGTATCCAAGGCCCAAATCCTTTATCAATTTCTTCATGTCTTTGGAAGATTGAGGGATTTTTGCAAACGGAACATTTCTTGCGAAACTCTAACAAGATTGTCAACGAGTTTTCGGTCCACCCCCAAACATTTCAAGTGAAAAAGACGAATATGAATGACAGCTTGGAAAATTGTGATCCTCATACGCTTCTTCATTCATTTCACTAAGTAACGTGTAGAACCTCACCGCTTCTTCATTTGGTCGTTCATCCCAGACACGTCTTTCCCTTCGGTGAAAGTATTTTCACCAAAATTATGATCATCAATTGCACCCAAGTCGTGGAAATGACTCAAACCATCATCGCAAGATATTAAAAGCATCCACAACATGTTTTCCATGTTATCGTCACTAACATTTTGATTGAAAGCACTATGAGGATACCCAGATTCATCGATGAAGATGCTCTACTAGATGTACACTCTCCATGAAAAACCATATTTTGTACCCCCGGACAAAGCCATCAACAACTAGATGTTCGTAGACCACTTCACGATAATGCCAGTTAATATTGCAACACTTCTTACACGGGCAAAGAATCATATTCTCTTGGCTTGCATTTTGAAATGCGAAATTCAGAAAAGTTTCTACTCCATTTCGATAGTCGTTGCTTACCCTTGACAATTTCATCCAACTCCTATCCATTTCGTAGTTGTTGAAGTCTAAAGTTGACTATAAATTATACGGCTAAATTGTTAATTAATAATTTATGTAAATAATGCTATGAAATTTGATCTTAAAATTAAGTAAGTTATGTATTCTTTAAGATCCATCATACGCAGCATTGTTACACCTAGGGAGGATCCATTATATCTAATAGTGAGATATAAGGCAACCCGTCAAGTTTCAAATTTATATACTTTGAATCTTATTTTTCTATACAAGTATTATGTAAGTTAAGAAATTTAATCGTAAACTTATGTAAGTTATGAAATTTGATCTTAAAATTAGGTAAGTTATGTATTCTTTAAGATCCATCATACGTGGCATTGTTACACCTAGGAGGATCCATTATATCTAATAAATGAGATATAAGGCAACCCGTCAAAGTTTCAAACCTATATACTTTGAATCTTATTTTTCTATACAAGTATTATGTAAGTTATGGAATTTAATCGTAAACTTATGTAAGTTATGAAATTTTATCTTAAAATTAGGTAAGTTATGTATTCTTTAAGATCCATCATACGCGGTATTGTTACACCTAGGGAGGATCCATTATATCTAACAGTGAGATATAAGGCAACCCGTCAGGTTTCCAGCCTATATACTTTGAATCTTATTTTTTCTATACAAGTATTATGTAAGTTAAGAAATTTAATCGTAAACTTATGTAAGTTATGAAATTTGATCTTAAAATTAGGTAAGTTATCTTTTCTTTAAGATCCATCATACGTGGCATTGTTACACCTAGGAGGATCCATTATATCTAACGGTGAGATATAAGGCAACCCGTCAGTTTCCAAACTATATACTTTGAATCTTATTTTTCTATACAAGTATTATGTAAGTTATGAAATTTAATCGTAAACTTATGTAAGTTATGAAATTTTATCTTAAAATTAGGTAAGTTATGTATTCTTTAAGATCCATCATACGCTGCATTGTTACACATAGGGAGGATCCATTATATCTAATGATGAGATATAAGGCAACCCGTCAAGTTTCCAATTTATATACTTTGAATCTTATTTTTCTATACAAGTATTATGTAAGTTATGAAATTTAATCGTAAACTTATGTAAGTTATGAAATTTTATCTTAAAATTAGGTAAGTTATGTATTTTTAAGATCCATCATACGCTGCATTGTTACACCTAGGAGGATCCATTATATCTAATAAGAAGATATAAGGCAACCCGTCAAAGTTTCAAATTTATATACTTTGAATCTTATTTTTCTATACAAGTATTATGTAAGTTATGAAATTTAATTGTAAACTTATGTAAGTTATGAAATTTTATCTTAAAATTAGGTAAGTTATGTATTCTTTAAGATCCATCATACGCGGCATTGTTACACCTAGGGAGGATCCATTATATCTAATAAATGAGATATAAGGCAACCCGTCGAGTTTCCAAATTTATATACTTTGAATCTTTTTCTTTTATCTATACAAGTATTATGTAAGTTATGAAGTTTGATATTAACTTAAAATTATGTAAGTTATGAAATTTGATCGTAAACTTATGTAATTTATGAAATTTTGATCTTAAAATTAGGTAAGTTTTGTATTCTTTTAGATTCATCACACGTGGCATTGTTACACCTAGGGTTTAGGGTTTAGGTTTAGGCTTAGAGTTTAGGGTTTATGGTTTATGATTTAGGGTTTAGGGTTTTGAGTTTATGGTTTTGGTGTTTTAAGGTTTAAGGTTTTAGGGTTTATGGTTTTAAGGTTTAGGGTTTAGGGTTTAAGGTTTAAAGCTTAAGGCTTAAGTGTTTTAGGTTTCAAGGTTTACTGTTTTAAGGCTTTAGGGTTTAGGGTTTAGGGATTAGGATTTTAGGGTTTAAAGTTTAGGATTTAAGACTTTAGGGTTTTAGGGTTTTAAGGTTTACAGGTTTAGAGGTTAGGGGTTAGGGGTTAGGATTTAGGGTTTAAGGTTTAGGGCTTTAAGTTTTAGGGTTTAGCATAAATTACAAATACAACTTAGCAAATAATTCAATTATTACAATTTAAATATAAAATAATAGAATTCAAATACATGAAAAAGTTATTACTATCTTTTAGATAAGTTTTGTATTCTTTTAGATTAGGTAAGTTGAGATGTTGTGAGGGTGCTTAGAAAATAAATATTATTAAATATTATTATTTACTATTATATTGGTTGAAATATGCTATAAGTCTCTATACTTTTCGTGTATTTGAAAATTATCCTCCTACTATATTATATAGTGTTATATCATATCATATAATAAATTAGTAATTTATATATATATACATCGATAATTAAACATTATAATATCACTTAATACTATATTTTTATTATAATCTATAGTATAATAATAGTTATATATGTATTAATATTTTTAGGAATAATTATATGTTATATTTTGTGTTAGTAATACTAATACATTATAATACATTATTGTATTATGTATTAGTAATATATCAATTTAGTATTGGTTTAAGGTCGGGTTTAGGTAATCGGTTTAAATTTTGAAAATAGTTATATAATATATTACTATATTATTATTAAAGCTTAATTTTATATATTTTAATAATTAATATTTTTATATATTTTTATACATATATAATTATAGTATTCAAATTATTTGTATTAAATTGATGTTTTTAAAAATTATTTCACTTTATAATTTAATATAATAAAATTATTATTAATTATTTTTCCTATTAATAAATTTTTAATATAAGTATACAATGCTTATGAAACACTTTCAAAAATATAGTCATTTATTTACATTTTATTTTTATTTTAAGTAATATTATAAAATTATATTAATTATTAATACTTATTATGATTGTTCAATTATAACTTTGAGATTTTTGGGCTTTGGATTGAATTTATCTTGAAGTTAGGTCGATTGAATTTGTCCAAAGTCGACAGTTGTATGATATAGCAAGCATCCATATATAATAGCAAGCATAAACATAAAAAGATGGTCATGGGAATGAGAAGGGTACTCATGAATTGTTCCTAAAGTGCCGAGGACGAATGAGAAGGGTAAATCCAAAACCAAATGTTGGCTTTTGACCAAAACCGAAGGCCCTATGAAAACAAAGTCATTAGTTAAAACGAGGACAAGACACCAAGTTCCCAAGATCTTATGGCTAAAAAGTCAAAAAAGCATAAAATTAAAAGCGATTAATAATAAAACACTAAATTATTCCAACACCAAGAAATAAGAGTGCAACTAATTGAAATATAAATATACTTGTATAGGTATCTAATTAAAATATAATTATATTCATATAAGCGTGTATCTAGACACACAACAACTTAATGATCTTCACATATTTGGCATTAGAACACTAAAGCACCATAAAATACTAAAAGATGAATGCATTACAATCACATTCTTTATTATAGTTAACTAGAACAAAAAGAATGTAAAATGAAGAACTCAATTATAATGATAGGATAAAGATTAAAAACTTGGAGATAAGTCCTCTCGCTAACCAACTTTAAAAGCTTGGAGATAAGTCCCTATTTTCTTTTGTTATAACATAAATATTGGATGAATATGGTTATAAAACTAGAAACATTTGTGCAAGAAACTTCATGGTCTCTCTTAGCAATAAAGCCCGATTGCTAAAGTAGACACGTAAATATAGTCCGCCTCAAACACCACAAAGTGTAATCATCGGAAAAATCCATATTGAAATTAAAAATTATATCAATTTGCTATATGTCTTCTTGTCATGCCCTTGAACCAATCAAAATTAAGAACTTCCTAACGTCTATACTGGAGCAAAGCAATAAGATACGTAAAGTTTTAACTAGGATTGGAACAGATGAAGAAAATATCACCGAAAATGAGAGACTTCTCCCATTTTTCTTATACTTAGAATCATTTGAGCAAGACAATCGTTATTCCTCCCATGCATTAAAGAAACATATGAATAGGACAATCTGTTATTCCTCCCATGCTAAATGATTACTCAAACAAAACGAAGTAATCGAAATCTTTGTAGACAAAGAAGAAAATCAATGTTGTTAGCCTCCTATTCATATATTACATTTAAGTTTCTTTCGTTTCAAGAGAAAAGAAATGGGTTTGTTTCAATATTTCATTAGGTTCACACAAATGGAGTAATCATACTATCTAAACAAGCTAAAGAACAAAAGAAAATGGGATTCTTGTTGGCTTGTCTATTCATAACTCTTTAACACATTTTCTATTTCATGCAACTTACTGCTCAACATTTTGGGGGAGGGTTATACAAATTTACGAAATTGATGAATTTTATACAATTCATACTTCACTTAAACTCGCATTTACTTCCACTCAATTAGAACAATCAGATTCGAAAGGAACCAACACGATTAAATAACAAAAAAGAAAAAAGGTTGTTTACTCGTCATCCAATTTTTTTTCAGTATCGCGTTGATTGATTAATTTCATGACAGGAATATGAGACCTAAAAAAAAGGGGTAATGGTTCATATTTTAGGGGGAAAGTTCATTTGTAACATTGTTTTCAGCAAACAAACTTAAACAACATACAAATCGAAAAATAACTAACCACATTCAAACCAAAACCCAAACAACAAATAAATAAAGAAATCGAATTATTGATTAAGATTACCTTTGAATTGGTAAAGGCTTGGATTTCGGACAACGATTAATCTCGCCTGCGATGCAAAATGAAGATGGAAATCGGAGAGGACTAAAAAGCTAGACCTCGAAAAAACAAAGAACGTGAGATTATCAAATCGAGATTTTAGAGGACTAAAATCGAGATGCAAAATCAATTTAGGATTTCGAGAGCAAAACGCGATGTTTTTCCTAAAATAATTCAAGCATTGCGGCGTTTATCAAATCGCACCGCTAAAAACATACATATTGCGGCATTTATCTAAAACGCCACTAAAAACTATAAAACAACGCCGCTTTTAATTAAAGTACAAGAACATTTTTTGCGCGCGTTTTGGTTTAGCGCCACTATAACATACACTATTGCGGCATTTTTGATAAAACGCCACTAAAAATAAACAAATAATTTGCGGCTTTCTTAACAAACGCCACTATAACATACACTATTGCGGCATTTTTGTTAAAACGCCACTAAAAAATAAACAAATAATTTGCGGCGTTTCTTAACAAACGCCACTATAACATACACTATTGCGGCGTTTTAACAAAAACGCCACTAAAAAACAACTAAAAAATAAACAAATAATTTGCGGCGTTTCTTAACAAACGCCACTATAACATACACTATTGCGGCGTTTTTGTTAAAACGCCACTAAAAATAAACAAATAATTTTGCGCGTTTCTTAACAAACGCCACTATAATATATACTATTATGCATTTTTGTTAAACGCCACTAAAATCTCCGATAAAACGCCCATTTTCGGTCTCGGGAACATATTAATGCATTTTTATGAAAACGCCACTATTCTCAATTTTAATTTTGTTCATTTTTACTTATTTTTTCTTTCAAAATTTTTGTGCTTAGATTATCATTTTTTGAATTTTATTTTTTTAAATTTTGAATATTAAACTTTTAAGAAAATTTTGAATTTTTTGAAGATTTTTTATAATTTTAAATTAACATATAAAATTTTACTTTTAATTTTTTCCAATTTTAATTTTAATTTTTTTCAATTTTAATTTTAATTTTAAAATATAAATACATCAATATATTTTTATATTGAATAAATATAACTTTTTATATATGTATGCAATATATAACCCCTAAACACCTAACTATCCCATTAACCCCTAAACCCTAACCTCCGTCCTCTTAACACTTAAACTTCTAACATCTAACACCTAAACCAGAAACCCTAAACCCATAGCATTTAAACCATAATCCTTAACCAATAACCCCTAAATATTAAATCGTAGACTCTAAACCTTAAACCTTCAATCTTGAAATCTAAACCCTAAACCCATAACATTTTAAACTTATAAACCTTAAACCATAAACCCTCGACCCTCAACCCTAAATCACTAAATTATGAACCTTATAACCCTAAACCCTAAACCCTAAACTCTAAACCTTAAAATCATAAACACCTAAATCCATAGACCCTAAAAATGTATCCTTCAACCCTTATTCCCCAACGAATAACCCCTAAACCTTAAATCATGGACTATAAACCTTAAACCTAAAGTCATGAACTCATAACCCTAAACTCATAACCTTTAAACTTATAAACCCTAAACATTAAACAATTGAACCACTAAATTATAAACACTAATGCTGAGTTTTTTTCCAATTTTTATATTGATACCAAAATGGTGTCGTTTATATTCGAATAAAATAGGTATTTAGGCGTTTTTAGGCAAACGCCGCTATTTCTAAATATTTGGTATGCGTTTTAAAAACGCCACTATTTTATTTTTATATTGATACCAAAATGGCGCCGTTCTATTTAGAAACTGATTTCAAGGATTTTGGTTTCGGAATTGAGGGTCATATACCTTAAACCCTAAACCCTTGCCCTTAAACCCTAAACCCTATATCATAACTCCTAAACTATCAATGTTTAACCCTTAACTGATCTAAACCCTAAACTATAAGCCTTAAACCCTTAAACCCTATAAAACTCTAAATACATAACTCCAAACTCTAAACCCTAAAATATCCTAAATCCAAAACCTTAAACCACAAACCTTTACAAACTTTAAACCCTAAATACCATAAACCATAAAACCCTAAATCATAAACCCTTACAAATATATAAACCCTATAACCACAAATACTAAACCTTAAATCAAAAACTCTAAACCACTAAAACACTAAAGTATAAACATTAACCCCTAAACCATACGACCCACATCTTACACCCTAAATGCTAAACCCTTAACACTAAGGCAAAAATTTTCAACACTCAACGTAAATTAAAATTGAATTAATTATTATAAAATGATCAAAACAACGCTTTTTTTGTTTTGAAATAGATTGAATAAAAAAAACGCCGCAAATTTTTTACACTTTTTATATTTACATGAAAACGACGTCGTTTTTGTTTTGAAATAAAAATTATGTTGTGGCGTTTTTGTCAAAAACGCCACTAAAGATAACATTTAGCGGCGTTTTTATAACAAACGCCGCTATAAGTCAGACTTTAGCGGCATTTTTTTTAAACGCCACTAAATTTATCCCATTTTTACACTGTAATTAAAACGACGTAGTTTCTGTTTTGAAAAAAAAAAATTTAGTGGCGTTTTGTTAAAAACGCCGCTAAAGATACATTTTGTGGTGTTTTTTGTAAAAAAACGCCACTAGTTTTTTCTCATTTTCACATTGCAATTAAAACGTCGTCGTTTTTGTTTTGAAATAAAAAATATTTTCCGGCATTTGGTACAAAGCGCCGCTAAAGGTCCAAGCATTAGCGGCGTTTTATAAAAAGCGCTGTTATAGGTCGGAGATATAGCGGCGTTTCCTCAAAAGTGTCGCTATAGGTAGGAGCATTAGCGGCGTTTTCTTAAAAGCGCCGCTATAGGTCGGAGCATTAGCGGCGTTTTCTTAAAAGCGCCGCTATACGTCGGAGATTTAGCGGCGTTTTCTCGAATGCGCCGCTATATATCATTTTTAGCGGCGTTTATTATAAAAACGCCTCTATTGATCGCTTTGTTGCAGCATTTTCCTTCAAACGCCACTATTGTGTAATATTGGTGGCATTTTTATTTAAAACGCTACTAAAAACGCCGCTAAAAGTCTGATTTGGTGTAGTGTACCTCGCCAAATGAGGGTGTGACAGATAAGCATACTTATAATCATTGAAAATTAAAAACCCATAGGCCTTGACACCATGGATCTCGAAGTCACTCTATAAAAGTTTATTATGAAAAATAATCTCAAAATAATAATATTTAAATAAAAAACCAAGACAATATTATAAAAAAAAACTCAAAATAACATATCAAAATAAGTTACTAAAACTTTTTCAACATTTAATTGAGTGGCGAGTATTTTTTAACTTTTAAATAAATTAAAATTTTCTTTGTTTTAAATATATATAAGAATCTTATTGATAGCTAGCTACTTAATTGTGATTGAAAACAATAGTCCAAAGGAATAATAGTCATCAACGCTGAAAAATGAGTTTATTAATTATCTTCAAATTTTATAATTTATTTATATTTATAAATATTATTGAAAAAATAAATTTTTTATTTATCCGTTAACCATGGAAAGAATAACATAAATATAAAATTTTAATCAAAATGAAAATATTATCTATATTAAGAAATTGATTGAGTTGATGCGACTCTTTATTTTACAAGGTATAATATATATATATTAATGAAAATGAAAGTAATTTCAACTTAGTTTTAATTTTTTTACAAGGTGACATATATTATTTTAAAAATATTTATTTTTTATTTTAATAAATCTAAAAAACATATACATATAATAAGAATTATAAAATTTGAACTCATACTATATTAACATTATCATTTTAATTAAAGTCACATTTAATTTTCATAATAATTTTTTATACATTTATTATTGATTGTTTCTTGGGAAAGCTGAAAGAACATTTCATAACAACCGCAACCGAACATCCCTCTCAAAAATCTAAGTCGCAATAAATAAATTCATGCATACTATAAACCATATTCAGTTCATGCATGGCATTGCGCAATTATTAGCTGACGTGGAATAAACTATTTAAAAAGGGCTGGACCCCACCCGCTGGCCCCTTTTCCTCCATAACTACTTCATATTTTGTCGTCGAACTCAACGAGAGACAGAAAAACCGAAAAATAGTGACGCGGCAACCCTCACTCAAATCTAATCTCTCAAATTAAAAAAGAAAATCATTTTCAAAATTAAAAGCTTACGTCTGAAATCAAATCACGCCCCACCAGGGGAAAAAAAAGAAGAAGCACTGTCGTCGGGCATCGTGAGAGGAAAATGGGGGTGCCGCAGGCAATGGCTGCTTTGCGGGACAAAGCAGCGCTCGTAAGAGAGTCCTTGCAGAAGAGCCAAACCATAACGGAAAGCATGGTCTCCATTCTCGGTTCTTTCGATCACCGTCTCTCCTCTCTTGAGACTGCCATGCGCCCCACTCAGGTCTCTTCTCTATATTTCCTTCAATTACCTCAACCTCTCTTTTCTTTTTCAATTTTTTGTTTGATGGAGGAATTAAGTGATTTATTATTATTATTGAGAGAACTGTTAGGTTTTGATTCCGAATATTGATTTGCTTCTTCGTTTTTACGTAGATACGAACGCATTCCATCAGGAGAGCGCATGAGAATATTGATAAGACACTTAAAGCAGCTGAAGCTATTTTGGGGCGATTCGATCTCACGCGCAAGGTTTTTGGTTTTTCTGGTCTCTTCTCTGATTTATCGCTCTTTTGTTTATATTTATTAACTAATCTGAGATTAAGGAAACGTAATTATTTTTTGTTTATTGGATCCATTTGGCGCTCAGGATAGATATAATATTTTATTCAGCAAAGGAAAATAATTGGTCAAAACTATAGTTTAGAACGCTGTGTTGAGCTAGAAGACGAAGTTCAATTTTAAAACGTGATTTATGTTTTAGTATTTTCCCGCAGCCAAACAGAACTTGTTTTGGAATTTTGTCACCATTCTCCCAATTATACCATATAGTTTGGAAATATGATGTCGTTTGTATTGTTAATGCTGATATTTTTACTTATACATACGTAATTTAGGCGGAAGCAAAGATTCTGAGAGGGCCACATGAGGATCTTGAGAGCTATCTTGAAGCAATTGATCAGCTGAGAAGCAATCTTCAGTATTTCACTACCCACAAATGTTTTAAAAGTACATCTGGTATAATTACCCATGCCAATAATTTGCTAACAAAAGCTATCTCGAAATTAGAGGATGAGTTTAGAAACCTATTAACAAATTACAGGTTGGTTTTAAGATTTTCTGGATTATTCTAATATGCTTGGATGATTCTTTTAGAATGGGAAATATTAAAGTGTTCGACACGTTCTTTGAACTTCAGCAAGGTGGTGGAACCTGATTGCCTTTTCGATGGTCTACCAGATTCATTGCGACCATCAGCAACATCACCTGGAAAGCGAAATGATAGCAAAAAAGATTCTGATAACCAAAAGAACTCAGAAAATGCTGTTTACACACCTCCGACTCTTATACCGCCCAGGGTTCTACCTTTGCTGCATAATTTAGCCCAACAAATGGTTCAAGCTGGTCACCAGCAACAGTTGTTCAGGATTTATAGGTGACACCTGTATTTCATGATCTGATACTAAGATGTTTATGTTTCTCCTTAGTGATTATAGCTTTTTAACTTCACCGCTAATTGGTTTCAAAATTTATGTGTTGTGAGAAATATGTGAAGAATTATATTATTAACTCTTCTCTGCTGGTCGAGTTTATTCTTGATCCAAGAAGGGAAAAGCAGAGTCTAAAGTTTAAAATCTTATTATTTTTTTTAAAATTTAATATGGTCTTGGTACTATTTGAGACTGGCAAGTAGCTTAAGTAATGATACATCAAGATTATAGAGCACTAGAACTTGGCATGATAAATTACTTTATGACCAAAATTTCATATTAGATTTTTGCATATATAGAGGATCTCTTATTTTTTTTGGATTGGAAAAACTTTGATCTTTGTTTGGGCTTCACATTTTGGTGCTCTGCAAATGATATGATATTTCTAAATGCTAGGGATACTCGTGCTTCGGTCTTGGAACAGAGTCTGAGGAAATTGGGGGTAGAGAGACTTAGTAAAGATGATGTCCAGAAAATGCAGTGGGAGGTTTTGGAGGCTAAGATCGGGAATTGGATACATTACATGCGTATTGCTGTAAGGATTCGTGTAAATTCTGCTTCAGTGGTAGTGTTCTACTTCTGGTTCTTTTCTCCAACCCTTGTCATAATAATGCTTGAACAGGTCAAACTGCTCTTTGCCGGGGAAAAGAAAATCTGCGATCAGATACTTGCGGGCATTGATTCTCTCAGGGATCAATGTTATGCTGAAATCACTGCAAACAGTGTATCTGTACTCCTTAGTTTTGGAGAAGCTATTGCCAAAAGCAAGAGATCACCCGAAAAATTATTTGTTCTTCTGGATATGTACGAGATAATGAGAGAACTACAGTCAGAGGTATCATTAATTTTTTCTTGCAGCATAACCGTTACAATATGATGAATTTCCTTTTCTTGAAACAGTGTCTTTATTTGTGATAATCATATGAGTTTTGTTTCTCCTTAGATGCATGAGAAGCACACCATGATTACTTTATGTTCTTTTTTGTTCTTAATCCATTCACTTCATGCATAAATTGCAACTCAATTGGAAAAGGTTTAGGGTCAGATACAAATTTATCTAAAACATTATTGTGAACATGCATTTATGTAGTTAACTGCTAAGATCTTTTTATGCATTAAAATGACAAAGTTACAGAGTGAAACAAAATATTTCCATAGTGAGATTAACTAGCATTGCTTTATTGTCCATTTAACTATGCACTTTGATAAAAGGACAGCACGCATTGTAGTGACAAATGCATATTGATTCACATGATTTTATAAGCTGACACTTATTCCTGCTCTCTCTCTGGGGGCATGAGGACAGATTGATTATCTCTTTGGAACAAAATCTTGCACGGAAATGCGGGAATCTGCTCAAAGTTTGACAAAGCGGCTAGCTCAGACAGCCCAAGAAACATTTGGGGATTTTGAGGAAGCAGTTGCGAAAGATGCCACCAAAACCGCAGTTCTTGATGGAACTGTCCATCCTTTGACTAGCTATGTGATAAATTATGTGAAGTTTCTATTCGAGTAAGTTGTATTTTTTCCAGTTCCAACTGCTGCTGCATTTTAGTTGTTATTGCTGTATAACTGTATATTTGGATTGTGTGCTACAAGTAATATTTGCTTGGTCAATCACATTTGATTGTGGTTGTTGAGTGGTGCAGCTACAAAACAACACTGGAGCAACTCTTTCAAGAGTTTGAGGAGAGTGATACGGAAGCTCAGTTGAAGACTTTAACTACAAGGATAATGGAAGCCCTACAGACTAACCTTGATGGGAAATCCAAGCAGTATAAGGACCCTGCACTGACACAACTATTTCTGATGAACAACATGCACTACATAGTGAGATCTGTGCGAAGGTGTGTTTTATGTTTTTACTGTGTTTCGTTGGGATGATTCAAAAATAAACTCTTTAATATTTCATTGACAGGTCAGAAGCCAAGGATTTGTTGGGAGATGATTGGGTTCAAATCCACAGACGGATTGTTCAGCAGCATGCAAATCAGTATAAAAGGATTTCTTGGGCAAAGGTTCTGTTTGGCCCACTTATACTATGCATTCATATAGCTAAAATAGCATGCTAAGTGGTTCTCTTTTAGTCGTGCAGGTCCTTCAGTGTGTCACCATTCAAGGGGCTGCACCAACTGGTGGTGGTGGAATATTGGGAGGTGATTCCGGCAGTGGAATATCAAGAGCAATGGTGAAAGACAGGTTTAAGAATTTCAATGCCCAGTTTGAGGACCTTCATATGAGGCAGTGCCAATGGAATGTCCCAGACAGTGAATTGCGCGAATCCTTGAGGCTTGCTGTTGCAGAAGTACTCTTGCCTGCCTATAGATCCTTCCATAAACGTTTCGGGCAAGTTCTGCTTATAATTTTTTTTGTGGCTTCTTTTTTTCCTTTTCATCTCTCTCAATCTCATCATTTAACACTAACTCTGTTGTTTTGGTTTCTTGTGCTTGAATTAACAACACCACAGGCCTATGGCCGAGAGTGGGAAAAGCCCTTGCAAGTATATTAAATACAAGCCCGAGGACCTTGAACGAATGCTAAGTGAGTTCTTTGAAGGTAAGACATGTGTCGAACAAAAGCGATAAAAAACAAAAAACCAAATGCTGGTGAGAATCTGTTAAGAAATTTAGATACTGATGAAATGGAGCTTTCAACTAATCATTGTAGAACGACGAGGTTGTGTGTACTTTTTTCTGCAAGGCTTGCTTTGTTCTTCTTGTGTCTTTTTCATCTGAGTGAGTTTTGTACAGTTCTGTGAAGGAGAGGGGGAAAAAATGAAACTGAGAGTTTGATTTCAAATTTCAATATTAAGTTAATAAATGTCCAGATAAATTAAAAAGGTTGTGCATCTTAGTCACAGATATTCTGTTTTTCTTTTTTTTCGTTCACATCCCAAATGTTTTTTGGTGTAGCGTCATTAATGAAAAATGTAGTGATATATTATCACTAATTAACTATGTACTTGGTAAAACTTAATTTAGATTTTTTTTCTATGAAAATTAAGTATTGAATTTATTTTTGTTAGGTAAAGAGTAATGAAAATTTAATATATTTAAACTTAGTTCAGTAACCCTTTGGTCGGCATGGACATGTGATGTCTAATTCACACGCTTTTTGCTCAAACCAAATCTCTTCTCCTCAAAATCATTATTTAATCAATCCTATTAAAATTATTTCCAACACTCTCAATCATTTTCAAAAATGTAAAATTTATAGATGAAATGGGATGAGTTTTTCTGTACAATTTATGTTAAAAAGCGTCAACTACAGATGTCGTAATAGAAGTTCATGAAGCGGTCACAATGAAAAGCCCCACTTGTGTACGCTTCCAATATGAGCGGCTCTCGGTTTTTTGCTTCTTGTGTGGCCAGTTGGGCCATGGGGAGAGCTTTTGCAGCGGACGTGCCGAGGATTGGGATGTGACATTGCGAGCAGGGCCTCGCCGGGGGCCAGTGGTGAATAGTTGTTGGTTAGGTGGGGATCACAGGGTTCCTCTTGCTAATTTGGGGGTGAAAAATAAAGGGTTTGAGGATGTGGGGGAGGTTATCACAAATTCTACTTTTGTGCAAGATATTAGCCTTAATTTGGGGCTAAAGTTGGCGGGTAGTTCAAATGTGGGGTTGATGGGTCAAAAGTTGAATGAGCAGGGAGAGTTGAGCCGTGTCATGTTCTCAAAGCATAATTTGGAGGACTGGCCTGGGGAGGTGGATGATGGTAAGCGAGCTCGTGTGGCCTTGGAAGCAACGCCTGCTTCTGACACAGTGGATTCGAGCGTTGTTGGCATCGATCATGTCATGTCTGTTGATCATCCTGTATCGGAAGATTGTGAGTTAGGCCAGTCGGGCCCAATGAAGTTGTTATGCTAGGACGTCCGTGGATTGGGGAACCCGCGTGCCGTTCAACGCTTTCAGTCAGTACTAAGAAAACATAATCCCACATAGTTTTTTTCATAGAAACTAAATGGCTAGATCGTAAAATGGATGGTATTCATTTTAAGCTTGGCTTTTTAAATGGTATTGATGTTGATTCTTTCGGATTTAGAGGTGGATTTTCGATTGGTTGGAAACTCGGGATTGATATTTGGTTGCGGTCTTACTTGCAGCAGCAAATTGATACGGATGTGTTGGACAATGATGGTGGGATGCCGTGGAGGTTTACTGGTTTTTATGGGTCCCCAGACGAGAAGTCTCGATCGACATCTTGGGATCTTTTGCTGCAGCTTTCTTCGCAGTCCACAGGACGGTGGTTGGTTGCAAGAGATTTTAATGAGATTGCATACTCGTTTGGGATATCCGGTGGGCAAGTCCAGGATGAGCGACAAATGGTAGCCTTCCGTCAAGTGTGGGATGATTGTAATCTTGCTTATACTGGGTACTATGGATCCTAGTTTACTTAGGACCGTGGGCTTCTTGCTGCTAATAATATATGGGAAAGGCTTGATAGATGCTTGGTGTCGGCTGATTGGATTGATTTTTTTTCGCATTATGCAGTGAAACATTTGCCGCACAGTGTATCCGATCATTATCCTTTGTTGTTAAGTACTGCAGTTCAATCCAATGATTTTGTGGCACATCAGTTTCGATTTGAAAATTGTTGGGTCTTAGAGGATTCTTGTGAGGAGGTCAATCGAGCTAGTTGGAGTGGTAGTGTCGGTAGTTTGCCGGTTAAATTATCTCAATTGGGAGCTTATTAGGTTGAATCGGCGACGGTTTACTACTACTTTGCAACAACGCTTGATTAATTTGAATAGTTTGGATCCGGATGACTCTGTTTTAGGCAAGATTACTGAGGTGAAACTGGCTCTTAATCTTGAATCAGATAAGCAAGAGTTGAATTGGAAGCAGAAGGCACATGCTAATTGGATGAAAAATGGTGACCGTAATACTGGTTTTCCATTCCTTTGCAAGGGCTAGAAAGTGACGAAACAAAATTGATAGTCTTGTCAATACAATGGGAGTGGAGGCTAGGAACGAAGTGGAATTGGGGAAGGTTGCGATAGGGTGTGCAATTTAAACTGAATTAATCCATCAAATTAAATTATTTTCAGAATCTAATTCGGTCGAATCAATTAAGAGTTTTTTTTCAAAATTTCGGTTAATAATTAATTCAATTTGTAATTCGATAAATAATTAAATTAATTAATTAATCAAAATTATTAATAATAAAATATTATAAGCCGAATATATTTTATAAGTCTAATATATTATGTAGCCCAAACTAAATGAGCTTAAAACTAATTGGATTTATAAAAATTATTATAGTTTACTTAAAATCAAAAATAGATTTATACATCTTTAAACAAAATAAATTAAAAAATATATATAAAAAGTGAAAAAATAAAAGAAAGAAGCCTTAATTTTTTTTTTCTTTTCATTGTCAAACTCAAAACAAAGTCTCGGTGGACGCTACTTGACACTAGAGCATCTTTTATTCTTCTTGACTTCTTCGAATATATATATTTTTTGCATTTTCAAACCTTTTTCATTTCATCACTCAAGTTTTAGACATTCTTGTTTTTATCGCAGTGCTTGTTATGATGGTTTTAAATTAGTATTGTCATTGTGTTATTTGTTGTTTTTGCTTCCTTTTTTAAATTAGAAACAAAGAAAATAACACTACAATGTTTTTTTTTTTAATTTTAAACTTATTCGAACAAAACAAAAAAAAACATGTAAAATTTTTTATTTTGTTAATAGTTAAAACTTTTATGATTTTGGTTAATTCGATAATGGTAATTCGATTCGAATATTCATCAAATTAACCGTTTGATCACCCCTATGCGTTGTTATTTTTCAAAATTATTTGCTTCATAGGGGTATGTGATTTTTTGAAATTCTTTTACCTTACAACTTTTAGTTTTGGGGGTGTTAATTAATTTATGAATTAAATATAAAATTAGTACCTGAATTTATCTATTTCTCTCAGATTAATATTTATAATTTTTTATTTTAAATTAAAACTCGAATTTTTTTCGGTCCACTATATTGATAAAAGAGGCTAACGTCGTTAGTTTTTTGCTAAAATGTCAACACTAGCCGATCACGCGTCACCTCATGGCATCCTCTTGTACATCTTTTTCTTTTTCTTTTTCGTTTCCCTCATTTTCTTCCCCTTTTTTTCTTCTTTACTTCTTCATTTTCCTACCCTTGTCTTCTTCATCTTTCTTCTTCACTCTTCTTCATCTCCCAGTTTAAGGGCCAACTGCAACAAAGAACAGACGCTAGATTCTTGAGTTTTTTTCTTTACTTTTTAAGAAAAAATATTAATTTTCAGCATTTCAAGTTCTGGGTTTTCAACATTTTACTTTGAATGAGTTTTTTTTTTTTTTAAATTTGTAAAAAAAATCCCCTCCCAAATCTCTTCCTTTTCATGGTTTTCTTCAAATGGGTGTTAAATTGTGCTTTAGCTAGTAATCGATCGTAAACACAGTGGTAGTAAACATCGCTCCTTACAGACGGTGCAACATAGTTCGTCATCTATATGTGTTTCGTTTACTTCCACTGTCGACATTACTTTCATAGCTGCTTTTGACATCGGCGATTGGTCGTTCCGTCCTCATTACAAAAGGGAGCAGTAAGCCGAAAAGTCACCGCGTCAGTAGAACAAAGATACGGCTAAGAGATTAGAGGTTGAGAGGGTTTAGTATTTTATTTTGCTTGATAATTGATTTAGTTAGAAGAGTCATATGATTTATTTTGTAACACCCCTAACCTTTATCCGTCGCCGGAATAGAGTTCTGAGTATTATCGGACATTACAAAAAATATACGAACAATTCATAATTATTAGTACATAAACATCATAATTCAATCATATAGTCCCTTTATGAACCTTTGAGGTTCAAAACACGTGTTAGAAACAAATCGGGACTTAATCGTGTGCTTTGAAAATTTTTCATGAAATTTCAAAATTTTTCATAACTGCAGGGGTCACACGCCCGTGCTTCAGGCCATATCCGATCTCGTGTAACTTTCTGACTTAGGCTACACGACCAGCCACATGCCCGTGTGCTAGGCAATGTGGACTCAAAATGAGTCTTTTTCAACAAGTTTATCATACCCTGCAAACTTATATAACAAGCAACTCAATTACCAATCTTTCGACCAATCTAAAACACGTTCAAATACATCTAAAACATATTAAAACTATCAATCTGAGGACCTAACTAGTATACTCTCATAAGTGTTTCACATATATTGTCCGAATAATTCATTAAAACACCTTTTAAGCTAATTCAAATTTTCATACCTTTTAACCCTAATTTTGCCCATTTCATATCTATTTATGCATTAACTTAAACATACTACATTAAACCACATCATAACACATACAATTGTATATAAAAGGAACCATTATCATCATGTAACATTATTACATTTACTTTCTAAAATGACATACATAACATCATAGGTACATGCCATTACCAAAAGAAATGTACTTCACCACAATGAGTTCATGATCGGCTTTGGATGCTGATTCAACGGTCTGACTTTAACCTAACTTACGTACGGAAACAAACTGTACGCTGAGTATAAACTCAATGGTATTTCTATAGTCCGAATACTTTAAAATAAATAACATAGCAAATATGTACATTTAATTTTACAAAACATTAATTAAAAATAAATCAATTTATACATTAACCACCATTTCTCAATTCTAGCTATCTCAAATAACTTTTCTTACTTGTTTCACACATCATTTATCAATAATCATGTTCATTTCATGAACTCATAGCTCATGCAATTTCATGCATTTCAATTACACAATTCATTTCATTGATCATTCCAATCCATAATCAATATGATTCAATATTAATCAATCGGCCAATATATTTATTTACCCCTATTAACGCGACCCGGAGTAGAACGGATACACAGATCCAACCAAAACACACCAGTATCGCACCCAGTGCCTCATCGGATAATTCGAAGTAATAGATTGACACCCAATGTCTCATCGGTCTTGCCGAAGTAAGTTGGTACCCAGTACCTCATCAAATTTATCCGAAGTAATAGTTTGACACCCAGTGTCTCATCGACTCATGGTCGAAGTATCCCTGAACTCTTCCAATCCTATGGCATGCCAACTATATCTGAGTTAGCCCAATACAGTTAATAGGGTTTTCAATTTCAATTCTCAATTCAATTTCAATCAAAATCCACACCAATCACAAATTCTCATAATTTCAATTCAACTATTTACATATGCTTATAAAATTCAATTCCATTCAATTCAATATCACAATATCAATCACTTACCTCAACCTACTTACCATACACATTAAGTAATAAATTCAACAATTAATTATTAAATTCGAATTATAGAAATACAAACCGTAATTTCCTGAGTCACTCCTCGTGAACATTTTTCTTTCCTTTCTTAGCCAAAGTCTCTGGCACAACGTTAGCTACTAAAATTAAAACAATTTAAAATCATCAATATAACACAATTTCACATTGAATATTTCAATTTATACTCAATTTTTGCATAAATTCTAATTTAGTCCCCAACCAAAACTAACTCTATTTCTTTCAAAACTATTCCATATCTTATTCAATTTCCACTTTAAACTAATTTCAAATATCTAATTTCACCATAAAACCCTAATTTTGAAATTTTACAATTTAGCCCTTATTGCTCAAAACTTATAATTTGTTATACAATTCAATCCCTTTTCACTTCTAACTTAAAATTTTATCAATTTAACCCTAACACTTTAATTTATTCAACATGAATAACTTCTAAAATCCACAAACTTCTAAAATTTCAACATAAATCAAATAGTATTTTATTTTAGGATTCTAAAATATCAAAATTACAAAAAATGACTAAATTAGCTTACCAATTAAACTTCAAACCTTAAAACCCTAATTTTCTCCCTTTTTCTTTCTCTTTTTCTTTCTCCCTTTTTCTTTCTGTTTCGTCCCAATTCTTTCCCTTTTCTATTCTTTTATTTCTTTTATTTAATTTATGTTTATTATATTATTATATTATAATAATAATTACTTAAATAATAAGTAAATACATAATAATTACAAGTATATGTATATTAGTATTACACATGTCACTAATAATACCATCACTACAACAAAATAGCCCTACGGCGACACTTATGGGGCGACACTTTCTTAAGTGTTGGGATAGGCTGGCCAACATATGCTTTGCCCAACTCTTTTATAAGGGTTGGGATATGCAAGCCTAAGGCAACGCTTAAATAAGAGTTGGCTTTGTCTAGTCCTAAGGCGACATTTCTGGGGTGACACTTTCCTAAGTGTTGGGATAGACCTGCCAACATATGCTTTAGGCAACTCTTTGTACAACAGTTGGGATATGTAAGCCTAAGGCGACGCATGAGTAAGAGTTGGCTTTTGCGTAGTCCTAAGACAACACTTTTATGGCAACACTTTCGTAAGTGTCGGGATAGACTACTCTTTGGCCAACGCTTTGTATAAGGGTTGAGATATGTAAGTCTAAGGCGACGCTCAAATAAGAGTTGGCTTTTGTGTAGTCTTAAGACGGCACTTTTTTGGCGACACTTTTCTAAGTGTTGCGATAGACTATGCTTTAGCCAACTCTTTCAATAAAGGTTGGGAAATGTATGCCTAAGGCAACGCTTGAATAAGAGTTGGCTTTTGTCTAGTCCTAAGATGACACTATTGTGGCGACACTTTCCTAAGTGTTGCGATAGACAACACTTTGGGCAACTCTTTGTATAAGGGTTGGGATATGTATGCCTAAGGCAACGCTTGAATAATAGTTGGCTTTTGTGTAGTCCTAAGACGACAATTTTAGGGCGACACTTTCCTAAGTGTTGCGATAGACTAGGCTTTAGCCAACTCTTTGTATAAAGGTTGGGATATGTATGCCTAAGGCAACGCTTGAATAAGAGTTGACTTTTATCTAGTCCTAAGATGACACTATTGTGGCGACACTTTTCTAAGTGTTGCGATAGACTACGCTTTAGCCAACTCTTTGTATAAAGGTTGGGATATGTATGCATAAGGCAACGCTTGAATAAGAGTTGGCTTTTGTCTAGTCCTGAGACGACAGTTTTAGGGTGACGCTTTCCTAAGTGTTTGGATAGACTTGTAAACATACGCTCTGGCTAACTCTTTGTATAAAGGTGTAACGTCCCAAATTTCCTTAATTCTGGCTTTTTTTGAATGTGTAGCACCAAAAAATTGGATTTAAAATATGAATATATTATTAAAATTTTACATCATAATCAGTTTTGTGAATAATTATATATATTCAAATTAAAAATAACTTAATAGCTTTGAGTGTGAATAAGGTTTTTAAAAAAAAGGCCGCAAAAAATTAATTTAGTTTAGGGTTTACGGTTTAGTGTTTAGAGTTTAAGGTGCATGGTTTAAGATTATAATTAATTTATTGTTTAATGTTTTAGGGTTTTGTGGTTATAGGTTTGGGGTTTAAGGTTTTAGGATTTTCTAATTATGAGTTTAGGGTTTAGGGATAACATTAATATGAATATATTAAAATTATAATTATAGTTTAAATTATTTAACAAAAAATAGATAAACTTTATATATATTAAAATTTAAAAATTGGTAACTCATGCATCTCTAGAGAAACAAAATTAATTAGTAAATTGAAAATGTTATTTAAATTTCCTAAAATGTTGAAAGAATATATAATATTAAAATTTTATCTCATTAATTTAGGGTTTAAGGTTTGTAGTTAAGGGTTTAGATGTTTGTAGTTCATGGGATATGGTTTTGAGTTTAGGGTTCCAACATTTTAAATTTATGGTTTATGGTTTAGAGTGAGTGTTTTAGGGTTTAGGATTTAGAATTATAAGGATTAGGGTTTAGGGTAGATCAAATGAAGATGTGAGTGATGAGAGATCAATGCTACTAAAGAACGGTTTGATTCAGAATCGCTTAACCGATGTCAATCGAACTGAGCTATTTTTAATCAAGCCTTTTTCACCCTCATTTGTAAGGTTCTTAAAATGTCATATGTTCGTGCTCATGTTAGAAATCAAACTAATCTAATTAGAAGTAATCAGTTCGGTTTGACCGTTTTTTGGTTTCCCATTCATTGTTAGGCTGGATAATGATACCATTCTAGAAATCAATTTACTATTTAAATGTTGGTCAATGATGTTTGAACCGGACAATATTGGCTGGTCGGATTGGCAGCTAGCCGAGGTTACTAGTCTGAAGAATGGCTTCGATTCGGTTAGACCGAAGAATTGGCATGGGTGATTAAATTGATAGTTGAATTGGGGTTTTATTTTGAATTTGTAATGATTTTTAATCGAACGGTCGGATTGGTGAATTGGTGGTGAACTGGTTCGATTTAAAAACATTAGTGTTGATTTGTTTAGTTATTCGATTTAGATATTTAAGGAAAAAACCTAAAAATCAATCACACAATCACGTCCAAATTAAAATACATATCACTAAGCATTCTTGATAAAAATTGATGTCTGAGACGAGTGCTTAGATTTAAGCCTTTCATTTTGTACAAATATTAAGATTTATATTTAGCTTAGATCTTTCAATAAGTCGGTTTTGTCCAATGTTATTATTAAATTATTGACTAGATTTTTAATTTTTTATATATTCAAATTTATATATCAAAATTATTTGTATATAAAATTTCATATATTTATATATTTAGTTAAGTAATTTTAATTATAATTAATTAGACATATATTTTTAAAATTATATTTTAATTTTTATTTATTTAAGTGGAATCGATTAAGTCGATAGTTATTTTATTATTAGAAAATATGAAGATTTTTATATTAATTTTGATTATTAGTAAATAATTAATAAAAAAGATTGAAAGCGGTGACATGGCAAAGGAGTATCGGTCAATTGCCAAACTTACCCGATTCTTACCCAAAAACCAAACTCATTGGCCAAAGAAAACCAAGCATCGCCATCCACCACCTACAAGCAGCGTTGGTTCATTTTTCGTCGACCACCGCTCAAACCATCGGTACATCTCGCCCATTCGCCACTTGCTCCTGTGTCTTGGTCATCATGGTAATCGGTTTCGACATTTTTCTCTCGTGGGTAGAAGTTGTGGTTCCAAATGGCCAAATTGAAAAACTAATGCAAGTTTGTGAATAATGCAGGAATTGGCAGTGTTAATTGAGGGTCCATCGATAGAGAATCGTCACAAACTTTGGTTCTTCTCTGCCCTTGAAAAATTGACTATAGAAGCCTTTCCAGAGTGGTCGGGAAATCTCTCTTCTCTAAAGCATCTGAGAATCCATTTATGCAATAATCTCTCTTATCATATAAAGCCTTCTTTTAAATTTTTTTGGCCTTTTGTGGCATTATGTTGCAGGATTTAGTTTGGGCATGGATACTTTTGAGACTATCAGTTTGAGAACCAAATTATGAATTGAATGTGCGGACACAAAAGTAAGTCGTGCTTCTATTTCCTTTCCATGAAAATTATGATATGATGCCTTTAGATTTTACCTTGATTGAAAAATGGCCAATCTTGGTTCAGTCAATTTTATCGAGAAGAATGAGAAGCAAGAACAATGAAACAACAGAAAAAAAAAAATGCATTCACCAAGTATATAAGTGAAGCTTTAAGCTTGTATTGGGACATGAAAATGGATAATTATTGTTTTCCGACTCCAATTAGTAGCATGTAATAACTTTGTTCGGACTACTATAAGTTGAAATTAAAGAAAGCGTCCATAACAACAAAGATCCAAATTCGATATAATGGTCATTTTAAGACATTCATTACCATCTTAGGCGAATTCACGATATGTGGGTCCGGATTTCCATAGTTTTCTTTTTCTAATTGAAGCATTAAAGTTATAACTTTTTACATAGTTACTATCAAAATGTTGAGATTAGCGAAGACATATTATTTATCAAAGAGAATGAAGGCCTAATTCTTAGATACAATATTGTTAAAAGAAATAGACATAAATTTTGACATAGAAAATACTGAATAAGTTGTATTGACAATGGTGGAGAGCTTTATATAACTTCTCTATAATACTAAATTGTATAATTTGGCTAGTATTTCTTGTATTAAATGTTGAAAACCTTGTGGTGTATCGATCGATGTGTTGGATCGAGATCTAATCGCCATGGCGACTTTCTATTTATTTGTTTGTTTATCTAATAGCAATTTTGAATGGTTTTCACATGCTAGTAGTTATGATATTCTCTTTTCCATCCCAATAATGTTGGTATTGAATCTGGATCCAATTAAAGGACTTATCATTACAGAGTACTCGAACAAAAATAGCAACAACAAAACTAGACATCAGATATGTAGATCTATAGAGTACTTTTTTTAGAAAGATTTTTTATTATGTCATCTTATTAGTTTAATTTCAAATTTCTGTTATTGGGAAAAAGATTAAACAAATGAAATTGAATGTTTAACTTGAGTTTATGTTTGCAGACTGTTCTCAACTTATCATGTAATACTTAATTTTTAAATTCTATCAAATTTTGGATGAATGATTGATGGTATGATGAAAATTTTGTATCCGAACTTTCAGACTAATTGCTTTGTAAAAGCTTCATTTTATACTTTCTTGTTGAGATAATCTTTTTTTACAGGAAAGTTTATGCACTGAATGTCGTGGGTGTGATCCCAGATGAGCTCTGGACTTTGACCTTTCTTACCAAGTCTTGTCTACTTAACATGCTTAGGGATATAGATGGTGCACCAAACAAATCGATGGCACCCAGCCTGAAATTTGGGTGTAAGAGCTTCCAAGTCAGTAGTCAGAGAAAAGGTGTGCCAGTACACTTCAGATGGCTCCTTGCTCAAACCTGATCAAGACCCGTGTGACTATTCCCTTCATGTTAAGTAATTGCAACTGGAAATTATTAAGAAATGGAAATTATTAAGAAATAGACATATTATTTTGCATCATTGCCTTGCCTTTGATGAAATTCAGTTTCATGGCTAAATGATTCATGAAATGTTTGAACCAAGTCTTTTCTAGTCTCATGTGTTATCATGATAAAAAATTCACAAAGGCATCATGTAATCCCGAACACCATGACGAATTCCTTGGCGGATGAACATGTGGTGTCCGTGGTGCTTGCTCATTGCTGTCATTGCTTGCATCCGTAAATCAACAAAATTATACAACTGCAGTGTTCAAACTACATGCTGCCCCATAAATTAAACAAACAAATAAATTTAATAATTAATTAATTACAGTCTATTTGCCCTTCTTAAGTAGCATTAAGCTTACGTCATATGAATTTTTTTTTACCTCGTTGTTCATTGTATCATTTTGTGAACTTTTCAAAGCTAAATTAAAGATCCCAAGCATATGCCTTTCTACTATAATTGAGATATATGTGATATTGAATTGACCAGGTTTGATATAACCAGAAGGTTAGTTAACCTTATCTTTTCCTTTTTTTTTTTTGGTTAAATTTACGTTTAAATTTTTCTATCTTTGTAGTTGCATTGTTTGTCAGTTTATACTTATTTTTTGTTGCATTGTTTGTCAGATCACCTAAAAAAGAATGGAAAAATTAATATTTGTTAACTTTGCTACATGACATCCACCTGTATACCATGTTCGTAATTAATTAATTTATAAATATAAAAATATATATTTTTAATTTTTGAATATTTTGAGTCATTTATATTTAAATAATGACTTTAATTGATGAATCTTAATACAAGATTCGATTTTAATTGTACCCATAAACTCTGTTCTTCGAGTAAGTAAGTTGACAACATCTCTAAGATGACTTGGTCACTTGAGCAAATCTTAATTTCTTACTCTACATTTGTCTCATTCACGCTCTACAAATATTCAAAAAAACATGTCACATCCAACTTTTGTGAGATGTACATGACAGTGAAGAGCCGACCATGTGGCCAATCCCACTCATTAACATATGAAAAACAGAAAGGCATTAAAATTAATTATATATATATATAATGTGTGTGTGTGTGTGGTGTGCCAATAATAACATAAATATATTCCCTTCATCTTCATATGAAGCTGTAATTGCTGCAATTCATTTTAGTATTATTGTTCTTTTTATTACTATATATCAAAATCACACTTGTAATACCCATAATTTAACAAAAGTTATGGTAAATCCAAACGTAAACTTGTAATACCTTTTCTTTTCTTTTCCTTTTGCTGTTAGTTCACTAGAAAGCTCGTATATTTTCACACATGAACCTTAGGATTAGGCATTAATAGATACTCTATTTTAATATTAATTACTTTAACAGATGGGTGATAAAAGTTGGATGGATGCTCCAAGATGTAGCACCAATCACCTAGTGGAATAGAAAGATTTCTATCATTTGCAATTGGAAAATCACTTTCTAACGGAAATATATATTGTCCGTGCGTCGTTGCAATAATAGGCTATTGCACGAACCACATATTGTGGGTGAGCATCTTCGTCTTCATGGTATAATAAAAGAATACAAGCATTGGATTTTCATGGAGAATACATTGAAAGAACATCGCGCAAACCGACCAAACAATGAGAACTTCTCCTCAATTTGTACGTTGTCACAAGACAACGGCCGATTTCGAGATCTCATAATGATGCTCTAGGTATCAATATCCCAACTCTTACTGAGAGTTTTGATGGAGTTCGAAGCGAGTTTGAGAATACTGGTCCGGAGTATGATGTTAATGAGGACCAAAGGCCTGCGGATAGAGCAACTACTCTTCTAGATGATTGTGATATTCCGCTCTATCCCGGTTGTGTCAAGTTCTCATACGTCTCATTCCTACTTCGGCTTTACCACTTCAAAGCACTTTTTGGATGGTCAGCAAAATCTTTGACATGCTTATTAGAGTTGTTAAACGAGGCATTTCCAGATGGAAACACAATCCCGACTACATACTATGAAGCGAAGAAAAAGATTTCTGCACTAAATCTTGGGTATGTGAAGATTGATGCATGTCCGAATGATTGTATGTTATACTGGGGCGATGCTAGTAAAAAGATCAGGTGTGATGTCTGTAAAAGCTCAAGGTGGCAATCTTCTAATGAGTTGGATGTAGATGAACAAGTTGATGGTAGTTGTCGCCGTCCTAAGCCTGCCAAGGTATTACGGTACTTTCCTTTGATTCCTAGACTTAAAAGATTATTTCAATCCTCCAAGACATCACAATCCATGAGATGGCATAAAGAAGGACGAACCAAAGATGGTATATTGAGACATCCAGCCGATGGTTCTGCCTGGGATGCATTTGATAAGAGATTTCCTGATTTTGCATCTGATCCTCGCAATGTTAGGCTAGGTTTGGCTAGCGATGGATTCAATCCATTCCGAACAATGAGTACAAGTCACAGTACATGGCCTGTACTTCTTATTCCTTATAATTTGGAACCATGGGCATGCATGAAACAATCATCAATGATACTCTCAATGGTTATCCCGGTGAAAAGGACACGGCAATGACATTGATGTCTACATGCACCTTTAATTAAGGAGTTGAAGCAATTGTGGATGTGGAGTTGATGCTTTTGATTCATCACCGAGTCTTTCACTTTACGGGCTTGTCTTCTTTGGACAATCAATGATTTCGCCACGCTAATCTTTGGTGGAGTACAAAAGGTCGAGTTGCTTGCCCAGTATGTGCTGAAAACACTGAATCTCGATGGCTACGGTATGGTCGGAAGTTCTATTATATGGGTCATCGTCGATGGTTATCAGCTGAACACCCTTTTCGAAAACAGAGTCTTGAATTCGATGGAACTATAGAATATGGGGTAGCTCCTATACCACGATCCGGGGAAGATATCTTAAGGGAAGTTGAAGGTGTCAATTTCATTTATGGAAAAACTCGAAAGAGGGATAGAGAAGAATTAGATGAAGGGCCAGTAGAACTTGATGTACACGAGGCGTGTGATTTGTTTAACAACTATGATGAATTGGTGGTAGAGGGAGATGAAGCAAATCTCATAAATCAAGACGAGACTTTATGGAAGAAGAGGAGTATATTTTTCGACTTGCCTTATTGGCGTTACAATCTACTTCGACATAACTTGGATGTCATGCACATCGAGAAGAACGTATGTGACAATGTCGTTGGCACCCTTCTTAATCTCTCACGTGGTGGTAAAGATAACGTCAAGGCACGCAAGGACCTACAAGATATGGGCATCCGGGTTATCTTCATCCAAAAATGAGGAACGGAAAGAGTACTTACCGCAAGCATGTTACACTCTTGCATCAAAGGAAAGAGATATTTTTTTTCCATCGTGAAGAACTTGAAGGTACCCGATGGTTACGCATCGAACATATCCCGATGCGTGAATTTGAAAGAGCACAAGTTGAGCAATCTCAAAAGTCATGATGGTCACATTCTCATGCAAGATTTGCTTCCTATATGCTTAAGAGGAGTTGTAGAAAAGAAGGTGCTAAGTGTTATTACGAATCTATCAGATTTCTTCAAGCGATTATGTGCAAAAAGTCTTGATCCACAAGAAGTTGATCAACTTCAAAGCCAAGTCGTATTAACACTTTGTGAAATGGAGAAAATATTTCCTCCAGGTTTCTTCACAATCATGATTCATTTGATTATTCATTTACCGATGGAGGCTAAGCTTGGTGGACCTGTTCAATACAGGTGGATGTACCCGATCGAAAGGTATATGAAATATATCAATAATATTTCACAATATTTTATTTTTATTATTTTAATAGAGAATATAATAAGTATGTAAAAATAAATGTACGTGATGTAGGTATCTAATGGGATTGAAAGCTTTGGTGCGAAATAGAGCTTATCCTGAAGGTTCCATATGTGAAGGGTACATAGTTTCAGAATGTCTTACATTTTGCTCCCGTTATTTTTCTGATGTTGAGACAATATTTTCCCGTCCTCCTAGGAATGATGGGAATATTCTGGAGGACGTCCAATTGGCACCATGAACACGAAGATATTGGACATGCGATCTCTTGCACAAGCAAACCGTTATGTTCTATTGCATAGCGATAAGTTATCACCATACCGTCAGTGAGTTTCCTGAGCAAAATTTTGTCATTCGGTTATTTTTCTTAACAAATAGACAAATAAAGTTATCACGTAATTTGTATACATTTTGACAACATTTTTCACAAAATACTGAATATATTATAGAGAATTTTTGGAGTCTGAGCGAGCTGTTTATGGTGGCATTCAAATTAGTAAACGTACAGAGGACAAATGGATGGTTGAAAAGTTCCCAAGATGGCTTGCGAAACAGGTAAATTGTCACTATTAAAATAATTTATTGTATTATTTATGTAATGAGGGAACATTGTAGAATTTTGATCATAGAATAAGAGTTAATTGACTTTACTACTATATTGTTAGATTCCAAAGATGGAAGTTGAACAAGTTGATGCTGATGTAATTGCTCTTGCTCGAGGACCGCATAAGGTGGTTTCCACATATGATGGGCTTATAATTAATGGTTTTAGGGTCCATACAAAAAAACTTGAGCAATATCGTAAGACTCAAAATAGTGGCGTGATGGTTTTTGCTGACGGGAGAAACTATTATGGCAATTGCATTGAAATTGTCGAGCTAAACTATTATGAAAGGTTTTGGGTTATCATGCTTAGATGTGATTGGGTGAATATTAAATCTCCTAGGAGTATGAAGAAGGATGCAAATGGTTTTATTATGGTAAAATTTTCTGAGCTTATCCATGTAGGGAATCATGATTCGGACGATCCATACATATTGGCTTCTCAAGCGAAACAAGTATTTTATGTCGAGGATGGCAAAAGTGAAGGATGGTTCCATGTTATCGGAATAAAACCAAGAGATTTGTTCAATCTAAGCGTTGAAACCCCAGTAGAAGATGATGAATATCCGCAATGTGATCATCATATTGTAACTTAATAATTTTAGTTTTATTTTGAACAAGAACGATGTTTTGAAGTGCAAAGATTTAGTGTATTTGACATTTATTTTATATTAACATCTATATATGTTCATTTATATATTTGAAGTCATTTTGGGTTATAGGAATTGTGAAATTATATACTGTTGGAAGCCACAAATATAGTCTTATTCAGCATATAAGCTTCATTCTCAGTACTGGGATTATTTTCTTTTCCATCCTTTTGATGTTTTATGCCTTGTTGACATGATTATCTTGTTAACATGTTATAAGCAACAGTTTTTGTCACATCGCTATGCGTTTCATTTCGTGTCAACTGGTTCATTTGCTTGCACTGCATTGCTTCATTTTAGAAAAAAGGTTCATACCTTGTTGATTTTTGTTTTGATTTTTTCCCGTTAATTTGAATGTGATGTTGGATAAATGGATGTCATGGTTGTGGACAAGTGGCACTTAGTGGAACTTTTTCGGTAATGGTTGATTTTTCCTCATCAATCTTCTCTCACCGATCAAAGAGCGTTTCTATCATCTCTTGCTGACTTTTATCGTATTTAATTTGTAATTTTTTAAATCTAATGTGTACGTGTTTTCTTTCAGGTTTAACCATTTTATGTTTGTTTTTAGCGGTTTTGACAGATTTTTACAGTTTGGACTCTTGTATCTTGCCGACGTCGTCTCTGTTGAGGTCACTGGTGGACCTGAAATTCCCTTCCATCCCGGAAGACTGGTCAGAGTCACGATTTCTACTTCGTCCTTGAATGAAAAGGTTCATGATTTTTATAGTAAGTGACTTTCAAGAGGTCGATTTAGGTTCGTTTTGAGCTCTAATTAAAAGGTATGTTTGCAAGGTTGCATGAATGACTAAATGTTTGAATGAAAATGAAATGAATTGTTTTGTGATATAATATATGCTGGTTGGATGAAAATGAAATGTATGTTAGGGTGATATAATATATGTTGGTTGGATGAAAATGAAATGTATGTTTGGGTGATATGTTATGAAATGTAATGATTGAAAGACTGTAAAACAATGAAAAAGGAATTAATTAGTTAAGGCAAGTGCTAATTAAATTTAGGCGAAAACATAAATTGTAGTTAAAGGTGAAACTGATAATGTGGGCCATTGAAGTAGTTAACTAAATAGGATATACTGTTGGAAGCCACAAATATAGTCTTATTCAGCATATAAACTTCATTCTCAGTACTGGGATTATTTTCTTTCCATCCTTTTGATGTTTTATGCCTTGTTGACATGATTATCTTGTTAACATGTTATAAGCAACAGGTTTTTGTCACACTGCTTGCGTGCTCAGCTCGTGTCAACTGGTTCATTTGCTTGCACTCTGCATTGCTTCATTTTAGAAAAAAAAGTTCATACCTTGTTGATTTTTGTTTTTTATTATTTCCCCGTTAATTTGAATGTGATGTTCGTATAAATGGATGTCATGGTTGTGGACAAGTGGCACTTAGCTGGAACTTTTTCAGGTAATGGTTGATTTTTTCCTCATCAATCTTCTCTCGCCGACCAAAGAGCAGTTTCCTATCATCTCTTGCGCTGACTTTTATCAGGTATTTAATTTGTAATTTTTTTAAATCTAATGTGTACGTGTTTTCTTTCAAGTTTAACCATTTTATGTTTGTTTTTAGCGGTTTTGACCGATTTTTATAGTTTGGACTCTCTTGTATCTTCTTGGCTGTCTCTGTTGAGGTCTTTGGTGGACTGAAATTCCCTTCCATCCCGGAAGACTGGTCAGTCACGATTTCTACTTCGTCCTTGAATGAAAAGGTTCATGATTTTTATAGTAAGTGACTTTCAAGAGGTCGATTTAGGTTCATTTTGAGCTCTAATTAAAAGGTATGTTTGCAAGGTTGCATGAATGACTAAATGTTTGAATGAAAATGAAATGAATTGTTTTGTGATATAATATATCTTTGGTTGGATGAAAATGAAATGTATGTTAGGGTGATATAATATATCTTTGGTTGGATGAAAATGAAATGTATGTTTGGGTGATATGTTATGAAATGTAATGATTGAAAGACTGTAAAACAATGAAAAAGGAATTAATTAGTTAAGGCAAGTGCTAATTAAATTTAGGTGAAAACATAAATTGTAGTTAAAGGTGAAACTGATAATGTGGGCCATTGAAGTGGTTAACTAAATAGGGATGCCTTAATATAGAAACATGAAAGGTAAGTGGTAAATATAAATTGCATCAACATCTGCTGTCCTAAAGGAATTGCGATTCTTTTCATATTATGCAATGAAATGGTTGCCCACAAGTTATTGAGTCAAATTTCAAACATGGTTAAGAGAAGTAGGAGATGTAGAGTTAGAGGTTACGCGCACAAATAACTTGTATGACTCATTTCCTATCTAAGTAATTTGTAGTAACAAAAAGATGTAGGTCTCTAGGTGGGAAGTAACTTACTATTCAGTCGTACTTTATGGGAATCTCTTTGTTTCTAAATCAATCATATTGCTTATGAAGGTTGGAATACAGAGTAGCTACAGCTATCAAAATATGGGTTTAATTATACCACCAAAATGTTAAACAACAATCATTTAGTTGATGTAACATATGGAAATATTGCCAAAAATGTCTCCAGAAAACTCCCTTCCTTTGTAATTATAAAAATTTTATTAACATATTTTACATGTTAGTATAGTAGAAAATCTATCCTCATCCATGGAAATATTATGTCTCCCTTAATTTTCTTAATTTCGCTTATATATTATCTTGACTTGTTTGAACTAATTCCTATATTAATTAATTATTTATTTAATCTTTTATTAGGATATTTATGGTTTAAATATATTATTGAGCTAATGTTTAAAAGTTTTTGTTCTATTTTATTGGGCTGTATTTTATTGTTTTGTTTTTGGGCTGATTTGGTTTTTTTTTTTTTTGTTTTGCTTGGTTTTGGGTTTTTTTTTGGGTTTGTTTTGGCCTAGCTGTTAATAAAATGGCCAGTATTTTAAACAATATATAAAACCAATTGAATGGACATTCCATTGCAATTGTCGGCCAATCCCTAGGTGCATAACGAAAGAAACCTTTCTCCAAAATTACGGTGGGTTTCAAGTTTCCCGGCATAGTAAGTTGAAAAATCATATTTTTTCCACTTTTTCCCCCTCAAAACCCATGAAATTTTGATGCTCTGCTGGGTGCTTCATCGTTAACCATTACCGATTTGTTTTCTAGGAAAATGACTGGCAATAGGCGACCATTAAAAGGTGTACGATTCTCTTCAAGGGTTCTTGACGTGTTCGAATACATTGGGAAGTGTTGCTACCGATAGTCTAAGCACGGAGATGAAACTCCGACTCAATCAGCAGAAGATGTACCTGCAACTCCGGCTGGTACCTCCATTGCGTCCTCACTTATTGTTCCCTTGTTTCAAACTACTTTATTACCTTCTGCTAGTATTTATTCTTTCCCTTATACTTATTCTTTCTCTGCTACTTTATACTTTGTGTTTGGTTTTTCGCCCGACTGATCTTTCTATTTGTCGCTGCTCCTCTTTTTCCACTCCATTACTGTACAAGTTTTTGGTTTTGTTTTCTTTCCTTCATAGATTCCTCTTCGTCTTCTGCTACACTTGACTTTTTCACAACTTTCGGACAATTTATTTTGTTTGTTAAATTTGATGGGTTTTACATTTTCTTTGTTCTTCAATAGATTTAAAATCTTGTTTTTAATTAATAACATATTTTGAAGAATTAAAATTTTATCCTAAATTTATTGAAGATATTTTATATTTTGATTAGCTTACAATTTTGATGGAAAGGTTGATAGTAATTGACTTTTAGTTTAACAAGTATTGAACTATTATACATTTCTCTTAATTTTGAACTCTCTAAATACTGATCATTACGGTTTGTCGCTATACTTAATAAGACCATGAAAAAAAAGTATGCACTATTTGGTTGAACCCATATTTTGACGTATCTAAAACTTAATAGCATGCCCTTTGTCTTTAAGTACCTTGGTTTATCTAGCGGAGGCAAAATAAGGACCATAACTAGGCATCGATGGATTATTAAAAAAAAACTTAATTATTCCACCAAAGAGCAAAAATATATAAGTATCTTGCAACTAGGAGAGCTATGGATATCGTTGAAACGGTCAAGAAAAGCAAGTAATGTATCTTGGCCATTAGTTTAGTTGAAGTTATTTAACTATGTTCTTTTTCTTTTAAATCTCTTCGTAAGAGTTTCTGTCTCAAGAAGCAATGGATTATTGACGTTATTGGTGAAAGCTTATTCGTCTTCAGAGGTGTGATCACTTTCAATCCTAGTAGATTATTTATATTTTTTATCATGTGCTATTAACCTTGTTGTAAACTGGAGCAATTTTGAGACATTGTTAAAGAAAGAGACATATTATTAATTGTAAGCTTTTTCAAAGGGTTCAAATGAATTGATTTTTTCTCGAATCTTTTTATTAATTAGAGTTCACTTTGTTTTTAGCTATGAATTTTTTTGTTATTTGAGCAAAAAGAAAGGAGTTTTGTTATTGTTGGAAAAAAAATTAGTTTTTTTATTAAATATTTCAGCAAGATACATTATTATTTTTTTCAATTTTCATATCTAAAATATAATTGTTACTTTTGACAGAGGCTACTAAGGGTACTAAGAGAAAGCGAGGGCCTACAAACATGAAAGATATATGGAATCTTCAACCTGGAACTCGTATAGTAGTAGATGCCAATCAATATGGGCAGCCTATTGGGAAGGAGGCTTCCAAATTGGCTGAATTTCTCGGTACAATTGCAAGGACTGGTTCTATCTGTCCTTTGAATACAAAACATTGGAAACATCTTCCTAAATATGTGTTGGAAAACATATTGAGAATCGTTCATGTATGTAGTACATATTCATTTTGTAATTTAAAGTATTGCAATAATTTTGCATTATTTGATATTGTATGTAATGAGTACTTGTTACATTATTTTGTTATATGTGTAGGAAAAGTTTGATCTCCAAGGCAAGGTGGAGGACTCTGACATCCTCTCACATATTGGAAAACTCGGAAGGAGTTTAAATCGACTTTGAAAACTAGATACTACAAAGAGATGGTCCAAGAGGGTCGACCAATTGAAGAAATATCTGAAAACAATCCTCCGGTGTGCATCATGATCAATGGAAGTGGCTAGTGGAGCGATGGGGAACACCACAAGTGCAGTAAGCACTTTTATTAGAGTAAATGTCTTATCCCACATACGGTATGATCAAAGTAGGGTGCATAAATCGTGATTTGTTGAATGAGGCATAATAAACTTAGTTTTCCTATTACTCTCATATTTTTTCCCATTATTTTAAACAATAGGCACAATCAGAAAAGGCGAAAGAAGCTTAGAACAAAGGTGCGTTTTGCACACACTGCTGGTAGTACAGGATATGCAACCCTCAATGCACAGTTTGTAAGTATTACATATTGATCAATATGTAACTTATATTATATTCATTATTCTGCGCTCATTGCTGAATATTGTTAACAACTTTTTTTGTTGTTGTTGTATAATAGGTTGACAAGGAAGGCCGTGAACCTTCGCGTTTGGAGCAATTTAGATTTCAACATTTGCGCAAAGATGGGAGTGACAAATTCAGGAGTGAGGCAGCAGAACAACTTTATGTAAGAAATAAATGGGTATTATATTTTTATTTATATTTACTTTGACATCTTTTTTTTTCAAAATATATTTTTCTAATTAAAGAGAACTATAGGATGAAGCATGCAAGATTGTTAAAGAGTCTATGCCAACACCTGACAGTTCTTTCACACCTCAAGATAACATTGCATTAGAAAACGAGGTCTATACACAATTGTTTGGCCTTGACAAGGATGGAAAAATGATGGGATATGGACGTGGGATGACCAAATCCAAGTTGTTTGGCTATGGGTCAGTCACCCGAGGAAGCCAATCTACATCGGTCATTAGTACATTGCTTGAAGAGATGAGCGCTAAACATGTTGAGCAAATACAAACAATTCAAGCCGAACAAGCAATTTGAGAGAAAACTCTGCTTGAGGAAGCAGAATCTCGATTCCGTACGGAGGCTGAGGAACGAGAAGCTCGTTTGATAGCTGAGGCAGAAGAAAGATTTATGAAATTAACTGAAATTCGAGAGGCAAAGTTCATGGAGATGATGGATGCTCGTGAGAAAAAGTATAAGGCTCTCATCGAAGAGTGTATGGCAAAGGGACTGTCAAGTAAGTTCTAGGTTTTTCATAGAAAGCATAGTAAGGTGACTATTTTATGACTAGATTGTCAATAAGTTTGTTAATGGTTTAATAGACATTGATTGTTGTAATTGAATGCTAGGTTCTTATTTGATGTCTTCGTTGCTTGCTCAACTAATATTTAGTTGATGTCTTCTTGAAAATTCTTTATTTAGCTTCAATTTATGGTTATTTGCTTAATATTAAAATATCCTTCTTATGTGTTCATGTTGTTTCTCATCTAACTTGTATAAATAGAAAATGTACATTGCTATTTTTGCAGTTGACTTTCAGACTAGCGGACTTGATGATAAAGCCTTCAGTTCGGATGATGATGAATGACGCTTACTGCATATTATGTATTATATATATATGTTATAGTGGTTAATGAATGCATTAGTCCCATAATTTTTGGTGTCATAGGAATCATTTTGACCACATGTTTGCAACATGTTGATCGCTTCTATTAGGATTTTGTATAATTTTTGATATCATAGGAATTGAGTTGACAACATGTTTGCAAATGTTTATCGCCGCTATTAGGATTTTGTATAATTTTTATGTCATGTGAAATAGGTTGACAACATATTTGCAACTTGTTGACTACTACTATTAGGATTTTGTATATAAATTACTAATCGCATTATTTAATGATAATTTTGTATTTATATGATCATTTTATGTTAATTAATTGTTCAATTTATATTCACCCAAACATTTCTAAACTCAATACATATAAATTTGCTCATATTTCACCAAAATATGCCATTAAAAATTGGGGAAAACGTCGTAAAAAATATTGGACATGAGACAAAAATTTATCCCGACCTTTTTACATTTGCCTTCGACGGGTTTAGCCTGACTTTTATAAAGTTTCTTTAGACGGGTTTATCCCAACTTTTTTTAAGTTGCCTTGGAAAAGGTCTATTCCAACCTTTTTAAGGTTGTTATAAACGAGTCTATATCAACATTTTTAACATTGTCTTAGACAAGTCAATCCCAACTATTTTTAAAAGTTGCCTTCGACAAGATCTATTCCAACCTTTTTACGGTTATTTTAGACAAATCTATTCCAACCTTTTTAAGGTTGCTTTAGACAAGTCTATCCCAACCTTTTTCTAAAGTTGCTTTATACAAGGTCTATCCTAACATTTTTAAAAAGTTGTCTTAGATAGGTCTATCCCAACCTTTTGTAAAGGTTGTCTTAGACAAGATCTATCCCAACTTTTTCTAAAACGTTGCCTTAGATAAATTTTATCCCGACTTTTTTTATGGTTGCCTTAAACAAGCTCTATCCCAACCATTTTAAGGTTGGTTTTAAATGAGTCTATACCAACTCTTTTTAAGAGTTGCCTTAGGCAAGGTTTATCGCAACTTTTTTAAAACGTTGCCTTAGATAAGGTCTATCGCAACTGTTTTACAAGGTTAGCTTAGACTAGTCTATCCCAACCTTTTTAAGGTTGCCTTAGACATGTCTATCACAACATTTTTCAAAAGTTGGCCTTGACTAGGTCTTTCCCAACTCTTTTTAAAAGTCGGCATTGACTACGCTTTTCACAACCCTTCAATAAGGGTCGGCTTATGTTGACTTATAGCGACGCTTTTACAAAAGCGTCGCCATGCCTATCCCAACTGTACTATAGACGACTATTTTGGAAGCGTCGGACAAAGCGTCGCCAAACCTATGCCAACGCTTTTTGCGTCGTCTTAGGTCAAAAAAAGTGTCGCCGTAGGGCTGTTTTGTTGTAGTGCATACACTTGTCAAAATTTGGTTTAATTACTTATTTAGTCCCTTAAATTTTTTCTATTCTATAATTTAACGTTTATTCTATTTGCAATTTAGTCCTTATACCTATTTACTCTTAATTTAAACAAATTCACCTAACCAAAACCTAATTAATCACACAACTAACTTTGCTAAAAACAAGGAGAAAATGAGGGAAATGAAAAAGAAAAGGAAAGGAAAAAGTGTACAAGAGGATGTCAAATGGCGACAAGCTCATTTTTGTAATTTTTGAGGCTCTAGGCAAAATAATAAATTGGGGCCCTTTCAAAAAAATTATAGAATGTAATATAATAAAAGCTTAAAAATTTTGGGGCGCCTAAGAGATGAAGCGTTTATTGAGAAAATTTAAAAACCCTAGACATTTAATTAATTTATTTTAGTCTAAATTTTTTTTCCCACATTAAAAATTGATAGCATTAGGCTCAAGTACTAATATAGTGGATAGAAAAAAATTCGGACACCAACCTGGGACAAAAAAATCATAAGTACCAATTTGGGAGAAGTGGAGAAGTTTGGTTACCAATTTTATATTTAACCCTTAATTTAATTGTAATTTTAGGTTGTAATTTATTTATTTTAATTAAGTTATTTGGGTAATTGGATTAATGTTTGAGTTGAGGTGAGGTAGGTATATATTGGATATAGCTAATTTGATATGTAATTATTTGAGGTTGAGTATAGTTATGAGTTTAAGGTTTATTAATTAAAAAGTAATCGATTTATTCTGGAAATAAAAATAAAAATAAAATATCAAAATTGATTAAATTATATGGGAAAACCAATTCAGTTAACCGATTTTTTACATATCTCTGGTACTTAAGTATGTTTGATCATGATGTTTTTAGAAGATGGTTTAAGGGAATATTAATGAAGAATTTAGTGTTGAAGTAAGAATGAAATGAGACCATTGTCTATGGGTTACCAAATTTACAGCCCAATTGAGGTTTATATATATGAAAATGAAAATAAAAATATGAAGTTAAAAATAGGTTTGTATCCAGAATATGAGACACGCTCCCCACTCGTTTTTACGGTTCAGTTCTTTAACCTTTTCTCTCTCTATTTTACGTGAGAGAGAGAGACAAAGATTGCAACCCAAAAAAAAAAAAAAAAAAAAAAGAATGGCATCTGATCATGTAGGAAAACCAAATGAGCAGACGACAGATAAAAATACAACACCCACATCACAACAACAAGGACCTCCAATCCAATGGCCGCCACAAAGTCATCCGCCGCAGGTCTGTTATCCTCCAGCAATTGTGCCTCCCAATGCCCAATTCCATGGCTACAATGCACTTCCTCCCGGCGGCGGATACGGCCCTTACCCTTACCCTTACCCTTACCCGCCACCGGGGCCATATTATGGACAGGGTTACATACAATCAGAGCACCGTCATCGTTGTTCGGGAGCTTGTCGTTGCTTTTTGTTATTTTTGATTCTGGTCATTGTGATTTTGCTGCTAACAAAGCTGATCATCTGGGCAACTCTTCTGCCACGATTCCCAGTTTTCCACGTAGAGAACATGCATGTCACAAATTTCAATACCGACGCAAATCCTTTCACGGCAAGGTGGGAGACGGAGATTAGAATTGAAAACCCCAACACTAAATTGTATCTTTATGTGGATGGAATGGAGGTTTTTATGAATTACAACGACAAATACGACGTGGGGTTTACTTGGATCAACCCCATGTTGTTGGAAAGCAAGAACAAAACCTCGATGCAAGTTGTGATTAACACAGGGGAGTCGGCTCATCACGCCGTCCCCATTTGGATAGCCCAAGACATGGGCAAAGATCAAAAGAATGGGGGCGTCAATTTTGTGTTGAAAATTAAGGTCTGGGCCACCCTGAAAAGTGGGATGTGGTTGTGGTTCAGGAGGAGCTTGATGCTCAAGGTTGAATGTGATGATTTGAAGGTTAATTTCGGGAATTCCTCAAGGGAAGGAACTTTGGAATATATTAAAGACCGTGAAGATTGCTATGTTAGCACCTGAATGAATCCTCTATTCTTTTAATTTTAAATTTATATGCAATACACCCTTTTCCTGCATCTATGAAGTGGGTTGCTTTGGGATAGTTATGTTAATATAGACCAGTATGTTGCTCATTCCATTTCATGTTTTTTGTATCAACAAAACCTGCAAAATGTCATAGGATTATTAAGAGATGTAACTTTCCTTTTTCTCTGCTTTGGGGGGATATATGTTTTCATTTTCTTCCTATTTTATTAGCTCTTTTTTCCTTTCCTTTACCCAACCAAGGTCATGAAGGAAGTTGGTCCATCCAAGAAGGATTAATGCCACCTTCATTACCTCTTCTCTTCAACTAATCACTGCAATTTTTTTCAATTATTGTTTATTTTTGTATATTCAACATTTTCTCTTTCGCTGGATAAATCTTTTTAATACTACGATTTAAGGAGTTGTTAGAATTTAATATAAAAATAAGACAAATAAATAAAACTTATTCAATTTTAATCAAAATTAAACCAATTTAAAAGCTCTTAAAACTTATTAAATTCCAATGACAACTTCTTAGTAAAATAATAGACAAAATGAAATTTCACTACCCATATTTAGTTAAAAACTTAATTTAATTTTAGAGGCCATATTGATTTTTCCTTAATTTATAAAATATTGAAATGAAACTATTATAAAAAAAAATTCAAAGACTTGGTATGTATGTAAAAGATAAATTACAACTTCAATTTTTTTTAAAATTGAAAATGTAATATAATTAATTAGAGATAAATGATATGGTTTATTTGGACATGAAATGTAATAATAAAATTAGAATAATTTAATGTAATCTCAATTTTTTTATTAGTAATTTTTTAGATACCATTTGATTGAATATGTCTAATTATTAGATGCTATAACTTAAATTTTAATTGGTACATAGCTCTAGTATTAATTAAGTGATAATTAAAATGCTTTTAGTTTTATTCAAGTAATAACTTTATTTTACATCAATTAAGTTAGCATAATTTTTTTTAAAGTGAACACAACTTTTTTACTTCAAATTTTTTAACAAATAATTATAAATTAAATTATAATTATAATATTTTTTTTATATATTTTATGCTTAGAGTTATATATTCAAGTAATAACTCTATTTTAAAATTAGCACAACTTCTTTTAACTAATAATTCTAAAATACATTATATTTAATTTTAAAGTTAATTTAATAATACGATAAAAATAAAAAAATATTCTTATCAATTTAAAAATTTCTTCAAACTCATGCTTTTATATATATTTTTCTTATTCTATTTTTAATATTATAATTTTCTATTATAATTATTTTATTAAATTCAATTTTGGAAATTTCTTTCTTAAAGTATTTATTTAAATGATGCAATTATATTTACTATTTTTAATATATTAATTCTAAAATATCATTCGTTTTAAAAACCTTGATAGAAATGAAATTTTCATTCTTCATTTAGTATATCCTTTTGAAGTAAAGATAGATAAGATTTACATGCGACTTAAGTTCAGATAAATTTAAATAAAATTTACATGTGATTTATGTCGAAACCATTTTTTTGTTTGGAAAACGGGCAAACTTTAAAAAGGAAAATGGAGTCGCCACCAATCTTTTTTATGTGTGATTGGGTCACCTTGAGATTGATCGCTAAAACATTTGATTTATTAAAACGACAGTTTTGGTCTACGAAATTTAGAAAAAAAAGGGGTTCGGGAGTCGATTACGTACAAGGAAGGATTAGCACCTTCGTGACGCCCAAAATTGGTACCTAATTGATTATTTAATGTCCTAATATTGAAAATTTGAAGAGATTTCAAAATACGATTCTCTTTATTTTAAAGGAAAACTTGAACAAAATATGGGTGATAAGACCCTCTTATTTCGAGGAAGTGAAATGTCACGCCCAGTGAGTTAGGGTACGGCATTTCAAATTCCCGAAACTGAGCTTGTCCTTTGACTTTCAAAATTAATGTGTTTAAACCTAAGAAGGATATTCAGTTATTTGGGGTCTAATGAAAAATCGGAACCCAGTAAGTTAGGGCTCGATTTCCCAAAATACCAAATACAGAATATTACCTTTGTTTTTTTGAAATCCTTATCCCGAGATAACAAAACGTCACATCCAGTGAGTTAGGACACGACAATTTTGAATTCTCGAGAATAAGTTTTTGTTTAACTTTTAAAAAGAAAGTAATAGATTCTTTGGACTCGAAGAGAAAAATCGAAATCTAGTAAGTTAGGGTATGATTTCTTTCGAACCTTAGAACGCGAAATGTTTACTTATTTTGAAAATCGGATAAAATGTGATGCCTTGAATAAAATGTGATATGGCCGTAATAGAATGAAAGACGAATTATAGTAGACATGCATACTAGGGTAGAAACGAGGGAGACAAAATAATAAAAGCAAAAATAAATAAAAATTCAAACAAATAATATGCAATAAAAGAAAAATAGTAACAAAAATGCAATAATAATAAAATATATTAATAAACAAATAATAGTAAAAATAAAAATAATATTAGTAATAATAAAATAATAGAAATAATGGAAGTTGCAATAATGTTGGTAATAAAAATAATAATAATAGGAAAAAATTTAAATAAACAATAGTATTAATAATAATAAAAATAATAGTAATAGTAATGATAAATAGTAATAATAATAATAATAGAAAAAATTTAAAATTTAAAATAATAATAATAATAGTAATAATAGTACTAGTAAAAATAAAATAATATTAATAATAAAATAATAACAATAATATTAAAATTAATAGTGATAATAAAATTAAAATAATAGTAATTATAAGGAAAATAATAATAATAATAAGAATAGTAATAATAACAATACTAATAATAAGGAAGGTAATAATAATCAATACAGTGATAATAATATCAAAGATAAAAATAATAACCAAAATAATGACAATAATAGCAAAATAATAAAAGGATATAAGAAAAAAGGGCGAAATTACACTTAAAATAAAACTTTGGGGCGAATTTTAAAAGAAATAAGTAAATTAGGGCCCCCTAGCAACGAGCGCAAAAAGGGGAGGAGCAAATGGGAAATATTCCTGCCCTCCTAAACGGCGCCGTGTGTCGTGGGAGTAAAATGAAACAGTAAGTAAAAATTTAGGGCCAAATTAAAAATAAAAAAGAACCTAATTGAAACATGCCTTAAAAGCGGAAGGACTTAGGGCGCAAATAGACCCTCAGTCCAAAACACGCGGATACTTAGTGGAGCGGGTCGGGTCAGACGAGCCAGCCTGGTACGATGCAATTTTGGCGCAAAAGCACCCAGGTGAAACGAAGTCGTTTCCTGGGTGCTATATAAGTAAGATTTTTTTTTTTTGAAATTTCACTTTTTCCTTTCCTCCTTCAAAAACAAAAATAAAAAACTTTCTTTATTCTCTCTGTGGCTCTCCTGGTCCAGCCAGGCTTCCGGCGAACTCCTGCCGTACCGATCACCGTCAGCCACCGTACAAGGTGGCCAGAATGTAACACCCCAAACCCGGCCCAAATGCTACAACCGGATCCGGTATGTTACTTAAGGGATTTTACGAAACATGTCGCATATTGGAAAACAATTACTAGGTTTAAACCTTTATTCCGAAAGCTTAAGAATTCATTAAAGTGTAAAATATTAAGTTATAAATTATCTTGGTGGATTTTAAATAAAAACTTAAATTTCGTACATGTCTTAACTTAATTGGAAACATAAAACTTAAAAGCCCAACATAAAACCCAAAACAAAAATAATAGTCTAGTGGCCAGTGGCCTTATTACAACCATTTTTAAAAAAAATCCGCAAAATATAACAATAACAAACTAAAGTCTTTTAGCTGAATCCAATTCCTCTTTTGCATGGCCACCTCGCGTTCCTTTCCAGCCCGGTCCGATGCACTAGGTGTCACATGAAATTGTTAAATTAAAAGGGTGAGTCACGAGACTCAATGTGCAACCCTCGGGCACCACTAGATTTGGGCTTTAGCCCCATAAAACAAAATATCAAAAAAAAAAAAAATTAATATACATACCAAAAATTATGCAAAGCCCAACCCAAATCCTAGGTTTCCATCCGCTACACGCCCGTACTAGCCTTTCACATCGTTAGATTTCTACAATCAACCCACACCGCTACACGCCTTGATGGCGGTCGTGTTTGCTCATCATCGATCATGGCCATAGCCACTACAATGATCACGCGAAAGCCGCCTACAATGAATCACGGTAAAAATCGCTACAACATATAACTTCCTCCTTTCATCAAACCCAACCCATGCAATCACATAAAATTAATATTCTTATATCATTTAATCAAGACATTCACTAACTTGGTGATTTGCCTTTACCTTCTTTGGGTTTCCGTCATCATGCCGGGATTTCGGCATATATCAAAACATATAAGACTTATCATCATATATTAATCAAACAGATCTAGATGGTGTGGAGAATTACACACCTGATATCGCGAAATCCAATATTCTTAGTCGATGTCCTTGCTATCTGGATCTATTATCCTCAATCTATAGTCTAGCTCAAAAGCCGAAAAATACACAAAGATTTAGCCCCTTCAACAATCGGCCAAGGTTAAATAAGTCCCAAATCACACGTTTAAACTAATAGATCTCTTACCTTGGAATCCCGAAAACAATCACGACTCAAAGGTTACTGAATCCTTGACTTTAAAGATCTAAGCGTTGGACTCCTCTTCAGATCCCAAAATACCGAAAAATAAGAAAAACCTTTGATTAGTCACTTGAATAGCTATTCGACTAGAGACTTTAAAAAGCCGGAGAAATATTGGAAACTCAAAATCGACACTTACCTTAGCATAAGAGAATCGGCTAGCACTAACAAGAGGATTCGACAATGCCAATGGAAGATTTAAATGCCGGAAGTATAGAACTAATTCTCAAATAAGATGAATAAAAGAGAAGACATGGATGCTTTGGCTTTTTAGAGAAATCGGCACAAGGAGGAAAAAGTGGAGAAGAGTTTCGGCTTTTGAAGAAATTGGAGAAAAGAAATTGGAGAGGGAGAAGCTACGAAAATTCGGCACAATGGGAGAGGAATTTAGGGTTTTCAGTGTCAGAATCAAGGAGCTAGCCCTTCCTATTTATAGATATTTCGGCACTCTACTGCTAAAAACTGAAAACGCCCTTAAATTCAAGCTAAAAGAGAGGGAAAATTCGGCACCCTCTTTGCCATGCAGTAGACGAATTTTACACTCCTCTAGGTGGTAGATTTTTTGCCAACACTTCCCTTTGAAGATAAGCTCTTAACTTTTCTCCTTTTTATCTATGATATTATTACTTATAAAATCCACATAATATCTCCTATTTTCAAGCCTTGTAGCCGCCCACCTCATTAAACCTAATTGCCGAAATTTAACTCACTTAAATTAAAAGATTTTTGGGCTTCATTAAACTTAAATTTTGGGCCCCTAAATCCCTTGTGTGTGGCGTCACTTCTAATTCCCTTACAGTGCCACTTATTGTTGGGCCACAAGCCCATGTTGGCATTTTAAACATAATTACCACCTTTTAACTCTATAATGCCCAATCTAATAATTTAACCAAGGCCTTTGCCTAACCCTGAGCCCAATTTGGACCCTTATCACTTAAATTAACTCATTACACTTATTCACCCATTAAACGCATAGGCCCAAAAATTCAGGATGTTATAGTTCTACCCCCTTAAAATAAATTTCATCCTCAAAATTTACCTGATCAAAAGAGATGTGGATACTGCTGTCGCATAACATCCTCTGGCTCCCACGTCGCCTCTTCTGCACCATGATTTTGCCATAGAACTTTAACCAAACGGACGGGCTTCCTTCTCAACACTTTTACGTCTCGATCCAAGATTTGCATTGGTTCCTCCTCAAAGGATAAATCTGGCCTTACTTCAATTTCTTCCACCAGCACCACGTGCGATGGATCAGAACGATAACGTCTTAGCATCGAGACATGAAACACGTCATGTATCTGGTCTAACTCTGAAGGCAACTCCAACCGATAAGCCACTGGGCCAACACGTTCTAGCACCCGATAAGGCTCAATAAACCGAGGACTTAGCTTACCCTTCCGTCCAAACCTCATTACCTTCTTCCATGGAGAAACCTTCAAAAAGACTTGGTCTCCTACTGCAAATTCCACCTCCTTCCGCTTTAAATCCGTATAAGACTTCTGCAGATCAGACGCTTCCTTCAATCGAGCCCGTATTAACTTAACTTTCTCTTCCGTTTCCAAAACTAGTTCTGGACCCAACACTTGACGTTCACCCAACTCCGTCCAACAAGTCAGAGTACGACATCTCCTTCCATATAATGCTTCATACGGCGCCATCTGAATACTAGCTTGATAACTATTATTGTACGCAAATTCAGCCAAGGGTAAATACTCCTCCCAACTACCCCTAAAATCAATGATGCAACCCCTTAGCATATCCTCCAAGATCTGAATTACCCTCTTAGACTGACCATCAGTCTGTGGGTGAAAAGCAGTACTAAAGTCTAACCTTATTCCCATTGCTTGATGAAGAGCCTTCCAAAATTGTGACGTGAACCTAGGGTCCTTATCCATATGATCGACACCGGTACACCATGTAATCTTACAACCTTAGCCACGTACAACTTAGCCAACTTTTGTAGAGAAAGGTCCACTCGAACCGGTATGAAGTGAGCAGACTTCGTCAATCGATCCACAATCACCCAAATCGAATCTTTCTTAGTGGGCGTAAGCGGTAACCCACTAACGAAATCCATCGCGATTCTTTCCCATTTCCATTGGGGAATCTTCACCGGTTGCAACAACCCTGAAGGCAACTGGTGTTCAGCTTTGACTTGCTGACGCATCAAACACTTCCTCACATATTTCGTAACTTCTCGCTTCAAACCTGGCCACCAAAACTGCTCTCACAAATCCCGATACATCTTAACTCTTCCAGGATGCATAGCATAGGGGCTGTTATAATCATCTGTCTTAACTCCTCATCTTTTGGCATACAAACCTTCCCACGGAAACACAAAACTCTATCGTTGTTCAGACTGTAGTCCTCTACTTCACCCTTCTGCACTTATCGGATTCGAGTACTTAAGACATCATCCAAAAGTTACTTCTCCTTGATTTGACTTGTCTACATAGGTCTTACTTGTAGTTCAGCTACCAAACAGCCATCCTCATACAAACTAAGATGAGCAAACATTGCCCTTAAGTCCGCTATCGCCTTCCTACTCAACGCATCCGCCACCACATTTGCCTTACCCGGATGGTACTCAATCGAGCAGTCATAATCCTTTAACAGCTCGATCCACCTTCTCTGTCTTAGGTTCAACTCCTTTTGAGTGAGGAGATACTTCAAGCTCTTATGGTGGGTGTAAATAATCGACTTCTCCCGCATAAGTAGTGTCTCCAAATCTTTGAGCAAACACTATGTCGCCAACTCTAGATCATGCGTGGGATAGTTCAACTCATGCGGTCTTAGCTGTCGAGACGCATACGCCACCACTTTTCCTTTCTTGCATCAACACACACCCTAAACCTGTGTGTGACGATCACAAGAGCAGTAAATTCTTTTTCTGCCTCTTGTTGAATAAACACCGTGCTTCATTAAAATTCTCTTCAGCTTCTCAAAGCTCTCTTGTTGTTTGTCAGTCCATACAAATGACACTCCCTTCCTCAACAACTTAGTTAAAGGTGCCACTATTGAAGAGAACCCCTCAACAAACCTTCGATAATATCCTACTAATCCTAAGAAACTTCGAATCTTCGCCACTGACTTTAGCAGTTTCCAATCCAATATAGCTTCTATCTTTCGAGGGTCTACCTAATACCCTATGTAGAAACCATCCCCTAAGAAGGCCACTTCCCTTAACTAAAACTCACACTTGCTGAACTTAGCGAACAACTGCTTCTCCCTCAGAATTTGCAACGCCACCCTAAGATGTGCATCATGCTCTTCCTCAGTCTTAGAGTAAACCAGGATATCGTTGATGAACACTACGACGAACCGATCTAAGTATAGCTGAAATACCCGGTTCATCATATCCATGAATACCGCTGGTGCATTCGCCAACCCGAACGGTATCACCAAGAACTCATAATGACCGTACCGAGTCTGAAACGCTATCTTATGAATATCTCCTTCCTTAACCTTTAACTGATGATAACCCGATCTTAGATCAATCTTTGAAAAGATCGAAGCTCCTTTAAGTTGATCGAACAGGTCATCGATTCTCGGTAATGGGTACTTATTCTTAATCGTCAACTTATTCAGTTGACGATAGTCCACGCACATACGCATGGAGCTATCCTTCTTCTTCACGAATAGGATCGGCACTCTCCATGGAGACACACTTGGTCGGATAAATCCTCGATCCAAAAGCTCCTGGGTCTGAGCTTTGAGCTCCACCAGCTCCTTCGACGCCATTCGATAAGGAGCAATGGATACCGGAGCCGTACCCGGGAGTAGTTCTATTCCAAAATCCACTTCGCGATCTGGGGGTAATCTTGGCAACTCCTCCGGAAAGGCATCCGCAAAATCCTTGACTGTTCGAACCTCATCGACAGTCACCTCCTTAGCATCCAAAGCACTAATAAAAGCTAGAAAGGCGTTACATCCCTTCCGAATCATCTTAACAGCTTTCAACGCCGACACTACATTGGACAGATAGTTTCTTCTCTCTCCTAACACAACCACCTCCCCGCCTTCCGGGGTACTTAACACCATGCGCTTAAACCTACAATCCAACTTAGCACGATGCTTAGTCAACCAATCCATTCCTAAGATAAGGTCAAACTCTCCAAATAGTAATTCCATTAAGTCCGTCGGAAACACTACCCCTTGAGTCTCTAACGGTACATCCTTAAATAGCTTGTCCACTACCCTAGATTGTCCTAGGGGACTAACCACAGTCATCTTCCTAGTGGTTATTTTAGAGTCTAGACTAAGGTTCTCAGATATCAAACATGCAACATAGGAGTGGGTTGACCCAATATCAATCAAGGCAAGTAAAGGGTTATTAGCAATAAGAAACGTATCGGTTATAACATCCGGCAAGCGCCACCATCTTTTCGTCGATGAATCGCATAAACTAGACTGGTCCGCCTCACCTCTACATTACCTACACCTCTACCAGTGCTCCACGACCTCGACCGGATCTATTTCCTCCTCCGTCGCACCCCGACCCCTTGGTCTAGACTGATCACCTCTCCTAACCTAGTTCGAACCTCTACCATCTTGGTCAGACTCGATCCATCTAAGGACAGTCCTTAATCAGATGTTCCATGGATCCACACCTAAAGCATCCATCGATTTTCATTCTGCACTCCCCATAATGCGTCCTCCCACATGTAGAACATGTTCGATTCTGGCCCGTCAGAGCACGAGCTGGCCCATCAGTCTTAGGCCTTTTCTGAAAATTCCCCGATGCTCTTGATGGCCCAAAACTTCTCTTATTCCTACCCCGATCCTTATCCCTTTCTTGTCTCTCAGCCCGTTTCACTTCCTTAGCTATTTTAACCTTATCTACCAAAATCGCAAAAACTCTCTCTCTGCGGTGCTATCAGAACCCTTAACTCATTTCGCAACCCATCCTCGAACCGAACACAACGTTCATATTTCGTTGTTACCATTCCTCGAGCGTAGCGACTCAAACGTAAAACTCTGCCTCATATTCAGCCACAGACTTACTTCCTTGCACCAGGTTCAAGAATGCCTTCCTTTGTACATCGATATAGCTGGCCCCAACATACTTTCTCTGGAATGACTCCTTAAAGAAATCCCAGTCAATCAGGTCTGCGGTAGTACCTTCTTTCACTGTGAGCCACCACTGATAGGCCTCGTCTCGAAGGATAGACACGACCCCTTTCAACTTCTCCTCCACCGTGAAGTCTAGGTTATCCATTATACGTTCCACTGCCTCCAACCAATATTCAGCGGAACTTAGAGCTATACCAGAGACTCCCCTAAATACTTCTGCCCCGTTGTTTCTAAGTCTTTCCGGTAATGATTTCTGGGCTCCTGTGCCCAAACCAGCCTCAACCACTCTCTCTAACACCCTTAGCACCGTCTGATCCTGAAATTCTCCCTCCACGGTTGGTAATTTCAACATTTCGTTTCCTGACCCGTGGCCAGACCCTACTAGCTCTGACACGGTCATCCTACCCCTACCACGACCACGCGGCGGACGTCCTCGACCCCTTGTGCTCATTCTTCCGACTTGTGTTTATCTATTTAGAAATTTTATGAGTTATTACTCTTTCCACTGATTATCCACAAACAATTTTATGAAAAGTAGGTTGATAGTGGTTCTTTCAATTTCGAATTCTATCTACCAATTCAAAGGCTCAAGTCTACTACCCTAATTGAGAGAATCTCATACATTCACAATCAAAGATCTGAGGCATTCACAAACTTACGCTCATCACCTGGGGTATTTTGTCATTTCACTACTTAGGGGTATTTTCGTAATTTTATCCTCTGAGGGTATTTTCATAATTTTCCAAAATAGGGTTTCTTGATGATCTCGTGAAATAAGAGTATTTTGGTAATTTTGCAATCCGAGGGTATTTCGGTGACTTTGAAATTCGGGGGTATTTCAGTAATTTTAAAATTTGGGGGTATTTCAGTAATTTTGAAATCTGGGCAATTTAGTAATTTTTCAAATCAGGGGTAATTTGGTAATTTTACAACCCAGGGGTATTTTGGTCATTTTACAAAATAAGGGTAGTTTGGTAATTTTTCAAACTAGGGATATTTCGATGTTGTTATTGTTGTTGTTGTTGTTTTTTTTTAAACAGGGGTACTTTGGGGAAATCTAGTTTCATAGTCCGGGTTACTTTTGTAAACATGAGGTTGTTCGGGTAAAGTTTTCAAAACATGGTTGATTGGGAATTTTTCATAACTCAAATGTATTTATGAAAATTTTACAAAACTTGGGGATTTTTTTTTAAAAATAAATAGGATGGCTGGTCCCTTTCGAGTTTTAATTATAAGGTTTAGCCCATCAACAAAGCCTTGTAGCTAGGATGAATAGTCACTACACACCAGGTAAGATTCTAGTGAAGAGGAGGTGAGTCACCAGGATTGCTTAAATACCAAGCTCTCCCTGAATCTACTCCTAGAGATGCGTATGTCTATTACCACACCCTAACTCAGCTAAGGTGAACAGTCACTACGCACTAGATAGGATTCTAGTGAAGAGAAGGTGAGTCACTAGGACTGCTTAAATACCAGGCTCTTCCGGATCCAATCCTAGACATACGTATGCCTGTTACCACACCCTAGTCTTGCGGCTCGTTCACGGGTTTGTCTAGTGGAATTAAGTCTTATGAAATTTAAGAAGTGTTTTAAGCTAGACCTAGAGTCCATCAAGTTCTAATCTAATTAATCTACATCCCAATAGCCCAGTAAACCCAAACCCACATATATTTCACACAATGGTTTTAGAGTACTTATCTGGCGGACTTGGGCCGAAGACGTAGGTGCCATGCCGAGAAAACCATCATGTATTATTTATAAATATACATGTTTCAAAAACCCATTTTTAGAAAACGTTTTGAGCCCAAAAACCCCAGAGCTGAGTTTTGAACCGGGCTCTGATACCAATTTGTAACACCCCAAACTCAGCCCAAACGCTACAACCGGATTCGGTATGTCACTTAAGGGATTTTACAAAACATGTCGCATATTGGAAAATAATTACTAGGTTTAAACCTTTATTCCGAAAGCTTAAGAATTCATTAAAGTGTAAAATATTAAGTTATAAATTATCTTGGTGGATTTTAAATAAAAACTTAAATTTCGTACATGTCTTAACTTAATTGGAAACATAAAACTTAAAAGCCCAACATAAAACCCAAAACAAAAATAATAGTCTAGTGGCCCGTAGCCTTATTACAACCATTTTTAAAAAAATTCGCAAAATATAACAATAACAAACTAAAGTCTTTTAGCTGAATCCAATTCCTCTTTTGCATGGCCACCTCGCGTTTCTTTCCAGCCCGGTCCGATGCACTAGGTGTCACTTGAAATTGTTAAATTAAAAGGGTGAGTCGTGAGACTCAATGTGCAACCCTCGGGCACCATTAGATTTGGGCTTTGGCCCCATAAAATAGAATATCAAAAAAAAAAATTAATATACATAACAAAAATTATGCAAAGCCCAACCCAAATCCTAGGTTTCCATCCGCTACACGCCCCCTTACCAGCCTTTCACACCGTTGGGGATTTCTACAATCAACCCACACCGTTACACACCTCGATGGTAGTCGTGCTGCTCATCATTAGATCATGACCGTAGCCACTACAACAGATCACGGCGAAAGTCGCTACAACAGATCACGGTAAAAATCGCTACAACATATAACTTCCTCCTTTCATCAAACCCAACCCATGCAATCACATAAAATCAATATTCTTATATCATTTAATCAAGACATTCACTAACCTGGTGATTTGCCTTTACCCTCTTTGGGTTTCCATCATCATGTCGGGATTTCGGCATATATCAAAACATATAAGACTTATCATCATATATTAATCAAACAGATCTAAATGGTGTGGAGAATTACACACCTGATATCGCGAAATCCAATATTCTTAGTCGATGTCCTTGCTATCCGGATCTATTATCCTCAATCTATAGTCTTGCTCAAAAGCCGAAAAATACACAAGATTTAGCCCCTTCAACAATCGGCCAAGGTTAAATAAGTCCCAAATCACACATTTAAACTAATAGATCTCTTGCCATAGAATCTCGAAAATAATCACGACTCAAAGGTTACTGAATCCTTGACTTTAAAGATCTAGGCGTTGGACTCCTCTTCAGATCCCAAAATACCGAAAAATAAGAAAAACCTTTGATTAGTCACTTGAATAGCTATTCGGCTAGAGACTTTGAAAAGCCGAAGAAATATTGGAAACTCAAAATTGACACTTACCTTAGCATAGGAGATTCAGCGAACACTAAGAAGAGGATTCGACAATGCCAATGGAAGATTTAAATGCTAGAAGTATAGAACTAATTCTCAAATAAGATGAATAAAAGAGAAGACTATGGATGCTTCGGCTTTTTAGAGAAATCGGTACAAGGAGGAAAAAGTGGAGAAATGTTTCGACTTTTGAAGAAATTGGAGAAAAGAAATTGGAGAGGAAGAAGCTAGGGAAATTCAGCACAATGGGAGAGGAATTTAGGGTTTTCAGTGTCAGAATCAAGGAGCTAGCCCCTCCTATTTATAGATATTTCGGTACCTACTACTAAAAATTGAAAACACCCTTAAATTCAAGCTAAAAGAGAGGGAAAATTCGGCACCCTATTTGCCATGCAGTAGCTGAATTTTACACTCCTCTAGGTGGTGGATTTTTGGCCAACACTTCCCTTTTAAGATAAGCTCCTAACTTTTCTCCTTTTTATCTATGATATAATTACTTATAAAATCCACATAATATCTCCTATTTTCAAGCCTTGTAGTCTTCCACCTCATTAAACCTAATTGTCGAAATTTAACTCACTTAAATTAAAAGATTTGGGCTTCATTAAACTTAAATTTTGGGCCCCTAAATCCCTTGTGTGTGGTGTCACTTCTAATTCCCTTACAGTGCCACTTATTGTTGGGCCACAAGCCCATGTTGGCATTTTAAACATAATTACCACCTTTTAACTCTATAATGCCCAATCTAATAATTTAACCAAGGCCTTTGCCTAACCCTGAGCCCAATTTGGACCTCTATCACTTAAATTAACTCATTACACTTATTCACCCATTAAACGCATAGGCCCAAAAATTTAGGGTGTTACACAGAATCCCGAAAGTAAGCTTTTTGTTCTCCTTTTTAAAAAATGTATTTTATATATACATATCTATATGTATATGACTTAAAAAAAGGTATGTGCATACTATTTCAAAAAAAGAAAGGAGGGGAAAAAATAAAAATATAAAAACTATAATAGTAAGACCTTAATCTGCTATTTCTTTTAAACTGCTCACTGTCTGCTTTTGTTCTTTAATCTTTTTGTATTCGTATTCGTCAAAAAAAGTCCTTCACACAATTTTTGTTTAAGCTTTTTATAGCCGAAAAGTCCCAAAAATAAACAACCCAAAATACAATATGTTTTTGCTGTGCTGTATTTCCTTCTTTTTCGTAGGTGGAGGAGTGCACAACGCGGAGAGCGGGGCGACGTGGCCGAGTGCGTGGCTGCTGGCGGCGTTGGGCACAAGGTTAGGGTTTCTGATCTGTTTTAGGGCTATTAGGATTGGGTAGTTAGGTTTGGGCCTGTTTGTTTTATTTTTTTGTAAAATTGGTTAATGGGCTGTAATTTTAGACTAGTTTATTTGGCTCCGAGTTAAATTGGGCCCTACAGCTGCCCTCTTTGCTCATTGTCGTGTAATGGGAATAGAGCAAAGACTTTAAAAGGGTAAATTTCCCCCATCTTGGTGAGTCTTGACTTCTTGATGCTTCCTTTCTTCAGGTAGCTTCATTTCATCCACTGCACCTTTAGGGATATAGGAATTTTCGTTTCAATCTGCTCCACTACTGCTTAGGGAGATATGATCTATAATCTTCAGCCTGCTCCACTACTGCTTAGGGAGATAAGGCTGGCGGCTTAAATCTACTCCATTGTCGATACATGGAGATAAGATTCGCCAACTTCGATCTGGCCCACTGCTATCTCGAGGAGATAAGATCTACAATCTTTAATCTGCTCCATTGTCGATACATGGAGATAAGACTTTGTAATTTTAGCCTGCTCCCTTGTTATCTCAGGAAGATAGGGCTAGTGGCCTAAATTTGCTCCATTGCCGATACATGGAGATAAGATTTGCCAACTTCGATCTGCCCCACTGCTATCTCGAGGAGACAAGATCTACAATCTTCAGTCTACTCCATTGTCGATACATGGAGATAAGACTTGTAATGTTTAGCCTGTTCTCTTGCTATCTCAGGGAGATAAGACTAGTGGCTTAAATCTGCTCCATTGTCGATACATGGAGATAAGATTCGCCATTTTCGATCTGCCCTGTTGCTATCTCGAGGAGACAAGATCTATAATTTTCAATCTGCTCCATTGCCGATACATAGAGATAAAACTTGTAATTTCTAGCCTGCTCCCTTGCTATCCTAGGGAGATAGGGCTAGTGTCTCAAATCTGCTCCATTACCGATACTTGGAGATAAGATTTGTCAACTTCGATCTGCCCCATTGCTATCTCGAGGAGATAAGATCTACAATCTTCAGTCTACTCCATTGTCGATACATGGAAATAAAACTTGTAATTTTCAACTTGCTCCTTTGCTATCTCAGGAGATAAGGCTATTGGCTTAAATCTGCTCCATTTCCAATACATGGAGATAAGATTCGTCAAAATTTGTAATTCTAATCAAATTTGCTACATTGTCATCTGGGGAACCTACCTGTAGAATTGATTTCATGGGGTCTATGCTTATGCCAAATGATTAGGATGTTATGATCGAAAAATGCCCCTAACCATATGTATTATGAATGTTTTGTGAATGAATGCAAAATGTCATAAGAATGATCCATTTTTAACATTTGGGTTGTCATTGCTCGCCATTGGTTAAGCTAATATCCTTGACGTATGTCTTCTTGTTCAGCTGATATTTTTGACAGAGAATCTGAAGATATAGTCATTGCTTAGACTCTCATCTCTCAAGGGTTCCAAGCCCTTTAAGCTTAGTGAGTTCTGAATAATTGTCCTGTTTTAGATTCTTCCAATATTTAGAGACTTTCAGAGTAATATGCAAAACTTTTTTTGTGAAAGCATTATTAGTTCATTAATCATTATTTCAATATGAAATGCCTGAAAAAGATTATAGAAATGAATAAAATTGAAATTTATTTGGGACAAAATCCATAAAGAATGGACTGAGCAAAGGACACAAATTTTGCTAAGGTACAAAAAAAGAGTAAGGGCAGAATTGGTGTCCCATATATCACAGCCTGAGCTTTTCTATACGAACTTCTTGAAGACCATTCTAAGTTCAACATGTGTCTAGGAGATCTATATTACTTTGTCAATGCCCCAAAGATGTAGCATATCTCCTCATTGTTAACTCAGGTATAGGATGGCTAGTACATGCCCTATTTCTCCTCAAAAATTTGAATTGCCCTTTATGGGTTTTCAATTCAAAGCTCATTTGGTCTCAAAGTGCCTTTTGCAGGTTTTCACCTTGGCCTCTCCGTTTCTTTTTTGAACCAAAGACGCCCTTTGCGAGTTTTCGCCTTGGCCCATTTTCCTTCTTAAGCTAAATATTTCTTGACCGAGTCCGCATTAACTAGGCTTGGTTGACTCTTGCCGTCCATCTTGGCTAGTATCAATGCTCCTCCAGAAAAGGCCTTCTTCACAACGTAAGGTCTCTCCCAATTAGGCATCCACTTTCCTTTAAAATCCTTTTGCATCGGGAAGATCTTTTTTAATACCAAGTCTCCTTCATGTAATACTCTACCAAGTCTCCTTTATGTAATACTCTAGGGCAGACCTTTTTGTTGTAAACCCACATCATTCGCTTCTGGTACATTTGACCATGACGGATGGCTTTTAACTTTTTCCTCAATTAGATTCAGTTGATCATACCGAGATTGGATCCATTCCGCTTAATCCAACTTCAACTCTGATAAAACCCGGAGAGAAGGAATTTCAACTTCAATGGGCAAAACTGCCTCCATCCCATAAACCAATGAGAAAGGTGTTACCCTGGTAGAAGTTCTAACAGATGTTCGATAGGCATATAGGGCAAACGGTAAATTTTCATGCCAATCTTTGTAAGTCTCAGTCATTTTCCCCATGATTTTCTTGATATTTTTATTAGCTGCCTCAACTACACCATTCATTTTCGGGCGATATGGCGACGAGTTGTGTTTAATTTTGAACTGACTGTAGACCTCCGCTATCACGCTATTGTTCAAGTTCAACGCGTAGCTAGATACGATCCTTTCCGGCATACCATAGTAGCATATAATCTCCTTCTTCAAAAACTTGCTAACTGTCGTCTTCGGGACATTGGCATATGAAGCTGCCTCTACCCATTTGGTGAAGTAATCGATGACCACGAAAATAAATCGATGTCCATTAAAAGCCTTCGCCGAAATAGGCCCAATGACGTCTATGCCCCACATTGAGAAAGGCCATGGAGAAGTCATAACATGAAGAGGTGAAGGAGGCACATGGATCTTGTCTCCGTAAATTTTGCACTTATGGCACTTCTTGGCGTAATGGATGCAATCTCCTTCCATCGTGGACTAGTAATACCCGAATATCATGATTTGCCTGGCCATTGTAAACCCATTGGCATGCGTCCCGCAGACACCTTCATGGACTTCCTCCAAGATTTTCTTAGCCTCGACAGCATCAACGCATCTCAACAAAGATCATCAATGATGTGGCCGAAGTCGTGGTGGTCTTGGCGGCGCCAAGCGCAAGGCTAGGGTTTCTGATCTGTTTTGGGGCTATTGGGCTTGGGTAGTTAGGTTTGGGCCTGTTTGTTTTATTTTTTGTAAAATTGGTTAATGAGCTGTAAGGCTCGGGTTAAATTGGGCCCTAAAATTTACATAGGGTGAAAATTAAATTTTGGATACCTAGAATCACAAATCCTCATTCTTACCAACACAATTAAAACTTCATTGGCTTTCTTTCCCAAAAATTAAATCCTTTTCTTCCCTTTAAATTCTCATTTTCCATCTTTTCCTCTACTTTTGTAGCTTGGATTTTTCTGCAGCCATGTTCCTTCCTCCCTCTTGCCCTTTCTCTACTTTTCTAATTTTTCAGTTTAAGCCATCAATTTTTTGATGATGGGGGCAAACTATTTTCTTCATACTTAACAGGCTAATAGGACATGTTTTACACGCTCTAAAATGTTGATAAATAATCAAAATATTAAAAATAAAAATAAATCTACAAATTATATATGAATTTTAATTTAATGTGTAATTTGATAATGAATTTTATTTTGGTACAATCGTATACAAAACTTTTATTATGAAACTTTGATCGTGGTTCAAATGTATACATGAAAATTTAATTTGATTCAATCATACACATTTAAAGAAATAAATTCTCTAATTTATTTTTATATTGTATAAATATAATTATTTTTGTATGCAATATATAAACATAAAAGTATGTTATATTAATAATTGTGTTAATAATTTATGAGAACCTGAATCAAATCAAATTTTCATATATAAAATTGCACAAAATCAAAATGTATGTATACAATTGCACATTAAATTGAAGTTTATGTATAGTTTTGAGATTTATCCCCCAAAAAAAAAAAAGAGAGAAGAGATTAAAAAAAAGAAGCTTAATCCACACATTGGTACCTAAACTATACCCTTTTCACCATCTTGGTACCTAAAATTTTTTAGTCACAATTTGTACCTAAACTATTTTTTTCACAAGTTGATACTTCCGTTAGTTAATTCGCTAAATCTATTTTAAATAAGACTTAACTTACATGCCTAAACTATTCCCTTTTGTCCAAGTTGCTATTTAAACTCTCTCTCTTTTTTTTTTTTTGTCACAAGTGATATTTAAACTATTCTTTTGTTACCCATTTTACACCAAAATATTATATCCATTATAAAAAAAATTATCAATAATAAACTGCTATATCATATAAACTTAATTATTATATTTTTTAAAATTTTTTTTTCTTTTACATTATTTCTTTCTTTATTTTTTTATATTCTTCCTTTTTTCTCTCTTTCTTCTTCCTTTATAATGTTTGACGATAATTGCTTAAAGTCTGTCCTTCCAAGATCTAGACATTGGTGATTAATTCTGATTTTGACTTCACAACTTACATGCTCTACTTGACGGGATCAAAAAAGTTATTTCATCGATCAAAACTGTGTTTTTAGAACTGGTTGGGATATTGGTCTAGGGACAGGGGTTGAATCAATTAACTAATGAACCAATACACATCGATTGAACCAAGCTAAAAAAAACTAGTGGAACCATTTTCTCTATTTTTAAATATTTTTTATTTTATGTATTTCTAATAATTTATTTAATTGAACCATACGAGTTGGTCAAATGGAGAATTGGTGGCCTGACTGGCTCAACCATCGATATAGTTCTAAAGAAAAATAAGGAAAAAGAAAATATATATAAAAAAAGAGAATAATATAATTTTTTTAAAAAAAAAAGTATAATTTAAGCATGAATTTTCAAGTTAAGCCAAAAAAAAGAAAATCTAAATGCAAGCAATAAATAAATAAAAAAAAGAATTGGGAAATGAATACTCTAATAAAAATCAAAGGGTAGAATTAAGGCTTAGTTTGGATGGGCGGTGTGTTTACCTCCGGTGAGGTTGAAAATAGTGGTGGCTGTGAGATTAGTTACTGTAGCGGTGAGATTAGAAATAATGATGGGTTGTGTGTTTGGATTTAAATGTCGATGTAGCGGTGAGGTGAGAATATAAAATGACTATTAAGGACATTAGATTAGAAATGACAATGTATTTATGTTATATTATTTAATATAAAACATAAATTAAAATTATATTTTTATAAAATGATAATTAAAATATTAAAATCATATACAATAAAATTTAAATATTTTTAAATTATATTCATAATAAAATATCAAAATATTTTACAAATTATATTTAAATCAAATAATAAAATATAAATTAAATTGTATTTATACTAAATTTATAAATAAAAATTATAAATTTATTGAAAATTAAATTATATTAAATAATGACATATTAAACTTATGTTATGTGTATTAAATAAAATAAATAATAAAAGAAGAGTTGGAGAGGTAAAATAAAAATTACCCTTATTTTTGGACTTCGAAATCAGTCCACTGGAGCTTTTAACTCTAGCCAATATTTAGGATTACAGTGAGGTGAGAAATGCTCACTGGTGTGCTTGCCAACCACATTAGAGCTTACCGGTAATCCAAAGAGGCCCTAAAAGTTTTGAGGTTGAAAGAAGATGTGTGGTGGGCACTTGGTACAATCAAACAATGTGTAGGAGGAATCAACTTAAGGGTAAGTTTGGTTCACTTTAATGGAATTGTAAATGAATAGACAGAATTGAATAAAGTCAGAATGGAATAGAGTTGTAATAAGTAATTTAACTGTTTGGTTGAATGGAATGGAATAAATAATTATTCTGTTTGGTTGAATGGAATGATGTTGTAATAGCATAAGGAAAAGAACAAAATGACCGTAATACCCTTAGCATAATTTTTTAGGTAGATGATTATTGTTATTGTTATTAAATTTTAATAAGATTACTATTGCAAATAATTTAATAAAAATAATAAATAATTTAACAATATTTTAACATAATTATTATTAAATATAATTTAATAAAAAATAATTTAATAGCATTCTTAATATAATTATTATTATATGAATTAAAAAATCAAAATATATAATACTATAAAATATATATAATCTACTTTATTATTTTTAAACCGCAATACATTTTAATGTGCTAAAATATCATTATCGAAACAAATAATTTAATTATTCTATAATAAAAATAATTAAATATTAGAAGTAATAAATAACTTGAGAATTATATTTCACATCCAAGCATAATATTCATATATTAACAAAAACTTACATGATTTCATTAGTTTATATGTCATAATCTATATGTTTTAAAATTTTACAACATCAAAAGTTACAACATTGTAATGACATTCTATCATGTCATTATACCATCCAAATATTACAAACATAAAAAGATACCAAAATATAATCAACACAACCATGATTTTTAATGGTCAGTAAGAAATCTTCTGACCCATTCCAATCGTACAGCAAAAGGTAAACTAAAGAAAATGAGCATTTGCGTTGGATGATCTGGAATTTTGCTCAATGCTCGAAAGCGCTCATCCTCAGTTAAACCTTCTACTTCACATAATGCTGGATATAATTTCAGAGCACTTTCTTGAATGGCCATTTCTGACTTTTGTTGAATTAGCACTTCAGAGGCAATACTCTTACTGATTTCAAGGCCAACAGTCCGTATATTTTCCGCCAATAAAGTGGCAGCATCATTAAATGAAGTAGAAGAATCACTTGAATTAGAAATCTTTTTTTCTTCTTTGATGATGTGGAATCACCTTGGTTGTGGTTGTGTAGCTGAAAGATCCATATCATCCAAAGAAACATCAGCTTCGCATCCATGAAAATCGTTTCTTTCTTCATTAGTATTTGTAGTAGCCACATCCTCAACATCTTTCCCAATGGCTCGATCTTTTGTGTAGATGACAGTAAGTTGGTCATAATAAGGGAAACTCCGATGTCTGAATTGAGCAGCTTCTTTATGGCTCTATAAAAAATGAGAAATTCATATTAGATATAAGTTTAGTCAAAATAAGATAATAAAGACTTGAAATAATTCTTACTTTTATATATGAGTTCCACACCGCATCTTCAGCAACAACAAGCTGCCTATGCTCATCCCAACCAAAGCCGCTATTGTTTTTTTCCACTAAGCATGTCATAAACGATTGACCAATCCCTTTTCAATGTCCTAATCCTCGATTCAAGATTAGGTTTAGCCTTCAACATGGTATGGGGTAAAACTTTTTCTAACATTTTTTCCAACTCATTTAAATATCCAGCTTTGAATCCCGTACTGCATTAAAGGCTCCAACATTGTGCAAGTCGACCATACAAGCAACCAACGCAACTTTTTCTTCTGGAACCCATTTCCTTTTGGTTCCTAGAGAATTTTAGGAAGAAGCACTTGATTGTGAAAAACCGAACATAATTATCTTAAGAAAAAACACAAATTAAAATTAAGTTCAATATTATATATCAAAAGATCAACACTTTATAAAATTATAACACATGATGAATCAAAGGAAAATAAATTATTATTCAATAAGTCTAGTACAATACAAAAAAATAATTCAAACACCACGAAAGTTTCATAAACTAGATACATGAAATAACATAAACAACGTAACATTTACTATTTTTACCCTAAACCTAACTAATTTCTAGATGCTTGCCATTCATCGAACATTTGGTTGGCTAGTTCCATCCTCTAAGTAGCCCATGCATCCGATGGATGAATATTTACGATATTCGGTTCATCATCATCTATCACATTACTAATTAATCCTTCTTCCAACTCCGCTTCAATAGGATCAAGACTCATATAGGTTCGAATAAAATTATGGAGCAAACAACATGCAATAATGATTCTATTGTGCACCCTCACAGGATAGAATGATGGACTCCTAAGTATTCCCCATCTAAGTTTTAATAACCCAAAACATCTTTCAATAACATTACGCACTGAAGCATGTTTCATATTGAAAAATTCTTCCGGAGTACTTGGCCGGTAACCCTGATGCCACTCATTCAAATGATATCTTTGTCCTCTAAAAGGTGCAACAAATCCCTCACAATTTGTGTATCCAGCATCAACTAGATAATAACAACCTATAAAAAGAAACTATATGTCATTTTTATTTTCCAAAAAAAAGTATGATCTTAAAAATTAATTCAAATTCCTCTAATTTTGCATTTTACCATGAAGAAATTTTAGTCCATGTCTCCTACTAATAGCATCTCAAAGAACTCGTCCATCAGCAACAAAACCTTCCCAACCAGGAAGAACATAAACAAAATGCATTTCAGGTGTACAAACACCTAACATATTTGTTGCTATGTCACCTTTTCGCGTTCGATATCTAGGTTTATCAATTGTTGGAACCCTAATCTTGATGTGGGTTCCATCTAAAGCACCTAAGCAATTCTACATCACATGTATAAAATCTCGAGTTAGGATACTATATTTAAATCTAAATGGACTAAATTATGTACGAGCTATGTCGAAACCATTTTTTTCGAGTTTGAAAAACGGGATCGACTTTAAAATATATTTGGAGTCGCCACCAACCCTTTTTTGTTTAGGTGGGATTGGATCACCTTGTAGAAAACAATTTTGGTCTACGAAATAAAGAAAAAACGAGTTCAGAGTCGGTTACGTACGAGGAAGGATTAGCACCCTCGTAACGCCTAAAATTGGTATCGAATTGATTGATTAATGTCTTAATGTAGAAAAATTGAAAATATTTTAAAATACAACTTTCTTTGATCCATTTGAAGATGTTCGAGTTTGAATATTAAGATTCTCTGGTTCCGAAGGAATAAAATATCACATCCAGCACGTTAGGATGCAACAATTTAAGTCTTCGAATTCTAGATCATCCCAAAATTCTCAAAACTCATGCATGGAGATTTTGAAAGGGTATTTTGTTATTTTGGGATCAAACGGAAAATCGAAACCCTACACGTTAGGGTACGATTTCTCGAATTACCAAATACAAGATATTGCCTTGTATGGAGCACGTTAGGATGCAACAATTTAAGTCTTCGAATTCTAGATCATCCCAAAATTCTCAAAACTCATGCATGGAGATTTTGAAAGGGTATTTTGTTATTTGGGATCAAACGGACAATCGAAACCCTATACGTTAGGGTACGATTTCTCGAAGTACCAAATACAAGATATTGCCTTGTTTTTAATTTTAAAAAAACATGGATGAAATTTCGAAAGGATATTTAGTTATTTGGTTAAACGAAAAACCGAAACCCAGGACATTGGGGCACGATCTCTCGAATTTCTAAACACGAAACATTGTCTTGTTTTTAATGTTAAGAAAACATGAATGAAATCTTAAAAGGATATTCGGTTATTTGGTCAAACGAAAAACCGAAACCCAGCACGTTAGGGCACGATCTCTCGAATTCCCAAACATACAAATATTACCTTATTTTGAAAAATTTTCAAATATGCGATTTTAAATTTGACTAAATGCATTTTATTTGATATAAACGTAATAAGAGTGAAATATTTAGTAAATGCTCGAATACATTAAAATTTGAGATATAATACAATAACGAGTAGCATAAGCATAACATTAAGCATGAGGTAATATACAAACTTAACATTATAAGAATTAACGTAATTATAAATATAATTTAATGCACAAATATATACAATAACAATAATCGCATGGTTAAAAGGACATATTAACAATCACTAATAATTTTACAAGATTTATGATGACAAATTAATACTGAAACAAAATTTTGAATGCTAAAAATGTGTTTAGAATAATAATAAAAAATGGATTTTGAAATCAACAATTTATAAAATTATTTAAAATGGAATAATTTGTAAATAAATCTTATTATTATGTATATATAAGTAATAACATATAATTGTATTTAAATTAAAGATTATATAAATCATCAAAGAAATACATAATATGTTATTTTGGAATTAAATATTTATAAGAATAGACTAAAACATTACAAAATCAATTTCAAAACAATTTAATTAAAATAATTTAAGTGATAAACAAAATTAATACTAGAAAGAAAAAAGGTTATAGGAATTAGAAACAAAAATTAAAACTCAATCGAAATAAAAATAAAATTAAAAGGACAATCTATAAATAAATAAAATTATTAAAATAGAACCAAGGATCAAAATAAAATGCGCTTTAACAAAGAAGGATTAAAAATGAAAATATCCCTAATTCCTCAAAATGTGGTGTTTAGATACAGTCCCAAATTGAAATATCACTCAAATTTCAGGGAGAAATTTGAAAAAAATAAAAGAAACAACCAAATGATTCAATCGAATAACTACAAAACAAGGAGGGACCAATCGTATAATTAGCCCAATTTCAAAAACGGACCCTGGAGGGCGGATTCGGGTTGACCAAAACGGTGTCGTTTTGAGGCCTACGAAATAGGCCCAAAACAACGTCGTTTTACATCACTTATAAAGGCCAAAATTTTTCTTTATCATTCATTTCTGCCGTTTTGTTTTAAAAAAAGGAAAAGGGGGGTGTTATTGTTCGTGTTTCGTCGAGATTTCATCACCAAATATTTTTGACAGAAAGTCCAATGAGATAGCCTCAATTTAGGCTTTTCTTTCTCAAACCTTTCCAGCCCTTAAGCTTAGTAAGTCCTAAACAATTTCCCTGTTTCAGGTTCCTGTATTATTTAGAAGCTTCCAGAGTAATATGCGAAACTCCTTTTATGAAAGCATTATTAGTCCACTAATCATTATTTCAATGCAAAATGCTTGAAAGAGATCATAACAATGGACAAGAAGGAAATTAATTAGGAGAATAGCTCGAAACAAATAAGCTAAGCAAAGATAGCAATCGCAATCAAGAAGGAAATTTATTGTGAACATATTTTGAAAAGAATAATATAATCACAAATAACAAATTTAAAATGGGTAAAATGGAAACTAAGTGCCCCAGATATCGCAGCCTGAACTTTTCTATTCCAACTTCTTGAGGACCATTTTAAGCTCGATATGTGTTTAGGGGATCCATAATACTTTGCCGATGCCCCAAGACGTAGTATATTTCTACATTGTTAATTCAAGTATAGAAAGACTACTGTATGCATTACTTTCGATCAAAATTTGAGCTGCCCTTTTCGGGTTTTCAACTCAAATCCCCTTTGGTCTCAAGGCGCCCTTTGCGGGTTTTCGCCTTGACCTCTCCTTTTTCTTTCTTCTTTTGATTGAATTTTCATTTTATTTTTTTAACCCAAGGTGCCCTTTACGGGTTTCACCTTGGCCTCTCTTTTCGGATGAAATCTGACTCCCTAGTTTGACATATCCTTGCCATCCATCCTGGTCAAAGTTAATAATCTTCTAGAACAAGCCTTCTTCACCACATAAGGTTTTGCCAAATTTGGCTTTTACTTCCCTCTGAAGTCCTTTTGTATAAGAAGAATCCTTCTTAATGCCAAGTCCCCGTCTTGAAATTCTCTCGAGCTAACCTTTTTTTGGTACATTCGACCATGGTGAATACTTTCAATCAAGCTTACTGTAGACATTCTACTTTATCCAATTCTTAATTCAATCAAAGCTTGGAGAAAATGAATCTTAACTTCCAACAATTGCTTCCCTTTCGTGAACCAATGATAAAGATGCCCCGATGAAGGTCCTGGCCAACGTTCAAGAAACATAGAGGGTAAATGGTAACTTCTCTATGCCATCCTTTACAAGTCTCAGTCATTTTTCAAAAATTTTTGAATGAGTTTTTTTTTGGCTGCCTTTGCTGCACTGATATGGTGTCTGATCTTTGAACAGACTGTAAATTTTTGACATTGTGCAATTATGTTTCTTTTTGACTTTCTTTATTGCCACTTTTTTGAATTTGGATTTGGATTTGAATTTGAATTTGGATTCAGATTTGAATTTGACTTTGACGACTGTTGCTTTTGCAACTTTGGCATATAAAGCGACCTTTACCCTCTTAGTGAAGTAATTAACAACCACAGAGATGAATTGATGTCGACTAGATACTTTTGATGAGATCAACCTCATAATATCTATGCCTCACATATAGAAAAAATAGAGGAGGCACATAAGTCATGTCTTCCTCAATTTGGCATTTAATGCAATTTGGCATTTAAGGCCGAGAGTTTAAAACTGGGCTCTGATACCAAACTGAAACACCCCACACCCTACCACGAGCACGAATCAGGATCTGGTATGTTCCTAAAGTAAACCGATTTCGAAACATTTGCGATACTTAGAGGAAATTGTAAAATTTTAGAAAAGCTATTATTTTGAGTTGGGCTTAGATTGGAAACCCATTTATTTGATTTTGTAAGCCCATTTAATTAAATACATCCAATGTAGTTCTTAGCATGAAACTTAACAGTAAGCCAACATAAAGTATAATCCACTGGGCCTTAAGGCCTTATTACATCAAGTAAAACCCAAAATAGAATAAAAGTAACTAAAAATAAAATTAAGTCCAAACTAAATGAAATTTTTCGCATGTAGCATGGCCACCTCATGGTCCACCTACCGGTCAAATCCGTCACGCTCATCACCGAAAAAATAATTCCCACAATGGGTGAGTCAATGACTCAATGTGCACACAATACTATCATTCAATAAATCGGGCATTCATGTTCAAAGCATTAAGTCCATACAATAATGAAATTATGATGCAATCCCAAACCCAATCCTAATTAGCCATCCACTACACTCCCCGCACCAACTCATGCATAGTGGGGACTACTAAGTCAACCCTCCATCCGCTACTCTCCATCAAAGGCATTCGCCCATATCGTTGTGTCATTAGACACTATAATAAATTTATACGTTGTGTCATTAGACACTATTGTAACCGGTTACCAAAATTTCGCAATGTGACCGTAGTCAACATATTTAGTTGGAGACCAAGTCAACACCTTCGTTGGTGAGACCAAGTCAACACCTGTTCTCCCCTTTCACATAAATCCGAATGCCCCAAAAATATATATATATATTGTGCATAACTAATTTCATGTTCATATACATATATTCGCATGTTATAAAATAACATTTTCACAATCCTATCAAGTAGGAAGCGATACCTAGGTACTTTTTGCCACATTTGTGGTACATAGCCACATTCACATTATTATTCATATCATACATTAAAATATTTAGCCATAAAATATCGAAGGATAGTAAGGGTACACACCTTATTCGCTTAAATAAAAGTTCCTTGAGATCTCAAAATCCGATCTAATCTTTAGATCTAATAATTCCTATATTCGCCCACCAAATAAAACACATTAATAAACCCTTTTGGCTTAAAACAAAACCAAATCCTAGTAGGATTTGTAAAAGACTCACCTTTGCCGATTTTGTGTTTATACAAATCCCGAAAGTTTGGTTTTCCTCTACACGATATTCGACCAACCTTGTATTTCAATATGGGTTAGTTTTTTGGCTTTTCAATAATTAAGGAATTGATCTAGATAATTTCACAACCATTGGCCGAATATTTTAGAGGCTTACCTTATAGATTCCAAATCCCGAAAGTTTCCTTTATCTTGAATATCTGTCGAAAATCCTAGTATTTAGAAGTTAGATCTGATCAAATTTTAATAAGTAGTAATTGGCCTTTGGCCGAATGTGTCTCACTTACCTTGGATCCTTGACCCCTTCTATTTGATGATGGTAGAAACCTAAGAGATCATGGTAGGTTCGGCCATGAACAAAGTTAGGGATTAGTACTTGAATTTTTTGTAAAAGGAAAGAATAGAAGTTGATTGACCATGATCTTACCCTTTTGATGTTGTAATTGACTGCTCCTTTACTTAGAATCGTCAGGGATTCGACTTTGATAGTAGAAACAGAGGAGAAAAGAGAAGAAAAGAGGATGGTTTTTGTTCAAAGAAAATTCGACAAAAGGGGGGGAGAAGAGAGCTATGAAAATTTCGGCACCACTTAGGAAAGATGAGAGAATGGCCTTAATTCTCCTCTTTTAACTGAAATTGCTATGCCAAGAGTCCTTGACTTGGCCACCACTCCCCCCACAAGTGATAATATTATCATTTAATTATCACTTTAATTAAATTAGGAGTATTTTATCCATCCTTTATCTCCTTATTTATTTTATTAAAAGAAATTCCTTTACTTAACACTTAATTAAACAAGTTTTAACCGAAGTAAAACTCCTCTAATTCAAGAAGCTTGTGCCGTCCTACCTCTTAGCCTAGGAAGCAAAATAAAGCCTTCATTATTTGCTTCTGGATGACTCAAACTCAGCCCAAAACCTCTTGTATTTGGGCCATTTCCTAAGGCCTTAGATGGCATCTTCAGGCTACATTTCCAAGTCCGTAATTAGGTCAGATTTCATGTACTTTATATTTTTAGGGTCACTTGGCCCTAAGTTCCCCTTTGGCTCTTAAATTCAACATTAAGGGTCAATTTTAAGTTTCCTAAAATTTTCGGCATACTCAGTATTTTCTGTGTTTCCAAAATGTTTAGGTTTCCAAAATGTTCAAGTTTCCAAAATGTTCGTGTTTCCAAAATGTTCAAGTTTCCAAAATGTTCAGGTTTCCAAAATGTTAGGGTTTCCCAAAATGTCTAAGTTTCCAAAATGTCTAAGTTTCCAAAATGTCTAAGTTTCCAAAATGTCCATTTCCATTTCCATTTTCATTTTCATTTCCATTTCCATGCATTTCTAGGTTTCAAAAGTATCAAAATTTATTCATAGTACTTGAAACTTGTCATTTCATACAATTAAACTGAAATGCATAGGCCCTATTCAGGATGTTACAGTTCTACCCCCCTTAAATAAAATTTTGTCCCCGAAATTTCCTAACTAAAATAGTTGAGGGTATTGTTGTCTCATGGTCTCCTCTGACTCCCATGAAGCTTCTTCCGTTCCATGATTGCGCCATAGCACTTTGACTAGAGGAACTGTCTTCTTTCGTAGTACCTTCACATCACGTTCCAAGATCCGAATCGGTTCTTCCTCATAGGATAAGTCTGGCCTTAGTTCCACCTCTTCAACCAGTACCACATGAGATGGATCCGATCGATAGCGACGTAACATGGACACATGAAATACGTCATGCATCTGCTGCAATTCTGGTGGCAACTCTAATTGGTATGCCACTGGCCCAACTCGCTTCAGTACTTGATAGGGCCCTACAAACCTTGGGCTTAACTTCCCTTTGCGACCGAACCTCATAACCTTCTTCCAAGGCGAGACTTTTAGGAATACTTGGTCTCCCACTTCAAACTCTATTTCCTTTCACTTAAGGTCTGCAGACGACTTTTTTCCTATCGAGGCTTCCTTCAACCGTGTGCGAATTATCTCAACCTTCTCTTCGCCGCCACCAACTCTGGACCCAAAACTGGTGTTCTCCTAACTCATCCAACAAGTAGGTGTTCTACACTTCCTTCCATACAATGCTTCAGACGGTGCCATCCGAATGTCGGCTTGATAGCTATTATTATAGGCGAATTCAAGCTAAAGGCAAGTAATCTTCCCAACTTCCTCGAAAATCCATTACACAGCCTTTCAACATATCCTCCAACACTTGTATAACTCGTTCAGACTGCCCGTCTGATTGTGGATGAAAAGCCATGGTGAAGTCTAGCTTAGTGCCTAAAGCTTGATGAAGTGCTTTCCAAAATCGAGATGTAAACCTTGGGTCTCTATCAGAGATGATCGACATTGGTACTCCATGTAATCTCACAATTTTTGCCACATACAACTTAGCCAACTTCAAGAGAATAATCCATTCGATTTGGGATAAAGTGTGCGGACTTGGTCAAACGGTCCACTATCACCCATACCGAGTCCTTCTTAGTAGGCGTAAGGGGAAGCCCACTAACGAAGTCCATGGTAATTCTTTCCCACTTCCATTGGGGAATCTCGATTGGTTGGAGCAATCTCGATGGGACTTGGTGTTCAGCCTTAACTTGTCGACACGCCAAACATTTCCCCACAAATTCAGGTCACCTCTCGCTTGTGTCGGACCACCAAAATTGTTCCTTAGATCTCTATATGACTTGATGCCTCCGGATGCATAGCACAAGGGCTACCATGCGCTTCAAGAACCCTTTGTCTCAACTCCTTATTCTTGACATACGACTTTACCCTTGTAGCACAATACTCCTTCATTGTTGACACCATAATCCTCTAATCCCCTTGTTGCATTTAACGCAACTTAGCATTTAAGTCATTATCACCAACTGTCCTCCTTCACTTCCTTTAGCCATGTGGGCTCGACTTGTAACTCGCCAGCAAGCTTCCATCATCATCAGACTTATATGAGCGAGCAAAGCCCGTAGATCCGATACAACCTTCGACTTAGGGCATCGGCTACTACATTCGCCTTGCCCGGATGATACTCTATTGAGCGATCAGAGTCCTTCAAGAATTCCATCCACCTTCGTTGCCTCAAGTTCAACTCCTTCGAGTTAATAAATACTTAAGGCTCTTGTGGTGCAATGTAGATAACCGACCTTTCTCCATAAAGGTAGTGCCTCCAAACCTTAAAGGCAAAAACCACCATTGCTAGCTCTAAGTCATGAGTTGGGTAGTTAAGCTCATGAGGCCTTAGGCGTCGTGACGCATAAGCAACCACTTTGCCCTCTTGCATTAACACACAACCTAACCCCGTGATGCGAGCGTCACATTACACCACAAATTCTTTTCCCGCCTCATATGAATTAACACTGAGCCTCACAAGACCTTCTTAAGCTTTTCAAAGCTCTCTTGCGCTTATTAGTCCATTCAAGGGTACTTCCTTCCTTAGTAACTTGGTTAAAGGCGGCTATTGACGAGAATCCTTCCACTAACCTTCCGTAATAGCACCGCCAAGCCTAAGAAACTTTAAATTTCAGCCACGGACCTAGGTGGTTTCCAATCCAACACCGCTCGATCTTCCTAGGGTCCACTCTTATTCCTTGCGGATACCACATGCCCTAAGAATGCCACCTCCTTAAGCCAAAATTCGACTTCTGAATTTGGCATGAGCTTCTTCTCCTTAACACTTCCAACACGACTGGAGATGCTCATCATGCTCCTCCTCCGACTTCGAGTACACCAAAATATCATCGATGAACACAACGACGAATCTATCCAAGTAGGGTTGGAAAACCCGATTCATCATATCCATGAACGCTACGGAGCGTTCACAACCCAAACGGCATCACCACAAACTCAAGTGACCATATCTTGTCCTAAAAGTGGTCTTATGGATATCACCTCCTTCACCTTCAATCGATGGTATCCCGACCAGTAAATCGATCTTCGAAAACACGCGGCTCCTTGGTGATCGAATAAGTCATCGATCCTTGGCAAGGGATACTTGTTTTTAATGGTCAGCTTATTTAACTGACGGTAGTCTATGCACATACGTATAGTTCCGTCCTTCTTCTTCACAAATAAGACCGGTGCTCCCCACGGAGACACACTGGGTCGGATGAACCCACGATCCAACAGTTCTTGTATCTGAGCCTTGAGCTCCACTAACTCCTTTGGTGCCATTCGGTATGGAGCGATTGACATAGGAGCTGTCCCCGGTAGCAAATCAATCCCAAATTCCACCTCCCTGTCTGGGGGTATTCCCGGTAACTCTTCTGGAAACACATCTACGAAGTCTCTTACCGTCCTAACTCCATTAACCCCTTCCTCCTTTCCACCTATCGTGACTTACAAAAGCTAAGAACGCTTTGCAACCTTTCTTAACCATCTTCCGACCTTCAAGGTCTAAACTACATTAGATAAATAGTTCCTCCTTTCTCCGATCATTATTACCACTTCATCTTCCCGGTTCTTAGTTCCATACGCTTAGCAAGACAATCCAACACGGCTCGGTGTTCTACTAACCAATCCATTCGAGTATAAGCCCAAACTCTCAGAAGGGTAACTCCATTAAGTCCGCTCAAAGCTCACTCCACGAATCTCTAGGGTACATTCCAAAGATCTTATCTACCACTATAGTTTGGCCTAATGGGCTTACTACGGTCATCCGCCTATCGAGAGTTCGAGTCAGGCCTAGTGTATTTACTACACTATTTGCAACATAGGAATGGGTCGAGCCCACATCAATCAAAGCAAAGTAGGGTTTGTCAAAATAAAGAACGTCATCTGCTATAACATCCGCTGCTCCATCTTCTCTTCTACGAACCGCATAAACCAAACCCGGTTGTCTTGCATCGGCATTAGCGTTAGTACTCGACCCTGTGCCACGGCCTCGCTTATACCGCTACCATTTTACTCGAACCACGACCCGTTGAGGTTGGCCGTCGCTTCTCTAGGTCAAGCTAGCATTCGAACTACCGATCGGCTCTCGTCGATTGTTTGGGGCAATCCTTAAACATATGGTCCTTGGACCCACACCTAAGACATGCTCCTATCTTTTCCAACACTCCCTAGATGCCTCTTTCCACAATACTCACAAGGACGAATCGCCTACTGTACCAAATTTTGTTGATTTCGTGGCCGTCAACCCTAGCCTCTTGTACCCTTTCCCGATGACCCAAACCCTCTTTTGGCCTTATTCTTATCCACGGTATGCTTAGTAGCATCCTTAATCCCCTCGGCCACCTTGGCATTTTCTACCAAAACAGAGAATTCCTGTTCTCGATGCGGTCTATTATTAATGATCTTAAATCATCTCTCACCATCCTCAAAACGGACACAATGCGTTCATGCTCGATTGCCACTACCCTCGAGCATAGCGGCTCAACCTCAAAATTCCGCCTCATATTCTGCGACGGACTTACTTCCTTGTACCAACCCTAGAAAAGCCTTCTCTGCTCATCTCATACACGGTTCCCACATACTTCTTCCGAAGGCCTCTTTAACATACTCCCGGTCAAATTTTCATTTGTGGTACCATCATGAACAATCAACCACCATCGATACGCTTCATCGCAGAATAACGCCACCATTCCTTTCAACTTTTCCTCCGAGTCAAATCAAGCTCATCCATTATACGCCCGTTGCTTCCAACCAAGACTTCATTTGTCTTTGGGTGCCACATTGATACTCTCGAAACATTTCGCTCCATTAGCTCGGAGCCATTCAGTACCGACTTTCGATTTCCTCCATTTCCTCCTGACCTGCCACCAATTCCAAAACTCGCAGAGCGACTGCGACATGCCTCTTCCCGTCCCGAGCTGCCGCTCAACATTAACGGTAGGGGGTGGTGGTGGCGGTGGCATTTCATTGTCGGACCCTTGACCCGACCTAACGGGTTCGACACGGTCATCCTTCCTCTTCCTCTACCACGGCGACCACGTCCTCAGAGCTCATTTTCTAGCGTCGAGATCTGATTAAGAAATTTTTATGAATTAGTCATTGTTCCACTTATTTATCAGCGAAGAAGTTTTATGAGAAGGGATTTTAGAGTGGTTCTTTCGTATCATACAAACACACAGTCTTTCCCATTCTTCCATTCATTCATCAAACAAGTATGAACTTCCGTTCATTCAGAGAAACGTTGTAGTTTTTGTTGTTTGTTGTTGTTTTCCACTACCCGGGGGTATTTTCGTAATTTTGTCCTACAGGGTATTTTCGTAATTTTTCACTAAAAGAAATCATTTCTTGGGGTTTTTGTCAAAAGTTATTCTTGAAAATTTTGAAGTCTAGGGTGAAAAAAATTTGAAATCCGGGGGTATTTTGGTAATTTTTCACAAATCTAAGTAAATTTGTAAAATTTTATAGATTTAGCGTATTTCAAAAGTTGTAAAACTTTGAGGGTTCTTTTCGAAAAGTGTTCCTTCAAAAATGGGGATGTTGCAAAAATTTTGGAAATTAGGGTCATTTTGGTAATTTTGTAAGTTAGGGGCAATTTTGTAATTTTCCCAAAATCACGGTATTTTGGTATTTCACAAATTAGGGTTTTTGAATGTTTATGAAATCATGAAATTTTGATAAAGTTGTTGAGTAGTTGAATATTTTATAAACCAAGTATGCTTTTGGTAATTTCACCCCAAGTGGCATTTTTGTAATTTTTGCAAATCAGAGTTTTTCGAAAATGTTGTAAAAATAATTTTCTCGATTTAAAAGAAAAGTTTTAAAGGTTTGAAAAACTAGGGTTTGTTGTTTTGTTCTCTCTTCTCCTTTTTTTTTAAAAAAAAAACATGGCTAGTTCCCTTTCGGGTTTTAGTCATTATGTTTAGCCTATGACCGAGCCCTCTTGGTCAGGGTGAACCAAAGCTACGCACCATGTAGGATTCGTGTGGAGAGGAGGTGAGTCACGCTGATCTGCTTAAATACCAAGCTCCCACCAAACTGTTCCTGACATGCGCATGAGGTTGCCACACCACCGAGCCCTACGAGTTATGGTGAACCGAAGCTACGCACTGTAGGATTCTGCAAGAGGAGGTGAGTCACTAGGACCTGCTTAAATACCAAGCTCTTCCGGATCCACTCCTAGACATGCGTACAAGGGTTACCACACCACTAGCTCAATGGACTCAAACCATAGGTTGGTTCAAGCATTAAGTCTTGTGTGTTGCGTTTGAGTAGTCTAATCCTAGGGTTCAAGTTCCTATTATTCAATTCTACGTTCCATGCCTTTTCTACCCTTATATAAATCATGTAATCACACATAAAGTTAGGGTACTTACGGTGGATCATGGGTGGAGACTTAGGGGCCATCTGAAAAGCCCGCTTATGTTCAAAGAAAAAATCATTTGGCTCGCTTTGAAAACGGTTTGGGCCTTAGCCCACGTGCCGAGAGTTTAAAACTGGCTCGATACCAAATCGAACACCCTACACCCGGCCCACGAGCCTGAACCGGATCTGGTATGTTCCTAAAGTAAACCGATTTCGAAACATTTGCGATACTTAGAGAAAATTGTAAATTTTTAGAAAAGCTATTATTTTGAGTTGGGCTTAGATTGGAAACCCATTTATTTGATTTTGTAAGCCCATTTAATTAAATACATCCAATGTAGTTCTTAGCATGAAACTTAACAGTAAGCCAACATAAAGTATAATCCACTGGGCCTTAAGGCCTTATTACATCAAGTAAAACCCAAAATAGAATAAAAGTAACTAAAAATAAAATTAAGTCCAAACTAAATGAAATTTTTCGCATGTAGCATGGCCACCTCATGGTCCACCGGCCCGGTCCGTCACTGCTCATCACCTGAAAAAAATAATTCCCACAATGGGGTGAGTCAACAGACTCAATGTGCACACAATACTATCATTCAATAAATCAGGCATTCATGTTCAAAGCATTAAGTCCATACAATAATGAAATTATGATGCAATCCCAAACCCAATCCTAATTAGCCATCCACTACACTCCCCCGTACCAACCTGTACACCGTGGGGACTACTAAGTCAACCCTCTATCCGCTACTCTCCATCAAAGGCATTCGCCCATATACGTTGTGTCATTAGACACTATAATAAAATTTATACGTTGTATTATTAGACACTATTGTAACCTAAGTTACCAAAATTTCGCAATGTGATCAGTAGTCAACATATTTCATTAGTGAGACCAAGTCAACACCTTCGTTGGTGAGACCAAGTCAACACACTTCTCCCCTTTCACATAAATCCGAATGCCCCAAAATATATATATATATTGTGCATAACTAATTTCATGTTCATATACATATATTCGCATGTTATAAAATAACATTTTCACAATCCTATCGAAGTAGGAAACGCACAGGTACTTTTTGCCACATTTGTGGTACATAGCCACATTCACATTATTATTCATATCATACATTAAAATATTTAGCCATAAAATATCGAAGGATAGTAAGGGTACACACCTTATTCGCTTAAATAAAAGTTCCTTGAGATCTCGAAAATCCCGATCTAATCTTTAGATCTAATAATTCCTATATTCGGCCCACCAAATAAAACACATTAATAAACCCTTTTTGGCTTAAAACAAAACCAAATCCTAGTAGGATTTGTAAAAGACTCACCTTTGCCGATTTTGTGTTTATACAAATCCCGAAAGTTTGGTTTTTCCTCACCGATATTCGCCAACCTTGTATTTCAATATGGGTTAGTTTTTTGCTTTTCAATAATTAAGGAATTGATCTAGATAATTTCACAACCATTGGCCAATATTTTAGAGGCTTACCTTATAGATTCCAAATCCTCAAAGTTTCCTTTATCTTGAATATCCGTCGAAAATCCTAGTATTTAGAAGTTAGATCGATCCAATTTTAATAAGTAGTAATTGGCCTTTGGTGAATGTGTCTCACTTACCTTGGATCCTTGACCCTTCTATTTGATGGTGGTAGAAACCTAAGAGATCATGGTAGGTTGACCATGAACAAAGTTAGGATTAGTACCTGAATTTTTTGTAAAAAGGAAAGAATAGAAGTTGATTGACCACAGATCTTACCCTTTTGATGTTGTAATTGATCTCCTTTACTTAGAATCGTGAGGATTGGCTTTGATAGTAGAAAGCAGAGGAGAAAAGAGAAGAAAAGAGGATGGTTTTTGTTTAAAGAAAATTGAAAAAGGGGGAGAAGAGAGCTATGAAAATTTCGGCACCACTTAGGAAAGATGAGAGAATGGCCTTAATTCTCCTCTTTAACTGAAATTGCTATGCCAAGAGTCCTTGACTTGGCCACCACTCCCCACAAGTGATAATATTATCATTTAATTATCACTTTAATTAAATTAGAGTATTTTATCCATCCTTTATCTCCTTATTTATTTTATTAAAAGAAATTCCTTTACTTAACACTTAATTAAACAAGTTTTAACCAAGTAAAACTCCTCTAATTCAAGAAGCTTGTGTCGTCCCACCTCTTAGCCTAGGAAGCAAAATAAAGCCTTCATTATTTGCTTCTGGATGACTCAAACTCAGCCCAAAACCTCTTGTATTTGGGCCATTTCCTAATGCCTTAGGTGGCATCTTCAAGCCACATTTCCAAGTCCGTTATTGGGTCGATTTCATGTACTTTATATTTTTAGGGTCACTTGGCCCTAAGTTCCCCTTTGGCTCTTAAATTCAACATTCCGGTCAATTTTAAGTTTCCTAAAATTTTCATGACTCAGATTTTCGTGTTTCCAAAATGTTTAGGTTTCCAAAATGTTCAAGTTTCCAAAATGTTCAGTTTCCAAAATGTTCAAGTTTCCAAAATGTTCAGTTTCCAAAATGTTCGTGTTTCCCAAAATGTCTAAGTTTCCAAAATGTCTAAGTTTCCAAAATGTCCATTTCCATTTCCATTTTCATTTTCATTTCCATTTCCATGCATTTCTAGGTTTCCAAAAGTATCAAAAATTTATTCATAGTACTTGAAACTTGTCATTTCATACAATTAAACTGGAAATGCATAGGCCCTATTCAGGATGTTACACTAGTAGCCCGAACCTCTTGATTAGTCTGGCCATTGTAGAACCATTAACATGGGTTCCAACCTTAGCAACATCCCCACGTTTCAGTAGTCTGGCGTGCCTTGATATGATCGTGCAAAATCATCTTTGAATTCTTGAAAATAGCTCAATGATGTCTCACCTTATTTCTATAGTGAGCTAGGCTTCGATCTTCACCTTTTTCCTAAGATCGTAACGTCCATCGACCCTTTGCAAGGTAGAGTCTATTTTCATCTTGTTCTACTATCCTTAACAAATCGAAAGATAGGCTACAATCTCTATCATATTCAAAGTCCTAAGATCTCTTAGACCCATATCTCATTCAAAAAGGGAGTCAGTAACAACGTCGCTCACGTCGTTGATATCTCTGTACCTAGATATGAAGGAAAAGAATCCAAAGAATAAATAATTCTAAGGATGATCATTTGTATGGTATAGTCATGAACAAAGAATGAAAGAATATTCTAAAAGAATGTATAATATGAAATGGAAAGAATGAAAAAATATTTGCTTAAAAAGATGCATTTTATAGAAATTCTAGACACAAGCCTATTTCACAAAAGATATCTTATTACTTCTAGGCTTAAAGCAACAAGTGCGTTTTGTACATTACTCTAAGTAAGCTCTAAATACTACAAGAATTTTTTCGTAGTGCGATTGTCCAAAACGCTCCCAAGTTCATATTTCTGCATTTGACGCGTCATCTAACTTCACAACACCCATGTTGATGAATTTTTCCACCCTTGAAAGCAAGACAATTTTCTATCGAATGCCCTGTAACCCCTGTGTGGTACTCACATTGGGTATTTGGGTCATACCATTTTGGGTATGAAGGTTGCATTGGTTTCGGGTAGTGAGGGGACACAACGTGCGCATCAAATAAACTTTGGTACAACTCCTTATACGTCATTGGGATCGGCATAAATTAGAGTTTTTCAGTGTTTCGCCTTGTGCCAGATTCTTTTCTTAATGAACCTTGATACTCAATAGTCATTGTTTTTGGCTGATTTGAGTACCCCATACTTGCGTTATTCACTTCGCTTTCTTTCTTCCTTGTGGCCATTCTCTTGTTACTTTTTCCTGCCTCGATTTTTCCACTTTTTATGGCATTCTCGATCATTTCTCCAGTCATTATAATGTCCGAGAAGCTCTTTGTGGCACTTCCTAACATATACGTGATAAATGGGGCCTTCAGTGTATTAATAAAGAGCATTGTGGTCTCTTTCTCCAGAAGTGGTGGCTGGACTTGGATGGCAACCTCCCTCCATCGCTGGGCATACTGCCTGAAGCTCTCATTTGTCCTCTTCTCCATGTTCTAGAGTGTAATCCTGTTGGGTGTTATGTCTGTCACGTAGTTGTATTGTTTTATGAAAACTTAAGTCAAGTCTTTCCATGCACCAATTTAGGACCGACTCAACTGGTTATACCACTTGGCTGCTGCTTCCACCAAGCTATCTTGGAAGCAATGGATCAACAGTTGGTCATTATTAATGTACTCCGTCATTCTTCTACAAAACATAGTGATATGAGCCTCGGGGCAACTTGTCCCGTTATATTTCTCAAATTCAGGCATTTTGAATTTGTATGGGAGCACCAAGTCTGGGACCAATCTTAAATCCTTAGCATCGATTCCATAACAGCTATCGGCACTTTCTATCGCTTTAAACTTCTCCTCCAATCATTTACATCTATCTTCTAGCTGCTTTGGCAATTCTGCTTCTGTCCTCTCTCCTTCAGCTATTTCATTCAAATCAGGGACATTAGTAATGATTGGATTATCTCCTGAACCTGAGCTAGTTTGGAGGTTCACTGAAGCACCAGCTTGGAATTGTTGAGGCCTGATCATGGCAGATGGCCTTTGTACAGTTACTTCATGTCGTGTTTGCACATGTGGCAGAGTAAAATTAGGAGGACATTGCAGATACTCAGTATTCTCCTCAACATTTGTCATGGGGTTCTTTCCTTTATCCATAAGCCCCTTCAACAGCTGCGTCATCTGAGTCATCATATTTCCCTAAGATTCCATCATTTTGTCCATCATATCCTGCAGGATCTTAGCAAGCTGTTTCTGCATCTGTGCTGTCATTTGTTCTTGCATATCCTTTTACATTTGCTCCAATTTTTCTAGTCTTTTATCCATTGACTTGGTCTTTTTTCTTGTGCCGTAGGGATGCGTATTTGGTAAAGTTTTGTTAGTTTCAGTTGCTAAAATAATTTTATCTAATTAGAGACCTTATGTGAAAATCTAATGTACAAAATGCAATGCAAATGATGTAATGCAAATGCATGAAATGAATGCAAGAAGAAAGAGAGACGTTGATTCTGAATTCAATTCTATTAGAAGAACTTTTCTAGAAAACAAATACCTTTACATAAAACGGATTACATATGCGGCTTTGTAACTCCCTAAACCCGGTCAACACACCACGACCGGATCTGGCATGTTACGGGGTGAAAATGTTTGAATAAACAAGTTCATCGGTTTATCTTTATTGGAAAACTCTTTTATCATTCTTAAAGTTTAGAAAACCCTAAACAAAGTGATGTTGGAAACGTTTTTGTGTTGCTTTAAAATCCAGAGAACTCATGCTTGAAAATCTGTTTGTTGTTACTAGTTTGTTTGAAAATTTAGGTTTGAAATCATCTTCGTTAACTTTGTTACTACCTTGTGAATAATGTCACCCGATGGTAACGTTGAAAAACTCGATATAGAGTAAAGTTTTGTAAACTTTGATTTACTTCCGGTTACTAAAGCAAACCAAGTTATTAATCCTATGTATAAGATAATTAAATTATAATCAAGAAATAAAAACCCAAATTAATACTTAGCGGCCTTATTACAAAACCAAAACCAAATTTAAGTAAATAAATAAAACCGAAATGGTAATTTAAAATTAAAACCTGAAACTAGCATGCATGGCCGCCTCGAGTCCTCCCCGGCTCCATATCCGCAATCTACGCCTCATCTGCAAAATATAAGGGAAGGGGTGAGTCACCGAGACTCAGTGTATAAATCCCCAACCCGATAGTACAAGCACTTACGCAAATCATCAGTATAACATGCAAGTCATGCAACCCCATAACCTAACCATCCAATCTCCTTTATCTACCCCGTGTGGTCAAAACCACTGGTGGTTAAAACCACTGGTGACCGTAGCCACAAATATATATATATCGGTGTGGTCAAAACCACTGGTGACCGTAGTCACAAATCAAGTGATGGGGCCAACCCATCGCGTGGTCAAAACCACTGATGACAATCCCAAAATTAATCATGTGGGGCCAACCCACTGTGGTACCAAACCATTGGGACGAGTCACAACATCCATATGTGGTCAAAACCACTGATGGTCAAAACCACTGGGACTTAGTCACAAATTATAATATCAAAGACGGAGCCAACCCGTCGTGTGGTCAAAACCAGTGGTGAAAGTCCAAATAATTCTTTCCCCTCCTCTCAACAATCCCACCATCATGTCCATGTCAATCGTGGCATAATAACATATGATGATGCAAATACACATGGCATAGCATTAAACAATGACATAATAACATTTATCGAGATCCATAACAGGGGACTTACCCGGAGTCCATGCTCATGCCTACAAGGCATAACTATCGGTTTCAATGGCTATAACAGTAACACAATAAACAGTAACACAACAACCATATCATACTAACAAAGTGTGTAAGCGTTACACACCTGACTATTTGCGAATCTAGTGAAATCCCAAAAGTTAGCCTTCACTCTACCCTACAATCGGTCAACCCTTTGTTAGTAACCAAAAAGCCCATTCGGCTCCACTAGAAATTCCAAAGATATACCGCATGAAGGTAGCACCTTACCTTAATGCCGATTTGGTTTCCAACCAAATCCCGAAACTATGCGATGAACCTCCTTTTACAATCGGCTAAGCACTAGCACACACAAAAAAAATGATTAGCCTTCGACTTTTGAACGAATGAGAGATAGATCTACACGTAAGAACTCCTTACTTAGATCGACCTCGAATCTCGAAGATCTACCGAATTAGGTTGTACTCCTTCCTACAATCGACCAAGTACCACTATCATTGGCCTAAGCCTTCGTTATTAAACACAACAAGAAATATCGAAACCAGAAACACTTACCCCTTACCATCGATGATTCAGCTACCAATATAGAACAAGAAGAGTTTAAGTTTGGATCAGGAGATTCGGCTATAACCCCACAAGAAAGAGATAGATTCGGCACTTCAAGGAGGATTAGAACACGTGAGAAGAGAAGAAAATGAGGCTAAGGGTATTCGGCCAAACACTTGAAAGAAGAGAAGGAGAAGAGAACTCATAAGGTTTCAGATTTTGAAGATGGTAAAAATGGAGGAAGAAAATAAAATAGAAAAGAAAGGATTCGACAAAGAGAAAGAAAGAGCTTTTGGCACAAGAGACTTGAAAGAAGAAAAAGATGTCGCCTGAAGAATGGGTGTTGGTTTCGACTTTTTACTGAAACAACATGAGTGGTTCGGCCAACAAGTAGCAAAGGCCGAATGAAAGAGGTCACCTAAAAGAGGTTTTAGTTTTGACACTAAATAAAAAAAAGAGAAAAAACTCCCAAAGCTAGCCGATTTAGCTATTTCCCTAAAGCAAATTCGGCCACCCTCTAAAGAACCCAAAATCGATTGCACTCCTCTTCCCCACAGTCCAACTTTCGGCTAACACCTTCAAATGAGTTTGATAAGATTCAAGCTCCTAAATTTCCTCACCATCATCTATTTGACTCCTCCCATCCTTATCCTCCAGAGTCCACCCTGAGTACACCACTTCCTCAGCTTAGCGTCAAAATAATAAGCAGAAAATGAGATTTCTGCTGCTTGAACCTGAGCTCCCCATTCCCTGCATGTGGCGTCACCTTCCTGGTTCCCTAGTGGTGCCTCCTTTGCCACTTTGCCACTAGGTTCTTTGTGTCACAACACACCAACAATATCTTTTAACCCCTAACACCCTTAGCTCCTTATTCCTAAGTGCCAAAACAAAAATTTTAGCCATGACTCAGGCCTAACTCGAGGTCATGCCTAGGCCCCAAAACACCCTAAACTAGCACGGTAAGCATATCGTTACATGCAAACACATAAAATGTAGAGACCCCGCTTTAAGGATGTTACAGGCTTCGTCCTCATAGTCCAGGTGAAGACATCGATCTTCTCCTTCATATCCGGACGCTGCGGTCGAATCCTTCAAATCCTCCCAAAAGATGTCTATCTTATTTCCACTCGGCTTGATTCGGGTCGTGGTTCACTGCTCACTTATACCCTACGATGTTAATTAGCTTCTTTAAGAAAGTTGAGGCATGATGACTCTTGCACAGTTTTTTTCAATTTGACTCTTTCGGGCAAGGTTTTGCATTCCTCCGTGGACTATCAACCTTCTTCCGTTGTGTTTACTTAGACCATGTCCGGACAACCGTATTATAATCCACTTTATCAAGAAGTTCGTTTCCTTATGACAAACTCCTCTATTTAGCAATCGAATATTAATCAACATCTTCTTTCTATGATGATGCAATGCAATGCAATGAAATCAAAACAAAAGAAAACACGTTAGTGCAAGGGAAATAAACAACACAGAACACCTATCCGGGTGACCACTAGGGTTTGGCATGGCTTTATCTAGGGTAGGCTCCTAGGTCCCTCTATATGTGGTTTGGTTCTAAAGTTGAGGTACCTGAACCACTCGATCTTCACCCATTATAGGCTCATACGGACCGATGGCTACACGGAGATGAAAATCTCATGAAGACATAGGTACGGATGTATCCCAGAAGCAATTCACTATCCTGCACGGAGGTGAAAACCTCACGAAGGAGTAGCTTCTCACTCCCACTTAAAAGGGTGTGACCCGACGATCATACAATATGATGTAAAAGTATTCTACAAGACTCAACATTAATCATAGCACAAATGCATCCAAAGAAACATGATTTTTCAAAATAATTTCCCAAATTTTCAATCAAAAGGATAGAAATTAATCAATCTATGGCCTGACTCTCAGATTAATCCTAGTGGAGTCGCCAAGCTGTCAAAACTATTTTTTTCGAAAATGTTTTCTATTCTTTCAATTAATCGTGCGTGTATTCGTAAATCGTGAAGAAGAAAAACAATGGTTTGTTTGGGCCTTTTAAAGCTGAAATGAAAATCAAAATAACATAAAAAATACAACTATTTTCTTTTTCTTTGTTTTTGCTTTGTTGTCATTTTTTCATTCTCGCAGGTACGGAGTGCGTGGTCGTACGGAGGCCGTACGCGCGACGTGGAGAGCGCGTTGGGGATAAGGCTACTTGCAGCACTATTTTGGCTTGCGGCGCTAGAGAAAACAGAAACTCCCCTAGGGTTTTCTGTTTGCCGAAATTGTTTGGGCCATTTGGGCTCTTTAGATTGGGTTTAAAATTTTGGGTTGGTATGTTGGGCTATAAGTGGGTTAAGGGTTAGGTATTTGGACCTGTATTGTAATTTGGACTGATTGGGCTATTTTGGATTCTGTTTAATTTTGGTTATTATTATGGTTTTTTTATTTTCTATTTCCCCTTGGTTTGGTTTGGTTTAAATGGTCCCGGGCATAAATTGGGTCCTAGAAGCTATATATAGAACTCACTCCAATACCTTAAACTATTTCCACCTTGGGTCTGTAGAATTAGCTGTAATTGGCTCTGCCTTTTTAAATAACACATTTTGTAAGTGTATGACCGCATTTAAAACATTTTTAAATGATTTGCTAACAGTTTCCCCGAACCTATTAAAGTGATGCTTGATAACTCTATTTCTAAGGTGATGAGAAATTATATGTAAAAACATTGCCACTTGTTCATCAACAAGCATGTATCTTGACGACTTCAATCCCCCTAAAGTTTGTAACATCTCACATAGTTTAAAAAAGGTAATTCTATTCATCCTAACTTGTTCAATACAGGTCTCGTCACTAGCATATACAAGTCTTTTCACATAATCTCGTTTTGCAAAAAAATATAAAATATAAGATCTAATCATTGGTCTATAAGTATGTAGGCTATGGATGGCACCCAATGCAACTAAGAACCAACTCACAATTGTACACATTTGCAACCATATTGTAATAACAAGACCAATTCCTCACTTTGTACAATTAAAGGTAGACGAGTCATTACTGCAAGATATTAAAGTGTTACATATCTTCAAATCATAGTAAAAGGGTCACATTTCTTCAAAACTAATTTCAATAATAGTATAACAAAATAAAAAAATTTAATTTCTAAAGAACTTACAGTGGTTCAGTGAATACAAGAAGCTCAACTGTGGGTGGAAGAAGCAATCAAGCAAACCAAAGAAGAAGAGGAAGCAATAACACACTGTCAAAGAAAAATGAACAATATATATTTAGATTCTTTACAAAGCACAAAATAGAAATTAAAACTATCTTTGCTAGTCAAAAAATTGAAATTCATTTCTTTATCAATCAACAAGAAAAGAAAAGAAAAAAGAAAAGAAAAGAATGTGTTTTGTGGATTTGATTAATTGATGGTGACGTTTAATAATTATTTTTTATAAAATATCCATTTGATTAATATAGTGTGTTAAATATCTTCCTTTTAAAAAAAATGATTTGTGTGTAGCATTTTACTTTCTTTTATTTTTGTTTCGTTTGTTGAGATAATTTTTGTAGTGTTAATTATAATTTTTAATCAAACAATATAAGTAATATAAAACATTGTTTAATTATAATTTTAATCAAACAATTTAAGTTATATAAAACATTGTTTGAAGACCAAAATTAAATATAACATAAATTAAAGATATCGAAAATAAAAATAGTTTAATAATATATTAAAAGATTAAAATAGTTTTAAATGAAACATATCGAAAATAAAAACATATAAAAATTAAATATAACCAAAATGTTCTTGTTTAAAGTAAAAAGATCAAATCCGAAATGTAAATGTAGTTTAACATATATATATTGTCTTTCTCGTATTATTAGAAAAGAGTAATGGTATCATCATTGCAGTGGAGATATTTGTTTATGTCTGTTACTTGATGCTTGTCTGTCCACCTGCATTAGTAAATAATAAAGATATTATCAAGACAAGAAATTGACATCACTTGTGTTAAAATATTAAAGCTCCAAATGATAAAATATAAAATCATACATGGACAACATTAATATGACATTTTCGAGCACCTTAAAATATAAAATCATACATGGACAACCCTGGGATACCATCACACGATGTTACTCAAAAAGTCCAAAATTTTCCCCTAATTTCCCAAATATCTCAAGTATAACGTTTACATTGTGGGATTTCATATCCTCCAAGAATAATCAATTGTTTCCCCCATTTAACTTTATTACTTGTTTATGCAAGAATGAAATCGAACATTCCTTCAAGAAAATAATAATAATAATAAAAGAAACTGGCCCTTGTGATTTAGTATCCATCCTCTAAACTTCATGCTTCATGGACAATTTGCAAAGCTAACTTCAATAAACTTCATGCTTCATGGACAATTTTCAAAGCTAAATCAACAAGTATGCAACAAGAAATCTTTTAGAGAGGGAGTCAAGAACCGAAAATTTGGTGACATCTCATTATTCATCAACAGTCTTGGTTTTAAAATTCTAATTTTTCAGGTCATGTCAATTAGCTTCAACAATATTAAACAAGTTTATAAAACCACTCTTTTTTTATCCTCATTTCCATCTTTTGTTATTAAATGATTTCTAGAATAGCAAGACTAAAACAAAACGAATTTTAGTCATATTTGCCAAGACCATCCAAACAAGAACCAAATTCCCAAACTTAGAAAGAACTTAAATCCACATTTCAGTGATAGCCAAAGGTATAAAAGGATCAATATTTAACTATATTAGGATGATAAACCAAGTCCTAAACAAGAAAGTTTGTGTCTATCCAATCAAAATTATTTCAATGAAATGGAACCAAAGGACAAAGTAAGGATCTACCTCTTGTAAAACTTTGTTACAAATCGCGAGCTATTGTATAAGACGAACCACATCAACACAATAATCAGTGTGTCTTCCATGGTTTAGGAACTAACAATTGGGAAATTATAGTGATACTTGGACTCATAAAGTAAATACTGTAATGGAATTGAAGCCAATAGGAGGCTCCTTTGACTATTTGAAATCACAAATACGAAAGTTGATTAAAATTCCAAAATCAAACATTATAAAATAAGATAACCAACCAAATACTAAAATCAATGACAGAGTCAATCGGATAATACCAGAAAATAGAAAACAACTCCTTATATAACAAAATTAGCATAAATAGAGAAAGAACTGAATAAACAATCAAGCAACAACCTTTTTCCTGTATTTGCAGAAAATAAAAAAAATTGGAGAGGGAGAAAAAACACTGGGAGAAGGAAGAGAAGAAAACTCATTAGTCTTGAGTGAGAAAGAATGGTTTTTGGGGATGGGTTTGGAAGAAAGAAAGGGAAGGAAGCGTTTAGAGGGATTGTTTAAAGGGAAGAAAGAATGGTTTTTGGGGATGGTTTTTGAGGAATTGTTTGGAGGTCACGAAAATGGTAGTTTGGGAGGCAAAAGAGGAGAGATTGCGAAGGAGGAGATGGAAGCGTTGATTGTGGGAAGGAAGACGCAACATCACTCAAATATTCATATGCTTACTTGGCTACCTGACTATTTTCCCTCTACTGAAGTTGAAGGAAGGAAGGGAGTGGTTGTCGGTGAGGCTGAGTTTGAGTCTGAGCATTTTTTAGGTGAGAAATTGAGGGGGTAAAATTGATTTTCTTAAACAATAAATCAACATTCCACGGAGAGGAGAGGGAATAGAAATGCTCATTAAGCAAACAATTAATTAAAAAAAAAAGAACATGATCAAAAAGTACAAAAGAGACACGTTATAAGAAGGAAAAATCAAATAAGGAAAAAATGCCATTACCTGAAATATGGAAACAGAAGGAGAGAAAGTTATAGATCTGTGGGAGAAGATGAAGGAGAATATCTGAAATATGGCAAGAGAGTTTGACGGCAGATGAAGGAGAAGATGAAAGAGGGGCAAAATTTGGAAAATGGGAAAAAGAGAGCCGAACGGAATAGCTATTAAGGTATGTGGGCAATGAATGGCTATTACAGCCTTTAGCTGTAATAAGGCTTGGATGGAATCAGGCTGTAATCTTTTTACAGCCAACCAAACGTTGGTTTGGTGGTGGGCCCACCGAATTGGGGGGAATGCATTTCTATTCTCCCCAACCAAACATGTTGTAAATTTCTGTGCCTAAAAAGCTGACTTTTGGGGATCCTAATATCCCTACCCACGAACCCACAACTCGCTCCAAAGGGTATGTATCATTGCCTTCTACTACTCATTTTTCTATTTCACTATGCTTATCTTGCCCTTCCTTTTTCACTTTGATCAAATCAATTTTTATATTTCTTTTTATAGTTTTATTTGGAAATGTTTTTATCTTGAACACGAGAGTCTTAAATTTAATTCAATAAATTATTTTAAATTAATTTTGACTTAATGGTAAGATTAAAGTTTTGAGAATTTCTAATTCTAAATTTTCATTTTATATAAATTTTAATTTTAATTTAATTTAATTTAAATCTTACATGTGTGAATTATATTTAAACTTATTCTGATTTAATTATCAATCTTATAGAATTTTACAATTTTAAATATGTATTATTTATATTTACAATTGTAATTATACTTGTATATATAACTTTTAAAAAACCTCAATAAATGAAAATTACATACATGATTTTGGGTTTAATTTAAATAATTTGTGAAAATTACTTTTAAGAAATTATATTATTAAAATTCCAACGTCTGATCCCTTTCTTGTATTTCTCCTATGCACAAAAATGCATACATGTGTTGTTCAAACATTTGGTTTTATATATACTCACTTATTAATTTAAACTGTACTTTGCACTAAATAAAATAAAATTTGTATGATTGATATTTGATAATCTATTACTTACCATAGAAGCTCATCGTAGGTGAAGCTTCTCCAGATCTGCAAACTTCTATCCAATGTTTCTGTTATGAGTAAATAAGGTGTAATGTTTTATTTAGATATATTATTTTTATACAATATTTATTTTTACTTATAATTATTTTGAATTCTTAAATTAGAAAAACTACACGCTTAAGTATGTTTGAATCCATATCTTCTTAGTTGTTATAATAACAACGGTGTTACTTAAGGTAAAGTTGAATTAACTAATATATCCAACTTAGTTTCTTGTGCTCACTTAATTAATTCTAGCCTAATGAGAATTTAATATTATTGGCAAAGACTAACATCCATTACAGCAAAAAAGAACTTTAGCGGCGTTTTTAGTGGCGTTTGCATAAAAAAATGCCACAAAAATTATACATTAGCGGGTTTGTAAGAAAATGCCGCTAAAAACTGAGCAATACCGGCGTTTTCGGGTAAAACGCCGCAAAAATTGAACAAAAACACTGCTAATAAAATGAACAATGGCAGCGTTTTTGTTCAAGCGCCGCTAATAAAATGAGCAATAGCGGTGTTGTTATACAAGCGCTGCTAATAAACTGAGCAATAGTGGCGTTTTTGTACAAGCTACACTAATAAACTGAGCAATAGCGGCGGTTTTGTACAAACGCCGCTAATAAGCTGAGCAATAGCGGCGTTTTTGTACAAACGCCGCTAAAAGTTGAGCAGCCATTTTTGTGTAGGGACTCGTTTCGATTAGATCTGATTTAAATTTCAAAATTTTTTCTTATTCTTGTTTTGAATTATATTTTATTTTGATACATTCACTTATAAGCAATGAGAAAGTTTCATTTTAGTAACTTAATTATGAAAAGTTATTGCTAACTAAACTATTTAGAAGTTTTAATTTAAGTTACAAAGCTATTAAAATTGATTTAGGGTTTAATGTTTAGTAAGTTAATTTTATGGGTTAGGGTTTTTTATTTTGGGTAATGGGTTTAGTGTTTTAAAGTTTATTATTTGGGGTTTATTATTTAGGGTTTAAGATCTTAGTGTTTAACGGTATTAAGGTTTAAGTGTTAGTGGCTAGGGGTTCAGGTTAAGGGTTAGGTGTTTATGGGGTTAAGGGTTAGGTGTTTATGGGGTTAAGGGTTTAGAATTTATGGTTTATATTTTGTGGCTTAAGGTTTAGGGGATAGTGGTTGGAGTTATGGTTTAAGATCTAGGGTTTTGGGTTTAGGGTTTAGGGTTTATATTTTGAAATTTTTTTGTTTTATTACATAAAAAATTATATAAAAATTATGTCATGTATCTAATTCTTTTAAATATTGCTCAAAGTTTCAAAAATTATTTATTTAAAATTGATATGAATTATATAATAATTAAATATAAAATTGTAATAAAAGTCAAGAAATACTCTTTCATCCTCTTCTATTTATTATTTTATGGTTTAAGGTATATAGTTTAGGGGTCAAGGTTTAAGACTTACTATTTAAAGGTTTATAGATCATGGGTTTAGGGATCATGTTTATGGATTATGCTTTAAGTGTTGGAGTTTAAGGGTAATGGGTTAAGGGTTATGACGTAATGGTTTGGGGTTAATGTTTAGGGGTTATTGTTTTATGATTTAAGGTTTTAAGGCTTATAATTTAATATTTAAGTTCTACGAGTTACTATTTTAAGGGTTTAGGTTTAAGGATATTATATATGGTTTATGTATTATGTTTAGGGTTTATGATTTATAGTTTATGGTTTAGGTTTTAGCGTGTATGATTTAGGGTATATTTTAGGGTTTAAAATTTATGATTTAAGGATTAATCTTGGATTTTAGAATATAAAAAATAAATATAAATTATTATTTTAAAAGAATATATATCAAAATGGGTTAAATCCCAAAAGCATACATGAACTTTAATTTGATCCGGATCTTGTAAAATATAAACACAATTATTGATATTATTAACATCATTTTTTTATATATTGCATACATAAAATTTGTATTTACTCAATATAAAAATATATTGATGTATTTATATTTTAAAATAATGTGTATGATGAAATCAAAATTAAAATTTCAATGTATATATATTTAGGGTTTAATTAAGGATTAAGGTTAATGGTTTTAGGGAATTTAAGAAATAATTAAACTATTAAAATGAATTACTATGAAAGACATTAGTGGCGTTTTTGACAAAAAATGCCGCAAAAACGTACCACTTTAGCCAAAACGGTGTCGTTTCAGTTGTGTTTGTTGTGGCATTAGCGGCGTTTTTACTGAAAATGCCACTAAAGATCGAGAATTAGCGGCGCTTTTCAAAAGCGCCACAAAATGTAAAGTTAAACGATGTCGTTTTTGTTTCATCCATTCCCGAAACCCCTTACAGGACGACATCGTTTTGTCAAAATGCAAAAAAAGTTTTAGTTGCACTAGTGGATAAATGGCACTAAAACTCAGGCATTAGTGGCGTTAGGGTACAAACGCCACAACATGTATTTTGATTTTGAGCAAAACGGTGCCGTTTTTGTATGCTTGGTTTTATCCCCATTCAAACCACGAAATCCCTAACTCCTTAACCTTGTTGTTTTCCCCTAAAAAATTGCCCAAAATCCCTAACTCCCAGAATTTGCTCCGGTTAAGTCATATTAGACCTCTCCTCCGTTAAGGAACTCGTTGAGAATAGTCTCGACGCTCTCGCCACCAGTATTGAAATCGCTCTCAAAGAGTACGGGGAAGAATGGTTTCAGGTCATTGATAATGGCTGTGGTATTTCAGCTGCTAATTTCAAGGTAAAATTCCACCATTAGCCGCACAATGTTTTTACCTTTTTTTTGTTTATATTTTTAAATGTAAACCTGATAATGGCTTGCGGATTTTCCAGACCTTGAATCTACCATTAGCCGCACAAGTTATTTTCGAATCTACCAGTGCGAAGTAAGGAATTTCATCGCAACATACGCAAGGAGTATGGCAAACTTATTTTCTTATTAAATGTGGGTGCATCCATGGGTATCTAAAGCTTTAAAATGTGAGTGCATCCATGGTCTTTATTTGTTCTACCAATTAGAGACTGTAAAATAGGGTTGACATAACGTGTTTATTAGGCTTTGTCCTTAATTTAGAAGCAACATGCATATGAGAACCTTTCCGTAGTAAGATTTGTGATTCATAATCAGGAAGGCACTGAAAAAATGCCTATAAAGTATGACTGGAGTCTATGTAATGCTCAATGAGTTATGCTCAATGAGTTTTTGATTGGATATTGTTTGCTTAACCCTGTAGTATCCTGTACATGAGGATAATAAAATTTGGTGTTTATTTGCTGGAAATTGAAATTGGAAAGGTTTGATATTTTTCTTAATTTGTTAAGACACAAATTAGGATGGCAGTATACTGTCCTTTGTGCTATAAGCCATATATACTTATAAGTATTGTGTGATTGTGATTTAGATATACATTACTTTGATAAAAGTTTGTATATGGTTGAATTGATTATGAACTGTTCTTTATTTCTCAGCTTGGCTACACTAAAAAGCGAGAGGAAAAGCATTTTCGAGGTGTCATCGTGTTAGACGTAAAAATACGTTTCTTTACCTTTTAATTTTGAGGTTGTATCTGTTAAATGTTTTGAACATTTCAAGTAATGAGTTCAAGTAATCAGTCACTGATTAGATATTAATGAGATTTATATGCAAATAAATATGAAGGGACAGTTAAGGATAATAAAATATCTGAAGGGACAGTTATTTACATTATGTTTGGACTTAAGTCCAGTTTCATTTTATATTGTTTCAATTGGTTGTGGCACTTAGTTATGGCTTTTTACTATATTAATTGATGTTAGTGATTTATGTATAATGCATGATATTAAATGTAAGGTAAAAGGTTATATATATTGCTCTATCATTTCATGATATTGTTTCACATCTTTGAATTTTATTTTAATAAAATTAAATATAAGGTAAAACGTTACTTAGGTTTTGTCAATTTTATCAAATAATTTGAAAATTATTTGAATTATTAATGAGACAAATGAGATATACTTAAAAATTTATAGACAAAGGCCCGAAGAAACACTATCATCAAAACAAAGGAAAAGCCAAAAAGGTATGAGTTTGTCATTATTTTATTTAATGAGAATGAGATTTGATTCTTAGTTGGCCTCTTCTTTTTTTTAACATATTGACAGATGAAAAGTGTTTTGCTTTTACTTTATTCTTTACTTTTTACTGATAAATTGTGATGGTGTATGTGGGTGGGTTTAGATCGGGCTTAGGTTCATGTTTAGCTTGGTAAAAAATGAGTTATTTATATTTAACTTGTTTATATATATTATCTTTTTATTTTTTATTTAATATTATTACTGAATATTTATTGATTATATATTTTACGTTTATTATTATTTTTGAAATGATAATTTATTTATTTTTTATATAAAGAGAACAATTCATAAATTAAGCAAAAGTACGATATAAAATAGAGCTATACAATATTCTCTTGTCACGCCAGCCTATTAGTTTCTTTTCCTATAAATGTGTGTAAATAGCTTATTTTTCTTTCTTTATTTAAATAACAAAGATTTTTCTTAACCCTAAATGGCTTTTTTTATTATTGGATTTTTGTTCTCTCACTGATATTTCAAGCTTGAATTATCATTGAATGTATCTTGATTATTCTCTAATTATAATTAAAACCATTATTTCATAACCCTTTTCTGTATCTGGTCTATCTTTCTCGTGGTGGCAGGCTTCCATTGCTATAATTCTGCTGCAAACTGCTTCTTTTGACCTCAAAGAATATTTAGAAAAAGAAGTTACTCCAAATTTGCAGTAACACTATTAGAGGAGAGAGAGACAGAGACAGAAAGTGGATGATATAACTGTTGTTTTGGTACTTGGAATTTTCTATAGGTATAGATTATTGTCTTTGCTGAATTTTTATGAGACTTTATTTTGGATCCTTTTATTTTAATTATTTTGACTTTGTTTTATTATAGTAAAGTGTGCCCCCCCATTTGTAGGTTCCACGCTTCTGGTCTTGAGGTTCAAAAAGTTCTTACTTGATATTTGTAGATAAAATTCCAGCAGATATCAGCACTTATACTTCCATTGGCAAAATGTTAACTTAAATTAATATTGTTTGATATTATTTTTATTTTCTGTTTTTTTTAAGTATTAGTGAGTTAATGTTGTTTCTATTTCTAACTGCAGCCTCTGTTTCTTGGTGAGAGTGGAGTAGACCAGCTTCTTGAAATTATTATGGTACGTTTTAGTTCAAAATTCTGATCAATAACAATTATATCATGATGAATTTGTCCAAAATGCTATTTATTATCCTGCTTGGTTGGTATATATGTTATTTATTATATTGCTGTCCAAAAAAAAAAAAGATTCAAAGTATATAGGCTGGAAACCTAACAGGTTGCCTTATATCTCATTGTAAGATATAATGAATCCTCCCCAGGTGTTACAATGCCATGTATGATGAATCTTACAAAATTTCCAAATTGTTGTCCAAATTGCTGTTTATTATCTTGATTGGTTGGTATACATGCTGTTTTTAATATTGCTGTCCAAAAAAAAAAAGATTCAAAGTATATATGCTGGAAACCTAACGGGTTGCCTTATATCTCATTGTAAGATATAATGGATCCTCCCCAGGTGTAAACAATGCCACGTATGATGAATCTTACAAAATTTCTGTCCAAATTGCTATTTATTTTCTTGCTTGGTTGGTATATATGCTGTTTATTATATTACTGTCCAAAAAAAAAGATTCAAAGTATATAGGCTGGAAACCTAACGGGTTGCCTTATATCTCATTGTAAGATATAATGGATCCTCCCCAGGTGTAACAATTCCACGTATGATGAATCTTAAAAAATTCATCCAAATTGTCATTTATTATCCTGCTTGGTTGGTATATATGCTGCTTATTATATTGCTGTCCAAAAAAAAAAGATTCAAAGTATATAGGCTGAAAATCTAACGGGTTGCCTTATATCTCATTGTAAGATATAATGGATCCTCCCCAGGTGTAACAATGCCACGTATGATGAATATTAAAAAATTTCTGTCCAAATTGTTGTTTATTATATTGTTTCAACTGGTATATAGCCTGTTTTTTATATTGCAGTTTATTATACTGTTTCAACTGGTATTAAATGACATCTTTAATCGTTAGCTTAATGGATCCATTTTTCTGGTAGTTTTCGCTTTTTGTTGCCAGTTTTACTTGTAAGTGCAATATAACTTGTGTTCATTTCTATTTTTTTAAACTGTGTTTTCATCAAGTTTTTGTTTACCATCAGATAATTTTTTTTATCATCTAATTTGTACTGTATTGGGTTTTATTTTTGAGAAATTGTTCTATTGAAGGAACGCTAAAATTTGGGTTTAACTCTGCTGTATCTCCATCGGCTGACCTCTGCTGCTTGTCCAGTTTTTTTCCATTCACTTTTCTGTTATCTGCCAAGGTTTAAGTTATTTTCTAAAAAATCAGTGAATTAATGTTTCTGATTTGATTTTTTTAAAACTTGTTGGAATGAATGGTAAATTGGAACGTACAAATTGGAGTATAAATGCATAACTTAAATTGGAGTATAAATGGTATCGAAAGCAGGGTAGGCTACTTAGGTTTTGTTGTACATAATTGTGTATAAAATAATATAATATTATGAAATTTAGATAAATTAAAAGTCTATTTTATTTTAATAAGAAAATCAAATTCTTTTTTAAAATTAGTATTTAAAAGAATTTTAATCTAAAATTTATTTTTTTACTCATTAATTTATTTTGGTTTGGGTGTTAATAATTTTTATATTAATAATGTTTGATTTTAATATTTAATATTTTGAGTGTTTTTCAAACTTATAAATATTTTGTTATAAATATAAAATATTTTTATGTTTTTTCATTATTTAAATATATTTTAATATAAAAATCAAATTACTAATTTTTATATAAATGATCATTATTTTCATATTTAATATTTTTAAATATTTTTAAAACTTATAAATTTTTTATCAATAAAATAATAACGATCATTTTTAAATAACTTACATAATTAACTTAACTCACATAACATACATAACTTACATAATTCAGATAACTTACAAAATACATAACTTACATAATTTTAAGATCAAATATCATAACTTACATAGTTTTAAGATTAAACTTCATAACTTACATAATACATAACTTACATAATTTTAAGATCAAACTTCATAACTTATATAATTTAACTATTTTATATGTACTATTGTTGTTGTTATTTGTTACTAAAATTTCAACTATTTTATGTGTATTGCAGGAAAAATGCCTAGAAGACGATTACGAGAATTAAGTATTGTCCACAATACTCCAAATTCAGAAGAAGCAAATAGTGAACAGCAAACAATTGTTGGATCTTCTAGTGTGCCGGACATAGATGACGAGCCTGCAGAATTTCAAAGTAATGTTAAGTTTATTTTACATGCATGTTGACTTTTACTATTGATTCATTTTTCAATTTTAATATAATAATAATATATCATTTTTCAGCTGAAAGTGGTGGGACTCGCAGAGGTCGGGGACGTACGCTGCTTAAAGATTTATACGACCTAAATCTTGTCGAGCGTGTCAAAGTAAGGAGAAACAGTCATGGTCAGCCTGTTGGATCTGAAGCTCGACATTTAGTAGGCTATTTGGGCATTATAGCACGAAATGTCAATATGTTGGCCATTAACTATGAATCATGGCATCACATGCCTAATGGCAAGAAAAATCAGGCTCTCGATAATATTAAGGTAACAAAACGTGAATGTAATTTATAATACTTTGGTTTAAGTTTCATTTATATTTATTTTCTAAACTTATGTTTTTTAGGAGAGATTTGCTTTAGAGGTCTCCGATGACTATATCAAGAAGACATTGGGTAAAAAATGGAGAGACCATAAAAGCACTTTGAAAAAATAATATTTTAAGATTGACATTAGCCTCGACGAAAAATTGAGAAATGTCCCGCCGAAAATGTTGAGGTACCAATGGGAATATCAAGTTAGATTCTGGAATTCAAAGAAAGGAGAGGTATTATTTACTTCTAAAGTCTTATAAATTTTTCGGTTTATAGTATTTACTATATACGTAATAAAAATTTCATTATGTAGGACCGTGAACGAGTTGGAACAAGCAGCAGACAGAAACAAAAATTCACGCACACAGCTGGGTTGAGAAGTTTTGCTTATGTAGCTAAGGTCGAGGTATTATAATTTATTAATTCTGTCAAATATTAATGACTTTATACTACTAAATTATATTTTTACTACTACAATGTAGGAAGTCTCGTCTAGTCAAAAAGTTGGACGCCTTCAGCTTTTTGACATTACGCATAGGAAGAAAGATGGATCTCCGATGACATCCGAAGCTGGAGAAATTATGGTATATTTACTTAATAAAATTTGATTTATTATAAATATTTATAATGTTTAATTATAATAGTTTAATTCTTCGTTAGTAGTTTAAATTTATAATGTTATGTTCCATTCCTTCTTATTATATATTTCGTTTCTAACTCTTTCATTGATTTATTAGGATAAACTAAAGGAGAAGAAGGCAGAGTATGAAGCGGCTGCTTCGACTGATAGTTCTGTTAATCTTTAGGATATTCATAACAGAATTATTACTGATGTTTTGGGTCCTGAAAGGTATGGTCGAGTTCGATTTCAAGGATTTGGTGTTACCCCGACCCAATATTTTGGATCTAGCTCCTAGCAATACATGCCTTCCGGGAGTCAATCTCAAGCTGAAGTTTATAGGTTAAAAGACCAGATAGCTCAGATGCAAGCGAGCACGGTTGAAAAAATTTCTGATGTTCAAAGAAAATATGAAGAACTCCAGCAACAGCTTAGAGCGGATGTAGAAGCGACAACAGCGAGGGAGGCAGAGGCAGCAACAATGCTAGCGAGAGGTAAGAGAGTACGATGAGCTCCATTCTGACTTCAAAGATATGATGAGATATTTGATGAGTCATAAAAGCCACCTTCTTAGACATTTATTTTCTCGTTGTAAGATTATTTTTTAACATTATTACATTTAACATTATTTTAAGAATATTTTCAGTTATACTTCATTTATTAATTTATATCATATATCTTTTATTGAATTTGAAGTATCATTTACAATTAATGCTTTGGGTGGGATTTTTATGCTACATTTGTTGTTATGGGTTGGAATTATATGCTATATTTTCTGTTTTTGGTTGGTTTAATGCAGGAGAGGTATGATATTGGACAAATTGCACAATGCAAATTTATACAAATTAGCGGCGTTTGTGGGAGAAGCGGAAAAGTCATGACCTTTAAAAGTCATGACCTCTAGCGCTAAAAGTCATGACCTCATAAGCGCCGCTAAAGTTTTGCGTTATATTTAGCGGCGTTATTTTAGTGGCGCTTCTAAAAGCTGTTTATACTATTAGTGGTGCTTATAAACGCCGCTAAAAGTCTGTTTTACTGTAGTGATCTTAGGTTTTTAGTACCTAGGTTTGAATTCTACTTATATAATTGTCACGTGTGGTTCTCAAATCTCACCATACATAGTTGCAATACATAGATTGAATCTGTTGATCATCCTTTTATATTTTATATTAGTTTAATTCTACTTTGTAATTACTATAATACATTTATAATGGTAGTATTCATTTATACTTGTAAGAAAAATCTAGGCAGTTGTTAATTATTTTTTTTTTTTGTAAACATTGTTGTTTCAACCACCTTTCCAAACCAAAAGGAAATTCAAAAATTTGAGATGCCTTTTTGTGCCACATTCAATTGTCATACGTTTAAGATGGGAATAAAATATTCCCGAGAAAACATAGTTACAAGCATATGAATTATGAAATAAGATATTGAAGGTTTTGTTAAGATATCGTTATTTCAAGCATTGAAAATTCAGGCTAGGGGGACAAAAACAACACTTTGGTTTGCCTTGTTTTCTTGTGTTAGTTAGAGCTTTTACATTTTCCACAATTTCAATCCTTACATACACTGGGTTTCCATTCTTTTCTGTCTTTTGTGCTCCAAGGGAAGACGTCTTTTTGCTTTGCTTTCTAATTATTTTATTTTGGGGGTGGATTCATCTGGTTTTCACATTCCTAAGTCATGAGCTTCAAAGACTAATTTTCCAAGGGAACATATCAGACAAGAAGGGTTCATTCTGAAATTTCCAAGCATCCTTCAAGTTTGTTGACTTTTACCCTTTACATGGACGAGTACCCTAATTAAATTTGGAGGTGTAAATGTTAACAATGCTCAAGTGCTATTAGCTTAAATGATATATAATTTATTTATTTTTTTTCTTTAAATCAATGAAAATACTATAAAATGTAATTGTTAACCGGACTCAATTATTAGTAATGCTAATAACAGTTAAGGCGATTTGTGAGCTTATTAATTAAAATAACATTGGTTGGTCAAACGTCAAGTAGCAAACAATAATTTAGCTAGAGAGAGAGATTAAAAAACTCATTCTCGATGGATCAAAACAAAAAAGAAAATGTGTGGTAGAATCTAAAATATAAAATAAGGTTAGGATTGTTGAGATTGATTTATCGTAAAGGAGGTGCTAGAGGGCGTAAATAAATTGATTCCCCCACCTGCTGTATCATCAAGAAAAGCATAAAAATATGGTATTAAGAAAAAGAGGATATTCATATATATATGAAAGGGAAACCACTTTAAAACCTTTTCAATCCATAGAAATACAAAATAAAAGCAAGCGGGGAATGGAGTCATTGATTCCTTGCCCTCCTCCCACTCTTAAGTCTGGGATGGCTGAAGAGAGGTGTGTGTGTATATTCTACAGTGGGTGGCCGTGGCTTGGCTGGATATACATATGGAACCTCCAAAAAGAGGGTAGGGCCCCGCTGGTTGGCTGGCTGGCTGGCTGGCCAGGAATCCATGGATACGTGTTACTTGGACTTTCTCTTCTTCTTTTTTTAACCAATATATGATGTTAGTAATCATGGAAATTAAATTAAATTTTTAGTTAATAATTAATCTTCTCAATAATATCAATTAAAAAAATACATAAAATACAATACGCATCTAATACTTGATTAAACTCATCCATCTTTTTAATCCAATCTTAATTAATATTTTATAATAGACCTAACTGGTTAATCTTTTCATTCGATCCACCTTTACCATTTTATTATTTTAAAACGAAAGGGTAACTTCCCTTCTTGACTTAATTATTCATTTCAAATGGTTGTTAATATATCAAAATATATTAAAAGAAGGAAAACTAAGGGATTTTCTTTTTTATAAATATCTAAATAACATTAATTACTTCATAGAAAAACAACTCTTTAAAAATAAAATTTTAACTATCTTTTAAAAAAATATTTTTAACATGTTAAGATTAAAGATTCACATATTGTAATTGCGAATGGTAAAACTCGAATATAGATATTTGAAAACTCATGAACTTTGATTTTTATTTTGTCCAAATCAAGATGTTAGATGTATTAGAATTAGTATGATTAACTATTAATCATGGGAAAACTAAAATCCATGCCCAAGATCCATTATTTGAACATGTAATGAACATAACAAGAAATGGTTAGAAATTATACCTTTGACGCGTGATTCTTAATCCCAAAAGTGGTATAATACACAAGACGAGGACCGCAAGCGAAGTCCCTCTATTGAAAGTCCACCCCGCAACGTATTACGAATATCCCGTATACTAGTACGAAGTTGTAAGAACGATTCCTAAAACTATCTTGTGTGTTTGTTCTAAGTATTAGTGCTTTTCTATAGGTGAAAAACTCTTAATATTTTATAGAGAAAAAGTAAGACCAAAAATGAAGAAAAACACTTTCCTTCTTTTTTTTTTTTTTACATTGATGTTACAACGCATTAAAAACATTGATATAATGGGTATTATGGTGCATAATTAAGGAGGTTATACTAACTCTTAAGTTCCCCTCCTAAAACACCTAAGTGAGCTGAAAAAGACTAAGTACAATGTATCATGTGTGCTGAATTTTCAGTCAATAATACCCATCTTTAAGCCTCTTAAATGGGTGTTTAATAGGATGTTACATAACACTTATTCCACCTCTTAATACACCAATTTTAGTACATCAAAGACTATAGCATTTTAGGTAGACCATGCACTAATACTTAATCTAACTAAACTTTTTTAATTAGATGAACAAAAAAATATTATTTAGTCCAACTAAATAATGTACACCCCAAATTAGTCTTAACTAATTTGTACACACAAAATGACATTCACGTCGCATTAGGTGTGACCCAATAGGATTAATCAATATTGAGCTCGGACCGTTATCAAATAACGTTCCAGTGACATTTAGAGGTTTCTAGTAAAACATAATTATTACCCAAATCGATTAACTTAGTAAAATATCCACTTGATTATTGAACATTTTTAACAATCTCCCACTTGTTCAAGAAACAAGTATAATAGTGCTATAGGACGCCTCCCACTAGCTCAACTTGTTTTAACAAGTTGTGAATCTAAAATCCTTGTCAATTTCTATCTCATTTAGACATAAGGTAAGAAATTCTGTCATCCTTATATAGTCTAAACATTTCTCGGATTCTAAGACGAACTGGAGAGACAAATGATTATCCCCATAATCCATTTGAGCATGGCCATGCATTTACAATTCCGACTCTCCGAGTGGCCTGAGATATAAACCCTAAAGAAGGTTTGACAATCCCATCTTGTCCCTCCTCTATTTGTCATGTAATTCATAACACTCCCGAGCATAGCCTTTATTGTCCCCTTTTACGGCATGACGTTTGACTATGTCAAGGAATATTAATTCTCACATACAGAATCAGTGAGAAACTCAGGTCAAAGGATTCTATTTACTAGTCATTTAGAGTTATTCTTATGACAACATGTTCTTAAAGAATACTTAAAACGAGTCATGTCCAAATAGAAATACTCTTATTCCTATCAACGTGATTAACTAGACATCCAATGTCCCTATGATCTATGAACAAGATCATCAGCTAATCAAAATTTTAACCACTAAGGGTAACTGGCGTCCATCTCAATTACCTGGTTGGGGACAAAATGTAATCTATGTTGTCTAGACATTATAGGGTTCAATTACTAGATCAAATCTAATAACCTATATAGAAATTCTAGAATACATTTTAGACATTACTTGACTCTAAACCACAATCAACTAATAATAAAGTTCTCAACTTTTATAGATAATCATAAAATGTATATTACATTCCAACAAAATAAATATACAAGTATCCAATATACTAAAACATACAACTTATTCAGCAATAAGTCTAATTCCCATCTCTGCTACATGCAACTCATGCTTGTGCTGAGACAATGGTTTAGTCAACGGATCTGCTACATTATAATTCATGTCAATCTCACATACTTTCACGCCGCCCCTATCTATGATCTCTCGTATCAAGTGAAACTTCCAGAGCACATGTTTGGATTTCTGATGCTCCCTAGGCTCCTTTGCTTGGACAATTGCGCCATTATTATCACATAATAATTGAATTGGTCCAGCAACACTAGGGACCACACCAAGCTCAGAAATAAAGTTCCTTATCCAAACTGCTTCCTTCGCAACTCTGCTTCGGTTGTAGAATCTGCAATTGTGCTTTGTTTAGAACTCTTCCTACTAACAGCATCTCCATTCAGAGTAAAGATGTAACCCGACTGAGATCGAAAGTCATCTTTATCTGTCTGAAAACTAGCATCTGTGTTACCCTTTACACATAGCTCAGGCATCTCTCCAAAAACCAAGAACTTATCCTTAGTTCTGTTAAGATACTTCAGGATGTTCTTGACGGCCTTCCAATGGTCAATACCAGGACAGGACTGGAATATGCTCGTCATACTCAAAGCACATGAGACATCTGGCCTAGTACAAATCATGGCATACATGATAGAGCCTATAGCTGAAGCATATGGAACTCTACTCATCTTTTCTAGCTCATCAGGAGTCGAGGGCTCGCTTCTTGCTAAGATAAGTGCCATGTGACATGGGTAGGTAACCTCTCTTAGAGTTTACCATGTTGAACCTTTCAAGAACCTTATCAATATAAGTTCTCTGACTCAGTCCAATCATCCGTTTTGATCTATGCCTATAGATACGGATACCCAAAATATATTGTGCCTCTCCAAGGTCTTTCATAGAGAAACAACTGCTTAGCCAATCCTTTACAGACAGGAGCATCGACACATCGTTTTCTACAATTAGTATGTCATCTATATACAATACTAGAAAACAAATGGAACTCCCATTAACTTTCTTGTATACACAAGACTCCTCGGGATTCCTGATGAAACCAAACTATTTGATTGCATCATCAAAACAAATATTCCAACTGCGGGATGTTTGCTTCAGTCCATAAATGGATTTAAGAAGCCTGCATACCTTCCTAGGGCAACTAGGATCCATAAAACCTTCAGGTTGTGTCATATACACCTCCTCTTCTAAATACCCATTTAGAAATGTAGTTTTGACATCCATTTGCCAAATCTCGTAGTCGTAATACGAGGCTATCGCTAGGATAATCCGAATGGATTTAAGCATAGCTACTGGCGAGAAGGTTTCATCATAGTCAATACCATGAACTTGCTTAAAACCTTTTGCAACCAGTCTAGCCTTATAGACAACTGCTTTGCCTTCCATGCCAGTCTTTATCTTATAAATCCACTTGCATTCGATAGGTCTAGCACCTTTGGGCAAGTCAACCAAGTTCCAAACTTGATTGTCGTACATGGATTCCATTTCAGATTTCATGGCTCCGAGCCATTTGTCAGAATCTGAACTCTCCATAGCTGCCTTGTAGGTAGTAGCTTCCTCTTTATCTAATAAGAGGATTTCATGACATTCATGAACTAAGTAACCCTCTAAAGGATCTCTCCTAGGAGGTTTACTTGCCCTACTACTCCTACGAATAGGGACATCCACAATTGGAGGAGTTACCCCTTCCTCAGCTCCCATTAAAGAAGCGATCTCAACTCCCACTCCTACTGTAGAAGTGTTTTGTGGTTGCTCATCTTGAGGAACAACTTCTTCAAGATGAATATTTCTCCCACTTGACTTTTCAGAAAGACACTCTCTTTCTAAAAAGACACATTCATGCCACAAACACTTTCTGCTCGCTATGGTTGTAGAAGTAATACCCTTTAGTCTCCTTCGGGTAACCCACAAAGAAGACCTTATCGAATCTGGGTTCAAGCTTGTTCGGTTGTAAACGTTTTACATAAGCTTGACAACCCCAAACCCTAAGAAAAGACAACTTAGGAACCTTTCCTGTCCATAACTCATATGGAGTCCTCTCGACAGCTTTAGATGGAGTACGGTTAAGAACATGAGCAGCAGTAAGAAGTGTAAAACCCCAGAAAGAAACTGAAAGATCGACTAAACTCATCATAGACCGAACCATATCTAATAAAGTTCGGTTCCTCCTTTCGGACACTCCATTCAGCTGAGGTGTTCTTGGAGGAGACCATTGTGAAACTATTCCACAACTCCTAAGATGATTAATAAATTCTTAACTCAGATATTCGCCACCTTGATCAGATCTTAGTGCCTTAATCGTCTTGCCAAGCTGATTCTGTACTTCATATTGAAACTCTTTGAACTTTTCAAAAACTTCAGACTTATGTTTCATTAAGTAGACATAACCATATCTACTTAAATCATCAGTAAAAGTAATGAAGTACGCATACCCTCCCCGAGCCAAGATATTCATTGGGCCACATACATCAGAATGTATGATTCCCAACAAATCTTTAGCCCTTTCACCAGTTCCAGTAAATGGTGGCTTAGTCATTTTGCCACTTAAACAAGATTCGCAAGTCTTATATAATTCAAAGTCAAATGAGTCTAATAATCCATCCTTGTGGAGTTTTAGAATGCGTTTCTCGTTTATGTGTCCTAAATGATAATGCCAAAGGTATGTTTTGTTTGAATCTTTTGATTTTAGTCATTTCGCTTTGTCTACATGATAGTTTGTTTTGTCCAAGTTAAGTAAGTAAAGACCATTCATACAATAGGCAACTCCATAACATATGTCACTTTTGTAAATAGAAAAAGAACCATTCTTTATTACAAAAGTAAAACCTTCAAAATCAAGACAAGAAATGGAAATTAAATTTCTATTAATTCAAGGAACATGATAACAATTATTGAGTTCCAAATACAATCCAGAAGGTAAAGACAAAACATAATTTCTTACGGCTAGTGTAGCTACTTTAGCTCCATTTCCAACGCGTAGGTCCACTTCGCCCTTCACAAGGTCTCTCTTATTCTGTAGTCCCTGTACATTTGAACAAATGTGAGAACCACATTCGGTATCCAGTACCCATGAATTAGAGGAAGCAAAGTTTATTTCTATCACATAGATACCTGAGGTAGTTAGGACATTTCCCTCCTTCTTATCCTTTAAGTACTTAGGACAATTCCTTTTCCAATGCCCCTTTTTCTTGCAATAGAAGCATTATTGGTCCGAAATGGCTCCAGGTTTAGTCTTGGCCTTGGCAACAACTTTGCCCTTGCCTTGACTAGTAGAAGACTTCTTTGCCTTGGCCTTCTTCTTGAAGGCCTCCTTCGCCTTCCTCACCATAAGAACATCCTTCTTAGGCTCGGGAGGATGAGTCCGTTCAGCAGTCTGGAGTAATCCATGAAGTTCACCCATGCTCTTATTAAGAGAGTTCATATGATAATTTTGAATAAAATTACCAAAACCATCATGGAGTGATTGAAGAATCAAGTCAACGACTAACTCTTCACCAATCTCAACCCCAAGGCATTGCAAGTTCTCAATATGACTCTTCATTTTGAGAACGTGCGGTCCAACTGGATCGCCTTTCTTGAGTTGGATGGCCAGAGTGGCTTTGAGTTCTTCAAAGCGCTCAACTCTAGCATGTTTCCCAAACATGGCTTGGAGTTGAGCCATAATGTCAAAAGCATCCTTGTCCTCGAATTGTTTTTGCAAATCGGGGACCATGGATGCCAACATCAAACATACGACATCATTAGATTTCTCTAGTGCAGATTCATAATCTGCTTTTGCTTGATCAGACTCGGTAAGGGCGGGCTTTTCGAGAACAGGAATATCAAGCACCTCTAGCTTGTGCTCATGCCTAAGAACTATTCTTAGGTTTCGTGACCAGTCGATAAAGTTCAATCCATTCAATTTGTCCTTTTCTAGTATAGACCTAATGCCGAAACTAGAAACATTGTTTGAAGAGTTGTTTGCCATCTACAAAAGAAGTAATAAAAGCATATGAGATTATAATTATATGATTATCTTGAATAAATCCAATTTATTCCACTAAATTAATATCAAATTTCCCTTATTAATCAAGTGACACCAAGACCCACTCCCACTAAGTTTAAGCAAGCTTTGGCTTGACACCTAAAACTAGTGATTGTGAGTAAAGAACTCTTTCTTAATAATCTAATTATCCTTGGTTTGACTAACTAGATAACCCTTTATCTAAAAGTCACTTGCCTCTAAGTGCCAACCCATGACCTACTTAGTTGAGTTTAACCATTTTTCACCTACTACTTATTTTAGGATAAAAAGTGGGCACCTCACTTTGGCGAAACCTACCCAACTAATGATCTTAAGCTTCGTAGTGTTACTAAGTGGAAAGGTAAAATACTCAATATTATTTAGGGACCTAGGTTGTTTTTATAAACTCTAACCATTATGTGAACTATGTGAGTTTGAGTCATAAACTAACAACCTAAAAATGCAATCATTCAAATAAACATCCATCCAATGCAAAAATTTAAATGAAAGCAAATTAAAGAGTTTGGTTCCTAGTATGGCCCTTACACCTAATAGATCACATCTATTACATAAAATCTTGAGTCATTACAATTCTTGGCTTGACTTGAATCTCCATTCTTGTCCACCATCTCCATGTTTGACCATCACAATTGATGCTTGATCACCATCTCCATGGATTACAATATTTTACATTTTGAAATAAAATAAACTAAATAACTAAATTTATTTAATTATTACATTCAAAATGATGGTATGCAAACCGTAAACCATGGGCCATACTAGTTACCTTAAAAAAAAATTATAACAGTTATACATCCACCCACTTGATATCTTCAAGTGGCCCATATAATTTAAACAATTTAAAATATAAAATTTACATAAACAATTTATAAATTAATTACCATGAATAATAATCTAATTATTATAGTTTTAATTTGCATTTGAGAATCAATTGAATCAAAATTCAATTAAAATCAAGAGAAAACACCTTTTCTTTGAAATATTGCCTAAGATCACAAGAGAAAACTTGCTCTTTTCATACTCAAAACCAGTCGGCCAGAATTAGCAAATGGAAAGAAACACTCTTTTCTTATCTTGCTAATTCATGCCGAACTAATAAACAAGATTTATAGTCAACTATTGATTATAAAACCATGCATTATTTCAGCTAAAGCAATATTGTAACAGTAGCAGACAATAATTTTCTTTTGAAATTAAGAATCTTAAAATGTAGTCAACTATTAACGAAAATCTAAGAAAACTAATTAATCAATTTAGAAATTTAGAGAGAATCACTAAATTGATTCTAAATAACAAAGTTCAAAACTTTGTTATTAAAATCAATTTTAATATCCCTTCCCCAAAGTTCTTAACTTTGTTTGGAAATTAAAATACATGGATTTATACTTTTACATATTGTTTTGTAAAATCAAACTAAATTATGTCAGAACATGCCAAATAATTTAGGACTGATACCACTATTAGAATTAGTATGATTAACTATTAATCATGCGGAAAACTAAAACCCATGCCCAAGATCCATTATTTGAACATGTAATGAACATAACAAGAAATAGTTAGAAATTATACCTTTGTCGCGTGATTCTTAATCCCAAAAGTGGTATAATACACAAGACGAGGACCGCAAGCGAAGTCCCTCTATCGAAAGTCCACCCGCAACGTATTACGAATATCCCGTATACTAGTACAAAGTTGTAAGAACGATTCCTAAAACTATCTTGTGTGTTTGTTCTAAGTATTACTGCTTTTCTATAGGTGAAAAACTCTTAATATTTTATAGAGAAAAAGTAAGACCAAAATGAAGAAAACACTTTCCTTCTTTTTTTTTTTTTTTTTTAATTGATGTTACAACGCATTAAAAACATTGATATAATGGGTATTATGGTGCATAATTAAGGAGGTTATACTAACTCTTAAGTTCCCCTCCTAAAACACCTAAGTGAGCTGAAAAAGACCAAGTACAATGTATCATGTGTGCTGAATTTTCAGTCAATAATACCCATCTTTAAGCCTCTTAAATGGGTGTTTAATAGGATGTTACATAACACTTATGCCACCTCTTAATACACCAATTTTAGTACATCAAAGACTATAGCATTTTAGGTAGACCATGCACTAATACTTAATCTAACTAAACTCTTTTAATTAGATGAACAAAAAAAATATTATTTAGTCCAACTAAATAATGTACACCCCAAATTAGTCTTAACTAATTTGTACACACAAAATGACATTCACGTCGCATTAGGTGTGACCCAATAGGATTAATCAATATTGAGCTCGGACCGTTATCAAATAACGTTCCAGTGACATTTAGAGGTTTCTAGTAGAACATAAACATTACCCAAATCGATTAACTTAACGTCTCATACTACACCTACAAGTAACGTATTATGACTTCGTAAAATATCCACTTGATTATTGAACATTTTTAACAAGATGTCCACTGTCAATAACAATGAATAATCCCCTCACTATGAATGTTCTCCAAAAAGATAAATGATTGATCATGTCGTTTGCTTTAATCATCAATACCAATGCTTTCATATGAAATTTATCTTTTTACCCATATAAGTGTCTCATAACCTTATACTAATAATGTCTTTGACAAAGTTTGATTTCATTGATTTAGTGAAAACTATTAAAAAAATCAGATAATATATTTTTAAAATATTATATTAGTAATTTAATTATTATTTTAAATAGTTATATGTTCAGTTTTCATTTTAATTTTTTCAAGTATCCTACTTTTTCTTTTCTTTTTTTTTTTCATTATTATACTTTCTATTTCTTTAATTTTAATTTTTTTATTCTTTTTGGGCACCAATAAAGCATGACAGAAGGGAATCGTGGGAGTTATTAAGAGTTTTGCAGCGTGAAAATAATAAGCCATGGTTAGTAGCTGAGGATTTTAACGAAATCCTGTTTTCATTTGAAAAACAAGGTGGACGAATTAGAGAAGAAAGACAAATGGAAGCGTTTAGAAAAGCATTGGAAGATTGTGATCTGACCCATTTGGGTTTTTCTTGACAATGGTATACGTGGGAAAGGGGTAGGCTTGCTAGTAATAATATCAGGGAACAATTGGATAGAGGGGTAGTGAATCCAAGGTGGTGGGAGTTGTTTCCAAGTTTTGAAGTAAGCCACTTACAACATAGTTTTCCATATCACTGCCCAATAGTTGTGAATACAAATAGGGATAAGGACAGGCATGCTGTGGGGTAACAAAGGTAATTTCGATTTAATGCTGATTGGATTTTGAATCCAAAGTGCGAGGAGCATTTCAAAAAAATATGGTCCTCAAATGCTCAGGATGTACTAGTGAAATTGAATGAGTTGGGTAGGAGTTTGTATGGCTGGACAAAAAAAGACAAGAAGCTAAAGGAACAACATACAGAAGAGTTTAACGACAGATTACTTGAATTGGGAGCTTGCGGAATTTCTGAAGAAGTTATGGAGGAGATTACAAGAATTAAATTAGAATCGAACCTCGAAATTGACAAAGAAGAGATTTATTGGGAGCAGAGGGCAAGAACTAACTGGCTTCGGATGGGTGATAAACATTTCATTATTAGAGACTGAGATGACAAAAAGATAGATTGGGGAGAAGAATCAGTCTCTTTTGAAGACTGATACAGAATTTTACATAAGGGAGGAAGAAAGGGATTATAGGCCAGAGGATCTAGTTACCGTTTCATTTTCCATTTTATTTTATTAGAAACAAGTGCTTTTGTTTTTATTGTTTTTGTTTCTTTATTTCGGTTTTTAATGCGCTGTTTGGGTTCTCAATAGGTAGTAAGCAGCTGTTTAATTTTTCATTTCTAAGGCCTGTAACCAAGTGACAATTTCTTTCTCATTTAATGATATCAGTCAGAATTTTCAAAAAAAAAATTATTCTTTTTTCATTAAATTTTTATTTTTCATTAATGAAAATAAAAAAATGACAAAATTTTGGTGTAACATGCATGAGAATCCAGCAAAAGAAAATCAAAGAAGGATTAAATAAAGGGTGGAGACCAATCATTTGAGTATTTTCTTTTCCATGTCTTTGGAAAAGTTATAACTATTAATTAGATGACGACATATTTAGGATATAAATGGAAATTTTATGTAATAAATATATTTATAAAAATGATATAAAAATGATTGAGGTTTTAATTAAATGATAAAATTGAAAAAGTGAAAATTATTAAATCTTAAGATTATATTTTTTAGATTTTACATAAAATAAATAAATATTACCCGGTCCCTAATAAATAATGTTTATTATTTTATAAAATAACTGATTTTTGATAATTTTATAAATGAATTGATTAATAAATAGTATTAATTTAATCCAACACTTAAAACTAATATATAAATGCATCGACATAAATTCATAATATCAATACTATAAATGATTTATTTTTTTCCACCATGCAATAATAATAAACTCTCATTTTATATTATGTAGATGGTACCCGATATGTAATTATATATATAAAGAAACACAGGCAACACTTTATCTCATTACACAAACCAAAGCAGAGAGGTCCCTCACTCTGTTTCACCCCCCGGTTCATTTTCACTCACACGTTCTATCTAACATGTCGGCAAAGGAATGCGGCCACCATGGCAAAGGCCGCAATAAATTCCGCCGAAGACTCCTCTTCGGCATTCTGTTCTTCATCCTGATTGTTGTAATTACAATCCTTCTCATTTGGGCAATCCTTCGTCCCAGCAAGCCCAGATTCATTCTCCAGGACACCACCGTCTACGGTTTCAACGCCTCCGTCCCCAATTTCCTAACATCCAGTTTCCAAGTCACCGTATCGTCTCGAAACCCCAATGACAGAATAGGAATATACTACGACAGGCTCGACCTCTACGCCACCTACAGGAACCAACAGATCACACCCCGGACTTCACTCCCTCCCACTTACCAGGGTCACAAGGATGTCAACGTTTGGTCGCCTTTCATAAACGGGAACATGATACCTATCTCCCCGGACTTTTCCACGTCTTTAAGTTCGGAACAGGCTTCCGGGTCGGTTTTTCTTACCATTAAGATTGATGGGCGGGTGAGATGGAAAGTTGGAGATTTCGTGTCCAGGAGATACCATCTTTACGTTAGATGTCCGGCAATAATTACTTTTGGAAGCAAATTTAACGGTATTATTGTCGCACAAAACGCTGTTAAGTTTCAGTTTGTGACTAGATGCAGCGTCAGTGTCTGAAGTTTGAACAGACTGAGGATTGAGGAACAAGAAAGAACTCAGGACGTCAAGTACTATTTGTTATTTTCAATCTTAATATCTCGTCTATCCCTTCGTGTTTTTTTTTTTTTTTTTTTTTTTTGGGTAAGGGAATTGTACACTTTGCTATACAATAAATGGAGAAAAAAATTGAAAGCAGAAATAGATAGTAAAAAAGTAGTAGAAATTTTTATTTTCTAAAACCAAAAGAAAAAGCCCAAGTTTGATTAATAAGAATCAAGCAGGTTGTGCAGTCTTTTTCATTTAGAAGTGACTTGTTTTTCTTCTTTTCTAGTCGTGGATCTTCAAAGTTTCTTTTTTAATTTTTTTTTTAAAAAGGAACAATTTCAACCTTAATTAGGGTGTCGTTTCTATTCATAAATCCATAATTTTAATTTGATATGATTGGATCCATGCACATGATTATACCCGGATGTATTTTTACAAAAATTATTTTAAAATTTGGATCGTTGTTTGAAAAATAATTTCATTCAACAAAAAGTTGAAAAGTAGGGATGAGTTTAGATAAAAAATAGGAAAAATAGATATAGAGGGCGGTGTTTAATTTCTTTTTATTTTTAAATAAAAGAATAAATATATTTAAACATATTTAAATTTGCAATCTTTTTATAATAATAATAATATCAATATCAACCCTTATTTGTTGAATGTGTAAATCCAATGCATTTCCTTTATACATTAACCCGAGTTGTTGGTAAGATTATTCACAAAAACTAATTACCATATCCGTTTTCCATTTAAGTAATTGGAAATTGTTTGAAATATTTACAAAGAACCAATATCGTAGGGTCCTAATCTCAAATGCAATTCAATCTTTTCTACTACCAAAACAAAAGTTCACTGGAAATTTGCTCAACATTACAAAAATAAACAATAAGGCAAGAAAATAGTGATTGAATGTGGAGGTCAACATCAAACGGTTGTGCTGTCTGGCCTTAGAATTTACGAAGGTTGAATATTCTTCGCTTGAATCGGGGCTAAACAGGTACTACAAATTTAGCATTCATCCAAGAAAATAAAAAAAAAGTGCCTGCTTAGTTTTCGTAATATATCTCAATTTTTTAACTGAATTTTGCCCCTCTTATTATTATTATTATTATTTGAAGTACTAATAATTATGTGTTTGGGAAATGGGTCCTTTCCCCCATGGAATTGTAGTGGAGTCGCTTTCTATGGATGAAAAAATTATATAAAAATAATATTTATAAAAAAATAAAAAATGATTTTTTATATAAAAAGATAAAACCACGTAGGATTATTTATACGACTCTACTCCGATGAAATGATATTTTCATTGAAGGATAGAGTAGAATGAGAAAACGAAAGGCGTAAGCAAGCAGAGCTAATGGAGGGGTTTGAATTGTTTAATGTGCCCAATATTTTTATGCAAGGGGAGGATAGTTTATTAAGGAATTTTTAAGGTGAATAACATGCAGTTCATGCACCGCCATCTTTGCAGAGCTGGAACAACACTTGCTTTCACCAACACCTAACTACCGAATATTAGGATTATAAGTGTTTTTTATTCTGAGTTAGGTTAAGTTTGAATTAAAATAATTTATTTTTGGGTTTAATTTTGATTGGCTGAAATTGAATATGTTTTTAGATGGCCGGTGTGTTTTCTTTTATAAAATTAAAAATAATAGTATGAGATTAATTACTATAGTTGTTAAATAAAAGATTTTATCGCACCACTATTATCTTTAACTAAGTTTGGAGATTAGGCGTGTTTTTGTATTACAACAAGTATGATTCTTTTGCTTTCGCTTCGGATTTTTTCATTAGAAATTATATATTAAATAATTGTACGAGCCCATTTGCCTGGCCTGTTTTTAGGCCAAAGCCAACGAGGCCCAACAGGCCCATTTTTTTCCAGCAAGCTAGGGTTTCTGAAAACCCTAGCGCTGCAAGCCTAAACCACTTGCCTCGCCTTCCAGCCACTCGCCTCCACTTGCCCTCTGCTTTGACTAGAAGTCATGTCCACCGCCCTTCCACCGCCTCTGACCTGCAAACATTAAAAGAGAATAGACAGAAAGTAACAAAATGTAAAAAAAAAAAAAAAAATGGCTATAAAAGCCGATTCAAAGTATTTGTAATGGGGTTTTTTTTTCAATCAATACAAAAAATAGATTCAAGAAAAGTAGAAATCGATTCAAAGAGAAGTAGAAACAGATTCGAGAAATTTCAAACCCAAATACAGAGATCCAAACACGAAAGTGCAGAGAAAAAATATAAAAAAACTACTGAAAACAAAGGCCAAAGGAAAGGTAAAATTTTTTTGTGTTTTCGAAACTCTCCATCTTTCTTTTTTGATACACACACACACACACACACACACACACACACACACACACACACATATATATATATATAAACAATAGTCTAAAAAATAAAAAAAAAACACACATTTTTACCTTTTCAGCCACCGTGCGCAGTGGTCGGAGTGACGGCGTCGGCGACGGAGACCGCGACGGACGTCGACCGGAGTTGGCCGGACTCCCCCTGCAGAGAAAAAAGAGAAAGGAAAATTTTTTTTAACTCGTAGCACAAATGAATTTTTTTCAGGGTTTTGGGCCTTATATAGCTCCCTAAAACGACGTCGTTTTGTGGGCTGGCCTTTAACCCCAAAACGACGTCGTTTCACCTGGTCCGACCCGAACCCGACCCGTCCAGATAGGATCTACGTGTTTTTAAGCCAAAGGGCAAATTGCCTTTTTGGTCCTTCCGCATTTTCAGTATTTAAAATCAATTTTTTAATTATTGTGATATTGGCCCAGAAATTTTACGCGGTTTGCGATTCTATCCCTCCCTCAAACGCTGCGTTTTATTCACTGGGGAAAATTGCATCTTTGGCCCCCCTTCTTTTGTACGCGTGTTTTTTAACCCCTGAACCTCTACTTTATTTGTAATTTGACCCAAAACTTCCATTTTTAATGCAATTAAGCCCCTTTTAAATTATTTTGCAATTTTTGTTATTATTACCATTATTTAACATTTTATTTTATCATCATTATTATATTCACTATCACTATTATCATTATATTTACTATTATTATTATTTATTATTATTCTATTATTATACCATAATAATCATTTTCACATTATTATTATTTTACTACCTTATTATTATTCTTATTATTTATTATTCGTACATATATATACCTTTTCTTTGTCGTTTTGTTTATCGATTGTTACTATTATCATATTATTATTATTATTATTATTATCATTATTATTATATTACTATTATTATTATTATTATTATTATTATTATTATTATTATTATTATTTACTTTTTTTACCATCATTGTTACTATTATTACTATTTTATTATTATTTCTATTACTCTTATTATTGTATTATTTATATACTTACTATTATTATTATTATTATTATTATTATTACTACTACTACTAGTGTGTTAATACTACTATTATCTATTTTATTATGTCTATTTATTAATTAAATCAATATTCTTTGTTATTTCTTTTCTTGCACAACATTGATTTGTCGTATCGGTTTACCCAATGCATCAAGTTTTCAAATAATCGATATTTCGTATTAAGGGTTTGAAAAATCGTGCCCTAACTTACTGGGTTCCGATTTTTCTTGTTCAATCTTAATGACGAAATACCTTTTCTTAAAATCTTAATACAAGTTTTAAATAAAATTCTTGTTCCCGGAAATTCGAAATGTCGCGCCCTAACTTACTAGACTCGACATCTAGATACTTTGAGATAAGTTTCTTTTTCCTAAAATGGAGACAATATCCCTAATTTGGCTTTTCAAGAAAACAAGCCCTAACTTACTGGGTTTTGATCTCTCGTTTGACAAATGACGGGAGACCCTCTTCAAATATAAAAGTAAGTTTTAAAAGGCGAGCGTAGTTTTGGGGGTCTAAAGTATTGTGCCCTAACTTACTGGACACGATGCTTTATCTCTTCGAAAATAAGATAGTCTTAACGTCCCTTTCGATCCCTTCAAGTTTTGGAAATTAGAAGTATCTATTTTGAATCATTTCAAAATTTTCAACATTAGGACATCGATCAATCAATTTGGTACCAATTTTGGGCGATCGAGGTGCTAATCCTTTCTCATCATGAATAGACTCCGAACTCATTTTCGGATTTTGTAGACCAAAATCGTTGTTTTGATAAATCAAACTGTTTATTAAAAACAACTATTTTACGAGGTGACCCGATCACACCCAAATAAAAATCGGTGGCGACTTCCTTCCTTTTTTTATTTTTTTAAAAAAACCCGAGTCGACCGCATCGTTCTTGTTTTATCCAAAATGGTTTGACGACTAGCGACTCCACTTTGGGGACTCGAGGTCGCCATAGATTGATTGATTTTGTCCTTTTGATTAAAATAGTTTGAAAAATCATGCTTCTTTTAATTCACTTTCAATATTGGGTCTCAGTAAATACTTTGGCATTGCATTGCACGAATTGTTGTGGTCACACCTTTAAGTGGGAGCGAGAGCTATGCCTTCGTGAGGTTTTCACCTCCGCATGGGCTAGTGAATCTTTCGAGATACATCCGTACCTATGTCTTCGTGAAGTTTTCACTTCCGCATGGCCATAGGGAAATGTATTCCCCTGAACTGAACTCGGTCCATATGAGCCTATAATGGGTGAGGATCGAGGAATCTGCTATTTCGAGTACCTTGAACTTTAGAACTCAACCACATGTAAGGAGCCTAAGAATCCACCCCGAGCCAAACTATACCGAACATTAGTAGTTACCCAGATAGGCGTTTGTGTATTTTACATGCTTTATATCTCATTTTGTGGTATTAATTGATGATGTTTTATTTTCTCTGCATGTCATTTCCATTTTAAGAGGCATCGATTCACGGTCCATTTCTGAGTTAGAAAGTTGATTGTGGAAAGCGAATTCCTTGATAAAGTGGAGGATAATGCAGCCGTCCGCACCTGGTCAGAGCAAAGCCAATTAGAAAGAGGGGACAGCTTAGCTGAGGGATATGTGTTGGAATTACGGGATTTCACCAATATCAGTGTCACGCAGAATGAACTCCAAGAGTTAAAAGAAATATGGACCCGAGTGGGAGGACGAGGCAAAGTAGTTGTTCCATATTACCTACGGGGATCTACCATACCTGCTTGATGTCAAAATAGATAAGCACCTATTCCGAGCAATGACTCAGTTATGGAATGATGCTTATAGCTGTTTCTCATTCGAAAAAGTAGATTTGGTTCCCACGGTAGAGGAATACACGACCTTGCTATATTGTCCGAGAATTCAAGTTGATAAAGCTTATTCCAATGCAGTTAATAGCCCGACTTTTGCGAGAAAATTGATGAATATCACGGGAATAAGCGAACAATGGGTTTTAGCTAGAATACAAAAGAAAGGTCGGGGTAAATGCATACCTTAGATGCATTTGAGGGACCTGATCCTAACGCATCCTGATGCAAAGAAAAAGATTGACGTCTTGGCCTTGTGTATTTACGGTTTGGTAATCTTCCCAAAAGCTCTAAGACACATTGATGAAGCAGTTATTGATCTATTTGGCCGATTAGACAAAGGGGTCACACTTGTTCCCGCTATCTTGGCTGAAAAGTTCATATCCTTGAATGCATCTCGAAAAATAGGTGAAGGTAGGTTTATTGGATGTACGCAGCTATTATTGGCCTGGTTCCATAGTCATTTCTGAAAGGTGGATAAAGTGTCTTATCGATTTTTGTTGAGAATTATTCCCATTGAAAGAGATAGTAGCTATGCCTAGGAGAGAAGACGTTCAAGAAAAGCGGATAGCGCTCCTCCAAAACCTTCAAGAAGACGACATCGAGTGGAAGGCTCCTTGGATGATTCCGACAAGGTCCTTTATCACCGTGGAAACTTTGATTGGGTTCCTCTACTAAGAATTTGGGGTGCCATCGCATATGCCTTTCTTTGGTCCTAAGACAAGATAGTTCAAGACAGTTTGTACCAACGACATACGGGCTAGCTCAATGCGAGTTCTCATACGAAGGGGGAGTTATAAGAAAAAGGTTAAAGAGATCTCTAGTGCCTGGAATCAGATTCACAGAATGAGAAGATTATCCGCAGGACCGAGGACGACCCCGAAATACAATGAATGGAGAGCTAGGAGAATCAATGATAACATTCCCAGCCAAATCCAGAAGGCGTCCGATCGAGAGAAGAATGTTTGTGAGTGGTCTCGTCATAATTAGAGATCGTGAAACAAGATTTTGAACGGATGAGTTCGAAACTTGGAAAAAGGATAGAAAAGCTGGAAGAAGAAAAGATGCTTGTAACATCCCGAAATAGGGCCTAAACGGAATAGTGGTTTCAAAACCATGAATCCAAGCTATAAAAGTTTATTATGATTAATTATTATGATTTATCGAGTGATTAAATACATGTGTTAGAGTATTGATAAGAAATTTTATTAATTTCATGCTTAAATTGCCTATTAGGACTTGTTTGCAGAAGTTGCTAAATAGGGGTTCTAATTTATAGAGTACTTGATTAAAATGGGAGTTTGAAGTAGGAGTCCTTAAATGGTAATTAGGCCATTATATTTTCATGGAAAAAAAATGGACATATATAGGTGGAAAGAACCAAAGTTTTTAATGAAGGGTAATTTAGTCATTTGCTAATAAAAAGGAATTAAAAGGGAAAAAGATGGCAAAATATGCTCATCTTCTTCATTAGGCCGAATTTTCAAGTGGTCACCATAGCTAGGGTTTGTTTCAAGCTTCCAAGCTCCATAGTAAGTGATTCTAAGCCCCGTTTTTAATGTTCTTTACATTTTTAAGCCCCGGTAGCTCGATTTAGCTTATTCTATCAATAATTCATGCTAGAGTTCATATTTGGAAAAATACCCATATGTGAAATGTGTTTATTTTGATGTTTTATGATAGAATATGAAGTCTGAAATTATGTTAAACAACTTTTGCTAAGTGATTTTAAGTGAAAACGAGTAAAATGGCTTAATCGGTAAAAATACCTAATGTTCATAAGTACAAGTTATAGTGAGAATTTGATGTTTCCATGGAAGGGAAAAATGATTAGCATGTCATAAAACATAAGAATAAGGGATAAAGTTTAATTTCCAAGCTTTGTGGAAAATGTGTAAATATGTAAAGTTTAGGGCAAAATTGTAATATTGCCAAAGTTAAGAGTTAAGGACTGTTTTAATAATGTGAGTATTAAATAAGCTAAATTTGCTATTATAGATCAAGAAGAACGAAATCGAGTTAGATCGAGAAAAGAAAAGATAGAAGACTAAATCAATATAGTTGATCGTATTTTGTTTCGAGGTAAGTTTGCGATAAATAAATGCAATATTATATTATTTTATATTTAATACTGTTAAATTCCAGCATTTACATATTTATTCTGTAAATGTATTATTTAAAGACTCAAGTATGAATTGACGGAAAAGCTATCCTGTGAAGTTCGGTTGAACCTTAGGAATGTATAGGATACAAATGTCATGACATTAGGGTTTAAGGAAATCATGTAAGACCATGTCAAGACATGGCATTGATATGTTACTATAAGGCAAAGATCTCATGTAAGACCATGCCAAGGTATGGCATTGGTGAGTTCATAAGGCAATGATACCACGTAAGACCATGTCAAGACATGGCAATGGTTAAGTTTCATAAGGAAAGGTACCCGCGTATCCTTAGTATTCCAAGTGGTTCAACGGGAAAATTCAAAGAGTATACCAAAGTAAAGGTAAGACAAGTTCAAGCTAAAAAGGGAAGGTCAGGCAAATTCATGTTTAAAGGTACAGGTAAGAATACAAGTTTAAGTATAATGAGTTAAAAGCTTAAGTGATCTTGATAAGAAAAGAATAAGATAATTGATTAAGAATGTTGTTATTTATTTACATGTAAACTTACTAAGCTTTATGCTTATGCCCATTTTTTATTTTATTTTATTATAGTATTACAAGCCAATTCGAGGAATCGAAAGCACGTCGGAGATCGTTACACACTATCAAAGGATTATATTGGTATTTTGTGACTCGACGTTTTAAGTTATGGCATGTATAGGGACTTAGCTATCTTGTGTGTATAACCTTATGATATGGCTTCAGATTGGATTGTAAATGTATGGTAATGATTAGCTATTAAAATGGCTAAATAAGAGCATGTTTTGAATGTTTTGTAATGCCTAGTTGATAGTTATTAGAAAGAAATTATGTAATTATATGCGGGAATAGTTTAGACAGTAGCAGTGACGTGATTTTGAAAAATCAACAAAAATAATAAAAATGTAATTAGGTTGTGAATGAGATATAAAATTAAATCTTATTGAGTCTGTTTTTATATGAAAGACACAGTGTAGGCAAAAGAATTGTATATTATGAGATAATTGATTTTTAGTACAGAGGGGTCAGAACTGTCGGTCTGTGTAACAGGGGAGACTTTAACTAATAAACTGTACTAATTGGTGACACCAAAAATTCTGGAAAAATTATAGTAAGAAGATATATAAGTCTAGTTTCATGGGAAATTTACGGATCTAAATTTTGAGTTTCGTAACTCGAGTTATAGTCTATTTACTGAACATGATGCAGATGGACAATTTCAATTTTTATGCCCTGAATCAGTAAGTTAAGTTTAGTAATGCCTCGTGCTCGACTCCGGCAACGGTTTCGGGTAAGGGGTGTTATATTTATTGGTATCAGAGCAAGGTTTAGTCGATTCTCGGAATATTTAGTATGAGTAAGAGTCTATCTATACATGCCATACTTATATTTTGATAGTGTGACGACTCTTGACGATTTAAAAATGTTTTTCTTTTATAGTTATGGATCCCGAACAGTGAGTGCAGATGATGTAGAGTAGTGCACCCACTCCTTCTAAAGGGACGGTGCCACAAGAAAGTCATGAAAGGCCCTTACAATTAGTCGAGGAGGAGGGGCTCGAAGCCTTCTTCAAGCTATGAATGAATGGTTTGTTGAGTTCGTTAAAGACGAACCCGACCGTTAAACCTCCACCCCTCATGATCCACAGACCACCCATGTAGCTTCCCGACCACAGATCTGATTAGAAGAGAGAAGCCACCCGTTGACAAAATCGAAAACAAGGGCTGAAGAGTTTTGGTGCTAAAGATGATGATGCAGAAAGCTGAATTTTGGCTCGAAAATACTATCGAGTTTTGACGAGTTATCACATAACGGAAGAGTGTATTAAATGTGTAGTGTCACTTAGAGATTCACCTACCGGTGGTGGAAGACACTTGTATCAGTAGTACCGAAAGAAAGAGTTACTTGAAATTTTTTTCAGGAGGAGTTTCGTAAGAAGTACATCAGTCAGAGGTTTATTGGCCAGAAAAGAAAAGAGTTCCTTGAATTAAAACAGGTAAGATGGTGTGAACGACTATGAATGTGAATTTGTCCGACTCAAGAATTATGCTCGAGAGTGTGTGTCTCAGAGGCTATCATGTGCAAAAGATTTGAGGATGGGCTCAATGATGATATCGACTATCGGTGGTGTTCTAGAGATAAAAGAGTTTGTTGTTTTAGTTGATGAGCACGTAAGCAGAGGAGTTGTTGATAAGAAAGGGTAAAGCTGAAATTGAGATGCAAGATACGAAGAAAAGCAGATGAGCAAGTCATTTCGGTCTACATCCAAGAGGCCTAGAGAGTTCTCTACGAGATCTAATTTTTCATAGGGTATTCTAACCAAAGCAGAGGTGGAAGATTTATGGATTCAAAAGCTCAAACTACTTCGATTGCGAGTGTTGGTAGTATTCAGCCTAATAGACTGAGTGTCCTCAATGTGGTCGACGTCATCCAGTCAATGTCGAGCAACCGAGGTTGGTTGTTTCGATGTGGTGCCGGATCATTTCATTCGGAGTGTCCCGAGATGGTAAAAAGAAATAATACCGAGTGCAAGATCAGGTAATGCCCCCGTTAGAGGCAGACCTCAGAGAAATCCAGGAGTAGGGGCAGGTAGAGGTACATTTAGAGATACAGCAACGAGATCCGATGTTAGATCACCTACAAGGACTTATTCTATCCGTACTCGTGAAGAGGCATCCTCCCCCGATGTAATTACCGGTACATTTTCTCTTCATGATGTTAATGTTATTGCTTTGATTGATCCGGGTTCAACCCATTCCTATATTTGCATGAAATTAATGCCTAGTATGAACATGCCCATAGAGTTTACGAAATTTGTGATTAAAGTATCGAATCCATTTGGTCAGCATGTGTTAGTAAACAAAGTATGTAAAAATGCCCTTTGATTATTAGAGGTTCTTGTTTTCCTACTGATCTCATGCTATTACCATTTGACGAGTTTGATGTGATTCTTGGTATGGATTGGTTAAGCGCACATGATGTGATAGTGAATTGTGGAAAGAAATTCATTGAGTTGAAATGTAAAATGGTGAGATCCTTGGGTTAATTCGGATGAGTCGGTAGTTCAACTTCCATGATTTCTATTATGTGCGCTTTCGAAATGTTTAAGGAAAGGATGTGAAGCTTATCTTGCTTTTGTGTTGAATACTAAAGACCCGAGTTGAAAATTGAATCAATGCATGTGGTAAATGAGTTTCTGATGTGTTTCGGAAGAACTACCAGTTTGCCTCCTATTAGAAGTTGAGTTTGGTATTGAATTAATTCCGGTACCACACCTATTTCTATTGCTCCTTATAAAATGGCTTCAATAGAATTAAAAGAATTCAAAGCTCATTCTGTGAATTAATTGATAAAGGCTTTGTAAGACCTAGTTATTCACCATGGGTGCACCAGTGTTATTTGTGAAAAGAAGGACGGTTCCATGAGATTGTGCATAGACTATCTGACTTAACAAGGTAACCATCAAGAATAAATATCCACTGCCTAGAATAGATGATTTGTTTGATCAATTGAAGGGAACCACTGTGTTTTCTAAGATAGATTTGAGATCTGGATACTATCAGTTACGAGTTAAAGAGTCAGATGTTCCGAAAACTGCTTTTCGAACTAGGTATGGTCACTATGAGTTTCTTGTGATGCCATTTGGCTTAACCAATGCTCCTGCCATCTTCATGGATTTAATGAACCGAATTTTCAGACCTTACTTGGACAAGTTTGTAGTTGTGTTTATTGATGACATCTTGATTTATTCTCATGATGAGACTGAGCATGCAGAGCATTTGAGAATAGTTTTACAGATTTTGAGAAATAATCAGTTTTATGCCAAATTTAGCAAAAGTGATATCTGGTTACGGGAAGTTTGTTTTCTTGGACACGTTGTCTCAGGTGAAGGTATTAAAGTTGATCCGAATAAGATTTTAGCCATTGTCGATGGAAGCCTCCGTGAATGTTTCGAGAGGTTAGAAGTTTTCTTGGTCTTGCCGGTTATTATAGACGATTTGTAGAGGGATTTTCCATGATAGCTACTCCATTGACAAGATTGTTACAGAAAGATGTCAAGTTTGAATGGACTAAGAAGTGTCAGCTGTAACACCCCCTACCCGTATTCGTTGTCGAAATAGGGTACGAGGCATTACAGGAGTTTACGATTTTTTTTTTTACTCAATATAACCCCTTTATAATTATCTAGCCTTCCCTGCAAAATTTTTTTTTTAACCGAGACCAATTCACATCAACCAATCTAATTCAACATATTTTCAAAATAAATCCATATATATTTATAAGATAACCTCATTACATACTAAAACTAAAATTTATTAGCCATACAAATGGCTGACCTTACATTCATTTCATATTAACATCTACTTTATTAGCTTATACATGCCATTGATTTCCAAAATAAAGTTTCTTTATATACCAAAATCTTGGGGTTGATAGTGTGATGTGTCTCCCACCGAATCCGACCTCCGAGCTCCTAACACTACAAAAGCAGGGAAAAGGAAATAGGGTAAGCACTTTGTGCTTAGTACGCTCATGTAACAAGAATTATACTTACTTAATATTTTCAATACAATGCAATAAACATTCATATATCCATTCAATGCACTATTGCCCTAACATACACAAACTCAACATTCAAGTTAATCCAATAATTTCCATATACCAATAATATATACCATGATTGATGAGCTCATCAATACCATGATTTTCGTTTCTTTGTTATATTTCCATATTTATCCCGTTGAATTACTCGAATTTTGATGGATTTTCGAAGTACACTTTTAGTGTACAATCCAGTCCGTCAATTCATGTTCATGTGCACATTTTCATTTCAGAGAGCACACCCCATGAACCTCATCTTTCAATGGATTACCGATCCAGCTAAATCCTCGTAATGTAAACTCATAGAGTATTGTCGGGATTACTAGTCCGGGCCAAATCAGTAACACCCTACCCGTATCCGTTGCCGAACAAAGTACGAGGCATTACCGAGAAGTATGGAACACTTACGGATAATTTAAACCATTTATCACTCAAATACCAAAACTGATTATAAAAGTTACCTTTGAAGTCCAAATCATGCATTAGGATTGGGTCGGGACTAAATTAGAATCATATAAATTTTTTTCATAAAATCCTTAAGTTTATCTCATTTACAAGGGTCCCACGCCTGTGGCTCACATGGCCGTGCCTCTGGGCGATATAACTCTCGACTTGCATCTATGAAGGAACTTGGGTCACATGACCTTAGTACACACCGTGTTGCTAGGCCGTGTGGTAAATTTAATTTTCACAAATTAGGCTATTTTCCAAGCCATATTTCTCACTCATTTGATCCTTATTCTTCACCCACGTTTAATACATACAAAACCGATTTAAGATATTCAATGAGCCTTATACTTAATACGATTTGTTAGTCGTACACTTCATATAAATAACAAGAAACGATTTAGGCTCAATTCTCATTAAATTTCTCTTGTACTTATACTTTTCTATACTATGTATTCATATAACATATAACAATCGCATCTCGTATTTCATATACATTTTATAACAATTTGTCTTGGTTTCAAACTACTTCATATTTGAGTTTTACTTATCAACTCATTTGAAACATCATCTTTACACAAATAGTGCACTTGAGATGCAAAATTCTATAATTATGAACGAACACATTTATCAAACACATTCCATGTTTTATATATTATAGTCTCATATTTCTATGTATCAATTACCATCATTTCCTCGTATTTTAACAAATACATGTAACAACTCATAATCATGCAATTCACTAACTCTTCCTGTCCATCACAATTTAAATTGACAAATCACTTATTGAGCTCAATTTCAATGTTCTCTAAAATCATTAGGATGTACGTATCCACCAATAAATTCCATGTACGAGATATCATCACCTCATATTTTCACATACATTTACTTTCCATATTATGAACTCAAATAACATACACAAGACATACCAATGCATTCCAAGTGCGTTTTCATAATATTTCATTTCAATTCAGATTATGTCATATTAGAACTCTTCTCATTATCTCATTCGGAATACCATTTCATACGGATAATACACTCAATGGTGTTCAAATATATAATCACAAATGAACTCATTCATCAACCAAGCTCTATGTTCCTGTATCATCAACTCATATTTCCTTATATCACATAATTCTATATAACACTTACCAACTTCATCAAATTAGTGAACGTCTTACGAAATTGTTCTGCTCCGGTATGCATTGAATTTTACTGATAATCACTGATGCCATAACATAGCTATGGTCTTTTTACTAGAATGCCATAGCTCAGCCATGGTCTTACATCTTAAACACGTATCACACCGATGCCATATCCCAGATATGGTCTTACACGGAAATCACTTGTCACTTGTAGCCGAAGCTACCACTATTCATTGATCAGGTAGCCGAAGCCACCACTTTTCACTGATCAGGTAGCTGGAGCTACCACTTTTCACCGATCGGTAGCAAGAGCCACCACTTTTCATCGATCGGTGGTGGAGCTACCACTTTTCCTTGATCGGTGGCGAAACTACCACTTTTCATCGATCGGTAGTGCCAAAGCTACCACTTTTCACTTTCACTTGTCCTTGATCAGATAAGTGTAGCCGAAGCTATCACTTATCACTTGTTGTCATGGTTCAACCATGGTCTTTTCCGTCAATTCGTCTTGTCACTGAACTGAAGTGCTTAATTCGATCATTTATTCAATTTTCATGCTTTTACATTATGCACGATTTTATCATCAATACATATGAAATAACACATCATGAAGTTCATAAAATTAACAAATGATCACTAAAAATTTAGCCATATAAACTTACAAGTTCAATTTTTGTATTATAACGATAATCATAATTTCATAATAAATATTCCAAATAAAACATTATATCAATTATAATCGAGCATGTAATCAATTTATACACAAGTCATTCATATATTATTTTTCCTCCTCCTCCTCTCCATCCACATCCTTAGTATAAACAACACACTTGTAAGTAACATTTTCTATAATTTTCACTATTTACTCATGTGAATGTTCAAGCTTCCCATCTGTGTTATAGTCACTAAATTATTTTTATCTTGAGCCACAGAGCTCCGAATTTCAAACTGTTAATTTTTCCTGAAACTAGACTCACATATCTTCATACCATAAATTTTCTAGAATTTTTGGCTTAGCCAATTAGTACAGTTTATTAGTTAAGTTCTCCCCTGTTACACAGTCTGACATCTCTGACCTCTCTTCACTAAAAATCAACTATCTCATAGTACGATTTTCATATAGTGATTCCGATTATTTCTAATGAAAATAGACTCACTAAGGAATACAAAAATATAAATTATATCTCATAATTATTTTTATACAATTTTTAGTGAATTTCTAAAGTGAGAACAGGGGATCACGAAGTTATTCTAAACCAGTCTTACAAAACTTTAAATATATCAAAATGTAGACTTCCTTTGCTTGCTACGTTTCTTTTATAAGAAAATAGACTCAACAAGCTTTAATTCCATATCTCACTCAACTTCTAATTCAATTTATACAATTTTTGGTGATTTTTCAAAGTTAGACAACTGCTGCTGTCCAAAACTGCTTTAATGTAACATGTTGATTTCTATTTTATCCCTAATTCCACAATTCATACAATTCAGTCCTTGCTGAATTTAACCCCTCAATTGAGTTAATTTTCTCATTTGATACTTTTCTCTATCATTTTAAACTACTTCATAACCTTTGAAAATCAGAATTTTAACACTAGGCCTTAATTTCAACTCTTTCACAATTAGGTCCTAAAATCAATTTTCATCAAATTTACTTAATAAAATCATCATATAACAAAATTAAAGCTTCAAATCAATATTTATTCATCATATTATTCCAGCACTAATTCACATCAACTTTAAAATTAGCCATAGAATCATAAACTAATGACATAGTAAGTTGGATCCAATTGTAAAAGTCCAAAACATAGAAATTTCAAGGAGAAAGCAAGAATTAAACTTACATGAAGCTTGAGTATGAAAACCAACTTGAAACTCTCTCCATGGCTGTTTTTCAGCTGAAGAAAATAAAGAGAAATGAAGAGAAATCTAGATAATTCCAATTTGGTCCAATACTTATTTAACTAATTTTGGCAATTTTCCAATTTTACCCTTATTTCATCCATTTCCTGATTTTCCTCAGCTATTGCCGCCCAAAATATCTCCTTTGGGCTTATTTTCACTTTAGGTCCTTCCTCATTTGACAATTAAGCTATTTAATCCTTCTAGCAACTTTTATACACTTTTCAATTTAATCCTTTTTATTTAATTAACCACCCAAACGTCAAAATTTTCTAACGAAATTTTAGTACTACCTTATTAACATTCTGTAAATATTCATAAAAATATTTATGACTCAGTTTATAATACCGAGATCTCGATACCTCTTTTTCTCGATTTCTTGATCAAATAAATCTTTTAAAAGCTACATTTGGCTTGTAAATATTAAATAATATAACTTACGAGTTCATTTGGCAGATTTGGTGTTCTCGAATCACTAATTCTGATATTACTGAAATTTGGGCTATTACAATTCTCCCCCTCTTTAAGAATTTTCGTCCTCGAAAATTCCTTCAGTGGAGAAATTAAAATATTTCCACCACTTATACCTTTTCCGATATCAATTCCTTACATGAAAATTAGAGAAACCCAGATACTAGAATCACCACGTTTCTATGATCAAACCAAAAACATAATCATAACAGACATAGTTATCACAAGCTAAAGAACACACTTTAAAGATAAGTCACGATTAATAATTTACGAAGAATGAATGATAGGAAAACCAAGATAAGGAAATTCAAGATACAATACCATACCAGAAATCCGAGAACATAACTCATAAAATAATAAAGATACTAATGATTCCTCAGATAAAGCCAGAAGAAAAACACTGCTTGTCGACTCTGGACTTCCATCATAACAGAGATAATATATTTCCAAATATTTATATATAAGATAGAATAATATCCAGCAAAAACGGAAGAATAGTCCAACATAAATTTTTACCATCGACTTTATTCTAACATAATAAAATAGAATTCAAAGAGATAAATAAATACCGATCATAAACCGACCCGACCAACAGGGCTTTCATCTAACATCATAGTTAGCCAACATTCTCATAACATAAGAACTCCATCAGAGCTGAACAATCACACACATGTATCTGAGGATAAAAGAATATATATATAGAATACCCAGAAAGATCATCACATTCATCTCAACTATAACTATCATACACTGATATCTTTACTACTCAATTATTATTTCTCTAACTAATTCTGCCATCATGTACTTCGCATCATTCCATTCACTAACGAAAATCAATTCGGGAAGAATCTCAACAAATACATACTTTAGACTTCATACTCAATTGAGGCGAATAGTCGAGACTAGCTTCTTCTTTATCTGTGATGTTGCATAATCTGTGTAACCTTTAAAATAATCTGATATTTCTTCTAAAACTGAGTTCATTTGTCGCACTATACTTAACTCTCTTTTTTTTTTTTTTTTTTTTTTTACATTACTAATTATTTCACCACTGAACTCTTTAGCTTCCCACTTATGAACTTATTCACCATAATTCTTGCGACTTTCATCATAAAGCAACACTAGTAAGGGGGTGAGGTCGTAAAGCCTCTAACTTGACTCTCATAAATACAGACATATGAGTTAGCATTCATCATCAATGTAATATCATCATAATCACATAATTCAATCTAAGCAAATTTTCATACTTAGTCATGCTACACGAACTTTTCGATTATCTTATTCAAACAAGTGTACTTAAACATACATTCCATGAATTTTGAGTAATTTACTCATAACAGTCACTTAATCAAGCATGTTAGGCACATAACATCATATGAATACCAACATACATGGATGAGCTTATCACAACATAGACTTCCGTTTCATTTCACTTTTCCACATTTCCCAACTTATGGTTATCTCATTAAGCACATTAACACATGCATATCATGAACTTCTATTCATACCTTTCCACATTCAACACATCATAAGCACATTTTAATCATCTCAATATCATTTTTTTAGCATTATCGACAATAGCTCGGTTGGAAGTCATATTTGTCTTAACAAAACAATTTCGTTAGAGCCGGGAGATATCACACTATCACAGTTCACATATGGCATGTATAGATAGACTCTTGCACACACTATGTTAGTCCGGGAATCGACTAAACCATAGCTCTGATACCACTAAATGTAACACCCCTACCCGTATCCGTTGCCAGAACAAAGTACGAGGCATTATCGAGAAGTATGGAACACTTACAGATAATTTAAACCATTTATCACTCAAATACCAAAATTGATTATAAAAGTTACCTTTGAAGTCCAAATCATGCATTAGGATTGGGTCGGGACTAAATTAGAATCGTATAAATTTTTTTTCGTAAAATCCTTAAGTTTATCTCATTTACAAGGGTCCCACGCCTGTGTGGCTCACATGGCCGTGCCTCTAGGGCGTATAACTCTCTGACTTGCATCTATGAAGGAACTTGGGTCACACAGCCTTAGTACACACCCGTGTTGCTAGGCCGTGTGGTAAATTTAATTTTCACAAATTAGGCTATTTTCCAAGCCATATTTCTCACTCATTTGATCCTTATTCTTCACCCACGTTTAATACATACAAAAACCGATTTAAGATATTCAACTGAGCCTTATACTTAATACGATTTGTTAGTCGTACACTTCATATAAATAACAAGAAACGTATTTAGGCTCAATTCTCATTAAATTTCTCTTGTACTTATACTTTTCTATACTATGTATTCATATAACATATAACAATCGCACCTCTGTATTTCATATACATTTTTATAACAATTTGTCTTGGTTTCAAACTACTTCATATTTGAGTTTTACTTATCAACTCATTTGAAACATCATCTTTACACAAATAGTGCACTTGAGATGCAAAAATTCTATAATTATGAACGAACACATTTATCAAACACATTCCATGTTTTTATATATTATAGTCTCATATTTCTATGTATCAATTACCATCATTTCCTCGTATTTTTAACAAATACATGTAACAACTCATAATCATGCAATTCACTAACTCTTCCTGTCCATCACAATTTAAATTGACAAATCACTTATTGAGCTCAATTTCAATGTTCTCTAAAATCATTAGGATGTACGTATCCACCAATAAATTCCATGTACAGATATCATCACCTCATATTTTCACATACATTTACTTTCCATATTATGAACTCAAATAACATACACAAGACATACCAATGCATTCCAAGTACGTTTTCATAATATTTCATTTCGAATTCAGATTATGTCATATTAGAACTCTTCTCATTATCTCATTCGGAATACCATTTCATACGGATAATACACTCAATGGTGTTCAAATATATAATCACAAATGAACTCATTCATCAACCAAGCTCTATGTTCCTGTATCATCAACTCATATTTCCTTATATCACATAATTCTATATAACACTTACCAACTTCGTCAAATTAGTGAACGTCTTACGAAATTGTTATGCTCCGGTATGCATTGAATTTTACTGATAATCACTGATGCCATAACATAGCTATGGTCTTTTTACTAGAATGCCATAGCTCAGCCATGGTCTTACATCTTAAACACGTATCACACCGATGCCATATCCCGGATATGGTCTTACACGAAATCACTTGTCACTTGTAGCGAAGCTACCACTATTCATCGATCGGTGGCAAGCCACCACTTTTCATCGATCGTAGTGGAGCTACCACTTTTCACCGATCGTGGCCGAGCCACCACTTTTCATCGATCGTGGTGGAGCTACCACTTTTCACTAATCGGTGGCTAAACTACCACTTTTCGGTTTCGATCGGTAGCCAAAGCTACCACTTTTCACTTTCACTTGTCCTTGATCAGATAAGTGTAGCCGAAGCTATCACTTATCACTTGTTGTCATGGTTCAACCATGGTCTTTTCCAATCAATTCGTCTTGTCTTTGAACTAAAGTGCTTAATTCGATCATTTATTCAATTTTCATGCTTTTACATTATGCACGATTTTATCATCAATACATATGAAATAACACATCATGAAGTTCATAAAATTAACAAATGATCACTAAAAATTTAGCCATATAAACTTACAAGTTCAATTTTTGTATTATAACGATAATCATAATTTCATAATAAATATTCCAAATAAAACATTATATCAATTATAATCGAGCATGTAATCAATTTATACACAAGTCATTCATATATTATTTTTCCTCCTCCTCCTCTCCATCCACATCCTTAGTATAAACAACACACTTGTAAGTAACATTTTCTATAATTTTCACTATTTACTCATGTGAATGTTCAAGCTGCCCATCTGTGTTATAGTCACTAAATTATTTTTATCTTGAGCCACAGAGCTCCGAATTTCAAACCGTTAATTTTCCCTGAAACTAGACTCACATATCTTCATACCATAAATTTTCTAGAATTTTTGGCTTAGCCAATTAGTACAGTTTATTAGTTAAGGTCTCCCCTGTTACACAGTCTGACATCTCTGACCTCTCTTCACTAAAAATCAACTATCTCATAGTACGATTTTCATATAGTGATTCCGATTATTTCTAATGAAAATAGACTCACTAAGGAATACAAAAATATAAATTATATCTCATAATTATTTTTATACAATTTTTAGTGAATTTCTAAAGTGAGAACAGGGGATCACGAAGTTATTCTAAACCAGTCTTACAAAACTTTAAATATATCAAAATGTAGACTTCCTTTGCTTGCTACGTTTCTTTTATAAGAAAATAGACTCAACAAGCTTTAATTCCATATCTCACTCAACTTCTAATTCAATTTATACAATTTTTGGTGATTTTTCAAAGTTAGACAACTGCTGCTGTCCAAAACTGCTTTAATGTAACATGTTGATTTCTATTTTATCCCTAATTCCACAATTCATACAATTCAGTCCTTGCTGAATTTAACCCCTCAATTGAGTTAATTTTCTCATTTGATACTTTTCTCTATCATTTTAAACTACTTCATAACCTTTGAAAATCAGAATTTTAACACTAGGCCTTAATTTCAACTCTTTCACAATTAGGTCCTAAAATCAATTTTCATCAAATTTACTTAATAAAATCATCATATAACAAAATTAAAGCTTCAAATCAATATTTATTCATCATATTATTCCAGCACTAATTCACATAAACTTTAAAAATTAGCCATAGAATCATAAACTAATGACATAGTAAGTTGGATCCAATTGTAAAAGTCCAAAAACATAGAAATTTCAAGGAGAAAGCAAGAATTAAACTTACATGAAGCTTGAGTATGAAAACCAACTTGAAACTCTCTCCCATGGCTGTTTTTCAGCTGAAGAAAATAAAGAGAAATGAAGAGAAATCTAGATAATTCCAATTTGGTCCAATACTTATTTAACTAATTTTGGCAATTTTCTAATTTTACCCTTATTTCATCCATTTCCTGATTTTCCTCAGCTATTGCCGCCCAAAATATCTCCTTTGGGCTTATTTTCACTTTAGGTCCTTCCTCATTTGACAATTAAGCTATTTAATCCTTCTAGCAACTTTTATACACTTTTCAATTTAATCCTTTTTATTTAATTAACCACCCAAACGTCAAAATTTTCTAACGAAATTTTAGTACTACCTTATTAACATTCTGTAAATATTCATAAAAATATTTATGACTCAGTTTATAATACCGAGATCTCGATACCTCTTTTTCTCGATTTCTTGATCAAATAAATCTTTATAAAACAAAATCTACTATTTCAAAAATCTTTTAAAAGCTACATTTGGCTTGTAAATATTAAATAATATAACTTACGAGTTCATTTGGCAGATTTGGTGTTCTCGAATCACTAATTCTGATATTACTGAAATTTGGGCTATTACAAAATCCCCTGCAACGACAATTACTCTAATGAGTTTGGATCTGAATTACCAGTCCAGGCTAAATGTGTAAATATGTAAAAGTTTAGGGGTAAATTGGAATATTGCCAAAGTTAAGAGTTAAGGACTGTCTTAATAATGTGAGTATTAAATAAGCTAAATTTGCTATTATAGATCAAGAAGAACAAAATCCAGAGTTAGATCGAGGAAAGAAAAAGATAGAAGACTAAATCAATATAGTTGATCGTATTTTGTTTCGAGGTAAGTTTGCGATAAATAAATGCAATATTCTATTATTTTATATTTAATACTGTTAAATTCCAGCATTTACATATTTATTCGTAAATGTATTATTTAAAGACTCAAGTATGAATTGACGGAAAAGCTATCCTGGAAGTTAGGTTGAACCTTAGGAATGTATAGGATACAAATGTCATGACATTAGGGTTTAAGGAAATCATGTAAGACCATGTCAAGACATGGCATTGATATGTTACTATAAGGCAAAGGTCCTATGTAAGACCATGCCAAGGTATGGCATTAGTGAGTTCATAAGGCAAGGATACCACGTAAGACCATGTCAATACATGGCAATGGTTAAGTTTCATAAGGAAAGGTACCCGCGTATCCTTAGTATTCCAAGTGGTTCAACGGGAAAATTCAAAGAGTATACCAAAGTAAAGGTAAGACAAGTTCAAGCTAAAAAGGTAAGGTAAGGCAAATTCATGTTTAAAGGTACAGTAAGAATACAAGTTTAAGTATAATGAGTTAAAAGCTTAAGTGATCTTGATAAGAAAAGAATAAGATAGTTGATTAAGAATGTTGTTATTTATTTACATGTAAACTTACTAAGCTTTATGCTTACACCTATTTTTTATTTTATTTTTTTTATAGTATTACAAGCCAATTCGGGGAATCGAAAGGACATCGGAGATCGTTACACACTATCAAAGGATTATATTGGTATTTTGTGACTCGACATTTTAAGTTATGGCATGTATAGGGACTTAGCAATCTTGTGTGTATAACCTTATGATATGGCTTCAGATTGGATTGTAAATGTATGGTAATGATTAGCTATTAAAATGGCTAAATAAGAGCATGTTTTGGATGTTTTGTAATGCCTAGTTGGTAGTTATTAGAAAAAAATTATGTAATTATATGCAGGGGAACAGTTTAGACAGCAGCAGTGACGTGATTTTGACAAATCACCAAAAATAATAGAAATGGAATTAGGTTGTGAATAAGATATAGAATTAAATATTATTGAGTCTATTTTTATATGAAAGACACGGTGTAGGCAAAAGAATTGTATATTATGAGATAATTGATTTTTAGTATAGAGGGGTCAGAACTGTCGGTCTGTGTAATAGGGGAGACTTTAACTAATAAACTGTACTAATTGGCCACACCAAAAATTCTGGAAAAATTATAGTAAGAAGATATATGAGTCTAGTTTCATGGGAAATTTACGGATCTAAATTTTGAGTTTTGTAACTCGAGTTATAGTCAATTTACTGAACATGATGCAGATGGACAGTTTTAATTTTTATGCCCCGAATCAGTAAGTTAAGTTTAGTAATGCCTCGTGCTTGACTCCAGCAACGGTTTCGGGTAAGGGGTGTTACAATGATCCTCCAATTAGAGGTGGATGGTCAAAAATCGGAGGCTGAGAAACTCAGAAAAGAAAAATGGAAGGTAGAGGAAGACCGAGATAACTTGAAGACGGAATACAAGAAGATGCGCCTGACGATAAAAACGCGAGATTAGGGAAAACTTCGGAGCAGTGGCGGCAAGAGATCCAAGAGGAAAAAGCCTGAGTTAGCAATTGGGAGAGAAAGTTTCAAGAAATACGAATGCAAAAAGAAGACTTAGAGAAGGGCATGATAGAAAACCAAAAGGAGAAAAAGGGACTAAAAGCGGTCTCTACACCACTATCGAAGTCAAGACTCGGAAAGCAAACTGAAGTCAAGCCTGAAGAGAATCGAGGAAATGAAGGGTAAGGTTGAAGAGCTAGAATCGGCATTACATAGTAGTGAGCTCCGGATTGAGCTTCTGGAAACGAGAGAAAGGCGTTGGGGGGAGGAGCTTCGCCATTCTTGCGAGCAAGTTAGAAGTCGGAACTACCTCATGGGTGAAGCGATAATCCAGATTCGAGAGGTAGCTGATCACCTACAGACTTTGGCTCCAAAAGCTGACATATTGAGCGTGAGATATGAGCTACCGCCAGGTCATGATCAAGAGCTAATCTCCTTGCTTGGGAAAATCAAAACATTAGGCCTTAGGGCGAAAGCATATTTGTAATCTGCTTTATGTAAAGGGTTTTGCCTTCTAATAAAGTTTTCTAAAATAAAGTTGATCAGAATCGATGTCTTCTTCCTGCATTCATGCATTTGCATTGCATCATATTACATGCATTTAAGTTTATAAAAAATGGGCCTAATTAGCTAAAATTATCAGAAAAAGAGAGAGAGAAAAAGAAGTGAAAGGGGAAAATCTAGAAGCGGAACATCACTACGGAACGCGCGCTAAAACCAGGAAAATAGATCAAAGGTTCGAACAATTCCAGAAAGAAATGCAGGAACAAATGCAAGAGCAAATGTTAAAACTCCAGCAGGAAATGAGGGACCAAATGTTGGAGGCCCAGAGGAATATGGTGGCCCAAATGGCCCAAATGATGAACGGGGCAATGGATAAGGGGAAAGGCCCTATGCCTCCAATGAGGAAGCGAAGAAGGCATCCCCAGGTTTTACCCGCCACATGCAAGAACAAGGCCTGAGGAGTATGTCCTAAGGCCACCAATTGCAATCAGGCCCCAACAAGGGCAGGACGACGCTAGACCTCCCATGAGCTTCCACGCAGGCTCCGGATCCCAACCAGGAGATAACCCGGCCAATCTTGTTGTACCTGATTTAGATATGGCAGAGAAAATAGTGTTGAGAGAAGAATCTTCAAGGCAGTTAGAGGATCGTTGCAAATGGCTGGAAGAAAAATTCAAGGCACTAGAAAGTATCGATCAGCATCATGGGATTGACGCAAAAGATTTAAGCCTGGTTCCGGATTTAGTACTGCCTCATAAGTTTAAAATGCCTGAATTTGAAAAATACAGTGGGACTAGCTGCCCGGAGGCCCACATCACCATGTTCTGCAGGTGAATGGCTGGCTACGTGAACAATGATCAACTCTTAATTCACTGTTTCCAAGAAAGTTTAGTGGGCGCAGCTGTTAGATGGTATAATTAGCTTAGTCGGGCCAACATTAGTTCCTGGAGAAGTCCGGCTCAAGCATTTCTAAAGCATTACATCCACATTACGGACATGGCACCGGATAGAATTACTTTGCAAAGCATGGAAAAAAGACAAAATGAAAGTTTCAGACAATACGCACAAAGGTGGAGGGAGGTCGCCATGCAGGTCCAACCACCCCTTTTAGAAAAAGAGACTACCATGCTCTTCATTAACAACCTGAAGGCCCCTTTCATAACTCATATGATAAGGAGTACGACTAAAAGCTTTGCCGACATAGTAATGGCAGGAGAGATGATCGAACATGCCATAAGGGGCGGCAAGATCGAGGAAAAAGAAAGCGCTAGGAGGGCCGCTCCTAATAAAAAGGACGGTGAAGTAAATAACGTGAGCACGCACAAGGCGATCACGGTTAATCGGCCAAAGGCAGTCACATATGGACAACAAGGGCCGGCAAGACAGGAATCAGGAACCAGATCGAATACCGAAAAAATTCAATTCACACCAATTCTAATAACGTACAAGGAGCGATATCAGACCTTGTTCAACGAGCATATCGTGTCCCCGTTCTATTTGCAACCATTGCAACCTCCATACCCTAAGTGGTACGACCCTAACGCTCAATATGATTACCATGCAGGGGTAGCGGGGTATTCGATAGAGAATTGTCTCACCTTTAAAAAGGCAGTCGAGAGGCTAATAAAGATGGAGGTCATAACATTCGACGATTTGATAAAAAAGGGGAACCCACTACCCAATCACGAGGGTAGAGGGGTAAACACGATTGGTAAGGAGGAAGTGAAAAAGATCAAGAAGGACATCACGGACGTGAAAACCCCATTGAGAGTAGTCTGGGAGGAAATGGCAAAGAGATGATTGACAGATTTAGATCCTGCGGAAAACAGGAGGTACATAAATAACTACTGCGAACTCCATAAAACAAAAGGGCACGAGATTCAAGAATGTGCCCAGTTTAGAATCTTGGTGCAAAACCTTATGAACAACAAGAAACTAGAGTTTTATGAAGAAGGAGTAGAGGAAAGGAATGTATGTGTGACCGAGGAAGAATTGATGAAGCCTGGAGTCAATTACCCGAGAATCATCATCTCGCGAAACACGGAAGGTGGGGTGTAGGGAAGGCTGAAGATTATAATTCAGAGACCTGCTTCTTTTCCCTACAAAGACAGTAAAAAGGTACCCTGGGACTACAATTGTAATGGGATGATACCAGGGGCGGAAAGCTCCACTAGCATTTCTGAGGAAGTCAAGAATGAAGGGTCTTATACGCGTGGAAGGCAGTGCGACCCTAAGAACAAAGGAGCGTAACCAGTGAAACCAAAGACTATGCTGACAAGAAAAAAATTCAAGCCCACATCAATGAACCCGTAAAAGATGAGGAGGCTAAAGAATTCTTGAAATTCTTGAAACAAGTGAGTCTGACGTGGTAGAGCAATTGCACAAACAACCAACTCGCATATCCGCTAGCCCTCTTTATTAAGCTCAGAAGTGCACCGTGAAGCACTAATAAAAGTACTGAATGAAACTTATGTTACTAAGGATATATCCGTTAATAAATTGGACCGCCTAGTTAGTAACATAAGTGCTGACAATTTTATTTACTTCAGTGATGATGAAATCCCACTAGGAGGCATGGGATCAACAAAGGCCTTGCACATAACTACTCGCTACAAGGGATACACTCTGCCAAGTATGTTAATAGATAATGGATCAGCTTTAAAAGTCTTACTTTTGGCTACACTGAGGAGGTTGCCTATAGACAGCTCTCACATGAAAGCGTGCCAGAACATAGTGAGAGCATTTGATGGCACCGAAAGAAGAGTGATGGGAAGAATGGAAGTGCCATTATTGATCGGGCCTAACATATATGAAGTATATTTTCTAGTCATAGACATCAAGCCCTCTTACAACTGCTTGTTGGGAAGGCCGTGGATTCATTTAAAGCGGTGACTGTGCCTAAATCATCGCACTGTAAACGAAGTCGGTAATGAAAACCGATGGTAACTATAAACGCTCAAGAAGACATCATAGCAACTATTACCAACGAAGCGCCATATCTAGAAACAAGTGAGGAGGCCGTTGAATGTTCCTTTCGATCCTTAGAGTTCGTAAATGCTACTTTTATCTCGTAGGGGAATGAAGTCCCGGTGCCTAAGCTGTCCAAAACCACGAGGATAGACCTACGAATGATGATAGGAAAATGGGCTCTACCAGGAAAAGGATTGGGCAAATATCTCCAAGGGAAAGTTCAGATCCCGATGTTGAAAGAGAAGAGAGACCGTTTTGGCTTGGGTTTCAAACCAGATGCAAAACAAATGAGGAAGGAATAGAAAAGAAATAAGAAAGGAGAAGGGCAAGGTTGAACGGAGAGGACGTCAAGTGGGAATCAATGACATTCCCTCACATATCCCTTACCTTTGTGTCAGGAGGAATAATCTACCCGGAGAATCTTTCTCACATCAATGCCATACACGACGAGGAAACCGATCATAGAAACTTGTTGGGCATTCGCCTGTACGAACCTAGAAGCATTCTGAACAATTGGACTGCAGAGGAATTTCTTGTAGTTTTTAGAGATTACACAGAGTAATATTCAGAACGCACTCATTGTTTTAAGCCTGGAAACAATGAGATTTTTTTGTGAAACAGGCTTATGTTCGATATTCTGTTCCAATGAAATGCATCTTTAATTCTAACAAACTTTTTTTTTCATTTCTTGTTCCCATTCATATCATGTGAACAGTTGTCCTTCAATTCATTTATTCTTTGTACATCCCTTGATACCCATCATAGGTCCCTAGCCATCAATAATATGAGCAACGATACTATAGATTCAGAGGTCCGTTTTGAGCAAAACATGTGTTTAGAGGAATCTCAGGATTTTGAAAATGACAGAGAATGTGACTTGCCTCCGATTTGTTGAGAATGGTAGAGCAAGAAGAAGAACATATCCTCTCGCATAAAGAGTCGGTGGAAGTGGTGAACACAGGAGAAAGACAAGAAGTGAAGATCGAGCTTGTATCACGGCGGAGACCAAGGAGATCTCATCGAGTTACTCCAAGAATTCAAGGATGTATTCGGCGTGGTCGTATCAAGATATGCCCGAATTAATCGATATCGCGACACACGGTTGCCCATAAAAGAAGAATACAAGCCCGTCTAATGAAGCTTCAAGAATGAGACCGGATGTTTTGTTAAAATAAAAGAAGAAGTCGAGAAACAATTTAACGTCGGATTCTTACAAGTGGTTAAGTATTCGGATTGGGTGGCTAATATCGTCCCTGTCCCTAAGAAAGATAGAAAAGTGCGAATGTGCGTAGACTACAGAGATCTAAACAAGGCTAGCCCGAAAGATAATTTCCCGTTGCCTCACATCGACACCTTAAAAGACAATACGGCGGGCTATTCGTTGTTCTCCTTCGTGGATGGTTTCTCAGGATACAACCAAATAAAGATGCATCCTGAAGATATGGATAAGACAACATTTGTGACCATATGGGGGACGTTTTGCTACAAGGTGATGCCGTTTGGGCTAAAAAACGCGGGAGCGACATATCAGAGGGCCATGGTAACCCTATTTCACGACATGATGTACAGAGAAATTGAGGTTTACGTCGACGATATGATCGCCAAGTCCCGAACTGAAAAGGAACATGTGTAGGTCTTAAGGAAACTATTCTTGAGGTTGAGGAAATTCGGCTAAAACTTAATCCGACAAAGTGTACCTTGAGCTCGATGCAGGAAGTTGCTCGGATTCGTGGTCGATAAAAGGGATTGAGGTTGACCCAGACAAAGTCAAGGCCATACAGGAGTTACCTCCACCACGTACCCAAAGAGAAGTTAGAGGTTTCATAGGAAGGCTAAATTACATCACTCGGTTCATTTCACAACTAACTGAGAAGTGTAACCCCATATTCCGTCTTCTTAAGAAATGCAATCCGGGCATGTGGGATGAAGAATGCCAGAAGACCTTCGAAAAAGTAAAGCAATACTTGCCCAATACCCCAGTATTGACACCGCCTCATCCAGGTAGGCCACTAATCCTTTATTTGACAGTGCTCGATAATTCAATGGGATGTGTGCTTAGTCAGCATGATGATTCGGGAAAAAGAGAGAAGGCAATATACTACCTTAGTAAAAAATTCACTGAGTGTGAAACAAGGTACTCGTCAATCGAGAAACTATGTTGTGCCTTGATTTGGACAACTCGAAGATTGAGGCAGTATATGTTATATCATACGACATGGCTCATCTCAAAGCTAGATCCTCTGAAATACATGATGGAGTCTACTGCTTTGAATGGAAGGATGGCCAGATGGCGGATTCTGCTTTCTGAATTCGACATAGTCTATGTGAACCAAAAGGCGGTAAAAGGGAGTGCAATAGCAGACTTTTTAGCCAGTAGAGCCCTTGAAGATTACGAGCCTTTAGACTTCGATTTCCCTGACGAAGATTTGATGTATGTGGCAAACATTGGAGAGGGTGCCTCAGAGGAGCATCCTTGGAAGCTAAATTTTGACGGAGCATCAAATGCCGTGGGCAATAGAATTGGGGCAGTTCTGATATCCTCAAAAGGAGACCATTACCCATTTGCTTGCAAACTGGATTTCGATTGCACTAATAACATGGCTGAATATGAAGCTTGCATCATGGGTCTCCGTCGTAATCTATCAACTTAAAAGGGAACGGGAAACCAGGGATCCAAAGCTGGCCATCTACAAAGGATTGGCCCAAGATTTGATCAGAGAGTTTGACGACGTCACTTTCCGTTATTTACCCAGAGACGAAAACCAGATGGCTAATGCTCTGGCCACCTTAGCCTCCATGGTCCGAATAAACGAGAATAAGGATATGAAGCCTATACGAATAAGCATTCATCAGGACCCAGCCCATTGCTACAATATTGAGGAAGAAGAGAAAACTGGCCTACCATGGTACCACGATATACTACGGTACGTGAAAAATCGTGAGTACCCGGACCAAGAAACTAAGAACGATAAAAGAACATTGAGAAGACTAGCATGTGAATACGTCCTGGATGGAGAGGTCCTATACAAGAAAAGGAAAGATCAAGTGCTGCTGAGATGTGTGGATGCCGCCGAAGCTAAGTTAATCCTGGAAGAAGTCTATGAAGGCGTCTGCAGAATTTACGCCAATGGTTTCACAATGGCCAGACAAATAATGAGGTTTGGATATTATTGGTCCACTATGGAAGGAGACTGCATCAACTATGCCAAAAAATGTCATAAATGCCAGATTTATGGAGACAAGATTAATGTGCCTCCGTCACCTTTACACGTTATGACTTCCCCATGGCCATTTTCCATGTGGGGCATGGATCTCATTGGACCAATCTCACCGAAAGCTTCAAATGGGCATCGGTTCATCTTCATGGTCATCGACTACTTCACCAAGTGGGTAGAGGCTGCCTCATATGCTAACGTCACTAAGTCGGCGGTCAGTCGGTTCTTGAAGAAAGAAATCATTTGTTGATATGGAATGCCTGAGAGGATCATATCAGACAACGCATTGAACCTAAACAACAGTACGATAGCGGGAGTTTGCAGCCAATTCAATATTAAACACCACAATTCGTCTCCGTATCGTCCAAAAATGAATGGGGCGAGAAGCAGCCAACAAAAACATTAAAAAGATAGTGGGAAGATGACCGAGACTTACAAGGATTGGCATGAAAATTACCGTTAGGCTTATGCTTATCGAACGTCCGTCGAACTCTCTACTGGGCAACGCCTTTCTCATTGGTTTATGGGATGGAGGCGGTTCTACCTATTGAAGTAGAAATACCTTCTCTTGGGTATTGTCAAGTGAAGTGGATGAGGCTGAATGGATCCAGCTCGATATGATCAATTGAACTTAATTGAAGAAAAGAGATTGAGGCTATCCGTCACGGTCGGATGTACCAAAAGCGAATGATGCGATCTTACGATAAAAAGGTTCGCCCAAGGGAATTCCATGAGGGGACCTTGTCTTTGAAAAAGATCCTTTCCATACAAAAAGATTACAGAGGAAAATGGATGCCGGCGGGAAGGACCGTATGTGGTAAAGAAAGCTTTCTCGGAGGTAATCGATTCGACCGAGATGGATGGGAAAAGTTTGCCTAATCCCGTGAACTCAGATTCAATTAAAAAATACTTTGCTTGAAATGGAAGAGGCCAAGGTAAAAACCCGCAAAGGGCACTGTGAGACTTCAAAAAAAACAAAAACAAAAAAAAATGGAGAGGCCAAGGTGAAAACCCGCAAAAGGGCACCTTGAGACCAAAGGGCTTTTTGAGTTGAAAACTCGAAAAGGGTGGCTCAAATTTTGAATGGACACATCGCGATCTTGCAACGCTAGAATCAACAGAAGAGGAAGCACGTTGCATATCGGGGCATCAACAAAATACTTTGAGTCTTCTAAGCACATGACAGGCTCAAAGTAGTCTTCTTGAAGTTTGTATATAGAAGCCCAATTGGCGATGTCTAAGCGTCTGATCCATGTTGTTCATTTTACCATTTTTGGGTTCTTTTTCTCCGTAAAAAAGGATATGTCCGCAGTCAATTTTCTTTCATTTCATAGATAATTCATTTTAACTCTCTTTGAAATCGACTTACTGTTACCCATCATTAACATGCTGCATTGAAACAATAATTGATGAACTAACAATTTCACAAAGGAAAGTTCCACATATTACTTTGGAAATCTCTAGATAAAACAGGAAACCGAAACAGGACAATTGTTTAGAATTTCCACGAGCACAGGATAAAGACATTGGGAAAAGTGGGTCTTAATAGAGACCATTTCTTCAAAGTTCCTCGCCCGATTCAATAATCGTGGCAGGGTGAATAATGTTACTTGGTCACTTAGAAAAAGTATGACAGGCCAATTTTCGATAAGGAAAGATTCAAAAACCCCTAAATTGCTGATGAACGAATCCAAAACAAACTAAGCCGGGTATTCTTCAAGTGGGAGTTGTGACTCCCGGGGAAGACAGCTAGAAGTCAATGCAGGCCCATGTTCCGAGGCCTAAAATGGGCTTTGAAATTTCCACAGGGGCAAGTCATTCATGTGAAAACGGTTACTGCAAGGGAAACGAAGATAAAACCTTGACAGATAAATGAGTGATAACACCTTGAATAGGAATCATACTCATAACATCTTAACTCATTCCAATCATGGCATCCTAATCATTAGGCATGAGCATGTACTCATTCTGCAAGTTATGTCCTTAAAAGGACACTATAGGAACAGATGAGAGAATAGCAGATTTGACCTTCCTGAAGTTGCAAGAAGCAGATCGAAGATATCAGTCTGGTGGTCCTTGAGTTTGCAGGGATCAAATTGAAAATAGCATATTTGACCTTCCTGAAGTTGCAGGAAGCAGATCGAAGATATCAGTCTGGTGGTCCTTGAGTTTGCAGGGATCAGATTGAAAATAGCAGATTTGACCTTCCGAAGTCGCAAGAAGCAGATCGAAGATATCGGTCTGGTGGTCCTTGAGTTTGCGAGGATCGGTGAAGATAGCAGATTTGACCTTCCTAAAGTTGCGAGGAAGCGGATCAAGATATCACCGTTGAAGATAGATAGATTTGACCTTCCTGAAGTTGCCGAAAGTAGATCGAAGATATCAGTTTGGTGGTCCTTGAGTTTGCAGGGATCAGATTAAAGATAGCAGGTTTGACATTCCTGAAGTTGCAGGGAGCAAATCGAAGACATCAGTCTGGTGATTCTCGAGTTTGTAGGGATCAGGTGGAAAATAACAGATTTGACATTCCTGAAGTTGCAGGAGGCAGATCGAAGACATCAGTCTGGTGATCCCTGAGTTTGCAGGGATTAGATTAAAATAACAGAGTTAACGATTCCTGATGTTGCAGGAGCAGATCGGATACAAGTCTTATCTCCATAAAGTCGCAACAGATTAAATTGGAGCTACAAGTTCTATCTCTCTGAAACAGCGGCAGAGGGGATCAAAACAACAAGAGGCGGTGGATTGGAATAGGGCTACTTGAAGTATAAGAACACTAAATGAGTCAAGTCTTAGCAAGGCCGGGTAAAAATGGTCTCTTTTGAAAGTCTTTGCTCCATTCTCGCTACATGACAATGAGCAAAGAGGGGCAGCTATACGAGCCCATTTGTCCGGCTTGTTTTTAGGCCAAAGCCAACGAGGCCCAACAGGCCCATTTTTTTCCAACAAGCTAGGGTTTCTGAAAACCCTAGCGCTGCAAGCCTAGGCCACTTGCCTTTGCCTTCTGGCCACTCTGCCCTCCACTTGCCCTCTACGCCTGACCAGAAGTCATGTCCACCGCCCTTCCACCGCCTCTGACCTGCAAACATTAAAAGAGAATAGACAGAAAGTAGCAAAATGTAAAAAAAAATTGGCTATAAAAGCCGATTCAAAGTATTTGTAATGGGGGTTTTTTTTTAAATCAATACAAAAAACAGATTCAAGAAAAGTAGAAACCGATTCAAAGAGAAGTAGAAACAGATTCGAGAAATTTCAAACCCAAATACAGAGATCCAAACACGAAAGTGTAGAGAAAAAATATAAAAAAAAAACTACTGAAAACAAAGGCCAAAGGAAAGGTAAAATTTTTTTGTGTTTTCGAAACTCTCCATCTTTCTTTTTTGATACATATATATATAAACAATAGTCTAAAAAAATTTTAAAAAAAACACATTTTTACCAAGGTGGCCGGAGCGACGGTGTCGGCGACAGAGACCGCAACGGACGTCGGCCGGAGATGGCCGGACTCCTCCTGCAGAGAAAAAAGAGAGAAAGGGAAAAAAAATTTTTAACTCGCAGCACAAATGAATTTTTTTCAGGGTTTTGGGCCTTATATAGCCCCCTGAAACGACGTCGTTTTGTGGGCTGGCCTTTAACCCCAAAACGACGTCGTTTTACCTGGTCGGACCCGAACTGTAACACCCTAAATTAGGGGTTGTTTGAAAATTGAATTATTTGTTCCCATGTGTGTGTGTGCTTGAAGAAATTAATATTATGATTTATTTGGCATGATTCTAAGGTCTAGAATTAAACCCGAGCTAGGCCTGACTTAGGGTTAAAAATTTCTTTTTAAGTACCTAAAAGGAAAGAAGCTAGGAGTTAGGGGTTAAATAAAATTTTGGGTGAAATGTGTCACAAAGAGCGGCACGGCTAAGTGGCTTTCACATGCCACTTAGGTGCCTTGGAGGTGGCGTCAAAGGAGGTCCTAGGGTCGAGTCTCGGCAGTAACAAAAAGGGGGAGTGTTTTTTTGGGGTTTTGTTGGCGGTAAAGAGAAGGGGGCCCAAGCAATGAAGGCTTTAAAGAAAATTCAGGCAAGGTTCATGGCATGAAAGTGAGTTGCCAGTGGCTTGGGCTTGAGGTGGCAATTGAATGTGTCACGGTCGATTTGTTGGAATGGATTTTGGCTTTTATTTTTAGGGTAATCGGCCTAGGAAGGCCTTATAATTAAAAGGTTGAGAGCTCATGACATGAAAGTCTAATGGGTGGAGTGGCATAAGGCGTGAAGAGGGAGGGCTGTGGCGTGAGGTCCTGGTTTGAACTGTGGCAGCTGCATAGTTTCTTTTTTTTTGTCTTTTTGGCGTATGGAAGAGTATTGGCATGAGTGTGGACTCTTTAAATTGATAAAGATAAGGTTTTATTTTTGCAAAAATTCGGCTGGAAGGGGGGATTATTAGTAGTTTAATTGCTATTAATTGTTGAAGGTGAATAAGGGATTAAATGTAGGATAATTTTGCTTTGTTTTGTGATAAATAAAAGCTGGAATTTATCACCTAAAAGGGAGGAATTGGCCAGCATTGGGACTCCTTGGGGGGCTGTTCAAAATTGATTTTGTACAGCAAGAAGTGCCCAAAAATTCCAGAACTATTTCTTCTTCTTTTCTTCTTCGTCATTGTCGAATTTCCTCTAGGAAATCCTTCAAAATTTTCCAGCATCTTCCTCTTTTACTTAGCCGAAAACCACCATTGATTTCCTTTACATATTTTCTTTTTCTTTTCTTCCCCCATTAGCCGAACCCCTACCACCTTGCTGCCGAAATTCCCTTAGACAAACTCCCCAAAATTATTCAAAATTCCAACATCTCTTTAGCCAAATCTACTCTTCCATATTTGCTGTAGTTTTGGCCGAATATCAAAGGAAATAGTGCTCTCTTCTTCTCCAATCGGTTTGAGAGGAAGGTAAGTGTTGGTAAGGATCTATTTTAGTAAGTTATTTAGTTAAGTGATTGAAAAGCCGAAGGCTTGGGAGGCTAACTGTTTTGTGTCTTAAGGTGTGGCCGATTGTCAGAGGTAAACCATCATTTGGCTCGGGATTTGGTAGGAAACCGAATCATTTGTAAGGTAAGGGTGAAGTGATAACCCTTTGGAATTAATTTGGTTTGGCCGAATGGTCTAGGGCACTAACCTTGTGTTTGGCCGAATATAGGGGCAAGGAAATCTAGGGTGGCCGACTTGATTCTTCGGGATTTAGGACTCTCATTAGTAACATGTGTGTAGATACACACTTTATAACTAATTAATGTGCTAAGTACTTTGTGTATGCTAAATCGGATTTGTGTAGCTTTGATTTAATACCATAAAGGTATAAGAAAGGCTTCGTAAGTCCTTGTCGTTATGAGTTCTTTATGATGCTTTTGGGAAGCATGACATATTTGGTATATGTGATTTAAATATATGGTTAATGATAAATCCGATGTATGTTGCTAAATAAGCATGTTGGCATGATTTACATTAAATATCATGGATTGATGTGGGATATATGAGTGGAGGGGAAGTGATATTCGTGTTCGATCGGACACCGTGGTTTGGTACCACATTTCGTGACTACGGCCACCGAGGTTTGGCACCTCAGGAGGTTTGGCACCTCATAGCGTCCGTCGCCGGTGGCGTAGCACCAGTTGGGTTGGCCCCACGAGATGATATTATTGGATTGACGCCAGTGATTTGGTATCACACGTGGGTTGGCCCCACAACTTATTATATGTGACTTGAGTCACCCGTGGTTTGGCACCACCAGTGGTTTGGCACCACCCAGTGGTTTGGCACCACAACATTGATGGATATCGTGACTTTAAGTCACCAGTGGTTTGGCACCACCAGTGGTTTGGTACCACACGGGGTAGAGAAGGTGTTTTGGATGGTTAGGTTGGGTTGCATGTGCATGTTTATTAATGACTTGTGTATGAGTTACTTTTAGGGTGGGGATTTACACACTGAGTCTTGGTGACTCACCCCCTTCCCTTAACATTTTGCAGATGAGTAGATAGCGGAGATGGAGCCGGAGAGGACTCGAGGCGGCCATGCTTATTGTTGGAGTTAAATTTATTTTCGTTAAGTTTAATTATTTTATTTCCTAAGTATTTTTAATTTGGGATGTAATAAGGCCGCTATTATTATTTGGATGTTTATTTTACTTTTATTTTACTTATAAGGTATTACAAATGTTAAAGTAAACCGGGTAAAAGTAACCTTTTCCAACTTAATAACTTTTGCGAGTTTTCAAAGACGTTACCGTCGGGTAACCAAAAATAAACTTAGTCAACTACAACTTGATGATTTTAAAATGTACATGAGCAAATGTTTTCAAAAGGGTTTATAAAGCCCAACTGTATTTATGAAAAGGCCTAACTGAGTTTTCAAACCCCGTTTTAATACCTTAGCCAAATTTTATCAATTTTCACCAAACTTTCAAATTGACCCAAATTATTTTACCGAGACATACCAGATCCGTCAGACTCATGGGCCGGGTTTGGAGTGTTACAAAATTGGTATCGAGCCAGTTCAAAACTTCTATGTGGGGGCCCAAGGCCCAAAATGTTTGGTTTTTGGATAGAGCCCTATTATGATGTTTTGAGAAACTGTTTTGGCTTGAACAGCATGGCACCGAGTCTCCGGCACCTATCCGCCCAGATAAGTAATTCTATCAATTTCTGTGAATTCTTTTGATGAGGGGTAGAAGGAGAAAATGGGAACGTAGACTACTAGAGTAGAACTGTTGAACCCTAGGGTTAGCATACCCCAACAGATATTGCATAAGATTTAATAAATTCCATAAACAAACCTCGTGAGTTGTCAACGAGCAAAGGATGTGGCAATCGTTATATCTGCGTGTTCAGGATTGGATTCTTGGGGCACGGTATTTAAGCGTCCTCGTGACTCACCTCCTACTCACTTGAATCCTACTTGGTGCGTGGTGACGGCTCATCCTAGCTGAGACGACACACTCACAGGCTAAACTTGATAACTAAAACCCGAAAGGGATTAGCCATTTTGTTTTTGAAATAAATTAAACTTTAGCTCTTAAAAAAAATGACCAAAATACCCCTGGTTTGTAAATTACCAAAATACCCTTCGTGTGAAAATTTTTCAAATAGGAATTTTCAAAATATCCCTCTTTTGTAGAATCACCTAGAACCCAATTTTTGGAAATCATTTTGTGAAAATGCCGATTTTGTGAAACTACCAAAAATACCCCTGGGGTAAAATTACGAAAAAGCCCTTGATCTATGATATTCCCAAAATACCCACGCTTTAATCAAAATTTCACCACATAAAAAGTGCTCAAAACCTTAAATTGTAAAACGTCAAAATTTTAGAAATTACAAAATTACCCCTAACCAACAAAATTAGCAAAATGACCTTGGTTTTCAAAATTTTGCAACACCATCAAAATGGAAGATAAATTTAAAAATAACTCCCAAAGTTTTACAAATTTTTGAAACATCCTGGTTTATCAATTTTACAAATTCACCCCGATTTGTGGAAAATTACCAAAATGCCCTTGAAGTTTCAAAGTCACCGAAAGACCCTAAATTTTAAAATTTTCTCAAAATACCCCGGAAATTAAGAGTTTTAAAATAATTTTGACAAAATCATCCAAAATTTTCATTTTGGAAAAATTACGAAAATACCCTCAGAAGACAAATTACGAAAATACCCGGTAGTGGAAAAACAATCACAACGAAACTACAACGCCTCTTTGATTAAATGAATGAAAGGCGTGTGTTGGTATGATTACGAAAGAACCACTTCTAAAACTCCGTCATAAAACTTCTTCATGATAACCAAGTGAAATACTAACGATAAAATTTTTAAGCAGATAAGCGCAATAGCTAGAATGAGTTCAAGAGGTCGAGGACGCCCGCCAAGGGCCGTGGTAGGGTAGGATGGCCTTGTCCGAGCCAATGCAGGTCCGGACATGGGTCAGAAATGAGATGCTGAGGAATTAACATAAAACCGAATTTCAATATCAAACGGTGGTAATGATGTCGATCTCGTCAGATTATGGGTATTGGAGCGGGTTGTCGAGGCAAAAGGGTGCAGGAGCCCAGTAAATCATGGTTGAACGACTCCGGGCTAACGGAGCAGAAGTATTTAGGGGAGTTTCCGGAGTGGCACCTAGTGCGGCGGAGTATTGGCTAGAATCCACTGAAAGGATTATGGGTGATTTAGATTTCACGGCTGAAGAGAAGTTAAAGGGTATCATCTCTCTGCTTCGGGATGAGTTATATCAGTGGTGGCTCACCGTGAGGGATGGAACGGTAGCAGAAAATCTCACTTGGGAGTTCTTCAGGGAAGCTTATCAGAAGAGATATATTGGAATTAGCTCTGTAGACGCACAGAGGAAAGCTTTCCTAAACCTGGTTCAAGGAAATAAAACAGTGGCAGAGTATGAGGCCGAGTTCCTCCGATTGAGTAGATATGCTCGTGGTATTGTGGGTCTAGGGCATGAACATTGTGTCGTTTGAAGATGGCCCGAGAGATGAGTGGGAATGATGATAGCTCTACGGCAGAAAGGGAGTTTGTCATGTCTAGTAGAGAAATCTAAGGTTGTCAAGGGTAAGACAATTGGTCGACGGAACCAAGATCGGAATTAGAATAAGAGGAGCTCGGAACCTTCAAGGTTCTCGGGTAATGAGCAGAAGAGGACGAGGTTTGATGGGTTGGATCAAACTGCTAGGCCTACTACTGCTAATCCCCAATGGCCGCCACGGTGTGCTCGATGTGGCAAGTCTCACACGGGAGTGTTGGCATGGAAATCGGGATGCTTGAGTGTGGGTCCTTGGAGCATCGAGTTAGAGACTGTCCTAGGAAGGCGCTAGGCCGAGAACGGAAGGTCGGGATCGTGCAATCAACAAAGGGATAACCAACAACCACAGAGAGGGTCGAGGAAAACTAGGGGTAATGGAAATGGTAGCAGGCGGCCGAGGTCTTGAAGGTGCAGAGGCGAGGCAACCAAGGTTGGTTTATGCAATTGGTCAACGCGAGGAGGAAGATGTGCCAGATGTGACAACGGGTATGTTCCTTATTTCTGGAATACCCTTAATTGCTTGATTATTGTAGAGTTTTCTTGTTTTCCTAGGGAAGTGCCTGAAACCTTGGTTGTGAATTTAGAGGTGGTGCTTAGGAAGTAAGATAGTTTTATTAAGATCAGTCGCGTAGTAGTAAGTTTAGTCTGGTGAGTTAAGATGTACGACTATTCGTTAGTAAGTAATTTCGGGGACGAAATTATTTTTAAGGGGGGTAGAACTGTAACACCCTAAATTAGGGGTTGTTTGATAATTGAATTATTTGTTCCCATGTGTGTGTGTGCTTGAAGAAATTAATATTATGATTTATTTGGCATGATTCTAAGGTCTAGAATTAAACCCTAGCTAGGGCGACTTAGGGTTAAAATTTCTTTTAAGTACCTAAAAGGAAAGAAGCTAGGAGTTAGGGGTTAAATAAAATTTTGGGTGAAATGTGTCACAAAGAGCGGCAGCTAAGTGGCTTTCACATGCCACTTAGGTGCCTTGAGGTGGCGCCAAAGGAGGTCCTAGGTCGAGTCTCAAAGAAGAATAAAAAAGGGGAGTGTTTTTGGGGTTTTGTTGGCGGTAAAGAGAAGGGGGCCCAAGCAATGAAGGCTTTAAAGAAAATTCAGGCAAGGTTCATGGCATGAAAGTGAGTTGCCAGAGTGGCTTGGGCTTGGAGGTGGCAATTGGCAGGTCACGGGTTCGAGCTGTTGGAATGGATTTTTGGCTTTTTATTTTTAGGGTAATCGGCCTAGGAAGGCCTTATAATTAAAAGGTTGAGAGCTCATGACATGAAAGTCTAATGGGTGGAGTGGCATAAGGCGTGAAGGGGGAGGGCTGTGGCGTGAGGTCCTGGTTTCGAACCAAGGCAACTGTAGTAGTTTCTTTTATTTTTTGATGCTGGCGTATGGAAGAGTATTGGCATGAGTGTGGACTCTTTAAATTGATAAAGATAAGGTTTTATTTTTGCAAAAATTCGGCTGGAAGGGGATTATTAGTAGTTTAATTGCTATTAATTGTTGAAGGTGAATATGGATTAAATGTAGGATTATTTTGCTTTGTTTTGTGATAAATAAAAGCTGGAATTTATCACCTAAAAGGAGGAATTGGCCAGCATTGGGACTCCTTGGGGGCTGTTCAAAATTGATTTTGTACAGAAGAAGTGCCCAAAAATTCCAGCAACTATTTCTTCTTCTTTTTCTCTTTGTTTTGAATTTCCTCTAGGAAATCCTTCAAAATTTTCCAGCATCTTCCTCTTTACTTAGCGAAAACCACCATTGATTTCCCTACATATTTTCTTTTCCTTTTCTTCCCCATTAGCCGAACCCTACCACCTTGTGCCAAATTCCTTAGACAAACTCCCAAAATTATTCAAAATTCCAAAGATCTCTTTAGCCAAATCTACTCCTCCCTATTTGTGTAGTTTTGGCGAATATCAAAGCAAATGGTGCTCTCTTCTTCTCCAATCGGTTTGAGAGGAAGGTAAGTGTTGGTAAGGATCTATTTTAGTAAGTTATTTAGTTAAGTGATTGAAAAGTCAAGGCTTGGGAGGCTAACTGCTTTGTGTCTTAAGGTGTGGCCGATTGTCGAGGTACACCATCGTTTGGCTCGGATTTGGTAGGAAACCAAATCATTTGTAAGGTGAGGTGAAGTGATAACCCTTTGAATTAATTTGGTTTGGCCGAATGGTCTAGGCACTAACCTTGTGTTTGGCCGAATATAGGACAAGGAAATCTAGGGTGGCCGACTTGATTCTTCTGGATTTAGGACTCTCATTAGTAATGTGTGTAGATACACACTTTATAACTAATTAATGTGCTAAATACTTTGTGTATGCTAAATCGGATTTGTGTAGCTAAGGATTTAATACCATAAAGGTATAAGCAAGGCTTCAGGTAAGTCCTTGTCGTTATGAGTTCTTTATGATGCTTTTGGGAAGCATGACATATTTGGTATATGTGATTTAAATATATGGTTAATGATAAATCCAAAGTGTATGTTGCTAAATAAGCATGTTGGCATGATTTCATTAAATATCATGGATTGATGTGGGATATATGAGTGGAGGGGAAGTGATATTCGTGGTCGACGGACACCGGTGGTTTGGTACCACATTTCGTGACTACGGTCACGGAGGTTTGGCACCTGCAGGTTTGGCACCTCATAGCGTCTCGTCCGGTGGCGTAGCACCAAGTGGGTTGGCCCCATGATGATATTATTGGATTGACGCGATGATTTGGTATCACACGGGTTGGCCCCACAACTTATTATATGTGACTTCGAGTCACCAGTGGTTTGGCACCACCAGTGGTTTGGCACCACCAGTGGTTTGGCACCACAACATTGATGGATATCGTGACTTTAAGTCACCAGTGGTTTGGCACCACCAGTGGTTTGGTACCACACGGGGTAGAGAAGGTGTTTTGGATGGTTAGGTTGGGTTGCATGTGCATGTTTATTAATGACTTGTGTATGAGTTACTTTAGGGTGGGGATTTACACATCGAGTCTTGGTGACTCACCCCTTCCTTAACATTTTGCAGATGAGTAGATAGCGGAGATGGAGCCGGAGAGGACTCGGCGGCCATGCTTATTGTTGAGTTAAATTTATTTTCGTTAAGTTTAATTATTTTATTTCCTAAGTATTTTAATTTGGGATGTAATAAGGCCGCTATTATTATTTGGATGTTTATTTTACTTTTATTTTACTTATAAGGTATTACAAATGTTAAAGTAAACCGTAAAAGTAACCTTTTCCAACTTAATAACTTTTATGAAGTTTTCAAAGACGTTCTCGTCGGGTAACCAAAAATAAACTTAGTCAACTACAACTTGATGATTTTAAAATGTACATGAGCAAATGTTTTCAAAAGGGTTTATAAAGCCCAATCAGATTTATGAAAAGGCCTAAGCGAGTTTTCAAACCCCGCTTTAATACCTTAGCCAAATTTTATCAATTTTCACCAAACTTTCAAATTGACCCAAATTATTTTACCCAGAGACATACCAGATCCGGTCAGGACTCATGGGCCGGGTTTGGAGTGTTACAAAATTGGTATCAGAGCCCAGTTCAAAACTCGGCTGTGGGGGGCCCAAGGCCCAAAATGTTTGGTTTTTGGATAGTAGGCCCTATTATGATGTTTTGAGAAACTGCTTTGGCTTGAACAAAGATGGCACCGAGTCTCCGCACCTATCCGCCCAGATAAGTAATTCTATCAATTTGTGAATTCTTTTGATGAGGGTAGAAGGAGAAAATGGGAACGAGACTACTGTAGTAGACTGTTGAACCCTAGGGTTAGCATACCCCAACAGATATTGCATAAGATTTAATAAATTCCATAAACAAACCCCGTGAGTTGTCACCGAGCAAAGGATGTGGCAATCGTTATACGCTGTTCAGGATTGGATTCTTGGGGCCACGGTATTTAAGCATGATTCTCGTGACTCACCTCCTACTCACTGAATCCTACTTAGTGCGAAGTGACGGCTCATCCTAGCTGAGAGACGACACACTCACAAAGCTAAACTTGATAACTAAAACCGAAAGGGATTAGCCATTTTGTTTTTGAAATAAATTAAACTTTAGCTCTTAAAAAAATGACCAAAATACCCCTGGTTTGTAAATTACCAAAATACCCTTCAGAAAATTTTTCAAATAGGAATTTTCAAAATATCCCTCTTTTGTAGAATCACCTAGAACCCAATTTTTGGAAATCATTTTGTGAAAATGCCCTGATTTTGTGAAACTACCAAAAATACCCCTAGGGGGTAAAATTACGAAAAAGCCCTTGATCTATGATATTCCCAAAATACCCACAGTTTTAATCAAAAATTTCACCACATAAAAAGTGCTCAAAAACCTTAAATTGTAAAAACGTCAAAATTTTAGAAATTACAAAATTACCCCTAACCAACAAAATTAGCAAAATGACCTTGGTTTTCAAAATTTTTGCAACACCATCAAAATGGAAGATAAATTCTTAAAAATAACTCCCAAAGTTTTACAAATTTTTGAAACATCCCTGGTTTATCAATTTTACAAATTCACCCTGATTTGTGGAAAATTACCAAAATGCCCTTGAGTTTCAAAGTCACCGAAAGACCCCTAAATTTTAAAATTTTCTCAAAATACCCCAGGAAATTAAGAGTTTTAAAATAATTTTTGACAAAATCATCCGAAAATTTTCATTTTTGGAAAAATTACGAAAATACCCTTGTAAGACGAATTACGAAAATACCCCTGGGTAGTGGAAAAACAATCACAACGAAACTACAACGTCTCTTTGATTAAATGAATGAAAGACTGTGTGTTGGTATGATTACGAAAGAACCACTTCTAAAACTCCTGTCATAAAACTTCTTCGCGGATAACCAAGTGAAATACTAACGCATAAAATTTTTTAAACAGATAAGCGCAATAGCTAGAATGAGTTCAAGAGGTCGAGGACGTCCGCCGCGTGGCCGTGGTAGGGGTAGGATGGCCTTGTCCGAGCCAGCAGGGTCCGGACATGGGTCAGGAAATGAGATGCAGGAATTACCTGTGGCGAAAACTGAATTTCAATATCAAACGGGTGGTAATGATGTCGTATCTCAAAGTCAGACATGGGTATTGAGCGGTTTCGAGGCAAAAGTGGTGCAGGAGCCCAGAATCGTGGTTGAACGACTCGCTAACTGAGCGAAGTATTTAGGGAGTTTAGGAGTGGCACCTAGTCTTGGCGGAGTATTGGCTAGAATCCACCGAAAGGATTATGGGTGATTTAGATTTCACCAAGAGAAGTTAAAGCGGTATCATCTCTACGCTTGGGATGAGTTATATCAGTGGTGGCTCACCGTGAGGGATGGAACGGTAGCAGAAAATCTCACTTGGGAGTTCTTCAGGGAAGCTTATCAGAAGAGATATATTGGAATTAGCTCTGTAGACGCACAGAGGAAAGCTTTCCTAAACCTGGTTCAAGGAAATAAAACAGTGGCAGAGTATGAGGCCGAGTTCCTCCGATTGAGTAGATATGCTCGTGGTATTGTGGGTACCGGGCATGAACATTGTGTCAGGTTTGAAGATGGCCTGAGAGATGAGCTGGGAATGATGATAGCTCTACAGCAGGAAAGGGAGTTTGCTGTCCTAGTAGAGAAATCTAAGGTTGTCAAGGGTAAGAGATCAACTACGACGGAACCAAGATCTAATTAGAATAAGAGAGCTCGGAACCTTCAAGGTTCTCGGGTAATGAGCAGAAGAGGACGAGGTTTGATGGGTTGGATCAAACTGCTAGGCCTACTACTGCTAATCCCCAATGGCCGCCACGGTGTGCTCGATGTGGCAAGTCTCACACGGGGGAGTGTTGGCATGGAAATCGGGGATGCTTCGAGTGTGGGTCCTTGGAGCATCGAGTTAGAGACTGTCCTAGGAAGGCAGCTAGGCTGAGAACGGAAGGTCAGGATCGTGCACCGAACAAAAGGGATAACCAACAACCACAGAGGGGTCGAGGTGCAGCTAGGGGTAATGGAAATGGTAACGGGCGTGGCCGAGGTGCTGAAGGTGCAGAGGCGAGGCAACCAAGGTTGGTTTATGCAATTGGTCAACGCGAGGAGGAAGATGTGCCAGATGTGACAACGGGTATGTTCCTTATTTCGAATACCTTAATTGCTTGATTATTGTAGAGTTTTCTTGTTTTCCTAGGGAAGTGCTCAAACCTTGGTTGTGAATTTAGAGGTGGTGCTTAGGAAGTAAGATAGTTTTATTAAGATCGAGTCGTAGCATAAGCGTAGTACTGGTGAGTTAAGATGTACGACTATTCGTTAGTAAGTAATTTTGGGACTAAATTATTTTTAAGGGGTAGAACTGTAACACCCTAAATTAGGGGTTGTTTGATAATTGAATTATTTGTTCCCATGTGTGTGTGCTTGAAGAAATTAATATTATGATTTATTTGGCATGATTCTAAGGTCTAGAATTAAACCTGAGCTAGGCTCGACTTAGGTTAAAAATTTCTTTTAAGTACCTAAAAGGAAAGAAGCTAGGAGTTAGGGGTTAAATAAAATTTTGGGTGAAATGTGTCACAAAGAGCGCACGGCTAAGTGGCTTTCACATGCCACTTAGGTGCCTTGGAGGTGGCGCCAAAGGAGGTCCTAGGTCGAGTCTCAAAGAATAAAAAAGGGGAGTGTTTTTTTGGGGTTTTGTTGGCGGTAAAGAGAAGGGGGCCCAAGCAATGAAGGCTTTAAAGAAAATTCAGGCAAGGTTCATGGCATGAAAGTGAGTTGCCAGAGTGGCTTGGGCTTGGAGGTGGCAATTGGCAGGTCACGGGTTCGAGCTGTTGGAATGGATTTTTGGCTTTTTATTTTTAGGGTAATCGGCCTAGGAAGGCCTTATAATTAAAAGGTTGAGAGCTCATGACATGAAAGTCTAATGGGTGGAGTGGCATAAGGCGTGAAGGGAGGGTCAGTGGCGTGAGGTCTGGTTTGAACCAAGGCAAGCTGTAGTAGTTTCTTTTATTTTTGATGTCATGATGGAAGAGTATTGGCATGAGTGTGGACTCTTTAAATTGATAAAGATAAGGTTTTATTTTTGCAAAAATTAATTTGGAAGGGGATTATTAGTAGTTTAATTGCTATTAATTGTTGAAGGTGAATAAGTGGATTAAATGTAGGATTATTTTGCTTTGTTTTGTGATAAATAAAAGCTGGAATTTATCACCTAAAAGGGAGGAATTGGCCAGCATTGGGACTCCTTGGGGGTTGTTCAAAATTGATTTTGTACGCAAGAAGTGCCCAAAAATTCCAAGAACTATTTCTTCTTCTTTTCCTCTCTCATTTCTTCAATTTCCCCTAGGAAATCCTTCAAAATTTTCCAGCATCTTCCTCTTTTACTTAGCCGAAAACCACCATTGATTTCCCCTACATATTTTCTTTTTCTTTTCTTCCCCCATTAGTCGAACCCCTACCACCTTGCTGCCGAAATTCCCTTAGACAAACTCCCAAAATTATTCAAAATTCCAAGATCTCTTTAGCCAAATCTACTCCTCCTATTTGCTGTAGTTTTGGCGAATATCAAAGCAAATGGTGCTCTTCTTCTCCAATCGGTTTGAGAGGAAGGTAAGTGTTGGTAAGGATCTATTTTAGTAAGTTATTTAGTTAAGTGATTGAAAAGCCGAAGGCTTGGGAGGCTAACTGTTTTGTGTCTTAAGGTGTGGCCGATTGTCAGAGGTACACCATCGTTTGGCTCGGGATTTGGTAGGAAACCAAATCATTTGTAAGGTAAGGGTGAAGTGATAACCCTTTGGAATTAATTTGGTTTGGCCGAATGGTCTAGGGCACTAACCTTGTGTTTGGCCGAATATAGGGACAAGGAAATCTAGGGTGGCCGACTTGATTCTTCGGGATTTAGGACTCTCATTAGTAACAGGTGTGTAGATACACACTTTATAACTAATTAATGTGCTAAATACTTTGTGTATGCTAAATCGGATTTGTGTAGCTAAGGATTTAATACCATAAAGGTATAAGCAAGGCTTCAGGTAAGTCCTTGTCGTTATGAGTTCTTTATAATGCTTTTGGGAAGCATGACATATTTGGTATATGTGATTTAAATATATGGTTAATGATAAATCCAGTGTATGTTGCTAAATAAGCATGTTGGCATGATTTGTTAAATATCATGGATTGATGTGGGATATATGAGTGGAGGGAAGTGATATTCGTGTCGACGGACACGGTGGTTTAGTACCACATTTCGTGATCACGGTCACGGAGGTTTGGCACCTCCGGAGGTTTGGCACCTCATAGCGCCTCGTCCCAGCTGGCTTAGCACCACGGTGGGTTGGCCCCACGATGATATTATGGGATTGACGCCATGATTTGGTATCACACGCGTGGGTTGGCCCCACAACTTATTATATATGACTTGAGTCACCGGTGGTTTGGCACCACGGTGGTTTGGCACCACAACATTGATGGATATCGTGACTTTAAGTCACCAGTGGTTTGGCACCACCAGTGGTTTGGTACCACACGGGGTAGAGAAAGGTGTTTTGGATGGTTAGGTTGGGTTGCATGTGCATGTTTATTAATGACTTGTGTATGAGTTACTTTACCGGGTGAGGGATTTACACACTGAGTCTTGGTGACTCACCCCCTTCCCTTAACATTTTGCAGATGAGTAGATAGCGGAGATGGAGCCGGAGAGGACTCGAGGCGGCCATGCTTATTGTTGGAGTTAAATTTATTTTCGTTAAGTTTAATTATTTTATTTCCTAAGTATTTTTAATTTGGGATGTAATAAGGTCGCTATTATTATTTGGATGTTTATTTTACTTTTATTTTACTTATAAGGTATTACAAATGTTAAAGTAAACCGGGTAAAAGTAACCTTTTCCAACTTAATAACTTTTGCGAGTTTTCAAAGACGTTACCGTCGGGTAACCAAAAATAAACTTAGTCAACTACAACTTGATGATTTTAAAATGTACATGAGCAAATGTTTTCAAAAGGGTTTATAAAGCCCAACTGTATTTATGAAAAGGCCTAACTGAGTTTTCAAACCCCGTTTTAATACCTTAGCCAAATTTTATCGAATTTTCACCAAACTTTCAAATTGACCCAAATTATTTTACCCAGTGACATACCAGATCCGGTCAGGACTCATGGGCCGGGTTTGGGGTGTTACACGAACCCGACCCACTCTAGATAGGATCCGCTTGTTTTTAAGCCAAAGGGCAAATTGCCCTTTTGGTCCTTCCGCATTTTCAGTATTTAAAATCAATTTTTTAATTATTACGATATTGGCCCAGAAATTTTACGCGGTTTGCGATTCCGTCCCTCCCTCAAACGCTGCGTTTTATTCACTAGGGAAAATTGCCTCTTTGGCCCCCTTCTTTTGTACGCGTGTTTTTTAGCCCCTGAACCTCTACTTTATTTGCAATTTGACCTAAAACTTCTATTTTTAATGTAATTTAGCCCCCTTTTTAATTATTTTGCAATTTTTGTTATTATTACCATTATTTAACATTTTATTTTATCATCATTATTATATTCACTATCACTATTATCATTATATTTACTATTATTATTTATTATTATTACTATATATACCTTTTGATCGTTTTATTTATCGATTGTTACTATTATCATTATTATTATTATTATTATTATTATTATTATTATTATTATTATTATTATTATTATTGTTATCATTATTATTATATTACTACTATTATTATTATTATTATTTACTTTTTTTACCATCATTGTTACTATTATTACTATTTTATTATTATTTCTATTACTCTTATTATTGTATAATTATTATTATATACTTACTATTATTATTATTATTATTATTATTATTATTATTATTATTATTATTATTATTATTATTATTATTATTATTACTAGTGTGTTAATACTACTATTATCTATTTTATTATGTCTATTTATTAATTCGTCAATATTACTGTTATTTCTTTTCTCGCACAACATTGATTTGTCGTATCAGTTTACCCAATGCATCAAGTTTTCAAATAATCGATATTTTGTATTAAGGGTTTGAGAAAATCGTGCCCTAACTTACTAGGTTTCGATTTTTCTTGTTCAATCTTAATAACGAAATACCTTTTCTTAAAATCTTAATACAAGTTTTAAATAAAATACTTGTTCCCGAAAATTCGAAATGTCGCGCCCTAACTTACTGGACTCGACATCTAGATACTTCGAGATAAGTTTCTTTTTCCTAAAATGGAGGCAATATCCCTAATTTGGCTTTTCGAGAAAATAAGCCCTAACTTACTGGGTTTTGATCTCTCGTTTGACAAATGACGGGAGACCCTCTTCAAATATAAAACTAAGTTTTAAAAGGCGAGCTTAGTTTTGGGAGTCTAAAGTATGGCGCCCTAACTTACTGGACATGATGCTTTATCTCTTCGAAAATAAGAGAGTCTTAACGTCCCTTTCGATCCCTTCAAGTTTTGGAAATCAAAAGTATCTATTTTCGAATCATTTCAAAGTTTTCAACATTAGGACATCGATCAATCAATTTGGTACCAATTTTGGGCGTGTCGAGGGTGCTAATCCTTCCTCGTATGTAATCGACTCGAACTCGTTTTACGGATTTCAGAGACCAAAATCGTTGTTTTGATAAATCAAACTGTTTATTAAAAACAACTGTTTTACGAGGTGACCCGATCACACCCAAATAAGGATCGGTGGCGACTCCCTTTCTTTTTTTATTTTTAAAAAAAAACCCGAGTCGACCGCATCGTTTACTATTTTATCCAAAAATGATTGCGACAATAATATTATAAACCATAATGATACTAATAAAAATATGAGTTAGTATTTAATATATTCGCAATGTTTTTTTTTTTATTTTGCAATTATCTTTAAAAATGGTCATTCTTTTCTAAATACTTATTTTTTCAATATTTTACTATACTTTTATACAACAATTGTCAACCCTTAACTTTTATGGAGTTTAAAACTTCACTAATAGTGTACCAAATATTTTCTCTAAAATATTAATTAATAACTAAATCAATATATTTTTATTTTAAAATTATAATTTTACTTTTATTAAACGAAATTTTACATCATTGTAGTTTTCAAATGATTTAATAAATTTCATTCTTTTTTTTTTTTATTACTGCTATTCAATACATAGCCAGACGTTCAATCTGAATATTCAAATTTTTATTGTTATGGATAGCTTAAACTTCACTAATGAATTTAAGTAAAATATATTCATTTTTAGTGTTCATGTGTATTTTAAATCAATACCAATTAATAAATTTAATATTCAACTATGTAATATATATATATATATATATTAAAATTAATTAATTGAATAGTGCCGAATATTTAACATTTTATTATACATCCAATTACTATCTATATTTATAGGGATAAATATTAAAATTATATATGACCTTTGATTCAATGTGCAATTTAATACATAAAGCTTTGATTCAATGGACTTTGATTTGGTGTAATTATATATAGGTAACTTTTATTGTAGTTCAAATGCATACATAAAACTTTAATTTTAATTCAATCATACACATTTAAAAAATAAATAATCAATTTATTTTTATATTAGATAAATATAACTATATGTGTATGCAATATATAGACATAAAATGATGGTATATCAATAAATGTGCTAATAATTTATGAGAAATTGATTAAATCAAAATTTCGTGTATAAAATTACACAAAATCAAAATTCATGTATAAAGTTCTTGGAATCTGGATCTTTTTCATCTACAGTTACCAGAGGAAATAGACGTATTGTGGGTATTCCCCCACCTTACCAGTCTACAAGTTATGATACGATTATTTAAGCTTGAACTTCAAATGATATCTTCTCTTTCAAAATTGCTTATTGGCATATTCAGGAAAGGTCGTGGAAACCGAGGATGCGTAGTGGAATATACCATGGAAAGTTCTTCCATATGTAACTAGTGGGCGCTTGTTTGCAGGAGACCTTTTTAGTGGTTAAAGTCTAATTTGCAAAGTCTTACTAAATCAGTCGTCGGTGAGGTAAATTGGTTGTGTTTATTTGGTTTACTAACCTGGCGAATTTGGAAAAATCGAAAAAAATTTCTTTTTCAAGGCGCCTCCTGGAATATAGGTGAGATAATTAAGATATCATATATATATATGGGCAAAACAATTTGCTTCTTTTCACAAGGACATGTCTAGACAAAAGGATCTAATTTCAGTAGCCCAGGTACTAGAAAATTGGATCAATCTCTGCACTAATGGGGTTGCTCAGGTTGTTTTTGGAAATGTTGCAACAAGGGGAGTCATAAAAAATGGAAATGGGGGTGGATTATGGGATATAACAAATATTTGGGCGAATGCTCAATCTTTGATGTTGAATTGGGGGTATTCTTGATGGATTGGCTCTCTTCCAAGACAGATGATATGATGGTGTGCTGATTCAAACAGATAGCTTGGAGGCGATCAAGGCCATTCAAAATTCCTCTGTGACAAGTTCAAACTTTGCCCTCATTAAACATATTCATCACCTTCTGGTGAACGCGAGATTTTAGGTCATTCAAGATTCTCCTATGGACCTCAATAAATATGCTAATTGCTTAGCCAAAATGACATTTGAGAAAAACCAAGGACTAAAGATTTTGAGGAGATTGCAAGGGAGGTTCTAGTACTTTCTCCTACTATTCAAGCAAGTGATACTGTTGCTTAAAAAATTCTTGTGTAGTTAATTTTATTTGTCTATTTTATTTTACAAAAAAAAAAAAAAACACACTATACACATGAAGATTGAATTATATTTAATTATTTAAATTATTCGGGTTATTCAAATAACCAAAATTGCACATTTATTATCTAACTTGAACTATTTATTTTTACTCAAAAACTTAAAAATAATTCAAATTTTAAAATCAATTTTGACTCAATTAATTCATAAAGATAATTTTAAAATGTAACATTTAATAACTTTTAAGTTCAAATCTTAACGGATATAATATTTTTAACTCAATTCTATGATTGTTTAGTTGAAAAATACTTTAATTAAACGAAGCTTTCAATCACCAAAGTGATACCATTACTTATGGTTTGTTTAGATAACATAGAGTAACCGAATGAAAGTGTAATTATTAGGTAGTAATTACACTCTTTTGTAATTACAAAATTGTAATTTTTAGACGTGTTTGGTTGACAAAGCATAATTACATTGTAATTACTGTCATGTTTGATATTACAAATTTTATTTACACAGTAAAATAATTTATATTTTTTAAATATTAATTACTATAAAAAACAAAAATAATTTCTAAACAAGTAACAAAAATTAAAATTAAATCATTATATTTATCATGTTAGTCTAAAAAGTAATTGATAATACGATTACTAATAAAAATAATAAGAAAAATAAACATATGCAATTTTATCTAATTGTTCTAGTGCATATTTTTCGAGTTATTTCCTCTTTACTATTTAACATATGCTCATTATCATCATTTGTTGATCCTTGGTCGAGTTCATTATCGTGTAAATTTGAATCTGCATCTTTAAAATTATTAAGATCTCATTTTTCCATATATTCTTCGAAATATGGATATCTTAATTCCATATATGATTAAAGTTATGAGATATGCAAAACACTAGTACAATCCGACCTTGTTTTTTATGCTATACTAATGTGATGTTAATATGAGAAATATTTTTTTAGAATAACAAATATATTCTCAATCACATTTCAAAGTCTCAAATTAAAAGGTTCACAAGGTATCTATGATGTTTGCGTTTGACACCATTCTTTCAAATGGTATCATACCTTATGATATGGTGCAAGAATATATTTTCTATTTGCATAATTAGTATCGACCTTAAAATATTTGAGATATATAACTTTAATTATAAAACTTATATAAACTTAATTTAGAAAAAAAATGTTTGGTTATATATCTTTTTATTATATGTAAATTAAGTAAAACATAATATATAATTTATAATAAATAACCTTTATAAATACAATTTTATAAATTAACCACTAACTTTCATAACATTTCTTATAAATAATATACTTTTTTTGTCATAATTATAGAAAGTTGTTTTTTTTATAAATTAGGATGAAAAAAACTATCGATATTATTTTTATAAAATAAAATAATATAGGCACATAAATAAGTTATGTCCATCCTTCTTGGCCATAAATTTTATAAATAAATATATTATAACACTTTTATAGCATGAAAATTACTTTTTAGAATAAACTTTATTGTCATAACTATAGAAATTTTTTAGGATTTAAATAATATAATTTTTTATAATTTTATAAAATACACAAATTATTTTTATAATCTAAAAAAATTTTACCATAACTATCAAAACACTCATATGTATTCATACTTATAATATAATTTTTAAAACTTGTATAAAATATTTATTTTTAAAATTAAATTTGAGTGTAATTACATATATAATTGCTCCAATTCTTATCTTCCTTAAGAATTGAAAAATATAATTAGAAATTTTAATTAGAGCCCACTGATAGAACTCATCAAATACAATTACAACCCAAATATAGCGTTCTTATATAAATATAAATAATTTCATTCAAATCTAATTAGGAAGTTACAGTTTGATTCCGTTTGGAACAAGTCTCGTTGGGCTACGCCACCTCCATACTCTATGCTTAAAACCGAGTTTTAAGTTGACAAACTGAAATCAAATTAGGCCCAAATAGGACAAAATGCTCCAACTAAAATACGAAGGGACAGAACCCAAAAAGGGCTAGAACGACCCTTTTTACGTACCAACTGCACGAATTACGAAGGTTTAGTGATGGGTGGAGACGCATTGAAGGTTGATGGTCTTGCAAGTGCGCAACTGGCAACAGTAGCTGCCATCCAACATGCCCGCAACAACGGCTACCGCAATAAGTGACTGGGCCACAATCATCACCGAGCTTTCGATCAATCCGGTTGCGTTCTCCGTTGCGGTGATCAAATTAAAAATACTTGATTTTAAAAGATAAAATATGGTCAAAAAAGTAATTTTCACTCAAATATAGAAGTTTTTGTATATAAACGTAGGATAAACTATAACCATAGTTAATTTTGTTTATTTCAAATTATATTTTAATTATTTATTTTTGAAATATTATGTTTAAATCACTTACATTATCGTGTTGTAATATTTTAGTCACCGAGTCATTATTTTCGTTAACGGTATAACAATAAGCTGACGTGGCACATTAAATTATTATTTCAAACAAAAATTTTAAGTTCAATTATACAATCAGTCCCCATATCTTTTTTTTGTTTTGAGCAATTTTTTTTTCTTTTATGTTCTTTAAACTTTCTTCTTTCTTTTTTTTCTTTTTTTTCTCCATTCTCTTCTATTTCTCCCTTTGTTTTCTTACCTTCTCAATTTCTTTTAACATATCAGGAAGTCAAATTGGCAATGAAGAAAGAAGTAGGAAGTCGAAAGCTATCATTACCTATAACCAAAACTCATAAACCCATACCATGCTTCTTTCTTCACTACTAATTCAACTTTTTGCTATGTTAAAAAAAATTGAGAAGGTAGGAAAACAGAGAGAGAAGAAAAAGAGAATAGAAAATAAAGGAAAAAAAAGAAGTTAAAAGAACATAAAAGATAAAAATTAAATTACTCAAAACGAAAAGATATGGGACGAATTATATAATTTAACCTAAATTTTTTATTTGAAATGATTATTTTACGTGCCACGTCAGCTCACCATTACACCGTTAATGACAATTAACGGCTCAGTGACTAAAATGTTACAACACAATAACGTAAGTGACTAAAACGTAACGTTTCAAACATAAGTGATTGAAATGTAATCTGAGGTAAACAAAAATTACCATGAATATAGTTTACCCATAAAAAAAATTATCAAAATATTCTTATTTATATTAACTATTTAATAAGTGTATAAAAATTAGATTAATTCTATATTTTATGTATCGTTATACTAAATTATTTAAATATTTCATAACTCATTATATTAAATTATTTAAATCTTATTTATTATATTTAAAACTTTAAAATATTTTATCTGACATTAATTTTACAAATAATTTATATTAATTATTTTTTATAAAATTTATATTAATTACTATTTTAAATTTATATTCCATGCATCATTATAAGAAATTATTTAAATATAATCTAACTTAACTAATTTTTATTATCTACTATCATATCTAAAAACAATATTTTAATGGAGTGAGGACTAAACCAGAAATAGAGGTCTTAATAGATCCATTTTTAGGATTTCGAAGGTAATCAGCCCAGGTCATTACAATGGGGGAAAATCTAACGGAAGGACAAACACAATCGGCAATGGATCACGATTTGGAGGAGAGGGTTCTAATTGGGGAGGAGGGGAAAAAGAGACATCGAGGAGAAAACGCAAGTCAACCATCCAGGGAGAATAATGAAAGTGGAATAGTAAAGAGTAGGAGTTTGATAGAAAATAATCCTTTATTATCGGCGAATGCCAAAAGGCAAGTCGACCGATCGCAATGAAAATCTTAAGCTAGAATGTCTGTGGTTTGGGGAACCAACGGACTATTCGCAGGCTTCGGCAAATGCTGAAGACACACAATCCCCAAATGGTCTTCTTTATGGAGACAAAGACAAACAAAATACAGATGGAACGAGTTCATAGAAGATTTGGATTTATTAATGGCATTGAGGTGGATCATGATGGCTCAAAAGGAAGATTATGCTTGGCATGGAAAGGTGAAGTGTCTATTACACTCTAGAGTTTTTCTAAAAGGCACATTGATGTGTTGGTTAGTGGTCAGAATGAAGAACAACAATGGAGGTTTATAGGTTTCTACGGCTCCCCTTATGCACAGGAAAGAGAGGATACATGGAATTTATTGAGAAGATTGCGACGTAATGAAATAATGTACGATTTTGAAAAGAAGGGTGGGTTGCCCAGAGAGGAAAAGAGAATGAAAGCTTTCCGTAATGCGTTAGAAGATTGTCGACTAATGGATGTAGGCTATACTGGAAATGGTTTACTTGGAAAAGAGGGAATTTGCCAGAAACGAATATACGAGAACACTTGGATAGAGGTGTGGCTAACGTAAATTGGATAGCTATGTTTCATGAGGCTAGCATTCAACATTTGGTGTATTCAACCTCTGATCATTGCCCTCTCTTAATAACCACAAACAAAGAAGGAAAAGGGAGGAGATGGGAAACTTTTAATTGAAGCATAGTGGATCATGGAAGAAACATTCGAATCGGAAGTTAAACTTATATGGGATTCAACATCAGGGGATCTATTACAAAAATTGAAGTATCTTAAAATAGAGTTGAAAAAATGGGCTATACGAATTGGGCTATCTAGGAAACGAAAAAAGGAATTTCTCACTTTAAAGTTGGCTGTTTTAATGGAAGCAGATAGGACGGATAATAATTTAGCAGAATTGATTGACACGAAGCTGCAATTAAACTTTGAGATTGAGAAGGAGGAGAGCTATTGGGAGCAACGAGCTAGAGTTAACTGGTTAAAACTTGGGGATAGAAATACATCTTTTTTCCACAGTATCGTTACACAAAAACGACGGCAAAATTGCATTCAAAAGTTAAAAGACTCAGATGGTAGAGAGAAAGGGGAACAACAAGAACTGGCAGAAATTGCCAGAACATATTTTCAAGGATTATTCAAGGCTAAGGAAGAGGGTCAGTATGAGTATCTTTTAACAGGGGTTGAACGGTGTATTTCTGAAGAAGACAATAGACGCCTCATAATGCCTTTTATTAAGAAGGAGATTTGGGAAGCATTGACAAGTATGAGAGCTACAAAGGCTCCAAGTGAAGATGGGCTTCCAGCTATCTTCTTTAAAAAATTGTGGTATATTTTTGGCAACGAGGTCTCAACTTATTGCCTTCAACAGCTTAATGGTGGCATGGAGATTAGTCGAACGAATCCACACATATAGTGCTTATCCCTAAAAAGGTACATCCAACCAACCTTTCTCATTTTCGTCCAATTAGCTTATGCAATGTCATTTATAAAATAATGGCAAAAGCTATTGCTAATCGTTTTAGAGGAGTCTTGGAAAAGTGCATTGATAAAGCACAAAGTGCTTTTGTGCCTGGAAGATTAATATCAGATAATGTACTTGTAGCATATGAAATTTTAAATACTCTAAAAAAGAAAAGAATAGGAAGGAAAGGACTGATGGAAGTTAAGCTGGATATGAGTAAAGCCTATGATAGAGTAGAATGGACCTTTTTAAAGGAGATAATGAGAAAATGGGCTTCGAACCATGCTAGGTCAACTTAATTATGAATTGTACATCTACTGTCTCCTATGCAATCGTGCTAAATGGTCAGGCTGGGAATATATTCTATCCATCACGTGGACTAAGATAGGGCGATCCGTTGAGCCCGTTTCTATTTTTGATCGTGGGGAAGGTTTATCTAATTTAATGAGACTGGCTCAATGAGAAGAGAATTTTAAAGGGTGAAAGTGAGTAGAAAAGGCCCAGATTTCACATTTATTATTCGCTGATGATTGTATCTTGTTTGGTGAGGCTATGGAAAGAGGGGTTGGTCTATTAAAAGGGTCCTATGCGAGTATAGGAAATGTTCAAGGCAATAGGTCAATTTTGATAAGTCTACAGTTTTTTCAGTTCGAATACAAAAGCGAAAAAAAAAGGTCTAGTTACTCGCATATTGGGCGTGCGAAGCTCAAATGACCCAGAGCGTTATCTTGGATTACTGAAAATGGTGGGCAGAAGGAAAAAAGAGGCGTTCCAAAACTTGAAAGATCGTTTTAGACAAAGAATTGATAACTAGAGTGTTAGAAACCTTTCGCGAGGAGGAAACGAAGTTTTCATTAAGGCTATTCTCTAGGCTATCCCAACGTACACAATGGCATGTTTTCTACTTCCTAAAACGTTGTGTTCCGATCTTGAAAGCATTATCGTGAAATTCTGGTGGCAGAAAGGTCATGGTCAGAGGGGAATTCATTGGTGCACTTGAAAGGAGTTATGCATTTCGAAGGAAAAGGGTGGTTTGGGTTTTCGTAGTCTTGATCAGTTTAATATTGCTTTATTAGCCAAACAGGGTTGGCGCCTTATTAATTATCCCAATTTATTATTAGCACAGGTTCTTAAAGCAAAAAATTATCCAAACTCAGATTTCATCCAGGCACAATTGGGTAATTTACCTTCTCTTACCTGGAGAAGTATCTGGGCAACAAAAAGACTACTGAAGGATGGTTTATGCTAGCACATTGGAAAAGAGACCGAGTCTCTATTTGGAATGACTATTGGATCCCAAGTGTTGATATTAATGGAATCAAAAACAGGGTCAATAATATAGAAATAGAGTCAGTTTCGGGATTAATTGATACAACAACAAGAATGTGGAAAAGAGATTTAATAGAGACTACCTTTCGAGGACACATAGCGTAGAAGATATTCCAAATTCCTTTAGCGAAAGTTGAACACGAAGACTTTCAAGTCTAGCGAGGAGAGCACTCAGGTGAATTTACAGTAAGGAGTGCCTATAAACTATTACAATAGGCCACTATAGATCCTAATGAATTATTATTACAGACTAAAATTAAAAACTCCTATAGGAAACTATGGAATCTACAACTCCCATAAAAATTTGCATCATAATATGGCGTTTTACATGGTACTTCATTCCAACCCTTAAAAATTTAAAAGCTAGAAGAGTAGTCCATGACAGTTTTTCCCAGGTGTCGAAGTGCAGAAGAAGATAGCAACCATGTTTTCAGGCAGTGTCCTACAACAATAGAGTTATAATTTCTCATGGGTTATTAACTTGAATATCACAGATATGTGGAGTTGGCTTACCTGGGTATTTGCTAGAGGAAGTCACAATCAATGTCGCATTTTCTACTGCGCAGCATGGATGTTATGGATTTCCAGGAACAAGCTTGTACATGAAGGCAAAATAACAACAGGGGGAGACTTGTCACAACGAGTAATGAACTATATATTAGAGCTCGACAGATAGAATGAAAAAAAAAACATACCGTCGAAAATGTGAATCGACTGAGTCAGGCAAGAAAGGAGACAAAAGCCACCATCTTTTTGATGCTGTTTTCGACAGTAAAAACTCAAATCGGCCTCGAGTTTAGTGGTGAGGGGAGATGAATGACTGGCTCGCCTCAAAAACGGTTTTCCATTCCGCAATATCGTCCCCGTTCATGGCAGAGGCACAAGCGGGTTACAAGCAACAAAATTAGGGATTTCAATAAGGTTTCAGACCGTCACAATAATAGGAGATTCCAAATCAGTTATAAAGAAATGTAACTCAGCAGGAACTTAAAAGTTAGTTTTAGGAGCGATTATTAAAGATATACAGAGAAATAAATAGTTTTTTCAAGAAAGCTACTTTCGATTTGTGAGCAGACTAGAGAAAGGAGAATCCCATAATATTGCAGCGGAAGCCTTAAGGAAGGGAGAAGAAACATTCCTGGATAGTGGAGCTTTCATCTGTCTTCAGCGAGGAGGGGAGGAAAATGGGATGAGGGATCCATATTGATGCCTCCAGAAAAGTCCAAGGAGAAAGAGATAGCAGGAAATGAAAATTTTTTGAATTAAGCTATCAACGAATAGCTAGTTTGGGGAAATGGAAAGTTAGAAATTAATGGATGCTAGCCATATTGACAACTATTGGACAGGGTTAGGTCTAACGATTTGATCTTTTTGAATTTCTTCAATTATCTTTTAGTTTTAACCGTTTCATTAGGTCTAAGCCTTTGTCTTGGGCCATTGTTTTACTTTTATTTGAGAATTGAGGTCCAATCTAATTGACCCAATGTCTGTTTTGGTTCTTTTTCAAATTTAATAATGTCCAATCGAACATCAAAAAAAAAAGTTACAAGTTAAAGTAACGATAAATTTACAATTCAACCTTCAAAAAAAAAAAAAGAATATTTTAACTTTCATCCTTGATTTTGGACAATAATGGAGATCACTAAAAATTAGCAAACCACACTTTTTCACTGTATTTTTTTACCACACTTCTTCCAAAAACACTTTTGAAATGCATATTTCAATTGCAACAGTAATAGAGAACGAGCCTTTAGACTATTTGTATTAGGTAAAATTTTTAAAAAAGTAAGATGCATGTGTAAAGGCTAATCTAGGGGGGCTGGCATGGGCCCCGGCCCCCTTAAAATAGAAAATTGCTATTTAGACCTTTAAACTTTTTTTAAAAATTTAAATTAGTAAAGGTAAAATTATACTTTATCCCTAAAATTATAAAAATTTGATTTAATCATTTAAAAATTATAAAGATATAGATTATAAAAAAATTAAAATTTCATTTGCCTCTCTCTATAAAATTGTTTTGGCTTCACCCGTGTGCATGTGCTTGTGTCTTATTTTGAGTATATATCTTTTCTCTTTGTATGGAGATAAAAGAAATAAAGTTGCACACAGTCTTGCTAGCATGGCTTAGAAAGAGATATTTTCTTAATGTTTGGGATAGAATATATCTGAAAGGATATTCATAATCTTATAACATTTGATGCTATCGGTGATGGTTATAAAAGATTATAATGTAAATTAGAAATTTTAACACACATATCTATGTAAAATTACATATTTAGAACATATATGTATTTAAATTAAAATAAAGTATTGATTAATTGTAAATATCATTATTGAAACAAATAAGCTATCTGAAATTAAATTAGAATGTTGGTTTGAGTATTATATAAATCTGAGATGGTAATTTTCACAAGTAGAGTTGATAGATTAGTACCCAAATCATGTAAGAAATTTCTTCACCTAATGTGGGATTTGAATTCAGGGAGATGGCCGGGTTTTATTCAACCTCAGCTCTCAACTTTCCCATCTTTAGACTACGTAGCCTACCCTCCCAAACCCAACACTCAAATGACTTATTCAAACTATTTGGCATTACAAAATGAATTTAACCCGTACACGTCAATCTCAGAAACCCTTATTATTCAACCCCACAATTACCTGACCCTCTAAACAGGAGCACTAAAGTCAAAGACAAGGAAGTTAGAAGTTTCCAAGCATCCCCAACCCAAAGCTTATATAGTACCCACAAGATTGAAAAGGAAGTTGCGGGGCATTGTATTTTATTATATAAATCCCGTAAAACCTAGGGGTGTGAGACTTTGCCCTTCAAATTTAAAGTCTTAATGCGCCCACACTTGACAAAGCAACCGCGTCTCATCGATTGACCACGCGGCCTTTCCCAATTTTCATTGCCCTCTTTTTCATTACGCTTCCTATTCCTAGTTCCCACTCTTTTGCCTCTCTATAAATACCTTCCTCTATCTTTCACATTCTTCCATTCATTTCTTCTCTCAGCTCAGCTTCCAAAACAAGCAGATTTTCTCAGGGTTTTGTAGTTTACATGGCGGAGAAACAAGCTCATCTCAATGGAGCCTACTATGGCCCTTCAGTTCCACCAGCTCCCGCGAATTACCGCAGCCATCGTCGTAGCTCGGGTTGCGGATGCGGCTGCTGTCTCCTGAAGCTACTGTTGAAAATCATAATCACCCTTGTCATCATTATTGGCCTTGCAGTTCTCATCTTCTGGCTCATCTTCCGCCCCAACGAGGTCAAGTTCCATGTGACTGACGTCTCGCTCAACGAGTTCAACCTCGACGGCAACAACACCTTGCGTTACGACCTTGCTGTCAATATCACAGTGCGTAACCCAAACAGGAGAATCGGAGTACAGTATGATCGGATCGAGGCTAGGGCTTACTACGAGGACCAACGTTTCAATACCCAAACTTTGCCCTCGTTTTATCAAGGACACAAAAACACTAGTTTCTTGAACCCTGTATTCAAGGGCGAGCATCTGGTTATCCTTGGTGCGGATGAAACTGCGGAGTTCAATGAAGAGAGGGCTAGTAATATTTACAGCATTGATGTGAAGCTGTATTTGAGGATAAGGTTCAAGGTTGGAAGCGTGAGGACTGGCCGGTTCAGGCCCAAGGTTTCTTGTGACTTGAAGGTTCCATTGAGCGCAGCCAATGCTACCTTTTCCACCACCAAGTGCGATTGGGATTTCTGATTCATGTTCTATGTCGAGTCTTTTGATTGGATATTTCCATTTTGGGATTCACACACTTTATTCTTTTGTACCTTGATATATAAACCAGTGGTATTCCTTTAGGAGATACACACACTGATGATTATATTTTGATTTGATTATATTCTTCATTTTTGTTTTCATTTCATGGCCTTACATTTTGTTACGTTTGTGTGAATAAATAATGAGTTTTAGTGACTCTTTTTTATGTTTATCTTTTCTAGCTTGATGATGATGAGTTGATGGTGGCTACTTTCTTTTATCTTAATCCGACGTGATATTTGGAATTAGAAGATGTAAGAAGCTGATAATTTCAACCTTTGAAAAAGTCAAAAGGCACCATGGGGCACGTAATTTGGTAATTTAGAGCGAACGGTATATTGAGCTTCCCATTGAAAAATAGTTGTTCCTGTTTTATTTGTTTCATCAATCTGCTACCTCATAAACTAAAAATGCTGATTATTAAAGGAGAAGAAAATACTTGTGGGAATTGGTACAATCAAAATATTTCCGTACCTCAAACCCAGTCCATTTTTTTACAGAATTCCTCATTACCCAATTTCCAATAACGCATCTTTTACCTTCATTTTTTAGAGCTTGATGAATTCGACGGAAACCTTGAGTTTTCTATTTTGGATGGAAAATTTTGTGGGGTTCTTAAGATTGAATTCCAGAACGGTGGTTTACTGATTTTTATTTTTATCATTTTTATATTATTTTTTATAAGTTATTTACGATTTCGCTCTTTTAAGTGTATTTATTTTCTCATTTTGGTATTAACTTTTTCTTAATTTAATACCTAAAGTATACTTGTTCCTAAAATATGTCTCTATTTTATTTTTCTAGTCTAATTTTAATAGGCATTAAAAACATTGATCCCCAATCACATGGCACCATGTGTCATCTTTTATAAACAACAAGTATTTTTCTTTTATCATATGTATATAAATATTAAAAATATAAAATAGAAATAAATATATAAAAAAATTCAAATTTATAAAATCGAGGGATAATGGTATACTAGGTATCTGAACTTTTGACAAATCTTCTAATGTAAGGAAATAAATATAGAAAAATTCAAAAAAAAAAATATTGTCATTCGGTAAATGAAAATACTTAATCTTTTACAAAAAGACACCACACAGTAAAATAGATTTTTAACGGCGTTTTTTTAGGCATTTAGCGGCATTTATAAGCTCCACTAATAATAAAAGTGCCGCTAAAACAAACGCCGCAAACTTTAGCGGCGTTTATGAAGAAAAACGCCGCTAAAGGTCATGACTTTTAGCGGCGCTTATCCCACAAATGCCGCTAAAAGTCATGCCCTTTAGCGGCGCTTATCCCACAAACGCCGCTAAAGGTCATGACTTATAGCGGCGCTTCTACCACAAACGCTAAATGTCATGATTTTTAGCGGCTTCTCCCAAAAATGCCGCTAATTTGTACAGATTTGCAATGTAAAATTTGTCCAATATCATACCCCTCTTGTACTAAAACCAACCAATAACAGCAAATGTAGCATATAATTCTAACCCAAAACTGCAAATGTAGCATAAAATTCACACCAATGCATTAATTCTAAATGATACTTCAAATTCAATAAAAGATATGTGATATAAATTAATAAATGAATTATAACTGAAAATATTCTTATAATAATGTTAAAAATAATCTTACAACGAGAGACTAAATGTCTAAGATGCACTACAACAAAACAGACTTTTAGCGGCGTTTTTAGTGGCTTTTTAACTAAAAACGCCGCAAATATTATTATTTAGCGGTGTTTTAAATAAAACGCCTCAAAAAGTCGAGAAATAGCGGCATTTTTTTACAAACGCTAAAAACGAGATATAGCGGCATTTTTTCCAAAACGCCGCAAAAGATCAGAGCATTAGTGGCGCTTTTAAAAAAACACCGCTAGAGACGTGAGCATTAGCGGCGCTTTTGAAAAAACGCCATGAAAAGACTAAGCATTAGCGGCGCTTTTAGAAAAACGCCGCCATAGATCCGAAACATTAGCGGCTTTTGAAAAATGCCGCTAAAGACTGAGCATTATGGCGCCTTTAGAAAACGCCGCGAAGACCGAACATTAGCGGCGCTTTTGAAAAGCGCCACTAAAGAATCGAGCATTAGCGGCGCTTCTAGAAAACGCTAAAGACCCGAACATTAGCGGCGCTTTTGAAAAATGCCGCTAAAAGTTTTTCATATTTTTCCCTTATTCTTGCTTTGAATTATATTTTATTTTGATACATTCACTTATAAGCAATGAGAAAGTTTCATTTTAGTTACTTAATTATGAAAAGTTACAATTTGTTAACTAAACAATTTAGAAGTTTTCATTTAAATTATAAATTAAGCTCTTAAAATTGATTTAGGGTTTAATGTTTAGTATGTTAATTTCATGGTTTAGGGTTTGTTATTTTGGTGTATCAGTTTAGTGTTTTAAAGTTTGTTTTTGGGTTTATTGTATAGTGTTCAATATCTTAGTGTTTACCGGTATTAAGGTGTAAATGTTAATGGTTATGGGTTAAGGTTTAGGTTTAGGGGTTTAAGGGGAAATGGTTAATGGGTTAGGGTTTAGGGTTTATGATTTATGGTTTATGGTTTATAGGTTTAGGGTTAGAGGTTTGGAAGGAAATGGTTAATGTGATAGGTTTTTGAGTTTAGGGTTTATGGTTTAAGTTTTGGATTTTTTAAGGTTTAGAGTTTAGGGTGTTAGCTAGATTACCCAAAATCTCGAAAATCGAAATCCCTCATGACGGATTTATGGTTAATGTGTTAGCTATTAAAATATATGTTTTGTACTAAACTAACATTGGCCATGTGAATTCCCAAAAAGTTGGTCTCGGATTATGGTTTAAGGTTTGCAGTTTAGAGTTTAGAGTTCGAGTTTTATGGTCTAGTATTTAAGGTTTGTGGTTTTGAGATTGGGGTTTAGGGCTTGCTTTTTGTGGTTAGTGTTTAAGGTTTAGGCTCTAAGGTTTATGCTTTAGGGATTAATATTGGATTTTTTAGAATATAAATCAAAATAAGATAAAATGTAAATTATTATTTTAAAAAAATATATATCAAAATGGGTTAAATCCCAAAAGCATACATGAACAATGGTTTAGGTGCAATTGTATACACAAACTTTAATTTGATCCAGATCTTGTAAAATATTAACACAATTATTGATATAATTAACATCATTTTTATTTATATATTGCATACATATATAAAAAGTTATATTTATTCACTATAAAAATATATTGATGTATTTATATTTTAAAATAATGTGTATGATTAAATGAAAATTAAAGTTTGAACTATACATTTAAACGAATTAGAAATTCACATATAGAATTACACATTAAACCAAAATTCATATATAATTACGAGATGTATCTATATCAAAATTTAGGTGTATACATATAATTGAATGCCATTTATATAAAAATCTAAACAACTAATGTTGGTGTAAAAAGAAAGAAAAGGAAATTCAAGTTGATAATGGTAATTAAATTTTAAATTTTAATAATAAAAATTAAAATTTAAAAATTAGACATTTAATATTTTAGTTAAAAAGTTCAATACTCAAAACAAAATAAAAATAAAAATGAAAAAAATGATAATGTTAGCAAAAATTTTGAAAGAAAAACTTAGAAAAATATAGGTTAAAATTAGAATTAAAATTAAAATTGAAAAAATTAAAATTAAAATTGGAAAAAATTAAAATAAAAATTTTTATGTTAATTTAAAATTATAAAAATCTTCAAAAAATTTGAAATTTTCTTAAAAGTTTAATATTCAAAATTTTTAAAAAATAAAAATTCTAAAAAATGATAATCTAAGCACAAAAATTTTGAAAGAAAAAAATAAGTAAAAGATGAAAAAAATTAAAATTGAGAATAGTGGCGTTTTCATAAAAAAAACTCCGCTAATATATTCTCCAAGACTGAAAACGCTACCGTTTTATCAGGGTTTTAGTGGCGTTTTAACAAAAATGCTGCAATAGTATGTTATAGTGGTGTTTGTTAAGAAACGCCGCAAATTATTTGTTTATTTTTTAGTGGCGTTTTATCAAAAAACACCGCAAAAGGTGGGATATAGCGGCGTTAAACCAAAACGCCGTAAAAAATGTTACTGTACTTTAATTAAAACGGCGTGGTTTTATAGTTTTTTAGTGGCATTTTTTAGTTAAACGTCGCAATATGTATGTTTTTAGCGGCGCGATTTGATAAACGCCGAAATGCTTGAATTATTTTAGGAAAAACATAGCGTTTTCTCTCTGAAATCCCTAAATTGATTTTGCATCTCGATTTTAGTCCTCTAAAATCTCCGATTTGATAGTCTCTCATTCTTTGGTTTTTCCGAGGTGCGGCTTTTAGTCCTCTCCGATTTCCATCTTGATTTTGCATCACAAAGTGAGATTAATCGTTGTCCAAATCAAGCCTTTACCAATTCAAAGGTAATCTTAATCAATAATTCGATTTCTTTATTTATTTGTTGTTTGGGTTTTGGTTTGAATGTGGTTAGGTATTTTTCGATTTGTATGTTGTTTAAGTTTGTTTTTTGAAAACAATGTTACAAATGAACTTTCCCCGAAATATGAACCATTACGCTTTTTTTAGGTCTCATATTCTGTCATGAAATTAATCAATCAACGCGATACTTTAAAAAATTGGGTGACGAGTAAACAACCTTTTTCTTTTTGTTATTTAATTGTGTTGGTTCCTTTCGAATGCGGTTGTTCTAATTGAGGGAAGTAAATGCGAGTTTAAGTGAAGTATGAATTGTATAAAATTCATCAATTTCGTAAATTTGTATAACCCCCAAAAAAAATATGTTGAGCAGTAAGTGGCATCAAATAGAAAATGTGTTAAAGAGTTATGAATAGACAAGCCAATAAGAATCCCATTTTCTTTTGTTCTCTAGCTTGTTTAGATAGTATGATTACTCCATTTGTGTGAACCTAATGAAATATTGGAACAAACCCATTTCTTTTCTCTTGAAACGAAAGAAACTTAAATGTAATATATGAATAGGAGGCTAACAAACATTGATTCTCTTCTTTGTCTATAAAGATTTCGATTACTCGTTTTGCTTGAGTAATCATTTAGCAGAAAACAGAGTTGAGTATCACCTCCTCCAATTCCCTATATATGAGGTGTCCCGTTTCTTTAATGCATGGGAGGAAGAATTGTTTTCTTGCTCAAATGTTTCTAAGTATAAGAAAAATGGGAGAAATCTCTCATTTTCAGTGATATTTTTCTTGATCTTGTTCCAATCCTAGTTAAAACTGTACGTATCTTATTGCTTTGCTCCAGTATAGACCTTAGGAAGTTCTTAATTTTGATTGGTACAAAGGCATGACAAGAAGACATATAGCAAATTGATATATTTTTTAATTTCAATATGGATTTTTCCAGTGAACACACTGTGGTGTTTGGGGGCAAACTATATTTCTGTGTCTACTTTAGCAATCAGGCTCTACTGCTAAGAGAGACCATGAAGTTTCTTGCACAAATGTGTCTAGTTTCTGCAACCACATTCATCCAATATTTATGTTAGAACAAAACAAAATAAGGACTTATCTCCAAGCTTTTTAATTTGGTTAGCAGAGAGGACTTATCTCCAAGTTTTTCAATCTTTATCCTATCATTATAATTGAGTTCTTCATTTTACATTCTTTTTGTTCTAGTTAACTATAATAAAGAATGTGATTGTAATGCATTATGTCTTTTGGTATTTTATGGTGCTTTAGTATTCTAATGCCAAATATGTGAAGATCATTAAGTTGTTGTGTGTCTAGATACACGCTTATATGAATATAATTATATTTTAATTAGATACCTATACAAGTATTGTTAGAGTTGTGTAACCCAAATTCTAAGATATTGCTTGCAAGTCAAGTTAAACAAAATATATCTTCTTTCTAGAAGATTTAGTATTTATGAGTATAATATATTTAGCATTTATTAGCATAATATATTTTTACTTTGATTAGAATTGGGTTTTACAAGCCTATAAATAGACATAGTCTATTCTTCATGTAATAGTTCGAATTAGACATAGTGAATTTTTTTCTCCTCTGCCCGTGGTTTTTTCCCGAAAGGGTTTTCACGTAAAATCTGTGTGTTCTTTATTTTATTTCTCTTTTCTTTGCGATATATATTGTCATTACCGACTTTATATTTTTCACAAATTGGTATCAGAGCTTTCGGGTTTTCATATCGATCATGATAATGGCGTCTTTGAAGTATGAAATTCCGCTATTGGATCGCAACACCAAATTCGCATTATGGGAGATAAAGATGCAGGCAGTTCTAGCACAGATGGATTTAGAGGAAGCCCTGCTAGGGGTAGATAAGATGCCTTCGATATTGACGGAGGAAGAGAAGAAGCGCAAGGATCGAAAGACGTTAACACAATTACATTTGCATTTGTCTAACGAAATTTTACAGGATGTGATGAAGGAGAAGACCGTCGCTGCATTATGGAAGAGACTAAAACAAATATGTATGTCGAAAACTCTAACCAGCAACTTGCATATGAAGCAACGTCTTTATGCTCATCGTTTGGAGGAAGGTGCGTCTGTGCATGAACACTTAACAGTGTTTAAAGAAATTCTCTCAAACTTGGAGGCAATGGAGGTTCAGTATGATAAGGAAGATCTAGGGTTGATTCTACTTTGTTCGTTGCCCCCGTCTTATTCAACCTTTAGAGACACGATTTTATATAGTAGCGAGTCTCTCACAGTTGATAAGGTTTATAATTCTTTGACCTCGTATGATAAGATGAAGCATCTTGTGGTTAAACCCGACTCTCATGGAGAGGGTCTCATTGTTTGTGGGAGACAAGATCGGAATGTTGATGATGATCGTGGAAGGACACATGAACGGAATCCTCGTAGTAAATCTAAGGGTAGATCGAAGTCTTCAAACAGAGGTAAAACTTGCTACTTCTGCAAGAAGAAAGGGCACATTAAATCTGAGTGCTATAAGCTACAGAACAAAATTAAAAGGGAGGTTGCGAATCAAAAGGGAAAACAACCAGAAAATTCTGGTGAAGCTGATGTTGTAGAAGACTACATTGATGGTGAACTTTAGTCGCTCATCAACAATTCTAAAGAGAAGCGAGGTGGATACTTGATTCAGTTGCACCTTCCACGTGAGTCCCAATCGGGATTGGTTTACAAATTACAAGCAGATCTCGAAGGTGTTGTTTTGATGGGAAATAATGCTTCGTGTAAAATCACAGGTGTTGGAATAATTAAAGTTAAGATGTTTGATGGAGTTGTCAGAACACTTAGTGACGTACGGCATGTTCCAGAATTGAAAAGAAATTTAATTTCGTTAAGTACTCTTGATTCAAAAGGGTACAAATACACAGATGAAAGTGGGATTTTGAAGATTTTCAAAGGTTCTCTCGTTGTGATGAAAGGGTAGAGAAAGACTGCCAAGTTGTATGTTTTGCAAGGTTCTATTGTTATTGGTGATGCAGCTTCCTCTTCCTTGTCAGATAATGATATTACTAAACTTTGGCATATGCGCCTAGGGCATATGAGTGAGAATGGCATGACAAAATTGAGAAAAAAAGGACTTCTTGATGGGCAAGGAATTTGCAAACTGAAGTTCTGTGAGCACTGCATTTTTGGGAAGCAAAGAGAGTTCGATTCACCAGAGGAATCCATAACATAAAGGGAATGTTGGAGTATATTCATTCTGATCTGTGGGGGCCATCAATAGTGCCTTCAAGAGGTGGAGCTAATTATATGCTAACTTTTATTGATGATTTTTCCAGAAAAGTTTGGGCATTCTTCCTAAAGTAGAAAAGTGATGTATTTTTTGCATTTAAGTCTTGGAAAACTATGAATGAAAAACAGACGGGAAAATAAATAAAATGCCTCCTCACAGACAATGGCTTAGATTTTTGTTCTGATGAGTTCAATAAACTGTGCAAGTTAGAAGGGATCGTAAGACACTTGACAGTTCATCCTACTCCACAGCAAAACGGCATTGAAGAACGAATGAATACAATGATCATGGAAAAGGTTCGATGTATGTTGCCAAATGCCAACTTACCAAAGTCGTTTTGGGCCGAAGCAGCCTCTACTGCATGTTTTTTGATCAACCGATCTCCATCCGTTGCCATTGAGAAAAAAACTCCACAAAAGGTATGGTCTGGTAATCCTGCTAATTATTCTGATTTAAAAATCTTTGGGTGTCCTGCGTATGCTCATGTTGATAATGGAAAATTGGAACCAAGATCCATTAAATGTGTTTTTCTTGGTTATAAAGCTAGTGTAAAAGGGTATAAGTTATGGTGTCTTGTAAATAGAAAGGTTGTGATTAGCAGAGATGTTGTTTTTGATGAAACTGTTATGCTACCTAACTTATCTCTTAAAGACTCTACCAATAAAGAAAATCAAAAGCAGGTGGAGCATCAGATCAATACAGAGTCGACTCCTCAAGCCAGTACAAAAATTAAGGTAGAGTTGCTTCTTCACCACATACTCTATCGCTAAAAACAGAACTAGAAGAGAAATTAAACCTCCAAAGAAGTATGTCGAGGCTGATCTAGTTGCTTATGCTTTAAATGTGGCTGAAGATATAGATGCAAACCAAGAGCCGTCTAATTATTCTGAGGCGGTTAGCTGTGAAGACTCAGAAAAGTAGATGTTTGCTATGCAAGAGGAGATGGAATCACTCCACAAAAATAGAACATGGGATCTTGTGAAACCTCCTAAAGGTAAAAAGGTCATCATTTGTAAATGGGTGTTTAAAAAGAAAGAAGGGACTCTAGGAGTTGAAGAACCGGATATAAAGCAAGGCTTGTTGCAAAAAGTTACTGATCAAATTCCAAGAGTGGACTTTCTGATGTGTTCTCCCGGTTGTGAAGCATAGTTCGATTCGAGTTTTGCTTGGTATTGTGGCCATGCATGATTTGGAACTTGAGCAGTTAGATGTAAAAACTGTATTTTTGCATGGCGAACTTGAGGAAGATATTTACATGCAACAACTAGAGGGTTTTACAGTCTCAAAAAAAGAGGACTATGTTTGCTTGCTAAAAAAGTCCCTTTTACGGTTTGACATAGTCACCAAGATAGTGGTACAAGAGGTTTGATTCCTTTATGACTTCTCGTGATTTTAAAAGAAGTAGTTTTGACAGCTATGTTTACTTTAAGAAAAATAGGGATGGTTCTTTTGTGTATCTGCTTCTTTATGTTGATGACATGTTGATAGCAGCACAAGATAAAGGAGAGATAAGAAAGGTCAAAGCCCAACTAAGTGAAGAATTTGAGATGAAAGATTTGGGACCAGCAAAGAAGATACTTGGTATGGAGATTCTCAGAGATAGAAAAGGAAGTAAATTGTACCTAAGTCAGAAGGGGTACATTGAGAAAGTTCTTTGCAGGTTCAATATGCAGAGTGCTAAGCCTGTTAGTACTCCTTTAGTAGCCCATTTCAGACTTTCATCGGCTTTGTCTCTACAATCAGATGATGAGATTGAGTACATGTCACATGTTCCATACTCTAGTGCAGTGGGACCTCTCATGTATGCTATGGTTTGTTCACGTCAAGATTTATCATATGCAGTCAGTGCAGTTAGCAGATACATGGCGAATCCCGGTAAAGAACATTGGAAAGCAGTTCAGTGGATTTTAAGATACTTACGAGGTACTACAGATGTTTGCTTATAGTTTGGAAGAACTAGAGATGGAGTCATTGGGTATGTTGATGCTGATTTTGCTGGAGAACTTGATAGAACAAGATCTCTCACTGGTTATGTCTTTACAATAAGAGGTTGTACAATTAGTTGGAAAGCTACTTTGCAAACTACAGTCGCTTTGTCTACCACTAAAGCTGAGTATATGGCGATTCTTTATGTGACTAATTTTCAGTGGTGTCGAAAATGGTGATATGAGATCACTAAATCCGACAGGTAAGATTGAATAAGATAGTAATTTAATATTTATGAGCCAAGTGAGAATTTAGAAGAATTTGTGGATTGATGAATTTGGTGAATTAAAATAATTTATTAGGTCAAATGGGTCAAAAACGAGGTATCAAGACCTCAAATTTGAAAAACAAGCCATAAAAATATTTTTAGAAATATTTATGGAGTGTTATTAAGTTAGCATTAAAGTTTGGTTGAGAAATTTAAATGTTTGGGTAGTCAATCAAATAAAAAGGACTAAATTGTAACAAATACAAAATTGCTAGAAGAATTAAATAGCTCAAGTGTTAAAAGAAAGAGGATTTATAGGGCAATTAAACCTAAAAGTGAGAAGATTGGACGGAAAAGGCAAGGGAATCAGCAGAAGATAAGGGAAATAAGGGCAAAATTGGAAATTGTGTAATTTTAACATGTTTAGTAAAGATAAGATTGAAAAGAATCTAGATAGATCTTCACATTATCTCAGCCAAAACGCCATAGGAGTCCTGGAGAAAGCTTATTTTTATACTTTTACATCCTGTGAGTTTAATTCTTACTTTTTCTTGATAATTTTTATGTTTTTATGACTTTTACAACTAGATCCACTTATAGAATTCATAAGTTTTTGATTTGGTGGGTAAAATTAGAAGTTACCCTGGCTGAATAATGGAAGTTTATGATGAATTATTATGAAAATTAAATTATAATTTCATATTAAGGTGGTTTTATTAAGTGATTTTGATAGGAAATGGTATTTAGGACCTAATTGTGAAAAAGTTGTGAATTAGAGGTTGGTGTTGAAATTCAGAATATTAACGGTTGTAAAATAGTTTGTTATGATATAATAAAGTGTTGATTGAGAAAAATTAGTTCAATTGATGGCTGAATTGAGCAGGGACTAAATTGTAAAAACTATAAATTTTAGGATAAAAGTGTAATTTCAAAAATTTAAGAGCATAATTTATGAAGTTAAATAGAAATGAAATATATGCTGACGAGTGAAAATATTTTACATTATAGATCAAGAAACCAAAGAAGAAAGAGGAAAAGAAAAAGTTGCAGAGTAGTCCCTAAATTTCAAAATCTTCTACAAATCAGCCGGGTAAGTTCATATGGTTGAATTTATATGTTTATTTGTGAAGGATTGAATGATATAATGTGCTATTAAATATGAATTTGCTGTGGAATTATGAAAAATTATGATAAAATAAAATGAATAAAGGCGGTAATTCAAATTAGGAAAAACGCAGAATTGAGTACGTTCGTATCGTGACATGTGATGAATTGACGGATAAGACCATGGTTAATCCATGGCAAAGTATGAAATGTAGGTATGGTATCATCCATACCGAGTTGTGAAATGTAGGTATGGTATCATCCATACCGAGTTGTGAAATGTAGGTATGGTATCATCCATACCGAGTTGTGAAATGTAGGTATGGTATCATCCATACTGAGTTGTGAAATGTAGGTATGGTATTAACCATACTGAGTTAAGAAATGTAGGTATGGTATCATCCATACTGAGTTATGAAACGTGGCACTGAACAACGACGTACTCAAATTCGTAAGACGTTTCCTAATTTGATAAAAAGTAAAATAAAATGAGTGAATCAAATGGAAGAGATTGAGTAGTTGTTAATGTTGAGCTCAACTATGTGAAGTATTTTAACAATGGTTGTGAATGGCAGGGAACTTTAGTAAATGTTTTGTTATTGTTTTGGAAATATTATGTGTGGTAAGCTACTTTTAAACCTATGAACTTACTAAGCTTCATTAAGCTTACTTGTGTGTGCTTGGAATTTTTTTATGTAGATTGAATTAAAGAGAAGTTGGTAGATCGGATCATCACAGCAAAGCTCACTATCCAGATCAATTCCGGTAGCTTTTGTTTTATATTTAAAGATTTATATGGCATGTATAGAGTTTAAATGAGATGGAGTAAAGATGTTATAAACTAGTTAACAATATTTTGCAATGAAACAGTTTTTGAATTACAGCAGTGATGTGAATTTGAAAAATCACCAAAAATAGAAGAAATGGAATTAGAAAGTGAATAAGATATATAATTGAAGCTTATTAAGTCTATTTTCGCATAAAAGAAATATAACAAATAAATTATTCTTATGTTTTGAGATATTTGAATTTTTGTGAGACTAGTTCAGAATGATTACGTGATCCCCTGTTCTGTCTTTGAAAAATCATTAGAAATTATACAAAAATAATTGTGGGATATAGTTTATATTAATGGAATCCTGAATGAGTCTATTTTCAAATGAAATAAATAAGAAGGTCATATTAATTCTGTATGAAAAGAAATTTGATTCGTAGTGAAGAGAGGTCAGAACAGTCAAACAGTAAAATAGGGGAAACTTTGATGAATAAACTGTACTAATTGGCCACATGAAAAATTCTGTAAAAATTATAGTAAAAAGATATATGAGTCTAGTTTCAGGAAAAATTAACGGATCTAAATTTGGAGTTCTATAGGTATAAATAATTTAGTGACTATGACGCAGATGGACAGTTTTAAATTTTATGCCGGATTAGTAGTTGAGTCTAGTAATGCCTCGTGCTCGACTCCAGCAACGGTTTTGGGTAAGGGGTGTTACATTTATTGGTATCAGAGATTTGGTTTAGACAATTCTTGGAACGAATGTGATGTATAAATTGTTTAGAAATACATGCCATATAAATCTGTGATAGTGGGATATGAATGATCCGATCTAACTATTAATTTTTGTTATAGATTATAAACATGTCTGATAGACCCGAGGGTGCTGATCATGAAGAGGAAGTTAATAGTAGAGTACAGACTTTTGAGTAGGGAACAAGTAATAATGTTTCGATTTCTTTGATGAGAGAGGAAGAACTTAAAAATTTGATTTACGGGTAATGAATCAGTGGTTTAGTGAAACAATACAAGGAAGAAGTCAGGCACAACAACCTCCTCCTCCCCCTCTTGTACCACGATTTACAACCCAGTTGTTCCTCCTTTAATAGATGAATCTAGCAAAGAACACCGATTGAGAAACTTCGAAAGTTGAGTGAAGAATTTAGAGGAAGATCGGACGATGATCCGATTAAAGCGAGTATTGGTTAAAAAGCTTGGAAAGAGTTTTTAAGCAGATGATGTGTTCTCCAGAGGACTATTTGAGGTGTCGATTTCATTCTTGAAAGAAGAAGCGTATAATTGGTGGGAAACCATTGAGGCAGTGGTACCTGCAGATAAACTTACCTGGGAATTTTTCCAAAATGAGTTTAGAAAAAAGTATGTGGGAAGGAGATATTTAGGTAAAAAGAAGAGGGAATTCCTTGATCTTTGACAAGGGAATAAAACAGTGGCTGAATATGAAAGAGAATTTGTGTATCTCAGTAGGTATGCTCGGGATGTTGTACCGACAGAGGAAGAAATGTGCATTAGATTTGAAGAAGGGCTTAATGATGAAATCAGAATGATGATTGGAGGCACAGAGATTCGAGAATTTGTGGTTTTGTCTAATCGAGCTCAAAAGATGGAAGAAGTGTATAACAGAAAGATGCAAAGAGAAAGAAAAGGTAAAGAAGTATATAAAAGAAGTTTCTCTAGACCAACTTCGATTTTTCCAGCCAAAAAGTTTAGAGATGATTTTAGTCGATCTGTTACAATTCCGGAATGACCGAATAAAAGTAAAACAACTCAAAGAGATGTCGGAGTGACTAATAAACCAGCAGCTAGTACTGGTAGTGTGCAAAATATTCCGAGACCTAGATGCAAAAATTGTGGTAGATTTCATATTGGTGAATGTTGGGGAAGAATCAGAGCTTGCTATAGATGTGGTGGAACTGATCATTTTATTCGGGACTGTCCTCAGTCATTAAAAGAAAATAAAGAACAAGGCGAGAAGCAAACAAATACTTCTCAGAAAAGTAGACGTTCGGGTCAAAGTAGTGTTGCTGAGACTGCTCGTTCGGGAATGAGAGATACTATAGCCCGATCAGAAACAAGGGCATCTGCACGTACATATGCTATTCGGGCAAGAGAGGAAGCTTCTGCTCCAGATGTAATAGCTGGTATTTTCCATCTTTTTAATGATTCTATGTATACTTTAATTGATCCTGGATCTATGCATTCATATATTTACCTTTGCATTAGTGTCAAAAAGAAAATGATAGTTGAGTCCTTGACTTTGATATGCAAGTCACTAATCCAGTTAGGGCAAAGTGTGTTAGTTAATTTAATATGTCGGAAGTGTCCCTTTGAAAATACAAAACTGTGAATTCTCTGCTGGTTTAATGTTGTTACCTTTTCGAGAATTTGATGTTATTCTTGGGATGGATTGGTTGATTAAACACGATGCCATAGTGAATTGTAGAGAAAAACGGGTTGATTTAAAATGTCGAGTGGGAAATAGTTTGATTGAGTTTGGAGATCAAAGAATGATGTCAGAACTATTTCAGCCATTACAGCTCAGAAATTGATTCGGAAGGGTAATGAAGCATTTTTAGCTTATATTCTTGATACTCGGGGTTCTGAAATGAAGATGGAACAATTGCCAGTTGTTAATGAGTTTACTGATGTGTTTCCTGAGGAATTACCTGGTTTACCCCCAGATCGTGAGGTTGAATTCGTAATTGATGTAATTTTGGGTACATGTCCGATATCAATAGCACCGTATAGAATGGCACCAGCTGAGTTAAAAGAGTTGAAGACGCAATTGCAAGAGTTATTGGATAAGGGGTTCATCAGACCGAGTACATCACCTTGGGCGCTTTTGTTTATTTGTGAAAAAGAAAGATGGCTCGTTGCGATTGTGTATTGATTCTGAGCGGTGAACAAGGTAACAATTAAAATAAATATCCATTACCCGTGTCGATGATTTATTTGATCAATTGAAAGGTGCTACAGTGTTTTCAAAGATAGACCTTAGATCTGGATATTATCAACTGAAGGTTAAAGAGAGTGATGTGCCAAAGACTACTTTTCGAACTCGGTATGGTCACTACGAATTTCTGGTAATGCCTTTTGGTTTAACAAATGCCCCTGTTGCATTTATGGATTTAATGAATCGGATTTTTCAGCCTTATTTGGATAGATTTGTGGTGGTATTTATTGATGACATATTGGTCTATTCAAAGGCAGTCCGAGCATGCACAACACTTGAGAATTGTATTACTGGACTTTGAGAAAGCGATTATATGCAAAATTTAGTAAATGTGATTTTGGCTTCATGAAGTTGGATTTCGGGTCACATTGTATCATCGAAGGAATTCGTGTGGATTCAAGTAAAGTTTCATGATGGTGAATTGGAAAACACCAAAGAATGGCGAAGTGCGAAGTTTTACGGGACTAGCGAGGTATTATCGCCGTTTTGTAAAGAATTTTTCCATGATTGCTTCACCAATGACTCGTTTATTACAAAAGAATGTTGAGTTGTGTGGTGCGATGAATGTCAACGAGCTTTGACCAATTAAAGAAAATGTTATGAAGCTCAGTTTGACTCAACCAGAATCAAGTATACCGTATATTGTGTACAGTGATGCATCTTTAAATGGTTTGGGTTGTGTGTTAATGCAGTCGGGAAAGGTAGTGGCTTATGCTTCACGGCAATTAAAACCACATGAAAAGAATTACCCACACATGATCTTGAATTAGTGCAATTGTTTTTGCTTTAAAATTTGGAGACACTATTTATATGGTGAGAAGTGTTATATCTATACGGATCACAAAAGTCGAAATACTTAATGACTCGGAAGGAACGAACTTAAGGCAGAGGCGGTGGTTAGAGTTCTTTGAAAGATTATGATTTGGTTATTGACTACAATCCGGAAAAGCTAATTTAGTTCTTGATGCACTTAGTCGAAAGTCATCATTGTTTGCACTTGGTTAATGAATGCTCATTTGGCTCTTAATGAAGAAGGTGTTGTATTAGCGAATGAAAAGTGAAACCCATGTTTCTTCAACAAATTGAAGCTGAGAATGAAGACCGAAATTGGTATTTAAGCGACAAATGGTTCGAGATAATTTAGATTCGAGTTCAAAGATTGATGATGAAGGTATGTTGCGTTATCATAATGAATTTGTGTTCCAAACAATTGATTTGAAGAATAATTTTCTTCTGAAGCACATAATAGTATGTATTCTATTCACCCGACAATCTGAAAATGTATGGTGATTTGAAAAAGATATATTGGTGGCTGGTATGAAAAGAGAAATTTTAATTTGTTGCAAAATGTTTGATTTGCTAGCAAGTTAAAGCAGAGCATCAAGTGCCAACGGGTTTATTACAACCCATTGTGATTCCTGAATGGAAGTGAGAGAATGTTACAATGGATTTTGTGTTAGGATTGCCTATGACTCCAAGAAAGAAAGATTTGATATGGGTGATTGTTGATAGATTGACAAAGTCAGCACATTTTATTCCAGTCAGAACAGATTTTTCACTTGAAAAGTTAGCAGAATTGTACGTGTCAGAGATTGTGAGACTATATGGAGTTCCAGTATCTATCATTTCAGACCGGGATCTGAGGTTTACTTCGAGATTTTGGAACAAATTGCAAGAAGCTTTAGGTACCAGATTAAATTTTAGTACAGCATTTCATCCTCAAACAGATGGACAGTCAGAGCAAGTGATTCAAATTTTAGAAGATATGTTAAGATGTTGTATACTCAAGTTTAGTGACAGTTGGGAAAGGTATTTACCTTTGGCTGAGTTTGCTTATAATAATAGCTATCAGTCTAGTATAAAAATGGCACCATTTGAAGCTCTTTATGGTAGGAAATGCAAGACTCCATTGTGTTGGTCTGAATTGAGTGAATCAAAAATGGTTGGGGTTGATTTGATTCGGGAAACTGAAGAGAAAGTCCAGGTTATTCGAGATAGTCTAAAAGCTACTTCAGACCGTCAGAAGTCATATGCGGATTTTCAAAAGTTTCACCATGGAAGAAGGTGTTACGGTTTGGTAGAAAAGGAAAATTGAGTCCGAGATTTATAGGGCCGTATGAAATTGTGGAAAGGGTTGGTCCTGTAGCTTATCGGATGGCTTTACCTTCGAAACTTGAGAAGATCCACAATGTGTTTCATTTGTCAATGTTAAGACGGTATAGGTCAGATCCTTCACATGTAATTTCTCATACTGAAATTGAGCTTCAACCAGATATGACTTATTCAGAAGAACCAATGAAGATTTTGGCTCAAGAAGTTAAAGAATTGCGGAACAAAAAAATACCATTAGTTAAAGTATTATGGCATCGACATGGTATGGAGGAGGCAACCTGGGAAATAGAAGAGTCAATGAGATCACAATATCCAAATCTATTTTCAGGTAACAAATTTCGAGGACGAAATTTTAAAAAGGGGAGAGTTATGTAACCTAATTTTTCAAGTGGTGTCGGAAATGGTGATATGAGATCACTAAATCAAAGCGGGTAAGATTAATAAGATAGTAATTTAATATTTATGAGCCTAGTGAGAATTTAGAAGAATTTGTGGATTGGTGAATTTGGTGAATTAAAAGAATTTATCAGGTCAAATGGGTCAAAAACGAGGTATCGAGACCTCAAATTTGAAAAACGAGCCATAAAAATATTTTTAGAAATATTTATGGAGTGTTATTAAGTTAGCATTAAAGTTTGGTTGAGAAATTTAAATGTTTGGGTAGTCAATCAAATAAAAAAGACTAAATTGTAACAAATGCAAAATTGCTAGAAGAATTAAATAGCTCAAGTGTTAAAAGAAAGAGGATTTATAGGGAAATTAAACCTAAAAGTGAGAAGGTTGGACGGCAAAGGCAAGGGAATCAGCAGAAGATAAGAGAAATAAGGGTAAAATTGGAAATTGTGTAATTTTAACATGTTTAGTAAAGATAAGATTGAAAAGAATCTAGATAGATCTTCACACTATCTCAGCCAAAATGCCATAAGAGTTCTGGAGAAAGCTTATTTTCATACTTTTACATCCTGTGAGTTTAATTCTTACTTTTTCTTGATAATTTTTATGTTTTTATGACTTTTACAACTAGATCCACTTATAGAATTCATTAGTTTTTGATTTGGTGGGTAAAATTAGAAGTTACCCTGGCTGAATAATGGAATTTTATGATGAATTATTATGAAAATTAAATTATAATTTCATATTAAGGTGGTTTTATTAAGTGGTTTTGATAGGAAATGGTATTTAGGACCTAATTGTGAAAAAGTTGTGAATTAGAGGTTGATGTTGAAATTCAGAATATTAAAGGTTGTAAAATAGTTTGTTATGATATAATAAAGTGATGATTGAGAAAAATAGTTCAATTGATGGCTGAATTGAGCATGGACTAAATTGTAAAAACTATAAATTTTAGGGTAAAAGTGTAATTTTGAAAATTGAAGAGCATAATTTATGAAGTGAAATAGAAATGAAATATATGCTGATGAGTGAAAATATTTTACATTATAGATCAAGAAACCAAAGAAGAAAGAGGAAAAGAAAAAGTTGCGAGTAGTCCCTAAATTTTAAAATCTTCTACAAATCGGTAGGGTAAGTTCATATGGTTGAATTTATATGTTTATTTGTGAAGGATTGAATGATATAATGTGCTATTAAATATGAATTTGCTGTGGAATTATGAAAAATTATGATAAAATAAAATGAATAAAGGCGGTAATTCAAATTAGGAAAAACGCAGAATTGAGTACGTTAAGTATCGTGACATGTGATGAATTGATTGGATAAGACCATGGTTAATCCATGGCAAAGTATGAAATGTAGGTATGGTATCATCCATACCGAGGTTGTGAAATGTAGGTATGGTATCATCCATCTTGAGTTAAGAAATGTAGGTATGGTATCATCCATCTTGAGTTATGAACGTGGCCTTTGAACAACGACGTACTAAAATTAATAAGACGTTTCCTAATTTGATAAAAAGTAAAATAAAATGAGTGAATCAAATGGAAGAGTTTGAGTAGTTGTTAATGTTGAGCTCAACTATGTGAAGTATTTTAACAATGGTTGTGAATGGCGGGAACTTTAGTAAATGTTTTGTTATTGTTTTGGAAATATTATGTGTGGTAAGCTACTTTTAAACGTATGAACTTACTAAGCTTCATTAAGCTTACTTGTGTGTGCTTGGTATTTTTTATGTAGATTGAATTAAAGAGAAGTTGGTAGATCGGATCATCACAAAGAAAGCTCACTATCCGATCAATTCGGGTAGCTTTTGTTTTATATTTAAAGATCTATATGGCATGTATAGAGTTTAAATGAGATGGAGTAAAGATGTTATAAACTAGTTAACAATATTTTGCAATGAAACAGTTTTTGAATTACAGCAGTGACGTGATTTTGAAAAATCACCAAAAATAGAATAAATGGAATTAGAAAGTGAATAAGATATATAATTGAAGCTTATTGAGTCTATTTTCGTATAAAAGAAATATAACAAATAAATTATTCTTATGTTTTGAGATATTTGAATTTTGTGAGACTAGTTCAGAATGATTACGTGATCCCTGTTCTGTCTTTGAAAAATCATTAGAAATTATACAAAAATAATTTTGGGATATAGTTTATATTCATGGAATCCTGAATTAGTTTATTTTCAAATGAAATAAATAAGAAGGTCATATGAATTCTGTATGAAAAGAAATTTGATTCGTAGTGAAGAGAGGTCAGAACAGTCAAACAATAAAATAGGGAAACTTTGATGAATAAACTGTACTAATTGGCCACATGAAAATTCTGTAAAAATTATAGTAAAAATATATATGAGTCTAGTTTCAGGAAAAATTAACATATCTAAATTTGGAGTTCTGTAGCTCCAGATATAAATAATTTAGTGACTATGACGCAGATGGACAATTTTAAATTTTATGCCGAATTAGTAGTTGAGTCTAGTAATGCCTCGTGCTCGACTCCAGCAATGGTTTCGGGTAAGCGGTGTTACAATTACTGAGGCTTGTAAAGAAGCTATTTGGTTGAAGGGACTCTTTAGTGAGCTCAATGAAGACCTTCAAATCAACCTGATATTTTTGTGACGATCAGAGTGCCATCTTCCTTACAAAAGATCAAATGTTTCATGAGAAAACAAAACACATTGATGTTCGGTATCATTTTGTTCGTGATATTATTGCTCGTGGTGATATTGTTGTGAGCAAAATTAGTACTCATGAAAATCCTACACATATGATGACTAAGTCACTTCCTATAACCAAGTTTGAGCATTGCTTAGACTTGGTTGGTGTTCATTGTTGAAGTTAAACCCTTAAGGGGTTTTATGGAAGAGGTGGAGAACTTGTTCGTTGAGAGTTCGCGATGAAGAACTTGTTTGTTGAGAATTCGTGTCAAAGTGGAGATTGTTAGAGTTGTGTGACCCAAATTCTAAGATATTGCTTGCAAGTCAAGTTAAACAAAATATATTTTCTTTCTAGAAGATTTAGTATTTATGAGTATAATATATTTAGCATTTATTAGCATAATATATTTTTACTTTGATTAGAATTGGGTTTTACAAGCCTATAAATAGACATAGTCTATTCCTCTTGTAATGGTTCGAATTCGACATAGTGAATTTTTTTTCTCCTCTGCCCGTGGTTTTTTCCCGAAAGGGTTTCCACGTAAAATCTGTATGTTCTTTATTTTATTTCTATTTTCTTTGCTATATATATTGTCATTACCGACTTTATATTTTTCACAAGTATATTTATATTTTAATTAGTTGCACTCTTATTTCTTGGTGTTGGAAGAATTTAGTGTTTTATTAGTAATCTGCTTTTAATTTTATGCTTTTTTGACTTTTTAGCCATAAGCTCTTGGGAACTTGGTGTCTTATCCTCAGTGTTTAACTGATGACTTTGTTTTTCATAGGGCCTTCTGGTTTTGGTCAGAAGCCAACATTTGGTTTTGGATCTACTCCCACTCAATCAAGTGCTTTTGGAAGCTCAGGTTACTATTGTCACACTGGCATATTATAACTTTGACACTCTTAATCTGCCTGAATTTCTTGTGTTTTTGTTCACTTGTCTGTGTGCTTATTTCTAGAATGTATACTTATGCTTGTTGTAAGTTGAGAAGAATATATACTTATGCTGCGTGAGTTAGAGAAGAATATATTTCTTGACATAGCATGCTTCTTTAAACTTTAAAGTTGAATAGTAATTGTGAAAGTGTTTACGAAGAATTAAATCGAATAGATGATCAAAAAGGAAGCTTTTGGCGTTGATTGAGCAAGCGACGATCGTGTAATAGGACTTTGGGGAATGGGTGGTATTGGCAAAACTACCCTTGCTGATGTTGTATATAAGGAAGTCTCTCCAACGTTTGAAAGTCATTGGTTTCTTCAAAATGTTAGTGAGAAAATAAAAAATAAAGGGAATGAATTTGTTCGAAATGAACTTCTTTCCAAACTACTAATCGAACAAGAAATTCGTATTGACACTCCTTCCATAGGACACCCTTACCAAGACAAGTTGAACAATAAAAAAAAGAAAAAAGAGAACTTTTGAAGTTAATGTGTCGCTATGATTTTGAAAGTGTTGGTAATTTTTTGTGTTCCTTTTTCAGTTTGTGCCATCACTAACTAATCTGTTTTGTAGAAGAGGGATCAATTATTTATTGGTGAAGTAGAAATCAAGCTGAATCATACTCAGGCACCACCACGATATTCGAAGGATCTTTGGTACATCTTCTCAACTTACTTCTTGCTAGCAATTTTCTTACTCGATTAATTACAATGTAATCATGCTTGACCATTGCCTTTGAAGTATGATGTCTAGGTGCTATCATATAAAGTACACTAAGATACTTTCACTTTTGGACGAAGTATCCAAAATTATTTTTCAAATATTACATTCTTTCTTTCCTTCATATATGTTTCTTTGGTGTTGATGTAAAATATCTAAATATCATCCTATTTACTTCTTCTTTGAGTGCATGCAACACGGCCGAGGAAGGAAACAGTTAATCAATTATGCTCACTTTTCTTCTTATGCAATGGGCGGCCTTAACTTCCTAATCTGCATTTTAAAGGTTAAGAAACCGGAGGAGCTTGGAATTGGTAGACCTTCGACATATGCCTCAACATTGAAAGTTTTACAGGTAAAATGTAGAAATGGTCAATTTTAAATTCACCACAAAAGTGATTAAAATTAAAATGAAGCTTGAGGTTTTAATTTCAAAATGTCGATGCATGAACATTATGTAAACAAACTAAGCATTAAAAAAATTAATAACATTTTAATCAAATCAATTCTAAAATCAATTAAACATTAAAAATTAATAACATTATTTTTAAATACCAAAATATATAACATTTATTAAATACAAATATCAAATTAAATAAAATAATAATAACATAAATATCACATTAAAATAAAATGTGGAATTTTAGCACCAAATACTATATTAAACCTTTTTAACTTAAACTAAAAAATAATATCAACATCACTACTCAAAACCATTTTCGATTTTTTTTTCGTCAGTCCTACTTTTAAGTTAGTTCAGATATATAGCGTAGTACTATCATTTTCATGTGGCAACGGACAAAGAATTATGTATATTTAATTTGCTAAATTTTTTATGTTGTTTGTATTTCAGTTATTGCTTTCTACTGCTCCTGCAACTGTCGGATTGGATTTGCTGGTAATAACTTAACAGGTATGAAATCAATATTATTCTTATTTATATTCATTTTGCTGATTTATATTCATTTGATAGAAAAATATTAGATATCCAATTGTTAGTCAAGATTATTAATCTTTTGTATTTCTGACTACAGCCCCTATTTCTTGGTGAGAGTGGAGTAGACCATCTTCTTCAAATTATTAAGGTACGTTTTAGTCCAAAATTCAGATCGAGAATGATTATATCATGATGAATTTGTCCAAATTGCTGTCCAAATTGCAATTTATTATCTTGCTTGGTTGGTATATATGTTGTTTGTTCTATTGCTATCCAAAAAAAAAATTCAAAGTATATAGGCTGGAAACCTAACGAGTTGTCTTATATCTCACTGTAAGATATAACGAATCCTCTCAAGGTGTAACAATGCCACGTATGATGAATCTTAAAGAATTTTTGTCTAAATTGCTGTTTATTATTGCTGTTTATTATTAATAATGTTTGAACAACCTCCAAATTGCTATCTAATTATGCCGCTTAGATTTTTACAAGCTCTCGTGTATTATTTTTAAAATTTAAGGTGCGGTATGATATAAAAATAACATAAACAAAATATAAAAGTTAATTGTTAAAATATGTTATAAATTTTTACATTTTAAATTTAACTCTTATACTTTTATTGTTAAATTTATTGTTGTTAAATTGAAAAATGTAAAAATTACGTTTCGATTAACTTTAATTTAAAAATAAAAATAATAATAATAATAATAATAATAATAATAATAATAATAATAATAATAATAATAATAATAATAATAATGAGACCTAAATTTTAAAATTTGTAAAATAAAATGTCTAAAATCATGCATATAAGATGATATAAAATGATAATACAAAGTTGAATTTTGCAAGTTAAGATAAGATATTAACATAAATTTTATATTTTAATAAATATTTTAACATAAATTTCATATTTTAATAAATATTTGCAAGTTAAGAAGAGATTAACATGTTTGATTTTAATATTTAATAATTTTAATGTTTTCCAAAATAGTTTTATTATAAAAATAAATTATTTTTCAATATTTTCAATATTTGCACCAACCTCAAACGAAAAACCAAAACCAATCAATATTTAAAAAAATTACAATGTAATGCATGTCATATATGTTCACACCTCAACTGATTCTCGATTTGAAATTTTAATTTAACTTACATAATACATAACTTACATAACTTACATAAAATTATTTAACTTACATAATACATAACTTACATAACTTACATAGCTTTCATCAAATTATTTAACTTACATAATGCATAACTTACATAACTTACATAACTTACATAATACTTGTATAGATGAAAAAAAAAAGATTCAAAGTATATAGGTTAGAAACCTGACGGGTTGCCTTATATCTCACTGTTAGATATAATGGATTCTCCCTAGGTGTAACAATGCCACGTATGATGAATCTTAAAGAATACATAACTTACATAATTTTAAGATCAAATTTCATAACTTACATAATTTTAAGGTCAAACTTCATAACTTACATAATTTACATAACTTACATAGTACTCTGTTATATAAATGAAATTATCATTGCTTACATAAATTATAAATTAACAATTTAGCCGTGTAATTTATTGTCAACTTTAGACTTCAACAACTACGAAATGGATTGGACTTGGATGAATTTGTCAAGGGTAAGCAACGGCTATCGAAATGGAGTAGAAACTTTTCTGAATTTCGCGTTTCAAAATGCAAGCCAAGAGAATATGATTCTTTGCCCGTGTAAGAAGTGTTGCAATATCAATTGGCATTATCGTGAAGTTGTCTACGAACATCTAGTTGTTGATAGCTTTGTTCGGGGGTACAAAAAATGGATTTTTCATGGAGAGTCTACATCTAGTGGAGCATCTTCGTCGATGAATCTAGGTTATCCTCATAGTGCTTACAATCAGAATGATAGAGATGATAACATGGAAGGCATGTTGCGGGATGCTTTTAATATCTTGCGATGATGGTTTCGGGTCATTTCCACCTGACTTGGGTGCAACCGATGATTATAATTTTGGTGGAAATACTTTCACCGAAGGGGAAGAAGTGTACCTGATGAACAACCAAATGAAGAAGTAGCGAGGTTCTACACGTTACTTGGTGAAATGAATGAAGAACTGAATGAGGGATCAAAATTTTCCAAACTATCTTTCTATATTCGTCTTTTTCAATTAAAAGGTTTGGGAGGATGGACCGGAAACTCGTTGACAATGCTATTAGAGTTTCTACAAGAAATGTTCCCGTTTGTGAAAATCCCTCAATCGTCCAAAGACATGAAGAAACTGATAGAGGATTTGGGCCTTAGATACAACAAAATTCATAGTTACCGAAATGATTGCATGTTGTATTGGGGCAACCAGATAAACCAATAGTGCTGTCATGTCTGCGGTCAATCTCGTTGGATTAATAGAAATGCAGATGATGGTAACGAGGATGAACACGATACACAGTCAAGGAAGCAGCCGGTTAAGATTTTACGGTATTTTTTGCTAATACCAAGGCTTCAAAGGCTTTTCATGTCGTCGAAGACAGCCGAGTCAATGACGTGGCACCATGATGGACAAACCTATGATGGATTGATAAGGCATCATGCAGACTCTTTAGCTTGGAAATCATTTGACTCCAAATTTCCAAACTTTGCAAGCGATCCTCGAAGTGTGAGGCTTGGGCTAGCATCCAATGGATTTAACCCTTACAAACTCATGAGCACAACGTACAGTACTTGGCCTGTGGTGCTTGTTCCCTACAATTTGCCTCCATGGGTTTGCATGAAACAATCATCTTTTATCTTGTCTATGATTATACCTGGAGAGAAAGGGCCCGGGAATGATATTGACGTCTATTTGCAGCCACTTGTTAAAGAGTTAAAACAACTATGGGCTGGTGTTCAGACATACGATGCAATGAGAAAAGAGAACTTTAATTTACGTGCGGCTTTGATGTGGACTATTAATGACTTCACGGCTTATGCTAATTTATCTGGTTGGAGTACCAGGGGACGTTATGCTTGTCCGTGTTGTCTTGTGAACATGTTCGCAATGGTTATATAATGGGAAGAAGTTCTCTTACATGGGGCATCGTCAGTGGTTATTGAAAAATCATAGATTTAGATTTCAGAGTGCTCAGTTTGACGATACTGAAGAGTTCAGAGAAGCTCCTTCGTAGACCGGTGGATCCGAAATATTGTTAATGTTGAAAGATATGAATTTCATTTATGGGAAGATGAATCAACCGGCCAACCACAAAGAAATAGAAGATCTAGGGATGAATCTGATGATGAATCTGATGAAGAGGACGATCCTAATGAGGCGGACTTGTGGAAAAAAAGAAATATTTTTTTTGAGTTGCCTTATTGGGAGCATCAGATTTTACGCCATAATCTTGATGTCATGCACATTGAGAAAAATGTCTGCGAGAACATCATTGGGACTATTTTGAATGTCGATGGAAAATTGAAAGACAATCTTCAGAGTCAACTTGATTTAGTCCACATGGGAATTGGCATGAGCTTCATCCCGTGCACTTCGAATATGAAATATCTATTGTCACCGCTATTTTTTCAATGTCGAAGACGGAGAAAGAAGTGTTCTGTATGGTGTTGAAGGATATAAAGGTCCCGGATGCATATGCATCAAATATATCTCGATGTGTAAGTCTTAAGGATCGAAGACTATATGGCTTAAAATCGCATGACTATCACATCTTGATGCAAGACTTACTGCCAGTTGCTATGCGGCATTGTATGTCGAAAAAGGCGACGTCTTGTGTAATTGAACTGTCAAATATAATGAAAGGCATTTGTGGTAAAGTTTTGAATGTTCAAGAACTTGAGACACTACAAGATCAAGCCGCATTGACTTTATGCAATCTGGAGAATATCTTCCCGCATTCCTTCTTCACTATTATGGTGCACTTGTTAATTCATCTCCCGCGTGAAGCAATACTTGATGGACCCATTCTCTATCAATGGATGTATCCCATTGAAAAGTCTTACTTCATTTGCAAATTATTCCTTCATTCACCTTAATGCCTTTAGTTGCAACTTTTGATAATGTTGTATATCATGTTTAGGTTCCTATCCAAATTGAAGTCTTACTGAAACACCCCACACCCGGCCCACGAGAATGGACCGGATCTGGTATGTTCCTAAAGTAACCGGTTTTGAAAATTTTCAGTACTTAGAGAAATTTGAAAAAAATATTTAAAGAATGTTGTTGTGGATTGGGCTTAGATTGGAAACCCATTTATTAAATTTTGAAAATCCAACTTAAGTGAGGTGACAAAACAATTTTAGGGTTTATTATTTTGAAAGAAATAAATTGTAACACAATCAAACATGAATAAGCGGAAATAAAGAATAATCCACTGGGCCTTATGGCCTTACTACATCAAATAAAACCCAAAAGAAATATAATTAAGGGTACCAAACAGAAATAAAGTCCAAATAAAATAAAATCTCCAAATGTAGCATGGCCACCTCAACGTCTACCGGCCGGTCATCCTTTATTCATCACCGAAAATAGTTCCCACAATGGGGTGAGTCAACAGACTTAATGTGCACACAATACTATCATTCAATAAATCGGGCATTCATGTTCAAATCATTAAGTCCATACAATAATGAAATTATGATGCAACCCAAACCCAATCCTAATGGTCCATCCGCTACTCTCCACCGTACGCATTCGCCATTCACCGTGGGGACTACTAAGTCAACCTCCATCCGCTACTCTCCACGTTGTGTCATTAGACACTATAATCAAATTTAAACGTTGTGTCATTTGACATTGTTGTAACCGGTTACCAAATTTCGCAATGTGACCGTAGTCAACATTTTTCGTTGGTGAGACCAAGTCAACACCTTCGTTGGTGAGACCAAGTCAACACTGTTCTCCCCTTTCACATAAAACCCGAATGCCCCAAAACATATATATTGCATAACTTAATTTCATGTTCATATTCATATATTCGCATGTTATTAAAATAACATTTTCACAATCCTATCGTAAGTAGGAAACGCACAGGTACTTTTGCCACATTTGTGGTACATAGCCTCATTCACATTATTATTCATATCATATATTTAAAATATTTAGCCATAAGATATCGAAGGATAGTAAGGGTACACACCTTTTTCGCTTAATAGATTCCTTGAGATCTTGAGAATCCCGATCTAATTTTAGATCTATTAATTCCTATATTCGGCCCACCAAATAAAACACATTAATAAACCCTTTTGTCTTAAAACAAAACCAAATCCTAGTAGGATTTGTAAAAAGACTCACCTTTGCCGATTTGGTGTTTATACAAATCCCGAAAGTTTGGTTTTTCCTCTACCGATATTCTACCAACCTTGTATTTCAATATGGGTTAGTTTTCGCTTTTAATAATTAAAGAACTGATCTAGATAATCATACAAGCTTTGGCGAATACTTTTAGGTACTTACCTTGTGGATCTTAAATCAAATTCACCGAATAACTAGGGAACACGTGGCCTATGGTGTACCTTCGGAAAAGAATTTCTTCTTCCATGATTCGCCAAGATTAATAATCGAAATTAGTCTCTAAATTTCAATAAATCTAGAATATAAAAGAATGGAAAACTAAACTTGGATCTTACCCTTATTTGAAGGAATCGATTGCACCTTCACTTCAACCTTGAGAGATTCGACTTAGAGACTTGATGAACAATCGGCTATGATTCCCTTATGTATTTGGTTTCAAAGATGAAAGAAGAGAGGAATAATAGGCTTAGAAGGAAATCGGCTAGGAGGCTAAAAGAAAAGAAGAAAAGAATGGATGCTCAAGAAGAATATTTGGCGAGAGGAAAAGAGAGGAGAATGAATAATGAATGGCCCTAGTCTCATCCTTTTATAGCCGAAATTACTAGGCCAAGAATCCTTAACTTGGCCACCACTCTTCCTTATTTTCCTAATTAAAGAATAATTCTTCATTTATCTCTTATTATTCACATATTTATGTGAATAAAACTCCTTTATTTATCTCTTATTTTTCACATATTTATGTGAATAAAACTCCTTTATTTTCTCTTATTATTCACATATTTATGTGAATAAAACTCTTCCTTTCTAGAAACCCATGCCGTCCACCTCAATCTTCCGGAAGCAAAAATAAAGCCTTCATTATTTGCTTCCTGGATGACTCAAACTCAGCCCAAAACCTCTTGTATTTGGGCCATTTCCTAAGACCTTAGGTGGCATCTTCAGGCCACATTTCCAAGTTCGTTATTGGGGCAAATGTCATGTATCTTGTATATTTTAGGGTCACTTGGCCCTAAGTTCCTTTGGGCTCAAATTCGACATTAGGGTCATTTTAAGTTTCCTAAAATGTTCAAGTTTCCATTTTGGATCATTTTAAATGTTTAGGTTTCCAAAATGTCTAAGTTTCCAAAATGTCTAAGTTTCCAAAATGTCTAAGTTTCCAAAATGTCTAAGTTTCCAAAATGTCCATTTCCATTTCCATTTCCATTTTCATTTCCATCTCCATTTTCATTTCCATTTTCATTTTCATTTCCATTTTCATGCATTTCTAGGTTTCCAAAAGTATCAAAATTTATTCATAGTACTTGAAACTTGTCATTTCATACAATTAAACTGGAAATGCATAGGCCCTATTCAGGATGTTACACTTACTACCGCAATAAGCGTTATCCGGAAGGATCAATTGCCGAGGGCTACTTGGCAGAGGAATGTATGATATAACTTTCTGTTCGAGGTATTTGGAAGATGTTGAAACAAGAATGAACAGACCAAGTAGAAATGCTGGGCTCACAGATCATAACTTGGCCGAAACTTATTTATTTCAAAGTTTCAGAGAACTGATCGGTAAAGTCAAAATTACAGAATTAGACGATAGATCGTGGGTCCAAGCACATCGATACGTTCTTTTTCATCACGATTCAATGGAACCATTTCGGAAGTAAGTTCTAGAATTTGATAAATACTCATCAATTATAATTTGTTTGTCTTCTAATAAAGTAAACATTTTTTAAACGTAGTGAGTACAAACAAATATTGAGAGCTCGTTCACGATCCCAAAGATTAAATCGCGAGAAATTAATAAGTTGTTCACAGAATTATTCCATGAATGGTTAAGCCAAATGGTATGCAATTTAAGTTTTCATTAACAAGTAATAATGTTTTCTCATAACATTTATAATTACTCGATTTACTTTCGATTCAATAGGTTTGGAGTCGGAATGAAGTTAATGACGAAGTTAAATGGCTTTCACAAGGTCCAAACAGAATAGTGAAAAGATATAGTTCCTTCCTCATCAACGGATATCGATTTCATACAAGGTGTCGCAAGAGATTAAGGAGAACCCAAAATTGTGGAATCGTTGTTAATTCTTTAATTACAAGTTATACTAGTGTTAAGGACAGTAATCCTGTCGAGGGGAATCTAGAGTATTACGGACTTATTACTAACATCATTGAGTTGGATTATTACGGAAAATGCAAAGTTGTCTTATTTCGAGGTGATTGGGTTGATATGAATACGGCTCGCGAAATTAAAAACGATCAATATGGCTTACAATGGTGAATTTCTCTCGATCAATACGAAATTAAAAACGGTATGTGTTTTCTTCTCAAGTTAAACAAGTTTTTTACTCGGAAGATCCAACTGATGAGGGTTGGTATGTTGTATTTTGAAACATCCCTAGAGACTTGTTCGACATTGGCAGTGGAAGTAGAGATGACATAGTCGAAAGATCAGAAACATTGCCTTTTCCAGAACAAAACTTAAATGAAAATATCCCTAACACTAGTCAACAATTTCAATGGGTTCGTCAGGATGTGGACGAAGATATTTACGAAATATGCTTTAGTAAGATTTTACGATTTATTATTTATATGTAATATTATAATATATATGTTGGGCATGTTATATAATTTGTGTCCTATTTTCACTTAATCAACCTAAGAGGCCTCACGCCTGGGACTAGGGTCCACTAAGCAAGAAAAATAAAATTTTCCCTATGGTCTCCCCTATTTCTAAGGCTTCAAATAATCCCGACAATACCTTAATATTATTATTAGAAGTGCTACACATTTCCCAAAAATTTTAAACGCTCCTATTCCCAAGGCCCATTGGGCCCAATTCCTCTAGGCCCAAATTCGGGGCGTTACAGCATATACATCTCATACAAGTCCATATTTTCCATCAAATTTTCTATTTTTTCCTTCAAATTACCATTTTCTCAATTTAGCCCTATTTAGCTAAATTCATCAAAAATTCAAGAACAAAGTATGTTCATCTAATTCATATCTTTCATTTAACACCAAAAATCATCAAAAAGCTTAACATATCATCAATGGCATCTTACACAAATATTATCAACTCATCAAATTGAGACATGGGTTTGATAGCTCTCAAAGCAACGATTACAAAAACGTAGAAATTATCGAAAACCGATCAAAAACACATACCCGATTTAAGCTTGAACTTTGGCCGAATGAAATAAAGTCTAACCCTTTCTTTTCTTTTCTACATTCGGTGGATGAACACCATTGAAATGGCCACCATTTTCTTTTTATTAAATTATAATAACATTATTAACTACTTTACCAATTTACCATTAATGAAAACCATTATAATTCATATAATCTATAGCTATTTTTGTCCTTTAATAAGCCACTAACTTATAAATGGTTTATTTTCCATTTAAGCCTCCACCTTTACAAAGCCACAACTCATTGGTACTTTAACAAATAGCATGCTAGTTTTGCATTCAATGTAATTCAATCCTTTTGTAAAATTAAACACACAGACGGACAAATTAGCTCACAAAAATTTACCACATGCTTAATCACATATCAACGGCACTGAAAATAATATTAAAATATTTTATGGACTCAGATTTGTGGTCCCGAAACCACTGTTCTGACTAGGGTATAAACCGGACTGTTACAATTCTCCCCCCTTAGGGATTTTCGTCCCCGAAAATTTTACCGCTAAACAGAGTGGGATTTCAATCTCAAATTCAATATCTTTTCTTTTTAAGTCTGCATAGGACTTCTGACGATCAGATGCTACTTTCAAACAATCTCGGATCAGTTTCACTTTCTGGTCTGAATCTTTTATCAAATCAACCCCAAGGAACTTATTTTCACTGAGTTTAGTCCAATATAGAGGTGTACGACATTTATGTCCTTGCAAAGCTTCATATGGTGCCATTTTGATGCTCGTCTAAAAACTATTATTATATGCAATTTCGATCAATGGCAGATACTGTTCCCATGAACCATCAAACTAAAGTATCTGACATCTTAGCATGTTTTCTAGAATCAGATGATCCATTTAGACCGACCATCATTTGCGGATGAAAAGTCATCTTGAAGTGTAATTTTGTGCCCAAAGCTTCTTGTAATTTCTTCCAGAATCTCGATGTAAACCTCAGATCTCTACCTGACACAATAGATAGTGACACCCCATGCAATCTCACAACCTCAGAAATATAAAGCTCGGCTAATTTTTCAAGTGGATAATCAGATCTTCCCGGAATAAAATGGGTAAATTTCATCAATCGATCAACTATGACCCAAATGATATCTTTCTTTCTCAGAATCTGAGGCAAAATAGAAACAAAATCCATAATCACTCTATCCTATTCCCATTCAGGAATTAAAATCGGTTGTAGCAAACCAAGCAAAACTTGATGTTCAGCTTTCACTTGTTGTCAGACTAAACATTTTAACACAAAGTTAGATATGTCTCGTTTCATTTCAGACCACCAACAATGTTGCTTTAGATCATAATATAATAGCTCCTTTCTAACTGATCAAATAAGTTATCAATTCTGAGCAACGGATATTTGTTCTTTATTGTCACCTTATTCAACCGTCGATAATCAATACACATCCTCATCATGTCATCTTTCTTTTTCACAAACATGACAGGAGCACTCCAAGGTGAGAAACTCGGTCTAGCGAACCCTCTATCAGTCAACCCTTGCAACTATGACTCTAACTCTTTCAACTCTGTTGGAGCCATTCTATACAGAGCTATTGAAATAGGTGTAGTACCAGGCATCAATTCAATACCAAACTCAACTTCACGAATCGGAGGTAAACCGGTAACTCTTTAGGGAACACATCAGAGAATTCACAAACAATAGGCGCTGACTCAACTTTCTTCTCAGATACTTTCGAATCAATCACATAAGTAAAATATGCCTCGTAACCCTTTTTCACATAACTTTAAGCTTTCAAAACAGATATCACAGCAGGTAATCCATTCAAATCATTAAACTCAACTAGTACAATCTCATCATTCAGACACCTCAAATCAATTGTCTTTCTTTTACAGTTCACAAAAGTATCATGCATAAACAACCAATCCATACCCAAAATAATATCAACCTCATCAAAAGGCAAAAGCATCAGATCAGTAGGAAAACAGATATCTCGAAACATTAACGGACAGTTCTTGCATACTTTGTCAACCAAAACACTTTTTACCTAAGGGGTTCGATACTTTTATAGTATAGTCAGTGGACTTTATAGGCAAAGTCTGGCTAAATACTAAATTCATACATATATACGAATACATAGAACCAGGGTTTATCAATGCAATCATAGAAATATCATAAAGAGTAAACATACTCGTAATAATATCGAAGATGAGGTTTCCTCACAAGCTCGAGTAGTATACGTTCTAGTTGGCTCTCTAAATTCAGATTTTCCAATAGTATCCCTCATAGACCTATGACTACTACTAACATTTCTTGTATTTCTAGAATCTATCTCTCTCTGGAATGTTATCTACTCTCGGATTTTGAGTAGTCTCTTGTTCAACAGACTCTGGGCAGTCTCAAATAAAATGATCTAACGATCCACATCTGAAGCAAACTTGATTATTCAATCTACAATTCTCCGGATGTCTTTTACCTCAACGTTTACACTTAAGTCGCTCGGATCTAACATTTTCAACACTCGCCATCTTTGGGCAATCTCGAATGAAGTGATTTCGTGATCCACATTTATAACAAACTCTATTGTTGTACTTGCCCCAACATTTTCCCACATGTCGTCTTCCACACCGTCTACACTCAGGTTTGTTGCTTTTAGCACTTCCATCATTTGATTCAATTTGAGCTTGAGTTCCCAGGCCAACATTTGGTCTCACACGATCTCTACTCGTATATCCGATTGAAACATATAAACTATTGCTTGCATCTCTATATTTCTTCATCAAAGGTTGAGAGGAATTACTTATCGATCTTTTTCTTTCATTACGAGCTTCAGAATCGACTTTCTTGATATTATCATCATTAGTAGCCCTGAACTCACCGGCCTCATACTTACAAATTTTTTCAACTGAAGACATGTTCATCAGATTCAAATTCATAGTCGAAAGCAGAACATATGTCTGAGGGAAATTAACCGGGGGCGGAGGTTGTAAAATAGTCGGGTTATTTCTCACAAATTAAGTGAACCACTCACTCATCAACTGGAAGAAAGCTTGTTTAGCTTCTCTCTAATGATCGCTCGTAGCCGACCTTGAATCAGAAGGCACTGTCCCTTACGCAGGAGCAGGAGTATTACTTTCTACATCGTCAGCTACGACTATTTCGGGATCATTGCTATATAGAAATCACATTTATACGTCAGGATTCATCACACTATCACATTTCAGATATTATGGCATGTATAGCTAGACTCTGACACTCTACGTTAGTCTGAGAATCGACTAAATCGTAGCTCTGATACCAACCAAATCTAACACCCCTATCCCGTGGCCGTCAGCTGGATTAGGGTTAGAAGTGTTATCGGACAGATCGAAAACATTTACAGAATTTTACACAATCATTGATCAATATCATTCATAATGTCCCTTAAATAGGTCAACAAGACCTTAAACATGCTTATGAACCGAGCCAGGACTAAATCGAAACACATACAAAATTTCATGAAAAAATAAAAACTTTTCTAAATACAGGGGATACACGCTCGTGGGGGTAGGTTGTGCCTCACCCACGACTACTTGACACACCCTGTGCCCTCCCCATGGTCATATACTGCCAAAACCAACACGGCTATCAAGCACGCCGTGTGCTAAGGCCGTGTCCTACAAGGTCATATTCTGCCATTTCTCACACGACCTCTAGGTACGTCCGTGCCATGACTGTGTACTTCTTAAGCTAGCTACTGATTTTACCCCACGATTACGAGGCACGCCCGTGTGCCAAGACCGTGTGACATTATAGGTCATTTGCAAGACCAAAATGCCACCCAAATGGGTTATACCTACAAGCAACCATTCTCATCACATGTCATGCATATATGGTAACCAAATACATACCAAAATGACCATTCCATATGCATCAAGCCATATCAAAACATAAATCATATGAATTATTCATTCAAACATTAAAACAACCCAAAACTTGTCAAAACACATCGCTAAGTTCACTTCTTAACATATACACATATCTAGCCTATACATGCCATAATTAGCTATATACATTTTCAAAAGGGTACCAAAATGAGTTTAGTAGTGTGATAACGATCCTTGATGGTCCCGAGCCTTCAGTAGCTTTGACGACATATAAAACAGAGAAAAACCCACACACAGAGTAAGCTTTACAAAGCTTAGTAAGTCATAATACAAATAAACTTAGCATAAAGTCATATACGCATAAATTACATTGACACATAACATTTACTTAGCAAACTATCACACACTGCTTTGGTTCATATACTTGGACACAATTGCCACATTCATTCATACAAGAATCATATGTATATATATAAAACTCTTTCTGAAACATTCTTGTATCTCATTCTTGTTTTAATATTCAATCATACCTTTCTTTAAATCAAAGTTATATAGGTACTTACCTTTTATACGCACTTAATGTACATGCCAAACGTATCTAAAACAAATATACATTCTCGTAATTGTTCATAGCTCAGATTTACTCATTGAACAGTTTGGAATCTAATAAGATACTCGAAAACTCAGAATAATTGTACAATACAAACGTCCCAGACATAGCTAAAATACTCATTCACTCATTCATAGTTTGTTTATAACTCATCAACCACAAAGGTTCAATACATACCTTATCTAACACATAATTATTCAACTTCCAAGCTATTCAATGCTCGATATTACATGTCGATCATCCTTTAATATTCATTCAACTTAATCACACACTCAGTGTTATATACATAATTGAAGCATATTAATCATCGCACACTTAGTGCCTATTCTTTTAATAGACTTGTCTCGATGTCGCACACGGTGCCAATTCAATAAGCAAGCTTTCATATCATCGCTTTTACGGTGCTATTCATTTCTTATAATCACACACTTAGTGCATATTCTTTTAATCGACTTGTCTCGATGTCGCACACACAGTGCCAATTCAATAAGCCGAAACTTTCATATCATCGCACACACAGTGCTATTCATTTCTTATAATCGCACACTTAGTGTTTTGATTCATTGTCAAAACTTAAATGACATCGCACACTTAGTGCATTAATACAAAACCGAACTTAATTCAGTATCGCATACACAGTGCCAATCATAAAAGCGAAGCTTCCATTACTTCGCACACAAGTGCTATTTAACTCCATCATAATTTCAATTACGCACACTTAGTGCCTCATTTCTCAACATCATACATGTAGCCTTTCTAATTTAATAACTATCATTCAATTTCCATCACATAGATATAAATTAACAACTTGTATTATATCCGAACTTACTTACTATATTAAACTTATCACGGAATTTATATGCATAATCCTCTCATAAGCATCCATTATCAACATTAGTCATATAAACAATTACAATTTCATGCAAGTATGTTTATTTGCATAGTGACTTACCTCGGATTCGGTTTATCGGAATAAAAATGGCTACTCGGTTACTTTCGCTTTCGCGTGATCTAAGTCCGTTTTCCTTGGGTCTTGATCTAAACATATTTCGAATTAACCCTTTTATTCACTTATTCATACAATTCAGTCCATGGACACACATTTAGGGTTATTTACAAATTAACCCTCATATTTGCACACTTTATCAATTTAGTCCATTTTTCTCAAAACATCAAATTCAAAAAATCCACACATACACATGCTTAGCCGAATGCATATACATCTCATAGAAGTCCATATTTTCCATCAAATTTGTTATTTTGTCCTTCAAATTACCATTTTCTCAATTAGCCCTATTTAGCTAAATTCATCAAAAATTCAAGAACAAAGTATGGTCAACTAATTCATATCTTTCATTTAACACCAAAAATTATCAAAAAGCTTAACATATCATCAATGGCATCTCACAAAAACATTATCAATTCATCAAATTGAGACATGTGTTTGATAGCTCTCAAAGCAACGATTACAAAAACATAAAAATTATCAAAAATCGATCAAAAACACATACCCGATTTAAGCTTGAACTTTGGCCGAAAGAAACAAAATCTAACCCTTTCTTTTCTTTTCTACATTCGATGGATGAACACCATTGAAATGGCCACCATTTTTTTTTATTAAATTATAATAACATTATTAAACACTTTACCAATTTATCATTAATGAAAACCATTATAATTCATATAATCTATAGCTATTTTTGTCCTTTAATAAGCCACTAACTTATAAATGGTTTATTTTCCATTTAAGCCTCCATCTTTACAAAGCCACAACATATTGGTACTTTAACAAATTGCATGCTAGTTTTGCATTCAATGCAATTCAATCCTTTTGTAAAATTAAATACACAGACGGACAAATTAGCTCACGAAAATTTACCACATGCTTAATCACATATCAAAGGCACTGAAAATAATATTAAAATATTTTATGGACTCAGATTTGTGGTCCCAAAACCACTGTTTCGACTAGGGTATAAACCGGACTGTTACATAGTGAACAACAAACAGTTGTTAGATCTTCTAGTCTGCTGGACATAGATGACGAGCCTGCAGAATTTCAAAGTAATGTTAAGTTTATTTTACATGCATGTTGAATTTTATTATTGATTCATTTTTTAATTTTAATATAATAATATATCATTTTTCAGCTGAAGGTGGTGGGACGCGCAGAGGTCGGGGACGTATATTACTTAAAGATTTATTCGACTTAGAGCCTGCCGAGCGTGTTAAAGTAAGGAGAAACAATCTTGGCCAGCCTGTTGGATCTGAAGCTCGACTGTTAGCAGGCTATTTGGGCATTATAGCACGAAATGCCAATATGTTGACCATTAACTACAAATCATGGCATCACATGCCTGATGACAATAAAATCAAGCTCTCGATAATATTAAGGTAACAAGAAGTGAATGTAATTTATAATACTTTGATTTAACTTTCATTTATATTAACTGTTTAAATTTTTTTGTTCAGGAGAGATTTGCTTTAGAGGTCTCCGATGACTATGTTAAGAAGACATTAGGTAAAAAATGGAGAGACAATAAAAGCACGCTAAAAAAATAATATTTTAAGAAAGCCATAAGCCTCGATGAAAAATTAAGAAATGTTTTGCCGGGAATGTTGAGGTACCGATGGGAAGATCAAGTTAGATTCTGGAATTCAAAGAAAGGAGAGGTGTTACGTACTTTTAAAGTCTTATAAATTTTTTGGTTTATAGTATTTATTGTATACATAATTCAAATTCCATTATGTAGGACCGTGAGCGAGTTGGAACAAGCAGCAGACAGAAACAAAAATTCACGCATACGGTAGGTTTCAGAAGTTGTGCTTGTGTAGCTGAGGCCGAGGTATTATAATTTATTATTTCTTTCAAATATTAATGACTTTATACTATTAAATTATATTTTTCTACTATAATGTAGGAAGCTTCGTCTGGTCAAAAAGTAGGACGCCTTCAGCTTTTTGACATTACGCATAGGAAGAAGGACGGATCTTCGATGACATCCAAAGCTGCAGAAATTTTGGTATATTTACTTAATAATTGATTTATTATAAATATTAATAATGTTTAATTATAATAGTTTAATTCATCGTTTATAGTTTTAAATTTATAATTTTAAGTTATGTTGCATTCCTTTTTATTATATATTTCTTTTCTAATTCTTTCGTTGATTTATTAGGATAAACTAAAGGAGAAGAAGGCGGAGTATGAAGCGGTTGCTTCGAATGATAGTTCTGTTAATCTCAAGGAGATTGATAGATTGATAATAATTATTGCGATGTTTTGGGTCCTGAAAGGTACGATCGCTTCGATTGATAGTTCTGTTAATCTTGAGTATATTTATAATGTAATTATCACTAATGTTTTGGGTCTTAAAAGGTATGATCGGGTTCGACGTCAAGGATCTCGGGTTACCCCGACCCAATATTTTCAATCCAGTTCCCACCAATACATGCCTTCTAGGAGTCAATCTCGTGCTGAAGTTTAGAGACTAAAAGACCAGATAGCTCAGATGGAAGCGAGCACAGCTGAGCAAATTTCTCAACTTAGAGCGGAGGTAGCGAAGTGAGGAGGCAGAGAGAACATAAAGTATGAAGAACTCCACTACAGCTTCAGACTATGATGAAGATGTTCGGTGAGAAATGCAGAGGCCATCATCTTAGACATTTGTTTTCTTGTTGTAAGATGATTTTTAACATTATTACATTTAACATTATTGTAAGAATTGTTTGGATTATACTTCATTTATTAATGTATATCATATATTTTTTATTAAATTTGAAGTATCGTTTAGATTTAATGCTTTTGGTGAGATTTAAATATTTTATTTGCTGTCTTGGGTTGAAATTATATGCAATTGCCGCTGTTTTTGGTTGGTTTTAATGTAGGGAGGGTATGATATTGGAGAAAATGAGCATTACAAATCTGTGCAAATTAGCGGCGTTTTTTTGAAAAGCGCCGCTAAAAGTCTCCACCTTTAGCAGCGTTTCTTTGAAAAGCGCCGCTAAAAGTCTCCACCTTTAGCAGCGTTTTTTCATAATAAACGCCGCTAAAATTTGTGGCACTTTTTTTAGCGGCGTTTTTTGCGGTGCTTTTGTAAGCGCAGCAAATACTATTAGTTGCGCTTAAAAATGCCGCTAAAAGCCAAAAAAAGGCCACTAAAAGTCTGTTTTGGTGTAGTGATGGCGAGTCGTGATCTTTGAAACATTTGCATCATATGTCAAGTCAGAGTGGAGTTCATCGTACTTTCTATTCTGCTCTGCTAGTATCGCTGCTGCCTCTGGCTCCCTCGCAGTGACCGCTGCCTCTCTCGCTGCTTGCCGCTTCCACATTCGCTCTAAGCTGTTGCTGGAGTTCTTCATATTTTCTTTGAACATCAGCAATTTGCTCAATCGTGCTCTCTTGCATCTGAGCTATCTGGTCTTCTAGCCTCTGAACTTTAGCTCGTGATTGACTCCCGGAAGGCATGTATTGTTAGGAGCCGAATCCAAAATATTGGGTCTAGGTAACACCAGATCCTTGAAATTTAACCCGACCATACCTTTCAGGACCCAAAACATCAGTAATAAAAAACAGCAAATTTAGCATATAATTCCAGCCAAAAAATAGTAAATCTAGTATAAAAATTCCAACCATACCTTTCAAGACCCAAAACATCAGTAATAATTCTGTTATCGATATCCTCAAGATTAACAGAACTATCAGTCGAAGCAGCCGCTTCATACTCTGCCTTCTTCTCTTTTAGTTTCTCCTAATTAATCAATTAAACAGTTAGAAACGAAATATACAATAAGAAAGAATGCAACATAACTTAACATTATTAATTTAAAACTACTAACGAAGAATTAAACTATTGTAATTAAACATTATAAATATTTATAACAAATCAAATTTTATTAAGTAAATATACCATAATCTCTCTAGCTTCGAATGTCATCGAAAACCCATCATTCTTCCTATGCGTAATGTCAAAAAGCTGCGTCCAACTTTTTGACTAGATGAGACTTCCTACAGTGTAGTAGTAAAAATATAATTTAATAGTATGAAGTTATTAATATTTGACAGAATTAATAAATTATAATACATCAGCCTCAGCTACAGAAGCAAAATTTAAATTAAACCATAGACATTAAACCTTAAATTTTAAACCCTAAACCCTAAAAGAAAATATTTTTTTGCGCGTTTTTTATAAAAATGCCACTAAAGCTTACCTTTTGCTGCATTTTCCTAAAATGCCACTAAAGCTCAAAAAATAAACGATGTTGTTTTGCTCAAAATTTTGTGGCGTTTTTGTAAAAACACCGCTAATGCGCAAATCTATAGCGGCATTTTATGAAAACCGCTAATGCTTAGATCTATAGTGGCGTTTTTACGAAAGCGCCGCTAATGCTCAGATCTATAGCGGCGTTTTTATAAAAGCACCGCTAATGCTCAACTTTTTGCGGGGCCGCTAATGTATAATATTTGCAATATTTTTATTAAAACACCATTAAAAACGCCGCTAAAAGTCTGTTTCGGTGTAGTGACATTATGATATGTGATTAGCCACTACCTTTTTGTTTTAACCTCTATTAAAAATGAATTAAAAATATAGAACGGGGCTAATTTATCAGAAAATACTAAATTTTAACAAAATTTACGAAAAAGGACCTAAAAAATAATTATTTATCGAAAGGGTCATTTCCCCCGAAAATGTGTCCACGTCAGTATTATTGCCAATTAAGGCCGACACTGTAGTCTTGGGATCCGCCTTCACTATCGGTATTATTAAGTCAGCCAACATATCTGAATCCATCTTCGAGTGATCTTGTGAAACATCTGTCAACGAAGTACGTTAAATAATGCAACATTACGTAATATCAGTATTATTCAAAACCTTGAACACCTAGTGATACTGTACCGGCAAGACATATATGTGGACTTTTGTACTTTTTAATCTCCCACAAGCCTATCTTTTTCCTTAATGAGGCCATGATTTTCCATGAACATATATCGTCTTGCACTGCACACTTGGCTTCGTACTTATCGAGTTTGGATTTAATCACGTTGTAGTTAACCCCGTTCTTGATGCTATATTGTTTCAATGCACCAAGATAAGTATCCTTGTTGGAAAACTCTTTACCAACTTCTAATTCACCCGAATCCAATGATGAACTTGTACGGTTACGCCTTCTGTGTAGTAGTTCAGGAAACTCCAATGCATCGTCTTGAGATAGATCGACATTATGCATGTGGGCTGGAGGCGAGTACGCCCTGAATCGCGGATCTTCTTCTTCTTCATATGAATCGCCTTTAACATCTTCAGGTACGTTTGGAACATACTCCGTTTAGAAAATAATACAACTTCTACACCATCGGGGTCGGGCTCTTGAGGTGGATCCACATCAGACTCATCATCTGACCCACCATCATCTGCAACGAACGAGAGCCCCTCACCGGTGGATGTCGTGGGGAGTACATTATCCCTTCTTAAACAGCTTTCGTAACGTTCCCAATCATATGTGGATTGCCAACCACTAGAAGTTGATGACATTCCCCAATACGTATTTCTAGCATCGAACGTCGAAGGAAGGATATGCATGTCCCATCCACCAACCGAGTGTCGTGCAAGGGTTGTGTTTTCCATACTACCACCAAACACGGATGCTTCCGTATTCTGCCTCCCACTAACAAAGTGTCGGCTTGGGGTTGTGTATTCCCCTCGAACAGCAGTAGATGTTGAAGTCAAAGGAAGATCACTTGGCGATGAAAATTGTACATATACCTCAAGATAGGGTGATCCACTGACAAGATGAGTCTCCACCATTGCCTCCAAGCTCCGAGGACCTTTGATGTCGAATGAGTCATATCTCACGGGATCAACCGAAGCACAAAATCTATACTTAATGGACTGAACTTTCATAGGCGTTGTTCCGAAGATTTTACGCCTAATTCTTTTGCAAAGTTCTTTCAAATCTATGTTCCAGTTAAAAACCAGTCGCGCTGCGTTCTCCGATAAAAGCAACACCATTTTCGGTGTCACAAACCTCACCATCATAGTAAATAACAGCACTAATACGTTCACTCATCTTCAATTTCTATTTTACTTTTGCCTCAATTTCTGTTATACAACCTGAGAATGAAATTTGGCTCATTTATAGACGAATATTGCCAGAGACTATTGTAGCAAAAGAGCGTCCACGTGGGAGCTTTTTTCAGTACTCTTGCTGACAGTGCATCATGCTTGAAACGTTTTGGTCACTATTTGTTCAGAAACCTTCTCAGAATTATTTTGCCAAAGACTACTTTAGCAAAAGCGTCCACGGGAGATTTTTTCAAGTACTTTTCCGACAAGTGCATCTCGCTTGAAGCGTTTTGGTCACTATTTGTTGAAACGTCTTCTCAAAATTATTTTCCAGAGACTCATGAGCAAAAAAGCGTCCCACGGGAGCTTTTTTGATACTCTTCTTGACGATGCATCCTACTTGAAGCGTTTTGGTCACTATTTGCTCAGAAACGTCTTCTGAAAATTATTTTGCCAGATACTACTGTTAAAAAAATTCAAATAATTTTTTTTGCTGATATTTTTTCTCAAAACTCTAAACCTAAAATTATTTTAATTAATTAAATCTAAAATTTAGTTCATTAATTTTTCTTTAAAAACCCTAAACCTTAAGACCCTAAAAAATCTTAAATCGTAGCCCCAAAATCTTAAAAACTCATATCATAACACTAAAAACAACTGAAAAACCCATCGGGGAGAAAAGGCAAAAGCGCGTCCACGAGGAAGCGCTTTTGCCACATCAGTAAAGCGCGCCCTCAATGACGCGTTTTTTACTGATGTGGCACAAATCGCTCCCTTGTGCACGCGCTTTCCTAATTCATCCCCTGAAAACGCGTTGACGTGGACGCGTTTTCGGAGGAAATGGCCCTTTCCAATAAATAATTATTTTTTAGGTCCTTGTCTGTAATTTTTTTTAAATTTGGCATTTTCTAATAAATTGACCATAGAACGGGACCATACTTAATCTTTAGGTACCAAATTTGGAAGCAAGTACTGTACTTTAGGTGTCAATTTCAACTTAAAAAGTTTAGACACTAATGAAAAATAGTATATTTTTAAAGTCAAATCATAAATTAAACTTTTTTATATTTAAAAAATTATATATTTTTAAAAAAATTTAATATATATTTAAATCTTTAGATGATGGTATCTTCATTACACGTGTCACAAACTTAGGCCGTTACAAAAAAGTGTTAAAAAGGAAAATAGAATTGATATCAAATTGGAAAAAAGAAACATAAGTATCAAATTGAAAAAAGCCTACCAAAATCCAGGACCAAATGAGTATTTAAGTTTTTTTTTTTTTTTTTTGTAGATTTCTTTTTCTACTTCTTTTCTCAACTCCATCCAATGGGCCAATTCAGCTTTGTCCACACAGATTTTTATAAGATCGGTTGATGGTCCACTCATCTTTTATTGAATTTAAAAGGTTAAAACATGATATTTTATTGAATTTAATTAGAATCATTTTTTAACATTATCTTAAATAAAAAAATAAATCTTGTTAATTTAGTTCCAGTTGATATTAGTATTGTTGTCAGTGTAAGAGAATATATTCAAGTGTATTAAAATATATTATTCTCTTATTTAAATGTTGAGGAAAGACTATAAGTAGTTTTAAACCTTATATAAAAAATTAAATATTAAAAATCGTGATGTTACATATGAAAAAAAGTAAATTAAAAATTAAAAGAAAAAAAAGGCTTCAACAATCATTTTCAAGCAAAATGGAGATGAAAACGTGGCGAAAGGAGCAAAGACAAACGAGTTGAAAACGATTGGTTCCTGGAAATTTCTTATATCTACTATTCTCCTCCTTACCCTTGAGAAAATCGATTTAAATTTTGAACCAAAATTTGGTTAATTTTATGATATTTTTAAATAAATAAAACGTGTTAAGTTAGGTTAGGAAAAATAATATAAATATGATAACCATAAATAAATTTTTTATATAATCTAGTAATTTAAAAAAACTCATAATATGAACAACACACAAATATATTATTTTAATTTAAATTAATAAAAATTACGAAGAAAAACCGTAAGATGCATTGATATACAAGATGAAACATGACCTGAATCATGCAAAACACATTTCTCTCTAAATTTAATCATTATGCAAAGCAATATAAAATAGCAATAACATACACATTTCGGGTAAATATCTAGAATATACCAAAAAAAAAAAAATTTACGGAATTGGGTTGTTTTCTAGAAAATTTACGGAAAATAGCCGTTTTCCCTCAAAATGCGTCCACGTCAGCGCGTTTTCGGGGGAAATGCCAGCAAATCGCGTCCCCAAGGGCGCGCTTTGCTGGCCAACGGTCAAAAGGCCCAACGGTCAAAATTTTCTCCTATAAAAACCCCAACCATTTTATTTTTTACACTTTAATCCTTCTCTCAATTTTCTCTCAATTTTCTCTCAAAGTCCTTGAAATTTACTCTCAATTTTCAAAATAGTCCTTTACTATTTACAAAAAAGCCCTTTTAATTTTTTTAATATATTTTTTTGGAAAAATTTAAAATTTTCGATCGTATTACAATGGCCGAGGAGTTACTTCGTCTAGACAACAAGCACATCTCCATCGAGCAAATGAAAATGGTAAGTTTTAATTTTAATTTTTCAATATTATTTAATATTTTTTACAATTATGCAATTTTAATTAATTTTTATTTTATAATTTTTTAAACAATTTGTAGATCGGGTATTGGAATGTTATATTCGCAACATGCATGGTCCCCCATCGCCGTTGATCGAGAATTACCTGCGGGAAGCGGGTATTTGGCACGTGGCTACGATAGGCTGGGAGTTTAAGTTGGAGCCGCATTTGATCAGTACGTTGATAGAGAGGTGGAGGCCCGAGACGCACACTTTCCATCTTCTATGCGGAGAGTGTACCATCACTCTTGAAGATATGCAGTTGCTGTTGGGATTGCCGGTGGACGGGTCGGTAGTCACCGGGTCCGCAACTTCGGTGATTGGATGGTCGATGC